>OX411307.1:116417125-117867408 GCA_948150685.1 Rhaphigaster nebulosa | reverse complement strand
GTTAAATGAAACATAACGTAGTTTTTTACGACTATCTTCATAGCAAGAAAGGTTTCCACTATATTTGCCAAAACAAAATCCTAAAAATTGAATCAAATTCAGTATCAGATTATCTATATAGCGAATAGATGACTTACCATACAATGGAATCTGGACAGGCACACACAAAAAAAAAATTATATAGCAAACCAAAATAGACCATGATACATAAAATTAAAACATCAATATAAAATCTTGGCCAAATTTCGAGATATAATCGGACAATTAATCTTGGAGAAAAGCCACGGACGGCGGATGGTCAACAGACGGATTTTTTTTTTTTCGATATTTGGATTATACGTATCTTGAAACGTAAAAGACTAAATTTTTATTTTGGGGGGGATTAAAATTATTTTTTACTTGGTCGATTGCAAAGGTTCATTATTGAAAATAATTAACCATAACGAAAGACTTAAATTTCTAGCTTCCCTTAAGGGGAATCGGGTCATGATTCGTATGAAGTTTTTTGTTGCTCAAATTGTTTAAGAATTATTTTTTTCATAGTAAAATATCCCCCTTTATGCAAAGTGACCAGACGTCCCACACTAGGTCCTACATTTGGGTCTTCGTGCCACATGGAAAACTACCCCACATTGCCCCCCATTGGGCAATCTTTTGTACTAAAGAAATTGATGTTTATTAATGGATTCTTATGTAAATGTGTCTGAAAAAAAACATGATGAAAAATCTACCACTCACAGAAGGTGAGTAGTATTTATTTGGGCAATGTTTCAAAATGGCCGCCGTATAATTTTAGATATATAGCTAATAAGTCTCAAAGTATTACAATTAGCTTAAATATGTAAATTATTAAAATTTAAAGAATTAAATTGCCCAAATTTTAGTATATAACAAGTATTCGTAGTTATATTTTACTATGAAAAAAAATAATTGTTATACAATTTATTAATACAGTGCGTACAGGATAATAACCAGAGTACTTCAGCTGCCGATTCTACTCCTTAAGAGCAAAAAAAACTTCATATTAACAATGGTCCGATTCCATATACGAAAGCAGGAAATTAAAGTTTTCTGTTTTGGTTTATTTTTTTTTAATAATGAACCTTCGTAACCCCCCCCCAAAAAAAAAAAAATTCGAGGTTTTAAGTTTCAAGATACCTAGAATCCAAATATCGAAGAAAACAAGATTCGTCTGCCGGCCATCCGCCGTCCTCGACTTTGCTCCGAGACTACTGATGCGATTTTTTCGAAATTTGGCCAAGATTTTAAGTTGATGTTTTAATTGTATGCATCTTGATCTATTTTTGTTTGCTATATATAACTGATAAAAAAAATTAACATTTTCTTTTTAATTTCTTTTTTTTGTTCGCCTGTCCACATTTCATTGTAAATCATCTATTGGGTCACTATATAGATAATACGTGACTGAATTTGGCTCAATTTTTAAAATTTTGTTGAATTGTTATAGGGGATGTTGGAATGTAGGCTGTTTACGGGCCCAACGCATATCAGTTTAAGAAGTTTTAATTTTCTTTACAAAAATTTAAGGTTTACTTTTAAAGGACGAACAATTTTACGAAATATACTGTCTTGAAACTTCCTCCCTCAGCATTACTGTACAATGTTTCATTATAATTCCAAATTAAATCTAGGCATTTTCATTGTTTAGGCTGGCAGCACTGATTTGAAAATTTCGCAATAAACAAAATATTGGGGATTCCCCCACCTCGCTCGATATGCTAGATAACAACAAATATTTTTTTGTATTACACTTTTATTTTTATTTTTACACTTTTATCAGCCATTCCTACCGTTCTTGTGGTAGGTTTTTCATAAATTATATAGTGATTCAAATTTAAAAAAAAAAAAAACAGGACGACTCTTTTATTGATGGATTCTGCAGAAAAGTTCATCAAGAAAATCGAGAGAACTACGGCATATACAGGCAAGTGTAGAAATGTTATGAGATATCTGAATTATAGCAATGTTAAAGTTCTGAAAACATTATTTAACATTTGAATACTTTTTAATCCGATTTTTTGACTAATAATGATGATGTTTCACAGCTAAGTAAATCGAAAAATAAATTATTGCTATAACTTCAGTTTATTTTCATATATGCGACTATTGAATTGCATTACAATCATTACATGTGAATAGTTTTGTTTTAATAAATAACATGATTTAGCTCCGATGTATTAAAATTTGGTGTTAGTATAAATTAATTATATTAATTAATTATATCAAATACTAGCAACCAAATTTAATTTAGTATTATAAAGCCGGGATTGATGTGAACAGGATCGGAATTCGGCCTAAATGATGCGTCGGAAGCGTTCAAAAGATTTCAATCTGAAAGGATGGGGATTGTTTGATTATTTTATGTCTATATACAGAGAAAATTGGTAGTAATTAATATTAATTTGTCATATTATATTTTTATAATTGCTATTTCAAAAATTTTTGGACCATTATTACTAGAGTACATACTCGTATTTCATCAGTAATTTATTTTTTCAGGAGCTGGTAATATGAAACTCTCTAAAAACTTTATACTAATTAGTAAACTTTTTGCTTGTGGGCTCCCGCAGTATAAAATGAAAGCGTCTCTTCTCATATACTAATAATAATGTTTCTGTCGTATAAAAATAAGGCATATAAAACATATTTGCGTACAGATTGTTTTTTGATTTGGTGTATTCTGTTAGGTTATTTTAAATGTCCATAAATTTTGGTTAATCTATTTTTTTAGTTTATTCTTTTATTTCTTCATCTCATACATTTATAATTTATGACTAATTCCTGAAATATTTGTCGCTAATTTGAATTTATATATATATATATATATATATATATATATATATATATATATATATATATATATATATAGATAGATAGATAATAGAATAGAAAAATAAACTTTATTCTGAGACTAGGTCCCTTTATGTTAACTTAAGAATTGACAAGAATGTACTAATAAAAAATAAAACACAAATGTCTGACCAAAGACTGCATTAATAAAAATCAATTGATATTTACAATAATCTCAATTACAACATATAAATAACGAAAAAAAAAGAAGGTAATAATGGCAAAAAACGGACGAAATGGCGGAATGATACGGTCAAGGTAATGGTAAAAAAAAAAAAAAGAAGGAAACCTGGAAAGAGTATCTGGTTAACCGTACTAATGAGAGTCTGGAGGTATATAGAGCCAAAAGAAACAAGTCTAAAAGGATATTACGAGAGAAAAAACAGAAGACATGGGAGGACTTTGGAAAATCTCTGGAAGGTGACTACAGAGAAACTGTGAAGAAGTTTTGGAGGAAAGTCAAGTCAAAACCTGTCAGGAATGTTAAGAATGAAAAAGGAGAGGTGCTGACCCAATCTGAGGAAATCTTAGATAGATAGAGAAGGCCCTATACCAACATCTTTATGGATACCGATAGCCACATAGACAGACTGGATCCCACTAAAACCGATGATGAACAAGAAGTTATATGGGCGGAAGATGTGGAACGAGTATTGTAGAAGATCAAGATTAGGAAAGCAGCAGATCATGATGAGATTTTTCCAGAATTTATTAAAAATAATGACCATATATATATATATATAAATATATATATATATATATATATATATATATATATATATATATATATATATATATATATATATATATATATATATATATATATATATATATATATATACATCTCCAGGAACATTATCAGTATTCAATAGAAAGATAATTAAATTCTCTACAAAACAAAAACAAAATCATCTAATCCGGGCCAATATTAGTAAAAGTACTAGATATATAAAAACAATACAGGCATATAAAAGTATGTTGGACATTGAATCCATGTTTTCAGAGCAGGTTCCCATGGCAAAGCGTTCAATTTTTAATTTTTTTTTTTTAAATAATTCGAAAACTATGCATTTCACATACACACACAAATTCTCATTCAAAAGGAAGATAAATTATCAGTATAATAGAAATACACCACTCACTGACTGATTTATTTATTACTGTATCTCAATAACGACAATGCCTATGAAGCTTAAAGTTTTAATGGTGGCTCCCCATATTTTTTAGATGTGCAATAAGGTGTGAATGTTTATAACGTTAGTGAATAAGTATAAACTATTTTGTTCACATTTTCACAGCCAGATAAGTGCCAGATCGCAAATCAGTAAAGCTTAAAATTATTTAAATAATGGCTTTCTACAGTCTCTTAGCCCCTCCTCAAAACGGTCAACCGTTTTAAGCTAACAAGAATAAGTCAGTAAGAGTGTGAACGTGCGATAAATACGATATTTTGCAGCATAAATCTGCGAATTTTACCACACGCAAAGAACAATAATGTAAAATATGTTTGTGAATAAGTAGTCCAGGGATGATATCATTTTGGATTGCCAAAGGTGGAGTAATTTTGATTTTCAGGTATCTTGTATGTGTTGCACTTTTCGTAAAAAATCCAAGTTTCTAACCTTTCACACCTTGTGCGTTTTCCGCCATCTTGAAAAAAAACAATGAAATAACCACTGTTTTCTTTTTTTTCTCAATAGCACACTTCCAGGGCCTTTTAGCCAAAAAGTTATAATGACACATTTTTAAGAGTATGAAATTTCCTGCAAGTTTTATCTGTAACATTCTGAAAAATTTGGAAGAGCTACTGAGATACGGGGTTGTGAATATCTGCAAAAATGTACACAAAAAAAACGCAAAAAAGATATGTCAGTAGTTTCGCCATTAGTAAATAACTTTTAGTGCAAAATGCATTATAACCAATCTTGTATCGGATTAAAGTTTCTACAAGATTCACACAAATAATTTCTAATTACTCTATACAGAAGCTAAGAAATAGTTAAATAACATATTTAAAGAAAATGGACTAGAAACTAAAAATATCGCCCTCTGTTCAAATTATTATTCCTGAAAGTAATATCATCTGCCATCCATTATCTATGGAATATATACTTGTCGTGTATGAGACTTATATAAATTCTAGGGGAAAACGATTTTTTTTTTTAAATATTAATTAGCATATTTTGTTTTTTGTTAATAAGTTCTGCATTTTTTAAAAATTGTATACATTAAAATCAACAATTTAATTTTCATAATAAATATATTCAAATCTATCGAATGGGAACTTTTACGCCTCGCTTGTATTATACAGAATTTTAGATCATCGATTATTTATATATATATGTATATTTTTTTTTTTTTGTTACTTTGGTTTTAATACATTCTATAATTTATATATTTTTTATTATTATTAATATTACTCGCATAGGGAGACTAGCAAATGTATACAATTTTAAGATTCTAAGCCGTTCCGTTTGAAAGTTAAACAATTATGTCCGGTTATTTTCATTTTCATTCCACTGTGGAGCGGTACGATGGTTTGTTCTAGCCAAAGCCGGTCAACCCACGCACGCTGCGAGTTTCGCTTAGGTTTTTTATCTTTTTTTTAGAGAAAAAAATCATTGTATGTTTTGAGAGCACAAATTATTTTTCATGTTGTTACTAACAGTTTATTTTTATGCCTTAATTTACACAATTTGGACTTGAGGTTTTGTAGTGAGGTCGGTTTTACAAATGTTCTATTAACGTTCAGATGGAAAACTTACCTAAAATATTAAACTATAAAAAATATTGCGGAAAGACAAAATAAGGTTTGGCCCATCCCTACCTGACTGTAGGGAGAGATGGACCAGTGGCTTATGGTAAAGTCGAAAATAAACGAGGATTGTCTAAAGTGCATGAAATGTCATTTGTATCATGAAGGCTGCTCTTCATATGAAGATAAATGTAACCATTTCTGTAAAAGGGAAACTATGTTACAAAATAACAGATTTTACTTATGTAATAAAGTGGGTTTAAACAAAGAAAAATCTTAATTAAATAAACTAGTGAAAAAGTTATTATTTTAGGAGCAAACAATCAAGTTAAGTTTTTGTTTCTTTTTTAAGAACTAATTGAAGAAGTTCATAGTGTAAATTTCGTACACCAATTTCACTTTAGGCTAGTTTATCTTCTCTACCTTTCGTGCGCTTTGTTTACTTAATATAAAATTTCACTTTAGAATAAGTTTCTTCCCAACGTTTTGTTCCATTTGTTAAAAGTTTCACAGTTTATCTTATGCTAACAAGGGGAATACACAATGTGTTCTTCGTCGATTTTGATCAAATTGTTTCAAGTGATTCTACATTGAAAAAATTCGATCCATATCCTGCCGTTTTGTCCAATGGGTCCTATGAGCCGAGAAAAGAAAATATAACATGCCGAAAATGATTTATTGTATGTATCGAGTTTGCCATGGTTTTTCCAGCTAAACATTTTTTTTTAGAGTATATTAAAGGCAAAATATATTACAATTTATTTATATTTTTTAATTTGCCATCTGGAAATCATTTTTGTAACAAGCAAATCTGAGCTCATCCTGTTATAGCGGTTAACTTATCAAGTCACTAGGCCACGGCCTCGAAAGCCGTCAGGGTGGGTTGTATGGGCGTGGATGTAAGTGTTTGTGCCAAGGGGTTTATGTTGCATGTCAGTCTGTTGTGGAAATTTTTGTAATATTCTTTGGCAGTATCTGAAACTGTAAGGATGTCAATGTCCTTGTGTAGCAAGTCATTTGTCGCATAGAATGGCGCGTCCACTATTTTTCTCAAAGCTTTTGGCTGGAACGACTGAATTCTTTGGATGATTGAAGTTTTGGCGGGGACCCATAGCTCTATCCCGTATGTCCATAAAGGTGTAATTAGTACTTTGCAGATTGTAAGTCTGTTAGCTAAGGATAATTTGGAGCGGCTGTCAAGTAACCTGGATAATAGTCCAAATCGTTTGTTCAGTTGTTTTCTTTTCAGACTGACGAATGACATGATACTATGACAGTGACCTGTTTGTCTATTTACATTTGATTGATTATTGTTAACAAATAGAAAAAACAAAAAGCTATTATGAACTTATGGCAAACTGCTTGAAAACAATGGCATTTCAACGTACCATAAGAAATAATATTCGCCACGCATTTTTGGAAAAAATGCAGGTAAGAAGTGGCTAATTCTTTTTTCAAGAAGAGGCACCCCTCTTTTTAAGAGGCACTCTGACTTGTCACTAAGAAAACCTCAGCCGCTTTCCTTTTCTCAAGTTAAAATGTAAACGAGTTCTTTGGTATACTTAATTAACTATTGCAACATAAGTTTTACTTCATTTAATCCCATTTTAGACGTAGGCGATATTAGGAACATGCGGTGGGCGATATTGGGAACAGTTTTGTTCAATTAGCAAATATTTGGCAGTAGCAACAGCAATTTTTTTATATGTTAACATAATGTGTTTGGGCTCCAATGAGATTTATTTTTATATAGCTTTCTAGAAAACAGAATAAAACTATTTTCAGACAAAAACACAAGGATTAGTTCCCTCATTTAAAAAAAAAATGGCTTAAGTGGGCAATATTTAGGCCCCCTACCATACTATTTGTAAATTAATGAATCACATTAACTGTGATCAGAGCTTTAATTATGGACAGTTAAACATTTGTGAACCGTATAAAAACTCGTTCGATCAATAATATGGCACCCCGATCCCGAATATTTAATTTATATAATTAGATAAGGATTGAAAAATTAAACGTCATCATTAAACATTTGATATCGTTATCAATTTTTGAAAGAAGTGAGGGAGTGAGGTAAATGGCCGAGGGACAAGCAGTTATATTATCTAAATGTCAAGGTAATTATTCTATGACGAATTTGTTTTTCTTTTTTTATGAGTGATAAGTGATAAGTGATAAGCTAGGTATTCTGGCTGCTGTATATCCGCTTATAATTTTTGAATATTTACTTTTAAATATGATGATATATAGGTTTACTCTAAAATTTTCTATTTCATTCATTATTGTTTTTTTTTTTTTGTTTTTTTGATATTTATAAAATAAATAAATATTGGGGAGATGAGTAAAATTTTCTTCCATCTGTTATTTTTATTAACGTTGCACTTACTGGCCATGTTGTCTGCCTATTCTGGTGATAGGTCTGGTGATGGCGCTAAATATTGAAATACATGGAAATCTACTATCTTCCTACTTTCACCACTCCGTACCCATTGGGTTGTTATTTTACGAACTTTCCCATAATCCCTAGACAAAAGCCCCGCTCATTGAATATATTAAGGAATTACGTTAAACTATTCACTAAGTCACGAATTGCATTCAAATAGGTAAAAAAAAAAAAAAAAACCTCAGAAAATACCTATATAATATTCAAAGATTGCCTCTAGCACTTTACAATAACATTACAAGTAGAAGTGTTTAATTTTTTTTTCAAATTTAAAAACAATTTTCAATATTATAAATTATACAATTAAAATATAAGTTCGCTAATAGTTTTAATGCTGAATCAGTCTTCTCCTAGCTAGCTTCTTACATCCTGAATGGAGCTTTGATGCCTCTTGTCTATTAACACGTGGTCAATTATAGCTTGTTTCGTTGAGGAATTGCCCTCTGATAACGGTGACCTACAGTGTCATTGGAGTCACCTATGACTAATTTAACTTCAATCATTTTTTGTGACTGATCCTAAACTTTATCTAACTTATATTAGAAACCTCCTTTCATCTCATAATTTTTATCTTCGGTCGATGCTCACACAAGAATACTTATGATATTAATTCAGCGACCTAATTTCCTATACATCTATCCTCTCATTACGCCATGTGAAATTTATAACTGATTTCCTCGCAACTGAACTAACAACTCCAGTGCTGTTCCATTTTTGGCATTTCTCCCGCTATAGAACAATGTGCGACAATCAATAGCCCTTTCACCACCTTCTGGCCGTTTTAGTTTTAGTCTGTTAACGGTTTGTTGTACCTGTTTACTTCACTCTCTACCCTTAATAAGGGCTTTATCTGTGTGTGTGTGTGTGTGTGCGAGGTGAATTCTAGATATACAGGATGCTCATTTGTAGACGGCTCCAACTCATTTTCCATGAAAACGGTTGGTCAGAGAGAAAAATTCTAGAGAAAAAATGTAGAGCGTAACGCTGCCTTCCGGAATATGCCCATTAGTTGGCATTTTAACGCCGCGTACGCGCCTGGCGCGCGTCCGAACTGATGCGGGTTACAAGAACATGATAAATGATTCTGACGTATTTGTTAAACCCCTTTTATTAATAAAAATAAAAAAATAAAATAAATAAATAAATTTTTTAAATAAATAAATTTTTAATAAAAATATTATCAAGCCAGGGACGGTATTTTTCCTTATAAATGCAAATTAATTTATTAAAAATTATTTAAGATAATAAAATGCTTTATGCACCATTCGTTTTAACTTGTGATGTTTTAAAATAATGAGCATTAACGTAGGTGTCAATAGCTAACCTCACAGTTTGGACATGCGTCACACGCGTAGGTGGTGTCAAATAATGGACTAGAGCCATCTTATATATAATTTCTCAATGAAATTTACATTCTAAAACTGTTAATTGCAGTAGCATGAATGAATGATTAGATTAATTAATTAAGCAATTAATCGTAAGAACAATTAAAATAACATCTGATTCAGATCTTTCGTGTGATGTATTAGAAAGAAGTACGGAGGGTAATAAATAACAATTAGTGAGGCGTGACCCGTCACGCAACTAAGCCCTGAATGAGGGCTTTGCCTAAACTAAACTTGAAAGAACTCAACAAGACTACTCAGAGAGTGGAACTTTTAAAAAAGCAATGCATTACAAAAAATAAATAATAATAGTTCCTATTAAAATAAATAAATATATCTATAGTAATATGTGCATATTGTAATAAATATTTTTTTCTATTATTGAGTAAATCTAAAAACAATTTATTAAAATCCCTAGGTGTTTTTATTACCTATATAAGATACCTTTTTTTTAAATTATATAAAATAAAAAAGAACCTATCCCACGCATCAGTTGTACTAAAAATATTACTTATACGATTCAAATGTAGTAACAATGAAAATATTCATGATGAGTTATTTCAAAATTTATTTATATCATTTTTTAGTCATTTGTTTCAAAACCCTTCAATATTTTTTCTGAAATGGGTAAAATCATAAGAACAAATGTATCAATAAACCTATGAAAGGGTAGAATTATCAATAAATGTTCTTTGATAATATAACTGATTGAACACGTACGATTTTACGCTAAAAAAAATCCATATTTTTGATACTGCATGTTCCATTTTCTCAGAAATCGAAATAGATACAAATTTAAAACGTTCATACCTTACTTTTAATGATATTTAAACGAAACAGACGCAATGGTAATCAGTTTCACCGAATAGCTATAAACCGAATAAACTAATTTCCATTGAAAACAATTACAAGAAACAATTATTTTTTCTTGAGTTGTAATTTAAAATTCGTAAAAACATCACGCCTGTTTATCTTTTAAACTCTTCTATAAATATAAAAAGTTTCAAGTGAATTAATTGCTTTAATAGTTTTTAAGAAAAAGGAACATTTTCATGGAAAAACGTAGGCAGGATAGCCGGTGTATGGTTCAAATCAGGCCCGGAAAACCATAAAATGATGTGTTGATTTTTGAAGTGTACTATATTACGGTTTTTTGAAATAAAGTGCACCTTTAAAACACTGAATGTATATTGAACACAGAGGACATTTACTCACGCTAGCTTGCTTCTTGTAACTGATGGCGCTCGCTGCTTGGCAAACAATAAAAAAAAGGATATAATCTATTTCAAAATAGAAGATGATGCATTATATTGAAGATGGCGATAATGGCGGGAAATATACTCAAATTTGAAATTATAAAAAACATTGAAGGAAAACTGTCCACCTGGTATTATAAATAATGAAAAACCATTATTCACCAAAACCTGTATTCACGAGCATTTTTAATTTTATTCTAATTTTGATAAACATATGAAACGCCTCTCAAAATGTTCAGTAAGAGTTTTAGTTTCAGAAAAATCATTTTTGAGTACTAGTCCTCCGTTAAACAAATGTCACAGTACCTATATAAAGATTTGTACAATCACGTTCGTCTAAATCTCCTCCCAACGTTATCCTACCGCTCCTCAGATATCGTAAATAAGCCATTTTACCCGAAATTACCTTATTTTTTTAGCTATCCGAAATTACCCACGGAGTAAGGTTGGGATATCGAAACGCAATATATTGATATATCGGGTTTGAAAAATCTATATTTTCTATCGATATCTTAACATCCGGTATATAGATGATATCGATATTTTACACCGGTATATCGATGATACCGACATTTTAAACTATATAACAGTAGAATATCGATAATTCATATCCTGGTAATTCGTCTATTCCGATAATTCGTATGGATTCTCTGTGCCCTTGAAAATCACCCTTTAATCCGTATAAAAACAATGCAATCCGGTCGTAAATAATAATTCGTATTTATTTTCGCCTTCCAAGTTAGGCAAATGTCTTATAATGCGGATTTCCAAATAAAAAAATCTGGTTAATTCTTGATATTTTTAAGAGGAGAGGAGAGAGAGTGAGAGTAGAATCAATTCTATGGATTTCGGTCGGTTTACGCTTTTATTTTCAATTCGTCTCTCTTTAAAAAAAATGTGAAAAACCTGACTAACAATATAGTCGCCAACATGGATTGATCAGAAAATTAAGATCGCTCATGACTGGCTAGTCCGCAAAACCATGGTGTTTAAAAAAAAAAGTCACTGATAGCCTATCGTGCAAACACAAAAGCACGGACCACAAGCGAAATATTCAACGAATCTGTACAATCAAATATGGAATAAAAAACAGCGAAAATCTTCAACTGTTTATGGATAATTGTACGGCCCACAACAGTACCCCATCACTCAGCGATGTTAATGTTCTGTTTTTGCCTCCCAACACTACCTCAGACTGCAGCCTCAAGACTTGGCCGTAATTAAACGATTTAAGTCCTTTATCGCAAGGAAGCTGTGATGCAACTCTTTGACAGCATCGAGGATGGGAATCACCTACCTCAAAATGAAGAAACTCCCATAACTTTTCGAGATTTCGCTCATTTTTACGAAGTTTTAACGATCCTAACTGAGGAGAAAATTTTGGCTCCGTTTGAAAAGGAGATCAACAAGAAATTTATATGCCGATGATTAGTTCTAAAATGGCGAAATAATGCATCTACAACGTGCGTCTTAATTTTAATTAACAATTTCCTTTATTCGGTAAAACTTCAGGATCGTAATCCAATATGGCGGTGGTCTAGATTTTTAAGGCCTGACTATACTTCGAGGTACGCATGTCCACAACAAATCCTCTAATAAATATTTACTCTATAAATCGACTTCCCCGATTTGTGTTATAGAATTTTTTGTCTAAATTCAGTATGGTTATATTTATTGTGGGTTATCTTTTTTAATTCTGTTAATATTTGTGAATAGACTTTCATTGGGAGGGGGGGGGGAGGTTGTTTATCCGCGAGCGAGCGGAGCGAGAGGAAGTCGACAGCTATAATCTAATTAAAGAGGTAATAATTCATATTACAGTAAGGCCACGACCTCAATTGATAAGGATCCGTGGATTTGATTGTAAGTATTTTTGTAGGTATGCGCAGCTCGAAGTACAGTCAGGTCTTAAAAATCTAGACGTCCGCCATGTTGGGGTCACGATTCTGGAGTTTTACCAGTAAATATAAAATATATAAAGCCATATTTAATTACTAAACAATAATTTGTAGATAAGATTTATATATAAACAATGTTAATTAATCCTATGTAAAGACAAACGGATAATAATATAAATGGTGATTGTATTGAGATTTATATCAAATGAATTAAAGGCTTTAAATGAATAAATACAATTTTTATAAGTTTGAAGGTTTTATTTTTAAAGAAAATGTAGAAAAATACTAGTTTGATATATGAAATATGGCTAAAAGTCTTCAAGATAAAAATGTGTTATTACACCTTTTTTTTTTTCTGAAGTACAATTCTATTCTATCTTTTAATTTATAACCATTCATGGCAAGTAAAAATATTGTTTTACAAATAATAATTATATTATTTTATAAACCTCTTCGCAGATTAACATTATACTCATTTGATGCACTTGCCGTTGCTTTTTTCATATATTTCCTTTCGATATATCGATATTTTTCTTGCAATTATCGGTGGATATCGATATATGGTTTTGCGATATCGCAAAATATGGAATATCGGTATTTTACTTTCGATGCTCCAAATCTACTACAGAGGTAATCAATTACCTAAAATCGGGGAATAATGTCCGCACCAGCAGCACTGGTTATGAACATTATACATGTAGAAAAAAATTAATTATATGTAATAATAAAAAATAAATAATAAAAATGAAAATTAATTTTAGAAAAACTAAAACTAAATCACAGTGCACATCATAGGCGTGCCTACGGGGTGCCACAGGTGCACCTACTAATGCCTCAGAAGTATATTTTTTCTCCCCTATAAAACAGTAGATAGGAGGAAAATGTAAGATTCAACTTAAAAAAAAAACCAACATGTTTCTTTACAACTGTAGTTCAAAAATTTCAAAAAAAACTTTTTTGATAGCCCAAGAATATTTTTAATAAATAATAAATAAATTTTTGGTTGAATTTTAACACAAAAATTGTTTAAAATACGTTTTAGACAGCATATTCTAATAAAAAATTTCCGTGGGAGTACAGAATATCCCCAAACCTCCTGACGGAATGGGTTAGTGTGGAGGGACCCCCGATTCTATGGTTCGTGCACCCTCTAATAAAGGATGCTGCGCACGCCTATGGTATACATCAAACCATTTATTGCACTTAGGGATTGATAAATTATATGCCACTTCTATAAATTTGTTTTATTGAAAACTAGTTTCGAATGTTATACATTCATCCTTAGTTCAATGCGAGAAGAAACCGGTACAAACATTTCTGTTTGATATAATACATTTAAACCTTGAACATTCGAAACTAGTTTTCAATAAAATAAATTTATAGAAGTGGCAAATAATTTATCAATCACTAATTAGATTGATCCTTCTATCCCATCATGCGGATGTCAACCATTTATTGCACTGTACAAATCAAGTCACAGTGTATTATACAAATTATTTTTTTTTACAGTAGTAATTAAAATAGCCTCTCTTATAGTATATATGTACTGAATATATTTGTAAAGTTTTTCTGGTGAGACGTGGAACAAACGGGCCGCTGTCAATAGTTTGTTTCCGAAGCTTTATTTACTCAGCACTCCTACACAGGAGGTTGAAGTAGTAGTTTACTATAAAACCAGGAAGTACTAGGCACAAGACCTTTGATGAATAGTTTATGAGGTAATACTCTGAGCAAACTGGGATATATGTATATATTTTTTTTTAATAAAAATACTCTCCTGGGAATTAGTGAATTGAAATTTTCCAATTATTTTTTTCTTTGTTGAAATAAAATATTTGCTGTTAACCACAACGTGTCGGAGTGAGTGAACCCCATCTATACGTCAACTCTGCAACATATCATTCAATAATTTTGCAATTGAACGATTGTATTTAATATTAACACAATATTAACATAATATTAACACAATTTTATCTACACAAAATAAAATGAAATATTAATCTAACACTTTGTTAAAACCACTATTAATAAAAAAAACTTGCAATATAAATCAATATAGAAGAGCAAAAGCTCAAGAAGAGACATAAAACAATTGTTAGGATATAAATGGAAAGTTCCAAACATGAAGTCTAGATTCTCAAAATCAACGGAAAATGGAGAACCATTCGATGATATTCCGCCAATTCAGGCAAAAAAAAAGAAAAAAAAATATCAAGAAGAAAATGCAGCGTTTCTCATATCCAAATTCCAAAATTTTACCAACCAGAGACAGCACCCATTTTTCTTCTTCCTCTGAATCCTGTAGAGCAGCAGTCCTAGTCCAACTAGCCAATTGGTCTCTGTCCCCTGCTAGTCTTCTCATCTCCGGGATGGTTCATCCTCTTGCTGCAGCCAGTTTTCCAATGTAGTAAGAGTATGTAAATGTAGTACATATGCCTGGATTTGCCACGAGGACCAATTCCGGTCTGGCTTCCAAAAACCACCTGGCCTTCCGGGTATCGCCCATCGTGCAGACGTGCCCATTCCATTTTAGCTGCGGTTCTTCCATTGTGTCACACACTGATCTCGCCTCCAAATCCTCACGAATCATGTCATTTCTGATACCATTCCTCTTGGTCTCTCCAACTATTCATCGGAGGAATATTATTTCAGCCGCTGTGATCCTGCTTATATGCTTATCGAGGGTTGTCCAATCCATACAGGAGCACTGGGAGGAACGCCGATTTTAATAACCTAAGCTTCACATCACTGTTTACTTGCTGCTTCCCTATGATTGTGTTTGATATCTGGTATTATAGTCCATTGTCATTCATCGCCCGATTTAGAACCTCCTGGTCTATTTTATCATCTTTGCTTATAATTATAATCATAATAAAGACAGCAAGGAAAGTTAGCTGTACCTGATTTATAATACCCAAATTGATACATAGTATAATGTAATTAATAACATTAATTAACAGATTATAATCATAAAAATTATAAAAATAAATCCATCAAATAACAGTAATATTAAATCCAATCGTTAACTTACAAAATTATGTTGCATATTTGCCCTGAAGATGCGGTACTCACCCCGAAACGTTATAGCTAACACCAGTTAATTTTTTTTAATCAAGAAAAAAAATTGGAAGGTTTCATTTTACTAATTTTATGTGTAAAATTATTTAAAATCATACACTATTAAGAAACCCTTCAGGTGTTAAAAGACACATCATGGTAAAACAGGTATAACATGTACATGTTTTTAGATATAGGACGAGCTGAAGGTGAATGATACCACAAGTTAATTTTACAGTTATTTTACGAAAAATCAAAAAATTAATTGCGGGAAAATGATTAAACTTAGAGGATAATTTTAAGTTAAAATGTTAAAAGGTGCCTTTTGGCACCTTTAGTTGAAGGATATTAACAATCCGAGTACTTATTTGAATCACTATAATATAGATTTCCAATAAACCCATCACAAACAGAAATTATTAGTAAAATGTATATAAATAATTATAAAACACACCCACCAGATATAAGTAATCTTCATCCCACAAAGCTTGGTCATTCAATTAAATACTGTTCTAAAGGTCAATTTGATAATTCGAGGTTTTAAATATTTCAAAAGGAATACCCTTGTGGTTTTGAGGCCAGAGTGTTAGTTAAAAAAAAAAGCCATTAACCCTTAGAGCCCTCCAATTTCGTGAAATTGCCAGTTTATTACTTTAGCCTCTTTCATAGTAGATTTATTTTGTCATAGAGCCGAAAGGTGTTAAACTGCAAAAATAGGGGAAATAATGTATTATTTCCACTATTTTCAGGCTTTGATTTTTTTATACGTTTCTTATATATTTTTTAATGCGTTATACTTTCCTTCAAAAAACCAAAGATATTTCTTTTTTTTTAGCTAAAACTCTGAGCAGCCAAATGATAAAACTATAAAAATCCGAAGTTAGGATTTTATCATGAATAAAATTTTCTGTTAGGTACCATAATAATACAACCTGGTGATTTACTTTATTTATTAAGCTACACTGCTGAGAGATCTCAAGTTAATAAATAACACAGAATACCAATCAATTCCATTGCATAATGCAAATAAATAATTTATAGGAATGCATCTTAATTCTAATAATTAAATCTTTCTTTTTTTTTACTACTGTACTGATCGCATCTCTTTTCCAGCTAACCCTTTTCATTATCATAATATACTCAAATTTTATTATATATATAATGAAAAAATAATCGTGCTAAGTCCATTATATTAACAAAACACTAAAAAGTAATAAATTTATTTTAAATCAATTTAATTATTCTTTTTAAAGTTTTTTGCTAAAATATTTTATGGTATTTATCTCTCTTTTGATAGTCTTTTTAAGCTGTTGAGGTGAGATGTGCTATTATCTCTGGTCTGCATTAATGTCATCTTATGTTTTTCAGACCTGATATATTTGAATTGGCGCAACGTTGGCTTTTATGCTCTTTACTACTATTTGAGAGACTCCAAGTTTTGATTACAAATCTTCCAGTAGTACTTAAACCAAGTTATTTTATAGCCTAAAACCATTTATTTTAGGAGATTAAAAGTTTATTCCACACAAACCTCAACTTAAACCATTAAAATTATGCTTTTAAACCACATAAAATTTTAATTTTCCTATTTATATCATATAAATATATTACAACACTGTCTCTGAGGCCTCAGCGTCTAGGTGACCCGTTCAGATAACCGAATTAACCTTTTAAAGGTGGAAAAGATCAAATGGTTTCAATGCTTGGGTGATTGTCTCCCCGACATTATAGTAGCAGAGAAATGTGAAAAGAAAAATCATATAACTGAAAAAGATTTGTCTAAAAAGGCACAAAATGCTATAAGCAATACCGTTATAAAATACAAGATAGGAATGAATATGGAACTAAAAAAGGTGTAGCTTGTATGGCAGAACAACAGCGGCTGAGATAGTTCAGGAAATTAATCAGGAACAAGGGGAGGAAGGGTAAGTTTCTTTGTGAAATATATAACACCCGAAAACAGGAAATAAGACCAAAGAAAAGGTAATGCAGGAAGTTGGTTATCATTAATGGCCAACACAACGCTGGCGTTGATAACAATATCTATGGCCACAGGTAATAAGTTGTTGAGTCGAAAAATGGTCCTAATGGGTTATGTTTATTATGATCAGCTACTCAGCAATCAGAGAAGGCATGGGAGATGATCAAAATATAAATAACTCAGGAGGAACATTTTTCGACTTACTAACTTATTCTATGGCCATAAATATATCACTTGATAGTTGGTTTGTTTTTTTACTTAATATATATTTTATTACTGCTATTACTAGACAGTTAACCAACCCCTCTTAGTGATTGATCTATTTAAAAGATCCGACGATTGGTTATCAAATAATAATTTATTAATAAGTCATTGTAGACCAAATATTCCCATCTTAGTGATAAGCAAAAATAATCGTTCACGGATTGTTCCACTTTCCCGTCCAGATTATTTTAATGATGCATATGAGTTATATATGAATAATATGATTTTAATACTGTTACTACCACTACAGTACTCAACCCTTGAACGGGCGGTTAGGTTCTAATAACATCACCGGACCCTAACCATATTTTGGACGGCATTACACTTTTGCTCTGTTGCTTCACATCCCCACATACATAGACGGCTCTCCTGTCACCGAGACTGGGCCTCCTCCAAAAGCCTTCGCCAGTCAATACGATCAGCTGCCTGTCCAGATTCCATTGTATGGTAAGTCATCTATTCGCTATATAGATAATCTGAGACTGAATTTGATTCAATTTTTAGGATTTTGTTTTGGCAAATATAGTGGAAACCTTTCTTGCTATGAAGATAGTCGTAAAAAACTACGTTATGGTTCATTTAACTAGCTCTAATGTGAGTGGTAATAGAAATCTGTAAGCCAAATAGTTCCCGAGATAAATTTTACTTCTTGATGTCAGAAACGCAATAGAAAAAAATGAAATTTATCGATTGCATGTGGGTTTCTAGGTATAAACATAATTCCACTGGGCAATAAAACCAGGGGGGGGGGGCTTAATTAGAGGGTATTTATAAATCATTTACTATTTATAATTATTAACAAAAACATTTTTTAGTAGTAAATAATATCAATGAATGCTTTAGTATTTACCTGAAAATTCCAAGACGACAATACCCGAGGTGTGTCAAATTTATATAATAACATATTAAATACAGATGTTTAGAGCTATTCAGGTAGTTCGAATCGAGGAAGAAAAAAAAATTCAGGGTAGAGTAATAAATATATGAAGGATGGTCCTTCTTCTCCAAATTCCACCCTCTCTAACAGGGCCAAAAACCCTTCTCAAGATCGATCTCTCAAAAATCTGTCAAAAGTCTATTTTCATCTTGCTTCTTAAAGGCTCACGCTTCCGATCCATAAGTTAAAACAGGGCGGACCAAGGTTTTGTAGAGAGTGATCTTGGTCCTGTTCGAGAGGAACCTGCTTCCAAAATGCTTCGCAAGGCCGAAGTAGCACCGTCTCGCCACTGATATCCTCCTGTTGACTTCTCGAGAGATGTCGTTTCCGGAGTTGATCTCAGACCCGAGGTAGACAAAGCTGCTTACCTTTTCGAAATTATATGGTCCAGCCTCAAAAGTACCGGTCCCTGGTCCATCTCCTCCGACTCTCATATACTTGGCCTTAGCTTCATTAATGTGCAATCCAAGTTTCTTTTCTGCATCTTCTATGGCCAAAAACGCTTCTCGTAATGCACGTTCCGATCTGGCGGCAATATCAAAATCGTCAGCGTATCCCAGAAGCTGAACTATACTGTTAAGGAGGGTTGCGTTGAGTTGGATTCCGGATATGCGTACTGCTTTCTCTGCAGCGAAGTTAAAAAGAAGACAGGCAAGAGCATTCCCCTGTCTCACACAGTTAGTATTGAAGTCCTCCTAGAGATCACTCCCCACATCGTCATTTTCACGAGACGTATCAGTTTAGTTGGGACGTTCATTTCCAACAAGGCCTGATAGAACTACGGCCGAGTTACACTATCGTAGGCGGCTTTAAAATCAACGAAGAGGTGGTGGATAACTATTCTATACTCTTTGCATTTCTCCAGGGGAATGGGTTATTAGTCCACTGCCCCCGAGTCAGGTGGAGGGGCTGCCTCCTCGGAGCCTCCTGACCTGCTCGTAGCAAGTTGTCAGGCTCTAGCCTATTTCATCGGTCTACCAGGTCTACTGAAGAAGCGTTTCCCGCCTGCGGCACGGGGAGCCACCTAACAACCCTTGCCTACACCTTCGCTTCCTCACCCTAGGGGACTGGCCATCGTTGAGTGATTCCACTACTTACCAGAGGAGGGATCTGTGGCTAATGTCGGCCGTCAGCAGGCGTTTCACATCACTATGGTAAATGATATTTTATTTTGTCAGTAATAAAGGATTGCTCATTTCTAATTAAATAATAAAAGTAAAAAAAAATACGTTTATGTAAAGGTTTATTTAATACAAAATAATAAATGAGTTCACAAACAAAATATGTATTATTTTTACGACTTATTCAATTAATTTTGCAGAATCAATCGATTTATACAATTTACTACTAATTTATACAAAATGATTTGATATAATATATTAATGTATCATATATTGCATAAATATATTCAATATATCAACAATATATACCTATACCATCCAAAATTCCAAAACTGATGGAGAGAGGCTATTTTTTATACAACGAACAATTATAAATACACATAAAAATGAATATTTTATCAAGAGGTACATGGTAAATTAAATAAATTATATTAAATAAATAACAAATTATAATAATAATAAATTGAAGAGCTGAGAGAAATAACTCCAATTTCAATTTTTTTTTTAAATAGTTTGTTACACCACTTGTCGCTAAGGCCTTTTCTTTTCTATTTACAGTTAAACACAGAACGACTCAAGTAAGATCATAGTTACATTATCAGAGTTACAAATATTAGGGACTTGAATAAGTTCTCGCTGTTTTTTCGTGAAAATAAATGCTTTATTTAAAAAAATTAGTACAGAACATGTTATTGAAATATTGTCCATCGCTAGCCACTACTTTCTCCCATCTTTCTGGCAGCATACGAATACCATGTCGAAAGAACGACTCATCTTTCGAAGTTATCCACGAATCGATCCATTTTTTGGCATCTTCATAAGATTGGAAGTGCTGCTTAGCCAGGCCAAGAGTCATCGATCGGAACAAGTGGTAATCGGAAGGAGCAATGTCCGGTGAATACGGCGGGTGGGGTAGGACTTCCCATTTGAGCGTTTCCAAGTAGGTTTTGACCGGTTTTGCAACATGTGGCCGAGCGTTGTCATGCTGCAAAATTAGTTTGTCGTGTCTTTCCTCGTATGGAGGCCGTTTTTCCTTCAATGCTCGGCTCAAACGCATTAATTTTAGTCGATAGCGATCTCCCGTGATGGTTTCGTTGGGTTTGAGGAGCTCATAATACACGACACCCAGCTGATCCCACCAAGTACAGAGCATGAGCTTGGAACGATGAATATTCGGCTTTGCCGTCGATGTTGATGCATGGCCGGGCTTACTCCACGATTTTTTACGCTTCGGGTTATCGTGGTGTATCCACTTTTCATCGCCAGTCTCGATACGATGCAAAAAACCTTTCCTTTTCTGCCGTTGGAGCAGCTGTTCACGTGTGAAAAAAACGCCGTTCGACGTCTCTCAGCTTTAATTCGTACGGCACCCAATTTCCTTGCTTTTAAACGTTTGGAAACTGTCAACTCCTAATGATTCTGCAAGTTCATTTTGCGTCTGACTTGGGTCTTTGCGCCAGAGCGTTCTTTATCTTCAGTATTAAAATCATTATTTTTAAAGCGTCTAAACCAATCTCTGCATGTTATTTCCGACAGAGCATGGTCGACGTAAGTCTCCACAAGAATTCTATGTGCTTCAGATGCAGATTTTTTTTGAAAAAAGGAATGCAGTAAAATTCCCCACAAATACTCTTTTTTTGGCACGAAATTCGACATGTTTAACGCTATGAAAAAGTATGTTGTTTACACTTCGACGGAATAATATATACTGTGATTTCGAGTCTAATGGTGGAGCTTCACGATAAAGTTGGCTATAGTATTGCCTGATGCAAAAAGACTAAGATAACACCATCTGTCGGAAAACAGCGAGAACTTATTCAAGTCCCTAATAGAATAATTTGAGCACAAAAAAACAACGGAATTTTCCTTTTCCTGATAACGAAAATGTGTGACTGCCGTCCAAAGGGCGCTATAACGCTCAGCGGAGGTTCAAATAATAAAGAAAGCTCTGGATATATAGAAAGAAAGAATTTGTAGTGCGCCACTGGAACTAACGAAATGCCAAGAACATAGATTGTGTGAAATGAACATGGGTAAATACGTTAATAATGATTCACTATAAAACCTACTTGAGGTGCTGTGCAATCAATGAGTACGCCTGAAGAGAAATCAGCATTCATTCAAAAGCAATGCATCGACCAACACTGTCTCCTTGCAGCATATTAACGAATCATTTCCAAATCGATTCACAGGGACGACTGACAACCGACAGTGAAATACCATCTCATCACATTTAGGTTTCAATGATTTACAGGGTAATTTACGCTTAAGCCGGCTGACTTCTTTGATCAATTATCACTAATGCAATTTGGTTTATTGAACTGTCAGCAGAAAGCAAACACAATAAATAGCTCTAATTAGGCCTGTAAAGCGGCGATGTTGTCAATGATAATATAAGTACTGAATCAAAAAACATGGTTTCGAAACAAAAAAACACACATGGTTTATACCACAAAAAACATGTTTTCATTTTAATATGTTATATTGTACGATGATTCAAATTAATGGAAAAATAATTCAATAAAAGATTTATAAAATTTTGAAAACATTAATTTTATATAAAAAAAAAAATTATAAACTATGCGCAAGTGTTAAAAACCTCATATGCATAACCTGCCCTTTTGAATACATGTTATTGGCTGTCACAAACTTTGTAGGGATTAACAACTGCTTGGAATACTTTGTGCTTCCTCATTGGGTAAAACCTGAGCTTCTTTTTTTTGGTCCAATCAAATGCCACTAAGATAGGAATGAATGTGGGTACAGTTTAGATGAAAATTCGGTCAAAATAAATTTTCATTCGATCATCTGCCGTTTTCTTCATTTCACTCTAAAACAAACTATCTGCGTAATTCTTATGAGCGAAAAAAAATTGTTTTAAACAACTGACAATAAATTTACAAATTTAATAAAGTAGTCCAAGTAGCCTCGGTTGTTAATATTATTTTATGAAAAAAAAAGAACTTAAGAGACCCGTTAATTCGAGAATTCAGTCGATTAAAGAAATACTACAGAGGATCACATTTTCCGGATACAGTTTCCACTTCAATCAATTAGTATAACATATAATATATATATATATATATATATATATATATATATATATATATATATATATATTTTTAATAAGTAGATAATAATCCGTTACGAATCAAAACAAAAATATACATATAATTTTAACAAATGCGCTACACCAGTGGTGCGCGTCACTCAAAGAGAGTGACGCAAGTACGCCACAACGGTGCCGGGGAGTTTTTAAATCTATAATTATATTAAGTTAATAATTAAAGCATTAAATTAAAATAAAATAATTTTTAATACAAATGAGGGGTATTCTATCAAAAGTCAAAAATTGCACATTCGAAAAATTATTTTCAAAAATTATTAGGGGACATTTCACGAAGATAATTACATTTTTATTGAAAAGGCTGATTTTTAATAATTATTTAAGATGAGAAAATTCAAATTTCTAAGGAAGCTAAATAGCCTTTAGATGTACTAGAATATGTCAAGAAATATCTGTATATGAAAAGTGGATATATTAACTTTTAATATACAGACTACTCAATTATATAAATATAACATTGTTTTTTTATAACAATTCTATCTTATTTAGTTTATACTTTTTCATCCTTCATATCTTTCCTAACTGTAAATAAGACAAATATATATATATATATATATATATATATATATATATATATATATATATATAAAATATTATATTATATAATATAATTATATAAAAATATAATATATATTTTATATATATATATATATATTTGTCTTATTTTATGTATATATATATATATATATATATATATATATATATATATATATATATATATATATATATATATATATATAATATGGTTGCCGTGAATTTTGTTCAATAAGTTCAGTGTGCCGCCAGACAAAAAAGTTTGAGAACCACTAGCTTGTGGGTAGATTCTGTGCAGTTTAACGTATTACTAATACTAAAGGTTTCATGTTTTGCACATTTTTCCTTGAAAATAAAAAATCTCCATTAAAATGAATCCGAAAGAGTTGAAAATAATTGATAATGAATTTTCGTCAATTTGCTTAAGAAGGCTCTAATATGTTTATATTAATATGGGCGCTTTATGAAATATAATAAAAAATATATATATATATATATATATTTTAAAATCATTTGTAGGATAGGCAAATGAGATGTTAAAGCTTAAGGGTAGCTAGATAGTTGGAAGAAAGGGTAGGGTATAAGCCAATAAGAACTTTGTAAAGAAAAACTTTTAGCCGATTTAGACTCCGCATATTGAGCCCTATAAGCATCCTAGGTAGAAATAAATCGTGACAAAAGAAGTTTTTTTTTTCTTTCTAAACTTCTTGTGCTAGGTAAAGTATAGTAATCTTTCCATAAAATTAAGTGAGATCTGAGTATGTTATTTTCACCCCTTAATCTTTTAGGGGTAGTTTAAAAATATTACTTAGCCTTAGTTATTCATCTCTAATTCTTAGGATCTCTCTGTCTCCTGAACTGCTGAATGAAGCTTGAGGGACATACAGCGGTCGATTTAGAATTGTGATGAACGGAATGATTTCAAGAGAAAGTGTTGCATGGAGGAGTCAAAGTGAAATGCGGGTCATTCTTCGAAAACGGCGAAATCACATGAAGAAATGAAATCATCTGGCTTTTTCGATGCATCTGGCATAAATTTTTTCATTAATTTTGATAAAGCACGGTCTTAGATTGCTTTTTATGTTTTTTTATAATTGTTTTTATCAGGGGCTATATATATATATATATATATATATATATATATATATATATATATATATATATATATATATATATATATATATATATATATATATTGTTTCATCTTAATAGTAATTTTAAATATGTAAATTTGTTCTTAACATTAAAATCCTCACTCCCTCACACGACCTATTGCTTGAATTGTCTGCATCGACTTTGTTTAGCTGTCAGAGGACCTCACCAATCGCTACCAAAATAAATTGTGTGCAAAGAAGCTCAGTATCTGTAGCAAAGAGAAGCAAAGTCCTCATGGAATAATTAAGTTCACAATTATTAAAATTACTTGCTTGTCCCTTGGCATGTACCTCACTCCCTTCCTTTTTTTCAATAATGGGCGTCAAGTAAACTCATCGCCTTCTACAGCATACTCGTGAAATGTTAAGTTAAAAAATGTAATTTGTTTTAAGTGACCCTCAATTCCTCACCTCCTCAGTGAATTGAGAAAGCATGTTAAATGTTTGATGAATTTCTATTGTAGTTCTTCAGGTTTTTATGGGATTTGGTGTAGTGTAAATACGGAGGTTCTAAAGTTAAGGTCTAACTTCCTCATACCTCACTCCTTCCGTTGATATTTATTATAAATATTGTATTTCATTCAGTATGTCTCTAATTCAGTTGCTTTATTAATAGGCTAACATTAATTTATCTCATACACTTTTCAATAATTAAATACTAATAAAAATAATAAAGCAATAATATTGCAATACTAATTTAATAATAATGTAATAATTTAACTTAAAATTATTGAAACTGTAGATATTTCAATAAAACTATATATTTTTTATTTTATTGTTATTATTTCCTTGTAACATTCCCTCATCCTGACTCCCCCACTCTACTATGCTCACTCCCTCACATACACCCTCATTCCCTCACTCATAAAAATTGGAATATTCTAATACTATATAACTACCGTTCTAGAAACAATTACGATGAGGTATTTAATTGCGGTAAACCATAAAACAAAGCTAACCACCGGTAAACAAAGGTAAACCATATTTCTGACATATTAAGAGGTTTATGACAGATGTTCATGCTCTGAAGAAAACGCCATAACGTATTATTGTTAATTGCGAGGGTACATTTTTCAATTATGGGGCCTGTATTATGGATTTCTCCAATAGGTCGTAGCTTGATATTAAGGCCCCCATCCACGAGCGGGATATTCTCAAGATTTCACCCGAATAATCCAAGCCTCGAGGAATTTCCTAACGTGTGTGGCGGCTTTCTTGAAGCCGCCGAGGACGAGAGGGGTCGAAAAATCTCGAAGGAAATTCAATACTTTTTAGCCTTGAGACCAAATTTTTTCCCACTCTCTTGATCAAGTGGATAGTTGGGCAGTCAATCGTCCTTGAGGAAATTTTTCTCCGTGTTTGGGCGAAGGTTCGGAGGAAATCCCGGATACTATTTCCTTAAGGATATCTTGTACGTATATGGCGGCCTTTAGTAAGATCCCGTTGGTGTTTGCGTGAAGATAAATATGGAAACTATTGAATTATAATAAAGACTTAAAATATAGTTGGAAGATTCCAAACCCAAAGCTACAAGTCTCTAAAATACCGGTAAATAACTAACCAGTCAAGGTTTCGCCAATTAAGGCATCATCGGGACAGAAAAAAGTAAGATCAAATATGTGCAGAGAAAGTACAGCACATCACACATCAACAGTCTAGGAATAGGATAATATTACTAATATAAAGTAGCATAACAACAGCTGAGAAAGGATATATTCAAACAGCTGATCAACAGAAAATGTACGTGCCTAATAACAAAAAATGTTCAACCTAACGTTCTAAAATGTAGAAAAAGACCATAAAAAATAAATCGATTAATTAATATTTATGATAAAAGTAAAGAAAAAGGAAGTAAAAATGCAAAGCAATGGAAGGTTATAATCAGTGGTGTTTATGTTTTCAGTTTCTCCTATCTCATCTGTTGTTATGTTACCTCCAATTACTATCAGTATGAGTTTAGGTGTCTTGGAGTGATGTACTGTCGCCAGTTGATATGTCTTTTTTAGACTGCTGATGCGAGATATGCTATATTTTGTCTGTATAAATGCGATCTGTTTTTTTTTTCTGTCCTGATATTACCTGACTTGCCAGAAGGATGGCTGGATGTTTACCGGTATTTTGGAAACTCAAGGCATTGAGTTTGTATGCTTCTAATTATATCGTAACAATTTCTTTTGGTCCCTTTTAGTGTTTTTTTATATCATAAATAAAAAATAATTTTTAATGAATAAAAATAAACGTTCAATAGAAAAACAAATTGTTTTGAGTTTTAGGGAAAAAAAAATAAAAGTAAAGAAATTCGCGAAGAACATTAGAGGAGTTTTCCATCAAAAGTAAGTAGGTGCACTTCTCATTAAACAAGATATTTTTGATCAATTATAATTCTACATCTAAAAATAATTCAGTTTATTTCAAATCTTAATTGTTTCCCCTGCCAAATAGGTGTTACAAAATCAACATTTTCAATGAAAATTTCCTTTATCTCTATTAGATTACCCTATATTAATTTGTTTAAAATACCTTTCCAAAAGTGGATATATTGACTTTTGATAGAATTTCGGGTTTTTTTATAGCTGTACACGTACCGTTCGACTTTGGAGTGGTTTTACTTTATCTTTTCAGGAATATTTCTTCTATATTCAGATTTTATAGACTATGGGTGCGAGTGAGAGAACAGTATATCCGTGACCATAGTGAACCTGTGTTTGGGTGACGGCCATATAGTCATAGTCACCCGGGCTTTGGCTACGGTTCTTTTTTTTTTCATACAAATTCGCATATTTAAAGGCTAGGATGAGTATAGCCAGAAAGATAATCTTTTTGGCTTCCAAAAAAAATTATCTTTACATGTTTTCTTTTCATAATATTGACCTCTGGCTAAGAAAAACAAACACTGGAACATTTAAAGGATCTAAACGTTCTATTTTTATTCCAATGTTAATCTAGAATATAATTTGCACTAAAATTTATATTTAATAAATATATAATCCTCTTTCCCAATTTCGTAAAAAAAGTATATATATATATATATATATATATATATATATATATATATATATATATATATATATATATATATATATACAAATAATATCTTTGACTAGAAAATTAGGTGATTTTTAAATTTTACCTGAAGTGCATCCAGTATAGAACTGGAAAATGAATTTTTTTATAATCAATGTCTCAAATCGATTAAGTAAATTGCACATCTATTTATTTACATGAATTTATTTTAAATATTTAAAAGTTACAAAAAAAAAAATGGAATTATAAAAATCCTCAGACAAAACCACTTTGTTGGCTCAAACGCTGCAATGTCTCTGAATGAGCTTCCGCGATTTGATTGTGTCTTGGTTGGTCGTCCAGCAGTTGATGACACCAAAGAATATTCAACAGCTAATCAAGCTGTTTCACTCTGTCTGATCTTGTCTACCCTTCTCCTTCTATAAACCCTAAGCCTCTATGTGAGTTTTTCCATAGCTTAACAACGTTTATAAATTTGACATCCATGTGAGATCCTATATATATCGCTCTCTTCCTCTTTCTTATAAATTTGTTTTTAATAATCGACATATTCTCCTTGCTTCTTCATCATCGGTGACTCATTTTGTATCTTCGATGATTGCTCTATTATTTTCCCCGTGTTGGCGTACTGAATAGCAGGCACATCTGTCCCCTTCCATCGATTCTCGAAGAGTCAGCTGACTTCATTCTTTGGTTACTATGCGCTTTTCTTATAGGTTTCCGGACTATTTCTTCATCTGATACGCTACGTTTCTTGCGCTTACCATAGCAGAGCTCGAGTCCAGATCCGGTATTTATTCAAATTATATATATTTATTAATGTAGAAGTTGGTTGTGTGGAGGGGGTATGGGAATAAAAACAGACTGCAAATGTAAATTCATTTTTAATCTGTGCCGCATCCGTAAATCAAGCAAAGTTCTTTTTTTCGTAAAATCGTCCATTTTTTTTTATCAGTTTGGAATCTAGGTCTTATCTATAAGGTTGATAGTACTTTTCCTCGACAATTTTCACTGATCTTAGAGTCTTATTTATCTGATAGATACTCGAGAATAAAAGAAGAAGATGCATATTCTGGGATCCATGAAATATGCGCAGGTTTTCAGGAAAGTGTGCTAGGTCCAATACTCTCTCTGCTCTATACCGCTGACATCGCAGAGGCTGAAAAAGGCATCACCTTCGCAGACGATACAGTAGTTCTATCCATCGGAAATGACAACCAAGAAACCGTTTGAAAATCAAGCAATAGCAATGGCCAATATACAGAGATGGGTCTCAAAATGAAAAATAAAACTTAATGAATCAAAGTCGATACATGTTACTTTCACTAACAAGAAAATCAACTATCTACCGATTACGACGAATTACAAAGTGATCCTTATTCGAATCTGGCCAAGAATCTCGGAATGACATTGGGGGCAAAGCTCCGATAGAAAAATCTTGTAAAAAAAAAATGAATTCAGGTTAACTTGATGTATCCAAAAATGTATTGGCTCTTTGGCAGCCAATCCAATCTTAGTGTATATAACAAACTTCTTCTTTATAAACAAGTCCTAATACCTATCTGGGCATATGGAATCCAACTGCAAGGATGCGTGAGAGACTCCAACAAACAAAACTACAAAGATTCCAAAATTAAGCTATTAGGGGAATTGTCAATGCACTCTGGTACATCAGAAGACGATCTACACCGAAATCTTCAAATAACTGCAGCAAAAGAAGACAAAAAAAATTCTTGCCGTCACAGCAAGAGCGACTACAAGAGCACAAGAATACTGAAGCAGTTCGTCTCAATTTTGATGCCCTAAAAAGAAGATGGAAACGACGGAATTCCCATGAGCTTGTGTAATGAAGTGAGATAGTTTGACCTCAATTTGTGAGAAAATAAAAACAATATTATGTATGTTTGTTTTGTTTCTTTTTTTGTAAATTATTGTTTTAGAACTAAATTGCTAATAAGCTCATAATGTACTTGATTCCAATTTCAATAAATAAAAAAATAACCTTCGAATCCCAGAAGCTAATTTTGACACGTATTTACAAAACCCATGACTGCTAGCAAAGTGGCCTGAACAAACAGTAGAACTTTGGAGTTTTGTACGTCGTTAATCCTCATTTCATTGCATTTTTTAATTATTCATCGAACTTTTTTTTATTTTTTTTTGCTTTTTCAAAAAAAAAAAAATATTTAAAAATTATCATCCAAAGTGATAGTTCACCACTGCTATTAAGACATACTTCAATTATGGGAATTGATCCTTATGGTATTGAGTAACCAACTGAATGTTCTTATCTTCTAATTCTCTTAGATAGATTATCCATCCCACCTCAAAAAAACATACGTGCCAAGATCAGATTCCTTAATTACTCGAAATTTCCGGTCGTAACAGTAGCCAATATGATACTTATAATTAATATTTGCATTCCATTTGTATCAATCGGTATGCGTAATGCATTGAAAGAGTCTTTTAAGCCACTGCAACTGTTTTTCTAGTCGCAATGCTTTGAATGGGTTTCATATCATCCGTCGATTTCCGATTGATTTCGATGAATATGTGACTGAATGGATTTAGCTGACATTCTTGTTAAATTAGTCCTTTCACTTTCTCAAATGAATTGAAACCTACGGCATTTTTCCCACGTAATCTAACTCGACCTTTAGTTATCATGCATGCTTACAGCGAATACATACATTTTGCAAATAGTAATTTCAGTTAATAATTATTTATTTATTTATTTAATATTATTTATATTTTTTAAATGAAAATAAAATATAGTATATTAACTATAAATTATCATAAATAAGTTTCTCAATAACCAAAGGTCTGAAACAGGGATGTTCACTGCCTCCGCTTCTCTTTAACATTTATATGGAACGGGCCCTAAGAGAATGAAAGAAGAAATGTAAAGGTATGGGCTTAAAGATAGGGGATGATTGCCTATTTAAGCTCCAGTTTGCTGACGACCAGGTGCTCATCGTTTCAGGAGCAGAGGATGCAGAGTATATGATGAGGAAAATTCTCCAGGAATACTCATTAAGGGGGCAGTAAGTCAGCAAAGAAAAAACGGTATAAATAACATTTAATAGCCAAGGTGAATACCTACATTTGGACACATGGGTAATGAAACCTGAAGAGCAGTTTAAATAGTTACGAAGCTGGGTAAATGCTATAGGAACAACAGACATGGACATTGAAAGGAGCATAAGCAACGGGAAGATCATTATTAGTACCTTAAATTCGGTATTCTGGAGTAAAATAGTGTCCATTAAAAACAAAAACAAAAATTATATACAAATCATTCCTGGAAAGTGTTACTCTCTACGCAGCGGAAGCGTGGACAATTAAAGAGAGTCAATCTCAAAGACTTATAGCCCTAGAAATGGATTACTGGATCATGTATCTCGGCTTCAAAAAGTTCCAAATAGTGAAATAATAGGGCAAGTGCAACAAGTGGAGAACATCCTCCATACCATTGAAACAATGAGGCTGAAATGGTATGGGCATGTGATGAGGATGGGAGAAGGGAGATGGCCTAAAAGCCTTTGGAATGGAGAACAGAGAGAAAACGGAAGATGGGTTGCCCGAGGAGAAGCTGGTTTGAGGACATCAAGGAAGGAATGGTGAACAGGAGAATGTGTGAAGGAGAATGGCAAGACAGAGGAATGAACCTATATTTGTCCTGGAAAAAATTATATTTGGTGACGATATATGACCGAAGAAAAAAAAAAAAACTATCCATTTCCTCTTTCAAACCATCTTGATTAACTATAATATAATGATTACTCAAATATTTTTACAAATTATTTTCCTAACCAATGTAATTTTTCAGAAGATTAGTTCTTCTCATCACACAAGTCCAACCCAGAGTTGTATTATTTTATTATTCAACTCAAAGCTGAGTGCTGAGAGTTCTAAATTCTGTATTTAATTATAGCTGAATCGCTTTTCAATTGCTTCTGAGACTATTCCAAGGGTCTTTATGGCTCGTGTTGTGGCTATTTGTTCAGAAACTGTAAGAAGAAGACTCATAGACCATTTACAGTCAGGGCCGGATTCAGTCTTGTAGAGGCCCCTTGGCAAAGCAAATCTCAGGGCCCCTTTTCAATACATTTTATTGCATCAACAAAATGAATAAACAAAAATAGAAGCAAAGTAAATTGAAGTATATGGAAAATATCTAATTTGTGATAGACTCCATCCCACTGATCCTATTAATTTCAATGCAGGTTTTATAATAATAAATTATAATTAGTTGGTAGGTAAATGGTAGGGTAAAATTTAAGGAAATTTTATACCAACCCCAAGTGTTAATATATTGGTACTGATTTATTTTATTAATTAAAGCGAAACTATTCATAGTTAATGATAATGATTGTAATGTTATGCAATTCACGCAAATAAAGAAAATAAACTTAAGTTAAACAATGATTTATTTCTCGATCAACTTAACTATTAAATATCATTATTATCAATAAGAAAATCTCATTAAAAAAAAAATTAAATATTAAATAATATTTTCAAACAATTAACTTTCCTATAATTAAGATATCTCTTAATTGTTTAGATTTATCTTAATGCCTTTACTACGTAGTGGTTCCCTCGATTTTCTGAATAAACTTTTTTCTCAATCACAATCCATCTATGAAATTGTCGCACTGTTATCAAAATTTGAAACACTATACAAAATGAAAAATACACAAATAAAGGGTAATAAAAAAAAATAGTTTCTATGATTTAACGTATCGAGCGAGGTTGGGAATCAGCTATTATTCGTTTTAATACAAATTGTACCTTAATACATATGTTATATGTATATTGTAATCAGTGCTGCTAACCTAAACAATGAAAATACGCGGAGTTAATTTGGACAGCATTATGATATTATCATTGAGTAACGCTGATGGAGGTATCGCCAGGATAGCTTATTTTGTGAAATTGTTCATCCTTTGAAAATTAGCCTAAAATTTTTGTAAAACTGCTTCAACTTATTTTTCTCATAAGCCACGGGGCTTCCTAAAAGGCGCGTGGCCCATAAGCAGTTGCCTATATGGTCCACAGGACCTGAAGTCACCATAAATCATCGAAGGCCCCAACTGGAATTGACTTGAAAGCACATAACAGATAATAAAAACGAATGGAGAACCACACTGTTATCAGATGTGCACATTGCACACTGCATTTCAGGGTTTCTGAGAATAAAAAAAAAAAAAAGATTTTGAAAATCCGGTTTGTATTTCAAATTCAGTCTATTAATAATAATCGTTTAATGTAAAAAATAAATAAAATAAAAATCATAAGTATTTAAAAAACAAATTGCAAAATCGAAGTATTTACAAAAATATAGTTATGATATAATTGGAAGATTCCACAAAAACCTTAATTCTCCCAACTACTAGTAAATAACTATGGCCGGAGAGATTTCGGATGGCGTCTAGCTCGAAGTGAGTGGGATACCAGCCAGCGTTCCAAACTACAAGTCAACCAGTCCTTCTACCACTCAGGTTCGCACCCAAAACTTCGTTATTCATCTAAATACATTACCTCGTTTTTAGTCAAATTTAATGCAGAATGTAAACATATTGGAAAGCTCACTAAACTCAATAGTGTATTAAAATGTAAGCTGTTAAAACGTAAATATAAAAATTTAACAAAATTATAATATAAAAACAGTTATTTCATAATTATTTATACTAGCGGGTTCGGGCTCTTTCAAAAATCTTACAGTTTCCTATTGATCTCTACTTCTAAAAGACATAAAATCGTTAATGTACTCAACAAAATATAAAAACGGATTCATCTTGGAACGTCTCTGATATTTTCAGGCAGCGCTGAAGCCTCGCGTCATCGGATCAGCATCAAATTTAATTTCATTCGATTTAGCAAGGTGTTAACGATACCAAACACGACGAAAAATAACGATAATATTGCAGTTATAATTCATTCCAAATTTCAAGCCGATTTCTTATTGCGATCTTTACAGGTTCAAAATTAATACAATAGAACACTGAGATCGCAGAAAACCGGATTGTCGCAAGGCTCGAACTTAAATGAGACAGCTCACGTTAGAAGCGGCAATCCTGGACGCAAGCCATCTGCATAGGCCACGCCACGCTCTACCCTACCATTCTCTGTCCAGACGCCTTCCCAATTCTCTCGGACTATAAACCAGTCTACGTTTTACCAATCAGGCGTCATCAGGACAGAAATAGACAAGATCACGTAAATGCAAATCAAAGACAGTACATTTCACATCAGTTGTCCAAAAAGGACATACAAACTAGTGAAAGTGCATTACTCAATCTCACCACATACTAGTTGTGTGTGATGTGCTTTATTTGCTCTGCACTTATGTGATCTTGTATTGTCTTAATAATCCCTAATTTGGTGAAACTTTGACTAGTTAGTTATTTACAGGTATTTGAGTAACATAAGCCTTGGTTTTTGTAATCTTCATATTATATACTTTGATCAAAATTTTAAAAAATATTTATTTTCAGAACAAAACATTATTTTTTGCTATTATTTTTCAATAATGATGGAGAAGTCATTGGTATGATAAAAAAAAAAAAAAAAACGAAATTTTTGTTCATCTTCAAAATCTCCAGGGACACGACTTAGATACGCGACAAACTGCAAGAATAGTAAAAAAAAAATAATAAAATAGTTCAAAAAATTAATAAATACAATACCTAGATATATTGTAATAATATTCAATCAAATTATTGTTTTCATTTTATTTTGACCACACATAGCAATTGATCCCACCAATAATTATCATTATAAATCAATACAGTCAACCACCATACATCACCTTGAATTTTTAATAGTAGATAGTGTATTTTATAATATTTCTTGTACTAAAGTTCTAAAATAAATTCGGCAAATAGTTTTCTTCTAATAGATCACAATAGAAAATAATCATCGACTAGAAAGATATACCATTACAAAATTAAAATAAACTATGCTCTAATTTATTTTTTCCTCTCTGAATTATGAAATTTCCAACGGGTACCTTGAAAAGAAATTGTAAAAATAACATCAAAGTTGCATATAGTTTTTTTTTTTTTTTTTTTTTTTTTTAATGCAATAGAATACAAAGAACTTCAGCCTACTAGAATGATCTTAAGCCCACGTAACTATAATATTTCAGAATAGGACAAGATGATATGAATATGAAACCTCAGCATAATAAAAAAAAAGAAACCCAGTCGATTCTGGAAGGAAATCTTTCTTCAGTATAAAAGTGTGGCTTTACTAGTCCAGAATAATAATAGCTGTGGATGAATTATAAACTTTTTAACGGAAATGTCAATTACGTATTAATGTGAGAAATTTCTATGGCGTAGTAGCTCGGGGAAAAAAAACGTGAAAAAAGTAAGGAAAATAATAAAGGACAATCATCTACTTTAACGAGTAATGAAGCTGTCTGTAGAGTGCATTTGACAGCTCGTGACGCAACCATGAAAGTTGCATTAAGCAAGCTGGATGTTTTGCAATAGAATACGTAAAACATTTTGTCTTGGTTATATAAAAAAAACTAAATAAACTATATAAGTTGAAATAAATAAAGGCTAGTTATTAGAGATAATTAAAATAAAATAGATTAGTTATTTATACTTTTTGAACAATTTTATAAAACGTGAGAGAAAAAAAAAATGATTTATCTTTAAGTGCTGCCATGATACAACGTGTTGCTACAACACTGCATACTAAATCACTAAAGACATTCGGTTATCCATATAGCAAACATATAACATAATTGTTATAATATACACATTATACCTATGCATAACAATAAATTACTTCAATTTTTCTTTTTTTACCTTCAATATTTTATTTCTCTCCTTTACATTTATAGTTTCTTTATATAATATATATATATATATATATATATATATATATATATATATATATATTAAAATTATTTATATGTAGTGTAAATTTATATTAAGATATCGCATTTAAGGCCAATATTCAAAAACATTTAAGTGTAACATTGATACAAAAATAATTATATTTAACTAATTGTATGTTAATCTCGCACATATATTATAGTAGCAAACAAAATAATTAACCGTTAATTAATTAAATTTAATTAATTAATAATTAAAATTAATAAATTAATTTTTAAAAAAATGGTATTTTAATGTGATATTGAACCTATCCACTCCTGTAACGTTAATGTGGTAAGCCAGTGGTCTGTGTTTTCAATAAAATGTTCAACAAAATAATTTTCGTGATTATTCGTTTTTTCTTGGGTCTGTTCTGTTTCTCTATATTCTCCTATAATCCTATATATCTTTTTTTTTTTTCTGTTACTTTTATTTCAATAGGAAATAATTCATGTAACTACTGGCAGCGACATTTTGATGGGAATTTACGTTAATCGATATGATATCTCAGAATTGCATCTTCTTTTTAAAATATTCAGATTTTCAGTTATTAGCCTAACTTTTAACGCCCACAACATCAAAATTATTTCTGAAGTTAAATTCAGTCTCAATCATTATTTATTGATTCTTTATCTGCAATTTTAGGGCAACGATAGAAAAGATCCAAAAACTATAAATAATCAAAGAATTCTCACTATTTATTCCTATAAGTATGTATCCAATATTATCATATATAATAAAATTCGAAATAAATTCAATGACATTCAATTTATCAAAAGAAGCTCAAGAAAAATACCTTTTTCATTTATTTATTACATATCGATATGTTTCCCAATTTTAACAGTTTCGAGCAGCATCAATAAATATCGACAATCCTTCTACTTATAGATTACGAAAAAAGTGATAAATGCAATATCCATGAAAACACCATTTATAACTTTCTTTCGTAAAACTATTTCTTCAAAATTGTATTAACTACAAATAGGTAACTAGTTGGTTTTATACCAGAGTTACATCTTTGGTGCTGACTGTGTATTGGTCATTCTTCGAAAATTGGTAGATTTTCTAATAATTAACTTATTATTTCAGATATCACTGTAAGTTCCTTTTTTAATATTTTATTAATTTTAATTGCATCTCAGATATTGTTTTCAATATATTACTATGGGATATTGTTTCTAAAAGGGAAGATAAATCAAAATATTCCAATTTTCAAAAGTAAGGGTGAGGATGTGTGTGTGAAGGAGTGAGCATAGTTTGACTGTGAGTGTCAGAATAACGGAATATAACTAGGAAATAATAAAAATATTATAGTTGTATATATATATATATATATATATATATATATATATATATATATATATATATATGTACAGTTTACAGTTTGAGGATACAATTGATAAAGGATTACACTGATTGCATTATCGTACCAGAGAAATAGTTATCGTTTTCATTAACAAAAAAATATTCAGAAATTTGTAGGTGATCCTTTAATTTTGTCCAGCAGTGTATATAAGCAATTTAATCCAAATCATTAATCGCTGTTAGTTAAAACTGAAGTTATAGCAACTAATCCTGAAAGTTAAACCTCTGAATCAGTCTTTCAAATCACCTAAAAACCGCTAAAACCAATTTGAACACCTATTACCCCCGTGGAATACGGTGTCGAAAATTAAATATGTAAATTCTAAAAATACCTAAATATATTATAAAATATCAGACCAAGAAAACTGTTGAATAAATTAATACATTATATTACGAATTATTTTATGAAGACACATTTATAAATCATTTTATGAAATTTAACGTCAGTCATTGTTTACCAAGGACTTTAAACATTTTCAAATATGAATTATATATTAGAAATTAGGAATTATACTATACAGGGTTACCCAGGAGGAAATTTTAGTAATCAAGGGAGGGATAGTCTATGAAAAATTCAGTTCAGTATTTTAGTTAGGCGCCAACCTCACCTTCATATTTCAATCTGTTTTCCAGATATGATTTTTTAAAGGGTTTTCGAAAAAATCCACGTTTTTTTTCCAATAAAAGTCTAAATTTTCTACTATAACTGAAAATTTCTCAACTTTTGTCATCATTTTTATTCTACGATAAAAAATAAAACACCCAATTGCTTGAAAAACATTGCACCGTCATGACGCGTCAGGCATAGTAGCAACCAAAGCAAAGTAAAAAAGTAAAAACGAATCATTTTCAGAAAATATTTTCTAACGTTTCCTTCTGATACAACCTGTATAATAAAATGGTTAAAATGTTTATATTATATAAATGCATATTACGACATTCACGCATAAATTTTAACAGTATAGTAATTTATATTTTAATTTAATCGCAGTAATTATTATGTGGATAGGTTTATTTGGTATTTGCGGATTTTAAATGTTTTGATATTTTTACAATTCAAATTTTATTATGTAGAGTTTTCTATTGGCTATCTTTCAAATAATATATAAAACCCTATATACGATAATCTATAGCATAATTATGTATCCACGAAATGATGTGTGTGTGTTCTTACATTTTTAGGGTCGGTCATGGGGGAATACACTCACACGAGGAGGGCACAGTCAATGGGTCACCGATTTCAACCTTTACTGTACACGGACTTCCTCAGGATGTCATAGTAAATTGAAATTTAAGGGGGTACCCTTCAAATTTCTTTAAAGATGTAAAACATCTCCTATAAACCAGGAACCCTTTGAACGATTAAAACCAAATTTGGGTCGTCTGTAAATATTCTAAATCTAAACGGTTTGCTTTAAATATAATCTTCTTCTTCTTCGATCCTTTCATTCAAATGGTCAAGTCAGGGAATGACAGAATAAAGTCGGCGGTACTCCTGAGATCCTCCAGGTCGCCGTACAGCTTGGTCACCAAGCCAGTAGGTTGAGGCCACCTCTGCCTCCGTTGATCCTCCATAATTATGCATGACTGTAGAATATGCTCTGTAGTCTGTTCGCCTCTTCCACATTCACACAAAGGAGTTGGGCCAATTTCAAATTTTTTATGGAGATGCGAGTTAAGCCGATTATGACCAGTTCTGAGACGGAAAATTAAAACCTGTTCTTTTCTGGAAAGCAAGTAGTAAGGATCCTGGGGTTTAAAGTCTGGATGTTGATTGTTTCACCTCTGCTGAATTGATGCTTTATTTATAGTTTTAACTTCCTCCAGTCGAGATATGGAGGTGATTTGAGGAAGTTTGGAACCTTCTTTGGCAAATTTATCAGCCAGCTAGTTTCCCTGTATTCCACAGTGCCCAGGAATCCACTGCAGGGTGACTTGTTCATATACAGTTGTAAGGCGTTCCAACTCAGAGGCAAGCAATATCAGCCCCGCTTTCCATTTGGACTTCAGGTTTAAAAGAACTGCTGCTGCATCGGTCAGAAAAACAATTTTTGATTTCTGGCTCCTCTTGAGGTCTATTAGAATTCTCGTGGCCTCCAGTAACGAATCTTGCTCGGCTCTGTAGTTTGTAGAGCTGAACCCCGTAGAAATCGCCTTCTCCAGCACATGACCATTTAGAAATTCCATGTGAATGCCTCCGCCTCCATTTCTAGAAGCATTTTCGGCTGAACCATCCGTATAGATTCTGGTCCACAAGTTTTTTGGGTAGGTTGAGTTCACATATTCGAGTGCTCGAGCTCTAATTTCCAATTGATCCTGGTCGCTTTTCTTTCTAATCCCTGGAATATTTGGAAAGATTGAGAGTCTGCAAGGAGACGACCATGGTGGGGAGTCGTCTGTTGCCTTCTTTATTTCAGGTTGAATTTCTGCCAACTGAAGTTCTGCTTTTATTGAACGTGTTTTGTATGTGAAGATTTGTCTTTTTATACGGTTTCGTATCCTTTGACCTACACGATCTTTCAGTGGGTGGTTAGGAATGCATTTTGCTTTTGAGTCTAAATTAAGCATTTTTATATCCCTCCTGCCTTCCAGTATGTGCAGGCCCGTAATGGACTCCATTTTATTTATCGGAGTAGATTTTAGACCTCCAGTAATTATCCTAAGTCCCTAATTTTGGACTACAGAGGCCTTTTGGAAATATAATCTTCCTACGTATTTTAGAGCCAACGTTATCCGCAAAAAAACTCAATTTTGTTTTTATTTTGTGATTTTATTACACAAACCTTCTAGATAATGCAATAGCTGTTTGTATTAATGGAAAGAAAAAGATCCCTTCTTTCCAACGAGTCCAAGAAAATCTAAATCGTATAAACTGAAGACGAGATACAGTGCTTCAAATCGAAACGTAATTTCGTGACTTACAATTTTTGAACCCCCCCCCCAAAAAAAAAAAAACTGAAAAAAATATATTTTTTTGTTTTCGATGATATTTTCAACGTAAAGATTTTTCGGTGCGCTGAATCAAAATCTGTCATATTTTTGGTGTAAAAAAAAACTATAAGGCTAGTTTAGCCAATAATCTAAACATTTTATCAAATTCATTTGACCGAAATGCAATTATTTTTAAATTTTGTAATATACCCTGAAAAACAAATGTTTTGGCTGAAAAACCACATCGATATCATTTTTCAAACTCGAGATAAAAAATAAATCAGTTTCAGCATGATTTTTTTTTTGGTGGGAGGGGTTCCATGGGCCCATTGGAACGAACGCCGAAACACATGTACAATATGTTGGGATGTAAAATAACAAAATAACTCCCCTTGTCAGCTATTCGTCATCGTAATTTTATATTTTGAATGTTTATTCCAAATCCTTAATAATATTGGATATTTCGATGGAACATGAATTAAATAATCTTTTTTTAAATTTTGCAATGAGTCTGTTGTACGATTATCTTCCTTTCATGATCCATTGTTTAAAATTATCATTTCAGTGGTTAGGTTTGCATTCCAGTTTTAAACGTTACATTCCATTGTTTACATTCCAGTTTATTATTACTAATTTTATGACTGGGTCTTGGTATTAAAATTAATGAAAACTCGATATATTGATGATGGAAATTTCAAAATTACAGGGAGTATTTTAATTAAATTCATGTCAAGTTATGTTTAGCTTCCAGCCTGCAGGAAATGCAAATCGTATCATGATGAGAGATGAATATTTCATGAGGAATGGAATCTATTTATTTTACAGTTTGAAACGCCTACGTCCATTATATGATAGCTACTGAATATAATTAATAAAAACCAACCATTTTCTGTAAACATAGAGATCAAATCCTAGATGTATATTTTTTTTGGAAAAAATATTTAACTAACTTTTGTTTTTTATTCTAATTTTCAATCGATCGATTTTCTTTATATCAATACCGTTGCTTAAAATAAATAACAATAAATAACAGAGGTCATATAGAACAAATTTATCTTCATCTCATAACTTTAAACGTATAAAAAATGTCTGCCAAGTACGTCTTCAGTTACAATAACCGTAGATTGACTCTGGGTTTGGGAGACTCTCCTGTATAGGGATGGCAAACAGACATGGATGTTTTTGAAACATTGATGTTCTTCATTAACACGATCTTTTGCCATCTATGTTTTATAAAGAACTTTGGGATACATTATTTAATGAAAAGCAAAAAAATCATTACCTAAATGATTAATTTGATGCGTAAATAATTAGATGTCTGTAATCTCATCTTAAGTTTTGGAAAAACACCATTTCCAATTTTTAAAATTAATCTGAAGTCTTGTGCTGATGAATAATTTTTAAAACATTTATTTTTGGAGTATCGTGCAGGCTTATATTTTTTTTTTTTAATTCAACTAGTTTTCGTTTATCACAATCTTTATTGGGAATTCTTGAAGAACAAATCAAAACAATTTTTCATTTAAAATTTAACATTAAAAATAATTTATTTGTTACAATTGTTTACAAAACAAAACCAAGGTTTAATCTATCAATAATTTTATTACTAAAACGGCATGCTTTGGAATGTGATCTTTAACTCCTTCATGTGGCTATAACACCAAATCTATTAAAAAGTTTCACAAAAAAACAAAACAATAAATTTAAAAAAATATATTAAATAGATAACTCAAACTGACTTTATAAAAAAAATTTCCAAATTTGGTTTGGTTTTTAAATAAATTTCGATTAAGATTGATAAAAAACAAAATTTCCCTTATTATTAAAAAAAAAAAAATACTGCTGGCTAAACCAAAAATAAGTTGATGTTTAATTTTTTTAAATAAATTATAAAAAATCCTGAAACGGATTCAGATTTTTTTTTTTCTCTGAAACGTATTTATCTGTGTTTTAAATTATTTGCCCATTAATGGATGTAGTAACTAATGATACAACCTGGCATGAATATATTATATTCGTTGGTCAAAAAAAAAAAAAATCTTACATCTTTATCATGTAGGAATTGAATCCAAGACTTTTCATGAGATACAGATTTTTTTTAAAATAATGTATATTCATAATATTATATTCCTCCACACAGGGCTTTAGCTTCTACTGCAATGCTTTTATATTTTTGTTTATCCTCGTTTTATACATTCGTCTTCTTCTTATACATAGAACTCTGAGGTCGGCTTCCACATTACCCTTTCATTTGCCATAGCTTAGCTCTAGATAGCATAAGCTATAAATTGTATTAACATAAATTAAAATAATTTTGGTAAATAGATCAAGATTGATAAATATTATACCAACTGACTCTATCTTATGTAAAATAAGACAGTTTGAAATATTAAGTGAGCCTTTTTATTTCAGGTCACATATCTAAGTATATCATGAGAGCACATTTATATAGGGTCTGTAAAAGTCTTTTGATGTGGATATGACGGTACGAAAAAATATTAGGTTATAGAAAGTGATATCTATAATAAAATTATAATTTTGGCACAACTCTAATGCCAATTGAATTTAATTAATTGGCATATCATAACTTACAGAATTTTGTTTTAAACAATTTATGTAGTTTAAAACCGATTTTAAGAGAGAATAAACTAGGAAAAAATGGCCACCTACAGCGTTATTGTCTTATATTAGCCAATCTTCCATGTTGCGGCCAACAACATAAAAATTCTTTTACTGGTTATGCAAATGGTGTCATGGGTAATTTTTTTTATTAATTAATAAGTTATGTTTCCCCTTGTGCATAATCTGTAGTTGTAATTTTAGTTATAAGAAAAAGACAAGTTCTTTCTAAATTGTCTTAGTTTTTCATTAAATTAATTTTATTATACAATAAGATTATTTCTGGTCGAACTTCATATACCGAAATCACATGTTTCCTGCCCAGACGGTCAAACGTCATCAAGAGGACACCATGGCGGAGCGTTTCTAGATAAAGCAAAGCTTCTTTATGCTGCTAATGAAATTATATAGCCCTAAGGGCTACATTGATCTTCAAGAGGTGTCCTCAGGTCTGCAAGAGACCGCAGAATTGCTCATCGTCTTTGACTGATGTAAGTGAGTGAAATTTTATGCTTGATCGATTAGCATAAGAACTTAAGGAACAATTAAGTTTATCTCATTCTTCAATGGTGCCATGTTCCGAACAAAAATTAAGCGCAATGCTTCCAGTCAAAGGTATATGAAGTCAAGACCATATGTTTTATAATTCTTTTGTATATCTTTTCTATAATAGTAATTCTAAGTATATTATATATGCCTAATAATTAGTAGGTCATATTTAAAAATAATTACTAACTAGTACTTTCTATACTGTTAACTACGACACAATGTAGTATTTTCTTTTATTACTATTATTGTGTTATTACTATAATGTTTTATCACAATTCTATCAGTATTGTGTTGTTATTTTTAATATATAATTTTGTTCACGTGTAATTCCCTGAAGTAACCTTTAGTTTCGCGACCGGCTTATTTCTGAATCCAGACGTTCCTAAAGGTAATCCCTCAATTACGAGGGATCTACGGCCGTCACACTCCTCTATCAGATTCCTAATTCACTCTCCCACTTTTCCGATCCCAATATCCCTTTAAATATGACTGTTGCATTGAACAGAACACTCATTAAATGTGCTACATTCACCTCTCCATAGTACTGTTTCTCTTACCAAATTTTAATCCTGTTTCATCATCCAACTCCCATGTATCTCCTCCTATTGAGTTCGATATTATATTTGTAAATACTAAATATGTATTATTTCATTTACTAAATTTCATTGTTATCTCTATTATCTTTAAGTTCGGAGTCGGATTATGCAAACGGCCAATTTTTAAAAGTTGAGGTTTGAGTAATTTATTTTGCCCTAATATCCTCGACATGGTGAACAACCAGTAATACGAAAGTTGTTTTCATTTTTTTGGGCAGGACCCTCACACCATTATCTGATGCGTTTCAAGAATTCGAGTATGCTGCAGGTAAACTTGGTCTTCATCTGAACGACGAAAAGATCAAATACATGAGGCTCTTCAGAAATGAAAGACGAAAGTACCCTTGCGTTGAAATTTTTAGTCAGAATTTCGATAGTGTGGGCAATTTAAAATGGGGTTCAGTTGTCGAATCGAAAAATAGCATTAAAGAAGAAGTAAAAGCAAGATTCGCAGCCGGCAGTTGGTGTTTGCATGCACTCCAGAAGGCACTCCGTTTTCTAAACCTCTCCCGCAGAGCCAAGTTATTAATATATCGAACAATCATCCGGCCAGTGGTGATATATGCCAGAGAAACTTTGGTCCTGACTCAAGAAAATTAAAAATGTAAGTGAGACGGTACAACACTGGATTACAATGTGTATCAGCCAATTGTTACAGCTTCATTTTTCCCAATAATACAGTTTCTCATGACTTGAAGTGGTATAACCATAAAAATAAAATGCTTCCACTATACAGAGTCTCGAATAAGGGATCTTATTTTTTAAAAATAAAAATCAATAAGTAGTATTAATTACTGTATTATAGTTCTGACTATTCTTTAGATTTGGTTTTATTTTCCAAAATAAAGTTTACACCTTCATTATTACAAATCATTTCTTGAAAAAGATTTTTGTATTCATCGTAAAAAAGACTATCGTGCGACCCACATGGCTGCTATTTTACCAGTGCTGATCCCTCCTCTTATGTCCTTTTCAAAAAAAAAAAAAAAAAAAAAAAGAACTCCAGTTAACCACTTGATTGTGACTATTATGTTTTTTTATAGAAGAGAGAGCCTTGCGTAACTTAATAACAGAGGTAATGTTAGGATTGAAATGAACACGTGTCATAAATGGATTTATTTTATACAGTTCTCACTGTCATGATGTAAGCCTTCGACGACTTATATAAAACGCAGGATTATAAATATATATATATATATATATATATATATATATATATATATATATATATATATTTTCTTCTTGTGATTTATAACCCCTTGCCTCCTTCCCCCTTCCCTCCGTGGGTGGCAACTTTAAATTAAGGTTGGTAGCTACAGGGATAGGGTCGTCGTCCTTATGCCAATGGCGAGTACCTGTAGGGTGACGACCCAATAAATCTTTTGAATAACCTGATCCAAAAACAATACCTCATAAAAAAAAAATGTGTGTATTAATGTGTATTACTTTAGAATCTTGATTAAGCCTTATGTTCCTCAAAACTACTTTTGTGAAAGAGATCAGCCGAACGGGCATTTTTTTTGTCTGATTTTTGTTAAGCCATGTCGAATTCATCAAAACCTTAAGCCTCGATCGAGACCAAACTGCAAATCATCAACTTCTATTATTAATTCAATCTTTTGTAAGAACTTCTACCTAAGAACCTTAAAGCGAACATTTTACATAAATAATATGCGTTGCTAAAAAACAACTCGTGTCTACCCGAAAAATAACATCGTGCTGTTTACTAATTCTCTAAGTACATATCTATTGTAAGAAATGGGTATGCTTATCCTCATATTTCACCTCTTTTGAGGCTAAATGAAACAAATCTTACAGTTCTATCAGTACGGTATCCAAAACAGTTACCTCGCAATTGTAATGCTGTTGTGGCAAAACTTGCGTCATTTATTCCATCATTTATGCCTGTTTGGATGACTGACTGCCTGTCAGTTGATAGGGGTAAGACGCTGAAGCGTCACACAGTTTTGTGTTACATTATTTAATTAATGAATATATTATTGGAAGATAAATACACCAATGAATTGTTAATTGTTTCCGTGCACTTCCTAAAAAATATTACAACAAGCAGTAAATAATAAGATTATGTTTAAACTGTTTTTTAGATAAATTTCTATCTCTTTAGTTGGCACTACAACCCGAGGGTGTGTCTTGGCCTCCTTCAAGACTTCCGGCATCCATCTATTGCTGCCGCCTTCCAGTTTGGTGTCTTGAGAAGAATCCTTGAGTCAGCTGCCACACTGTCCACCCACCTCAATCTGGGTCTACCCCTCCTTCTCGTTCGATCAATCCTATCCTCGAGTAGGAATTTCTCCTTCTTACATCCGAATCACATGCCCGGTCCAACCTTACCTTCCGAGTCAGTTGACATCAGCATGATGGTATAGAAGGATCAATCTAATTAGGGATTGATAAATTATTTGCCACTTCTATAATTTTATTTTTATTGAAAACTAGTTTCGAATGTTATACATTCATCTTCAGTTCTAAAAACACACAAACATTCAAAAATAAGCAATTCAAAATACAGTTTGGTATTATTATGCATATTAAATTAAATGTAATATAAATTAGTATTATAAAACATTTATGAATTATGAATTTAATTAAGATAAGAAATCAAATACTTGTTGTTAATAACCGAGGTTTGGGTAGATTGTATCAAACAGAAAATATGAGGATAGGGAATAGAAAAAACCCTATCCTCATATTTCCCTTCTCCTAAATACAAAATAGACCCTTTCCAAAAAAGCGGAGTACACGAACTAAATTGTAATGATTGTGCAGCCAAATAAACGGGGAAAACAGGAAAATCGCTAAATCAGAGATAAAAGGAACATACACGTGTATATAATAATAAAACAGAGAATTCCAACTTTGCAATTAATTTAAATGAAAAAAAAACATAAATTCATCAAAGACTCAGGAATTCAATTAATACATCACGCTGAAAACAGCCTTAAATTAAATATATATGAAGCGCATGAAATAATAAAATCCTTCAAATCCAATCCAGATTTTTGCTTAAATGACCAAATATCTCCAATAGTCCAATCTTAAATTTATTTCCATCTATAACAGAAAAAACAATTATTCGCCGGAATTACTGGGAAAACTCCGACACCTAAACCGTTTACCTATAAACACCCCACCTTTCTTCCATTGCTAGTTCAGTGCGAGAACAAACTAATACAAACTTTTCTGTTTGATATAACCTACTTAAGCCTTGATGAGTACCAGCATGTATTTGATTTTTTGTCTTAATTATATTCATAATTCATAAATGTTTTATAATACTAATTTATATTACATTTAATTTAATATGATAATAATACCAAACTGTATTTTACATTACTTATTTTTGAATTTTTGTGTGGTTTTAGAACTGAAGATGAATGGGTAACATTCGAGAAACTAGTTTTCAGTAAAAACTAAATTATAGAAGTGGCAAATAATTTACCAATCCCTAACCTTCCGAGCTTTCTAAAATCGACCACATTTAGATCCGCTTACAAGGCATATAGCTCTCGGTTCTTTCCTCTTCTCCACACTTCTCCTTCCTTAACAGGACCGTAAATTCGCCGCAAGATTGTTAGTTCCATTATTAACATACCTTTTTCATCGACCTTTGTCATAGTCCACGCTTGTGAGGCATAGTTCAACACAGACCTAATCAAGGTTTTATACAACCTGACCTTTGTTTGCCTCGTGAGTAGACGGCTAACTCCTGATCTGCCTCCTTGAGCCAAAATAGCAACGGCTGGCCGCTGCAATCCTCGTTCCTATTTCTTTGGACACTTTATTGGTTGATGTTACGAGGGATCAGAGGTAGTTAAACTTCTGCACTCTTTCAAATTTGTAAGGTCCTATCTCTATAAGAGTTTCACCTTGCTGGGCTACGTCTGCCTTCAGCACCATAAGGTATATTCAGTTTTGGCCTCATTTATCTCAAGGCCCAACAGTGAAGCATCCTGCCAGGATTGCCTCAGCTCAGATTTGGATCTAGCGACTATGTCAATCCGCGAAGCCCAAGATCTGGACACTTCGATTGACAATAGTTGCTGTTGTCTGTATCTCCGAATCTCTCACTGCCTTTCAAGGTCCAAAATAAACAGCAGACATGCCAATCCACCCCCCTGGCGCAAACTCTTATCAGACTGAAACTTGCTTGAGCACTCTCCTTGTATTCTTATGACATTCCTTAAATCATGCATGGTCATCTCAACAAAGTGGATTAGTTTCCTAGGTATGCCAAATTCTTCCAGTGCTTGGTATATTTTAGAGCAATTAATACTGTCATACGCATCCCTGAAGTCTATAAAAAGATGATAGGTTGTCATGTCGTAACCAATCCCCCTCTCCATGATATTCCTCAATGAAAATATTTAATGCACTTAGATTTCCTCTTTCTAAAGCCCGTTTGATATTTTCCTACTATTTTTTCGGCATGGGGGCACAATCGGTTGAAGAGGATTTCTAAAAGAATTTTATATGCTGTCGGTAGGAGGGACATTTCTCTGTAATTTTTGCAGTCGATCACCCTTCTTGTAGATTGGGCAAATTATACCTTTTTTCCATTCAGTTGGCATTACTTCATCAACCCATATCTGCACAATTAGATTGTGGGAGGTCTTATGCAAGTCCTCACCTGGGAGGCCATCCATACCCGGACTTTTATTGTTCTGCATTCTACTGATCACTTCCAGAACCTGTTCAAAATCCGGAGGGGGTTCAGCCTCATCTTCCTCTTCGTAGATCTCATTCAGATCTTCTTACTTGGCCTCTTTCCCTGTGTCTTCAATGGCAGAGAGGTTTAGCAGACCTTCAAAGTGACGCACCCATCTTTGGAGAATTTCTTCTTTCTTCGTGAGCAGCGAACATCTTTGCTCTTGCAGGGAATAGAAGTTGTTTGAAATCAGCTCTCTCCTGATTTATCCTAACATAAAAGATTCTGTCGTCCTTTATTCTTCGTAGTTCTTCGATTTCTTCCACCTTCTTTCTTTAATGAATTTTCTTCTCCGCTAGACCCAAAATTATATATTCTTCCGATGCAAGCCTTGTATTTCTTCTTAGTACCATCGATTTGTTTTTTTTGCATCTTTGGCTGCCAGGCATTCTAAATCGAACAAACTTCCGCAGCATTACTTACAGCTTCTTATAGAATCCTACATTTTCCTCCTATTTCAGCATCATTGCCCATTTCTTTCATTATAATGTTCATCTGAAGGCTAAATTGTTCCTCATATCATTGGCGGATTTCTGGGTCCTTTAACTTGTTTACATTTTTTTTTTTAAATTTGACCCTCATCGAGATAACGCCGGGTGTATGGTAATAGACCCAGGAACCGCCATAAGGACATAACAATTAGACATTGAGACATGTTAACTCTTCATGGACCTGGAGGACTAAAAGCTCTCATGAAGCAAACCGATAGTTACAAAATTTACCTCACTACAATCCAGGAAATTCATTGGACTGGAACTGGAATTCTTGAGAAAAGATATCACACAGGTTATTACATCTGCCATAGTAGAAACCACACGCTCGGCACCGGATTTGTTGTAAGAGGAAGTATGAGAGAAAAAGTCCAGGGCTATATCGATATTTAATTCAGGATGTGGTGGAAGTATGAGTCTGGATTAAGATTTATTACTATAATTGTATATTTATTCATGAGAGGACCCGCCTTATAAGTCATCAGGCCAGAATAAAGAATGGAAAAAAAAATTATATAATTGTTAATGTCACTTAAATTACTGCTCTAATATAAGCTCGTTAATGTAATTAAACTAAATTATATCGGTAAAGCTAATAATTATTGCACTTATGAATGCTCATTTATGTGAAAGTAGACTGAAAGCGATTACGTCTCTACCACTTCACCGATAATTAAGTGCATTTTCTAAGGAACCATTTCGAATATTTTAAAAAGTGACTATTGGTTTTTAAAGAAGGATTAGTGATCCACTAATGTTTTAATGAAAGACTTTTTCGTTATTGTTGGCCGTTTAATTCCCACTAATCTTGAAACTTCAACTTTCGTGTGAACGAGTTGAAAAAAGTGATTTTACTGGTGTTGTTTAGTGTCTAAGCTAATTTTTTATTTTTATTCTTCATGTCTCATGATTTTCTGACTATAAAGTCAATAATAGCTTTGAAATAAAGTCAGTTATGGTAAAATTAAGCTAACTGCTGAATGACAGTGACCAAAAAACTAAATCAAGTCGAATTCGGCCATATTTGGACGCCATTTCGGTAAGGTGCGGCTACTTTTTTTTTCTGGGAACATTAGCTATTTTTTTTTTTTTAATCATCAGTCATGAGGAACACAACGATGAGCAATTTATAGGGATGTGAGGGGGTCTCACAGTAGGGGGGGGGGAGGGTTGTCCCACAAACTATTACCTTACTTCGGGCAGACTACCAGCATCTCTGCAGAACTATTGCCCAATATTTTAACATTAGTTTGTTAATAAACAATTCGTTGAAACAGCTACCAATTCGTTTGAAAATATGATTCCGCAACAAGCATGTTCATGTTATTTTGGCAACGTTGAAATATTTTAAGTTATCCTAGAAATAGTCTTCTCCAAATTTCTAATACTGAAATACATTCAATTTTTTTAAAGGTATCTTAAGCTTAGTAAAGCCTCTAGTTTGATTTAATCTGCTCTACTCTTGAAACCAGAATAGAGAGATTTTATAACAAAATTCTTACGTATTATGAACTGAGAGAGGCAGGAAAAAGATGGAAGTTCAATACCTTGTCTATGGTCTTTCACCCCTAAGTGTGAAAGGAAGCATGTTAAAAGGGGGGTGAAAGTAACTCAATACAATTTATCATGTCTTAGCATCACAATCATCCCTAGAATGATTTATTATTTAAGTTTGATGAAAGATGCTGGCAATATTCGTTCATCTTCATTGACATGTAGAAAGAATCTCAAGCAATACGAGTACCATTACTAGTTGTCTTTGTGCGTATACTCAACTCCCGATTATCTAAAAGCTGATTATCCGCAATGAGGCTTATCCGCGGCGATATAAATGAAAAGAAAATTATAAGTACACACCAACGTTTTCTCTAACTAATAAACAAAAAGAGATGATTATTTTCGAAAACTGTAATTATATTCCTGAGATACAAGTATATCGAATGCTTCGGGTATATGCCCGACTTTACTAGCACACGTCCAGTCTTATCATTGACTCTTTGTTTTCATTCCAACCCTCGCGTGAGAAAATAAATACATCAGCAAGGTAAGGATTGTTATTAGCAGGAAAAGCGAATTCTCCCCATCCTGTATAAAAATAAACTTTGTTGAAAAATTCAATATCTGAGCAAACTGTTATCTTTCCCGCCTTCACAAAGAAAATTAAGGACAGAAGGCCAATACAGTGCAAAAGTACTAGCAATTACGGAGAATTGTACAATAACCGAAAGAAATTAAGGGAAAACTGTAGTTTTCAACAGGTGCGCCCGACCATTACTTACAACTGGTAGTCAGACTTGGGCATTGACTGAAGCATGCAAGAGGAAAATCGAAGTATGGCTAAGAAGTGTAGAGAAATGTATGCTTGGAACAACAAGGAAGGATAAACTGAATTTAAGTACTTCGTGATAGGACTTCTGTAAGGGCGTGTTACCTCTAATAAAGACCATCAAGTGGAAGTGGTTGGTACATGCAGCCAGGCTCGTGTATGGAAGTTGGTCTAAAAGTAATACAGAAAATGGACCCAGTATCATTTTATCTTAAAAGGGAAGAGAAAGGAAGGCGCGAGGATGGTGTGGGAAGGTTGGTTCTTCCACGAGAAAGCAGGAAATAGAACGAATTGCCTTATGTTATAAGTTAACTAAACAGTACACTTGGTAACCGAAAAAGGACTGAAACTACCAGAAACAGGATGTCTTACATTTAAGAAATGTTTTCTTTTATGTCGTCTTAATATTATAATAATTTGTCACAGACAGAGCTATGATAAACGTTTTTCATTCATTATAAAATCAGTTCTATATCAAAGATAACAAAAATCTCAGTCCTATATCTCAGCTCTTTTTTTTCCTGGTTCGTCTCCTCTATTATATTTCTTTTCCATTTTGTTATTTTATATATTTTTATATCATCTACCTACTTTTTTTTTCTTTTCACCGTTTTCATTTTAGCATTTTTAATATAGGTAGTTAATTTTATAAGAGTTAAAAATGAGATTTCGTATAATTTTCCTAATTAACGGGCATGCTGAAATACAAGAAAATCGTTTTTAAGAAAATCCAATTAAACCGTTTGCTGATAATTTGCCTTTTCCAAGATGATTTGTTCAGTGATAAAAGGAAGTTTTGATTTTGTTAAATGAACACGTTTTAATAATATCTGTAATTTATTTTAACTTTTATAATAATAAATATAATTACTACAAATTATTTACAAAAACATTGTTTTGTTTTTTTAATTTATGCAACCCCCACTCTTAGCATATTTCATACAAATTTTCTATGGTACTCCGCAAAACAAGGAATACACAAGCCTACGTTACACTTTTCGCAGTCTATTTTTGGAATTGCAGGATTACATAGCACATCGGCGGCCATTTCCTCCCATTATAAAGTGGTCAATCTATCGTATCTTACATAGGGGGGTGCATTTTGGGGCTTGAGGTACTCGGCTACTAAAACCATCTATGAGGCAGTCGTGCTGGGAATCCTTAGGTATGCATTCCCTGGCTGGAGTAGTTATCTCACACAAATGCAGAAGAAGCTGCGGAAGCATATCAGTCCCAGGTGCTCCACCTGTGATGTACTTGATACAACCGAGCACACAGTAATATTCGGCTATCCAGGAAAACCGGACTGTTCGCTTATGAAGAGGCCGATTTACCGAGGTTGGTGGAGGAGGAGTCCTTGGTCCCGAATATTTCATCCTTGGTAGGGGCCGCCAACCTGGAGAAGGGGAGGCTGCCGCCACTAAGACAGCCTGAGAAGGATCTGCGCAAATAAAATATTCTTTTCATCATAACTTATTTCGCTGCATTTCCTCGGTGATGTACAACATAAATGAAAAGTTAAAGGGCTGTAAGGAGAAGATAATTAGGCAAGTTTCATCAAAATCGTTTGAGCCGTTTACGAGAAAATTGTTAAATCCAAGATATAATTGCCATTTCCGGTTAGTCCGATGCGCTGTATCTTTGCTAATATTCGTCCGCTTTTGATGATTCTTTTATTGTTTTTTAGATAATTTAATTACCTTTCATACAATTCTATACATAAAACCATTTACCATAAAACTCATACTTTTTAAGCTATGCGCAAATAAAATATTCATTTCATCATAACTTTTTTCTCTGCATTTCCTCGGTGATGTACTACATAAAGGAAAAGCTAGAGGCCTTCATGAAGAATAATTTAGACGTTTCATCAAAATCGTTAGAGCCGTTTTCGAGAAAATTTAAAATCGATTACATAAAGTGGCACTTCCGGTAAGTCGATTTTGATGAAAAAGTTACTGTAACATCACCGCCATATACCTACCATAAATACGTATTTTCAGTATCGTACAACTTCTCGTTTTTGAGCTAGGCTGTTCACATATTCACAGACACACAGACCATTTTGCGAGACTTGGTTATTTGGACTCGGGGGACCTTAAAACGTGGAAAATTCGAAAATTTTCACGATCGCAAAACTTCCCCTTACTATATACTTTGTAAATAGGTAAGGGAAAGTAAAAAAATAAAGCTGAATTTTATTGGCGGTAGTGGCATTCATACAACTAATGCGTAACATCCCACTGCTGCTGAAAGCCCTTACGCCAGAAATGGCCAGGTAGGGGAAAAAAAAACAAAAAAAATAAATAAATAAATATCATACCTTACATCTCTCATTACTCACTCATATCGATGATTGCGATGTTGCTCTAGACTTGAAAGGTGTTTTATACTTGCCCAGGTAAATCAAATCTATTTCTCGGTAAAATTGGAGTTTTGTTATCGAATTTCCAGATTTACAATGAATATTCCAGGCATTATTTACTGCGAAACCGTGAAATTTTAGAAACCTAGACGTTTAGTAAATCAGTTAAATTTTAAAACATACCAATTACTTTTCGATTGAATTAGAAATATTCAGATAAAAAAAAAGTAATAATTGCTACTACAGGATTCTAACGAACGAAATTGTACCAAGTTATCAATTCAATGGCTTATCTTAGAAAAAAAATCAGTTATAAATTATTATTCATTCATATTTATCCTTGTAGCGGAGTTTTCGTTACATTCACTATTCAAAAATTTTGTCTTCGGAAAGGGCAGGCATTATTACATGATCACACTCATGTTGACAACCATATGAAAACTTTCGGGATTATTATTTTCTAATGAAATTACTACCAGAGCAAGGTACAACAATTTAAAGTAAAAGTTTATTATCTTTAATTATTATTCTTACAAATCTATTAGAAAATATTATTACAAAAAATATAACACTTTCCGTCGGTGAAAATCCATTTTCAAAATAGGATTTATTTCAGATTTTTCTTCTGATGTCTGCATTGCTTCAATCGACACAGTTTAAGCCACAAGTCGATACAAAAAAGTTTTCGAGAAGAGCTTCATAGGTAAAGTTAAAAAAAAAAAAGTAGGAGGGCAGGCTGTGCTTTTACAGCGAAGATGTTAACTTGATCACATGGGCATGCTCGTCTTTGGACCCTTTAAGTTTTATTTTAAAGTACACATTTATAAATTATACATCACCGCCTTATTTCTTCCCAATGCACATGGTTTACTATTTTATGTACACCATATTTTTTTGGTTTTAAACCAATTTAGTTTTATTTGAATTTGTTTTAATTTAATTTAAATGTGATTCTATTTCTAATAGTTAGTTATTTCAGATCCATACCCTCGTTTTCCTTTTTATTGCTCTCCTCTTTCATATATGGTATAACAGATGGTAATGAAATTAATCACTTATTAAATAATTCTTTATAATGAAATGTGTAAACCACTTGATTGTCCGATAAAAATTTACTACTCGCTTCCTATTACCAGACATAAATATACTGTGCTTAATTGAAATAAAATAAAAAAAGTGATAAAAAAACCTTGGGATTTATACCAACAAGAGGCAATTTTGAACTGAATTTTTAGTTAATATACGTATAAACAACAAAACACTAGGAATGGAGGACTTCTGTGAATAAATAATTTTCAATCCCTGCAAGTGTAGCCTATTTGGGCTCTAATAAAATAAATATAAATGCCTCACATTAAAAAATTTAAATAATGCCTTACATAATCATTATTAAATAAGAATTATGCATGCATATTAATGTATTTAAAATTTAAAACAAATTTACATGTCATTTTTTTTTTTATAAATGCATCTTAAATTATGTTATTAAAATTACAAATTTCTGTTAATTATATAATATGATTTTGTACCAGCTTATTGTGAGTAAGAACAATATTACCTTAAGGAAAACAAAGAAAAAAAACGCTCTTGATGATCTAGGTTTCGGATATATTAAGCGGTATTCTGCTGTATTTGTATATGTAAATATTATACTTGTTCAAATCTTATTTGTGTAGCCCTGAAGAAGGTGGGCCGCAACGTCGACATACACTAATCAGTTTTTCACTTAATTTAGTTGTGTTTTTTTCCACCTCCTGAAAAGTGAAAATAATAGATGGAATAAAAAACCATTGTACTCTCTGCTGGTCATTCTTTTATCTTCAGGTGCACATCTATTCATGTAACACCTCTAGCACTATCGATGTAAACTATGCCTCTATTTACGAAAGATGAAACCACTTCAGCAGCGCATACATATTAATTGTAAACGCGAATCAAATAGCCATCAATGTAAACCAAACTAAATGCTTGAAACCGTTGTATCAAAACTATTTATTTAACTACAAAGCCCAAAAATCACTGGTATGATTAGGTCATGATATTGATCACGTTGGCATTACTATCTGTGCATGCTTAAAATAAATGAGACAGTTCAGAACACGTAACCAGGTCAGTGATTTATTACATCCATCATCACTAAAGGATAGATAGGATAAAGAATAACAAATCTATGTACGCAATATATTTATTTATTAATATATTTCAAATTTTGTAGTAATTTGTTTTAATTTAGTTGGAAATTTCGGCAATTATGCTTTCAAAATAATAACTTTTCTTTTACAAATTAAATAAATTAGTTCATGTTTCGGGGCTAAAATTGGTATTTTTACATTAAAAAATTGCTTTAAAAAATGTTTGTTACAACATGAAAGTTAAATTATAAAACAATATAATAATTTAATTAAATTTACCTGAAATTGATTTATTTACAAGAATATATAATTTAGACCAAATTTTACCTAATTATGGTCATATAATTTAAATATTTTCTTAATATCTTCAATCACTTAGGGGACAGAATACTGCAGTGATGACAAAGGAGTGCTTTATTTTTTTAAAAATTGTTAATTAAAATAGTTTTAATTGAAATTTAATACTGTGGCATGAGGAATAATTATATATCCTTGTAAATCGGACAATTTCATGTAAATTTAAATAAATGATTATATCGTTTTATAATTTAATTTTCATGTTATAACAAACAATTTTTAAAGCAGTTGTTTAATGTAATATAAAAATATTTAATTTAGTACTAAAGATGGGGATCAATGCCCCGAAACATTAACTAATGTATTAAATTTGTGAAATAAAAGTAACCATTTTGGAAGTATAATTACCAAAATGTCCAACTTATTTATTTATACGCAAAAATGTGTTGTGGCTGTACATTAATTTTTGCAACTAGCACACACAGTATTTTTGCAATTAGCATATCTGCACCCATCCGGATAACGGTTAACTCAAGTGTCGTGGGTTGTATGGCTTTATAGTGGATGTAAGTGTTTGTTACGAGGAGTTCATGCTGTACGCCAATCTGTTGTGGAATATTTATAGTATTCTGTGGCAGTATCTGAAACTGTTAGAATGTCAAACTCCATTTGTAGCAAGTCATTTGTCACATAGAATTTCGCGTCCATTACTCAGGTCAGCGATGAAAAAACTTTTGTACTGAAAATACCTTATTCCTATAGTTTTTAGGGTGCTAAATCCAAATATGATATTAAAAAAGCTGTATCACCCACAATTTCTTCACATTTTTAGTTAAATTTATTAAATTAAGCGATTTTTAAAGAATTGAACAGCTTTCAGCCTTAGGCCTCATGAAACGTCAAAAGTTTCCACGCCTTTCAGAAGCTAAACTAAAAGAAGGCGTCTTTGTCGGACCTGACATTAGAAAAATGTTGTTTGATGTTAACTTTGAATCCACAATGACCTTAAATGAGAAAGAAGCATGGGTATCATTCAAGCAAGTCGTTACAAAGTCCTTGGGAAATGAAAAAGACCCAGAGTACGTTTCTATTGTAGCTAACATGTTACAGAAGTTTAAAAAGTTAGGATGTTTGATGAGCCTGAAACCTACGAAAAACTATGGGTGATACAAAAAAACTAAGGCCAGATTCAGATTCAGCACATACAAATCTATAAAGATCAACTATTAAAGTTAAAAAAGTTTTTAAAAATTTTTTTTTGTTGGCCTGTGTTATTTTTTTAATGTTTTTAACTGGAACGACTGAATTCTTTGGATGTTTGAAGTCTTGGCAGAGCTCCATTGCTATATCCCGTATGTCCATGAAGGTTTTATTAGTACTTTGTAGATTGTAAGTCTGTCAGCTAAGGATAATTTGAAACATATTTAAAGTAACCTGGATTATAGTGTATTTCCATGGAAAACTCGAATTCGAAAATTTTCACGATCGTAAAACATCCCCTTACTATATACTTCGTAAATAGGTAAGGGAAAGTAACAAAATAAAGCTGAATTTTATTGGCGGTAGGGGCATTCGTACAACTAATGCGTAACATCCCACTGCTGCTGAAAGCCCTTACGCCAGAAATGGCCAGGTAGGGGGAATAAAACAAAAAAACTAAATAAATAAAAAAATGTCATACCTTACGTCTCTCATTACTCGCTGACTCACCCATGTCGATGTTGCTCTAGACTTGAAAAGTGTTTTATACTTGTCCAGGTAAGTCAAATCTATTTCTCGGTAAAATAAGATGTAGGTATCGGAACAGTGTTAAAATTCACCAGAGGGAATGATATATGATTGAGTTTGAACGCAATGAACGTACTTTTCATTTCATTCAACATAACTTTCCACCTGTTAGCCCAACTACGAATCTCGTCAAGGTGGCTTTTTAGTAGCAAAGGCGCTAGCATAGGGTTTTTGTGAGATATGAGTAATGCTGTGTTTGGTCAAACAAAGTTTGGTAATGCTCGGGTAAGTCTGATGTGTAGATATAGAACAGTAATGGTCCCAGTACACTGCCCTGTGGAACTCTTGCTTTAATGCGCCGAGACAATAATTTTTTGTTTACCCTAAAACACTGAAAATGTAATCCAACAATCGGATGATATTGTTGTATGGTGATATATGGTGGGTGTCTTCTAAAGCCGAATTTATTGATTTGGAATTGCTTTCAATATTTCAAGAGAATTTAGACAAGGAAGAAGATTTTTTTAAATAATTTAGAAAAGGAAGGAAGAAGTCTAATTGGAAAGGACTCAATATATATTTTTTTTTCAAATCATAAAATTAGTTTGTCTACAAATTATTCGATTAGATAATTAGATTAATACAACATTTAATCCATTAAAATATTTTATGTAAATAGTTTAATTTTTTATGTAAATAATTTTACAATGAAACGGAGAACTTACATATTTCCTTTTATAAAGATCCACAAAGCCCCAACTCGGTGAGATCAACTTTAATAACACTCTGACCCTGGTTCTGTTCCCTCGTATCAATCCTTTTAGCCTCCCTAGCACAGAAAATACAGTAATCTCCTTCTCCAAAAAAATTTTAGCCCGAATAATGTAAAAATAATATGTTTAGAAATTGTTTTATAAAATTTTCACAACTTCTTGTAATTCCTGAAAGATCTTGAATTTACTCCCGCAATATTCCCTCCATTATTGCTGATCATTAATAGCTGCCTCCAGAGTAATAAGTCATAGCGATCAAAAATTGTATTCATGCAATAAACAAAGATGAAAATTTATAATCTCAGCTTCACTTAAGGTATACGGACTAGTAGACAGTATAAGGAAAATACTTTTGTACTGTTCTGTTACAAGATCATGAAAATATTTTTGAGATATTTTTTATAGCCAAATTTATTCCTTCGACGGCCCTTTGCCTTAATATAAAATAATACTGATTGCAGTAGAATGCGGTTTTTCGAAAATAATTTGGGCATGCCCGTCACGGATAAGAGATGCTATTATCAGAAAATAAAAAATTAATGAGTAAATAAATATAAAACAAAAAGAAATGGTTGCAGAGTTCATTAGGCAACGACATATGACCTTACGTTGTAATAAACTCGTTTAAATAATATGTAATAATTTATAGAGATTTACAAATACACAAAAACACAATAAGTAAGTGCTGTGGGATTAAAGTGGTATGACCGTTACATGTGAATGGACTGCTGGAATCCTTATTGTATACACAGAATACTCGTACGTAAAGAGAGTAGAAGCGGCATCCAAGGTGGGTAGGCAAAGGAGTTGTTGCACCATAGCGGTCGGTTCATCCCCACTCCAGCGGTCCCATAACATACTTCCATGTAATGGGCATAACGACTACTACCTTTGATCCGATTTTGATGAGATTTTCAGAAATTGTGCGAGTTCTATTGGTCAAATTCCATCTACTACTTTTTCTTAAGCACGCGCAGACTTATTTTCCTAGGCACATCTATATTTCGAAAAAAAGCTCGTCCGATTTTCCTCTAGCTGGAGAAAAGCTGGGAATTAGTGTAAAAATGGTCCAGTATTTATTTTCTCAAATTCCATTTACTACTTTCGCTAACGCATGAGCAAAGGTATCTTCATTGACAAGCCTATGTTTTAAAAAAGGCTTGTCTCATAGATTTTATTCTTAAACGATAAACCATTGACTATGAAATATAGTTAATTATGTGCCCAATAGAAATAGTGAGGAAGCTATAATGATCCTAATTGGCAGACTTTTTTAATACTAAATACCCCATACAGTGTTAAATTATAACTATGTAATCCAAATAATAAAATTTGGAATAGCAAATAAATTATAATACTTGTAAATAAAATAGCGTTATAAGGTGGTGGCTAAGGAGCCGGGTAGCTGATATTTATTTATAATTTAACACCCCCAAAAAACTTGGAGGACGATAATAAAACAGACTACTGATTTTTTTACAAGGCTAAACTACCAATGCCTGTAGTAATAGGGAAGGGGCCGCTGGAGTGGTGATATTTGGTACTACCAGTCTTTCATGGTTTGCCATTTCTACTCTCCTGTGGATTAATAAGTCTCTTGTGTACTTTGATTGGCTATAAGTTCTGAAATCTGATTCATTTATGTGTAGCCTTTTGATTGGATTTCATAGTGTGTAATAATAATAATAATTTATTGCTTACAAGCTTTACTTTTAGCAACAGTACAGTCCTATTATTTTAGAGAAAATATTACATAAAATAAATACATAAATAAGTTGTTTCTATATAAAGTTATAAATATAACTAAATTTATGATATAATAAATAAATTTTCTTCTTCTTTTAGTGGCGCAACAGATTCCTGTAGCGATCCTTGGCTAATTAAATCTCCAACTTATTCTTAGTTTCCTGAGATCTTCTAGGACGTTATCTCTTCATCTACCCTTTGGCCTTCCTCTAGACCTAACTCTATCAGGACAGTTATCGTACACTCTTCTTGCCACCCTTCCATCATCAATACTAAGCCATTGCCCCAGCCCATTCAACCGTGCAACAGTGAAGATACCCATATCACCAAATATTTCGTATGATTCGGCATTCCTTCTTATTCACCATACGCCATTTTCCTTGTCTGACCCAATGATGAGCCTGAGGTTGCGTCTTTCAAACTTATCGACCAACTGTTAATCATTCTTGTTTAGTTTCTCTTAGGTCTTATTGATCGCTATATCTTATTACCCTGGAGGTAGATATTAATGATCTGCAATAATGGAGGGAATTTATAAAGGGAGAACTTTGTTATATGTTAAAGTGTCGATCGTATGAAATATGGGGCATAGTGCTGATGGTCCAATGTGTGTAGCTCGATTCAGAAAAATTCTTGCTTTATACTTGTTTGGGTCAAATCGGAATTGTGATATGAGGCGAGTCTTATCTATATCCAAGAATATATAGATTATATATGATATATGTAGCAATCCAAGAAAAGCTAATTCTGTTTCAAGATCTATTTTCATGTCCATATACACGATTTTTTTCTTTTTGCCGTTGTGGAAAGTTTTCCACCTCTGTGGAAAGGGACGATTACAGTTTTTTTCACATTCACCTCCAGCTTATTTATTTGCGAAATTCATTTGAGACAATATATTATACTAAAGTATTTTTTTTTTTTAACCTTAAAGTGTCCACTACTGGAAGTAAGCCCAACATACATTAATCAAACTCAGTATTTAAGCTACTTTCCAATAAAACTGAAGAGGAGCTGGGATCTCTTGGAATACTTATTAACTGCAGCGATAAAAAGCCAGTGGTGGCTGGATAAAAAATAAAATAAGGTTAGGCCCAAATGAGGATGTACCGCGACCTGAGGATATCAAGATTTGGATATAAGTTAAAAAGTGACCAAGAATGTTCAAGGAGTTCTCGGATGAACAGGCTGTCTGAGGGTTGGTAAGGGTGCTGCAGAAAGTGTAAATGACAGGATACATAGAGAATTTAAGGAAACTGGTTTGGTTATAAATGCTCAGAAAAGTGTAGGCCTTGTCATGGATAAAGAAGAGCGAACAAATATGCTCCTTCAGAATAGAGATTTCATCCAAACAGCGAAACATGGAAATACCACAGTGGATTTAGAATGCACATTCTCGGAAGAGCTACTATTAAATGAAGATTCGGTGGCCAAGCTAAATGACAATTTAAATAAGCTAGTAACTGTTAAAGCTGAACTTTTTTATATGCCAATATGCAAATTTCGTTAAAATTAAATCATCTTTAATTCTAAATTCAATCAATCTTGTATTTTGCCTAGTTCCCTATGTTTTCTTGATGCCGTACATAAATACATATGTCAGATTTCTTTCGTATTAATTCCGAATCCTATTTCGAATATTTGTTCGGTTTAGTAAATATTTAAATTTTTTTATTAATTTTGATTGAAAAAAAATAGTCTTTTATAACACTTCGATAACAAAACATCACATATTCTGAATTTTCATAAGATTTGTTCCATTGCTATACGACTACTTTTACAATTCTTTGAAGTGAATATATTGCTCAAAATATAACAGTCTGTAATTATAAGAATAAAATATTGTTGTTGATGAATATGAAAAGAACGGTGACCAATTATATAAGACTTAGTATATTAGTTGAAAAAAAAAATGTAGATGTGGGTAAGAAGATGAAAGAAGATAACTTTTTTCTAAAGCCGCAGTTTCCATCTGGAAAATCAAACGGTAATTCCTAGAAATCGACTCGACATTTCCTGAGCATCGTTCAATGTTTTTAATAGGAAACAAAACATCAAAAAAGTTTCAACAGTTTTATATAAACTTTCGGTTCTTTTATTTAAAACTCGTATTTTATTAAATGTTCTATTCGGTTCGAATATAATCCTCAACGGCTCAAAGCACTTCTTCCATTTCCTCCCTCATTTACCTTATATTTTCCTCAATGTAATCCCCGTTCCATTCTAAACTTCTCTTAAAAACTTAAAAACCTCATTTTCCAAAAACTCCAGTACTTTCCTCGAACAGTTTCGTGAATACTTCCAAATAAGGGAGGACTTTCCGACGAGATAATAATGGCATTGAAGCAGCTATCGAATCGTTTTTTACCCTCTGTCGACAAGGTTGGGGTCGTATCCGACCCCATCTGTACATAGCCTTTACTAGGTGACGTAATTTTTCTCAAGGGTGTGTTTTCGTACAATTACCTCTTAGGCATTCATTCTGAATCGATAAGAAAAGGTGAGTATTCCTCGAGTGCGATCGTGTGTGACCTCTCCTTGTTATTCCTATTATTATAGGGGTTATTAATACATTCCCTACACTACATACCATATTTTCGATTTTAAATTACCATATTTTCGAAAGCTTTAAAAAATAAAAAATATTGTAAGAGATATATTATTTATTTATGATGAACTAGGACCGTAGGTTGAAAGAACAAAATTTTCAATTGGATTAGAAATTTTTACCTCCTTTGATGTAGATGGCTTGGGATCCACCTTAGACAAAGTAAATATAAAACATTAAAATCGATCCCCTGTAAATTAAATACAAAAAAAAAAAAAAAAAAGAATCAAATACTTGTTCAGATGTGTTTTCAAGATGTAAATAGAGTTTTATTAACCGAGATGGCCCATAATGATCAGACCACGTTAACGTGTACTCAAGTACAGGCCTGCACGTAATTTTGATTATCACACTTTTACGAAAAAATTAACTTAAAATAACAATATCACCAAACCGGAATTTAATTTTAGGTGTTTATTCGATAGTTTTAACAAAGTTATGGGATATTTCAATGGAGTAGGTTGTATCCTACCTACTTACAAACTAGGGTGTGGAAAATTCATAGCGGTAAAAGGGAAAAATTCCATCTCTCTATTATATAATTTAACTAAGTGCATTTATTAACAAGTTATAAAGATTGTGCTTCTTTTATAAAACGATTTTTAAATAATGTTGAAAATAGCTGGATAAGGCTGAAAACTTTATTTTACCGTATGAATAATGAAATGTTCAGAGGCGCGACAGAAGATCTTTAAATTTTTAGTAACTTAAACAGAAGCTGAAAATCCCTAAAATGGAATAATACCGTCCCGGACGTTGGTTTATTAAATATAAGTCGCCTCAGCTCTGCCTTTTTTAATGAATAAAAGATTTAACTTTTTCTAAGGTAGGAATTTCAAGTTGGTAGCATTGACAGAAGGTAAATCCCATCCAATTATTCACCGGGACATCAATGTCAATCCTAAGTGAATAGCCTTCTGAACAGTCGTGATCGTTCATATAATAGAAAGTAAATTGCATGAAGACATTTTCTTTAATTATCTCAATGAATGAAATTTAACACTGAAACTAATAAAACTAAAGCTGTGCGTCTGTGCCACCATTATCTCTTGAACGAGTAGAACCATGTTTTTAGAGTATCCCGGTAATGTGATAATGGAAAACTGGTTACTTTTTCGAAACTAAAAGAACTATGCATCTCCCGGAACACTCCAGGTGCTCATTTGAAAGGTAATTAAATTGTCTACAAAGCTAAACTAATTTTTATAAAATTTTATTGGACTTCGCACCCAATGCAGTAACGATAAACGTGTGAGTAGGGCACACCGGATGTTTTAGAATCAATTAAAAGCTTTGATCATTTGTCTAGTAAATTTTGAATTTCAAAAGCAGTTTCTTTTGTCATGAGTGGGGGGTTAAATAATGTAGTTATTTGTCCATATGAAGTCATAAGCAACGAATCTGTACAACAGGGGTAAGCAGAATATTATTAAATGATACTGGGGGACGGCATGTATTGTTTATCATAATTTAATAGTTAATGGTGTCTTGTTAAAATTACCACATCGTCTGTTATTTAACTATGTTATTATGCATCATAACGTGGCCAGAAAGAAAGTGCGTCAATATAAAAGAGTATAGCAAAGCAGACAAAAAAACACTTTTTGGCATATATATGAATTTTTTCCGTCTCTTTAAACGTTATCACGTATTACTTTTTTCTTAATCTTAATTTCATTCATACCCTTTTCCACAACGCCGAAGTACTGTCAGTCGTCTGACTAATCGAGAGGTTACTTACATAATACAGGCGAGATGTGTGCTGCAAGCAGGGACGGAAACACATTAGGAACATCCACATCGTTGAGAAGGATATCTCTTTTTAGAATTCTCCTCTGAATTGAGTCAGAACTTGTGAAAGAACCTCTTTAGCTTGACATAATCTATTACGAGTCACAATAGTACCCTACGTTTCATGGGAAAGTGATTCGAACCGCCGACAAAGGTCTTACTTTTAAGCAATGATCCAAGCATGAATGAGAAATGATAAAGTGATATAGGTAAGCTAAATTAAATATTATTATGTAGCGAATGTGAATGTGATATATCTGAACCCAAAGATCTCTCGATCGGTCTTTACAAATTCAGTTTTGACGTTAACTGATTAACAATCAGGTACTTTTTATTTTAAATCTAGAAATGTTCCCTCTACACTAAAGAACCGATTTTTTTTCCACATTAATAAATCTCTCTATATATTTATTTTTTTCTCATACATTTCTTTCAAGGCAATATCATTTAATTAAAAGTATGATCCTTAATTTATCTAAAAACAAAAAAGGCCGAATAAATGTAATCATCGAGTATAGCAGTTCAACGTTCCAGTTGTGGCTCACATTAACATTTTTTGGCTGAATCAATTTTTATGACAATCTATGTATGTCATAGGCTATTACAGTATTCATTTTTTAATCTCGAAATCGCTAAAAATCATTGTTATAATTGATGATAAAACACCCAATTCCTTTGAACTGTCCGGGATCGCATTTTTTTTTTTTACTTTTAACAGACAGTGCACGCCCAGGTTAGATTTCGCATGATGATATTTGTACCAGTTTTGAAAGCATTTTAAGGTAAGGGGAGGAAAATCCTGTAATGCAATACGCTTGTTATCCACGATTCATTTTACCACAGTCCCACAGTCCGATTCTCATTCCTTTGTCCTAGTTTGAATTTCCTACCAGAGTCGTAGACTTATCAAGTTCATTATTGTTCCTAGTCAGGCAAATCTGGCACTTGCCGCCTAATCCTGGACGTCCACTGAAACCGTTTTCAGCCAAAATTTCAGTCGGGCGATGAACCGATTTCAGCCGGCAGAGGAATCGAACGTGCGGAAGTTATTTACCAGTTTGCCTTGTTCTACGAGCTTATTTAAAAATAATAGAAATTGATGTGGAGGACTTGTGTAATTGGAAATATAGCATGGCAATTGAAATTATTATAGAATTTCAATATAAATTTACGATTGGAAATTAAGAATTGTTTGTTTCTCTACCTAAATAGCTTTATTTTAAATTTTAAGTATAATATACTTTATTTTAAGCTTTAAGTATTTAAAGTTTTATTTTCATTTTTATTATGATTAAGAAGGTTTATCTTGTTTACTTCTTCATCAAATCTTTTTCCATTTTTATTCATTAATAGTATGGTACATGTATGCATAATTTATAATATAAGAATATTTGTAAATGTATATTTGTTTATATATATATATATATATATATATATATATATATATATATATATATATATATATATATGCATATAGATGTCATTTAATAATTAGCTTAGGTAAAGCTTCGTTCTACTGCCTAATTTTAAAAGAAATATAATTAATAAAAAATATATTCATAATTATAAAACAATATTTTCAATTGCATCTAGAAGTTCTCCACTATATTGTCTATTGCGATATTATATCAATAATGTTCAATAGCTCTGTATTAATTTCAAGTATATATTTATATTGAAATATTATGAAAAATAATAAATAAATAAATATATTTGTTTTCGGACGACATCAATGCTGTCCAAATACATTGAGATGTTATTACACAGCGGACTAATCAATCCTTAATTGGACATAATATATATATGTATATATATATATATATATATATATATATATATATATATATATATTTATATATATATATATATATATATATATATATATATATATATATATATATATATATATATATATATATATATATATATATATATGGGGTTTGGTATGGCCGAGCGAGTTAACGCGCTTGCAAAAGTGCACCTACTTACAAACCCAAAGGCTGTGAGTTCCAATCCCGATACCGGCATTATTTTAATTTAATTGATTAATAATTCAAGAAATTTATCACCCCTTCCCCCGGGTATGGGAGGCCCGTCAGGCTACTGGATCTTGACTGATTTGTCACTGTCCTTGAAACCGAGTGAGTCGGTGGGAAGGAAACAGCTGAATTTGCCCCAAAGGGATCGGTTATGGAACTATGGATAGCCTGCCGCTGCACCACGGAAGCCATGGTTCGTGGCAACTTGAGGTTGGGTGACCCCCTCCAGGCTGTCTGTTCTCCCGCAAGCAACACACGTCTGTATAAATACCACATCGAGCGGGCCAAAGATCTCTCTGGTCTATAGTGCCAACCGAAAAAAAAAATAAAAAAAAATATATATAATAGGTTATATATAATATATATATAATAGGTTACACACACATACACACACACACACACACACACACACACACACACATATATATATATATATATATATATATATATATATATATATATATATATATATATATATATATATATATGGGGTTTGGTGTGGTAACGCGCTTGCAAAAGTGCACCTACTTACAAATCCAAAGGTTTTGAGTTCCAATCCCGATACCGGCATTATTTTAATTTAATTTAATTGATTAATAATTCAAGAAATTTATCACCCCTTCCCCGGGTATGGGAGGCCCGTCAGGCTACTGGATCTTGACTGATTTGTCACTGTCCTTGAAACCGAGTGAGTCGGTGGGAAGGAAACAGCTGAATTGGCCCCAAAGGGATCGGTTATGGAACTATGGATAGCCTGCCGCTGCACCACGGAAGCCATTGTTCGTGGCAACTTGAGGTTGGGTGACCCTCTCCAGGCTGTCTGTTCTCCCGCAAGCATTACACGTCTGTATAAATACCACATCGAGCGGGCCAAAGATCTCCCTGGTCTATAGTGCCAACCGAAAAAAAAAGAAAAAAAAATATATATAATAGGTTATATATAATATATATATATAATAGGTTACACACACACACACACACACACACACACACACACACACACACACACACACACACACACACACACACACACACACACACACACACACACACACACACACACATATATATATATATATATATATATATATATATATATATATATGTGTGTGTGTGTGTGTGTGTGTGTGTGTGTGTGTAACCTATTATATCGCAATAGAAAAAAATATAGTGGAGAACTTGTAGATTCAATTGAAAATATTGCTTTATAATTTTTCAATATAATTTTCATTCATTATATTTTTTCTATAATTAGGCGGTAGAACGAATCTTTACCAAAGCTAATTATTAAAAGGTTTTTACACTTTCCTTGTAAAACAATAACGACAACGATGAAATATTAAGTACTCATTATAACCTGATTATCAAATGAACTTGTAAATCAATGGTAGACGATGGCATTTCAAATCTGTGGAATTGATAGTGTGGTTTCAATTATGTACAACTAAAAAAAAAATAATAAATATAAAATAACCAAAAAAGTTCATGTGTGTAATTAAGAGCTTTGTTATTTCAATTGCAAGTTAGTCTCGCAAACTGCCAATTTTTAAAAATATTATATTATGGTGTCGTAGAGATGAAATAATGTATGCTTAATTATAATTAATACTAATAACTATTATTAAGCTGTATTAATACTAAAATCTCTTTATTAACTTGCCTCAGGCGAAACTAATAAAAAAAGTACATAGCTCAGTTAAGAATCTGAAAAGAGGTTATAAACTTGTCGAAAAGTGTTTTTTCACTTTTAAGATTTAAGATTTTTTTTTTATAAAAAAATAATACATGATAACGTTTAAAGAGATGGAAAACATAAGTGCCAAACAATGGAAGACGGTCAACAATTATTCGCAAAAAATCCTCACTGAACCTCAATATACCGTGAAAATTGAATCGTAGAGAAACTTCTTGGGAACAAACAGCGCTATGAAAAATCAACCATTTTCGCCCATGATCAAATATTTTTCAAAAACACCTGTTTTTATATTTTCTCAATTTCTGAGAAAAGTTATTATTTTTTGTGCATAAAATTTTTATAGTAGATAGACACTAACAAAATCCACAATTTAAGATCCAAATCAAGTTCCTGCGAAAAATAAGTGCTCTGTAATAAAATGCACAAAAATGGCCATATGTCGAGGTTTTTATTTATTTTTTTGCGAAAAGATTTTGACTGACTTTAATTGTTTGAAACTCACTTTTTCCTTTTATTTTTCTTAAATAAAAAATTGTTCATGTCTTAAAGGGGAAAAAAACACTTTTCGGCATTTAAATGCATTTTTTCCGTCTCTTTAAACGTTATCACGTATTATTTTTGTATTGAAAAAAAAAAAAAAATCACATCTTAAAAGTGAAAGAACACTTTTCGGCAAATTTATAATTTCTTTTCACCAGGTTGCTACATACCGATTTTATCTAAAATATAAAATTTGTTTCTACTAGTTTTCGTCTAATTGTCACGTCGAGAAACTCCATTGGAAATTTATTTAAAAAAATGTAATGTATTTTCTCCATCGCGCCTGGACTAGTTACCTTTTGGGTTGGGTACATTTTTTATTAGTTTCACACGAGGAAAGTTAATAAAGATATTTCAACGTTATTACAGCAAATTGGAAATTTATTTAAAAAAATAAACAATCGCGCCTGATCTAAATTTCTTTAGTCCCATTGAACGGCTGAACATGGCCGGAAAATCCCATCTAGATGAGATTGAACCGGTTTCGTAGGGCTTGTGTAGAAGACGCGCTCCTACGTTTTCTCAATATTTGGGATCATTCGGCCGACCAAGGTTCAAAACGGCCCAAAGATTATTCGGTCGAAAACGGTTCAAGTGGACGATCAGCCTGGTCCATCGTTCGGCCGGCGCCGACCGAACAGAGCGGTTGCAGTGGACGCGCTTCAACGTTTTCTCTATATTCGGAATCGTTCGACTGGCCACGACTCAAAAAGGTCCTATGCGGTTCGAAGACAATTGGTCGAAATGGTTCCAGTTGAAGCGCGGTTTAACGTGTTCCCACTATTTTTATTTTTTAAGTAACCTTAAAGCCTTATTGTGGAAAGTAATTTGTGGTGTGTCCGTTCATTCTTCTCATTCCTTTGTCGCCTAGCAACATAATCTTGAATGAATAATTCAAATATATTATTATTTTATCTTTTTCTAAGGATGATCTAGTATTCTATAAGCAAAGGTTTTTTTTTTTTTTTTTTTTTTTTTTTAAAGTAAAAGATAACTAAATTATCACCTGTTCAATGAGTTATCACAAATCATCATTCGTTTGTCATTATCATTACAAGAGTCGGAAAAAAATGAAATACCTGGCGAAAAAAATGGGATTTTCATCTGAAGCCCAGGGCCATAACATCCACCTCTGCAGCCCTCACGTAACATAAGAGGTATTGGGGGAAGGGGCTTATTTATTTTAAAAAGCATTTTAGTTAAAAAATAAGTGGTAAACAACTTTTAGACAGACCAAGCGACCTAAATTAATTGTGGCTTTATTTAAGTATTTTTTAAGAAGAAAACGCCAAAAATCGAGCAAAAATAATAGTGCCTAAGGATAAAGTATATCTATAAATTTTTATTAGATGTAAACAAATATATTTTCGAGTAAAATCTCGATATTTGTGATAAGACGAAAATAAAAAAAAATACTTCTATGAATGAAATTTGGTAGCTAAGTTTTACTAACCATATCAAGAAACAGTTTTGGAGAAAAAAACGCCGAATTAATAACATTTTATTCAATGAAATATCAACATTCAAAATACCCAGTTTTGGGAGAATCACCAATTGATCATAACAAAAAAAAAATTTAGGAATATAAATATAACATGTAGTAATCATTTTTTTTTAAATATAAAGGCATATGTGAATTATTCATGATTCATGATAGATTTATCTCAATTTAATCTAAATGGGAGTGATTAAGTTGAAAAAAAAATATATTAATTCCCTTCATAGTATAACTTTCCTTTCAATTATGCTGAGAACAACGATTTTTAATTAAAATATACATCAAAAAGACCTATTACAGCCTTATAATAGGGTCTTTTGACTTCTTGTAAGATCAACGAGGTTATACTCATCGGCCTTCCCTTGTAAAGCGTTAAAGTTCGAAAGCCATTTATTGAGATTTTTTTAAAGTAAAAACTTATATACTCCATTAAAATCCAATCTAATTTCCTTTTACTATATTATTGATTTATTAATAGATAGTTCGTTGACAACAGACTTGGACGTTATTCGTATAAAACATTTTTTTGTAGTATTACTTATTTGTTATTCTGATTCTTCAAAATATTTTTCGTAACCTCTATGATGGAACTTTTATTCGTTCAATTGTTTTCAACTATTTCCGTTTATTCCAGATACCATAGCGAAAAAATATTCATTTTTTGAAGTATATTTAGAATGGGCTTTCTCAATGTGATGATTAGGAGAAAAATAGTAATTTTTTATCAGAGGCGGATTTAACAGCAAATGTGACCAGGAGGGTCTAGCTTTGTATGATAATAAAATAAAATACAACTTTAACAAACTTTTCTTAATTTATTGTGAGAAAATTTAGACAAATAAATTTCTCTGAGTAAGTTACATTCATAAAAGTAAGTTACATAAGTTACATAAATATATCTGTTGACGTCCGCATGAAGAAGGGTCAATCTAATTAGGGATTGATAAATTATTTACCACTTCACATATGTATATATATGTATATATATATATATTACTCCATTTAAAATATTACATTTAGTTATCCGAATTACCCAACTATAATCAAAACTGTTCCCAAGGGCTTTTAAGTTATCCCATCTTGATACATGGAAAATTCCATTCCAAGTAATCATTTTCCATGTGGCATATATCCATCATATTCGTTATTGGTTCGTTCGTCCTCCAAGCCCTTTGCCAGAGTCAACACGCTCCCTCTTCTCCTGTTTGGTAATCAATCTAATTCATTGTTCAATTCGCCGATAGCTTTTTATAATAAATATTGCGTATTTCATTTTATTACTTGAGTATGGTGAAATGTAATAGTGAAATGTATATATACGATCTAATAACAATTATTTAGGTCTCTATTATATTCCTAATTTGTAACAGATAAACTTCTTGTAAACTGTATATTTAATGGATAAAATGTCAGATTATAAATCTTTTATTGCTTCATTGAAAAAAAAGTATATCTATTCATGTAAATTATAAATACAGTTTATGAACTAAAGGAAAATATATCTTACGTCTCAAAATCTTACTATTCCTATGATCTATAATGCCTCTATATCATCTAGCTCATTTCAAATTGTTATTTCCATTTATAAACATTTCAAAAATAAATTATTTTAAAGATCTCCCAGCCCATTTCATTCAATCAACTAAAAAGATTTAATTAAGTTTAAAAAAAAAGATTATTTGTTTAAGACAAGATAAATTATCAACAATGGCATAATATAATTTTTAAGGAAATAAAGGAAACTTTCTTCAAAATGTTCAGGAAGAACATAGAATTCGACATGGCAGACATCAAATTCTCTATAAAGATAAGAGAGGATATTTCAAAATGAAAACATTTAAGAACGTCTGGATAGGAGGTAAAAAGATCACGTGTTATTAGGGGATTCCATACCTTAATAAGGTATCAGGTCTAAAACAGCGTTAATCATTACTAATCTGAGGTTTTGAAAATGAAATATGCACTAAAAGTGCTTGTGAATATTGGATAGATATATGTTCATTTTGGGTAGGAATATATAGACTTCAATTACCAGCACGTGCTATGGTTGGTCCAAGAAGAGGGAAAATCTAACAATTGAAAAGAGAATGAGCTAATAAAAAGAAATTAGTGGAATAATATTCGATAATTAAAAATAATTTAGTGAAAAAAAAAGAGCAGTAATATCCAATGAAAATAAAGAATAGTAGCAACAAAAAATGGTAGAGCCTCTGTTATAACGGAAGGGCCTCTTCAATCGAAGATTTGTAGGCCCTATTTATTGATAATTACGGCGGGAAAGGCCGTTGTCACGTTGACAAGGCAGCCAGCCCCCTTCCAGGCAATCAAACAACCTTCACAATACAGGGGAACTTCAATCGTATATATTTATAAAAGTATTTATATGTTCATATGTTATTTATATAATTTTGTATGTTCCGTGATCCTTCATGTCCAGATCATAAAATTATTTTTAACAAGTTGGATATGTTATTAAAATTATAATGATTATACTAAACGTAAAATAATTAAAAACAAGATGTTTAGTTTAATGCTTTACGGCGCATTATTTATTTTTAATACGCATATGAACACTCACACACTCACATATATTAATCGTTGAAATGGTTGGATGATTATCACGTATACAGACGTTAGACATTTTATTTTTTAAAATATTTTATAATGCAACTGAAGCCCACACTGTTCGACTTTCGATTCGACATCGCATGCAATCAGGATGGACGTGGCTTGAAGATGGAAGATTGCCTAACCAGGCGCTATTACTACACCGCACAACAGCAACGAATCGCGAAATTGTATATACACTACCCCGTAACGTTTTATTTTATTTTTTGTTTGTTTGTCTTTGGGACCCCCTCCCCCCATACCAGTTGAGTTGGCCTCAACACAACACGATAATGATTAGTTAAAAAATCCATTAAGAAACAAAAATACATTTGCAAAAAGAAAAAGAATACAAAATAATTTAAACTAAAAAATAAGCTAAATAACATCAAATTTAAAATTAAATGCAAACATAAAATTATAAACAATTCTATACAAAAGAAATGCAATTTTGCCTAAGCGTAGTTACATGAAAAATAACTAAATGAAATTAAAATGAATCTTATATACAGGAAGATAATACATACAATTATACTAGATAAAAAAAATATCAATAAAAACAAAAATTCTTTTCTATTTCTATCTTAATGCAAATGAATATAAGCATAAAACACCCATTTGCTGCATTTAAACATTACAAACGAAGTCATGTGGATAGATAAAGTATTACTGGTAATGACAAGATATAGCGATAGGGAAGAAAATAATAATTGTATATATATATTAGTGAAGTGTATAGCGATCTCGCTGTAATTTTGAAACTGATTGAACTTGTTTATTCAAGATAAAGGCTCTAATGCGCATTTTATGAATGTTATGAAAACAATTGTTCCTTAGGATTGAAAAATTTGTTGATGCTAATAAATTCTGTCAGCTTATTTATTTATTATAATTATTGTTTATTTATTTATTTTTTCTTTATGTAAAGTTGTTGCCATTGGTATTTATCCATATCTTTTTATTTATTTATTACTTCTTGTACTAATAAGATGCTTGGGTGTGCGTGTCTAAAATGTGAACAATTGATTAATTTGTAAGTAGTTTATTTTATTAGCTATTTGTTTTTTGTTTTAAGTATTTTTTTTCTTAATTTTTATTTATGGAAGAGAAAAAAAAAAAACGTTATTTCAAGTAGTAGTTGATGGTCACTGGAAAAGAGAAGTAAGGGATTACAGATTCATAGAAGGTTTAGATATAGATATAATAGAGAATAGATATAATGAGGTAATGTAGCGATGAGAATAATATTTAGAGTTGAAATGAAGGAAAAAAAGAAATTGTTATATATATTATGTCTAACAGTAGATTGATGAGTGTGCTGTGCTTGTAGCAACCCAAGGTATTTGGGCAGCATTGCTGTTAATAAATCATTTCTCTCTAAGATAATAGTCGGTAGATAATACAGCCTGTAATCTTTGTAACTAACTAATAAATGAAATAGGTCTTCGGACATTTTGGAATTGCATACGGTGCACTCCTTTAGTGGTTTAATTATGTAAGATTGGTTACAGAGTATGTTATTGACGATATATTTCCAAGAGAGTCTTAGTTGCGCCAGTATTTTTATATATTTAAATGGTAAATCTGTTGATAAATAGGGTTATATATCGGAATTGGCTGTAAATATGTTATTGTATGCTGGGTTAAACTTTGATAATGTTAAGTGTTGCAGATCCTGATGATATAAATGTTGCTTAAAAGTAGCTAATACTTTGGGAATTAAATTTTTAAATGATATAGGATTAAGTTGCGTTAAAATTCACAGAACGTTCTTCACTTATTTCTGAAAGCCAATTGTCCAACTGACTTACCCGATTATATTTTATAAATTGTTATTTATTATGATGGTATTCTTTCATTTAAAGAAAACATATTTTAGGGAGTCTGCTGTCGTACATAAATCGTATTTTATGAACCCATTTCAAAGCCATTTTGAAAATTTCGTACCGACTATGTGAAGTATTGAACTCTAATCGTATCATCCACGATGGCCCTTACTCAGAGAAAATAACTTTTTATAGAAGTCGAGATGAGCCTTTTCTATGTGATCAGAATAACGCAGTCCCCACATCTGAATCGAATTAAATGAAATACAGAGCGCAAAATATCTGTTAATTTTTAAACGTTAGGACCAGTTTGTTATTTTAGCTCAACGACAAATATTTAAAGTAGAGTTGACAGCTGTTGTGGTTTTAGACAGGCCGTAACTTATATAAGCACTACAATATAAATTATTATTCAAAAGAGGATACATGTGCCAATTATTATTTCTAAACAGCTTATCGCGGGAAACCAAGTATCTCTTCCATGTTTATATCCATCCGAACTCCACACGAACGGAACTGGTGAAGGCTTGTTTGTCCATTACAGTCAGAAAATAAATATTCTTTTCGAAATGATAATTGATTATTACAATCCAACAATTATATGAATGTATTCATTAATTTATTTTCGTTCTCTTTGATTCGAGCTCTGCACATGCGCTTGTTGCACGTATAAGTTGCATATAATGATAATTGTTGCGTATAATTCTTAAAAAGTAACTATTTTAATTGTGAAAACAGTATAGTTTCATGTGAAAAAACTGTGTAAACAGTACCATTAACAATTCTGTTTGAAGCAGAAAATAAATACGGTGAGTAATTTATAAACGTTACAGTGAACTTGTAAACAGACTAAGAGCATGGAATACAGAGGAGGACGCCATTAATCTCTTCAGAAGGTTTTCAGCCTCAGCACGGAGTAGATCAACGTCACTCTGTCCTCTACAAGCACACATTTTTATAAACATTTTTTTTTAAATTATTTTATCCGAGTTTTTTAAATTTTTTTTTTTCATTTTCTCCATTTCAATTTAATATGAAATGAGATATTTTAACATGATGATGTCGAGCAAAGGAACAACATCCAAAATATCGAGAAGCCAGGGAAATACCTACCAAAATTCACCAGCCAAACAGAAGGCTAGGTAGCTCACACCTGGTAGCTCAATTGAAGAAATTAAACATCTACCTGACACTTCAATTCAAGTTATGGCTGATGAATCGCCTATTTTTTTCCAAACCATGTATTTTCAAGTGGAAGAAGACATGGAATCAGCACCGATTTCCAGAGAAGTCAAGCCCCCACCAATATTTATTAGAAATATAAAAAACTTTCAACTACTGTGCCAATAATTAAATAAAGTAATAGCTACAGGAAAACATCCGGGTCGCATTAATGATACAAAATTAATGCCTGACACTCCAGACAAATACAAAAACAAATCATGAAATATATGTGAAATATCTTTCTGATAAAAAGGCATATTTTCATACATTCCAACTGCGCCAAGAGAGAGCGCTCAGGGTGATCATTCCCAATTACTGCAATTCCCAACTCCACTAGAGGCTATAATAGAAGAACTAATGGCCAAAGGTTTTCAGGTCCGTTAATTATTTGATATTTTCAAAGAAAATAAAGAACAGGTACTGAGAAAAAATAGCCTTACCATTATTCTTTATTGACATTGAGCGATCGCCTGGGGTAGAAGAAATTTATGAAGTCAATCGTCTACACTAAACCAGATTTTTACAAGTATAATTGTAAAAAAAACCCATATCAAGCGGGAAATATCGCAATGCCATAACTGTCAGGCTTATGGCCATATTAAACACTATTATCATCATTTAGCTTGGTATGTCAAATGTGGTAACCAACACAAATTTGAGGACTGCTGAAAATCTAGGAAACACCCGCAACATGTGCACTATGCCACCCTCGGAATCCTGTAATTACAAGGAATGAAGGATCCAGGTAGCTCCTAGACAGGAAGAGACATCTAGTCCACAAAGACAACCGTCTAAAATTGTGAGCTCGAGAGCATCCTATGCTCGAATGTTAGGTGAGCTAGAAGAAACAACACAAATTCAGGCCCTGCCACAAGAATAACCTCAACCTCGAGAATCCCTCATCAAACCTCTTGCCTCATTACTGACAAATGCTGTATCCAACCTCATCCCCTCCCCCCCCCCGCCGAGAAACCCATAAATTTCCTCAATTCAACCCCTTTCCATTCTCCTTTGGAATGCCAATGGTGTTCGAAATCACACTAACAAACTAACAGCGTTACTACATGACAAAAATATTGATCTAACTCGTTTAACAAACAAACGGCTGTTCAACAAATCTGGCTACCAAACTTATTGAACTGATCACCCCGATGGAACAGCACATCCTGGCACTGCTTTCATCATCCATCAATCCCTCTTCCGTCACTTATTCCCCCCTACCAGTCTATAATTTTCTTCAAATCGCTGTCGTAACAATTCCATCATCACTTTTTCTTGTAATAATTGCTGCTGCATATTCCCCGCGTTAAATACCTATTTCCGAATCTTAATTCAGTTCCTTCCTTAATTCCTTAGGACGCCATTTCCTTATAGATGCAGACTAAAATGTAAAACACCAGCCGCGATGAGCCAGAACCACAAATTCCCATGGGCGAACACTGCAGTTTGCACTTAATTTCCAACGTAGCAACATCCTCTCCCCCGATTCTCCTCCATACTGGGCAACCGAAATCCCTATCTCCTTGATTTTTTCATTCAGATAAGTCTAGGGCCACTAAATTATTCCATTTCCCGACTTGATGGCCTTTCTTCAGATCATAGCCCTCTAACCCTAACCCTTTTCATATCGCTAATACCCAAATCACCACCACCTGTTTTCATCAGAGACTTAAGGAGTGATGGAACGATGAAGATGGAGATAAAGACGGAGTGATGGGTGTTTTTGCCACTTTTAATGCCTAACCCTTCGAGCAAATTTGAAGTCCCTCAGAAAAAAAAATGGTGGCCGGGCTAACACAGCTTCTATATGGTAGGTACCTGACCCTTCAATAGGTGCAGAGGATAAACCTATCGGTTAAGCGTGGATACTGACCATATCATTGTAAAAACAATAGCCGCTCAGGGAGGGAGTGGTCAAGGAAGGTTAATAGGGGGCGGTACCTAATGATCACGTAACTAAAAAGGGAAGTGGCTGATAGTTAAGGTTAGGTCGAGGTGAGGCCACGTGACAGTTATGGTTAGAACGAGGTAACGCCACGTCATAGTTAATGTTAGCGGCAGAGGGGATGAAGGAACCGGTGTCCGAGCTCCCACAATTTCCCTCTACTTTTGTGGGCGAAGCATAAGTCGGAAAGACGATCTTATCTACTGAAATTCATCTTTATAACGAGGTATTTAATAGCTTACTACTTTATCTTATTACTTTTATCTTAATCTCTTAGTGGCGAAAGTTACCATTTTGAAACAAATATTAGGTAAATTTTTAAAAATATTTATATAAAAGTAAACAATCACTTAATATTTGTATTGGCTCATTTATTTTTATTGTTTTAAATTAAATCCATTTAAGGACCGCGCGTATATCATTTCTGGCTTATATAAAGTCAAAAGTTTTTTTTAGACACAAAAACTGAGCATTTTTTTTTTTCAACTTTAAATTACTTATAAATATTCCTTTTTATATTTTTTTATTTGATTTATTTTTATAACAAAAGTTTCAATTCGATTGGAGCAATAATATTCTTTTCTTGTAGAAAAAATATTCACTATGTACATAAAAATTATTAAGTATAAATAATTTTAACTGCAACTACGAAAGACTACGAATCCCAGACGTGGTCCCAATTTTTGAACATTGGCCGGGTCTGACTTGAGTTCGGTTAGAAGTGCATGTTTGCTTGCTCCTTTAGCCCCTTCCTGCACAGCCGCTTTATTAATTGAGTATTGGTGAATCTGTGGTACCATATAATGTGAGGTTATTATTATGAACATATAAAACATATTATATTAGTTATTATATGAGCATATAAAATGTTCATTCGGAGCAAGCCGGTTAGGTTTGAATTCAAAATCTATATTAATTACAGTTCCAAGGGATCTTCATATAAAATGCAAATTTATAATGGTAAAGAAGACTGATACCACTGATATTACTTTAATAAGTAATACTTATTATTATTATTTATGAAACCTATTAATTAAAAACACAACTTTCATATATTTTACTATTCCCTGTGTAAATAAGACATTATTTTATATTTCAATTAATTTTTACATTGTTATTTTTTTTCATTAGTCACTTGTATTATGTATTTTGTTGGTTTATAATCTTTCCTTCATTCTTTTCACTTTATGCTTTAAATATTTACAATATATAGTGTCATATTTTTCTTTTTATACTTCATACTTTTTTATCTTACTTGCAATTTCTATTTTTATCTTTTTTTACTGTTACTGGCGCTGCCTCTGTCGTTTTAAATGTTGTTATTTTGTTTTTTTTCTTTTAGTCCTGATGATGACCTAAAACTTAGGCCGAAACGTTGGCACAAAATAAATAAGTATTACTTATTAAGGTATTGGTTTTTGATCGCATCTCCCGACCAACTTGTTCCTTCAGTATATCCACGGTCAACCAAAGCTCACTCCAATACCACAATAATATTTTAAAACATTTAAATTGTCACTGTTTTTGATAGTGATAAATAAAAAATATTTTAAAAAGTGATAAAATTTTAAAACATTAAAATTGGAAGTGAAGTTCTATCAATCGTTACAATTCTATCAAGAGTATAAGTTTTCTTTGATAATTTTTTCTTTCACTTCGCACGATCTATTGAAGGGCATAGCTGAAGAAGACATGAAGGCAACAGGTGTACCTTGTACGAATTGTAATTCGTAATCACAGGACACAAACATATTCTCTATTATTACATTTAGAATTCTGAAAAATAGTAACGAGTTTTGTCAAGAATTGAAGGGAGACGACCAGACCACGGCGTCATCCCATTCCAAGTCTCAGGAAGACTGACGGAAATTTGCTCATCAGTTCATCCATCTCAAGATAGATGTAAAACGCGCATATTGTGGTTTAAAAGCAAAACTTAGTTGTTTAAGCAAAACTTAAATCGCTTTCTATATTATCTTGGAATTCCAATATAAAAAATTGGATATTCAATTTTTCACTTACACAATTATTTTTTCCTAATTAGATGAATTTAAATGTTTATAAAAAGTTGTGTTGCTCAAACCTTTTACTTTTCTATTTTCCTTGTACTATCTCCTCTATTTCATAAGTTGAAAAAATAAATACAAAAATAAAAAGCTTGATCAGTAGCGGCCAATTTTTCCAATTGGGAAAATACCGAATATCCTAACAATAATTTTTTTTTTTACTTAAACTGGCAATCGTTATGTTTCATTGCGAAAATTGGAAAGCCGGAAACGGGAAAAAACAATTTAAATTTTATTTGGATATGAACTCGGCTTGCAGAGGAAAATGAGCTTGTCAGAAACATTAGATTTATCTTTATCACACATTGGAATCTGCATTCGGTCCCTTATCATTTATACCTCTAGGTCATATATATATACACATATACATGGTAATGGAGATCTGATTGTCTTTCATAAGACATAATACTTGAGTGGAGAACCAATCCGATTTTATTTCATTGTGGGCATCGATCTTGTTGTTGCCCTCTGTTTAGGAAGGTGACCCACATATTTTGCTGACTTTATCGTATCTAATACTGTCAGAGATTTAGGGCAAAGGGCATTTTTCGCCTCCTTAAAAAAAAAAGTGATTGGTAAGCAAAATAATATTGTGAAATAGTTTTAAAAACATCATTGCGTTATAATATTTAAAAAAAATAATAATAATAATAGTCAGCATAATAATAACTAAACACTTCGTCGGTCCCATTGGATCTCAGAGATCCACTTAGTTGTTTTTTTTTGCAAAAATCTACATAGGCCTGTATGATACAGGTTCCTCCTTCCAGCTATTCTCTTGACTAGCCACACAATTCAGTACACTCATTTTACACATTGAATTCCATTTTCATATATATATATATATATATATATATATATATATATATATATATATATATATATGGACATTTTGTTTACTCTTAGTCGTAATATAATCAGTTTCTTTGATACAATGTAGTTCAATATTTCAACGGCACCGAATTCGACCAATTAGTAATGCGGGTACTGATCCCCAACTTGCCACAAACTAATTCGTCGAGGATTTGAGAAATTTGTCTAGAAAATGAGAGATCCCCGAGATGTCAATTCTCATTTATCTACCGGCAAAAAACAGCAAACGAGAATGATGGCAAGACTTGTTGAGTTCAAAAACGAGAAGACTCACGAAGTTTGAATGCAAATCGCTCGACCAATATTCACGTACCCTAATATTAAAAAATATTAAGTAATGCATGATTACGAAAGCTGGAGAGTAAATGATGATTTATTTTTGATGATATTCAAAACAGGTTTGAATCAGCAAGTCAAATATATCAAAATGGTAAATTTACAAACGGGCCCAAAGTACTATCATTACTCTTGTCTGGACTTCGATTTACATAAAAATCAAGCATTTCTAAGTTGGAAAGTATTGATCCTAGAAACGTATAATTTAGAATCAATATTAATGTTAACATTTCAATGGTATAATGCGTTTTATGAAAAATTGTATGCATGTTATATTATATCATTGGCTTCGCTTTTCTAGATTAGGTCATAAGTCAAATCACTTTTCAATACTTTTTTATGGCTGAGTGAACCCAAATAAAGAGATACATTTTTCTTGGAGATGTGTTTTTTATCTCTTATAGTCCAGGGTTTATTTATTTGTTGAAATAAATTGCCAATGGACTTTCTCAACGTTTAAAAGATTATTCTCGATAAGATTGTGTATCGAAGCTTTATGTGAACTCTTTAATTTATTAAATAATTAAGATATATTTTATATGCCTTTGCATATTTTTTGATATCTAGTTAAAATTTGTACTGTAATCATAAAGCTATTATTATTGCATTTAGACTATGATAATTATCCTTTCTATAAGTGAAATGAAAATTTTGGAAAAACGGCGCGCACCTGTTAAAAAGATACCATGCATTTTTCGGAAAAAAAAGTTGTTCTTATCCCATCTCATAAAGTATTAAATTAGCTGCAATGTGTATGCTTTCATAACTTATGAAGTTTTTTCTATTATATTTATTTTCAAATATGTGATTTTACTTTCGCTTTTATATACATATATATATATATATATATATATATATATATATATATATATATATATATATATATATATATATATATATATGAAATTTATAGTAAGGGAAAGTACTGCGATCGATAAAAAGTTCGAATCCGAGTTCGAACGCAGAAACACGTTTTAAGATCTTCCGAATCCAAATAACTAGGTCTTGCAATAATGGTTTGTTTGTCTGTGTGTGTGTGTGTGGTAAGTCTAGCTCCAAAACGAAAAGTTTTACGAAACTGAAATTGCGTATTTAAGACATGCGTATAAGCATGTTATGGTACAGCAAGTTTTTCACCAAAATCGACTTAGCAGAGGTGCCACTTTATAGCATTGATTTCACACATTTTTAGCATTTTGATCAAACTCCTTATATCAATGTAGAATTAAATGCTCTTTGGATTCAGCTAGGTCTTATCCTCATAGAAATAGTCTGACAGGTCTTAAATACCGAATTATCAAAATGCTTCCTCTAAATTACATTTAATTTTAGTTTTATTTTGAAGTGATTTATCATCTCTCATTGTTAGTAGTAATAAAAGTGAATAAATATGAAGAAATTTGATAATTAACTAAAGGAGAAAAAATGAGAAATATTTTCTCACGTTGAATACAAATTTTCGGAAATTAGAGTAGTGATATAGATGTATAATATAGGATTGGAAAGCTAAAGATTTTAGAAAAATAATATCTAACATGTAAAGACGTAGAAGGTAATGGAGACTCCAGAAAAGGCATAAATTTATGTGATGGATGAATTTAATAAATGATTTCTACGTTTATATTATTTAATGAAAAATAAATGTTTCCATGGAACATGGAAGAGTGATAAATGCAAGTTGTGTGATGCGCGCATCGCACTAGATTTATTATTACGGTTTTCATACAACATGCAAATGTTGTTTAAATACTTATTATTCACTGATTTCTTTTTAATTATTATATTTCCAATATGTTTATTTCGTTATGGCTGAGATACTAATTATATATACGTATTAAATTAAATATTTAAATAAAATTCGATTAAACGTAATAAAACCTGACTGTTGGGGCCACAGCGAGGTTGTGCAAAGGACGCCCTTACACTATGCCAAGTTTTTTGTTGGTAAAAATAAATAAAATGTATCAGAAAGATAGCAGCAGGAAATAGAGATGAAGATAATACATGTATATAGGATACAAAAGAAGAGGAAGAAATAAAGAGTGAAATAAAGTTTAAATGAAAGTGAAAAGAAAAGATTAATTTACAGAAGAATTATAAAGAAAAATTAAATAATTAATATAAATAAAACAAAAGATTCCCTCAATGGAAGATTAAAAAATTATAAAGTATGTAATTAACAGAAAATTGACTCAAGAAATTAGAAGAAAGTATAAAATATTTAAAATAAATAAAAGCAGAAATTCACTTAACAACAAACCAGTTCCAAAATAAGAAATCATTAAATCAAAATATAGTAAAAAGGTGAAAAAAATGAAAGAACGTTTTATGAATAATAGTGTGTAGAATACAAACAAATCAAATTAAACTAAAGAGTTCTATGTTGGTTAACTAAATATAGGTGACAATTAACAGTCACTGAAATGGATAAATACTTGGAGTTGAAGAAAGATCTGATGGTTATAATTTACTGAAGAAGCAGGTGCAGATAATTGGTAGCTTGGTTGGGATGGTGAAAAATTGATGATCTTTAGGTGAAATTAATAAGATGAATAATTGTTCAAAAGGAAGGTATGAGATCTCATTGATAAAAAGCTTCACAGTGCACATAAAAGATAGGTGGTACTGGTGATAGGTAGGTAAGGTAACAGTCCTAGTGAGCTTAACTAACCTTCATGAGTAAACATTCCGGTGAGGTTGCTGGTGCAATAGGTTTCAATCAGTCTTACTTGTTTTATAAAATACACTATTGTAAATATAAATATAATTGTATTGATAAAGATGGCTTAATTTCTTAGTAACCTTCTTTTTTTTCTAAAGTGAACATAATAAGAATATAATTCAGATAAATAAAAGTAATGGTTGGAACTTAGGAGAGTTAAAGGAATTTAAATCAAGCAGTATTATAATGAAATGAGACTGGGTATCAATAAAATTTAGTTCTATTGAAACGAATGGCGTAAACACTGACCTTATGAAAAACATATGTAATAATATGTTTCATTTTTCATAAATAAAAAATCGTTTTTAAAACCCGACTATTTTATTAATATGATAAGATTAATTAATAAGATGAATAATTGTTCAAAAGGAAGGCATGAGATCTCATTGATAAAAAGCTTCACAGTGCACATAAAAAATAGGTGGTACTGGTGATAGCTAGGTAAGGTAACAGTCCCAGTGAGCTTTACTAACCTTCATGAGTAAACATTCCAGTGAGGTTAAAATATATATATAGGTTGAAATTGAGAAATTTAGTTATGACATAATGATTTATTACTATACAGATTATTATAAATAATATGCATACATATATATTTTATTTTTGCGTATAAGCAATCCGAAATTAAGTTATGGTTCTGAAGTAACGATAAATGAACAAAATTAAGATTATATATATAAACAAAACCTTACACCCTGACCTCAATATCCCATATGTTGGCCTCATTCTCAAACTTTCATCCAAATCCTTTAGCACAATCCCTATAATCCCTAGCTCCAGCCATCCCTAAACCATCTCCGAAGGTTGAAACGGCTGTGGCCCTGATATTATTTAAAAATATGTTATTTGAGTTCTGGATATGGTCAGCTTCTCCACTCAAGTCCTGAGGGTCTGCCGCTCCGAATATGTTATTGTATTTTTGTTTGTTGAAATATTCCTGATACAAAAATCTGATAGTGAATTCTTAAATTGCAAATTCGAGAACATCATTAACGAACCCTTTACTGAAGAAACATCCAGCGATAATAATAAAAAAAAAAGTCATGCTCATAAAAAAAATTGCATATTCGGATTTTGTAACCATGAAGGACTGACAAACGATTTCTCGCACTTTCCCAGCTGAGAACTTCATTTTGCCGTTGGCCAATTATTTGATAAAACAATGATTTTTTATTCTAGCCACTAGCTTTTCCAGTAATGTCACGAGTCATAACGGTGACTGGCCAGAATTTCTTTTCAATGATTTTTATTTGTAAGAGTTGAATTTACCCTCATTGTTCAGCTTCAAGAGTTATATTTCAGAGGGTACCAGGTATCTCCAGTATCCAAGCGACTTAAAATCATAAGTTTTAACCGTGCCACAGTTGGATTGGAGACAATTTCTACTGCCTTTTCATTCCCCCTTCCTAGCCATTTCTGGCATACGGGGTTCCACCGTCCATTCCACTCTTCGATAATGTCCTCCCTCAATATCCTCTTCCATTCATTAGGGGTCTCGCGAACTCTGTCCCGAAGTCCCCCGGTAGCGCGTCAAGCCCCTGCCTCTTCACATCGTACTTTATCCTGTCCTCCTTGAGGACGAGGTCCAGGGGCATCGCTCCGGCTAGCACCTGCACCGCCTCATGCGACACCGTTCTGTAGGCCTTAGTGACCCTAAGAAGAGCCAGTCTCTGAATTGTGGCCAATCTCCTTCTCTGCAGCTGCGTGAGGTGTTGGCTCCACGCTGGGGATGCGTATCTCAGGATACCCATGACCACGCCTTTGTAAATGGCCATCGTGGCGGGATACCTGATGCCCCAGAACGCACCCCCAATCCTGTATAAGCCATTGATCCTATCCTTCAGGTAGTCTAGGTGAGGGGTGACGTCGAATCTTCTCCTCATCTTCACTCCTAAGTAGGTCACCTCCTCACCCATCCTCATTCTCTGGCCATCTATATCCAGTATGATAGGGTGAGCCCTGTCTGTAGAGCCTCTTACGAGCATGGCCTGGGTCTTGGATGCGGCCATGCTCAGCTTCCTCCTCACACACCATTCCGACACGAGACTGGCGCACCTCTCTACCTGTGTCTTCAATCTGGCTCTGCTGTTCTCGGCCACTATGACCGCCAGGTCGTCGACGTAGGCCGTGACAAGGAACTCAATTTCCACTGCCTAACAGTGGGACTAATTGGTCAAAATTCTGAAACTTACAATTCATATGTTTTATAAGATGCTGAATCTAAAATAAATTCTACAAAAACATCTTAAGCAGCTATTTTCGCATTTCATAAGATTTAAAGGCCAAAAACAACCTTATAATTTAGTATAATACAATATGGTTAGTTGAGGAAAAGAAAAGATCTTTTGAAACTGAGGGGGTAACATTGTTTTAATAATAAATTGTAAATGTCGTAAATTACAAGATAAAAAATTAATTTTCTCCGGCCGATAAACTAGTTCAGCAATAATTTTCTGCAAGTGAAATATTTCGCTGCTCTAACATTTCCAGAACTTTCAGAAAAAATTGTTTGCGCTGGATCTTCAAGTGAATGAGGATCTCTTAAATCTTATATTTTCTTCGCGCATCATTTCAAAGCGAATGATACAACTGACTGCGGCAAACAGCTTTGTTCGATGATCTGAGAAAAGCTAAACTAAGAGAAGCGCATTACCATTCTTTATTCTTTATAAAACAAACTTTGGTTCCATTCGATGACATGCAGACCGTCTCGAAATAAACAGACCGATAAAACGCAGCGTAACGAAGTGGGTATTTTTATGTATCAGAAAACCAAGGGTATTGAAAACGTATTCCTTCACCTCTTCACACTTGCTATCCAAAGTAGAAGAATCACATCTCAAAATCTTTTCAAACATCCCCGCCGGGGTGATGAGAAGTCGTTTGGACTAGAAGCGAGTATTCGACATAAAAACGAGAAATGCAATTTTCGCAAAAGGCGCAAGTTTGTGCAACTTTTTTATTTACGCTTTAGTTCTATGACAAGTGGTTTTTGTTATTTTTAAATAAAGGGCATTGGAACACGTGGGAGTAAAAAGAAAAGAAGTTTTTTTGTCTAAAAAGAATGTTAGAAAAATATTTTATTATACTTATAGATTATTATAAATTATTATTATTACGGAGGTGAGTTATTAGTAATAGTGTGCCTAATAAGATGTCACTGACATCGATGGTACACAATTAAATTGAAATTTAGAGGACTTAAGTGATAATGAAGTGAATAAATTTATAATGAGGAAAGTTAATTTTACCCCCTCTCCCCTCATTAAATCCATCAATAAACAATTTTTCACAGCGGAAAATTTTGGGTTTCTGTTTGCTTTCCTGGATGGAAAGTTTATCATTATATTGCATCAAGCCACTACCACCTTTAAAACAACAAAACGACGCCATGGCATTATGGTTACAGTGGTTGCTTTTTCTAATAAAATGAAATAACCTCACGAATGAAGTTATATGGTTCAAAACCAGGTAATTCATAATATATATATATATATATTTTTTTTTTATATTTCATATAAAAATATTGGTTTGCATCCCATTAATCTATTGTTTACATCGATAAAATGTATTGTTGCTATAACTGTTATTAATAATTGTGTCGTTGGGAAACACATTTTAAATGTTTAAATTTAAGATTTATGGCGTTTTATATAAAATGTTCAATATTCTTTTATTTTGCAAATTTGATTAAGAATATTTTTTTTAGGTTACCCAATTAGGATCCCCCAAATTTCATTCAGATATTCTAATCGTTCTAGCATCTATAGGGGGGAAGGAGGTTATCTGTGACACTCTGTATATTTATGAAATTTATATATATATATATATATATATATATATATATATATATATATATATATATATATATATATATATATATATTAGTCGTATTTTCCCCGAAAATAATATACTTTTGCACTGTATCGAAGATCAACGGAAGGGGGTGGGGTTGTATTTTATATCCGTTTTATAACCCCTGTAAGACGTTATATATGTACACTCTCCGTCAAAAAAATGGCACCACCTAGAATTATTTTAATTTTACGAGAACAGCAGGTTTATATTTACAAAAAGGCTATTATAAATTAAAATTGAACAATTTTATCACATAAATTATTAAAATTGAGCAAATGTTTAGCAAAAATAAGATGTTTCTTTAAAAAACAAAAATCAATAAAATTTAAACTTTATAATTTTTTAATGTCATTCATTAAGAAGTATTGCCTCCTACAGCTTTAATAACTGTTTCCAATTTTTTCGGCATGTTTTTAAATAGTTTTTTTAGTAAAATCTTGAGGAATGGTCCTTCTCCTCCTATACAGTCTTTCACGTTTCAAACGTAGCAGAGGGAGGACCGCGACGGGAAATTCCTCCGGATTTCTTACTGGCCACTCAAGGTTGTAGATACCTGCTGTTATCAGTAAATCAGAAACACATGTTGCCTTATGGGACCGAACATTACCATGCTTAAGCATGATTCAGCACCAACCATTAGACATATAAAGACATTGCGTGACCTTGAAAGCTCATTTTCACATACCTTTAAGCATTCCCCTCCTTGGACTGAGACCAACTCGGCTCCCAAGAAATAAAACCACCGAATATGAAAGAGTCTCCACCAAATAATACAGTTTCTGACTGTTCTTCAGGTCTTCTCCACATTCTTATACAATCATCTGGACTGTTATGGCCTACTCTTGTCTCGTCAGTGAATAGAACATCTTTCCATTCCTCATCAGTCCAAAATTGGTGTTTTCTTGCAAATCTTAGTCTCCGTATACGGTATTCTACAGTTTTTCGCAGGTCTTTTTGAGCTATGGCTTGACTCTCTCAGTCTTCTTCTAACGGTTGATTGTGAAATTGATATCCTTCGAATACCACCAACCAAGTTTCTAATGCCAGAAGCTATTGAATTGAGTTTTATGAGTGCTTGCATTTTAATAAAACGGTCGTCAATGAGATTGGTAACTTTTGGACGTCCTGAATTACTTAATTTTCCAAATTACCTTTTCATTGTCCTTCAATCTGTGTAGTAATGAATGCCTAAGCAAATCATAGGATGAGCGGGACCATACCTCAAGATTTTACTAAAAAACTTTTTATGAACATGCCAAAAAAAAAATGGAAGCAGTTATTAAAGCTATAGGAGGCAATACTTATTAACAAATGCCATTCCAAAACTATAAAGTTTAAATTTTATTAAAAAAAAAATAATTAATTTTTTTTTTAAAGGAATATCTTATTTTTGTTAAATATTTGCTCAATTTTAATAATTTATTTGATAAAATTTTTCATTTTGAATTTATAATAGCCTTTTTGTAAATATAAGCCTGCTGTTTTCGTAAAATTAAAATAATTCTAGGTGTTGCCATTTTTTAGACGGGGAGTGTACTTATATATCAGACATCCCCATAAACCTCTTATAAGGGTTATGAAACGGATATAAAATACAAGCCCATCCCCCTCCGATGATCTTCGATACAGTGCAAAAATCTATTATTTTCGAGGAAAATACAACTAATAAAGCAAGAAATAGGAGATAACACATACAAGAGGCAATTCACAATAAATGTAACTGGCCTAATTCACATAATTTTTATTAAATAATAATCATGTATAAATTTGGATTTAAAATACTATCCAATTTACATGCATTGGATACATTACATTACACCTATTGATCAAAACAAAAAACAATTCATGTCGATTTTATAAATAAATGTTAAATTATCGTAATCAAAAGTACAAAAATATGTTAACATTATGTATTTTAATTTTGAATCACTGTTTTTTAGGTAGTTATATTTTTGTTCAAAAAATAAAACTACCTAAAGGAAAACGGGAAAATATAAAAATCCACACAATCTAGGTTTCAGCGGATCCGGATAAGCGGGGTTCTACAGCATATTATTTTCGGCAAAACTGACAATTTTTAGACAAAATCCGGAGAAGAATAAAAATAATAGAAATTGTACTGAACATTACTGTGTATCTAAAACACGTATAATTGCAACGCTGCAAAGTAGGTCTTTGTATTGATTTTTTTTAAGCCAGTTCATGAAATTTAAAAATACCATCATGGTGTTTGTAAATATAACGTATAGATATAATTTTTTCATGATTTTTATTTTAAATTATACTGAAGCTCGTAGCCAAAATTCGAAATGCTGTCCATACAGCAATAATAATCCCGTAGGTAACAGTAGGACGATTCTTATTTTATATTTTTAAATTATTTAAAACCGAATCAGAGTCAAAGAGGTTTTTTTTTTTTTTTTTAAATTTGAAAATCGTAAATTGTGCACTTATTCCATGCATGTTTTATAATACCTGGGATTTATCAGTACGTATTTGAAACCGTTTTATGAGAGAGTGGGGGAACGCATAACTATATCGAAATTTCTAACGGACATAGCCAATACATAACTAGTTGGTATTGAAACATAGCGTTAGACAAATATAGTCGCCCACCGAAGTGACTTCCCGCCAAACCCTGCCATCTTGGCCATTAGGACTGGATTATTGTAAAGTTCAATTAGTGTTGTTGGAAAATAAGAAGCTACTATGCCTTCCACAATGTTTTTATTCTCTTAACTAATTATTTATATATTTCGGATGATGTTCCCAAACTTGGAGCATTGATTTCCCGAAAAACTATCTATAACGACCCTAAGCCGTCTACCCCAAAGGACAACTCTTTCCTAGACTTTACCTCTTTGCAATAAAAATAAATATGCTTAAAAGAGAAGCATCTCCTCATTTATCCATAATTGTTCCCCTTCTGCTATGATTGATATGTTTTGTAACCTAAGAACCTGGAGAAAATAAGAAAAGTTTGATAGGTTTAGTATTAATTTTTATATGAAAATTTTCATATTATTACATTTTTTCCTTAGGTGAACACAGCTCCCCTACTTTCCTATATCATATTTCAACATGTTCTTGAGAACAGCTTGGCTTTAAACTGACTTCATTAACATGGGAAAACAATGATCCCTTTGTTTCAAGTTTTCTTTTATGTTTCATGCGAGGTAATAAGTTAGTAAGAAAACTTTCCCTCAGCTTTTGCCCACGTTTTCCAAGTAAAGTGAAGGAATAAAATATCTTAACTATCCCGTTTTAATAAGCAACTTTCCGAACCAGATATAATTATGTAAATATATAGAGGGTAAGTTATACTTAATTATGAATTCTACAGTATTTCGATATAAATATTGAAAACCTTTGGAAAAATAATTTATAAATATAAATTGTCTCTCACTAATAATTTCTCTTCTCGGGTATACATCAGATGAATAAAGCGGCTTGAAAAAAAAAAAATCGAAAAGAATACTAAAAAAAAAAAAAGGCTAGTTTAATTGAATAAATAATAAAAACTTGAAGAAAAAAAAAACAGTCCTTCAATAAATCCTATTTATTGTAAAATTGAGAAGGATGGTAGCAATTATAATAACTTCCTCCTCTTCAGTTGTCCTAATTTAATATTAGGATCTCTTTCCTGTGAACTCCCTTCAATATTTTGCTAAACTTTAATTCATTACCTAATGCATAAATTATAATTAACTGATTGATAGGCATTTATTACATTAGTAATCTAAATACTGTTCATAATTACTTTATTAATGAAATCATCATTCAAGAGGGTAATGGCAATAGAGTTGAAAATCAAAATCAACGGCTACTTAAAGAAAATAATTCCATTAAATTAAAGTTGATTGTTTCCTGTAATCACCTTAACAATTACTATAATCAGAAGTAATTCGAATAAGGTAAATGTATTATATACATATTATCGAAAATAACAATAACAATAACCGAATCTTTCGGAAAATCAACAAGAACAAATTCTAATAGTAATTTCGGATTCTAAATCCGAATATTTAATTCAGATTTTACATTTAATTCTTTTAAAATATAAAATAGATATTTTACATTACATTAGTAAATGTCATACAAATGTCGATCTTAATTCAAAAGAAAAAGTTAATTAAACAGTAATAACAAAGAAAGAGAGGGGAGGGGGTTTCTTTACCTAGTGGAGTTAGAATCACGGCAGAGAGGAACAACGTGCTGATTTACCCATAATGAACTTTAATTCGGTGGAATGTACAAAGTTTCATGAAAATCAGCCAAGTCTTTCTAAGCTGGTGTTGAACCCTGGGGCGCAAGTGTTCAACACCAGTTTAGGACACTTTCGCCCCTCCTTCCCCAAACCATGGGTTTGGTCTGATTTATCCATACTCCATTACTAGATGGCCGATGAAGCACATTAGTACTGACTCTCTCCAATATTAGGCATTTATTTGTTCCCTGCTATGAACTACGTATGCATTCCTGAGAATTTATTTTCAATTTGAATAAACATATACCACATAAGAAAAAAATGTATTATTAAAATTAACAATAACACCTTATTTTATTATAATGAGAAAAAAACGTTTACTTTATTAAATAAACTGTAATGCGGATTGCTAATAAGCGGATTTAGCTCGAAAAATTCAAATCTTGAAGTTTTATTATTGAAATGGAAAGTATTGATATCCGAACAAGATCAGGCAGTGACATATTATATATATTATGTAGCGTTTCTTTTAAACTGAAGGATTCAATGAGTCAATTCAAAAATAAAACGATGGATCTCCCGTATCATCTTTCACTATATGTTTATTTTTTAACGAGTATTATTGTTATTCTAAAACCGGAGTTGAGTCACTTATTTAATAAAAAATATTTATTATTCCCATTCCTCCCTGTTTTATTGCACATTTAAGGAAATTATTGCGGTGAATCGATTTTGATTTGCCTGTGGTTGTTATATTTATGTTCTATGCTTGGTTTATAACTCATTAATTCAAAAATCAGCACCGAAAACTTGTGAAAACAAATAATCCGTTCGTTTGTCACTTTAAATAATCGGCCCTAAAAATGTAAAGAAATTCCGCCAATCATATTATCTCTACGACAACTTGCGAATTTAATTTTTAAAAAACTAGTTCGCGTTTCACCTTAACGGACTAAGTTTCCGTTATATAACGAATACCGTTAACCGGGGTGAGAATGGCAAAGATTAGTGTTTTTCTGTTGCTGTAAACGTGCAGTTCGATTTTCTAAAACGTCTCTTTGGGATGATGTTTTACAGTGCCTTTTCAGTTATATTTCTTACATTTTCAGGCCTTTTAGACAATTTATCTTTTCAAGTAAGAGAGTAAGAGAGCAGCATATGTCTGTGACCATAATCACCCTACAAAATCACATATTTAAATACAGGGGTGAGCATAGCCAGAAAGATAATCTATTAAACTTCCGAAAACGTTTTTTAAAAAAAATTCAGGTTTTCTTTCCATGATATTGACGTCTGGCTAAGAAAGATAAATACTGGAGCATTTAAAGAATCTAAACGTTTTATTTTTATTCTATAATTTAAATTGCACTCAAATTAACATTAAAAAAATAGGAAATCTTCTTTCCAAATTTCCCCAAAAAATAATTAATTACAAATAATATCATTGACTAGAAAACTAGGAGATCTTTAAATTCGTATTCATGGAATCTTAGCCACCCTCTTCTCCCTTTTTTCGGGGGAGTTAGCCATGCAATTTAAAGTATGAGTAGGTAAGCTTCAAATCAAATCTTCACAAATATTTAGCTTTTTTAGAGATATTTCGGACTAGTTCTGATTAAAGAGGTTTGGATTAGAGAGAATCCATTACTAAATAATCACATGTCTAGTGCTGAGATAGAATGGCCCTGAATCCATTTGGCCATAGTCACCCCACTAATGAGTAGAGCTTTGGCTAAAGTTAGAATATTTGCTATTATTTTCATCTAGGTCACAAAATTATAGAAAAAACCTTACCTTTATTCGCAGAAGGAGTTTAGAGCTCAGCACAAGTTTTGCCTACATAATATAACCTACTCAACATAGCAAAATATACTGAATTTTTTCATCCATGTAAATGTTGAATTAAAATTATTCAATACATAAACTTGTATACAATTATTCAAGCTCACATAAGCCACCAATAAATGAAAAAAAAATTATATATATATATATATATATATATATATATATATAAGCTAAAGAGGATTATAAATGGGCCGGAAGCCAAATCTAGCGGAAAAATTTATTTTTTATGCAGAATACGTTTTATTTGTATTTACAGTGCTAAATATAAACTTGTATTAATATTTAATAGAAAAGTATGAACACGTGGATTATATTTCAGTATTATAAATATTTGCGCCCTTTCTGAGAATAGGATATTTTAATTGAATAATTACAAAGTATATAAAAAGAATGTTTAATGGACTGTACTTCTTCATAGAATTCTCGTCTCTGGAGAATCAAAGGCCAAAACCGCTTCATACAATGTGATAAGCTTTTGATAAAAAAGAAAAGAGCTGTAAGCTAGCAATTCTAAACGCCAGACCTGATAACACTTACTTATTAATACAATTTGATATCAGGATGAAAATAATTGGTACCTGTACCCAGCAATCCTAACTTAGATGATTTTATCTTCCCACGCGAGGCTTGGAATTAAAACACAAAAAAAAAAACAATGACTCATAAGACTGGAACTGAGCTTGACAAAGTAAACATAAACCAAGTGTATTCGGTCAAATTACAATTCCGATTTGATTTCTGGCCCATAGTGCATTATGCTAAGTTAAGGTGGCTCTTCCCCTCCTTCCGTAGACAATATTTCCTCGGCACATTCCTTTACCAAATAATCAATAAAAATCTCCTATCCTACGCCTACAACCTCCTCCGATTCAAGTCATCTTACAACAAGATCACGACCTTTGGATCCATTTACCCCTTTTCACATATCTGCCTCAATTCAACAGTCCTTTATTGCCCGCTCCACCACTTTCTGGAATTCCTTCTTAAAATCCGTCATGCCCCCTCCATATCCACATCCGAAACCCTCTCATTCAATTTCCCCTTCACAATCCAGTCAGACGCTGGCTAATCATATATGTAATATGTAATAAGGATTTGGTTCTATTAATCACGTTTTTTATGAATATGAACTAGGTATGTCAGAAACCGGTCGGTATAACTGATAACCTTTTTTTTTTTTTGGTATAGAATAAGCGGTTTATATCGGATTTTTTATACTATTGGTTACAATTTTTTTTTTAATCCGAAAACCGGAGAAAAACGCCGATTCAAAATAAATTTCGTTGAAAACTTTTACTTCTACTTTGAAATGCAAAAAAGTTGCTGAAAATTGAATGATAGCTCTACAGCCTATGAACAAATAAATACAGGATAGGAAATTCATTCTTTAAAAAAAAAAAAAGTTGCCGCCTTATCAGTAGTGGTCGCCGCATTGGTGATCATTACCACCGTTTGTGTTAACTGGCTACTTTGTATTCAATTTTAAAATTCCCCAAACCACCGGAAGTCGACAGCACTAATAAATTTAAATAATGTCTAATTAAAGCAGTAATAATTCTAATAATTGAATGAATCCGAAATTTTAAAATTGAATACAAAGCAATTAGTTAGCACAAATGGCGCTAGTGCGGCAACCGCAAAAGATAAGGCGTCTGCATTGTAAAGTTGTACCATAATCAGTTATTTCCAGGGATTTAGTTATTTTTTTACCTTGTGTAAAGGTTTTATAGGTTATTTCTTAATAGGTTTTATTTCAATGACCAGGTATTTGTAACAATTCCATTAGCTGCTATTTGTGACGTCATCAAAAATGTTTTGATGGGAAGTTAATAACCGGCTTTTTTTTTTGTTTATTAGATGATTTTTTTGTTCTTCTTTGTTTTAGTTCTAAATATAGAATCCAATATTTTTAATTTTGTTTTTATATATAGGTGTACATATTTTTTTATAACGATGTATATATTTATTTTATTTTTTATTTATTATTACATATTATAGGTCTTTTGTTATTTTCAAGAGACTTTGTCTCAGAATATAGTTTATTTTCTATGCTAATATATATATATATATATATATATATATATATATATATATATATATATATATATATATATATATATATACATATATATTATATATCCAATTTGATCTCAAAAATTATAATTCCTCTATGGGACTATAATAAGTATAGTAATAATAATAAGTATATTAGTGCAATTATTCAAGATTGTCACCACAACTATTTATTGTTGATTAAATTTGTTTTTGAGAGAGAAAGAGTACAAAACTGTAAATAAAGGAAGGCTGAAAATATTTCACCACTTTATTTATTTAGATGCAGCGTTTCGGCCTTTAAGCTATCCTCAGGCATATCGAGCCTTTAAGCCTATCTTTAGGCCTTTAAGCCATCAGCCATATATTTAGTTTATTTACAACATAGCGAAATGTATAAATATATAAAAAATAGTATATATAACCATTCCTACTTCAAACAAATAAGTTAAAATCCGTAACAACGCAATTACATAATAGTCCAATAAGGACCAAGTCCAATTACACATGATGGCCACTAAATTTCAACGGTGAAATATTTTCAGCCTTCATTTATTTATATAAATCCAATTTCACCATAAATCAATAAAGTATTAAACTGTTATAGTAACAAATATTTACGATCTAGCACATTTATATAATGGTAATAGTGATTTAGGTAACCATTCATACCATATTTACAATAAACAAATTAATCATAGCAAAATAAAGAAAATCAAAATTGAATTATAAAAATTATAATTATATAATTTTAAATTATAATTATTATTATAATTATAATTATAATTATAATAATTTTTTATTAAAATTATAAAATTAAATTATAATTGGCATAGGCTATGGTTTGAAGGACTTTGGGCTGAAAGGATTCGGTCTGGATTAACATGGATATTCGATTATTGATAGATTTAAAGGATATTTTAGCAAAGATTTGGTTGAAGAAAATAAAAACTACATCCACGGGTAACTAATTTAAAAAATACAGTTTTTTTTATTTGTATAAACTACCGACCTTCATTCAAAGCTCTTTTAGTTGATCCACTATTGTTGCATCTAGCCTTGATGCTTTGATTTCGACATCAGCAGGTTGTTTAATTACAGCCTCTTGTATTACGTTTCATACAGCATTAGCTTACTTAGCATCCTGTTTTTGTAAATATGGGAACACACGAGTATCGTATAAAAAGATAATATTAAATGTTTTCTCGGCATCCTCTCTGATGGTTCTAAAATGTAATAGTTATTATAATATATTAAATATTTTAAGTCTTTTATGAATGGAAAATGCTCCATATATAAACCGGATTGTTGATCCAATGAATGAAGAAAAGCGGTTACTACGAGCATTTTTATAGAGTGATGCTTTGTATGCAGTAGAAAAGTGGACAATAACTAATGGACCGGCTTTCAGACTACTTTCGATGCAAATGGTCCTTAGATGGAGCTCTTAGAATATCTTCGATCCATATCCTTAGTGATCCTGTCAGAAAGTTTTAACATCCTTCCCAATATGCAGCAGACATTCAGTGAGTGTGGTATGAAGTTTTAGCAATAAAACCCTCGAACAAATATAAAGAAAATTTAGATTAAAAAGGTACCGAACCAATCCTTAAGCAACGTTCTCATTCATATTGGACAATCACAAACGGATGAAAGAGAGATTCAAAAGGACGGTAAGGTAAATGTAGCGGTAGTGAGCACAGTTAAGGAACTTTTCATTATTTTTTCTGAGCCCATGGCTTCTCTAGGTACTTTTGAGATTTAAAACATATCAAGTGATTTTGATAATTGATAGTAGTTATTTTTAGTATTAGTAGATTTTTTTTTTTTCTTACATTTCCTAAACATCAAATTTGCGCCAGTAGTGAACGCTTAGAAATCACGTCATTGGATTAGCGGTGGACTAACATTTTAACAGCTTTTAACATCAACATGAAAAACATTAATGTAATCTTTGCATGGGAATATTATTCTAGACTCCCTGGGGATTATCCATCACCTGTGTGGTAATTAATGGAGAGGATAATTACTTTGTTTTTTTATGTATTGCTATTTTTATTAGTCTCTACATTTTAATTGTTTTTTCTATACCTGTTTTGGTCTGTAAGTTTGCGAGCTTAAAAGGTTGACAAATATTGATCAGCTTTTTAATTTTTGAAATTGTATAAAAATCCTATATTAAATTAAGAAATTGTTAATAATCACTGGAAAAGAATATCGTGGGTATTAAAATAATAAAAATAATGAAAAGAACATAAGTAACATATTAGAATTAAGATAAATGGTTAAAACGGAAAGAAAATGAAAAATGCATTCATATATATATATATAGCTACCGACGACTATGTGATACTGAAGTTAATGAAATTTCATTTTGTTATTGATCAAATATATTTTTTGGATATATATTAGGTCTTATATGGATTTTTGCTATCTTTTTAAGTGCTTAGTACTAGATGGCTGTATATTTAACAAGTGTTTGCCTGCATAGCAGTTAACCTCCATTATCATATCTCAATGTATTATTTCCAGAAATTTTTTTTTGCCGGTACGCCATATCTCCCTTAAGACCAATGATTGAGCCAACAATTTTGAAGATTGCCCTTACCGATAATAAAGAAAAATTATTAAAAAATAGAGGCTGCGCAATTTTCGAAAAACCTGGTTTTCCATATACTATGGCGCCAAAACGATTTTGATGAAACTTACCAAAAGTCTTCTCCTTCAAGCCTTTTAAATTTTCATACATATAGTACAACCCCAGAAAATGGTGGAAGAAATATTTTGACGAAAAGAAAAGTTAATGTATATGATCATTTGAAAATTTATTAAAATTCCCTACAAAACAAAAAAAAAGGCATCGAAATCGGACCAATATTAGTACAAATACAGCCTATTGAATTTTTTATTCACGGTTTTGCTTCACTACCGCTGCACATGGGAATATTTGAACCTTAAAATCGGACATGATTGTATCAAGCTCTTTGGTATTGCTGCAATTAATTCTGCAATGAATTCTTTCAGGATGCCGTATAATTCCCTCCTGTTGAAATTCTGGACGGTTTCAATAGAATCTTAAAGAAAATACCAAAAGATATTATTACGACGCTGACACAATAATAATATAATTAATATTAGAATCGTTCGCACGGGCCAACTAGTACTATATTATCATAGATAGCACCAACATCCTTATAGTAGCTTATATAAAATACACCCACGTTTTATCGTAACAATTTGCTGGTTCCATTTACTTGTAACGTGATTGTCTAGGAATTAAAAACTCTCCTGTGAACCAGCTAGAAATATCTCCAACATGTCTCGAAAAGTTGATGTGTAGCCCCAAGTAAATAGAGTTTGTGAAGCACGAACTTGGAAAACGAGTATAAGGGCGTGCAAATAGATAAGTATCAGCTGAACTCTTGATTAAATTCTGTATTACTTAGAACCAACAACGGGCGGATTTATTAGAAATCTATTTCTGTTATCTCATAGCTTAATTTTTTCTATTAATAAAGTATTGACCGAGAATACTTATGTACTAATGAAAACAATGTTTAAATATCCCCAAACCTATATTATTTCTATATATCCAAACCTATATATATATATATATATATATATATATATATATATATATATATATATATATATATATATATATATATATATGTTGCTAAAAATCAATATATTTATAATGTGTTTTCTATTGCTCAATAAACTATTTTTTATCAGAACATTACTGACTATGTAAAGATTTAGTCCAGTTACATATTCAAATCAAAACGAATCATATACACCTATATTTTATTATTAAATGTTAATCTAAAAAATTTTAAGTAGCATTTCTTATTAAAAGAACCTTCCGGAGTAAACATTCAATTTATTTTTTTAACAATTTTCCTTACTTATTAATTTATTTTAGGCCAACTAGAATACTGAAAAAAGTATTTTATAGTGAAATTAAATTAAATGAAAAGTAATTTTTATTCTGGGACACCTAGTCCCCTAAGAATAATGAAAATTTACCATTCCAGTAATATTTGTCTGGCTTATTAAATTGCTATAGTAATTGAATTATAAAATAAAAAACAATACTTTGTAAAATAAATGAGAATATTGAAATTATAAATATATACATACACACACATTTGAACCAATAGACATACATTAGTTTTACATATTAGCGGAAGATTGATGGTTAAGGAAGTGGAGAAATAATTGTTTTTAATTGAAGTGAGAGATGAGGTTTCACGAATGGAGATGGCTAAGGAATTCCAAAAGGAGGTGGCATGAATGGTAAAGGATTTTTTAAAGGAAGCAGTTCTGCGAGATGGCATAAATACAGGTTTATGGGCTGCGATCTGGTATTAAGAGTATGGGCAGAGGAACAAGGAGTGAATAAACTAAGGATGTACGGAGGCTTTTTAGTTCTAAAGTATCTGAAAAAAAAAAGACCAATAGGAAGTGTTGCCGTTGGAAAACTGGGTAAAGCCACCTCAACTCGGTATGCCAGCAGCTGAAGTGGGAGCCCCTTAGGACCTCGAATATGAATGTAATAAAACAATTCATTAGTCTCTGTAATGTCAGCTCATGCATACCAGACAGTACTTCGTGCACGAGGCCACCATAATTAAAGTCAGGGAATATGAGATAGGAAATTAGGAGCTGACGGGTTTTGAACTGATAAAGGATAGCAGTGGATTTTCGGGTTATTTGGGAAATATGGTTATTCCAGGACAGGTGTTAGTAAAAAATTACTACAAGATTTCTAACAGAGGTATGGAAGTAAATTGATAGATTGTTTAGGTAGAGTAAGGGATAGTAATGAAGGGAATTATGAAGATGTTTAGATCCGATGATGGCCATGGTTTTTCTACATTCAGCCTCAGTTCGTTGTTTGTTGCTCATGCTTTTGCACTATTTATCTCTTCTTGTAACTTTCGGATTGCCTCAAGCGTCTTGGTAGGATGAGAGGATAGCTAAATTTGGAGGTCATCAGCACATAAGTGATAGTGTGAGCGGTGAATGGAGTCAGGAAGATCATTAATATAAATAGAGAAAAGGGTTGGTGAGAGTGAAGACCCCTGAGGAGCACCACATGTTAGTAGATGGGAAGAGGAAGGAGGCTTTTTAGGAATAATAACTATTTAATGTAATATATATATATAATCATACACACCATACTATATTTACAGAAAATTAAAAACAAAAAGAAATAATAGCAAAATAAGCTTAATATAAAAAAAATAATAAATAAACTTATATAAAATAAATGTAACACCTTAAACCGAGGCATACTTATATACACTATTTGCAATCGGCCTGGGAAATTCCGAGTCAGGATTCTCCGCCCACTTATAGATGGAAAGCGATGACTCCAGGAATATAATATTAATATTATGAATATTATATTATGGAGGATTGAAGGTCTTGAGTAATTTTCAATGTTGATTGTGTGGAATATTGGGAGCTAAAACCGAACTGGAGAGGATTGAGAAGAGCTCTTTGCTCAAGAAAGTTATTAAGCTGTGAGTGGACCATTCTTTCGAGTGGTTCTAATAGTTTGGAGAGAATGGTGATAGGTATATATAGTTTTCGTAGTATAAGGTATGGCCTTCTTTGTAATATTTAGTATTTATCCTTCAACGAAATAAATTTTAGCATGTAACGCTGTGATATCATTTCATTTATTTTATAATTGTTTTCATTTATTTATAATTATAATTATATTTATTTATTTATATTTTGTCGTTGTAGTTAGTTTTTAGCAAATAATGCCTCTTATTTCTAATTTATTTCTTAGCTTTTGTACATTTAAATTGTATGCCTTTGAGGGAGGTTGCGAATAAGATATTAGTAACAAAGAAAATGAAAATATCCTAAAATAAGTGTTATATCTAAATATAATATATTATGTGACTATTTCTCTACACATTTAGAAAGCAAATAAAATATTTTTACGTAAATACTTAGGTGTTATATTTTTTATCCGACTCACGACCATTTCGACGAATTATGGCCGAAATTAATGAATGGGACTCCGTCGTAACTCGAGAAGTGACTGTATTTATTATTTCTTTGGTCATGCAATTTAAAATATATTAGTTTTCTCAATAATTTTTATCTAAATAAAACATAAAAATGTGTGTTTAAATAAGTTTTCGTTTAATTATCTGTTTTTAAGCAATACACCCATACAATTCCTTCAATTTTCTCCAATCTTCTTTTATTGGCAACGTTTCGGACCACACTGTCCATTTTAAAGGATTTAACTTTTCATTTGTCTATTTTTATTTTGAATTTTATCGGAATAAATCTATACTACTCGTCTTTTTTCATAAATCATTCGTCATTTTCTTAAATATTTTTTAATTTCTTGTACACCCCTGTTATATAGACTGTTTAAAGTCTGATTCTTTACTCCACTCCAAAGTGGAGCATCAGACCTTAAACATTCTATGTTAGAGGGAGGTACAAGAAAATATTTTTTTCTTTTTAAAATGACAAATGTTGAAGGAAGATACGTAGTATAGATTTACTACCATGAAATTCAAAATAATAATAGGCAAAAAAAAAGTTAAAGGCTTGAAAATGGACAGTGTGGTCCGAAACGTTGCCAATAAAAGAAGATAGAAGGAATTGTAAGGATGTATTGCTTAAAAATAGATGATTATCCTTATATTTTTTTTTAAATAAAACTGAATAATTTTAAAATTTGAATAATTAATAACCTATAATGATAATTAATATTATAGAGCATAAAGGTAACATTTTATTAATTTTCTTGTATGTATTTTTTAGGTACATTCTTCTGCACTAAATACATTCTTCTAAGGTAGGCCAGCGAATCATCATATATTATATTATATTATATAAACGCAATGTTGGTTAAAGGTTGACAGTTAATGTAATGTTAGACAGTGTATAGATTCAGGTTATTCTTATATTATTTGCTCTTGTTTGAGGGCTTTTTAAATGTCTTGATTTGTTATATGTTTTAGTAAATAATTATACCTGATTCATACCAACCTCTGGTAGTTAATTATATGTGGAATATTTTAATAATTGCAATGATTAACAGTGGAGGACCATGTGCGCATTTATTTCTTAATATTTCGTGGAGTTCAAAGGTAATAAAATTTGAATTCTCTTAAACAAACAATAACATAAAAAATTAATAAATAAAATTATGTAAACGATGAAAAGGGACTAAAAACATATGAAACAGCATACAAATATAAAACAAATGAGTAGTACTTACAAGTTAAGCGATGGCGAAAAATAAGAATCATTTTAAAGGAGGTTGCGGCGGAAGTGCTTGGATATAAGGAAAGAAAAAAAAGAAACAAATGGTTTAATGGATAATGTACTTTGGCAATAGTTGAGAGGATCGAAGCGAGATCCAACTTTTTGAAGAGGACAACATGAGTGACAAAGGAAAATTATATGGTAAAAATAAAAAGAGCCAAAGAGATATGTCGAAAGAAAATGAGAGAATAGCTGATAAAATAATAAAATATATACAAGAGCAGTATGCAGCGAAAGAGTTCAGGAAATTTTACAAAGGAAAAAAAAATGCAAACATCAGTTTTAAACCGCACCTGGGTTATTTGTAAAGATAAACAGGAAAACTTACTGGGATCAAGAAAACAGATTTTAAATAGATGTACAGAATAGTTTTCCGAAGTATTTAATCCAGATGGTAGAGAACCGATTAATGAAGAGGGAGTACAAAGATGTAAAAGAGAAATATCTGAGGAAGAAGAAATACCACCGTAAAAGGAAGAAATAGAAGAAATAATAATGGCGTTGAAGAATAATAAATCTCTGGTGGTAGACGAAATACCAGCTGAGCTATTGAAGAATGGAGAAGAAGAGCTAATAAAACAGCTGTATGACCTCATATATCAGATCTGGGTACAGGAAACTATTCTGGAAGAATGGAACACGGCAGTTTTGTGCCCTATTTTTAAAACGGGGGACAAATTAAATTGTGATTACTGCACAGGAATAGCGCTGCTGCCAGCTGTCTAGAAAGTCCTCTCAATTGCTTTAAGTAAAAGGTTAACTTCATGGGGAGAAAGAATTTGTGGGGAATACCAATGTGGTTTTAGGAAAAATAGATCCACAATAGGTCACATCTTTTCTGTTAGACAAATGTTGTAGAAAACCTACAAACATAACGTGGATCTGCACCACGTCTTCAGAGATTTTAAGCAGGCGTATGACTCTGTAGACAGAAAGGAATTAAGGAAACATCGAGAACTCTTGGAATTCCTGAAAAGTTGGTTGCCTTGACAGAGATAACACAAAGAGCTACGAAATGTAGCTCTCAAAGCTCTCAAATAGCTTTGATGTAAGGCAGGGTTTGAGGCAAGGAGACCCGATATCGTCAGTCTTATTTAATCTAGTGCTGGAGAGGGCTGTTAAAGCAATAAGGGTCAATCCTGGAGGATTGGGTTAGGCGATTATAAATCGTCTAACCCAATGTCTTGCGTATGCCGATGATATTCTTATCTTATTATAATTCCGGCACATTACCGGCTCTGGCAGGATCGATCGAAGAATTCGAAAGGATAGCTATTCAATTAGGCCTGAGGATAAACAAAGGAAAAAGTCTGTATATGAAATCCTCAAGGAAAAATGTTTTCCAATGGGTAATGAATTCAAATACCTTGGAGTGGTAGTGATAGAACATCACAAAGTGCAGGTCGAAATAAAACCCAGAATTACAGCAGGTAATAACTGTTTTTATGTTCTAGCAAAAACACTAAAATCATAGGAACTGCCAGGGTACGCGAAGATAACAGTTTATAAAACTATTATAAGACCAGTGGTTGGTTAAGGGAATGAACCATGGGTTTTGACGAAGGAAAGCGAGAAGTTGCTGACAATCTGGGAAAGGAAGGTCCTGAGAAAAATATATGGTCCCAAGAGAATTAATTATCAGTAGCGAATAAGGAAAAACGTTGACTTACATGAGCTCTACAACAACGAAAACATCGTGGTCACTATTAAAAGGTACCGTCTCAAATGGTTAGGCAACGCAGAGAGGATAGAGAAAGGGAGGTTGCCAAAGAGACTACTCTACGACCGCATAGGAGGGGAGCGCCTAAGGGGAAAACCCTGGCAGCGGTGGATCGACGAGGTCGCAGACGACCCAAGCCGTATAGGTATAAGAAGATGGAGAAGAATGGCTATAGGGATTGCCGATAGGGAAACCTGGCGAAAGTTTGTTTCTGAGGCCCAGGTCCTTTAAGGACTGTTGTGTAAATTAATAATAATAATAATAAATGTGGTGAAGAGAAAAGGAAAAGCGTGAACTTATCAGATGTGCAGGCTTCTTTCTTAAAAAAAAAAAAAAAAATAACACATGAAGAACTTGAAGGTATGGCAAAACAGTGAAAAAGAAACACACGTGTGCAGAAAATAACGTTAGAGTGAAATTAAGTGCGTACACAATACTTGTGACAAATAAAAGATAAAAGGAATGATGTAACATAAGCATAAGAGCGTATGAAAGATGGGAGGCTGCAAACTGAACGAAGTCATATGAAAAAGTGAGTTTAAGAGGGTTTCGCGCGCTGAGCACCGGCGCGCAAATGCCTCTAAAATCGATGAAATTCCAGTTTATCGAAAAGGAATGGCAAAATGAAATTATTATTTATTTAGGCAATAAATTTATGTTATATTATTTTATATAAATGGAAATATCGAAGTTTATCTTCTCGATCCCCAGAGGAGTCCAATTCCCGAGCAAATACGGAACAATAATGGATTACAATACGTTCATTTAAAATATTTGCCATCAAATGGAATCGTTGGAGCTGTTCCAACAAAATAAATATGAACTTAGCTATCTTGTTATTATCAATCGTATTAGGATATATTAATAATAATGATAAATATTAATAAAAAGTAACGAACCTAGAGGTTCGGTGCCGATAACACTAATAATCTCTGCCAAAATACCTCCCTCCAATGAACCCCATAAAAATATTTATCGATAAGATCAAACCTAACTAAATCTTCATGAATACGTATCAGTTTACCCGTTACACATTTACCCGTCGGTTCACAACTGATAACTTCTTTCTTTTAATGGCGCAACAAATACCTGAAGCGATCATTTGCCTGTTCAAGTCCCATCTGTTTCGGTATTTTGTATGCGTAATGCTTATTCGTAGTTTCCTGAGATCTTCCAGGACATTATCTCTCCATCTACCCTTTGGCCTCCCTCTAGGCTTAACTCCATCAGGACTGTTTTCGTACACTCTCCATGCCATTCTTCCTTCATCCATTCTAAGCCAGTGACCCAGCCACCTCAATCTCTGTATCCTGGCAAAAGAAGAGATGTTCATTTTCCTTGACTGGCCCTATGATCCGCCTGAGTATGTGTCTTTCGAACCTTTCCACCAACTGTGAATCATTTTTGTAAAGCGTCCAAGACTCATAGGCGAACATCACTGTAGGCCTAATCAGTGTTTTATACAGCATAATTTTTGTTTTGTGGCTAACCATTTTACTATTTAATAATTTGGCAGTGACAAAATATGCATCATTCCCAGCCAGTATTCTTCTTCTGATTTTCTCCCTTTCATTTTGGCTATCATTGATGACTGAGCCGAGGAACTGAAAGCTGTCAACAATCTCAAAAGTATGCGTTCCTATCGCGTAGCATTGCTGTAAGCGTACTCGCTTCTTTCTTCTTAATACCAATAATTTAGTTTTTTCCTCATTTATTTTTAATTCTAACCTGCCTGCTTCCATCTCAAGCCTTTGCAGACCATCCCTAATGCTAGGTAGTGACCTTTCAATTATAACGACATCATCCGCTTAGGCAAGTATTTGGGTCATTCGATTAAAGATATTTCCACCTCCAACTAATCCCGCTCTTTCCATGGTTGCTTGTAGTGCAATATTGAAAAGTAGAGATGCAAGAGGTTCTCCTTGCCTAAGACCATTTTGTATATTGAATGGTTCAGACAAGCTCCCTTGACAACTTACCCGACAATACGTATTTTTCATTGTGCACACCACATAGCTTATTAGTTTCAGAGGGATCTCTATTTCCTGCATGATATTGAAGTGTTCTTGTCTAATGATTGCATCATTGTACCCGACGTCCTTGTAGACATTTTCGTTTGTTTGTTTATTTCACTTTTTTAAGAAAAAATGTCAATTTTTGATACTCAAATTTTAATATCGATATATTTCTTTTAAAATATCGATATTTTTCAAACATCCCTTGGTCGAGGAGAATCGTCAAAATTTTGCTTTGGTAAAACATAAAAATCCTAGCCCTACTGATAACCTATTTCGTGACTCGTTCTTCACTCAGCGATAAAACTTGATATGCCCATTTCAGTCGCCACGATGAAATTATATTCACCGAGTGAAGGCCACACGATCCCCAAAGCTTAATTCTCCAATCAACTCATATTTCTTCAGGCCTGATATTCTAACATTATTTTCGAAAGCCTTGAGGCGTTGTTCGGAAGCATAATTTATACTTTCTGGATTATGGAGGCGAACTGGTTAATTTTGGGAAAAAGTGATAACAAGAATTCCAATTCAATTTCATTTCCCTTATATATTGAAAAACCAAGAAACTTTAACTTCTCTATTTGGCAACATAGGCCAAAAAGGCGGGTGTCGGCCAAAAAATTGTCGGAAAGCTGGAAACGGTATTTATCTCTTCGTTTGCATGTAAAAATAGTATATTGAAGTTTGCACCAAATTTCTGCTTGTGCTTTATGAGGTGTGCTCCAAAAACCTCGAAATTTTCAGGCTTTATTTGGTTTTCCGACTATAATTCATTAACGGTGTATTCAATCGAAAAAGTTATTTTGTAATAAAGTATAGAACATTAAATTCTTCACCAAATGAGTACTCTACATAATAATTCGGTTAAGAGGTGTGGTCGAAAACCAAGCTCATAAAACGGCGATTTTTCCCAGTTTTGTAAAAAACTGAGACTGTATATGAATCTGTAGCTTGGCAATGAGTTTTCTAAGAAAATATGTTAGTTCTTAAAATGACCGCTAGTTTTTACTGCCATAGGATATAGAAAGAATATGAGTCTATAGCTTGGAAATGAGTACTATAAGAGAAAAGCTAATAAGATAAAAGTTTTAGAGTATGAAATTCTGCATCCACGGAGTATCAAACTTTTAAATTCGGTCAAGTAGAACTATAGGAATTGGCAATCATCCGATCTCCGGTAATTGACATTTTAGATCAATAGAGATACTTTCTATTACTAAAAGTGGAGTTTAAAATTTCACCAGAACCTTACTCATCATCCTAATCCTTTAGCACAATCCCTATCCAGATCCACACATCGATAAACAATCCTCCTCGAATGTTGAAACGGCAGTGGCCCCGAGATCTGTCCAATGCGTATACGTATATTGGAATTCAGGCAATGAACAAATTCCCGACTCGAATTCTGTATGTCTGCGGCTATAACGCCCTCACTCAGTCTCTCGTGGCTTTCAATGCCAGTGACGCGATTGAGTGAGAAGCGGTGGGATAACTTGGAGTCGGGCTTTTCCAATGATAAGTGGGGGGACAAGCTCAGGCCGATATGAAATAGTGTATATATTTATGCCTGCATTTAAGATGTTATGTTTATTTTATTTTATATAAGTTTATTTTTTTTATTTTGGTATTATTTCATTTATTTTTTTAATTTTCTGTAAATATGGTGTGAATGAACTCTTTGATCTCTATCAACATTGCCCTTGCTGAGTCATAATGTAATATTATTCAATAAAAGAAAAAAATATAAAAAAAGTGGATTAATTTTGATTTTAAGGAATGTTCTATGTATTGCCCCTCTCTTGAAAAATCCAAGTTTTTGATCTTTGTAAGTTAGGCGAAGCTATTGAACTTAATAGCTTTCGTCTTAACGATTTGATCATCAATTTAACAAGCACTTAGGTACTGGAACTGAACGGAGATTTAATCATAAGTCAGAGGGTGCTAAATGCGTTATAACGGCATGTCATATTGGAAGGAGTTTTATTGACAGCCTTTTTATCAACGGTCCTTTAATATATGGACGGAAGAAAATGCAGACGATTCGTTTTCTACATGGGAGAATTTTACACTGAGGAATACTAATTTGAATAAGGGGTGATATTTTCAGTTTTCTTTTTTCTTTTTTTTTTTTTCTTTTTTTTATAGTACTCATTTCCAAGCTAATGGCTCATATAAGTACTCTTTCACAGTTTGTGACCAAATTGGAAAAACACCGCCGTTTCATGACCTTGGTTTTCGACCACACCCCTTAACTTAATTATTATGATGTGCTTCTCATTTGGCGCAGAATTTTATTTTTTTGAATTTATTATGAAATAACTTTTAAAAAAATTAAATTATAGAAGAAAAACCTAAAAATGTCGGAACATTTCGAGGTTTTTGGGATATCCCTTATAAACCACTAGCAAAAATTTGGTGCAAACTTCAGTATACTCTTTTTACATGAAAATAAAGACATTTTTTTTTTTTATTTATTGCAAAATTACAACTGCATTATAATCATACAACAAGTAAATGCGAATTAAGAATATAAGACATTTCGGAGGGGAACTAATTAATTTTGGGAAAAAGGGATAACAAGAATTCTCTTGTGAAGTAACCACCTATTGTTAGAATAAACCACCTATTTTAGATTAGAAGGTCCCGTGGCCATCTTCTTTTCAAACGCCTCGGAGGATTATCAGGAATACATAGGGATGAAAGGTTACGAACAAGTGGGTTGATGTGTGCAAGGAGTTTGGAATTAAAGGAGTTAAATCTATTTCGGGCCAAATCTGCAACAAATGGAATATTGAGGCCTTTATGGATAATTTGATTTATGATAGATTTATAATTTATGGATAACTAAGAAAATAGTGATGAGTAGGTAAGATTCTGGTTTACTTTGAAGGTTCTATCGGTGATATAGGGACGGATTAATAGCAAATATGTTTGGGGAAGGAATTGACGTAAAGCAGTCCCGGGTGTCAGACTCGGTCAAAAGCCTGTTCAACATCGAGAAAGGTTCTCGTGCAGCACATTCCGCGCTTCAATGTGGAGGGTATAACATCCACCACACGATGACATTGCTGTATAGTAGAATGGGATGTTCGAAATTCAAACTGATGGTCAGGGAATTCTTGATTTAAATATAGAATTGGGTATAGTCGTTTTAATTTTAGTTTATTCTAGGATTTTGCCCATAATGGGCAAGAAGGAAATAGGACGATAGGAGGATGGACATTCAGGTGGATTTTTGGGTTTTGGTATCATTTTTATAATAGACAGTTTTCATGGGTCAGGGAAATAGGTTGTTCGGAGTGAAGCATTGTATATATAGATTAGGAATAGGACAGCTTTTCGAGGGAGCTGTTTTAGGATGTGTGATGTGATGAGATCATTGCCAGGAGCTTATTTGGAAGGTAATTTCTGAAATATTTTAAGTATTTCGGAAGGATGGAACGCATTAGGAGGAATCGACATCTGGAGTGGAATAGTTAGTTCCGCCTCAACATATTCAAGATGGGTTGGGTTAAGGAGTTTTGAAAAGGTGTTCAACGAATAACAGGGATTTTTCTTCATCTGATGTTTATAAGGCCTGAGATTTAGTGAGAAGTGGATGGTTAAAGGTTTTGAATTTTAGTAGCTTTGCTGTAGTTATCCATAATGATTTATCGTTAGTAGTTAGGTGCTCTGTAAATTTTGAATTTTTTTATTTCTATTTTTAGTTTCTTGGTCAGTTTTGTGTAATGAGTTTTGTCTGGTGGATATTTTTGTTCTATACCACTTCGATCTTGCTCGGGGTTTTAAATGAAGAGATTAAAACCGTTTTCAGCTTTCTGATAATTATTTAGTCTACAAATCCTATGTTGCCTGGCCTATACGTATTATATTTAAATGGTTTCCTGCAATATTTATATCACCTCGCCGATTTTGCAATTAACACTATATTTTCCTTTTTTTAGATCCAATTTATTTTTAGACCTAATTCTTCACAAGCATCTGCCAACGTTATTTGACCATATTCTTAAAACAATGTTTAAACTTTTTGATGTTCTCAGTTCATTTTTACCCTTGTTTTTTCTACGATGTCGAACAAGTAAGGAAAGCTGCTGATTTCGACTTGTTTAAATTTGCCTTAAAAACTCAATTACTTGATTAAATAAAAGAAATCTTGACTCTTTTTAATCTTTCTCTTTTATCTAAAATTTAATTGGCTCATTATGCTTTTTCAAGTAGGAACTTGAAATGATAATAACAGAGGGCAGTCTTTTAATTACCCTCAGTCTTTATAAGAATGCAAAACTTTTATAAGAGTTTACTCAAATTAAATCTATTGACATAAGACAAAAATAAAAATCTCCGTATTTAGTTAGTTAAAATTATCTCTTCCTCAAATAAATGCCCATGTAAATTACTAATATAACAAGTTTGTTCATCTAAAGGTGCGTTTACACCCTCTATTAATTTTAATATGCAACAGATAAATGATATTGCTGTAATTCAACAAATATGAAACGGAAAAATTAACCAAACAATGCTCTAACATCAAAAATTCTCAAACATTAAAATAAAATGATACACCAACTCAAATTTATCTGACAGCATAATTTCAATTACAGTTATTCATTCAAGCAATGTTTAACTCGTTAGTTATAACTTTTTACTTTTTACCCATCACATTGAAGTATAATAATTATCCACAAATTAATAAATTATAAGCAACTTGAAAACTGAAATTCATTCGCGATCATATATGCCGATTCGTTGAAAATGTTCAAACTATTGACCGGTGTAAACAGTAGACGTCAAATGTTAGTAACAAAAATGTTATTAACATTGTTACCAGAAACGTTCGTAACATGTAGTTGGCCGATGTAAATGGAAGGCATTCAAAAGTAAATAAAAAAAAAAAGTTACCAACATTTTTGTTAGTAACATTTACGTGAAAACTCACTTTAAGAAATGGCTTCACCTGCAGGAGTTGTACTGCACTTAGTTTAATATAATGATAGATCGACAAAGTTAGGTGAAGCTATTGAAATTTAGCTTTCGTCTTAACAATTTGATCATCAATTTAACAAGCACTTAGTTACCGGAACTAAACGGAGATTTGTGCTAAATGCGTTATAATGGCATTTAACATTGGAAGGAGTTTTATTTGCCTTTATCGACGGTCTATTAATATACGGACGGAAGAAAACGGAGACGTTTAGTATTCTACATGGGAGAATTTAACAGGCAAAAAATGATAACTATTCCATAAAAAATGTTTACCTTACCTGCTTGTAGATTTCCGATTACTATAAATAAATAAAAATAATGACTACGAATATTCATTCATTCTGTAGTGAATAAAAGCCGTTATAGTAAATTTTGTTATCAAGAAAATTTATTGCAGATTTTCAAAATTCCTTTAGGTTTTATTCTTATCATCATTTGTTCGTAGAGATATTTTCTATCATGAGTAATTAACGTTACAGGATTCAACCACAACTTCATAACTGTCTCGATTACTTCTGTTCAACTTCAACTTCTGGCACTTTTAGTTTTCCTCATCGAAGGTAACAGGCTCCGATCCTTCTCGTTATCCCCAACACAAAATTAACTGAATTACTTAGAAATAGGATATATGGATTACATGCACTCAAAAACCATAAGGGTCATTTTCACCCAATGCGATAACAAGCATTGCATGTCACAAAAGTATTAAGTAAAAATTTAGATATTACAAAATTTACAAAAAAATATGTTATACGAAGCTTTTAGAACATATCCCATGAGCGCCAATGCTAACCCTATAACTCCAGTACCCCTAAATTTTTCTCAGGTTTTCGAATGGAGTGTGACTCGGTCTACAACTCGATTCACTCAAACGTAGGAATGTTAACCTTTATCGATAATAACCTTTGTCCGAATTTTTTATCCGATATATTGTAATATCGATATTAAAATTTGAGTCTCGAAAACCGATATATTTTCAAAAAAAAAAAAAATTAACATAGAACGGCGGGTTCAAAAAATAAAGAACCAAAAAAACTTGTGCTGCGGTGTGTTCTTGTTACTATCTATAGGGGATGTGCTCAAGTCAACCTTTTTTTCTCTCTCTCTCTCTCTCTCTCTCTCTCTCTCTCTCTCTCTCTCTCTCTCTCTCTCTCTCTCTCTCTCTCTCTCTCTCCCTCCAACTTTATTTATTAATAACAATATACATTACATAACATTAACGATAGAAAAATATGTACACTATTTATTTTGACCTTATGTTACCTAGTGGTATTTTAAGGTAATATTCTTTGTCCGCTGTGTGCGGTTTTTTTATGTGGCATTTTTGCCTTTTTAGTTTTGACGGAATGGGGAGGGACCATTCTGCTTGGTCAAGTCAACCATCTTCTTGAGGTGTTTTTAATGTTTTTTATGTAAAAGGGGTTTACAGAAGCTTAGCAAACAAACCTATCCACACGCTTCTATTTCGGCTATTCCAACTATTGTCGGTTATTAATTTTGATTTAAAATAGTTTCATTTTATATAAATACAAAAAAAAATAATAAAATAAAAACATAAAAATATATAATTGATATAAATACAAATTTGTGGATGCAATTCTAGCGCTAATGTGGCGCTTCCCGCAAGAAGCGGATCGGATTCAAACATAGAGAAGCCAAGCAAAACCACCTACTTTATACATTTGATTTGCCTAGGCTTGGTATATGTGTAAAGAGGCATTTAATGATTTCTGGTTACAGATGTAAATATCGAACAAAATATCGAGAGTTTTCAAATGTGTCGAAATAGTAGTTCGATATATCAATTAAAATTCGACGTATTTAATCTCTGAAAGCAGAAGAAGAGTAGAGGTACCTACTAAGGTAATGGTAGGAAGGAATGTCGGTGAAGAATTTAGCGTCCGCTCCGGCGTACGCCAAGGTGATGCATTGTCTGCTACCTTGTTTAATATCGCCCTTCACGAAGTGGTTAAAGATGCAGTCGAAATTGGTACCATTGTAAGCAAGATATGGCAACTATTTGCGTACGACGATGATCTAATTAAGTATTTATTGAAAGAAATGAGACTTTGTTAAAAGAGGCGCTAAAAATTGAATTAAGCCAAGGAAGCAAGATTGGGCTTGAAATCAGTGAAGATAAAACCAAGTATATGAGAATGACGACGGACACAAACAGAAGAGTTTCCTGTGATCTCTCTCTTGACAATTTTAATTTTAATAGCGTCACGAACTTTACATATTTTGGCTCTGAGGCAAGTAATGAAAATAAAATTATGCCAGAAGCTGAAAGAAGAACTATGTTAGGGAACAGTGAATATTTTGCAAACCTAAAGTTATTCCGTTCACAACTGTTGTCCAGGGAAACTAAAATGGCCCGGTAGTTACGGCGCAGAGACTTGGTGCATCTCTGCTGCAGATAGCAATAAACTAAAGATTCGAAAGGAAAATAGTGAGAAGAATGCAAATTTCGTTGATGGAATTTGGAGAATCTAAAGCGATGACGAAATTCAGAGCATCCCAAAAAATGAAGACATAGTCAATTGCATGAGACCGAGTGGATTAAGATGGACTGGACACATGGGTATGAACGAGGATATAGTGCAACGGAAAATCCTAGAAGTAGTAATTGATGCTAAAAGAAGAAGACGGAGACCCCGAAGCCGTTGGGAGGACGAAGTGGGAATGGACGCCAGAGTGCATGGAGTTAGAAACTGGAGAGAGGCTGCCAAGGATACAGGAAGATGGGCTAATCGTGTTCTGCAGGCCAAGGGCCACTTCGACCTGTAGCGCCGTCGAGTAAGTAAGACATGTAATAGCTTTAATAGCAACCATAAATTATTCATGAATAGCTTATCACAAAAAAAAATTAATTTATTAACATCTGCCAGTAAAAAGAATAAAAAAATATTACGCACTAGGAACCAGAGAAAACATTAATTAATTTTCTTGAACAAAAAAACGAAAAAAAATTAAATAGGACGGAATAAAATCAATTTTGAACGAATTACCAAAAACCTATCAAAGCACTTATTAAAATTTATTATTATAAAGACTCATTACTTGGAACTGGAGAAAGGTGAATTAAATTGCTTAACATATAAAAATTTTAAAAAAATAAGGAATTTCTTTAATTCTTTTTTGAAAAAAATATTGGTTTCCGATATCCATATCACTACTCAAACTTTACGTTTGCTTGTCAGTTATATTTTTTTTTTCTCACAAGTATTTTCTCCACTTTTTGAATATATTTTGTATACTTAGAAAACTTCTGGTAATCGGAAAATACATCTTATTTTTAATTTCTTTGAATCAAAGCTTACCAAATATTTGTACTGGTCTGCCAACTTACCTCGACCAAAAAAAAGGTACTGGCCGCAAGAAGGCTCAGTACTCTGGCTCTGTTTCTCGACTTATATTATAGTATAGATAGTGCTGGGGTACTGCTATTAGGTTACTCCAAGAGATAAAACGTTGCTGTTAATGCTGCGTAACCGTAGGTTACAAGCGCATTTTGGCATATAAGATCGAAATCCATTATTTCAGAAACCTACCTATGTTCTATCTGCAACTTCGTAAATATGATCATTGAAAAACCAAAGTTTATTTGCTATTATTATTGTCCATAACATCTAGGTACATGTAGGTATAGGTAAATAACAAAACAAAAGTAATTGCAAAGTTCGTTCGATTCTCCTGAATTTCGGACAATTTTACTTTCCTGGTGGTATGACCTTGTTTTAATTTAATTAACCTTGTTCAGCTGAAGCATAAATACATCTCAAATTAATTCACACTAAAATATGGCAGATGGACTTCTTTGGAGCTCCTATGCCCAATATATACTAATATACTCATATACTATATACTCCATTATTTCTAAAATGTTTACCTATTCAAAGGCTTTAGGATCGGATTAGAATAATTGAATGGCTAGCGTTGTTCACAAGATAATAATAACTAAAAGCTAAACAAAATAATGATTATTTGTACAAAGGCGTAGGGTACCTTAGTAATACTGCGCTAAACAGTTAAATGACTTCAATTTGCAAATATTGCAATCTGCGCCATTCAAGTGCTATTTTCTTTTTACATACACCTGCTTTAAATACTGAGTTAGCAAATAAAATAAAGAAAACATACAAATGGAAAATAATGAAGGGCAGAAAAAGTTAAAAATACAATTATATTTTAAATATTTAAATAAAACCATACATATTCATTAAGTGTGCAACCAGTCATGGGGCCCAGCAAGCAGTCCTTTCCCTACACATGGGAGGTATAACAAGGATCTAGGAGATCTCGACATCTCTATTCCAAACGCTTCTGTAATATTGAAAGCCAGGACCGGATAAAGCCATGTAGAGGCCCCAAGGCAATACATTTTAATGCATAAACGAAAATAGAAGCAAAATGAAGTCAAGTAAATAGTTAATATCTAATTTGTGAAAGAGCTCATTATCCTCACTGTTTACGTCGATTCAGGTTTTATAACAATCAATTAAATTTAGTAAGTAGGTAACATTTGACTAAATTTTATACCGACACCAAATTTTAATATGTCGGTACTAATTTATGTTATTTATTAAAACATAATTATTTATAGGCAATGACAATGAGTGTAATGTCATAAAATGTATGCAATACTCGCAAATAAATAAAATAAACTAAAGTTATAATAATGATTTATTTCTCGATTTAGTTAACTATCGAACAACATCATCAGTCAGAAAATCGCATCAAAAATTATTCTAATATTAAATAATGTTTTCAAAACATTAGCTTTCCTATAATTAAGATAAGGTAAGATGGGGTAAGTGCGCTCATGAGGCAATTGCGTTCACTCAGCGTCTAAACGGTACAATATTAGTCCAGTAGTGTTAAAACGCTCAGCAATTGTTGTTTATTTATCATATATTAAGGTTATTAAGGTTATTTAGACAGTATTGGATTAATATTGTACAGTTTAGAGCCGGTTTATGCCCTTACTCCAGTAATGCGCTTACCTCACCATACCTTATCTCTTAACTTGTATATATTTATCTGAATGTCTCGTAGGTTTGTCAATTTTCCCAATGAACTTTTCTGCACAATCCATCTATTAAAGTATAGCGCTGTTTTGTCATAATTGGCAGTCGCAATTACTGAGCAAAATGAAAAATAAACAAGTAAAAGTGAAATACAAAAGAAAATATTTCCTACGATTTTACGTATCGAGCGAGGTGGGGAATCCTTGGAGATTTTAATCTGATACTATCATATTTTAATCAGTTTGCCAATTTAAATAATTAAAATGCGTAGAGTTAATTAGGAATGAATTCCGAAATTATATTGAAACATTGCCGAGTAATTCTGGGGAAGGTAGCGTCAGGACAGCTTAGTTTGTGAAATTGTTCGTCAGTTCAAAGAAAAACATTAAAATTTTTGTAAAGCAAATTAAAACTATTTCAACTTAATTTTATCATCGGGTACGTAGACCCCAGGAGGCGCGGGGCCCATAATTGCCTACATTGCTTATGTGGATAATCCGGCACTGTTGAAAGCTAATGGAGGTTGAGTATGGATGGATTTTCCTGGAATGCTCTACTCATGAATGAAGAAACTGGTATGATGTTGGCCAGAACGGTATAAGGAGTGGGATGGATTTCAACAGTGTAATAAATAATAAATAATAGGCCAAGTAACATTAAGCTGAAAAAAGTCATACCTGGCAAAAATTGTGTGCTTCATCCAAAATTGGAGCAATGGTTTATAGTTCAGAGGATTCATAGTCAATAAACTGGAAGGTCGTGTGAGGAGGAATGTCTTGAACGGAATCCGAATTTTCTATGAAGAATTCTTGTGATTCGAATTTTGAAAATTCGAAAGCTGTTATTTTTCAAGCTCGCATCAGAAGGTTGCCCAAGGACCTTTTAACATAGGACTGGCACCGAAATCTACTTTACTGGTAGTTTCTTTACAAGCCTCAGTCATGACGTATTAATCATACAGTTCGTTTAATTTTTGCATTAATACAGTTTGAGTGTTAAATATGTTTTAATACAGAAATACACATTGTTGATAACACACATAAATGTTATCATACCTAGCCCCGTGCACAAATACCTGGCAGCAATTCCGAGAGGAGAGATACAGATGCATTTGGAGGCAGTTATTTTGAGAACAGGTATCCCACAATTTATTTTTCAGGTTAGGAAGAGATTATTTAAAGTTTCAGAAGAACCACACTCTGCCTCAGTTGATCCAACGTTCTATGGAACACGTTGAATACGAAATGGTGGCTTAATAAAAATCGGTAGTTGCCGCTTGACATTCGTCGCGGAGCCGAAGACGATAATCGTCTGCAGATTATCGACATAACTTTGTCGGAGTCTTTTTCTTTCACACGCCTCGCATACCCGTCTTAATACGCCTTTATGTCTTAAATAAAAATAATACTATCTTCCTGGATTTCTTTACGAATAAATAATTCTAACTTTATCATTTTACAAAAATAAGAATAACTACTGGTGGAATATTATTTCAATTTGGGCACCGATGTAATATGCTGTATCCTTCAAAGTACTTACACGTTCTTTTAATTTTTTTTAAAAATAGATTTGTATTAATAGTTTAGCTACCTTAAAAATCTCAACAAGTATTTCAATATTAGATCTATATTGATAACTAACTCAACTATAAAAGGCTTTTATTTAAGGTTAGTACCTGCAATAAGCGGTAGTAATTAAGCTCTTTTGGATAGCAATATAGCAGTATATTGTGCCTTCTTAATTATTGTGAAATTATTTCACTTATTTTGAAATATATTGTTTTTATGACGCTTATTAAATTTATATTTATCAATAGGATAATTTCCTATAAATGCAATTATACACAGTATAATAGTTTTTACTAACTATCACAACTTGTCCTAAACTATTAAGAACGCACTATGGTAACATTGAATTATAACATATAATTATTACATTATAGTTTGATTCTCCGAGTTAAAGTGATTTTTCACACTTAGGCTTAAAAAAGAAAAAAAAACTATCTTAAAAAACTTTTCCTTCAGGAAGTGACTTCCGTCTCTACTAAGTCACACTAGCGAATATGCAAAAAAGAGTTTTTCATATTCGTCACTTATAACTTAAAGCTGTGTTGAGGCACTCATTGTAGCATAGTCTTGAATTCCCAATCCTCAAGGGTTGACGCCCTGTATCTTTTGGAGGTTAGGAGTTGAAGACTATGCCATAAGGCGTGCCTCAACTAGAGCGTGTCATAGTGACGAATAGGAAAACCGCATATTTGCATATTCGATAGTTATACATGGCAGGGACGATATAGACATGTGGGGATTTTGGAAATAAAAAGTGCCCAAAAAGATATATAAACTAAAGTAGAATGGATCTTGTGAGATCATTGTGCAAGCAAAATTTATTTTCAGGGAAAAAACAAATAAAAACTTCTTTTTTTTTCTAATATTTACATTATCTGAGTGCTCTGGATGTAAGCTATGTTCCTGATGGTGCTATCTTTTCCTATTTTGGCGTTCATGTCACCTAAAATGATTTTTATACTAGATCTGAGGAAATCATGGTGTATGCAATATCCAATTATACAATGCATACAATATCAAGAGTTTCATAGAGCACATCTTTCTCATCCTCATGCTTATCTTCAGTAGGTGCATGTGCATTTAACAGGCTCTAGTTAAAGAAGGTTCCTCTAATTCTGATTCTGCTGATGCGGGGATTATAATGTTTAAAATCAATCACATGCCGTTTATATTTGCCTCTTACTAGGAAGCCTATTCCAAGCTTATGATTCCTTACGCGACAGCTGTTTTCTAATATTTAATTTATATAAATTGCATTTGTAAATGCCTCTAGGCTTCAGATTTAATTTAAATATTTTTATTTTAAAATCCTAGTGATTCGTAAGAAGGTTCATTGGAATGTTCCTCATTAACACTCATGACCAGTAACACTCCTGACAAATTGGGATTGCACATTTTATAAATGGCTAACAATGTGGTTTAGCATTTTGAGATTATGTTAGATGAATAAGAAACTGCACTAGGAAACTAAATCGTATTAATGTTCAAAACATTACATTTAAAGTAAATTATTACGGTAACACTCATGAAAATGAATTAAAATATTTAAAATCATGTTATTCTGGTTTTAAAAATTTTATTGCTGAACAGTTAAACTTGTCCTAGAAAAGGAATTTCTCCTATTTACTATTAGCAAAATGGTTACCCTCTACCATCCTGTAGCCCTCATGGCAGATTTTTAGGACAGTACTAAAGCTAGATAAACTTGTAACAATAATTTTTATGATATAAGTTGCATTACCATATTTTACTAGTTCTCTCTCTTAATAGCACATTATTAGAATAACATTAAGGAATAATGATACCGCCTGGTTAAGGACAGACAAAACATTTCTTCAACGAAATATATAAGGGGTCAGAGTGGCTGAGCGGGTTAATGCGCTTGCAAAAGTGCACCTACTAACAAACCCAAGGTTGTGAGCTCGAATCCCAGTTTGGGATTACTTTAATTTAATTCCTCAAGCAATTCATCACCACTCCCGGGTGTGTGAGGCCCGTCAGCTACTGGAGGCAACTCACAGACCGGGCGCGGGAGTGATGACCCCACCCGGTGTTCCTAAATTGTGAATCGCGTTGTGGTTTTAAAGGACGTAAAATATCTGCTCGGAGGTTTGGTCTGTCTGCTTCGGGGAAAGAAATATAGTTCCTCGTGCGCCTGCTGACAACGAGCAGCCATAATCCGTGGGTCTTGACCCGATTGTCATTGTCCTTGAACCCAAGTGAGTCGGCGGGAAGTACGCTGCCGAATTGGCCCGAAAGGGACCGGTTATGGAGCTATGGATAGACTGTCGCTGCACCATGGAAACCATGGTTCGCAGAAACGTGAGATTGGGTGACCCTCTCCAGGCTGTCTGTGCTCCCTCAAGCAATAAAAATGTCTGTAAGAATACCACATTGCGCTGTCAAAGATCTCCATGATCTGTAGTGCCAACAGAAAATATATATATATATATATATATATATATATATATATATATTTGTTTACTGTTAAGCTTGAATGTTAGTATTTAGTTATCTAGCGCCCATTTGATATAATTAATTTTCCTTTATGTATAGAATTTAAAATCATATCCAAATTGACGTAGAAAAAGTTAAAACTAAAGTGAAAATTATAGACTGCAATATTCAAAGAATAGTTTCCAATTCTTCCTGTAGTATACCTTGAAACCAAATGTGACATGTGACTTTTATCTTCAACACCAATCACACAGTACAATGTATTGGTTTAAAATATAAATCCTGGATTCTCTCTCAATTCTTTTGTTCTCTTTACACGTGGAGTAGAAGCCTAGTTTAGGAATCTATATGTTAATTATAAATTATATATATATATATATATATATATGATTTTATATATAAAACCGCTGTTTAGTAAATGTATTTTATTTTTACACAACCATATGCTTGATTATTTTATATGTTTATTGGCGTAAGAATTGTTAAATGATTATAAGAATTAAACGAAGATTTTTGATCAGGCAATGAAAAAAAAAAAAAAAAAAAAAGCACGCAGTAACCTTTCTTCTATTCCGACCCCCCCCCCCCCCCCCATTTCCTCTGAGGCGTATAAAAAATAATTGGCCACGTGACCTTCTAACCTAACAAGTCTTTCACTGAGGGCTTATACCAATGGGTATAGCAATTGTAATGTTGTAATATCCTACATAAGACTTCTACCCATCAAGAATTTATACATGTACGGCTCATTAATTGATGTATCTTATATATAGTTTTAAATTTCGACAAATAAATAGTATTGAACAAAGAAACTTGAGTTACTTTTTTATTCGTTCAATTCATACATTTTTAAGCCTTAAAATTATTTCAAAGTTGGATTGGTGAATACAAACTCCACATGTTTTAGAAGTGGCCCGAAATAGATTTACTCCCTTTAATTAAAATTCCACACCCGTATAAATGCCCTAATCCGTATCTTGTTACCCAACTCTTCTGTCTGAAAATAAGATGGCCCCGGGACCTCCTAACGTTAAATAGTAATTGTTGAGCTACCAATGGGTAGTTTCCTCACAAGCCATTGTTATCTTTGTTACAGTAGTCAATTTAAATCAATAAATAAAAAGTGTAAAACATTACTTTATTAAATGCATAAATATCAAAATGATAGACAACCACAAACATCTTATTACAAATAATTCTCAATCTCTTAAACACAATTTGGAATGATATCCGCAAAATCGATAAAATAAATTTAACAACATTTTGAATAAATTATCAAACAACTATCAAAATTATCATTAGTAGAATCAAACGGCAATACAGAACGGGTTGTTGCAATACTAATTTTGATTTCTAATAATGCCTGTCAACTAACTCAAGTAACCGAAGAAGATTAGAAAATTCTTGATAAACGCTAAATCGGATTTTTTTTAGTATCACGCTATTTTTGAAATTTTATTTACATGTTCTTTCTTAGATATATCCATTCAATTAGAATCATATTGTTCCATTTTGAACTCTTCATTCTCATCAAAAGAGGTCAACCAATGTATCTAAACGGGGAAAATCCCTCAGAAAATTCGACAAATGCAGCTTGAAGAATAAAAGCAGTCCTAAAAAACAAGATTCACCAAACAAATTAATGAAGTGAACTGGAATGATGTAGAATGGAATGAAGTGGAATGGAATGTAATCAAGTGGATTGTAATGAAGTTGAATGGAATGAAGTAAAAACAAAGATTAATTTCTGTTTGTTTCGTGTTCTTTGAGTTCACAATTTTTTTTTCGTGACAAACCGCCACTTTGTGGATCAAATTAGACCTCTGTTGCAAGTCTTCCAATTTTATTATAATGTGGATGATACTAGAAATCCAACAGTTATACATTTGGGGGATCCCGATTGGGTAACCTGAAGTTAGTTTGAGGCGTGTTCCCGACTTTGTAACCTTCCGGAGTTTTCCTCCAGCGAATCTAACTCCTGAGTTTCCAATGGGATGGGATCATTTACGAAGTTTTAATTGGGAAGTTTTAAGACGAATTAATGTTTTTGGATCCGATACCATCTGAATGTGCTAATCGCACAATACCTGTTTTTATACAAAGTTCCAAATTTCTCTGAAGGAAAGAAATTTTTTATAAAAATATTTAAGTAAACATTGTAGAGAATTAAAATCAGTCCGAAATGAGTCTGCTTTCATTCCAGAATGCTAAGTATTAGATTGGCAAAAATAAATAAGAGAACAGCAAAAAGTAATATTTCTTTAACCATACTAATTGGATGATTATTATATTTTTTTATTTGTTTGTTGTATTATAGGATAGTAAAAATACACTTATGAAACAAATAATCGGAAGCTTGTCAAAAATACTCCTTTTTTTTTTTTTTTACTTTTGTAACTTTTTACTGTTCTCTTATTTATTTTTGCCACTCTAATACTCAGTATAATTTAAAAGTAATTTTAATTCTACACAATGTTTACTTGAATATTTTTCTTATAATAATAATAAAAATAAAAAATAAAAACCATTTCCTTCAGAGAAGTTTGGAACTTTGATAAAAACCGTGTTTTGCGATTAGCGCCCTCACAGGGCATCGGAAAAATGTGCTGTATATGAATTCTTCTTTCATTTCCTAACAGAATCCGTAAAAAAAAATAAATCGCCCCATCCCGTTAAAAATTCCAGAGTTATAGTCGCTGGAGGGATTGGGAAGAACGGGGATACATTGGAATTTCTAATCTTCCGCATTATTGCATGCAGGAACTTGAACTTTCTTGTCAGTGTTTGCCAAACTAAGGTCATGTCAATCAAAAAGACATGTCAATCAATTTCAAACCGAAAAGGCAAGTAGAGTTTTATATTTTTGTAGCATTTCTATCAAATAGTACAAACTGATGTTACAAGACATTGTTACATTTAATGTGCAAGAATTTATTTTACATAGTTATTCTGTGTTATGTCATTGATTGACAGTAACACTAATGATTAATGTTTTAATTTGGCTTTGGTCTGAAGGCACTGTGTTATGATATGCTTGAAAAAATGGTTGGGGGTTATATTGAGCGGTGGTTGGGGCTGGTTTGGTGAAGTGTCCAATGCATGAAACATCTGTGTCAAATTATATTACTAAATTTTATTCTTTAATCTATTTATGTTCTATATATGATGTATGCTGTTCTTTATTTGATTTTTTATTTGTATTCGTTCTTTTAATATATTTTGTTCTTTTTCCATCTCAATTGTGATTTACTTCCATTTTACTTTACTTCTTGAAATTCTAATAAATAATTCATATTATTCATGTTGTTTCTCAATTTTTAGTTCTATCCAAAATAACCCAAATCTGAAGTCCAATGTAAACTCACAATTTGGGACAAATTGGACACTTTGAGTGCCTGTATATTATACTTGTTACAAATACAGCACATCAAAGAAGAATATTCATTAACATGCGGAGGCCAATATTCGTGTTTTAGCTAATAAAATACACTTTCTTGATTTTATAATTTATAAATCTAAGATGCTTAATCAACTAAAAAATGTCTAATGTATTCCCGCTATCCCATACTCCGGAAGGTTACATAGTCGGCAATACGCCTCATAATAACTCTAGGTTATCCAATTGGGATCCCCTAAATATACATCCGTTAGATTTATCACTATATTTTATCTAGCATTTATAATTAATAAAAGTTTTTTTTTCTTTCTTTTCGGATTAATGGGAATAGACGAACAGCTTTTTGAAACGTGTGCAAGATACCCCAGTGCACCAAACACTGAAAGGAATTTTTACACAGTTTAAGCGACCACTGGCTCACTATCCACAAAATAATGATAATTATTATTATCAATAATTTTAATAATTATAATGCCATTTCTCAGAAGTACCTCAATGGCCAAAGGTCGTGTATTCATACTCTTCCTTTATTTCCACAATAAAAACGCCTCTTAAAATCTTTCTCGGAAGGTTTATTCTAATCTAATTTATATTCATTAGACCGAAGAATATTCTAAATTGATAAGTTTAACCCTTCCACGGCTTGGTTCATCCATATTGTATTTTTAATAATTTTCCGTATCCTCATTTGTTCCGTATCAGGTGCCCTTTAATAGCATTAAAGTTTATAGGTACTCTATTTTTCGTCAAATGCGTATCATAACTTCCTTTAATAATAAATCCTAAGTAAACCTTTCTCTCAGGAAGTTCCAGGAACCTAGACTATTGTTAGGAACAAGGGCTAACCTTCCTAGAATCTTGTTCTTCTAACTTTGACTTTAAACAACGTTTTCAAGTGCATGATCAAGTGATTCTATGCTTAAAAACATACATAATTTGACCTTTTTTTTTTGTCGGCTTTTGACGGATCATTTTAGTAAGGTAATCTTGGACGATAGTGATTATCCCTAAACGATCAAATCATTACCAAATTAATAAATATTTTTTAGATTTTGAATTATTTTGGCATCTCCTACACGTTTTTTTACAAATAAGTGTATGATAATATTCCTCATTTAAATTTAAAAAAAAAAATACTTTATACATATTATTTCACCATTCATCTACAAACTTAATTTTGAAACGTTTTTGTGCGAATAACATGAACTGTACGCGAAGTTGTTTTTCAAATAAAAAACATGTAAGCAACTACTCAAATATACTTCAGATGCTACGAAATTAAAAAAGAAACTCCGAGGCCAAAAAGAAATTAGAAGAATTATAAAACTGTAAATATGGTGAAAACATATCAAGGGAATCCGCCTGTGATTTAGAGTACTTTTTGAGTGACGTAGAGTACTTTTTTCATATTCAAATTGTCCGAGACGATTTAATTGTTTTAATTGGTCAAGTCCTAAATTCGCCTCTCTTGAAGTTTTTCAACTCGTCTGAAGGCAAGCTAGTCAACTTTTGTGAAGGCAAACGAGGATAAAAAATGGATTAAATGTACGAAATGTTTTACTAACTGTGCTCATCCTTACCAAGAGTAGCGAAAGTTGTTTGTGATTTTTTTTAGATGAATACTTAGTCACATTTTTTAATGGAATAGTCAATAATCAAAACGTTTTAAGAATTTTAATGTAAATAAATTTCGCTTAAGGGAGTTATTTGTCTTTATTTAAATGTCCCTCCCTGACTTCAAATAAATAGTAAATTGTGAATTTAATAGGAGAACGAACTCATATAAAATCCTTACACTTAGGTAATTATTATTTTTATTTAATTAGAGGAATGATTATTTAGTTTATGTGGGAATTTTAAACGTTAGTTTAATATTTGAAATGCACAATGAAATGTATTTCATATTATTGAGAATTATTTCAAGGTTTAAGGGAGCAAAATTATAAAAGAATCTCAAAGATCTTGAAATTTAAATATAAAATATAATATATTAAGATTCTTATAACTCTTCGGATAAAGAACACTTAAAAGATAGAAACTAATATTGGAACCACAAGCTTTTCACTTCAACTTTTTTTAATTGAGTTATGGAAATGAAGATTTACTGAAAACTTAGGGCAAAAGAAGATTGATTCGGTTGATTCCATTGTGCGATTCTCTTTTACCTCGTTCTGCTGACTTTCGTTTTTGCCACTGTATCTGCAGGCCTTTGGCGCAAGAGGTCAAGAAATAACTGATAGGTTTTGTAAATAGAACGCCTAAGGCTTGCTCAATATTTGTTTGGTTCACAGTGAACAAACAATAGCCTGTTATTATTTCCTCTCGTCAGGGGAACTTTCAAATAAAGTAGAAGAAAAGCGCTGTTGCTCTTATCCAAAAATTGTTTATTCAGCTGAAAAAAACAACATACATAAAATGTATTTGATCACATTCAATGTCAGCCATGAATGAAATATTAATTGTAGAAGTTAACAGTGATGCGATAACGTATGTGGAAGAACATGGTATGTTACAGAAATCTGGATTCGAGAATAATTTAATTAAATGGTACTTGTGTATAAGAGTGTATTGAACTACAACAGCGCATATGAACAGCCTAGCTCAAAAACGAAAAACTGCAACGAAACTGAAATTACGTATTTAAGACTGGAATGTTACAGCAACTTTTTCACTTAAATCGATTGACCGGAAGTGCAACTATATATCATATATTTTACACTTTTTTACGATTTTCTCGAAAACGGCTCAAACGGTTTTGATGAAACTTGGCTAAAATTTTCTCGAATATTTTAACTTTCTATTTATGTAGTGCGTCACCGAGAAATAAGAGAGAAAAAAGTTTTGAGCAGAAGGAAATTTTATTTGCCCATAACTCAAAAAGTAATGATAAATAATTTATAAAATTATATGAAAGCTCATTAAATGGTATAAATAACAAAAAAAAGTTACCTGAATCAAACTATTATTAGTGCGTATTGATGAAACTTTCCTAAAGAGTTCTGCTTAAAAGTCTTTTAATTTTTCATGTGTGTTGTACTTCGTCGAGATAATGATGCGAAAAAAGTTACGCGAAAAGAAAATTGCAAAGAAGATTGCGTATTGAACTACAACAAACTAGAGCCCGAACCTAGATGGAATACGGAGTGTGTTAGAAAACAGAAGGATGTGACCGAATCGCGCATTCCCGCACCCATCTACTAGTGTTCTCAACAATACGCTCTCATTAATTCAGTTGTTAACTTCACACTGATAACTATTATAAAACGCTTTACGATAATTATAATTGGGTGGTAAGGGAAAGTTGTGTGATGTGCGCGCCGCACAGATTTTTTTTTTTCTGGCATCTATCAATCAAATTGTATTCATCAAAATATTACGTAATACTGCATATAATATATTACTTAAATATTGATACTACAATATATATGTATGTATGTATATATATATATATATATATATATATATATATATATATATATATATATATATATATTGTATATATAGATAGATAGATAAAAGAACTTTATTCTGGGTCTAGGTCCCTTAAGAATAACATGAATGAACAAATAAAACAGTAACATTATCCGGCCAAAAGACTACAAAATACAGATCACTTATTTTTTACAATATCTTCAGTAAAATAAATAAGCAAATAAATAAAATTTATTATCGAAAAATATAATTAATTTGAACAAAACAAAAAAAAAAAAGAAAAAAACAAGAAAAAAGTAAAGAAAACAGAGAAAATGAAAAATACAAAAATAATGAATTGATTAGCAAAGTTGAAGTTTGTACATTAAAAAACTATTATTCACTTGTGATCCAGATGTTAATCCTAAACTGAAATTTCGCAATTAGAGAGCATCATTTTGGAGAGAAAGAAGGTGTTGGAAAAGGAGGGATTTGAATGAGGATAGAGAAGAAGCATGGCGGATATTAGAAGGAAAGGAATTCCAAAGGGTAGAGGAGCGGGCGAGAAAGGAGCGTTCGAATGTTTTGGTTCTGTGAGAGGGGGCATGGAGGTCAGAAAGGCGAGATCTTGTTTCCAGTGCGTGGATTTGAATTGTAGGAGGCTTTAGATATAGGAAGGGTGGTGGGTGGTGATAGTTTGATATAGATAAAATCCGAGGAAATATTGTCTACGTAAAGGTAGGGACACATGGGCCCGCCTCGAGGTGCCGAAGACAAATCTTAAAAAGCAGTTCATGATCCGCTCCAATCTGTCCTCGAGCATATATATATATATATATATATATATATATATATATATATATATATATATATATATATATATATATATATATATATATATATATAGGGTGTCCTTTTTAGATGGCCTAGCTGAATTTCTCTTGAACCGATAAAATTATAAAAAATACGTATTTAATATTTTTCAGCCTAGCTTAAAATTTCGACCTGTTTTTGAAAAAAAAATAATGCAGGGGGTCTCTCAGACCCAGTACAACTTTAAAATTTCAAAGACCTTCCGTTACATCATTTTAATGGATTTTTTAAACTGAAATCAATGGTGAAACCAGATTTTAGAATGGTCAATAAATTACAAAGTTATGGTACAAAGTTAAAGAAAAAACAAAAAAACAATACATTTTGTTAGCTATTTTTAATAATAAAAAAAACTCCATACTGCATACACCCAGAGGTTAGTAAACCGACATTTCATGTTTAAACTGCCTACCCTCTTTGAATATGCAAAGATTGGCTTTTCTTAGCCACTCTTCGCTGGTGCTCAGTGCGGTGGACTGTTGAGAGACCGATCGACAAGTTTTTTCCATTCCTTGCTGCAGTTCTTCAACTGATGTTGCAGGGTTATGATTGGCATAAACTCTGTTTTTCAAATGCCCCCACAAGAAAAAGTCTAACAGAGAACCGAGCTTATTTTTTGAAAAACTACAGCTGTACTATCTTTAACAATACGATACTTAAAAATATTGATTAAATATTTGTTTTATTAAATATTATATTACTTTAATGATTATATATACATAGATGCATTTTATTATCGTTTAATGGTGTGATAAACAAATTTGAAATTTAAAGGAGTTAAATTAAATCAGGTTCAGGAAGATGACCCCCTGATGGACGGTCGATAAACTAATTTCCAGTAATGCTTGAGACGTAAATTATTATTTTGGCATTATTTACGTACCATGTTTTCCTATTTTCTGATGGATCAAACGACAACAGTACCCCAAATATACTGAATGAACACAAAATGGTCAAATTCGCATAGGTAGCTCCTAAAATAAACAGGCAGTGCTACGCTGTACAGTCAAACAAGAGTATTGTTTGTGTTTCAAATGGAAACCGTCCTAATGAAGGTTCAAACAACATTCTAATAGTTCTAGAGTGACCTGAAGTTATTAATTAAAGTTGTGTAGGCCTGAAGAATTGCAAAAATTGATAGTTGATAATGCAATAAAAGAAATTAATTAGAAAATATTTTAGTCAAGAGTGCTATTAATGTATTATTATTTGTAGTTTTTGATCGGCAAATGAGCCAAATTAATTGTAATTAGAGGTATGAATATACATTTAAGCTTAAAGTATTGTATAATATCCCCCCATCCCCCCCAAAGTAGCTTGTTTTGTTAACTAAATTTTTATATACTTAGTCTTTATATTCAAGTCCGGAAATTTAGTGGCACATCGATACCTTAGAATGACAAGGTTCCATCTGATACTTCATATGTTTCGAGTAAATTGATGTCGAAGTTTCATTTACTGATTATTCAGTTATCTTTTCACCTACAGTAGTGAATTTTTTATATGGATTTTTTTTATAGTCGATGCTTGTCAAAATGAACTGTAAAGAACATTTACAAAAACATTGTGTTACAATCTCTACATAACCGATTAGTCTTCCCTCTACTTCATTCTTGATCAAACTACTGCTGCAAACAACTTTTGAAAACTACAATAAATTTGTATCTGGTCATGCGTAACTCAGCTATTTCTCAGCATATTGCAGCAGGAGTAGGACCTGGCCTGTAGCAAAATCCAGAAAGAACTTTGTCACAATAACTATCCCATTTTCTTCGATTTCGTCAGTTGGAAAGGGTCAATATGTTATTTCTTGTTGTAAAAAAAAGTAAATATACCATTTTATTTTTTTAAATTTACAAGACTTTTTTCTACAATGAAAAAAAATAATAATCAATAAATCAATATGATTCTTTCATACTACATACGTTTTATGACTAGGAACGAATTCTACAATTCGGATACTTCCATTTCAAAAAATATTTGATAGCATTGATTCGTTTATTCAGAAAGACGCAATTGAAGTAACTTTATGTTAAATTCTTTCCTTGACTTATTTATACACTTAATTTAATGAATATAAATATTAATATAATACATAAATTAATAATCCTAAATAAAAAATAAATATATTTAAGGATAAAGGTAAAAATAATTTTCAAGTTAAATATATAAGTTTGTCATAACGGAATCGGGGAAGAACTCCTCGAACTCAAATAAATCAAAAAACAATAATTATAATTTTTATATAGAATAATAAAGACCATAAATCACACCCTAAAAATATAATTCTAGTTATTAAACTTATAAAAATGATATTTATATATTCAGATAAAAGTAACTTTTTTTAATATGTTTAAAAAAAAAAAAAAAAATAAATTGCCTTATAAAAAAAGTTCTGTATGCTCGAAAGCATTTATGATCAACTTATTATTTAAAAAAAAGAAATACAACTATGCAGTTTTAGATCTCAGATTATGACAATTAAGAGCATTCTAAAGCGAAGAGTGAGGAAGTTCTGTATGAATTTATATTTTATTTTATGATGGTGTGGAATACAATTAACACCACCAGATAAGATGATTAGCTTGAGAATGGTCAAAGTGGCCAGAAAAGTCGCCTATGTTAATAGAATAATGAAGCTTTTAAAAAAGGGTAGTTCAAAAGGGTATTATCCTTGACAAATAATATAAACAAATTATCACATACTTTTTATAAAAAAAAAATTTTTTTGTTGAATAAAATATATCTCAAGTCAGGACTGTTTCGATAGAGATGAGTATAGGGGAAAATTAATGAAAATAAAGGTCCTTGTAGGTGCGAAAGAGGTGAGAAAGGGGAGAATATGGAGCGAGGAAGAATGCAGTCTGAAAGAATGGAGAAGAGGTGGGAAGAGAGGAGGAGAGGGGAGTGTGTGGGGAAAGTTAGGAAGAAATGATATTCGGGTAGTCTGTAAGGCCGTTTCGTATTAAAAAAAAAAAAAAAAAAAAAAAAAGATTTGATCTTAGTATATTATACAAATAAAAAAGAGTTATAAATATTGTAAATTTAGTAGTTAGGTTAAAGCATTGTGATGAAATTTGATATTATTATTATACGGCTGAAAATAAAACAATGTAAAAATGCATTATGTGTTCTATTAATTTTATCAATAGCCTATTCAAATTATTAAGCCTAACTTATATTATCATCCTAAAATATTATTCGATTTATATAATGGAATCAGAACCCTCGAAAACCTAGCGTACGATACCTTTATCATAGAAAACTTCAACAGTAACAGTAAATCGAAATGCGCATGAGCGATCAAAAATCAAATTCAAAAAATGGAATCAGAACCCTCGAAAACCTAATACCAAAGAATTTGGCAAACTAATAATTAATTAGAAATGCTGGTTGCCGAACAAAATTCGATATTAGCAACTTCGAAAACCTGATGAACGGTCGCAAAATCATGAAATCCATATCCCCTCCCCCTCCAGAAAAAAAGATAATATTAAATATTTAAAAATAAATAATCAGGATTTTTCTTCAAAAAATTTAATTAATTGAAATTAGTACTTAATATCAATTATCCGATAAACGAAAAAATGCCGAAATTATTTTTAAAAGTCTTTATTTTAATTAAAATAATTACTATTCAATAATAAAACTAATTTTGACACTAATATAAACATTAACTGATATTGATTCCAGATATTAAACTAGAGACGATTTATTAATTACAGCAAGAAATTATGCGGGTGGGTATTTTGCAAGAAAAGAAGATATTGTAAGATATATACTGACCTCAGCTTCAAAGGACAGTAGGTAAACAAAGTTATTGAAACAATAGGAATAACTTTATTTAGGAATCCAGATTTTTCATCAGGCGTATTGCTGCAACAAAGGGCAGATTCTCCACAAAACCAAAAATTTACTGATATTTCAATACAGTTGAGTCTCTATAATCCGACACGCATGGGGCCGTGATGTGTCAGATTATGGAGGTTTGTCGGATTACTGGAATTTAAATATAAACGTGCACCTATAGGTAAAAACAATCAATATGTATACATTTATTATTATAGATGTATAGATGCATTATATTCTGTTAAAACCATTGACAAAATAGAAAATATTTTACATATTAACAATAAGTAACAGAGAAAAATAGAAATAAACACAATTACAGAAGGGCCAAAATTTACACAGCCAACTTTTTCGCCTACACCAGGTTCAGACATAATTATACTGTAAATAGGAAGTTTAAACTATACAAAAACCGATAGATTAATCAAAGAATACGTTTTATTGAACAGAGTAAAAATTCACGTGTAACATGCTATTAAAGACTGGGGCAGTATAACCACCCTCATGCAGTAGAATGTAATAGTTTTTTTTTTGGGGGAGAGGGGGGCTCTCCTGAAAAGTAGTGATTTTCACATTCGTAAGCTTACTATACATAAACCAGTATAAATGTCAATAATATTGTATAGTTATTTGTCCAACAACATTTAGGGTGGTATGATAATGAAATGCATTGCATTATGAAAAACATTTTTTCGTCATAAAAATAAATTAAAGATCTTTTCTTCATATTTTAAGTATGAATTTGATCTAATAATTTAAAGAAATAGGAGACACTGTAAATAGGAAGTTTAAACTATGCAAAAACCGATAGATTAATCAAAGAATACGTTTTATTGAACAGAGTAAACATTCACGTGTAACATGCCATTGGATTTTTATTTCTTCGTGTATATATATATATATATATATATATATATATATATATATATATATATATATATATATATATATATAAAAGCAGGCTGGTACTGTTTTACCAAGTTCATTTATTTAGATGAAAATTTTCGGCCTTTAAGTCATCCTCAGGCATATCTGTAAAAGGTCCTTATTTTGTTTAATTTTCAACATAGCAAATTGTAAAATGTATTTTTTAAATTTTTTCTTATACATACTTCAAAAAGAGTTAAAATGCAAATAATACCATAATTAAGTCCAATTTGGACCAAGTCCAATTATGCAGAGTCACTAAAAAATAATTATAATAAAAACAAGAATAGCAAAATTGAGGCCAGGATCAATTTTAATAACAATTTAATATGTAAAAATTTCCATTAAGTTAGTACCATTAAAGCACTTACAAACTTTAAAAAAAATTAAAACTAGGGAGCCACCATCACAGGTAAAACTCCAAAGTTTCCATTTGTTTTTTTATTATGTATCCATTAGGAAGATATACTAGCCTACTTGGCAGACGTTTTATTTTTAATTCCAATCAAGGAATGAAATAATGGCCACGTAATCATAAAAAATCTGTTTGAACATACCCATTCTTAAAACATTTTTGTGCAATCGAGCAATTATTAAAAAAATAAAATGAAACATTGTTGAGCGAAAGGATTTCAACTCGACTGTTCGGAATTTCGTGCTTAAATAAATAGCAGATTTTAGATTTTTTCGATAGATCTTACTGTTCACCACGTTGTCCATCGATTCATTACTTACAAGGAACTTTAAATAAAGTTCTTTGCATCAAACGAATTTCCCGGAACCGATCAATATAAAATATCTCAATGGCCAAAAAAAAGGAATGAGGGATAATCCAAAGAATGGGTATGGAATTGTTTTTGCGATTTGCATTTTACCGTTTTATTAAAAATAACTGAAACATTGCTATTACAATAAACAATAATAAATCTTTCCTTGATTTGGGAGTCAGAAGTGAATATTGTTCAAGAATGTCAGGCAGGTATTCGGCGTGGTAGAGCCTGTCTTGATAATGTATTTGTATTAATCTCATTAGTATCATTCATACACGAGGCTTTCAAAAGATATGTAGACTTCAAACGAGGTTTTGATTCTGTTCCTCCGCTGGTGTAAACTACATTATATGAATAATGATGGAGTAATTTGAATTATAAAGCAGCTATAATTAATTATAATTAGAACATGGAAGTACATACTAATGAAGGCTCACTTAGTCTTCTAAAATAATAGAAAATCAGCGTTATTTCCAGGGAGAAATTTTGAACTCTTACATGTTTGCTCTATCTTTTTTCAGATAGTAAGAGATTTTTCAAATCAAGAGGTGTGAAAAGCGTAAATATGAATGAATAAATAGAAAAATAAATTCTACTTTATGTTGAAGCCATATTCAGAACCTCACTGGTTTGTTTTATAAATAAGTTAAAAATATTAGAAGAGTAACGCTCACAGAAATTATTAGAGGTAAACCAAAACATTCATTTTAATAAGAAACAGAGAAAAGAAAATTATGAACAATTTAACTTATTAATCCAAAGAAATTGAACATGGAAAGGAATAACTTTATTTAAGAATCCAGATTTTTCATCAGGCGTATTGCTGCAACAAAGGGCAGATTCTCCACAAAAACAAAAATCTACTGATATTTCAATACAGTTGAGTCTCTATAATCCGAAACACATTGGACCGCGATGTGTAAGATTATGGAGGTTTGTCGGATTACTGGAATTTAAATATAAACGTGCACCTATAGGAAAAACAATCAATATGTATACATTTATTATTATAGATGTATAGATGCATTATATTCTATTAAAACATTGACAAAATAGAAAATGTTTTACATATTAGCAAATAAGTAACAGAGAAAAATAGAAATATCACAATTACAGAAGGCCAAAATTTACACAGCCAACTTTTTCGCCTACACCAGGTTCAGACATAATTATACTGTAAATAGGAAGTTTAAACTATGTAAAAACCGATAGATTAATCAAAGAATACGTTTTATTGAACAGAGTAAAAATTAACGTGTAACATGCTATTAAAGAAAGACTGGGGCAGTATAACCACCCTCATGCGGTAGAATGTAATAGTTTTTTTTTTTTTTTTGGGGGGGGGGCTCTCCTGAAAAGTAGTGATTTTCACATTCGTAAGTTTACCATACATAAACCAGTATAAATGTCAATAATAATGTATAGTTATTTGTCAACAACATTTTAGGGTGGTATGATAATGAAATGCATTGCATTATGAAAAACATTTTTTCGTCATAAAATAAATAAAGATCTTTTCTTCATATTTTAAGTATGAATTTTTAAAGAAATAGGAGACACACGAACTTTTGAAATATTGTTGAATTGGAAAAGTTATTACAAACAGAAAAAAGTCGTCGAAGATAGAATCCACAAAGCCTCTGTCGGTTTGGAAAAAAAATAAAGGTATTGCGAATTGAAAAGTTTGCTTTCAATGGCATAACAAAATAATACTTGAAATTCTTAACAAATCAGAATGGAAATCGTGTTACCACATATTGGAGTCTCTACCGATTTACCCATACAAGCAGCATTAGCAGCTTCAACTAACCAAACCCCTCCAATCCTCCATCATCCAGACTAAGAGATCTGGGACAGATTACACTAGAGACTAAATATCAGGCACTACAATGAATCAATTCAAAGAAGCGGTAGTTGTTTAAGTTTTTATTTTACAAAAGTAGTTTTTAGTTTTTATTTTAGGAAATCATATAGCATCTTGCAGCTCAAACTTTTTTAATTTCGAAGGAGAAATTTCTAATTTATGAACCATCTGCATACTGTATCTCAGTGATCGCAATGTGGTGATGGTGATTTTAGAAGTATGTCGGTATATGACAACAGTATTGATTGCATACGATATTCCAATACCTTCAGCAGTATTAGAAATACTTTTTAGGTGTTGGCCGAATTAACAAAAAAGCAAGTGAGAAATTTTTTAAAAAGCTTATTCATTCTGTAGCTAATTCAATATTTTATGAAACTATATGATCAAATAATATAGCCTTACAAATATTGAAAGCTATTAAAGTGAACATTGAAAATAACAAAGAATTTTAAAATATGCTAATGGTTCATAATTAGACCAGATCTAGAATAAAATAAATATATAACTATTAAATAATAACAACAAAAAAAATATATTCTAAACCAGACTGTGGAAATTTCATGAATAATATTTTGCTGTAGAATTCATAAACAGAAAGTTATGACGGGTTAATTCATTACAAATAATTTTACATTTATTTATTAGTGATGATAGCAATTAGTCATTATTTAGTTTACATCCGAATGATGGTATAGAAGGTTCAATCTAATTAGGGATTGATAAATTATTTGCCACTTCTATAAATTTGTATTATTGAAAACAAGTTTCGAATGTTATGCATTCATCCTCAGTTCTAAAAACACACAAAAAATTCAAAAATGAGCAATTCAGAATATAGTATATTTTGTATATAGTGTAATATAAATATAGTATATAGTGTAATATAACTATATTTTGAATTGCTTATTTTTGAATTTTTTGTGTGTTTTTAGAATTGAGGATGAATGTATAACATTCGAAACTAGTTTTCAATAAAACAAATTTATAGAAGTGGCAAATAATTTATCAATCCCTAATTAGTCATTATTTGTAAGTTAAATTGTTCTTCCTGGTAGTACGTCTTGTCCTTCCTGGTAGTACATCTCCATCATCCTTAATTTATTGTCCCTTGCTGTGGTAGTCCAGCTTTTTTTCCAGGCTAGTAGTGACCTTCATTTAATTATAAATATGAATTATTATATTGTATAATTAAGACTGATTAATTATTAAATTGATGCCTAAAAGTTAGCTGCCAAGTAAGATCTGCAAATCTGATACAAATCAATTGAAACACTAAAGAATGAATATGAATTTCTAAAAATGAATATCATTCCTTTTCTTTTTCAAGATATTTCAGCCATTTTAGTCAGGAATTAGTATCAGTACTACAATCTAATTTTAGCATTTGATATTAATAAAAACAAATAACTAATAACTAACTAACAAATATATGATATGTATGGCAATAAAATATAGTTTGAGCTAAAAGAAATAAAACTATTAAATTAGTGATTATTGGATTAAATTCAAATTTTTTTTTTTTAAATTTGTACGAAAAATCATAGTTACTTCGTTATGATAAAATTATTTATGTAATTATATGAATTATTCAAATTGTTTAACAAAAATATTCTAAAATAATCAGAGCACAAACCTGCATAGAAAGACAAATCAGATTTAATGAAAAAAATAAAATAAATAAACAGGGATGTTGGTGAGAACTGTAACTCGAATCTAGACAGTTCTAGAGAGAAAAGCAAGATAGATGACTGACGGAATTGAAGTAAAATTTGGAAATATACATTCCAAGATATTAGATAGGATTACTGGGGGCGGCTACAAAGAATTTCAGATACCCAATATAAATACAAGAAGACGTGTACTGTGTTGTAGACGGCTGGAGGAAATAAATTTTGTGCCTCTATCCCACACACCTACTCCAGGGTAAAATTTTATATTGATAAAATTATATATTGTTATACAAAGAGAGAAAGAGGAAAAATATTAATTATCAATTACTTTCATTAATTACCCCCTCTACTGATTACCTGAGATATGGTTTTATTTTCATTTCGGATATACTCCCTACAACAGCATAATTAATTTTCTTATTTAATTAAAACTTCTCTCCGATAGCAATTAAATTATTGTTTCCAGCAACTGGATCACTCACCCTGTAGATCATTTTTCTGTTGAGATCTAGTAGCTTGTATCATTCTTAACCAGCACCTTCCACCGAACACTCAGTCAGCCTTGTTCTTCTACCGGGGAAGTCAGCCATTTTAACTATTTTAATGAGAAGTTTCTGCACAATCCGGATCACTTGTCCAACGCCCTTTGCCACTAATGAATGTCACTAATGGTTGGGAGTGCTGATAGCCGACTCAACTCCTCGTAATGTCTTTGACTTGATGGTGATGGGCCAGTAATAAATCTCTAATAAAAGGTTGCCTATTAAAAACTTCCTGATATATTTTCTCCAAAATGGGATGGTAATGCCTTCAAGAAAACATATCCTAAACAATCGTCATGAAGGTTCATTACCTGAAGGTGTTTTTTTTTTTTTTTTTTTTTTTTGCAAATGACAAAAAGTTTTTATTTTTTAAGGAAATAAAAATCTGCATCGTAAGTGGACCCCTCCCCCCTCTCTTAGAGCCGTAAAGTGGTCCCTAATGATTTAGATTGTGTTGGTGTCAAATTTTACTTTATAGATTTATTTATTTCTATAATAAATTGAATTACTTCTTATTTCTTTCTTTTTTTAATTAAAATATATTCCATTTTCCCTTCCAGTATCTACGATGCCTAGCAGAACATTAATATATACTTAGCTTTTAATTATGAAGAAATTCTCATTTAAAATATTCAATAGAACTTAATAAAAAAGAAAAATAGAGCATCTAGATTCTCTATTGGTACAAAAGGAGAGGTCCACTTTAAAAACACAAAAGGGTCAACATTAGGCACAAAACAGCAATACTTATTACTTAATTTTTTATTTCTCAAAGGGTTAGAAACAAGTGACTGATTGCAAATTCTCTTATACTACTTCTTACCTACAGAATCATAACAAAATAAATACACTTGCCGACATTGAGGAATGACTGTGACACACAAACAACATGCCACAAATAATTTCCATACCACCAATTACAGGTTTTAGGCTGTAAGCTTTATCATAACCTAACATTTGTCCTCCCTTCATCACTCCACTTGATTGTACTACACATTTCATAACCCTATATCTAGGTATCAGCACTTAAACCATTTATTCAAAGGTCCACTTTAGGAAAAGGGGTCCACTTTTGGCGCACTCAATAGTATGCTAATATATCTTTTTAATTTTTACTTACAACTATGAATTAAAACTGAAACAAAGGATCAGTTATTATGGATCGTCTATGTAATATGCCTCGAACTCGAATTAAAATGGCGGTTGGTAAGACAAAACAGTAATTTGGAAAAAATTTGTATCAATCCGAATATTATTCAGCTAAGAAATTTATTTGATTTTCTTGCTCGTCTTACCTCGGGTGATTACAAATAAAGACGACGGAATCGCAACTTGCTAGACTGTAATTAAGTCTGAAAAGTAAGTGAGTTGTAGGGATTTAATTAAAACTGAACAATAACATTAGAGGTTTCTTAACAAACAAATTCGCCTTGAATGATAATTTCATGAATCTTATAAATACAATTTTTTCCATTGTTTCCTGAAATAATGGGTCCATAAGCATAAATTAGCCGTACTTCATTTTATAACAACAGTGTACTTCTGCATAAACATAAAACTCAATGTTTAGTCCATTGATTGTCAGTACTTTTTTTTTTATTAATTTGTTTGTTATTCTTGAACCTTCTAAAGCCACGGTCGACTAGAATTTTTGCAAGGGGAGGGCAAGCTTAATTTTGACTCCTCTTCTTTTACCCTCTTCCCAACAAAAGCAAACAGTTTATAACAGTATTTTAGGTAATATATTTCGAAATTGATATCTTTATTTCATAACATCAACTCATTTTATTGACTGAATTAAGGTAAAAAACAAAAAAAAAAAAAAAAAAACATAATCAAACAAACCAAAATAGAAAAAAAATATAACATTATAACTTATTGTAGAAATAATAATATTACAATTTCACATTCCGAGTTTTTTTTTTGTTTTTTTTAGTAGAATTACGTTTCTAAGTCTGAAGTGTTAACGACAGAAACAGTGAACAGGACTGAAACATGTTCAGACGCTTTTGGTGATATTTTTAACATCTTATAGCTCCGGTTATCTTTTGGATTTGGATTTAAGGCGGGAGTATTGAGTTAAATAAATATTAAAATTTCATAATTGGAATTTTCATTTTCTTAATATTTTTTTAATTTTGCAATTGTGATATGGAATTCGAAATTAATAGTTTTGTGCATACTAATATTTGATTTTCGTGTTTATATTTAAGATTTCTTGGTACATCGATTCATAACTGACTTGTTATTGATTCTCAGATTCATTTAATGAACCTCATTGACATCAAAATTATTCATTTTGTCGAACAATCCTTTAACTTTGTTAAAATACGAATACAAATAATTAAGTTAAATGAAAATCAATCTATTCATTTATTTCTTAAAAATATGAAAAAGCAAATGTTTTTTTACTTATTTGAATTTTTATCTTCGGAGTTTTAATTTTAAAAAAATAAGCTTTGGTCGGAAAACGGGAATCTGATATTCGTAGACCTGACTAAGAGGGACTTTACTATTTGATCCATACAGAAAAATTATTCATTCATTATGGAATCGATAATAAAAAATGACGTACCTGTTGATGACGAGTCCATGTACAGAAAAAAAAAATAGATAAATAATTTATATACGAAACTCGCACATTTAAGGTGTGATTCACTTCCGAATCTGATCTTTGTCAATATCAACTGATGTCAACTATGATAAGAAGCAGCCATCATAAAGTTTAATTTTTCCATATTTTGGAAAGTGTTTGGTATTTGTCGGTTCAGATAAAATTTCCACAACTAAAAGTTTAAATTACAGTGAAATATTTTTTGGAGCTTTGGCAGCGCACCGAGCGGCGATTTGGTTCCGCGAAAATAGGTTAGTCATGTATCGATTATTTTGTGAGCTCAGTCTTCCATACAAATGTTATATTGTAATTATATATATATATATATATATATATATATATATATATATATATATATATATATATATATATATATAATTACAATATAACATTTGTATATTTATTGCATATATTTGTATATTTATTGTATATATTTGTATATTTATTGTATATATTTGTATATTTGTATATATATATATATATATATATATATATATATATATATATATATATATATATATATATATATATATATATATATATATATATATATGCAGTTTTCTTTATCTTAATTAGTTTTTGCTCATTTTTTTATGTTTTACCATTAACAGTTTCATGACACTGGGGTGCTTCGGACCTCTATGTGTATATATATATATATATATATATATATATATAATTTAATTACTATGTATCACTACATCCCAATGTGGGCCTTGTCTTCCTTTACAATGCTGCTCCATTCCTCTCTATTTCTGCCTTTCTGTTAGGCAAAATTTTAGCCCATTTTGCCAATTTTTAAGCCTTTCATGTATAAACAAAAATTATTGCATATTAATTTTATCTCTTTCACAAATATCCAAACACCCATTCAAATATTATTTAATAAAATTTTATCACAAAACTGTACATCACATAATTGTTATTAACATACTAATTATATAACAAAAATAAAATAATTTTGAAATCGCCAAGTTAATAATTAGTAAGACACACTAAATTTCATTATTTTATCTTCATTTGGTGGTATTTAATCATATTCCACACAGTCGTTAATTAAAACTATATAATTTTCGCAAAAGAAGTTCTTGTCAATCGATTTATGCTAAAAAACTTGCTACACATTATTTATCAATTGAATTCATTACTATTAATAAGTATTGGCCAAATAGTTTTAAAATTATAGCAATATATAATTACCTATCTTACCTATCTAAAAATGCGAGGTTCTATCAGCTTCATATCAGTTTTAAAATTTACTATATTTTTAGTTGCATAAATTGATTCTAGGTATTTTCTAATTGTATTATTTTCAGTTATATTCAGTATTTATATTTCATTGAAGTTAAATTTTAAGTATTAATTAATTACTATGTCGCGCTAATGCGGGATAAAATCCAAACAATGTTAATGTCACTACATTGGTTTTTTTTTGGATTTTTTTACATTGTATTTATGCTGACATCCTACTTTTTGAATTTTATGTGGTTTCGCCTATATAATTTTTTTTTGTAATATAAACAAATTTTTGTTTGAACTTAAGATATAACATTTTACTGTAGCATCACACTAAGTAGTAAACTTTCTATATATACTTTTTAAAATTTTATACTATTCATGTATAAAAAGTAGTTTATTGTCAATAAATTCTAATTTAGTGTGTGTTTTGTATTTAATATGTTCAATTTAAAATATATGTTTAACCAAATTTTATGATGGTATCTCAACGAGATCATGTAAAGAAAAAGTTTAGTGGAAGCTCATTCACCAATTAATGGCTCTCGAATAAATAAATTTCATTTCCATATTTTATTTATAAATAAATAAATTTCGTTTCCAAATTTTATTTATAAATAAATAAATAAATTTCGTTTCCAAAATATACTTTTGGAATTTTTTAAAACATTTTAAGATTATTTTTGTATGTTCAAGATACATGTAAACTTAAATCTCTTGTAGCTATTTAAATAATGACACTATTTTGAGCTTTCTAGGGCAAACAATTCTGGAGCTACAAGCAGTTCCGACTCGGTATCGTCCCAAGTACAGTATTGTGCCTGTCTGGGGGAGCCTTTAGTAAGGACTGGTCTAATTAACGTTTTGTATAGTCTTGTCCTTGTGCATCTTGACAAAAACGTGCTTTTAAATAATTTAATAATTAAAATATACGCTCTGTTGGCTGCCATGATTCGTCTGTCATTTATCAGCTTGTTCTCATCATTCAGCTCTGAGCTTAAATATAAGAAATTTTTTACTGGTTTAAAATAATATCCATCGATATCCACGGCATGAACTAACGTGCATACATTTAGGTTTTTTTTTTCACATTTATGCTACAGTGTACTAAAAGACTACTTACACGATGAAATATTCCTCGGAATCAGGCAGATATCGGCCGCATTAGCACAAGAATGATTACACGAACACAAGATATTTCCCGAACTATTTACGAGTAACCATTTAATTATATTATGTAAGGCCAGATTAAATAGAATGGCAGACATGGCATCGCCTTGCCTTATACCAGTAAAAATTAAAAATTCCGATCTGTTTCTCAGCGTCATGTTAATTAATCTTATTAATTTATGGGGGATTAGAAATTCTTGTAAGGCTTGGGATAATTTTGTTTTCTGTCTCATTTCGAATATTTGATTTGTAGCGCCCCTATCTCGCCAGAATCTGCACTGATAATCATTTATTATGTTTTCATCATAAACATTTAACTTTTTTAGTAAAATATTTGAAAATATCATACATGCAACAACAAGAAGTGAGATTCCACGATAATTGTGTTCCAACATTGAGGTTTATCCCAATTTTTATAAATTTGACAAAGTAAGCTCGTTCTCCATTTTCTTGGCATTTCATCTTCGTTCCATATATCAGGAATTAGAGAAAATAATTGTATTTCTGTATTCTCTCCTCAGTTTTTGAGAAATTCTGCCAACAGGGAGCCCTCACTCATCATGGCGTCATTTTTGTCACTCAATACAGTTAAACTCGTGACATTGGTGTCAGATTCAATAACCGCCCCATAAAATGTTCTTGTTTCATTGTTGCTCCTCAGTTCCGCTATCATTGTCCAATCTTTTCCGCTTGTTTCCTCAGGAAATCTCTCATCTTTACTCAAATGATCTCTTTTTCTATTCATCGACTCTCCCGATAATCCGCAGTACTCTGCCTTGTGGTACGCTGTAGTATAATCAATCTTTGTTCGTTCCTGGTTCACGGCATTCATCATCGAACCTCTCTTCATCTCCTCTGTTTGTTTTTTCACTGATGACCTCATTCTCTGCTTCTTCTATAGCCTGCTTGATTGCACGCCACTTCCCTCCTATTCCTGTTCTCCCATTAACTATTTCCTCTCTCCGCAACTCTTCTGTCACCTTTTTGTGCCCCAGTTCTTCGAAATCGGTCAACTTGTCAGGGTCTTTAAGCTATACTTAATTTCATACTTTCCTTTTGTATAGTTGTCCCTATATATATATATATATATATATATATATATATATATATATATATATATATATATATATATATATATATATATATAGCCTTACTGATTGCAAACCTCTCTCTTCTATTGCTGTTCTGTCATTAGCTATTTCCTCTCTCTGTAACTCTTAGGTCATATTTTCTATCAAAATATGTATCGAATATATACCAATATCATATATATATATATATATATATATATATATATATATATGATATTGGTATATATTCGATACATATTTTGATAGAAAATATGACCCAAGAGTTACAGAGAGAGGAAATAGCTAATGACAGAACAGCAATAGAAGAGAGAGGTTTGCAATCAGTAAGGCTATTGGAGAAGCAGCGAATTTATATATTAAAAATCTATCATAATAAGTTTAGCATATTTTTCGAGGGAAAAAACGAATACATCGACTTCGATAAATAATTTTTTTAAGCAAAATTATTGACATATGTTGAGACAACTTCTCCAAGTTGACAGGGAAATGATCTCTTTCTGGCCGATAGAATAATAAATAGTTTTAAAATGGCTGTATCGATTTTTGATTGCACTTCCTTTATATGTACACACACACACACACACACACACACACACACACACACACACACACACACACACATATATATATATATATATATATATATATAATATATATAATTTATATATATAATTTATTTTTAGGTGAATTATATAAATATTTGATAAATTTAAATTGAATTATGGATATGAAGTCAATTTCTTCATTTTTTATATTAAGTTTTATTAAAAATGGTTTTCACAACTTTGCACTAACATCTTTATCAACGTTTCGGGTAATTTAATATATTTTTAATAAATTTAAATTATAGTTATAGATTCACATGATAGTATCTTAATAATTAGACCATGCTTTGACATTTTTTTTATTTTGAAAAATTGTTAGTATTATGGCTGTTTCTTCTTCCTTAAACTCCTTTGTGCCGTTAAGCTTGGAGTTGCAGTCTCAATCCACCTATCCCATTGGTCTCTGTCGCCTGCTAATCTTCTCATCTCCGGGATGGTGCATCATCTAGCTGCCGCCAGTTTTCCGATGTAGTCAGAGTACATTTGCCTGAGTCTGCCACAAGGACATCTGCCTTTATGCCTGTGTATCGCCAATACAGCAGACGTGCCTATACCATTTTAGCTGCCTCTCTTCCAGTGTGTCTCGCACAGATCTCATCCCCAAATCCTCACGAATCCTGTCATTTCTGATACAACCTCTTTTGGTCTTACCAACTATTCTTCGGAGGAATCTCATTACAGCCGCAGTGATCCTGCTTACATACTTATCAAGGGTTTTCCAGCTTTCCGATCCATATTTGAGCACTGGAAGGAACACCGATTTAAATAGCTTAAGTTTGGCCTCTCTACTTACTTCCTGCTTGTCTATGATTGTGTTTCATATCTGGTGGAATAGTCCATTGGCTTCCATCGCCCGATTTAGAACCTCCTGGTTTATTTTATTCCAGAGGTTCACAATCACATATAGTAAAATGCTAGGCTCCACATTATGTTAATAATAATAAATTATTATTACAATATTTTATTAAATTTTGATTCGCGAATAATTTTTTGTAAATAAAAAAATATCCTTGTAAAAAAAAGAGAATAAATTGTTTATTCGTTATTCATGATCAAGAACGAACAAAATAAAACATTATGTAACTCCTTTTTTTCTCTGAAAATAAATTAAATACAAACTGATTATCAAATTAAATTCAAAGCCATAATTCACTAAAATTTCAACCAAGTATAGTTGAATAAGCCTTGATCAATAAGTAACTTATTGTCCGTTATTTAACATAATTGAAAAGAATAAAATGTTAATCATACTGTAATGAGTAATAAACATTTTGAGTTAAGAATAACGAACTCGTTCTTTGCTATTGAGTAGGTTTTTATTCGAATAACGACCAAGTATGATTTGATTTCTATGAAGTATTTATTTGAACAATTTTGGATTATTATCTTTCCTCAAATATATACTAGTTACTGATCACAAAAAGGGGAAAAAATACCCTTTTTACAGCAGAATATAAGCTAAGAGTTTTTGTTTTCACGTCGTAGCTCCTTGTCCATTGCCTTCTTAAAACTATCTGGATCCCACTTGCCATAAGTTTTCTTTTATATCATTACAATTTATAAATCCTCTATTTTTCAATTTTACTCAATGATATACTTTAACTTAACCTCTATTTCTATTCCTTTATACTAAACCCTAAGAAAAGGACGATTCCAATGAAAAGGCTAGTCTTCCTCGGATGTTTTCTTTTGATGTTCCTCTCCTACTTCAACGATCCCACTGAGTCCATTACCTGCACAATCTATAGATTTAAATGGGTCCATCTAATTTTACAGAAGTCATTCCGCAGTCATGATGTAACTAATTTAGGTACTAAAACTGTAAGATGTTCAGTAATATGTCTATGAATAATTTTGTTGTTAATAATTAAAGTTAATTTCTCAAGTCCATGTTGTTGTGGATTTTTCACTTCTCATAAATCCAGGCTTGCAAGACATTGAATAGCAACTTTACTACTGAAACGCGGAAGTTGAAATGAACTTATAAACGAAATGGGCGGAGAAGAATGCAATAAAACTTTATTAGCACATTTATTCATTTTGGGAAAAAGTTATGAAAACTCTACTCGATACCAAAAACCTACCATAGCAGAGACAAGTTCCGCAGCAATGGCGAGTGGTATAAATTATCTCCAAATTAAAAAATGGCAAAGACGCCAGTCAAGCTGAAAGCTTCAGGCCTATCCTTAACAAGCTCTTGTTCTAAAGTGGCAGAGAAGATGGTTGTCAACCGTTTAAACCATTTTATCGAAAAACATATAATCTTAGATAATGTTCAAGCTGGCTTTAAATGGGCGCAATGGGCCTTGTTAACTTTACACAAAAAGTCAAAGATGGATATCAGAGAAAGATGTCAACACCAGCGGTTTTGGTCGATTTAAAAGCAGCATATGATATTGTCAAGCTATGCTGCTCATTCACCTACTGGTCATGTGCAATATCTCGCCGATTGAACTCAACGTCTCAAATGGTCAATCTTTTCTATGTAAAATATTAATCCGAGTGCATCACAACCACAGTACATTCAAATTCCGTATCAAGAAGGAAGGCCTAACCCAAGGTGTTGTTTAAAGTTGTCTACTATTCAACATCATTATCAACGACATCTTAAACGCAATCAAAGACGTAAAAGGTGTCGAAGCCTTCATACACGCAGATGATCTTTTCATCTGGGCTATTAGCAGTAATGTGAATGTATTGGAAGAATGCCTCAACAAAGCATTGCTGATCATGAGAGCAAAACGCAATGTTGTAAACATCGCAAAAACTACATTACAATTTTTCACGCTTTCCACAAAAGCACCGGCAATAAGTCTGAAGTACGAGGTTCAAAAACTGGAAGAAAGTAACATTTATAAATACTTGGGAATTACCCTGGACCAACAACTTACCTGGAAGCCACATATTGAGCAATGTGGAAAAGTAATGAAAAGGACTCGTCTACTGAAAAGTCTATTTTAACAAATGCTTAAAATTAAATCGAATTTATAGTATTTACAAGACAATGAATAACGAATAAAGGCAATATATTCCTCATATTTTATTCTTTATTCGAATAAAATTATGATATCAATAATATCAAGCTATCTGATAAAATATCTCTAAAGTTAGACTTTGGTTAGGTCGTTCAGATCGAAAAATCGATCCCCAAAAATGGATAATAGTCGTACAAAAATAACTCTTGTTCGATTCACTTATCTGCAATGGTAGTTTCTGAAGTCAAATTTTTATCTGAAAGAATAATTTGGGATTTATTATTGGTAAGGGATATATTTATTACGGCTATAAAGCTACTTTTGGTCAGGCTTGTTAGGAAAGCGGTTGGGAATTATTGAGGAAAGTCATCAACCAATGCATGATGAGGGGTACCAATGATTGAATTCATAAACTTTTGTTTGAATCTTAATATAACTGATTTCGTAACTCACAACACAGTACAAAACTATCCATAAAGTATTTTACTAACGGCAACAACTAGAGAAGCTGGAATACAAAGTAGTTCACCAGCTTTATATCCACTTCAAAAGGGCGTATGATTCTATTGACCGTCATAAGTTGTATTGTATTTTCATAGGCCTGAGAATATCAAATAAACTAGTTAATCTAGTTTGTATGAGTTATTGAAACATTAAATTTCTATAAGCTCAGGCTTAAAACAGAGCAAAACCTTGTCAACAGTTTTATTAAATTACTACTGGAACACGTTAGTAGAAAGATAATTCGTATGGATAGATGCTTAACTCCAGATGGTAACATATCCGTGCCAGAATGTACAGATTTGTTTTATTTGTTCTTTGATCCACCAAACCAGCATGGATCACCCGCGTTTGACGCATTCAGTGCATGTCTAGTATCCCTAGCATCTAGTCTGCCTTCGACGCAGACGCGACTGAGTTACGACGGCAACTCCGATATCATTAGAAAAGAAATTAACGCAACTATCAATGAAGACACAATGCTGCAGTAGTTGCTGTGTCAATTGGACGATGATGAGGTGTTCGAATAAAGTGTTATGCATTGAGAAAACTGTGATTGAAGGAAATAATTAATATTCATAATAGTAATTAAATAAGGAATCAATTAAAGAGAGGCCACCCGGTTCAGTAATATCAACACTAACCAGTTTCTTTTTCGGACAAAGGAATATTTACAAGGTCGGCCGTTGTACCTGGAGGGTGCTGTTCAAGACCGCCAATAGGCCGCTTAAGATAAGCGAAAGTAAGAGCACCATAAACCTAGAGATAGGCCAGGTCGACATGGTGTAATAAAATCTGAAGCCCAAGGTTACAAGTCCTTTGAAAATATTCTTAGATCGTCAGCCAATAGGAGGTCCCAAAAGGAGAGTGGGGAACAAAATTCATCTGTTCAAGAAGAAGTAGGGGGAACGGTATAAGAGACGAGAAAAAGAGAAATAAAGGGAGTTCTAGGGAAAATGTAGAATAGTGTAGTTCTTGGGAGAAGCCAGAAGACGGAGGTTCGCAGAGGGTACAGTTGAACAGCACATCGAGACAGGAGAGAGAGAGACCTAGACCATAGAGCAACAATGAGATAAGTGCACAAGTCCTTTGATTCATTGTGTACATCAATGTATAATATTATGTGGCAACAGGATAATATTTTAAATAAGAAAAAGTTCTCCCAGTATTCTCAAATACATATGTTACAGTCTGTAGATTTTTATAATGATAGTAATTTAGATTAGAAATTAATAAGCCAATAGTTTAATGAATAACGTAACGTCAATAAAGTAAGATCTGTAACACAATCTATCATTCTATTTACCCTGCATGCCATCATCTAGTTAATTAAGTGAAATGGTGAACACGACACCCTTGGAAAGGACTCCAATGGTATTTATAATATCCCAAGCTAATTGACCATAGCAGGGGGGGGGGAGGGGGTCTGTGGTCTCTAGCCTTTTATGTTAAAATATAGTTTGATTGATCGGCTCCCTTCTAGAACCGATGAAAATAGAGATTAAATTAGATCATTAAATTGAGTAAATGTGGTTTCTGGAACCCCCACCTGCCTTAGAAAAGCAGTTTGCCAGAAACATCAAAAGCATCAAGAAGAACTTTCGTATTTGAGCTGGGTTGTCAAGAAGTCCATGGCAATACCTCGTTTGTGATTCTTGCTTGATCAACCATTTTACAAGCGTTACAAGATCATTGTGGACTGGGGTTCGTTCGATGCTAACGTTGTAACCACTTGTGAAGTAGTCGTCGCTGCAGGTGATGAACCAATAGAGTATTTAAAATGCGATTATGATGCACCGGAGACGGATGTTCTACTTGCAAGGCAACACACCATGCTGTGGAATGAGGAAAATTGTCTTGAAATCGTTCTGGGCAAGCAGTCAAGACCGCTGGGCATTATTTCCGACGAGTACGCCAAATAGTTATAGGAAGAGTGCGTCCCTCTGTTTATTTACTACTCAAGTCAGTCGATTCTCGTTGAATTAAACAATGAAACAAAATTTAAAAAAAAAATCTTTAAAAAAGACAATAGTTATTTTTTTATGTTTTATGTTATTTTTTTTCTTCCTATTCACACAACATATTAGATTATAAAAGGCATGATCATTAACCCTCAAGTACTCGCGTAGGCTGCAATAGGACCGCATTTATTTTTAAAGTGGCAGGAACTCTTTATTTCTAATGGAAGTGTCCTACGCACCCATTGTATTTTCAAGTCAGCAATAAGGCACACGATGGCACCACCGTCGATTTTACCAATCATCTGATTGTTGTGACGATCATAAGTACATATTATGTGTTTATATTCATTTTTAGAAGGAAATCGAATGGACACTACCACGTTCTTGTAACTTTTATAATTTACGAGATATTTGCTTCGGAATAGAAAAAAAAAACTGTTGCAGCAGTTTACTCCAAAAGGCTATAGTACTTGAGTGTTAAAGTGATTATTAATTAGTCTTTGGATTAATCGATACCTTCAAAATAATGATTGTGTGGCTCATAAATTTTTTAATATCTAAAATAAATAAGTGCATGATTACGTGAGCTATCGCAGCGTAAATATGTGAACTTATAGATTAATAATTTTCATTAAAATATTATACAACGATAAGTTCTTAGTAGTTGTATAATTCATGAATATATTATACCATCCTTATAAATGTACTAGCTGAACCGACAATGCTTTGCTATTGCTTGATTGGAATATTGATTAAATAAACACAATTGGAACTTTGATAAAAATTACTGTATGTATAAATGTAGTATTAAAAAATCGAATTGAAGTTCAAAATAGAATTAGTTCACCCATACAAGAGATAATCGTTGCACAGACAGAGCAATAGTAAAAATGCTTTGTTTTTTTTTTTTTTTTACTCGAGGGCTCTGAAACGCATTGAACCGTTGAAAACTACACATCGAAAATTTGATCCGCTTATGTCCTGTAGTTTCTCCGACCAGCAGCGGTATGAAAATAAAACCATGGCTTTAATGGTCAATATCCTGAATATTTGCTAACAATGGTCCGATTTCGATGATTTTTTTAGGGAATTTAATAAGCATCAGAAAACATATAATCAGTGAAAAATGTATACTTTTCGAGTTCTGCACAAATGAAATATCGATATCGGTCAATTTTATTATTGCGAAACCATCCAGGAGCCATCGAGATGATATACCGAAAATTTGGTAAATAACTGCTTTCGCCGTTAGAGCTTACAAACGAAAAACAGTCTGTCTTTATATATAATATTATGATGATAGCGCCCTGGTTCCGTTAAATCAGGAGCCCTTTGAACCATTCATACCAAATTTGGAAAACTAAGATTTTTTGGTATGCTGAATCAAAATCTGCCATCGTTTTTGGTGTGAACAAATCTATGAGGCTAGTTCATAACATAATTTAAATACTTTTTTAAAATTTATTTAACCATAGAGTTAAATGATGAATGAAATAAATAAACCATGAGTTATTTTTAAATATTTATATTTGTTTTCTTTAATATAATACTTCGAAGAACAAATGCTTAGCTGGGAAAAAAACGCCGATATCATTTTTCAATCTCGAGATATAAAATAAAGCACTTTCAACGTGATTTATTTCTTCTTAACTCCTATGTTGTACATTAGATGATTATTTTTTTTTTTTGTAGAGAATTTAACTATTTTTCAAATGAGCATTCGATTAATCAGCGAAAAATGTATACTTTTCTAGTTTTGTGCAAAAAAATATTCTTTTATCTGGAAGAAGTGTTTTTTCTGTTTTTCCGCAACCGCTAAATCGATATCAGTAGATTTTATTATTGCAAAACCATTAAGGAACCATCAAGATGATATAGTAAAAATTTGGTAAAGGTCAGCACATTAGTCTTCACGGTTAGACCTTACAAACGAAAAAAGGGCTGTCATTTTATATAATAGTATGATTTAATACAAAATAATTCATTTATCATGAATATTTAGACAAGTGATACCTGAGAAGGGGACACTCATCTTCCAATAAAGCACCTGGGGTAGACCACTAGCTTGACAATTAATTTAGCTACAACGTAACGCAGAACTTGATGAAGTTTTGAAATAATGGGGCCTGAAGGCCCTTGAAGAATAGGCTGTCCAATAAATCATAATTTATTTTAATTTGTTATCCTTCTATTCAAGTCCTTGTAAGATTATGATTTATCAATGGTTAAATCATACATCTAAAGCCTCATGATGATGGCAGAATTATTTGTTGTCAGGTTACACAGTCGAAGTGACATGTAGGACTACAATAGACCAGAGAATGAGTGCACAATGGAAAAAAATATGAATATATATATATATATATATATATATATATATATATATATATATATATATATATATATATATATATATATATACATTTAAACATAATATAGAGTAAAAAAATATAAACGTAAATTTAAAAAAATCGATGAATAATGATGCAAATAAATAAGAGAAACAATATTATAATGAGAGATCATAAATAACTATCCCCAGCTGGACAAATTTTAACGCCATTGGAAAAATTTGTTTCTTAAGAGAATTTTTTCGTTATATTTTACAAAAGGATACATTTTTTCTGTGCATTATTTTAGCTTAGAGGTACAGTAAAACCTCGTTTATCCGGATCAGGGTTTTAAGAAATTTAATGTTCACATTAGATATTAATTTTTAACTATGATAGCAAAAACGTAACAATGCTTAGATACGCCAAATATTTGCTTTTTAATCGGATTCAATGTACAGTTCCTGCATAGATTGTATTATAGATTATGGTAATAAAAGGCATTTTTTTGAATTTAGGGTTTACTAGATTGTCACAGGACGTTGACGTGGCTTGATTAACCAGCTTTAAATAGTTTTTATCCTAATAAACGGTAAATCTACCTAATTTAAGGATTTTGTTTTGCTTATTACTCATATTATCCGAATTATCAGGATTGTTTTTGATCTCAGTTAGCCCGGATAAACGAGGTTTTACTGTATATCCTTTACCAATGTAAGAAATAATGGAATTTTAACAACCATCAATTTTCTGTTTTATAAAATATCAAACACCAGAAAATCAGAGTAGCCGAAAAAATAATTTATTGCCATTATACCACTCATAATTCCATAAAACTAATATAATCCAATTAGGGATCGATAAATTATTTGCCACTTCTATAAATTTGTTTTATTGAAAACTAGTTTCGAATGTTATACATTCATCCTCAGTTCTAAAAGCACACAAAAAATTCAAAAATAAGCAATTCAAAATATAGTTGGTATTATTATATATTAGTTCTTATACGAACTAAATTGTAATGATTGTGCAGCCAAATACACGGGAAAAACTGGAAGATCGCTAAATCAGAGATTAAAGGAACATATATGTGCATATAATAATAAGACAGATAATTCCAACTTTGCAATTCATTTAAATGAAAATAATCATAAATTCATCAAAGACTCAGGAGTTAAATTAATACATCACGTTGAAAACAGTCTCAAATTAAATATATATGAAGCACTTGAAATAATAAAATCCTTCAAATCCAATCCAGATTTTGCTTAAATGACCAAATAAATATCTCCAACAGTCCAATCTTAAATTTATTCCCATCTATAACAGAAAAAACAATTACTCACCGACATTACTGGGAAAACTCTGACCCTTAAACCGTTTACCTAAAACATCCTGCCTACTTCTCGTTCATTGTCAGTACAATGCGAGAAGGAACCAGTACAAACTTTTCTGTTTGATATAATCCATTTAAATCTTGGTGAGTACCAACATGTATTTGATTTCTTGTCTTAATTAAATTCATAATTCATAAATGTTTTATAATACTGATTTATATAATTTAATATGTATAATAAATACCAACTATATTTTGAATTGCTTATTTTTGAATTTTTTGTGTGTTTTTAGAACTGAGGATGAATGTTTAACATTCGAAACTAGTTTTCAATAAAACAAATTTATAAAAGTGGCAAATAATTTGTCGATCCCTAATTAGATTGATCCTTCTATACCATCATGCGGATGTCAACAAATATAATCCGTTTACGTAGGTTCTAAAATGCAATGATTTTCCTAAATCGTCGAAAGTCTTATTGATAATTTTTCAAAGCCTATTTCTTCTCTTATAAACTCTTTTCTCTCTCAGTTCCCCTCCATGAATTGTCAGTATACGCCCATTTCATATATCCCTCTTCTTTATCAAAACCCTTAAACTCTAGTTTTCCTCACTTGCGCCTTGGCTTCAAAAATAACGACAATAAAATAGCCTCCATAGTGATCCTGGCCCACTCCTGCAATAATCGAATAAGGTTTACCTTATCCCATGTTTAACTCCCGATTGTAATCCTTCATGCATTGGTGAAACCAGAAATCATCTGAAGATCTGCTTATCCTGACCTGAATATTCATAAATTCTTAATGTACAGTCAACCACGCATCGTCTGATATTAAACCTACATGATAATGTTTACTAAAATGATGATAGTATCAACCGTGAACTGTGAACTAAAGCGGAAATAATAGTTCTAGATGAGATTAGTTAGAAAAGATAACAGAAGGGTCTCTGGGAAAAGGACAAATACCCAATTACAGTCTTGAAACTAGCGATGGTCCTAAAGGGTTCCACACCCCACACTGGCCCTTCCTGACCTTCCAGGAATTTATTGTTGGTTCCAGTTGCCCTACTATTGGAAATATTAAACTATTTCCCGAATTAATAACAAAAATAAAGGCACATAATAGAAACTATATGGCAAACGAGAAATAAAGGCATCATTGATTACCAACGGGGCACCATATTAGTAATAACGTAAAATTAAATGTTGAAATTAATGCAAGAATTAAAGCTGCTTGAAAGTCCTGTTTCTCAATGAACTCAAAGTTCATTGTAAATACAGAAGCAAACAAAAACAAAAATGATCGCTTTAGAGGCAATATCGCCCTTTCTTTGCTACGGTTTCGACTCTAGGCTTTTATAGGACCAATCTGCAAGCCCAAGAAATGCCTTTTTACCTTTGTTTCGAAATAATGAAACACTTTTAAATAAAGAATAATGGTCTTTACCAAAACTTTTACTTTTGCTTTAGCACACGCTTAATAATTCATTAATGAATGCGTGTTGAATACGATTACGTATCTATGGATAAATATGGCTAAACTCGTAATCTTAGCAAAGGTAAAAATCTCAAGATAAATTTTCGAAAGGAACAGACGATTCTGATTGGTCTATAACTTAACTCCAAGAAGTCTTGAGAGGTAGTTTACCTCTATTGCGTATTGGACGGTACTGTAGATGTGTGTCAGGAATACGATTGATTTCAGTGTAAATTGCCGGAGTATCTTATGAGTAAGAAGATTTAAAGCAAACTTGAATTAGACGGTTGTCGAGTTTAAGAGGTAAGAAAGGTAGAAATGCGAAATTTGTCAATAGCTGCATTTTGTATTTTGTTTTTACGGGATAGCTACTACCATTGAAGGAGTTTAATCGATTCATCGAAGGTTAATTCTATAATTTTATCATCAGTGACCCTGCACAAGGTGGCAAAGCGAGAGAAAGCGGTAGGGTTTCAGGAATTGTATGTTATATTCTTGAGGGAATCAACACAGGCAGAAAAAGGGAAGGAAAGTAAATATTAAATTATTAGAATCTACAGGTTGCTGGTTCTTCCTTTATTCGTTCGTGGAAATTGTATGATCGGTGATGTCTTGTGTATCTTAGTCTGTGTTTGATTAGGATCTTCAGCTTTTCGGACCAGGTATATAAGATATATAAGGTATATACGAATATATAATATATACCTATTGGAGCCCATGAAACTCATATAACATCAACATCGCAATTCATAAAAATAATAAGAACTTGATTTAAATATAAATGGTATACTGACAAATATATATATATTTATATAAATCCTAAACTACCCTCCGTTTCCCTCTAGAACGTGTAACGAAAGGAAATTCACCGCCGAATAAGCCCAAAAAAATTATTCCTTTGATTATTTATATTACATATGTATTGATGGTTGACCGTACGGAAAATCAAGGAGGTGATCTGGGTGCCGGTCAAGAAGATAGAAGGGCAATGACAGACGTCGGTCGAAGCATTTATCACAGTTCACAGTGGTTGAAAATCGATTCAGAAAAAAAAAATCTGCCCAGCCCGATATGTGAGCTACAGAAGAATAATTTTTGTACCACCTCACAATAAAATTTTCATTAAGATGTACACGTCCAAAAGTTCTACTATTGATGTAGTGAACGAAATTTTGAGATTTTGGGTTAAATACCAGAAACTCGAGAAACTTTTTTTTTCAACAACTAATTATTTCTTAAGACCAAAATGGTAAATTTAAATACAATACAAAAATTAACTAATTTATATATTAAACAATATATATATATATATATATATATATATATATATATATATATATATATATATATATATATATATATATATATATATATATGAAATTGTTACTGGATCTTGGCAAAATCGGACCACCCAGTTTTTAAATATAGGCGTTTCAAGGAAAATACGTTACGACGAAAGAGTTAAATGGAATTTATACTGAAATTATAAATAAACATCAAAAGAGATATTAATTCAGCAATTAATTCTTGAGGTGTTCAAAATATTTATTATAATAATATTTAAGCATAATATTTATTCTTGTAAAATTTTGAAACAATAGCAAGTATAATTTTATTCAGAATACTGATGGAATATAAAATTAAGCAATTAATTAGTTCCTCTTAGTTTTCATCTCGAAATGTAAAATATAAAGGAGATAGGGACGTAATGTAGCAATTAAGATATCGCTATACTAGGATAATATTAAACGAAGCTTCGGAGAAATAAGGTCACGTCAAATGAATTAAGTAAGAACTCAATGTATGTTGCCATCATATATACACAATTATTTTAATCATAATTTAAACCACAGATATGTGTAAAAAAAAAAAAAAACTTTCTAATGCATAAGCACATCAATGTACAGAATAAAATACTATAAAGGATACTATAGAATTTTCGTTGACTGATGCCGAGTCCTCGATCCTTGTACCCATATCAGGTAACTGCTAAGGTCTTTTGTGGTGTGAAAGCAAGATTTCCTTCTGTTATTTTTACTGCATGGCATAATCTCTAACCTTCGTCGGTTATATTACTATAAGATTGTACGGCCGGTTGTCCGTGATAAAACTAAATAGACCTTTGTTATTACTGTAACTTAATTTTCTTCTATTATGGATGTAATAAAGTGATTGCCGTTGAAATGGAACCAAGCAGCTTTGTTCGGAGCTCTTTTGGCTGAAAGTTAATATGATACCTAGGTATATATATATGTGTGTGTGTGTGTGTGTGTGTGTGTATATATATATATATATATATATATATATATATATATATATATATATATATATCGGGTTTTGCGATTTTCTCACATCCCGGTCCCCAATACGCCTTCCCTCCGATATCACCTGTCAAAACAATCTTCCTCCGTCAGACCTCTAGCAGCCATTACCTAGGTATGAAAGTGTGTAAGATGAATGATTTTATTATAACTTAACTTTAAGTTTCCTATTAGTTAATTTATTTTATTATTATTTGTTAAGTATTTATTATATTTTATTTATTTTTATCGTTATTTTATATTTTAATTTCATTTACTTATTTTTGTTCGCTATTCTTTTGTATGTAAATATGGTATGGATAGTTACATATACAACTAGCACCTATTGCCCTCAATTGTTGCAAAGTGTATTCAATAAAAGTGTGTATACAATAAAAACACAGCTTATCTATCATATTCATAATGGCAAAATTGTGCCAAGGAAGGAAATGTCCTTTCTAAATTATTTTCAATTTTAGACAAAAGACAATCGAAATCTGTGACGGTTGATATCCCAGATGGATATTATAGTTGGTTTGAAAGAAAGAGAGATCTTATTAACATAAATCCTCTAAATAGATAAAATATTTTAGTTAGGGTCTTCATAATGTATTAATGTTATTTTTGCCAATTTAAGTTTGTTTAAGTTAAAAGATCGTGTTAACTTCTTCGAGATTTCTTTTATATATCTGTGGTTTTGAAATAGTACAGTGGACCCTTGCTGTGAGATATTGTAATTTTGAAAATTAAAGAGAAATTGTTTATCAAAAATAAGAAATCATAAAAAAAAAATACTAAAAAAATGTTGTTTATCGATACGATATGCTTTCCTAATTCGTGTCATTATTACTCAAAAATATCAGTTATTCAAAGTTGCTTTCCGGAAGGGACTCCTGAATTCTATTTTCATATTTTTTTTTTTTTTTCAAGAACCGACTATTAATTGGAGTGATAGTTTGACTTTAAAATCAATTTAAGTTGTATCATTCTTACAGTGAACGATCCCAAAACAATAATCATAAAATATAAAAGAGAAGTCGAACTTGACTAAAGTTGAGAAAGCAGAACGAATAATAACAACGTGGCAATAAAAAAAAACTACGAAATTAAAAGTTTCGCCAATGTTTTTAATTTCTTTAATTATTATTAATTCTACAGTGTGTGGGAACAAAAAAACATAATATTATCCACTTATTTTAAGACTAGTCAGAGATTGGGACCAGGGCTAGGACTCACGGTATAACATGCGGCGTTATACTGAGGGTCCAGTGTAGCCTGACTAGCAAGGTCCAGATTGACTAGGAGGATAGTGAGGAACTATTATTGCCTTAGGTTTTCATCTTGATAGAGAGTATTGGACTTATCTGACTTGCAGATCTATCCAGGACAATTAGTATGGTCTTTTGAAAGGGCTTAGAAGAGATTTTCAATCTCTTCTCAAACTTACCCCCAGGTCTTCTTTTACCTTTAATCATTTTTTTATTTTATACTAACTTATTTGTATTTTTTCTTGTTATAATATAACATATCCCTCAGATAATAAATTTCTCTTGAGCCTGTTTTATCAATTTATTCTACACTCAACTACTAACGGATGGACGATTAGCATCCTCAATGGAAGCGCAGTAGAAAAAAATACCTTTGTCTAAATTTTTGTGAATTCTCCTTCTCCGATTTCTCCCTTAATTCTCCTGTTAACTATATCCAAAAAAAAGTAAATGTGCCTCTACAATATTGAAAAAAAACTGAGGATTATTAAATGCATTAAATTTATACAAAAAAAAAAATCCTTCAACTGACTATTTTTGGCGATTTCATCATAGATAGAACAGAGAATTGAAATTAGTAGAAAAATTGTTTGTTGTTACAAAAAATCATTGCTTATAGAAGAAACTTATAAAAAAAAAAAATATATTTAGAACATGTTTCACAATACATTTAATTGTTGGTATAAAACTGTCTCGATAAACGTTCAAAATAACAAGAGTATTTATTAATCGCACTAAAAAACTATCAGAGAAAAAGTGCAATTGCTCTCCAATATTTTTCTATAATCATTTCATAATCAGTACAATCTTTTAACCTAACGGTAGTTATATTGCATGTACACAACAATATTATTTTAATGAATGTTTTCTACTCAGAATTTCATATAATATATTTTTTTAAAAGTACATTTTAATCGAATTATAATTTTGACAATAACTCATTTGAAGACAAAAGTTAATATTGAATCAAAATGCGGCACAAGTCAAATTAGGTTTTACAGGTATTCATTTTTTTAAAGCCCTGATTTGTTTTTTAATGAAGTTCGCTTTTTCCAAGCGTGAGTCTGTTCTAAATTGCATTCTTAAAAAATTAATATAAATAAATAATTTTAGACTCTGCATTAATAAATACCATGGTCAGTTTTCTTTCATCCATGATACTTTTTTATCATTATCGTTTTAAAAATAATTTAAAAAAAATATCAATATTGTTTTATATAAACAAAAAATTAATTAAGATAAACTTCAATACCAAAACATTTCCAAACAGTTATTGCTTATTTTGGAAATAATTGAACATCAGATAAAGGTATTTTTTAAAATGTTTTATACGTCCTAAATTGATAAATAGGTAATTAATTTGTCTTATTTTGTTTGTAAGTTTAACTGATCTGAAATAATGAAACCCCAGCTCCTGATTAACTAAGTCATTAATATATTTGTTATTATTTTATTAATTACATCAATCGCCCACGGCATTAATTAATTACACATGACATTCAACACTGCCCACTGCTGCTTCCCACTTAGTTAATTTCCTCTTTCAACTATCCCACACAGATAGCACCCACACAAATTTATTCTATCTCGTGCAAGCCCAAACCCTTATGTGGCATTTGTATTCTATATAAACACATTTAACATAATCATATAACTAGATCATTTAACATCAGAACATTAATCTAAATCAATTCTAATTATTAAATTATACAGGACGGAATTTATCATTACACTAATGATTGCAAAAATAAAAATAAACCAAAATATACCATGGGTACTGTTTTACTCACAAAGAAAGATACAAGCAAACATGAATTGCGCCAAATGGAGTTGAAACACAGATAGAACACGTTCTGGTTTCCAGTAGACATTTTAATATAGTTAACGATGTGAGATCTTTTAGATTACCAGATATCAATTCAGATCACTTTCTGGTAGTTGCAAAGATCAACCATGCAAATAAGATAAGGATATATGAGAGGAATAATCTAAAGATCACCTGGGAAAAAGAAACGTTAAAGGAAGAGGAAGAGGAAATATGTTATGCTTTCTTGTGAGGCATTGAAAGAGGTGTAGGAAATATTCCAGCTGCAATTGGAGGAAGAGGTGTGAATGATGAATGGAATTATCTGAGACAAGCATGTTTGATGCAGCATACCAACATTGTAAGAGGGATGGAAATAGAAAGGAAAAAAATGCGTAGTTTGACCAAGAATCTGAAGAAGCAGTTCAGAAGGCATACCGGCGGCATTTCTGAAGATTGGCTGGTCAACACTGGCTGTGGAGTTGACTCATTTAATGTTTAATATCTGGGAGGCCGAAAAAATACCGGATAGCTGGAAGGAATCAGTTATCATACCCTTATTCAAAAATAAATGTATTCTTCTTATTATTATTATTAATATTATAATATTATTAAGAAAGGACAGAATGCAAAAATTACCGCGGAATCAGCCTGCTGAATACTGCTTACAAAGTGTTTTCCATTTTTTTATGTAAGCGAATAATGGAATTTGTAGAACCTCAGTTGGGTGATTACCAGGGAGGCTTCAGAAGGAACAGCTAAACTATCGACCAGATTTTCTCCTTAAGACAAATAATGGAAAAAAAACAAAGAGAATTCAAAAAGACTATATGTATCCTTTTCGTTTATTTTAAAGCTGCTTATGATTCCATCATCATAAAGGAGCTCTACATGGCAATGGATGAGATGAGTATCCACCCCGAAGTTAACCCGACTTGCAGCACGTATATTAAGAGAGAGTGTAAGTCGAGGGAAAATAAAAGGTCAACCTTTTGCAGTGAACTCAGGAGTTAGACAGAGTGGCCCCCTCTCGTCACAGCTATTTAATATCGCCCTTCAAGTTTTGGTGAAAAGAGCCAAGCTTTATCAGTCAGGTACTATTTTTAATAAAATGATTCAAGTGCTTGGTTATGCTGTTGATGCTCTGGTTGGGTTGTCCCTCAAGGCTGTAAAGGAGGCCTGCGAAGGGTTAGAAAGAGAAGCAGAAAGAATGGGTCTATCTATAAATGAAGGGAAAACGAAAATTTTGGTGCTCAGGAAGAAAACACCTGTAAACCCGCCAAAGCATTATGTACTGGGAAAGTATACGTTCCAGCACGTGTCCAGTTTTAAATATCTTGGCTCCGTAGTAAATGATCAGATGGAGGAAGAGGAGGAAATTCAAAATCGTATTATGGGGACTAACAGAAAATATTTTGCCCTAAAAAGTTTCTTCCGTAGTGCACTGCTAAGTCGGGGTGCCAAAATGACTATATACAAAACAATCATACGACCCTTGTTAACCTATGCCTGTGCAACCTGGACCCTATCCAGGATCCAGGCTGAAAAGATTGACAGGTTTGAGAAAAAATTGTTGAGGCGTATTATGGGACCTATCAGGGAAATTGGTTCGTACATCTTGTGAAGGAAAAAAGAGATCTATCTAGTTATATGACGATCTCCGAGCTTCCCATTTCGTGCGAATTCAGCGCTTCAAATGGCTGGGACAATCAGGATGGATGATGATAAAGCAGCCAGACAGTTATATTATGAAACCCCGGATGGAGTCTGACCGCACGGAAAACCGAAGGGAAGATGGAAAGACTCGGTGTCTGAGGACTTGAGGATGGTCGGAGTGTCCAGCAGACTTGCTATTGACCGCAATGACTGGAAAAGGCGGTTGGGAGGGACAAGGGCAGCTTCTGGCCCCTGTCGAGCTGATAAATAAATAAAATTTATACTATTATATACATAAACGAAACTCGACTTGCTATTTATCTGTATTAGCTCTTGCAGTAGAGACCGGAAAGATGGAAATATCATTAGATGTTCGGCATATAACGGACAATAGGTATCTGATAAGAGCTATTAGGGCTGTCAATAGGTTATTCCAAACATGCACCAGTTTTCACTTGTTTTGTAATCGTAATACTAAAGCGATATTGATACAAACACTAGTATTTACATTGAAATCGTTTCCAAAATATGACTGTATTTTGTCCTTTGGAACGATTGTTGGTAAATAGAAGGAGATGGTGCTAGTATAAAAAGATAAAGGAGTTAGTGTTGTCAGAAAAATATAAGAAGCAGAAACAGAATAATCGTATCTTTATTAATTTCCTAGTAATTAATTATCGTTACTAACTCCTATTGGGGTTAGTAACAGGGCCACTCTAACCACCTGTTTTAATGGGCCAATCCCGGGTTGCAAGCCTTTTGGGGACGGAAATTTTTATTGGTGTTATATTTTTTTGATATTATTAGTTATTTCTATTCAAAATCTTTTCATGACAAAAATAACCAAATAACTTGTTCTAAATGAAATAGAAAGTATTATATGTAAGCATATCTTACGATGAGAGGCGCTTAATTTTTAGTAGCCAACGAGCGCCGAATATCTTAGGACTGCCCTGGTTATTGACTGCACTAATGGGCCTATTGTATAGAATGGTTCTCATTAGTATCAGCATTCGAGCTACTTGTAATGCAAGGAAAATATTTACCAATACTCATGCACATAGTGGTCTTGCTCTGTTATTTTACGAAACGTCCGATTGTAAGAAAAGGACTTCACTGCCAGGAAACGATGTTATCATAGGTGATATCGGTTTGGAAATTAACCTCTAGTAGTATCCAATCAGCAGATTTGAACTGTTTCAATTTACTTGCTGTATTTAGTATAATATTTACAGTCAACTTCATGGTATTTTCTCTCCTTGGAGTTAATCTCGGAGTTCCTTTGGTAATTTGAAAAGCTTTATTTTTAATTTTTCTATTTTCTTGTATTTTAAAATCTTAGCATATAAATTGGGCGTTCTTCTCTTGTCTACACTTACACTTCTCGTGAGATTCTGTCATCTCTGAATCTGGTCCTGATGTCATTTAAAATAAACAATTATCTGGTTGATCCAATAACTCACTGCTTAGTGGCTTTTGGTGTCGCTAAATTCAAATCAGTCATCTGACCCCTATCACGAATGCCGGATTGCGTCGGAAACAATGACACCATTGTTCTATCAATGGGAATAATATATTCTAGTCTTCCACAGTTTCGAATGGGAGGGGGAGACAGTACATCCAAGTTAGTATGGGATTTATCATTTATCAATAGCCCGGATTCCTCCCCTTAAACTCAGTGATTCCAAAAACCTTCAAATTTAGGTTCAACCATTGTAATATTTTTTAGTATTATTTGTTTAAAATTATTTTCAATCTCAATAGTATAATTCAATAATAATTAATTAAGTTAAGTGTTCATATAATAACACCAGTAGACCTTCAGCTATTTTTTATTTACGACAACAATTATTCAAAACACTCTTCATGTCTTATTTTCTGCGAGAGTTGGAATAATCAAGTCAAAATTCAATGATCTTGCTAACTTAAACTAAATGGGCAATTCGTACTTAATTTTTTCTTTAAACTATAAACAACATATGTATTTATAAATTAGACTACAATGTCGTAGTATGATAGATGTGCATGATATTATTTATTATTTTTTATTATTATTATAGATTGACTTATTATATTTTGATATTATAGATTGGAATGATTTTTTTTTATTTGCGTATAGTTGTTCAACAAACTTTTTAACTGTATAGATATTTTTATTCATCTCTTATCGAGCCGCCCGGGGAAGCCCGGGCCCCGGGTATTATGCCCCCTTACCCCTCCTGTCGGTGGGTCTTCTTGGGTGCCCTAAAAAAACAAGAACTAATGTTATAATATCAGACACCTCCACAGCGACCGACACTTCTTGGGCTGTTGCAGGACTATTTCATTTATTCATATTTTTTAGTGATAATAAAAACCGAAAACTGAAAAAGACATAAGTAATAAATAAATAAAAGTAACAGCAATATGTTTTCTTTTCTTAAAGTTTTGAATTTTCGGAAGGATGTTATAACCATTTCCCATATTTTGATTTGGAAAAAACTAAATATTTTCCAATATTAGCTTGAATGATTTGATCAAGAATAATGCTCTTGATGTAGTACCATTGACAGCTATTGCTATTAATGGTCCTAATTAGGATATCGGAAGCTATATTTAGAAGCTTGCTGTTCTATAACTAACCATAATACCCTACCGCTCATCTATTCATCCGTCCCCTGAGAATAACCGCTAACAACTATGCTCTAGCTGCATTGTACACCAGACAGTCCGAAGACGATATCCAATGCCAATCCCGGCGTCTAATAACATTTCCAAGCCCATAATCTGCGAAGCTCTAGCAAAAAAAATACTGAACCACTTACCTATAGGATTAAAATTGAATAGAATAGGGTTTGTCCAGAATTTTTTTAAATTCTCTCTTCTAAGATGGCAACTTGTATCGGTAAGTGCCAAGGACAATCGAGTCATTCTCAAATTTCTAAAGCTGGAAGAAAAAAAAATCGCGTTCATGGAAACTAGTCTTGAACCGTATATAAGGGCTATACCAGTGGCAAAGAGTGTAAAATCTGACTTGATTTGCGAATTTTACGATTTTTTAGGTACTTTAAAAATTTGAAAAAAAAAGAACTTTTATATGACGAGAGTTAGGAAATTAAAAAAAAAATCTTTATTTTTCCCGTGTTTTTTTGCGTTTGTAATCCCTAGTAGGGCTAATTGCCGTTTTATGATGGACCACCAGTAATCAAAATACATTTTTTTGATCGAAAATTTTTGACATTCTCTTCGAACAGAATTTAAGTCGCACGAATTTTTCACAAGAAATTTTTATACAAACTTTTTATATTTAAACACTTAATATCTCGTAATGTACTGTTCATTGATAGGAACCGAATGCTATTGAGTGGTTGAAAAAAATGAAAATCGAGAAAAATTAAAAATGCCGAGCTTCTTCTAGAAACCTCGTGACAGCTAAAGTGACATTTTATTTGAGAATGACCCCAAAACATAAAGAATTAAAAAAAAAATTGGTAATTGTTTGCAGAATTAATAAGTTGGGCGTTGCGAAGTTACACAAAACATATAACCGAAAGATTAAACTTATTAAGGGAAATTAAATATAAATTACAACTAAAAATAATTATATATAACTATTATAGAAAAACTTAATTAATTCAAAGAAAAATGAAAAAAATTAGAGGGATATCGAAAGATAATAATGTATAATTAATAAAAAGGAAAAATAATACTCTATAACTAATGTAGTATAAAATAAGACAAAAAAACGTAGAGCAGGCTAAATATTATGGAATATAAGAGAAAATAATAAAACTACACAATGTATTAATATCATAGAATATAAAAGAGTATAAATTAGGAAATATACATGTAAAATAAGGATTAGGTCCTATACATAGCTATTCATTACTCAAATCATTTAGCACAATATACTATATATCTACCTCCTTATAGTCCTCCTCGAAGGTTGAAACGGCAGTGGTTCCGAGTCCTTTTATAAATATGTTATGTCAGCTGCTCCACTCAAGTCCTGAGAGTTTGCGGATCTCGCGCCCTCTGCTCACAATCAGTCTCCACTTTCTAAATATTATTAAATACTTTACGCGACTGAGAGAGAAACGCTGGGAACTTCAAAAGTACTATTTTGCTCTCCAAATGTGAGGGAGCAAAGATTGGTTCGGAGTTTCATGCGCTAAGTGTAAACATTTTACAAAATCATGAATGTTTTTAAGATGATTTATTTTATTTTAACTTAACTTTAATTTTCTAATCTCAAATATTTGCTAATTTCGCTATTATTTAATTTATTTTGATAAGTATTCTTTTATTATTTTTCTTTAGCCCGTAAATATGGCATATCCCTTAAGTGTGGTAGAGGGTAATATTTGTCAATAAAAAAACAGTTAATCTCAGAAAAAAAAATACATAACTAAAAAATAATATACGTAACTAAAGAACTATTCAAAACCGATTGATAAGCATGACTAATTTTAGTATAATTTTGTAAATATAAAATAATTTAGGTGGTAGAGTAGCAACTGTTTTGTGATGACGGCGTGCTTAAGGATTAGTGGAGGCTTCTGTAATTTATACCTCAGGACATAATTTATATTTTTCTCAGTCGTAGAAAAACATATTATCACCTAGTAAAATGTTCCAGTTATGCTCTATACCCTTGAGAATAATTTCTTGTTTTTTTTTTAATAATTCAAATATTTAACTAATGCATTTTTGAAAATTCGAAATTTGGAGACGGGATTGTTGTCCTTAGTACGGATGTCAATAACCAGTCGGTAAAAACCGATAACTTTTTTTTTTTGTTTTGTTTTTTATCAAATAACCGGTTTGGTTCGTTTTTTTAAAAAATAATCTGTTGTTTTTTTTTAACCCGAAAAACGGAGAAAACCCCGATTTAAAACAAATTTCGTAAAAAAAAAAAAATAAGAAAAAACTATTGAGCAAAAAATATGAAATAAATATGCTACCTTCTCAAAGAATTTAGAATATATAACATTATACGGATACAGAATAAAGTTATTCTGTACTCTTATTTCACGTTCACCAGGAACGCAGAAGCGGTTTTTAGATTTACAGATTTCTTTTTAGTTCATTATTACTCATTTTATTTCTCTGTCTCATTATCAGTTATTTCTTAGGTCAGTCAGTTTGTTAGTTTCTTTAAGATAACTGAATACTTTAAAGTTTTTTTTTGTTTTTTTTGTTAATCGCTTAAACTTTTAATTTAGTCTAGTCAATGAAGGCTCAAAGGAGGGTGTAGATGGAAATGACGGGACGGCCAAAATTGACTTCAGGGCTTTGTTTGGACTGGTCAAGAGGTAAATATACTAAAAGTCCCCGTGTCTACGAGCAGAGGCAAAGAGAGGAGGAGGTCATATATTTTGTTTTTTCGTTTATATCTTGAAAGCGGTTGGTCCTAGCTTAAAATATTTTATTTATAAAGCTGAAGATCATTAAATTTCCTACAAGAATGTTCCTATTATTTTTTTCTTACCTGTTATATTTTAAGAAATATACGTTCTTGAAAATAACAAACGGTAAAGCATAGATCGGTATAGTACGGTGTCAAAAATTATTTTTTTTTTTCAAATTTGGATGTCACCGGCTCGTATGAGTGATTTTGATAAGGCATTACTATAAAAGAAAATTATCATTTTTCCGCAAATTTATTCAAAAACCGGTTATTTGCATCGGTTAAAATCGGTCGGTCTTAAATTAAAGTAATCTAACCGATAACCGATAACCGGATTTTTTTCACAAAAACTGACACCCCTAGTCCCTAGGCACAACAACCTAATATAGCTATAGACACACCTGGATGTACTTGCAGGCATTAGATGGAAAGAGCAGTTTTCATGAATAAAAAATAATAAAAATATATATAAAAAAAAAAGAAACAATAATAAAAACTCAAATACTGTAAACAAACAGTTTATTGATTTATAAATTTTTCAGGTCTAAGTATACAAAAAAAAAAATGAACTTGATAAACAAAAACTAACATCTGAACTTAACAGATACTAACTTAACAAGCCCTTGTATTTTCTAAAGGATATAGGCTGAGATATTAGTTATGATTTCGATAAGTTCAAAATAAAAAATAAATCTTCGAAAACTAGATATTAAACTAGGACTGTGAAAATAACATAGTATCAGGATGGATTAATATTTCAGGGAAGCTATAAGAAGGGAAGTTTCTACAACGCCAGTTTTGCGTTGGTCTAGCAAGTATATCCCAAATATACCAGTCAGAAAGTATTAGTCAGTCCGGAAAAAAAGTTTTATGGCATTCAGAATAATTTTTGTTTTTAATATTCTCTATTTTACGCAGTAAAACAGTAGTAGGAGTTATGCCCGGCATATAGATTTGTCAGTTTCGGTACTGAGCAATAAGTAAAAAGAAGCAATAAATAAAAAAGAATAATAAATAATTCATCATTTTAAATATTTTATTAGGAGTCTGCGTTCATAAGATATATATACTAACAAAAATTGTTGTTTTTTTTTTCATTTATTCGAGATATTATTATGGGCTTACAAGAAAAAAAAAAGATTTCATTTTTACTCATTATATTGTCTGATATAGCTTTTGTTGACTAAAAAGGAAAATCGCACAAAGGAAAAAAAAAATGTGTCTACGATTATAATTATGTCGACAACTTAAAAAAAAAAAAAATGATTCCATGGTTGGATTTAGGCTCGTTACATGTGTAAAACTTAAAATATATCCGATTAAATTGGTGAAGTATTTTAGGTAGCTATCCTATTTATCAAAAGTGAAAACAAAAAATACTTTTCCAATGCCTTGAAAAAAAAAAATTGTTTTCCAACCTTCAACAACTGTGCTTATGTGATTACACTAATATCCAGCTCAAGATGTGAAAAGAAATAAGCTCCGAAATATAACCGGATTTAAGTTCAAATATATTTGAAAATAGTGGAAGAAATATATCTGGATGGAAAGAAGGTAGCTATTAGAAAAGTAAAGAGCATTATACGAGCCATATAAGCCAATGATCGGGAATACAATTTTGGAAAATTCTATCTCTTCATATCGAATATAAATCCACCTATCCATTAATGGATTCACGGCTTCTCGATTCATTTCGCAAACTGAACCTTCCATTAACCTACAATGCAATAAAGGGCTAGGTATCCAATTTGCAGAGGGTTTGGACCACCCAAAGTCGATCAACGGCTGATATAACCGAAAATAAATTCTGTCCACATGCGGACTCGAACTCGGATCCGGGAATTCGTCGTCAGCTGTTTAATGAGGTTTGATAATTAATACTATCGATTAAAAAATAATTGAACGTGGAGATTAACTTGATTGGGGATGCGGTCAAAAGTCAAATACACAGTAAAAAAACAAATTGTTTATTGATAATTGTAAGACGACTTTTATTATTATTATCATGTATAAATAATCATCTGATCCCTTCTTCATTCTGCATCAGTAAGTTATTTTTTCTTTTTTTTTTCCTGTCATATTTGTAGTTAAAATGATGAATTGAAAAGTTTTGTCTTTTACCAATCCAATGGGTTTAATAATACTCTTCAAATTAGATTTAGAGTTCTTTTTTTTCAGCAGACCCTACCACTTTGCGGAACTTGGCCGATCTGAATTGTTAAATCAACAAAGAGTAAAAATCTCTCATTTAATCTCTCTTAGCCCAGAGATAGCATTTTGGCTTACAAAAGGTGGAGCAATTTTTATTTTCAGGTGTGGTTATATTCTTTGATCCCTTTGTGAAAAAATCCAAGTTTTCGACCTCCCACCCCTTGTGCGTTTTCTGCCATCTCGAAAAAGCCGCTCAGAAAACGCAATGTTTTCAGTTTTTCCTCAGTAACTCGCTTCCAGAGCATTTCAGGCCAAACGTTGTCGTTACCAATCTTAAAAAGCATTATATTTTATACGTAACATATTTGAAAATTCGGAACAGCTACTGAGATACGTGGCAGTCAAAATTGTCGAAAATTTCAAAAAAACGAAAAAAGATAGATTTGTTAGTGGTTTCGCCTTAATAACTATTTTCCAGCGCAGTTCAGTGTGAAATGCGTAACAAACAATCTTGTAGAGCATTTAATTTTTTACTAGTTTCATACAAAATATTTTTAATTACTTCCAACAGACGCCAAAAAGTATTTAAATAGCAATTTTAGTGAAAGTGGACTAGTAACTGAAAATATCATTCTGTTCAAATTAGTAATCCTGAATGTAATTATAATCTTTAAACCATTATGTATGTAACTTCTGGAGGAATAAGAACTTTTTGAATGTTCAACATATTTAAAAATACTTATATTTCAACAAAATACAATTTGGAAATAAATCTTAAATTTTACTATAATGATATATACAAAATTTTAAGTTAAAAATTCATAATCTTTTTTTGGCATAGATGTACATAATTAATCACTTTGAGTAATAGACAGTATATCGTTAATGCATCAGTTAGGTGGGTTTATTATATCTAAATGACGTACTTCGTTTTGATACTGTTTACAAATACTATAATCTAATCTGACGTTTATACATTTTATAATACCTTTTATTAAAAACTATTATTCGTTTCATAGCACGACCTTGCCAAATGAAGTGGGAAAGAACAAAGTTGATGTAGTACATGGAGGCTACCGAGTTCACTGGAGTCGGAGGGACTGTTTTTCTGATATTTTAAATAAATATCAGACCTACTTATAGCGGCATCATGGTCAAAATACTGTGGTAGTCTTCGATGGTTACCCCACTGACGAAAATAAAGGAAGTACGAAAATCATTGAAAGAGATCGTCGTTCCAGGTTATAATCTTGTGCAGACGTTATCTTTTATGGCACAATATTTCCGCAGATGCCAAAGGATAAATTTTGATCTAAAAATAAAAACAAATGGCGATCCAGCTCACTGCTTCAGAAGGAATTCGAGAAAGCACAAATGGTCACCAAGCAGGCAACAGAAGATGGTGACGTGTTAATTGTGAAAACAGCCATTTCTTTGTCTTCCGAACAAGATTCTGTAGTTAAATATTGATATATTAGCTTTAGTGACGACTTTAGCACCAGATAATGTATTATTTTACTAATTAGGAAGTGGTAAGATGGGAGATGCATTGTACTACAAAACATCTTTCAAATATAATAATATTGTAGAAACCATTTTATTTCTGCATGCGATATGTGGTTGCGATACCACCTCTCCTCTGTTTGGGCAGAGTAAAATTAAGTTTTGTACTACACTTGAAAGAGATGTTTTCCTCAATAAAAGTTGTGCCATTTTTAATACTCCGGTACAGAAAAAGAGAAGATTGCAGAAACTACTGCAACTATCCTTGTGGCCGTTTATGGAGGTGACTTAAACGCCTCTATGAACGAGTTACGGTATCTTCACTTTGCTAAAGCTGTAGCAAACAGAGCACGCCTATCTCAAACAAGGGATGGAGTTCAATATCATGAATAAAGAACTTATCTGAAATTTCAAACGTGGATGAGAAATGAAAAAGACGCCCTCAACTGGGACAGGAAGAAGGATAATGAGGGCCTAACTCCAGTACTAATGAATGAAGAACCAGCTCCACTGGCATTGCTGAATATGATTTCATGCCGATGCAAAAAGGCTTGTGGCAACAAATGCAGCTGGAAAAAAGCAGGACTTCGATACTCCATTGTATGTGTTAGTTATGGATTGGAATCATGCGGTAATGCATCACACATTGAATTTAAAATGGAAGAAGACGTGTATGACGATTACTGTATATTGCTCTAAGTGATGAATTATATACACATAGCATTTCCAGGTCAATTGTAACCTTCTCCAAATCAATTGTCACCTTTTCCATTTCAATTGTAACTTTTTTCCATTTCAAATGTAACCTTTTCCATTTCAATTGTAACCCTTTCCAAATCAATTGTCACCTTTTCCAATTCAATTGTAACCTTTTCCATTTCAAAAGTAACTTTTTCCATTTCAATTGTAACCCAACCGCACATGAATTATAGCATTTCCAAGTCAATTGTAACCTTTTCTCAATCAATGGTCACCTTTTCCAATTCAATTGTAACTTTTTCCATTTCAATTGTAACCCAACCGGACTTGAATTAATTCAAAATTATTTATTTTATTATTGAAAAATAATTATTTTAATTACATTAATGACTTTTGAAATAATTTCGGCATATTCTTTCGACATTTTTTTCCGTTTATTAGATAATTGACATTAAGTGCTAATTTCAAGCAGGTAGTTTAAATTTTTGAAATAAAATTGTTGTCTATTTATTTTTAGATATTTATTATTTTTTATTTATTTAATAGAGGGAGAGTGGATTTCATCGATTTGGTGATCGCTCATTAGGTTTTCGACGTTGTTAATGTTAAATTTAGTACCGAAATTTTGTTCGGCCACGAGTATTTCTATTTAATTATTAGTTTTCAAAATTCTTCAGTATAGGTATCGTTTACTAGGTTTTCAAGGGCGCTATTTCCGAATTCACTATCGGATTTCCGATCGCGCATGCGCATTTCGTTTTTCCGTTGCTGTTGGAGTTTTCTATGATATAGGGATCGCTTATTAGGTTATGGAGGGTTCTGATTCCATTTTTTAAGTTGAGTTTTGGATCGCGCATGCGCGTTTGGCATTCCCGTTACTGTTGGAGTTTTCTATGATATAGGGATCGCTTATTAGGTTATCGAGGGTTCTGATTCTGTTTTTTAAGTTGAGTTTTGGATCGCGCCTATTTACTCAATAAAATAATTCGCATTCGTATACTTGGCAGCATTTGTTGATGAAATAATTTTTTCTGCATTTATGGGTATGTTTAGTTTTCCAAATTAATACGGCCAATTTTGTATTGAAAGAGCTTCAAAACTGAATTAATCATCACAGAATTATCTCGTAGCATTTATTCCTTTAAATTCAATAGATATAAAATCTGTATCTGAAGAAAGAAAAAAAAACGATATAATAATCCCGTTTATTCTTGGAAGATTATTCGACTGTGTTTCAGCAAATCCTCTTTCAGTCATTTTAATTAAAGATTTCACATAACATTTAATGATAGAAACCGTGATATCATTAAATTTATCGTCGATCACTTAAAGAAAGTACCCAGCAACCATCCGAAGTAGTTATCCTGACATAAAATTTGACGTCACAATACTGTCTAACCAATAGCATTGCGTTTAGATATTTTAAATTTCGTCCGTATTTATTGCATTTTTGTTTAACTAAAACTTATTAATTAGCAAAAATTTGGAAAGAAAAAACTATTTAGGTTTTAATCAAATAAAAATTAACAAAAAAATATTTGAAGGAAATATATTTTTCGTGCATATGCCTTATTCTTTACCCGGTTTAAGCATCACAACACAAGTGTAAAAGGTCCCGTTTTACGCCGGGAAATCACGTTTAGGTAGACTTTCGCAGGTATTGCCCGTGGTTGAAGCCGGCAAAGTTTGCTGGCAGTTTACTCCTATTTTGACTGAATAGGTAGGGTAATATTTCGCTCCCACTTCCCGGCAGTATAGGTATGACATCATACCGTGCGTCCCTGACCGTTCCAGAAGGAATACAGCCTAAGACGCGACAGTTCCCACTTATAATTTGAAACAATGTTATTTAACAAAAAGGGATTTATTATGACGATGAACGTCTAGTAGTTTGTAAATCAGTTTTAGGTTCTTTATAACCACAAACTTAAGGACTACAGAAATGTAATAGTAAAAAATAATGTGTGGAAAAACATATTATTTTATTTTTATTATTATTACTACACATTATTATTATTGTATTAATAAACAATAAATAAACCGCTACAGACGAACTTTGTTCATTGTCTAAAATACCTTGCAAATATCTAGTTGTACCTAACATAACAATATATATGTTTTACATATATAGTTCCATATATGTAAATACTTGTAAATAAACGTATTCATTTATCTATAATTTGTATGTATCTAAATAACATATAATTTTAAAGGTTTTAAGGATATACTGTTTAGTTATAACGATATGGTATGTTTATAAATATAGGAGAGGTTATAACGTTATAGGTTATATAGTGGGCCACTGCGGTGGGCAGTTTCAGTGAAATATAGAAGCAGTAACAGTTAGCGGCTACGATTGGCAAACTCTGCCAGTCGCAAACGCGGGCAGTACCATCCAGTCTTCCTTTACGATTTTTGTTCTCACGTTTTCCACCAAACCTACTGGCTCTTCCTAGAGCCATTTCTTTCGACTTTCTACGATCCTACCCCGGGGATCCTTAGAAAATAAAGCGATTGAAGCAGAAGAATTAAAAATAGAGCTGAAATAGTTTTCCCGAAAAATTAACGGCATTAGTACGACTGAGAAAGATTTAATGTGCATTTATAACCTCAACCTAGAAGATTTTTCCTAAACAAACTAATTGTATTGAGAGTTCTACTGACTTTTAAAAAATTGGAAATGATTAAATATTTTCTACGATTATGAATCAGGAAAAATTGAATGGTTTGGCAATTATTTCAATAGAAAATGGTGTAGCATAATCTATTATTGTCGAACTAGTGAAATTTGCAAAAATGAAAGTCCGGCGCGTTTCTTTCAGATAGTATTAGTTTTATTGTTTTGTAAATAAATAATTTTAAAATAATAAAAAGAAATTTGTTTAAAATAGTTTTCATGCCCAATTCATTTCCTATTTAGATTATTTATGCATATATATATATATATATATATATATATATATATATATATATATATATATATATATATATATATACACACACTCATATATAGTTATTTTTTTGCAAAGCCGCCGCGGAATTTTCGCACACTAGAATATTACAACGCGTCGGCCTTAAGTTATAATTTTACGTAGTTACATTGGAATAGCGCTAGCGCGGCTACTAAGAGAGACCATACTCCAAGAGTGGCAGACATTGTGGGACAACAGCCCTCCTAATAAACTGAAGGCCATAAAGAATGAAGTGAGACCATGGAGCAGCTCCAGTCGCAACAGCCGCAGAGAAGAAGTGGTCCTTATACGACTCAGAATAGGACATACAAGTTCACTTAATAACTAAAGAAACTTCGCCCAGATGCCAGAAATGTAATGAGAGATTGACAATAGCCCATATCTTTGAGGATTGTGCTTTGTACATGAGAACATTGGATGAAACAGGAATACGTACCGATATGCCAATAGCGTTGGGAAATGAGGAAAAATATGTGAATAAGGTAATCTCCTTTCTCTCCAAAGAAGAATTTTTTTAAAATATCTAATATTACTTTTCCCCTTTTTTCTTTTCTTTCACTATCTAATTTATTTATCTTTTCATTTATTTATTTCTCTTATCCTCTTTCTTATTTATGCTTTATTCTTATTTATTTATTTCTCCCTCTTATTTTTCTAATTTTTATTTATTTATTTTTCTTAATTTATTAACTTTTAATTTATCATTTTTTGTCTTCGTATCCTTACAATCTTTTCTTATCACTTCTATTTAACCATCCCATCTAATGTCCTTCAATATTAAAAATATAAATACATAAGCGTTAACAAAGACGTTGATGACCAACAGGTTTTACGCCTTAATCTTTTTAAAACGACCAACCAACTATAGGAATAGCCATTTCTTTTGACTTTCTACGATCCTGCCCAAGGGTTCCGTCAAATTCATCCCCCTCTCCAGTTTGCAGGCTTATATAGGGACTTAAAATTAACAGGAATTCATTTATTATTCATAAATGTTTTAGAATTCATTTATTTATAAGTAGTACAGTAAAATGCCTCTGTAACATTGTTTCATAATAAAAGTAAATTTGTAAAGGCAATACTGGTTGTGAGTTCCTTAAGTTATTCAACAAATTTATTATAATTAACTCTAATGGCAAGTCACGCCCAGATTTCAAGTCTGTCTCTCAGTGAAAACAGGTTACGCACAGATAAACTACCTCTTACAGAACCGTCTGGATGGAATACGGAAGTTTGTGTATGTGACACGCATTGAGGACAGCCTATTGTGGACGCAGGTTCACGCACGAGCAGATACCCTAACGCCCCACAGGATTAGACAGTTGGCAGGCGAGTCACAAACTTACCCTAATTAAAGTCCAAGAGGCGATTTACGAAAAATCTTTTTCCGATTCTTTTTTTGTGACAGATATTACAATCCGCTACATTCTAATGCAATAAGTAATAGTGATGAATTTACACATTCATTTCATATTTAAAAAGGGACAACATGAAAAAAAGATTATCTATAAACATAAAATAAAATATTATAATAATAAATTAAACTAAAACATTATATGAAATGAAATGAAAATAAAATTTTATTCTGGGACTTTTAGTTCCCTTAGAATAACAGAAAGGTTCAGTTCTAGTACTATTTGTCTAGCTTACAGTAAATAATTAAGAAAAGTTAAGTAGTTAAATAAAATAAAGGAAATTTTATTAATTAAAGGCATATGAATCGTAATAAAATATATATGTTCACCTGTCTACTAACAATAGACAATAACTGACAAACAATAGACATAATAATAATAAACATAAAACTGTAAACAGTAAATATAAGATATAAACATAAAATGAAGATATATATAACTATAGTACTTACATAAATGCGGAAGATTGATAGTTAAGGAGGTGGAGAAATAATTGATGCTTAAAGGGGGTTAAGCATGAGGATTTGCGAATGGAGTTGGGTTAGGAATTCCAAAATGAAGTAGCTCGAAAGATAAAGGATCTTTTGAAAGAGGCAGTTCTATGAAAGGGTATATACAAGTCTGTAGGTTGGGATCTGGTGTTTAAGGAATGTACAGAGGAACACGGGGTGAACAGATCAATAATATAAGGAGGCTTTTTGGTTTTGAGGGTTCGGAAAAGATAAATACCTAGGAAGTATTGCTGTCGGAAAACAGGTTGAAGCCACTTTAACTCGGCGTACCAACTGGAGACGTGGGAGCGCCTGGAGATTCCGAAGATGAATCTAATAAAGCAATTCATAATAGTGATAAAAATAAATTAAAAATACACTATAATCACATCCATTCTTATTTACAGTATGTAATCAGCCTGAGAGCCCTTAAAACCGTTTCCTCCTCCCAAATATGAGGTTATAGCATGCCTCAAGCCTTGAACTTCTCTCTCGCCGCATTTCTATTATTAATAAACAATGGAGGCTGAGACATCAGAATTAGCATAGTAAATGAGTGTTACGAGAATTTGTAGCAAAACATCAATAACCGACCATGGTAATATTAAAATATTTAGATTACAATAAATTAATTATAAAACTATACAATGCGACTAAATCCTTACTGAAATCGCAGTCTCGTAATCGGGGCAACCTTAATTTCATTGGCACAGAAACATGTAACTGGGACAGGAAGACCCATTAACGCTTATCCACTTACTACCAAGATCCCGAGTAGTATCTTGCCAACTACTCTGGCATCCATACTAGATAAGAGACTACCTGATGGATTGCACCAAGCTACATGCCCCTCCTATCTCAGCTTCATCCCCTCCATAGCCTCAGATACTGATTGACGTCATTCCAAATAAATGCGATTCCCCATTTTTCTTTCTTACCTATATTTGTATGCTCTTATCCCATGTGCCTCCTCATCCCATAATCCTGCTGATGATTTTCCTTTCAAATCTTTCTTTTTTGTATTCTAGACTAGCATTCCAAAAATATACAGTTAAAGTTGACTCTACCTTTCTTTTCATCAAAATTGTCAATTTCTGTTTAAGGCTCAACATTTATTAAAATAATACTTTAACAGGCTAAGAACATTTATTATACATTAACGTGCTAATTATTAAGCACTTCCTTTTTATAGATTTCAACAATATTATTCCATATTATAGATTTCAACGTTTCGGTTTAATGCCCCATCTTCAGAAATACACACGCAATACATTAAATGAGTTTATTGTTTGCATTACTCATTTTTCCTAGTTCAACTATGCATAATTAAACATTTGACTCCTAATTATCACATCCATAATTTATAATACTACTTTGTCCTAATTTAAATAACATTTGAAATTTTATATAATAATTACTTTAAGATGCATCAAAGTCTAGATTTGCAATGTTACGGCTAAGTTTATTATACAGTAATTCCCTGCCGGATTCGAATTATCCGAAACCCGGATTATCAGGAACTTTTTTCCCCCTTTTTCCTTAAGGTACATACGTTTTTTCAAAATAAATTGATACTGAATTATATTTACACAATTTAACGGAAATTCCGAATTTTAATTACGTAATTAAAGATATACTTATAAAAAAATTTAATACGGTTAATTTTAAATACGCTTCTCTTACGTCCAAATTGATTTTTAAATATGTATTCATACATATTTCGAGAGAAGCGATCCCGAATAGGTTAATTACAATTTTTGGGACAATATGAAATGAAATTGTTGTTAGAAGTCCACTCCCCTTTCTGTTTTGCTTCTCATGTATTTATACTTAGAATTCAGTTCATTGTTGTCTCTTGTAGCGTTTACTCTTTAAGTTTTTCTCACTTTATTTTTGTTTTATTGTAGCTCTACAAACTGTTTTATACGAGGAAATATAAGATAAAAGGATAATAGGAAACATAAGTATAAATATACTAGAATAGCATAGAGAATATGGTAAAATAAACTATTTTATGTTATTCTATTTGTATGTTATTTTATTTATTCTTCTCTTTTCTATTGTTCATGTATCTTGTTTTCTACCGTGTCTTACCGCGCATACAACCTTTAATTATCTCCGTCAACTCAAATGATTTATTCCAAATAGCTTTTTTTTTTTTCAGGAAAAAAAAAATGAAATAAATATCTTCAACTTAATTTTTATTTGAAAGATGATGAATTCGAAATTATGATATTGAAATAATTATATCAAGATACTATAATCGAAATGGAAGTACTGTATAAAAAATCTAATACAAGGATAAAAATACAATAGTTAGAGTGATATGGGGCAAGTGCGCACTAAATTTTAATAACTTTGATTTTACAGGAGTATAAAAATTTAATTTTCGAAGCTATATTTTTCCTATATTTTTTTCAATGTTCCTTTTGTGTTTAAATATTACATTCAAGCCTACGTTTTAACCACGTCCATTTTGATGAGATTGATAATTTAATTAATATCTGGAAGACTCATTATTCAAGCAAGAGCGGTTTTTGGGCAAAAGCCAAGTGCAAACTAGTTTGGTTTCCGGATGATTATTATGATTAATATGATTATTATACTGGTGTAATCATCGAAAAAAGTCACAACTTGCCTGAGATTTGGGTGTGGAATATAATAGAATAAATGTATTGAAAAAAATATTTTTTGTATTAATTCGCTAGTCCGCAGCATTAATAATTGCTAATGATTAATAAATTAATCAAAGAAAAGTTGGAAGAAGTGTTGGAAAAAGATTTATTTATGTTAAAAACTACAAAAGCAATAATCCACGGAAAGTTTAATTTCACCTTGGCCGGCTGAGATTTATTTCTTCTCTCTTTTTTTTCAGCAATCCGACGTTAGAAAAGGGTCAGAAACTGTAGATAGTCAAGTCTTCAGTAGGCCGCCGGATAAATTACGAGCTCTTGGGAAGTACAAGATCTTAATCAAATAGTGAAAAAAAAAATATATGTACATATTTTTATCTACGTAAATATATATATATATATATATATATATATATATATATATATATATATATTCATACATACATACATACATACCTAAATACATATAGTACATAAATATTTGTATATGAAGATAAAGATTAATATATAATGTCTCAAGGGTAGTGGCCCTTTCTAGCAGAATAATAAGTCTCTTAAAAATATAAAAAGAAAAGTGAGTGATAGTGGGAGAGAGAGAGAGCAATTATGATTATTCAAAAAATAACTCTCAAAATATCTGTAAACACTTATCATGAATAAACATTTACAATTAGTCTAGAAGAAGCATTAGAACCATTACAGGATTTAGTGACAATAATAAATCACTAACTAGGTTAGTGCTCAAAACTGCCGTCCGATTTATTCTAAGGGTACAAGCATGGCAAGACGTGCATGAAAATTGGCATGACTGCGAAAACATACCAATTTTTCTCGGACTTCATGCTTCATAATTGCATACATTGTTTTGATATCATGGTGTAGTACAAATTCGTTTGGTTTACGTTGATGACATAATATTTTTTGTATCGCATTTACAGATTCAATATAAGTTCCATATTTAGTCGATGGGGCATAAAGTCCAAAGCACGTATGTCACCTTGGTAGATGTTTTACCTGTGCGTATATGGAAAACCTACTGCAATACGTACAGTGGACGTTGACGAACTCAGCTAGGTTTTTTAGACTGTAATACCTCTGGAAACCCTACTACAATTCGTCTCAATAGTGACCAGGTGAAGTAGGGTTTCCAATTTATTTCAGACTTAAACACAGTTGAAACTTCATATTATTCAACCTAGTGCAACATGGAGTAATTATTTTGATTTTAGTGTAACTGTAAGGAACAATATCTTATTGCATTAAATGCGATACGATTCTTATATACAATTGTAATACAATAAATCTTATATACATTATATCATAATTTTAGTACAATAATTAAACAATCAGGTACAATTGTACAGTATCTTATTGTACAATTTCAAACTTAATTATTTGAACTTAACCATTTTGAACGAAATGTTTTATTCGTTCAGTCCGTTGATAGTTTAAGTTGACCAAAATCCAGTAGTCTGTTCCATTATCATATTCTGAGGCGCTTTGAAATATTCTCACAATTTAATAATAGCAGCGAAATGTTTGCACTGTTTTTGGTTTTTCGCTTTTAATTTTCAAAAGTATGCTTGAAAACAGTATTTGAAGCACGCGTTCTTACCTTTCTTAAAGTAGACTAGATTTGGCATAATTTTAGCTAAACCGGTGCTCTGTAGGTCGAATATTTCCTGAGATGCAATTCTTCAAATATTGGTCATTTAGTAAGACCATTAACAAGTCATACAATGGTATCAAAATAATTTAAATTACACAGTTTTACAGTTCATTTAAAAAAATTACTAAAACCTTCCTGCAAAAATTCTACTAAAGTCATCTTAATACTTTAATTTGTATTGAAATATTAAACATTAAAATGTTCCAAAAATAAATAGAAACTAAAAAAAAAATTTATTTTAAGGAAAGTCTAAAATTAACAAGAAGGCTGTTTAACCATTCCCTGGTACTCCAACTCGTTATTTTAATAGACCTAGTAAACTGTGTGAATGAAGGTCAACATTTTTAGAGAAGTGTTCAAGTCATGGAAAGGTTTTAGAGCAAATCATTCCAAAATCCAATTTTCTGATTTTTTTTTAGTATTTTATTGAATAAATGATGAGTCAACCATTGGGTTCACAGGCTTTATTATGTGCTTGAGGTAATGTTAAATAGATTTGCTTCAACTTCAGTACTTACAATTTTCTTCGTAGGGTTATTATTTTCCTCAATATTTGGTTCAAACTTAGACCCAAAACTTAAAGCTATACATTTTAAACAAACTGACCAATTTTTGAAGTATCGTATCATGGGAAATGCTTGATTTACAGAGCTGCGGTTAATTTAAAATTGTGCCAAACTTGGACTAATTTAATAAAGGTAAGTACGTCTTTCGCTATCACGCATACTTTTAAAATTATAAATAAACATCAAAAAGTGTGATAATTAAAAAAAAAAATAATTGTTGTATAATTCCAGACATTATTATTCATATAATAATACAATTTTATATAAGAATCGTATCACATTTAATGCAATAAGATTTTGTTCCTTACAGTTATACTAAAATCAAAACAATTACTCCATGTTGCGCTAGATTGAATAAGATGTGTGTTTCGAGTGTGTTTAAGTCTGAAATAACTTAGAAACCCTACTTCACTTAGTCACAATTTGAGACTGTGTGTTGTGTTTATGATATAGAACATTAAATGTACCTATTGAAGTTTATTCCTTATTCCTTCCTTGAACGTCATTCCTTAGGTAAACTTAAAATTCAACAGGTTATGAGCCCAGTAGATTGAAAAGTGTCAAGAATCGGACAGTTGCTTAGTCATGGTAAATGTGTTTCTAGGAAGCGTGGACGTATTCTCATATTCAATAAAAAAAATAAACATGTAAGAATCAAGAATCCTTTCGTTTAGAAAATTGGAAGGGGGATCATATTATTCGACATGGAAATTCTAAATTGAAAATTATTTTATTGATGAGCAGTTGTGGGAATAGATTACAGGTGAGAAAGCCGATGTGTATCAAAAATTAACTTTATGATTATGAGAAGTTTGTATCATGTGTAATGGGAAAACGGACTCTTAGACCATTTAATACTTCAGAAACTAGAGCAACAAGTGTTTTAGAAGTAATTCATAGTGATATGTGGGCCTATGTTAGAACCGAGTTGGGGAGGAGTAAAATATTTGTTGACATCTATTGATGATTTCATTCAGAAAAGTTTCATTTATTTATTAAGAAATAAGTTTGAAGTAGCACAAACATTTGAGGTATTTAAAGCAATGGTCGAGAAACAAACTAATAAGAAAATCAAAATACGGCGTACTGATAATGGTCAAGAATATGTGAATTTTCATCGAAAAAATTATTTAATAAAATGTGGAATAATTAACTAAAATGCAATAATTTACTCCCCAGAACAGAATGGTATCGCAGAACGTCTCAACAGAACTTTGATTGAAAAATTGAGATGAATGCTTCATGGAGCTATATTGTCGAAATATTTCTGTGGGGTGAAGACTTAAATTGGTAAGACGCCAGAAGAAGCCTGGACAGGAAGATACTTGTCTCATCAGCTGGTTTTTGGATTTGATGCTTACGCCGAAATTCCTGACCAAAAACGTAAAAAATTAGATTTTAAAAGTAAACAAAATATATTTTACTGGCTATTCAGAAGACAGAAAGAGTTATCGATTAATTGAATCTGAATATCCTACCTATAAAGTTGTTCGCGACGTATTATTTATTGAAGAGACTGACCATCCAAGTGAGTCAAGAAAATCAGTAAATAATAAAGATTCAGAAATCTTTTCGCACAATTTGTTACCGGGAAGAAGTACTAGATGGTATTTAGTACTTCTCCCGGTAACCTATTGTGCGAAGAAGTTGTTTAAACCTCAGAAAAAGAAGTTGATCAACACTCAGAACAAGAAGTTGTAATAAATAGTATTGAAGAAGTTGTTCAAACTTCAGAAAAAGAAGTTGATTAACACTCAGAAAAAGAAGTTGACAAATCTCAAGAAATAGAGCCTGATGAAGATGAAGACTTTTATGGTTTTGAAGATTCTGAAGAAGAAGAGCCTAGAAGATGAAAGGGAGAGAAGACCGCCTAATTATTTTAGAGATAGTGAATATAGTGAATAAATGACAAATATCCAAAAACGGTTAATGATATTATGTCACTACCTGATAAAAGTTTTTGGTTTAATGAGATGATGAATGATTATCACTCCCTGATAGAAAATAATAGAATAGTACTATAATATAATATATAATAATATAATATATAATATATAATGTATAATGTATAATATATAATATATAATATAATATAATATTATATATATATATATATATATATATATATATATATATATTATATATATATAAGTTAAGGTACACAGTGTAACTGTATACAACTTAATCCTAACTCTAAAATGTAAACACTCTCTAAGACTATATATAGAGGATTACTAAGGCAATAAAGTCAGTCTTTTCTCAGCAAGTGTGCGTGTCATTTCGTTCCCTATTTTCCTTTTTTTTTATTTTAAATCCTCGGAACGAACATAAGTGGTGCCGAAACCCGGGAGGCTATACCCGGAATAGAGAGGTGTTTTTTTTTTCTTTTTCTCTCTTTGTGTTTCTTTTCATCTCGCTGTTCGCGTGTGGTTTTTTGGTTTGACCAGGACAAGTGAGAAGGTTACAGAATGCCAGACGAGATAGTGCGGCCGGCGACCTTGATACTGCCACAGGACATCCCACCGCTGCCGACGGAAACCATAGCGGCGGCGCACGCAAACTTAGCAGCAGCACAAGCAAACGCAGCAGCAGCACAAGCGAACGCCCTGGAATGGCTGAAAATAAAGACGGCGACCTCGCAAGATCTAAGAAAAGCGATTACGGATCTAGAAAGATGGCAATTCCAACGGACGCGAAGGGAATAAGGAGGCTGCTGGGAACGCTGAATTATTATCGGCGGTTCGTCCCGGAGATGGCAGGATATTTAGTACCTCTTAACAACCTTCTGAAAAAAGGGAGCAAAGTTGCGATAACTCCCGCGATCGAAGACAATATTCGACGGTGTATGTTGCGGTTACAGGAGGAGCCGATACCTGCGTTCCCCGATTTTTCGAAATCATTCACCATCACCACGGACGCAAGCGAATACGCGTTGGGGGCGGTTCTGTCGCAGGATGGGAAACAGGGGGAACAACCAGTAGCGTATGCCAGTAGACACCTCACGGAGACGGAAGCGCGTTATAGTGCGTTAGAACGCGAGCTGTTGGGTATAGTGTAGGCGGTCGAGCATTTTAGGCCGTATGTGTTCGGGCGGAAATTTAAGGTTCAAACGGATCACCGACCCTTATTGAGGGTAGGAAAATTGAAAGAATCGTCGGCAAGAGTTACCCGCTGGAAAGAGTTTTTGAGCCAATACAACATGGAGGTGGCTTATAAACCAGGAAAAGAAAATATTGTAGCAGATTGGTTATCTCGAGCGCTGCAGGTCAATGCGATAGAGACAGAAAGAGGAGAAAATTCCGGCGAGAAACAGAGATTTGTTAGAGAATGGACGCCTGAGGGTGAAGGAGAACTAGATTCAGGAGAAGCAGAAGAAGAAAGGATGTCGACGGGAGGAGAAAGTGGTACGGAGGAAAGACCAACGGATATGGAAGAGAGGGAGGAGATAATTAATGACAAGAAACGCCAAATTATCTGGAAAACCCGGACGTCGGGGTTGATGAAGCTGGACTATTCGAAATATGGCAAGTATAGCATCAACACGATATGGTCACATCCGAGAGTAAGAGAGGAGCAGATTTGCAGGGCCTTGAAAGATGCGTCCAGATCAGGAACTACCCATTACCTGTATGTGAGAAATGTGTCAGTCTGGGAGAAGATAAAGCGTTTATGGCAGACCGAGAAAATCGGAATCGATAGGACGTTCGTCAGATGTAAGCTCATGGTGGAGACGATCAGAGACCCAGAACGGCAGGAGGAGATTACCTTGGCATATCACCAAGGGAAGACGAATCACCGAGGAGTAAACGAGACCTTGCAAGCATTGAAAAGGAAATACTTTTGGGAGAAAATGCGGAAAACGATAGAGGAGGTATTAAGGGCATGCGTAGTGTGCCAAACTACGAAATATGACCGCCACCCTCCAACCGGGAAGCAAGAAGAGACGACGACACCTAGCGCACCGCTAAGCGACCTGCAGGTGGATACATTCACGTGGAAAGGGTTTAAATGGGTTACAGTGCTAGACGTATTTAGTAAACTGGCGATGGTGTACCCAGTACAAGACCGGTCGGCAGAGGCAGTGATCGCGGCTCTACGAACATGGTTCCAATTTTATGGGATACCGGATACGATCTCTTCCGATGGAGGGAGAGAATTCGATAATGCGAGTCTGCGAAACGAGATGAAGGCATTGGAGATAGCGTGGCATATTAACACCCCGGGACATCCCAAGAGTAGGGGAGGGATAGAGAGGTTGCACAGTACGCTGGGAGATCACCTGCGAGTGTTCCACGTAGACAAGGGGTTGGAGGCAGATTGCGCGATGCCAAAGGCGGTAGCAGCATACAACCATTCTATTCATATGGCTACAGGGTTTTCCCCGTTTGAAGTACTCTTCGGACTTAGAGAACGGCGAAGAGACGGAGGGAGCACAGTAGTAGACGAAGGGTTGGCAGAGCGATTAGTGAGCAATAGGGTAGCGCTCGTAAAACTGTGGGAGAAAGCACACAGGAGGATCGCGGCGGAAAAGAGTAGAAGGGTGGCACGGGAGAATATTCGGGTACGGGATAGGATGGAGGATGTTAAGATAAGGACTATTGTGTACCGAAAATTGGCATCAAACAGGACCAAAGAGGCGGTACGGTATGAGGGACCATTTAAGGTGATTGTGATACGTGAACACAATGTAGTGACCATCCAGAGTATCAAAGAACCGAGGAAACGGAGAACCGTTCACATTGAACAATTCCGCTGTGCGAGCCCGGACGACTCTGATAATGCATGAGTATCCTCTCTTCTACGGGAGCAGATTAGATGTATCGAGGAATGATTTATGTTCGTTTTTGACAGATGTTGATTTCTTAAGTTGTTCATTATTTATTTTTTTTGTATAATAGTTCATGAGTTTAGATATATGAATTTTGTATTTAGTGTATTATTGTATATTTTTTTATATTTTTGGGTGTTTACATGGCAGAGTACCATTTTCTTTTTCTATTTGTTCGTTATTTTTGCTTTTTTGTTTGTTGTTCAGAGTGTATTATAGGAGTGAAGTTTACGAAAAGTGTTCGTAAACTGGCAGGGGGGAGTTAAGGTACACAGTGTAACTGTATACAACTTAATCCTAACTCTAAAATGTAAACACTCTCTAAGACTATATATAGAGGATTAATAAGGCAATAAAGTCAGTCTTTTCTCAGCAAGTGTGCGTGTCATTTCGTTCCCTATTTTCCTTTTTTTTTATTTTAAATCCTCGGAACGAACATAAGTTATATATATATATATATATTATATATATATATATATTATATTATATATTATTATTATATTATTATATTATATATATTATATTATTATATATTTTATTTATTTTATTTATTATTTTATTTATTTTATTTATTTTATTTTATTTTATTTTATTTATTTTATTTATTATTTTATTTTATTTATTTATTTATTATTTATTTATTTTATTATATTATTATTATTATATATATTATTATAATATATATATATAATAATATATAATATATAATATATAATATATAATATATAATATATAATATATAATATATAATATATAGTATATAGTATAGTATATAGTATATAGTTATATAGATATATAATATAATATATAATATATATATATATAATTGCCAAAAGATATAAATATAATTCAAAACAAATGGGTATTCACCAAGAAAACAGGACAGGATGAAGAGAAAAATCAAATAAAAATAAAATACAAAGGGTTGTTCACAAAAATTTGGTATTGATTATTCTGAGACTTTTGCACCTGTTCTAAGATTTTCAATCCTCAGAATGTCATTTTACCTTGGCAGCAGAAAAGAGTTTAAAAATTCACCATATGGATATAAAAATAGTTTTTTTTGAATGGTGAACTTGAGGAACCAGTATTCAAGAAAGAACCTGAGAATTTTTGTTATTAAAGGGGAAGAAAATTTATTCTGCAAACTGAAGAAAGCAATATATGGTTTAAAGCAAGCATCTCGTTCGTGGCACAAGAAGATTGATGGTACTATGAAGAGACTTAAGTATATCAAATCTAAAAATGATAATTGCATATATTATAAGAAAAATAATGGAAAAATTATTATAATTGCCAGATATTTTGATGATTTCTTCATATGTTTTTTTGATAATCAAGAATTGGCAAGATTAAAGAATGCTCTAAGTGAAGAATATAGAATGAAAGACTTAGGAGAAAGGTAATAAGTGTTTGGAAATTCGAATAAATAGAAGAGGGAAACATAAAATTTATCTTGACCAAGATCATCATAAAAAAGTTCAACATGTCATATTGTAAGATTGTCTCAACTCCCTTGGAAGTATATGCTAAGTTTGATGATATAAGAGAAATTGACGGGAAGCCCTTTCAGCAACTCATGGGGTTTTTGATGTATCCTAGCTGTTCTTACAAGACCAGATATACATCATGCCGTGAGTAAATTACGTCAATTTAACACTAAATATTGACAGGCTCACTGGAATGCAACTAAACGATTAATTAATAAAGGTAACGAAAGACATGCCTTGCATTCAAGGAAATTAATTCAGTTTTGACGGGATTTACTGATGCAGATTGGGCAGGAGAAAGCAATGATAGGAAATCCTATACAGGATATATATTTTACCATCGCTAATGGAACGAAAGCACAGAAGTGTTGCACTTTCAAGTGTTGAGGCTGAATACATGGCTCTGATGGAGGGTCCTTAAGAGGCTATACAACTCAAAAAATTGTTTTATGAACAGAAACGAAGCGATGGCCCATTAACTATTTTCAACGACAATCAGGGAGGTCAGAAACTGGCTGCCAATTCAGTTTTTCATCGAAAAACGTAACATATTGTTATTCATTATCATTTTATTAGAGAAGCGGATTATCTAACCAATGGATTTGCTTATAAAATACTTAAATTTTGTAAGGGCCATTCAGGTTTGGAGAAATTTTAAATATAGGGATGTGCTGATTTTTGGTGAAAATCTATATAATGTTCTTGTTTGTAATTATATTATATTTAGTTCAAATATTAATGGAGAGTGTTAGAAATTATGTATTTGATTGCACGAATCAGTGTTAGTTTTGTAAATCTGTATGTAATTGCTTTATATGTAGTAGAAATTATGTGTTTAATTATATGAATCTGTGTTTTGCAAAGTTTTATATAATAGTTTTTTTTTGTAATTACTTTATATTCAGTTCATGTAATTAAGGGAAAGTGTTAGAAATTATGCCTTTTTGGCTATACATAACCCATATTTTAACTGTTCTCTTGCCAGTTCCAATAAGCTTTCCAATATGCCGGACGTGTTGTGTTTGTGATATAGAACTTTAAATGTTACTATTAAAATTTATTGGTCTTTCCTTCCGTAAACCTTAAAAGCCAACAAGGGTTTCCACAGGTATTACTTACATAATTATATAATAATAAATATTAAAATAATTATACATATATATAAATATATGGAAGGAAATTAAAATATAGTTTTGCGCTTTGGCCGTGAACATGTAAAATAGTACAGTGAAATGACGATTTGTAAAAACTTCTCATTGGAATAGTATCAATATTTTCCCATCCACTGGAATCCATTCCTGTTTCATCGTGAAATTTCGTGCCAGATCGAAGAACCTATTGGGGATCCTGGAACGACGTTGTTTGTCTTAAGCCCTTCCTCAATAAATCCTGGAACTTTTAAAACGAGTGAGTCCAGTTCCCCATAGACTGGAACGATGTACGATGCATAATGATTGGTTGAGATAAAATACAGGGAAATGAACTCAGGTCAAGTATCAAATGCAATAATTATTTCGGTTTATTTTATTTTTTTTTGGATCTTCTCCACCTAACTCGGATTTATTATTTCATTTTGTTTGCGTGTACCACTGTATCATTGATTCAATTTTCTAAACAAATTTACCGAAAAACGTATTAAGTAGTAGGTAGTTAGTGTGGCATGATGTTACCAACCTTAAACAATTCCTTTAATAGATAGTTCTATTCTCATGGCTTCATGCCCTGCCTAATTACAGATATATAATTTTCTTTCCCTTGTGAATGCTTAATCTGTCCCGAACTTGGGATATCCGTGAGATAACCGTAAATTAAATCATCGTTCCATGCCTCTATTCAATTTTTTTTCTGACTATAATAACAGTTATATGTGTATTTAACGTACCATTAATAAAAATCCATTTATTTGTAATTTTTGAAATGAAAAATAAGGACACCAGATAGCTTATAAAGTGACCATTGCTGCTCTTCAAATCACAGTTGATTTCATCATAATTCTTTCCTAAAAAACAATAAAGACGGTTTTCAAAACCTGTCATTTTCCATGCATTTTTTGAAATTAAACATATTGTGCCAACTGAAAATCAATATTTTGTAGCTAGAACGCGATGAGATAGAACTGGTCCCAATCGCTGTTTCACGCCATTCCCAAAACCCCATGAGTTTCTTCGTCGTAAATTGTTCATTCTGTTTTGCAAATTGTTATTCAATACCTTAAAGAAACAAAGCGTAGCCTTCTCGTCTCAACACTCGTTATTCTCAAATTAATTCTTACCTAATTTGTGTTTACTTACAGTTGCGTGTTATGTGTATGTTTATAATGAATAAAAGCTTTTCCTAAGGTTCCAATTGTTGTTTTATTCAAGTGCATTCATAATCATCACAATTTTATTCACTTTTAACATACAAATAACACGAAATGGTAAACATATACGTAACACATAACTGTAAACTATTAAGAATCGAGTTGAGAATAAGGAATACACAGGCGAACGATGAAAAAACTCTTGTACTGAAAATATCATATTCCTATAGTTTTTAGGGTGCTGAATCCAAATATGATATTATAAAAGCTGTATCACCCACAATTTCTTCACATTTTATAGTTTAATTATTAATTTAAGCGATTTTTAAAGAATTGAACAGCTTTCAGTCTTCCTGAAAAAGGAAGACCTACATATAAAGTTAGGCCTCATGAAACAATTTGTAAAGGCTTTGCCTAAAGATGGACCATGTTTCAAGTATCTCTGCCAAAAGATTAGAAAAATGATGTTTGATGTTAACTTTGAATCCACAATGACCTTAAATGAGAAAGAAGCATGGATATCATTCAAGCAAGTCGTTACAAAGTTCTTGGGAAATGAAAAAGACCCAGAGTATGTTTCTATTGTAGGGTAGGTAACATGTTACAGAAGTTTAAAAAGTTAGGATGTTTGATGAGCCTGAAACCTACGGAAAAGTATGGGTGATACAAAAAAAACTAAGCCCAGATTTAGATTCAGCACAAAAAAATCTATAAACATCAACTATTAAAGTTAAAAAAGTTTTCAAAAAAAATTTTTTTGTTGGCCTGTGATATTGATGAGATAAGGAGGTTACACTTTGTTGCTTTACATTGTTCCATAACATTTTCCCCTCTTTAGTTTATCTACTTAACACGAAGTTTTTTAGGTTGGAAAGTGCTCTTATTGACACCCTCTCAAGAATTTGCTGTGTGACTTCATCCAATACACGATTAGAGCTCCATAAGTCATTGTGTCACACTGGTGAAACCAGGAAGGTCATGTGAAACGTTATAATGGTACTATCTGGAAAACCATATTGTTAGCTGAGAAATCTCTCGGACTCCAAGCAGATATTGGGAGAAGGTGCTTTCTCAGCTTTATATATATATATATATATATATATATATATATATATATATATATATATATATATATATATATATATAAGGATCAATACATGAAGATATCAGTAAATACTGCATTCCATTTAAATATGGCCCGTTTCATTTATGCTGTGCCGTCTGGAATGCTTAAATCTAATAACCATTAAACAATAATGAAGTAGACGAGCCAAGATTCTTAGGCGGGTCGAGAGGAGATCAAGACTAACTCTTAGCGGGATCTGACAGTTGGATATTGTTAGGTTGAATGGGGCGATACTCTCTAGTTTCTTATAATTTAACATTGGCAACAGCTGTCTTGCCCATTTACGCTTCCTGTAATTGATTCGGAAGAACAACTAAACAAAGTTTATGGTAACTGGAACAGTCAGAATTACAAAATATACAGATTTATTAAATATCCAGAATCTTTAAAAAATGAAGATAAATACTTAAATACACACACACAAACACACACACACAAACACACACACACACACACATATATATATATATATATATATATATATATATATATATATATATATATATATATATACAAATATATTTAAAGGGTGTCGTCCCAGCGGACATGGACCACCCACATATTTTCCAAAGTTTTTCGAATTCCTCAATAAAACTTTGTATATCTTAGTTATGGAATATGAAGTCTCTTTTACAGATAAAGTCGATTTTGTAGCTTCCACCAGAATTCCTAATAGAAACGATTATGCATTTTAAGACGGATGCTAATAGAGAATTAAATTTTAAGACTAATTTATATCGGGGAATTTTTTGATCGAATGCAACGTTTGCACACGCCGAAAACTACAAAATATCACATCTTTTCAGGCCAATTTCCAATTGATCTTCAAAAGAAATACCGTTGAATGCCACAATGGTAAAACGTTGTATATTATGAAATTACCTTTGACATGCATTCACACTTTATACAATATTAATTAAGTTAATAGAGTTCGATAAATCAACCAGTGTGTCTTTTAGTGTATTAGGCAGGAATGGAGAAATCGAAATTGGAATGTATAATGACAGATTCTTGTGGAAAATTAAATTCTAAAATTATTTTGTTCTTTGCACTTTTTTTAATTACAGAATTCGATACAGCAAAAGTACTTCTATATAAATATATATATTCACAGGGTGTATCAGGTTCAGCGGACCATAGGCCAGGAGGTCATTTCACACCTCATATGCAACAAAAATGTTCATCTGAACTATGGTCCAATTCCGAATAGGGAAGGAGTAAATTTAAATTTTGTTTTATTTTAAGGTTGTCATGTTTTTTGTTGAAAATAAATCGATAACTAAAAAACAATTTAAGTAAGGTAATTCCTAATTGCAGCATCGTGAACTAGACAAAACATTCTTTAAAAATAAATGGGATTCGGCTTTGCTAAATTTATCTGAAGGGGGCTTTCGAGCGCTAAATTACGCTAAGTTCTGTTTTTCGTATAACCGATGTATATTCAATTTTTTTTTATCAGCCTCCTACTGTACCACAGATTCCCCCTTCTTAAAAAAATTTCCTTGTTTAATAAGCTTTAAGTCTATGTTAATGAAGTTGAGGTCTGTTACAGAATACGCTGTGATTCTCCTCCAGTTTTGGAAAAAAATTATGAGATTTGATATTCTCACTCTTCAAACTACCAATGTTTTTAGCAAACATTATTACAATAAATTATTACAAAGTTTTTTTTTCTGTGACCTGGGATGCATTGTAATAAATTAATTACCAAAATACAATTTTATTTATAAAAATATTCAAAATAAATAATTTAATGTGGGAATAACAAATGAAATTCTCTTTTAATAAAAATTAATAATATTACTTAATATTCCTGGTAATGATAATATATTTTTAAAATGTATTTTAATGAGATTTTGAAAGTCATGTCAAATCCGACAATTCATTAAAGCTCGTGCGTTTAACCTATCAACTGTTATTTTTCTCTTTCGACACCAAATCTATTTCTCTGTCACGTTAGTTCCAATTAGCGCAAGCAGTCGTTTCTTCATTAATGGCCAAAAAGTGTCGTAAAACTTCTTTCATGATTTTGTTCTGAAAATTGATAAGATTCATTTGCCGGCCCAGGTTCATAGGAACATTTTTGTTCAGCGTTAAATTTTTTATAAATCCCTTTGGGTTATCCTTTTTTTCTTGGGGCATTCTGTGTATATAGATATATATATCTGAGTTAGATGATACTGAATCTAACTAGAGTCAAATTCCAATTAGGATTAAACTAGGCTTAAAGCCATCCTTCCCATAAGCTCAGCTTCAAACACCATTAGCGTAGACACTAGACATTTGTTATCCGATTAAAGAATTCTTTCAGATTTATATTAATTTTCTTTTATTATTATTATTATTATTAATAATTAGGTGAATAGAATATTTAAGGTTTTAATTTTAAATGTTTAAAAATTGACAGAAACATTTCATCTATGTTTCGTAAAAAATAAGGTAATAATTTGAAAAACAATTTTCAAATTAGATTTAAAAGTTTTGCATATTATTAATTCATGTTACAGTATCCATTGGTTAGTTCATTTTTGCGATTCAATAGGGAGTGTTTCATTGCAGTTTTTTTCTCACTATTACATTTATAAAAATAAAAAAATATGCAACAATCTTAAACAACATTTGGAAATAAACTTGATTTATTTGAAGCGTAAATAAAATGTTAATAGTTTTTACACAATTTTTAATTAAAATCGGGAGGTCTTTAGGCCTTAATAACGTTTTTATTTTTTCTTCGTCAGTTAAAATACGTCGACAGGAAAATTTAAACGGCTACAAACCGCCGTACTGTACAAAACTTCACCCGATAAATATAGTTGAGGTCATCGCATCGTGGCGAATGAAGTAGGCGTGTAAAGTTGTCGCAAAGCTTGATTGCATTCGTACTTAATTAATGTCTTTGTTTCTAGCAAGAGCTCGGCACAGTACGGAGGATTAAAAATAGCTTAGTTTTATTTTTAAATAAAAAAATGGAGCGGATTTGAAAAAACATCGGCATTTTTATTTTGATATAAAAGAAAAAAAATCAGCTTTTACACAGTGGCGATTCATAAGAGTAGTTTAAAAAAAAAAAAAGTATGCTGTTTTCTAAAAGCTAAGAAATGTTCAAGAAAAATATAGCGCAGCCCATATGGGATTTTATATAAAAAGTGGTTTCAATCAAATGCTCTTAAACTTTGCAGGGAGCTAGTTTATGTCATTCTGAGCAAAAGTCTCCATGTGCGCAAAAAATGTCTCGGAGAATCGGATACAATGATGTATTTAATTCAATTCTTACTGGTCAAGATGTATAAATAAACCTCCCTCCCCCACACACACACACATATACATAAATATATATATATATATATATATATATATATATATATATATATATATATATATATATATATATATATATTATCGCGAATCAACCTCTTGCACCCATTCATAACCTTTGAACTTAAAGTGTGCAACAATATTCTATAGAATCCCATTATTATTTGAATATATGTATAATAATACATTAACTCATTTTGTATGTGGGTGTATTTATACACCTGAACCAGTAAGAATTGAAATAAATACATTGTTGAATACATTATTTTATCCGATGCCCTAACATTCCGTTATAGGTAAAACGGGACCTTAATTCGCGAATAACTTAAAATCCTCTCATAGAATTTTTTTTTTCCTCCATAGGTACTTTTGTTTAGAACGATAAAAATTAGCTCCCTACAAACTTTCAGAGCATTTGATTGAAACCACTTTTTACATAAAATACTGCGGTGGCCTTTATGTTTTTTATTTATCAGACTACTTGTAAACTTTCCCCTGATAATATACCTTTTGAGAGCTGTATAGGATTCAGGGGCTTGCTTCACTCTTCTTACTCACATCTGGTGCATTAAACAAGTAACCTGTTTGTTAATTGCTGTACAGTTTATAAATGCACAGAGGATAATTAGACCCAATATTCTATTTTTCCCCACACACTCCTGCTCTCCCCTCCACTCTGTCTTGGTAAATCGGTAATGAGTTAAGTAATCTACAGAGTGAAGGTTATTCAGTAATTTACTCATAAGTGTTGACAGTAAGAAGTTATAAATAGGCTGATGTAATCACGAAATAATAGTCACTGGTAATACTTTATAATATTTATTAAATACAAAACTTTCTGCCTGGCGGTTGTGAATTTGGTCAGTGTTGAACAGACAAATTTAATTTATATGCAATATGTTGTAAATGAACTCTTTAATCATTATTACCATTGTCCTTTATAGATACAGAATTTATATTACTCAATAAAAGTAGTTATGGAATATACATAAATAAACTTATGGATAAAGCACACTTTCTCTGAACCACTGAGGAATGTTAGTATATTTGTCGCCTGACGTCTGTACTCCATGACACTGTTAGCCGAGCTCCTGGAGCCACAATAATTATTGAGAAATAAAAAGAAAAGAAAAATCGTTTCACTCCTACTTCTGCTGACCAGTACAATCAGGATTTGTCTCATTTAAACTAGGATAAGGTGACAAAAATCTATAAGTCTTTACTAAATCCTCTTTGAAGACACACTTTTGCTGTCGCCAAACAGTTATGTAAGATTGGCCAACGTATTCGCGTTGACTGATCAATAATCATTTTTATTATGTATGCACTTCATTTTTATTAAATATTTTATTTTGTGAAATTCTCATAGACGTACATATCAGTAATTCATATCATATCAGAGGAAGTATATTGTAGTCATCATAATGACATAAAGAATGCATTATTATAAATTTTAAATCATAAATTAATTTAACCTGGATTTCTTACGAGATCACTATTAATAAAAAACACAAAACCTTTTATAAAACAGTTTTTAATTGATAAGATTGCTTTGTAGCATTCGGGAGCATAATAACGTCATGTATAAATTACAACCAGACTGCCATTCTGTAAGCACAGCCTGTGCTAATAAATTCCCCCAGCTTGAGTTAGCTATAGACATGATTTAATTATTTCGCTATGTGTACACTCGCGATTCAGAGTTTCCTATTTCTAGTTTTAGTTCAAAAATAAAATACCTGGAAAACAAGGTCTATGTATAATGAAGAAGGAGAGAGAAATGCTTTGTATTTAAGCAATGCAGTCCAGATACATTGGTTTGCTATACATACAGCATAATTATCAGTCTATTATAAGCTACAATATAAATACATTTTTGGTTTATTATTTTTAATAATGAACCCTTGTAATTGGCCAAGAAAAAAAATTTTGCCCCCGTTCAAAATTTGAGGTTTTACGTTTCAAGATACGTAAAATACAAAAATCGGAAAGAAAAAAAAAATCCATCCGTCCGGTTTTTCCTTTTCATTTTAACTATTTACACAATATTTTATTATTATATTACAACTGGTTTATTTTATAACGCTTTAGGATTTCCGAAATATCAATATACAACCAATTCAAAAGGATAAAATTCCCGTTAAAAAATTACAAAAAATAATAATACATTAACTTTGTTATTTCAAAAGAAGGATTTCAAATAAATGTGTCTGCAGTACAATACCAGATTTTTATTCCTTTTTTATCAAGCAAATCTCTCCTACAATATAGAGTAAACATAATAATCAGGGCCAATGATGTAGGTCTTGATAATGGGAAAAATTGCTATTCCTTGAAAACCTACTAATGATGAGTCTTTGAAAGCTTTAAGTGCTTTTCCAGCCAGAAAACTTTTCCATTACAAAAACTCCAATTTGGAAGGATTATTTTTATTCTAAAGATGCTTACTTGAATAGTTAGAGGACAATAACAAAGGGCTTTGGAGACATTTGACGTAGCATATTAGTGTTTTGAAGTACATTTCAATTACAAATCCTACTTAAAAAAAAACTCAACAGGAAAACGTTTCACGGAGTAACTATTATTTTCCTAACTAGCTGGCTTCCCGTCCTTCTAACTGGAATAAAAACGGTTCTTAGCGTTACCCGAGAAACATTGTAAGGTATTTTTGTCATTTATGTGTTAACGTTTTTCGTTTTTTAATATTTTTTATTTAGTAAAATGCTACATTTTATTTGTAAATAATAGAATTTTTTTTTTTGTAAATAATAGTAATTTTCTTTTTGTAAATGTATTCATCATACTATAATTATGATATACTTTAAAAAGCCGTATGCAGAAGGTGTTGGTGACCGTCCCCTGTGGCTTTGAAAAACAAAATGTCTAGGACCTCCTGACCCTGGATCAGCCCATGTGAGAAACATCTTGACCAGGTGAATTATGCACGAAACATAAAAATGTAGTCAAATAACTCTATTCTAAGCATACAAACTCTATAAGCTCATATGTGTCGAGTCTCCCTCGCGTATTCTACGCTCATCCGACGACAGACTGTGACACGCTTTGGAAGTGTGGAACTATTTAACGATAGACCCTCCATTGATATTGGGGCCATTGATCTGATGTTAAGCAAAGCAATTGCTGAGAGAGCCTAAGGCTTTAAGGAGAAACCGCGTCGATCATCTTGGTTTGACGAAGAGTGTCTCCGAGTGACAACAAGCAAGAACAAAGCCTACTTGCAAATGGTGCCTAGTCACACGACGAGGTCAACTCAAGTCTACGGTGAAAAAAGAAGAAACTGTACCCAAAAAAGGAGAGGATTCGAGAAAGTCAAAGGATGAAGGATGTCGCAAACCTTAAAAATGCTAACGACACCAGACTCTTCTTCCAAAGAGTAAATGAGGGTAAAAAAACATATACACCAAAGGTAACATCCTGCTGGGACGAGGATGGAACACTCCTCTTTCAAAAAGATCAAATCCTCCGTCGATGGAAAGGACACTTTAAGCAATTGCTCTGTAAAAAACGAGTTGAAGAGGGAGGCGCCGTGACCACTCCCCGCAGAAGTGATGACATAGAGCCACCATACCGTAATGATCTGTAGAAGCTTATGCTCTATACAAGGCTCCTAACATGGGTGGACTTCAGGCCGAATTGTTGAAGTACGGCGATGAGGAATTGGAAAAGGTGTTATACGAACTCATTCTCGTCATCTGGACTGAAGAAAGGATGCCTCAAGATTGGGACCATGGTATAATGTGTCTTATGTATAAGAAAGGGGATCGAAATGAATTTGCAAACTACAGGAGAATTGTGTTGCTCTCATGCGCCTACGAAGTCCTATCTAATATTTTTTTGAGAAACTAGTCCTGTTCGCAGCGTTTAGAAGAGGTCGTTCAACCGCCGATTAGATAAAAGGTCTTTTGTCATCATAAAGTGTCTAAAGAAAGATGTGGAAAAAAATACTTTGGACGTTGGAATAAGGCTGATAATATTTATTGAAACCCGACATAAATTATGTAGATTTTAGATATCCTGTCAAATTAATAATTTACTATTTTCCTTGAAGGCTTTCACTTGTTTGCCTGTAGGTCGTACGGGCTTTCATTACAAACTTTAGCAATATATTTTAGCTTCGTGGCACTAACACAGGGTTAAATTTTAGTAGTCCCTATAATCCAGACAACTCATCATTTTTTAATTGTAAATTATATTATTGATAACACCTATTCTTCGAAATCCAAGAAGTTTGTTCCCTGTTTTTCTTGAGGAACAATGTTTCCATTGTAACGAATATTCCGAACTTTAATTTTTCTATTTCACCTTATTTTTCTCCTATTTTAGGTATTATATTTTTTTCGAAAACTAGTTAAAAGTTATAACGATGCCTCGATTATATAAATTAGAACTTTTATAATTAAATTTTAATTTTTTAGAGAGTCAATTTTTATTGAGTCGTCAAAGATTCTCTTATTTAATAAAAATTAATTCCCATATTAAATGCTAACTTTGAACTGACTTGAAACAAAAGTCTTCGACTCAATAAATATTAACCGTCCAATGAAGTTTGGGGTCTTTGACATTAAAATCGCTAACGGTGGTAATAAGTTAGGAAATTCAAACAGTGCCATATTTCATAATAAAGTACAACAGTGCAAGTACAAGTAGAAATGTTCGTTTTTAGAGGTTACTGGTTACTTATCGTCATTAGATAATAATAATTGTATTCAATTATTTTTGTATTAACTGTTTTTTAGTAAAACTATTTTAAATTTTATCGTATTTCATCATTTCACAGTGTAAGTCACAGGCGTAGAAAGTCATTGGTAAACTTGTACATGTACTTACGTATTTTATTAAGGAATAGGGTGTGTGTGTATGTGGAATAGGGTGTACTTTACCAAGATGTTGTAACATGATAACATTTAAAATAGTTAAAAAACTTCTTCTTCCTTAATGAGCCTTCGCTCGATCTTGAGCGGCTGTTTTCCAGGTTTGTACATCCAGTAGGGTCAAAGCGTCCTTAGCAACGGCATCCCATCCAATAACTTCTTAGGAATCTTGACATCCCTCATTCTTTGCGACATGGCCGGCCCACCACAATCTTCCCAACTTGATCGTCCGTAATACGTTTGCTTCCTCGTAGAGCTAGTATACTTCATTGTTGTGCCGTCTTCTCCACTGGTCCCCTTGTCTAATGGGCCCAAAAATCCCCCGTAATATTTTTCTTTCGAAAATAAGGATTTCTTTTTCTTCTTTCGCTGTCAGAGTCCATGTTCCATTAGTAAAGACCAGCCTGATGAGCGTTTTGTAAATTAGGCACTTGGCTCGTTGAGAGCTTATGGGCTTACTGAGATGCTTCCTTAAGCCAAAATAGCATCTGTTGGGGCTATCATCAGTCTCTGGCTTGTTTCCATCACAATCTTATTTGTAGAGCAAACAACTGACCCTAAGTACTTAAATTCGTCTACGCTCTGGAAGCTGAACGGACCTATTATTAAGGGTTCTTTTGCCGCATTTCTATCACTCTGGCCAACTCTCTTATAATTAGTCTTTTCTTCATTTATAGTCAGGCCCATGTCTACAGCGTCTTCTATAAGATTCAGGAATGCTTCCTTAAGTGCGTTGAGCCAGCGAGCGACTATGTCGATATCATCCGCAAAGGCAAGCAATTGGACTAGTCTATCGTAGATGGTCCTGCGTTTGGATGCCAGGGTTTCTTACTACTTTTTCTAGAGCAAAGTTAAATTATATTAAAAAACATTAAGTTAAAAAAAAATTAATAAAATTATTATTATCTAATGACGATAAATAACTTGAAACCTCTAAACACGAACCTTTCTACTAGTACTTTTCCGGCTTGTACTTGTACTTTATTATAAAATAGGGTCCAGGTCTCTGAGATGTTTTATAACCTCATGAATATCCCAATGGCACTTATTTATAGCTCCTAAGATCTTATTTATTGATAATAGTAATCAATTCCGAGTAAGATAAAAAAGGAACTACTTATAATTCCATATTCAATTTAGTAATAAAAAATTAATCTAAACAAAATTTTTATTCAAATATATAATACTTTATGGTGATGTTTCTGCCATCTATTTAGGTAATTTTCAAACATTTGTTGTTCGTTAACACCATTATCTTCAAAGAGCACTATACCACACACGGAAGTATCTATTAACATTTTCTTAAACTTTTCAAAGCTGTAATTATTTGACCAATATGATCAAAAAGTCAATTTGGGGAAACACACTGAAAACTACATACAAATATTTATTTATCCAAAACATAAATGGATATGTAATATAATATAAAATTAATATTAGGGTCATTTCCAAAATAAACGCAATTTTCATTGCATTTCATTGCAACAGTTCATTAATAATTTTGGCCAAATACCACAACTTTTATCTTTAATTAATTCTCCTAGTTAAACTAACTTTTGAACGCCTAGGCTCAAAAATAAAAAAAAATAAAAAAATCAACTTTTATTTATCTTAAACAATTCTCGAGTCTTTTATAAAAAGATTAATACACATAATAAGGGATTCCTAATAAGGTCCAAAAAATATATGGACTAAAGTAAAATCGAACTTGTGAGACAAGCGAAATTTATTTTCAGAAGAAATAATTAATAAACTCAAATATATAATATAATATATATAATATAAAATATATAATATTATATAATATATAATAATATATAATATATATAATAAATAATATATATAAATAATATATAATAAATTATATATATATATAATATAATATATATAATATTATATTATATATTATATAATATATAATATAAAATATAAAAACTCAAAAAAGGAAATTAAGGAAATTATTGTGATTGTGAAAAATTGGAAATCCGAGTTTTCAACGGAAATACACTTTTTAAGGTTTTCTGAATCCAAATAACCAAGTCTCGCAAACTATATGTCTGTGTGTGTGTGTGTGTGTGTGTGTATGGGAACAGTCTAGCTCAAAACCGAAAAGTTATACGAAATTGAAATTACGTATTTAAGGTATTATACCTATCATGTTACATGCTAAGAAATGTAGAGACCGAAAAATTACAAGCATTTTCCGTCTTTAGCCGCGTCTTTATTTCCTCTTTAATTTCCCTTTTTTCTAGTTATCATAGACTCCAATACTTGATTTTCTCAACGTGTTCACACCCTCTTATTTTTTTTTTATTTTTTTTTTTTTAATCTTGTCCTCGTTTACCGCTGAGCGGTGTGAGGCACCTTCTGATAGAGCCTGATCCAATTATCCCTATCCTCAGCCAGCTGTCTTCTTCTTCTCCAGACTGCCTCTTATATATATATTATCAAAACCACCACCGTTTCTGCTAACCATATATTTCGTCTTATCCGTATTCATTTCGAACCCTACTTTACCGGCTTTCATCAACGTTGTTGTATTTATTTTTATAGTTTCCGCGTCTTCACTTAACAGTACCTAATCATCTGTTGCGTGAAGACGCGATAACTATTATTATTACATTATTTATGTTATTTTACGGGAACTAAATGTTTCCGTGGAAACAAAATGGAAACTTTTAAAATTTCACCAGCCCTACTTGAGCAGAAATTGAATTCTACTCAAAGTAGAGTGGTGAGTGAAAGTAATATGATACGTGCACCGCACCAGATTTTTGGTTTATCTTTTATTTTAATTCCTTTATTTTATAATTTTTTAAATAATATTCATTTTCATATGATATGGGTGATTTGAGAAGTTTATTATTTATTTATTTATCTTGAATATAAAGAGGCTCTATTAATTATTTTCTCAAATCATTTATGTCTGAACATAAATGTTTTTTATACGATTTTATTTAAGATAAGCACCCAGGGCAGTTGGGTTGAAAGTAAACTTCAATTTATATGTGTTCCAAAATTTATCCTAATTTACCTATCTGGGATCAGAAATAGCCCATAATAGGAAAGTAATAATAAGGGTCTCCAATATTTATTATTTTTTCGTAATCTTATATTAAGCAAACAGGTCTTAAGGCAACCAAATGTAGCTGTTCCATCAGGTGTTTTAATTAATTAATAATTCCTACATCAAAATACTTAGAACTGGCAAGGTATTTTATCGATAAAATGTGGCCTATCAGGGAATATTCTTGTCGAGCTTGTATTGGGCTCCCCTTACGAATATTAACCGATCCCATACCATACCATTTAAAATTAAATGTTTATTTAAAAGGACTCTATAATTCATCATTATAAAATGATAATAATCCAAAAACGCTCTTGCCAAATTTAATTCAGTTGTTTTATTGATTTCATTTAAAAATTAAATCTAACGTAAAACTTTCACAGCATTGATAGGACCTCGAATTTGAAACAAACACATGACAATATGATCATCCATTGATGTAAAAATAAATGTTCCCTCTTTTTGTTTCTGATTGTAACAAACTTTATCGAGGGCCTGGGATTAACTATAGCTTTTTACATTTATACCATTTTAAAAACTCAAATAGCCTCCGAATAATTTATAACTTTTTGTTCCATTAGTAAACTTTATATTTGTTTCCGAATTTACATTTGCTTTCGATAGAACTGATCACAGGAAATATTCTGATGCTGAATATGATACGTAAAAAGAGTCATGGTTAAACAAGCCATCTTATCTTACGTTTTTATTTTAAAATTACTAGAAAAGGTACTAGTATATGGAGTTGTCATTTGTAACTTGAACAGTTCAAACTCTTGCGAAGAAATTTTTATTCTGATTATGACTTAGAATAAAACATGTACATAAATCGCTGTGAATAATTACACAATTGTTTATTATGCCCGAACAGAAAACCCTGACACACAATAAAAATGTATTTCAGAAAAATTGAAAAATATTTTATTTATTTCCTTCTTTTTTTTTTTTTTTTTTTTTTGCATTGATAAAATGATTCCAAAACACTTTATATTTTTCCTCTATCTTCATAAGCGATGGAAATATGGCCGTCTTATCGGCCGCCGTTCAATAAAAAAAATGGCGGATGATAATGTCGGGTTCCGAGGATCAACCTTTGGTTCCAAAACTAAAAGAAATCGGCCCAGTAGTTTCGAAGAAAAGCCGCGGGCGAGTTTTTTTTTCTTCTAGGTCAATTACAAATGTTCATTATTGAAAACAATAAACCAAAAATGAACCCTTTTTTGTTTTATTAAATTTTTTTTAATATTTAGGGATTTTTTTATATATATAACCATTCATAAACTTGTGACATCCCGTTCTTCACTAGATTTCATCTTGACAAGCGATAACATGGAATCCTCTTAGAAGACTGAAACGACAATAAATTGCTCGTCATTTCCGACCTCTTCAATATTTACTTGACAAACGCCTCCATTGTATTACATGAAGCAGATAAACATGATTACAATCAGACCTTTTTCGAAGCTGAACTTTGAGGTTCCACAAACCTCTATCTAATTCCTCCTAACAAATCCAAAATCCTATGAAAAATCCTCAATGCTACTATTTACCATGCATAACAAATACAACTCTCTAGTTTCTGATTATGATAGAGTCATGAGTCCTACAAAGAAAAGTCACTGTCATTTCATATTAATAAGGTATTAATTCTTAAAAAATTTAGAAAGAAAAAAAAACAGATTTTTATAATTATTAGTTAAACTATTTGAAGAGTTATAAAGTGTATTAATCGGCTTTGTGACTATCCCAAAAGTTCTGGATTTATAAAGTACTTCAAGTATATATATTATTTACTACTAAATGTGAGTCGACATGTATAATATTGAAAATTACTTCTCTACCACAGAGATAAACTATAGTACCAAACATGGGTCAATAAGTTTATTTTATTCTCAAAGAGCTTTTTTAAGAGTTTAAATCTTATTAAGATAATGTGAAACTTTAAATCTTTATTGTTATGTACTTACAATAGTTTATTATTTAGTAAATTTGTAAATTAAAATCGAAAATTCATATATTTAGTTAACGAATCCACCAGCATTTGAGTGTTAAGAATGTACTTTTATTTATAATTAATTAAGTTAATGACTATTACATTATGGCTTCATCTTACTACTTCTTACTACCAATTGGCATCTTCCCTAATATTTCAACTCTTTAACACTAAAGATACCGGTACTTATATGTCTAAAATAGGAGGTGGGGATAGAGAAGGAGACGTATGAAAGAGGCCTGTGAAAGATAAGATGTAGGAAGCTGGACAGAAATAAACGGCACAGCAATAAACTAACAAACGTGGCACCTGTTAAAAGCATTAGATGTGATTTCAAGCATTATTTGGTCCCAAAAAGATAAGTTGAGAAGTAAACAGGGAAGTTGTTGAATACAGAGACAGAGTTGATTGGGGCAGCGATGGGCCAAGCGGCTGGCTAAATGTATTTTAACTATTCTTTGTTAAAGAATAAATATGATTTGTAATATTACTACAATATTAATAACATAATACTCCTATACAAAGCCATAAGTGCTATTCCGTAGCTTATGATGATTGATCTCAATTATAACGAAGATATAAAATTATAGCGTGGTACTACACAACATCATAAACAAGTTGTAAGACCAATACACTTTCTGTGGTAATATTTCTGATCGCTGGAATAGATATCATCCTTAATTACTACTATATGACTTAGATATACTAGAAACGTCTGCGAATGTTTCAACTAACAGTATTCTGGTGTAACTGGCTCTTTCCACAAAGTTAATTCCACTTCTGGTTGATTAATGGCCTTTAGCTTTCTTTCTGGAAAGCGGAGTGGATTTCATTTATCACGCGTTGGTTCCCATCGAAAATATCAAACGTCAGCAGCTCAAATCCCGCGTATAATGAGGCTGTTTTTCTTATAGTCTTACCGCCATTGTGATTGGATAATTTGTTAAGTCATTTTAAGATTAACTGATTTGATGAAATGTTTGATCCCTATAGTATATCTTGCCTGAAACAGATTTAAGAATTTAATATATTTTTAAACTTAGCTTTTCAAGATTCTTGATTCGATAATATAGGCATTCTTACCTGGTCGTCAATGATGAAAGTGGAGGTTTAATGAATATAGCTAATCCTGTACAGGATGTATGGTAAATCAAGGGAAATATTTAAAGAGGTGATAGTTGTCCTAAAGAGGAACAAAAAAGTTCATATGAAAAGTAAGAAATTTAAGTTATGTTTTTATTTAAGTATCACGTTTTTTCTTGAATAGGAAACGATCACTAAAAAAAACAATTAAGTTCCAATTGCACCATCGTAAAGTAAACAAAAGTTCGTATAAGAAATTTAGTTCGGCTAAACTAAACTCATTGTATGAGGGCTTTAAGGCGGACCAATATCAAAAAGTTTTTTTTTGTTTTTTTTAAATCACACTTTACTTAAGAATATTTTTTACAGCCCCCTGGACTACAGGGGGTCATACATACCCACATACCTCACGTCAAGGAAAACTTCGAATCAGGTTTCCTCGAAAAAGAAGTATTTTGAGAATGAAATTTATTATGTTAACTTTGTTTCTGATCAATAAAATAGCACGGTAATACAGAATAAAAAGCTTCTTTCTGAAATAAAACAAAACCACCAAAAGAATAAAATCTGTAAATTAATCAAAACAATTCTGACATTAAATATGAAATGAAACTGTCCCTGAAAATAAACATTGACAAATTAATTAAAATGAATAAAATAATAAAAAAATAAAAAATTTAAAATAATAAAATAATTTTAACACAGCACTTACAAAAAAATGGCAAAAAAAAACCTGTACCAATACAACCCATGAAGAGTCTTGAGTTCAGTACTTGATAAGGACCGTACATCCTATTTCTTGGCCTATGGTTGTGCAAGGTGATATGTAATATTTTCCTCCCAGTTAAGTGTACCCAATTTATTGAGGCTGGATGAGTCCATAAAGAAAATACAAAACATACTAAAAATAAACATATCATTATTAAAATTAATTTTTAAAAAGGCCAGAGCAACTCCTGTCTATATGTAACAGGTTTTCTATGTATTGGGTCAGGAGATCTTAATTTCAGCGATAAAATGAGGCTTCATTTTCAAAGAAAATGCATTATTTATTTTCTTCTTCATTTTGTTGAACAAAAATTAATTAAATATAATGTACAAAACACCAACTAAAAAAAAACTAACAAAATGATTAGTATGAACAAATGTCTTTACAGTAAAATTCAATTGATTTAGAAATAATAATAATATATATACAGTCGAAACTCTTTACATCGAGCACGAAGATTCATCGAAAAAAAGTCGATATCTGGAAATTTCGATTATAGAAAAATTGCAATTTTTCACCCCTTTCAGGATAAAAACTATTACAGCTATTATTTAGGGCTAAAGAAGTATCGAAGGAAATTTTTGGGGATTAATGATGTAACGAATTTTTTAGGGTTTTAAGAAAAACAAAATTGAACGATCAACAGTACTTATTTGAAAAATTGCATGTGTGATTGCAGATTTTTTACAATTATAATTTAATAAGGACATATATTAAAAATATGAAAACATGCATAACAGTTAATTTATTTTTATTTTCGCTCAAAATAGCTTCTAATTGAATTTTTATGTCTGATTCATCAATGAAGCCATGTTTAGGAGCAATATTCACAACAAGAAAAGCTAAGTTAAACTGAATTTAAAATGAAAATTTCACTCTCTGTTAGGAATGAGATTCAGAGAATTTAGGTACTCCTTTACTTCTACTGAAACAATATCTTAACAGAATTTCCTTTGCAAATCCTTGGAAATTTCTTATTCAATTATTACCCATTCTTATGAACGTAAATTAAGGGCCCTTTTTGATAAAATCACATTTTATATTTTTTTAAATGGAAATTTTTTGTTCGATATATTGAAATTTTATTCGATATAAAACAAATTCAAATTCATAAAACAAAATCAATTTTATTCAGAAACAAATTCTGTGTTTTTCTAATAAAAATGAAATGTTCCTAAAAAACGTTCGAAATATAGAGATTTTCGATAAATGGAGGTTCGATATACAGTGGTTCGATTGTGTGTGTGTGTGTGTGTGTATGTGTTTGTGTGTGCGCGTGCGTGTGCGCGTGCGTGTGTGTGTGTGTGTGTGTGTGTGTGTGTATATATATATATTAGAATATAAGAAGAATTTTATTCTGGGACTAGGTCCCACAATGGAACACAAGACAACACAATGGAACAAATAAAATAAAAACAGTATCTGGCCATAAGATATAAAATAAAGATCAATTATTATTTACAATATTTTCAATAAAATAATAAGAAAACAATATAAATTTTTGTCTTAAAAGAATAATCGATGTCAGCCAAAAATTAAAAAAAAAAAAGCAAGAAAAGAAACAGAGAGAAAATAAAAAATATAGGGCTGGTTAGCAAAGTTGAAGTTGGTGCATAAAAAAACTATTATTTACTTCTGATCTAGATATTAATCTTAAATTGCAATTTCGTAATTAGAGCATATATATATATATATATATATATATATATATATATATATATATATATATATATATATATATATATATCGAAAAATTATCTATGTGGTTCTGTATTGCTATTTTCCAAAAATAACATAACAGCAACAGGCTTGTGGCATAAATTATACAAATGTAGTACATTGCAAAAAAATTATCTAAATAAGAATTATTGTAAAGCTATATAATAACAATTTACCTTATTAGTATCTTCTTTTTTTTTCATCCATTAGGTTTTTTTCTATACAATCACCTTGAAACATCTAAGTTATTTCTTCAGTATATTTAGAACTTGATTATTATATGCAGTTATCTTAAAAAGAGGATAATTCTATATGTTAATATAGATTTATAGCTAAGATCGAATAAAGTTTAATTTAATATACCGAATTCACCTTTCCTTGTAGGTGAGCGCAAAGTTTTAAAGGAATTTAATTAATCAGCCTCCTCTCTACTTCCTTATACACAATTCGTTTCATTTACTTTTGAATGGAACTGACTTTGACACAGCACCTACGCTAGTGTCAAATTTAACTTTATGATGTACGTGCCATTGTAGATTGAAGGGTTGTTGAATTCTTCATAAAGCTGGGTGTATATTCGTTTTCATAATTACTAAATATTTAGTTTACAGAGTGTCCTGTAAGTCACGGGAATTAATTATAGACGTGACAGTAGATCTCAAGAGTAACAAAAAAGTACACTTGGGCCTTGGTCCAATTCCACACACAAAAGCAGGAAATTTAAGTTTTGTGTTTTTTTTTTAAGTAACGTTTTTGTTCAATAGAAAGAGACCACTCAAAAAATATATAGTATAAGGAATGTTTTGTATATCTTCTTTAAATTAACTCTTTACTTGTTAATGTCTTTTTCAGCCCCCTCCTGGGCTTCAGATATCCCATATGAAAACTTATTTTATCAAGGTTTAGATAGCCAATGCGAAAACAAACACCAGAAGAATGGCGGACACTCATTGAGGATGCCAGGATCCGACACAGATTATAGAGCAAATTAATATTTCGATGAAAACTGTAAAAACATTCGAAGGACAATGTTTGTTTTTTACATGCATTAAAAACATAAATATTTGTTGGGAATCTAAATTGTTTTATACAATGTAGGTTCTCTTGCACTAGTTTCATAAAATAATTGTTTTTATAATTAAAAGCTTACGAAAAGTTAAATAAAAAAGTTGCTTACAAGTGAATTTAACAAGTAGAATTCTGTTTGTGTCGGTTTCCTGACGATCTATATCCAATGGAATATCTAGTACTTGCCACTAATTAAACCTTCACAAAACTAGAAATTCTTGAAATAAATGAATATTACTTCCCTAAGACAAACAATAATTTACTCGCTGAATTGTTGATTTTCCGCGCAAATACTAACACTGAGCTGACTCATCAGATCAATCACTGATCAGCGTCTAGGATAAACTGAACTGAAAAAATATATTGCCTTCAAAATATATATTGAGAGTTGCTAATCAAGAGTGAAACCAGCTGTGTCCGGCCAATTGGTGGGATGTAAGTACAGGGCCACTCATAGAAATGTCGGGTGCCCCGACAAGTTTTAACTCGGGCCCCCAATTACCAATACCCCAACCGAATATCGACTTTGGTTATTTTAAGAGATGTAACAATCTATATTATCAATAAATTCTTGATTAGCTCAGACAAGAGTATAAGGGCTTGTTCAGAACAATACCTATCTTACAATATCAATATCCCGCTAAGGGTCGGGCCCCCGAATGTTATCGGACATTCGGACCTTATGGGCGGCCCTGTGTAGATATGCATATATATATATATATTGCTATGTCTCTGGCTCTCTTCGTTTCTAAGGCAGGCGGGGGTTCTAGAAACAGCATATTTTTATATATTTACTTACTATATACTGTATTTGTATCGGTTCCAGAACGATCGATCATCAATCAAACTGTATTATTTATTTGTGTTAACTTAAAAGGCTACAGACCACAGGCCCTCCTGCTATGGTCACTGGTTTGGGATATGCTAATGACCATTGGGTGTCTTTTCCATAGATGGCGTGTTTAGCAATTCAATTAATTAAACTAAATGCCTTTTCTGTAAATATGGTGTGAATGATCTCTTTAATCATTATTACTATTGTCCTTTATTGAGACAGCATGTAATATTACTCAATTAAAAAAAAAAAAAAACTACATGATGGCATGCAGTGTAATATACTAATATAATAACAGATTTTAACATAGATCTTTCTTTATATAGGAGAGCTTATACATTTAGCTAACAGTTTAACAATCTAAGATTATTTGACACATGAGTGTTAGGGACTAAGACTTATCTGTTTTGCTTTCGTAGTCTCGCATGTTCTGTTTGAAACCGTTTGCCGCAGCTCGATGATCTTATTCGCCTCCTCAGCTTCTGTCTTGAATTCTCTGGCCTCTCCTGGCTGGACTCTTCCTCCAGATTGCTAGGAACCCTCTTGAATGAACTGATGTCACTGCTTCCAAATTCCAAGCTTACTCACTGTCTTGGCTTGTCTTCTTCATGTTCTATGTCTTTCCCCTTCTTCCTTCTAGAAAAATATATTTTAGGCAGGGTTCTCTGCCTTAAGTTTATGACTTTTGAGCTGTTTGTCGGTACTTTATTGGACGTGGCGCCTGCTGAAAAGAGATCAACGTTTCGAGGTCATCGTTTGTTTATGACTGCAGGTGTGATCGGTATTCTTGGGTAAAAATTACATGCTGAAAATTATATTGCAACTATTTAAATTAATCGTGATTTAATTATTATCCCCTAATCAAATTTAGTTCCTTACATCGCGGTATCCTCGATGCATAGCAATGTATACATATATATGTATAATACATATATATATATATATATATATATATATATATATATATATATATATATAACAAAATAGAACCTCCCAGATTGTTTTACATAGTTTCTTAAAATTCTAGATTTTAATTTCGTGTTTCCAATATAATTATAAATAATTTTCTACTCCTAAATGATTTGAAAATATTTTTAAATTTGATTAAATAAAACATTATAATAGTTAATGGAAAAATATATTTTTCTTAAAAGGCCGAAAGTATAATGGTAAAATGAAAAACAATTGTTGAAATTGTCTACAACATATTAATTAGTGTTTCGATCTAAATTCTTCCAAATGTATTTATAAGACGATTGCATATTATAAATGCTTGTATATTAAAACATTAAGTCATTAGTTAACATCTTTTTAATTCATAAATGATATGCGACTTACGTAAATTTGTTTTGATTGATTACAAGTTTCAAATGTCATACATTCGTCTTCAGTTCTAAAAACACAAGCATTCAAAAATCACCAATTTAAAACACAGTTTGAAATTATTATACTTATTAAATTATATGTCATCAAAATACATATTAATAATAAATTCTTTATTTATTCTAGGACATGCCCCTTTAGAACAACATTATAGACAATATTGTTGAGCTTTAGAGCCATAGAGTAAAATAAAAAAGAACAAAAGGATCAATAAATAATAAAAAAAGACATATATAAATAAAAGAATAAAAAATATCAAATTATACAAAAACATAATGATGTAACTTTAAACAAATATAAATTTCAAGCATTAATAAATTGAAAATAAATATCGTTAAGACAGAATGAAATTCTAATAATTAAAAAGGCCAAATGCTTTGGAGATCTGTTAATGCATAATTAGGTACAAAGATAATAAGGAAAACCTATTTATAATTCATTTGGAGCTGAATGGATAGGAATTGACTGAATAGACGGTTTTAAGGAGGAAAGAGTATTGAAGGGACGGATGGCATTCCATAAAAATGAGGATCGGATAAGGAAATATCATTCAAAAGCTGCGGATAGGTGGGCCGTTGCATATAAATCTGAAGGCTGAGAACGTGTATGGCCGGAGTGGACAGGAGACTTGAATTGAAGGAGGTCGAATATGCATGACGGACGGCGGGATTTGATGACTTAGTAGAGGAAGGATGCTAGGAAATACTTACGACGGTAGGAAGGGTAAAGCCAATTTAACTCTTCATAAAATCGGGAAAATGAGACGTCCCTCGAGGTCCCGAAGATGAATCTTACAAAGCAATTTATCAAACGTTTTATTATTACCTAGAGGTCCCCAGAGAAGCCCCCGCACCGTAGAACAATAGTCGAAATGTGGGAATATTAAGGAGCTAACTAGGAGTTTTCGGGTTTTAAATAGGAATAGGTGACGAAGGTAATTTAGTCGCATTAAAGTAGAAAAGGTAAAGGGAGATATCAGAGACATGATTTTTCCAGGACAGAGTTCGGTCAAAAGTGATTCCAAGGTTTTTCATGGTTGAGTAGAATTTTATGGGATAACTGTTAAGGAACAGGATTGGGAGTGAGGAACAGTTTTGAGGAAGTGGTGGGAACGTATTACAATTGCCTTTGTCTTCTCTTCATTAAACTCAGCTTGTTTTTTACAGCCCAGTGACTTATTCGGTTCAAGTCTTTTAGAGTCTATTTGTGGCTAGTAATAGGTCGAAAGGCAGGAAGAACAGGTATATTTGAAAATGAAAAATCGTCAGCATAAATATGGTATTGGGAGTGATTTATGAGCGGGGGAAGGCCTTTAATATAAACAGCAAAGAGAGTGGGGGACAGAGACGAACCCGGAGGGACGCCATAGGAAAGGGACAGAGTCTCAGATGGACCGACCTGAGAGGAAGGATAGGAACCAGCGCATAGCAATGTTGAATAATGAGAGGTTTTGTAGTTTGGTAAGTAGGATGTTATGATCAACTGTGTCAAATGTTTTAGATAAGTACAGAAGGATGAGGATAGTTAGTTTTTGGTGTTCAATGACGGTTTGGAGGTCCTGGGTAATTTTCAAAAGAGTGGATTAGGTTAAGTAGCTAGGTCGAAAGCCAAAATAGGACGAAAGTCATGAGGAGAGGAAGGATTTGTAATTTTATTTAATGGTTGGACAAGGGCAGACATGGAGTTTTGCAGGGAATAGTTGTAAATATGATAGAGTACAAGTATAAGGAATGGGAGACAGGATTTCATTAGTTTAACAGGGATGTTGTCAGGTCCATAATCATTGGTGTGGGATTTCAGTGGTAAGTAATTCATCGTAGGGCACGTGGGAGAAAAAGAAGCTTTCTGGTGTTCAACAGTGGCAGTAAGTGAAGAATTAGAAACAAAGGATATGAAACGGTCATTGGGATCATCCGGGGTGACTGGGAAGAAACTGAGGTTATTGGATTCTTGTAAGGATAATGTTTGAAGTATTTTCCATTTGGATTTGGAATCAGGAGCATTGGAAAGGGCAAAATGGATGTAAAGGGATTTAGCACATCGAATTGTGGATTGGGTTCCATTATAAAGTTGTTTGAAAGACGCATAGTCTGCTGACAGACGAGTTCGATAAAAGTTTCGCCTTCCCTTCTTTTCTTCATTTCCTTTATTTCGGAGGTCAGCCAAGGCGCAGTGGGACGGCGTAAGGTTCTAATTTTAAAAACAGCATGTATGTCTATGGACCATGATATGGTTTGCTGATTTGAGGTGAGGGTGGAAACCATAGGATCTATGGAAATATAAGGGTATACGATGTTCCAATGGAAAGAGTCCAGATCAGATTGAAAGGATTCATAGGAAAGGAGGTCCAGGCTACGATATGACACCACTTTGGGAGTAAAAGATTTGACGGGTAGGTTGTAGGAAATCTGGAGAAGATCATGTGACGAAAGAAAGATAACGGGGTGCAGGGAAGAGGAAAGGATTATCATAGGGGAGTTAGAGATGTAGAGGTCTAGCCAGGTGTCAGAAAATTGCGTGTGATGTGTAGGAAAATAAGGAACGAGGTAAAGATTGAGGGAGAACATTAGGTCAGTTAGAAAGGATTTATCACTGGATTCAAAGAAAGCATGTTAATGTTAAAATCGGTAGAGATAATAACATTGGAATTAATGGAGACCAGTTGAATAAGGGAGAATTCGAAGAGGTTGTCAAATGGAACACGAGGTCAGTACACAACAGGTTATAACAGAGGGTAGGAGATAGTTGAAATTTCAACAAACATATATTCTAGGTGGAAAATGCCAAAGGAAGGGGATTGATGGAGGGTTTTGATCCCGACGGTGTCATGGATACGTATCTCGACTCCACGTTCCATGCGATCGGATCTATCATGGCGTAGGAAACAGTAATTGGTAAGGGATACTTGGGAGGTAGGAATGAAAGGTTTTAACCAGATTTTAGATATAGGGATTTTAGATATTGTATATTAATTATCGAGGAAATATTGTAGGAATTCATGATTGTAGGCAATAAGAGATTATGCATTGACATGACAGGAGTTCAGGATATTAGTCATGATTGAGGGGTTGGGATGTGGAATTTCAGGAAAAAGGATCGAGGTAGAGGAATGGGATATAACACCTTTTTATGCAATATTCCATTTTAAGATAGCATGGAATGTAACCATAAAATAAAAATTGAAGTAAATATACTAACTAAAGAAGTTTCAGTAATTTGATATGAGTTTAAAAATAAATTTTCATAAAAGATTAGATTACAAGATAAGAAAAAGTAAAGATAACTCTGATTAAAATAAAAATAAATAAATAGATAAAGACAAGTATTCCAATCAAATAAACTCTCTTATTTACCAAAATGGTAAAAAAAATACAAATAAAAATGAAATATCTTTGCTACATAAAAATAAAATCTCTTACGTACAAAACAACAAAATATCTTTGTTACAAAAATTAAAATATCTTTGATACGAAAAAATTTCAATACTGAGGTGACTAACATACTGGGTTCAGCTGAACACATCCAGGTCGTTTGGCTTACTTATGACCACCGCTGGGTAACCATCAGCCTGCCTGCACATGACTCTACCTCCACTGAACCATACATACGTACTTAATTTTGGCTGTTGCCTTCCTTTGTCTGGCTAACTAGTAAAGATGCTTATTAGCTGGCGTCATTGCTTCACTGAGATATATCCGGTGCGACTCATTTTTTCCTTAACCCAGAAGACTCGTAGAAAAGTTCCTCTTGGTTCTTCTCTGCAGCACAAGCTTATCTCTCTGAGTTTGACGTGCAAAAAGTACCATAACAGGGCCTGGGGCTGCTTATTGTCTAGGCCGGAGTAGAACAGCGTGATCCAGATCGTCCGGGCACAGCTTAAAGCCCAAGCCTGCACCGCTGCTGATTATAGTGCCTTCCACTGTCTCCCACTGCTTCCCTGGAATGCCTCTATAATTTCAATAGTAATTTTCAATTGCGTTTGCTCCTCGCTATTTAGATGTCTCTCTAGGTCCGTTATTTTGGCCTTTAGATTGTTATTTTTTATAGTCAGTTTCTTAACCAGGCTCTTCTGCTGCTCCAGAAGGTTTTAGATTTTGCGTAGTCTTTCCATGTTTTCAAAAGAGAGTTCCGACTGCTTCTGGAAAGTGCCTTTTATTACTTTCAGGTTCTCTATGCCCTTTCAATTCATGAACTATAATGTTTTTCAAGTCATGAACTACTTTTTTCAATACCATTTCAATTGAGGGTATAATTTAGACAAAAAGTCGATAAAATATTTTAGACAATTTTCACATACTTTCGATTTTAAACCTGAATACATTTAGATATTAATAAAAATATACTTTTTTCTTTAACTATTAAATTGCCAGAAGTAAAGTATTGTGAGGCAAGTGCGTTTTCGGGGTATATGTGTAATTCTTTTATTATATCCAAACCCTGAACTAGTAAGAGCTGTCTGCCCTCTACTGAGCATGAAGTCTAAACACTAATGTATCACAGATCAGCAACGATAGTTCGATAAGGTGAAGTTTAACGAGTTGTAACATCCGGGACAAAAAGATAGCGCACCCTGATATTTTTCTGTTTATTGAACTTTGGCCAGTGCTTATAATTTTCTTTTACCATAAGTAGCTCCTTTTACCTAAGTTTAAATGTACTTTACCCAATAGGCCATAAATAAAAATAATTTCTAGAAATAAATAAATAATATTGGATTTGAGATGGGACAAAATGATAGCACAAGTGCTGTTTATTTACATATGTAAGCATTTAGGATAAATAGAGATAGACATATAAATTGGAGGATCTTTTTGAACTAAAGGTTTCTTATAATTTGTAATAAAACAGTGTTTGTAACATCAAATATCAAAGGGACAATTGAAATTAAACCTAACATCGGCTCACAGCATTCATTCAATGAAAACCCAGTATCATTCCCATATTTCATAATTTAATTAGAATTGAGGTAGCTCAGTTGCTAATAAACTTCTAACTCTCTGATCCGGGTTCGAGACCGCCTGTGCTGATAATTATTGATTCCGTTATTTCAGCCGTGGGTCAACTCTGAGGTCGAGAAACCCTCCTGGGGCAAACCCAGCTTCTATAAAGTGGATAACTGGTCCTTAGATGGATTGAAGGAAAAACCTGGTGGTTGAGAGTGTTTTTGGTCTGATCTCCTCCATAATTAATCAATTTTGATGAATCGAAATCTCACTATCTAAAATAAATTAAAATATCTAGTTTATTAAAGTGAAGGAAGAGGAGTTTGTAAAGAGAGAGAAATGTCCGTAGGCGGCGCTGCAATTTAAGAAAAATGGAGGGAGTGAGATATTGAGAAAGAATCATTCTCCCCCGGATTTCCGCTGAAGGAAGATGCAAGATTTGAAGCCGCTCCTCCAATTTAAGATTATGTAAATATCTAAATATGTATTAGCATTATAAGACCATTTTTAGATAGGAATAGGGTTATAATTAATTATCAATTGTCATATGGCATTTAATATTTATGTATTATTTTCAATATTAATTATCAATTTTCTCATTGCATTTAATGTTCCTATCTTATTTTATAATATCAATTATTAAATGTTCAATCGCCTTGGATGTTTTATTTGATTTTAATAATTATTTTTCAATATAATAAATTGATGTCTGTATATGCCTGCGTGTAGTTTTGTCCCGTGATTTAATTTCTACTCATACATTATACTCACGAATTTAACGCATAGCTATTGCACAGTAAAGTCAGACAATTTAATATCAGGAGGACAAGGATAAATGTTTGCTAGATGAGAATAAGTACTCAAGTCAAGGTTTGATGATAAAGACGAGTTTTCAGAAGACGCAGCTAGGCAAATATAACCTCAGCGTAATCTCATAGTCTTATATTATTCTAATTATGACATAACTAATTAGTTTTCTGGATATATTACAAGATAATTATATATTAAAGTATACATTACAATATGCAAATATATTTTCATAAATTATATTGTCGACCTTCTGTTATTATATTAAAGATTTGACTTTAAATCGGGTTATAGGTCATACACAGTTTTCAACTACTTTCTTAACCTCACCACTGGAACAATAAATTACACTGTATTGGTTACGTTATACCAATTTAAAACTTAAAATCCGTCCTAGCTAAATAATTTATAACACATAAAAATTCTCTTACTTAATCTGTTACGCCAAGCACAACCGACACCTGGACAACCAACGCCTAGCACCCACTCGGCCCTGGCGACAGAAGCCCAAACACAAATAAAAATAAACGTGACCATGCAAATTCAGGAAGTATACAAACAATAACAATAGCCAACTCACCACAATATCCAGTCATAAATTAAAACTTTAAAATTACATTAAAAACATTATAAAATCAACTTAGTGGTACATCAATTGAAATTTATATTAGCATGCCAAAACTATATCGAAATAACAATCACAGAAAGTTAATGTCACAAAAATATAAAAATCAAAACAGTATAAAACTATAATAGTTAAAAAAAAAACAGTATAAAATTCAAAAACAATATAAAACAAACATTTATATATATATATATATATATATATATATATATATATATATATATATATATATATATATATATATACAGTGTTGTATGGCTAACGTAACTAATATAAAATTCCAGCAATGTTCCCTTATAAAATAAATATTTTTGAACCAAAGTTTCAATAAATAAATAAAAATAATAAAAACAAATCCCTCTTATATACATGGTATTCACTACAACTTTCAGCCCAATGACTTTAGGATATTATGATATACATAATTTAACTTCACGATGCGCGCATTGAGATCATTATTCATTCTCTGGATATGCATCATTTAAAGAATCAGTCTTTACTGCTGGTTACTTTACTACCACACTCCGTCCCCCGACGGTAGTGGGCAATATTGTGCCGATAATCCAGTCGCGACGCGAAGGTTCAAAAAAAAAAAAATTAATCCACAACCTTTCTACTCACCAAACCATCAAAAATAAAATACAATTATATCTCCTGTTTATCAAAAAAAAAATAATTGAAGTTCGGACGCCACACTATTTTAAGGAAAATAGTAAAACCCGGTGACGTCCTTTTTTTCATCTCCTTCTCGGGAAATTCGCTATACACTCTCGTATGACGCAAAGCTCTAACGCCTTGGACGCACACAAGAAAATATCTGGTTAAACCGTACACAACGGAAAACAAATTCCGCACCTCGTGCACTTCGATCCAAGTTCACCCTTCTCTCGTCACTTGCCTCTGATCTCTGATCTCTGCATATCGCACAGCTGTTTTGGGATCATAATTAAATTTATTACGTAACTTACAATTGTTTCTAATATTACGTCCTCACTAGGTCTCTCAATAGTGGTTTGTAATAATTACAATTTTAATAAAATAATAAGCATAACGAAATTCAATGTAATAATATATATATGAACACAAATATATATGTATATGTATATATATATGAGCACAAATATGTATGTATACATATATATATATATATATATATATATATATATATATATATATATATATATATATATATACTTAATCTTTCTACACACATACTTTTTTTATTTTCTTGTTCCTATGTGGCTATCGATGACTCAATAACTGTCACTATGAATCTTCTTCGGGATCTGAAAGTTTCTGATTTCTTTTTTTTTTTTTTTATTCAGTTAGTTTCTTTTCTTTTTTTTTTTTACTTTATTGTATTTAATCGGTATAATGTTTAAATATATAAATGTATTATCTTTAATCTATCACTTAACCCTAAATTGACAAAGAATTTATTTAAAATTTAATTTGGCATCGAAAGAAATTGTGAATTATTTTATTCTTCCTCTCTATATAAGTTTAAAAAACCAGTTACATCAATTTTCAGACATTTTCTCAATCCCCATCATAAGCCATTTAATTTTTGGCGAAATAAATTGATAAGTAAAATTTCATTATTTTTCTGCTATGTGACTGGTAAACTAGTTCAAACGGATATCATATTCAGCATTATGTGATCTTTGCTTTGTATTTAATCCCTTTATTGTAGTCCCCGCCAAAATGGGAATAATCATTTATTTGAAAATAATTTATGCATCTATACCAATAAATATGACAACAAAAATAAAATTTCATGTACAAAACAGAAGAAAAAAAAGAAAAGAAAAATATTAGGGTTTCGAGATAAAATTAATAATAAATAATATCAACAAATAAATAGGGAAAAATATTAATTATAATCGTTCCTTAGACTAATAATAATACGAAAATTCCTGCAACCTCCATGCGTCAGACACGATTTGAAGATGTGATTGACTGTTGGTGCCAGGGATTGAATTTAACTCTTATTTTTCTCTCTCAGTGAATACAAGTCCAGATATGCTTTTATATTTGGCATCAGAAAATAAAAGTCATATCATGATTTTTATTTTTCAAGGTCAAAAATAAAATTCATGGTGTGATTTATATATTTTAAATAAAATAAACAAAAGTCAATTTTATTATTTGACCATGAATATAAAGATTTTTCGGATATCATCGATATTGAGGTCCATTATTAGGTAAACGAGGATGCTGACCAAAAAAAGAATTCGATTTTAATATCGCATTAGGTATCGATTTATTTTAACATTTCGGATATCATCGATATTGAGGTCCATTATTAGGTTACCGAATGTGCTGATTATGAAAAACCTATCCATTTTAATATGGAGCGTTCACTTGGTGATTTATTTTAACTTATGCCTTCGAAAAGCTTATATATTCTCACGATATCATTAAAACTGCACCTCCCTTAACTCCATAAACTACCTGACTATCAAGAAAATTTGAAATGTATTATAAATACATAAGTTTGTGCGCTATTAAAAAATCGATACTTTTTTCATAAACAGGACTTTCGACAACCAGGTAATAGATATCAATATCAAGGAAATCCGAAAAGTTACAATTAATCTATTCAAGGGTGTCCCATATTAAAATGGACAGTTATATCATAATTAGCACCTCCGAAAAACTAATAAAGTACCTCAATGTCAAGGATATCCGAAACGTTAAAATAAATCGATACCTTATGTCGCGATATTAATACCGATATTTTTTTCATGATCAGCACCGTCGATAACTTAATAATGGACCTCAATATCGATGATATCCGAAATGTTAAAATAAATCGATGCGTGAAGTCGCGATATTAAAATCGATATTTTTTTCATGATCAGCATCCTCGGCAACCTAATAATGGACCCCAATATCAAATATATTTGAAAAATCTTTAAATTCATAGTCAAATATTAAAATCACATCATGACTTTTATTTTTGACCTTGAAAAATAAAAATCATGATATAACTTTTGTTTTCTGATGCCAAATATAAAAATAATATCTGGACATTGATTCACTGAGGTGAGAGAGAAAAATAAAACTTAAATTCAATCCCTGGTTGGTACATCACCAACGCCTTGCATTATCGTCCAACATGAATAATTAACTTAAAAGTCTTCCTTCGAACTGGTGAGCCCACAACTGCACTCAATCTCAATAGGCTAAATTTGAAATAATTAACCATAAATATGCTATTAAGACAACATTTAAATTAATGGTACTTTAATGGGGTTACCATAAATGTAAATAATTTCTCACTTCCTAGGAATTCCGGGGAACATTCACCTGCACGAACTTATCAGTCGAAGCTTTATGCTCACAATCAGTTTATTCGATCCTTATTTTTTTCTAATAACGGTGGTTGTTCAGAGCTACCGAGCATTGCGATGTTCCTCCAGCACTTTTCAAAAATGTGTAAAAAAAAAAAAAAAATAAATAAATGTTCTTCCAGTATCTCGATAATTCGGATCTAATCTCTCAGGAACTGATTCTTGGCTTGATGTAATGTGGGCAGCTCTCTGCATTCATTCGAGCGATATAGTTGTTCCACCTTTTCAGCAGTGGTATTTTCTAGTTTTCTCTGCTACGACTTCCAGGATAATATCGTCCTAGGCATCCCCAATATCAATAATAGTTACCACTTTTTCATCTTGATCCAAAACCAATATGTCTGGTTTTTTATTAGGCATAACCTGATCGGTAATTATAGATTGGTCCCAATATATGGTTATTGTTTTATTAGCTCTTGCTTCCCATAGGGGTGAGTAGACTTTGTGTAATTTATAAATTTATGGCATTTAGCTATTTGTCGTGGATTTTATTCGCTAAGTTGTTATGCCTATATACATCTTTTTTTTTCTAATTTAAAAATAATACAAACTGCCACACTTAAGGGCAATGAGTATTAGGGCTGAAGTATCCGTTCACATCATATACATACACTATAGAAAAAGAAAAAAAAATAATTATGATAAAACAACTAAAACAATATATGTACATCACAGATAAAAATTAATAGACCGATAGATGAAATAATAGAAAAATAAGTAAACAATCAAAATAAAGAAAATTAAAAATAAAATAAACCATCTTGAACACATTCATCCTTGTGTGCATGCATTGATCTAGAAATTTATCTTCTGATATTATTGTACAACCCGTGATAATGTGCTGTAGGGACTTGCTTAAGGGAAAAAAAATATTATGTATATTAAAATAACACTGTATCCTGTGCATACTCTAATATGAGTTATTTCTTTCTGTCTGCAAAATGGATCTCGATATCCCGATGAAGGATTTTGCTTAAACTCTTGTAAGATTTTTTGGGCCTTCAGAAATTGATTGGCGTAATCTTTAATATCAGGGAAACTCTTATTTAGGAAAAAGCAAAAGAAAAAAAAAAGTCGGTGCGAAAAAGCATGAATGAAAAAGGGCGAAACTCAATTAATTAAACCCAACAAAGGAACCGCGGTAATTATGTAAAATAATTATCATATGTTATAAAGGAGTTGTAATATTTTTTCATCTTTATTTTATTGATGTTGTCGTGTGTTTTATAAAGCAATACAATTAATGGGAAGTACGTGACTGTAGATGATATAGCAATTGCATTTATTTTCATCGTCTACATTAAATAATTAAATTGAAAACTAATTAAATTAAATAATTTCCAAGCGTGGCTCGGTACCCTGGTACTATTAGATGGAATTGATATACAATTTTTTAACTAAAAAAATTAATTAAACTTCACAAGAAAGGCTTAAATTGAGTGCCCTTTTATGATCTATCAGTCAGCCATTAAAAATAAATATGTTTTATTACTGCCCTGAATTGGGGTCTTTTTTTATATATCCCCACCAGTCACTTTTAGTAATATCAGTGAATTAAATATATAAAATAAAATTTATATAAAATAAAAGTACACGATTTAAAAATATTAATATTTATTTATTAACTTATTCTAATGTCCAGAAATTAACAATATCTGATAAAATTACTTCAAAAAGATTCCTTCCCATGTTTTGTCACCGCCAGATATATTCGCACAGATAAGATTCCAACATTGTTCTTCTGGTACCATCTTGATCACATGAACAATAATATATATATTGTCATGTATTATTTTAAATTCACTGATATTACTAAAAGTAACTGGCGGGGATATATAAAAAGAAACTCCTAAATTGCATGGGAAAAATATGTTTTTCGTTTCTGGCCATCTCCCGCTATGTAGTAGGTTTTGCGGTTGTACAGCAACAATCGCTTGGTTCTAGCACCCACTTCGTTGACGATGTGCCAAAAATTATTTTTATCTCGATGTCAAGAGTACAACGAGATAAATTGTATCTTGGAGCGGAGTATGAGTCTGTGTGACGAGCTAATCAAGGTTAATTATTCTTGGATATTCCTAATTACCAAAGGAGCACCATTTTCGACAACTTTTGATAGCCATTTCATTAGTAATATCAAAAGTATTGAAATATCAAATATAGTAATTGAATAGCATCCTCAATTTTAATCAGATCTTCTTCTCTAACTCGTTTACTGAAAGGGATCCTTTCTCGTTTTCTAAAACTTCTCGTAATGCTATCTTCAAATCTCTAGGGTGGACTATATTTCTGAATTCTCGTGTAATTTCTTTTGGTTCTAAAGACTATATTGTTTTAAAATACGTCAAGTAACTAAATTTGTTTTCTTTATATAAACATATGAAGAATCAAATGTTACATATGAGGAGTTTTCTATCAAAAGTCAATATATCCACTTTTCGAAAATTATTACAAAAAAATTATTATGGGTGCATCTCATGGAGATAAGGCAATTGTTTATTGAAAATTAAGGATTTGAAATAAAATGAATAATTTTTTGGAGTAGAATATTACTTCGTCATAGAAATCTTTGTTTTTGAGAAGTTTTGATAGAAAAGTCCTCATATGTGGTTTGTTGATACTTAGGTTGATCATTTTAATGGGTGCTGACTATCACAATATTGAAGTTCTCAAAGGGTTATTGTTTGTGAAATTGAATGGGAAAAATACTTCAAACGAAAAACACCTCTTTTCTGCTGAATAAAGACAGTCAATACCGGGATGTGATTCGATTAATGATGGCAATATTTAATTTAGATTCTTAAGTAACACTGAAGTCAGTTTACTATTACCCGTTAAAACTGAAAATAGAGTGTATTTTATAGCGTTGCAAATGGATCATCTACATACGACAGACAAATTATGGAAATAGATAGATTTATTTAATTTAAATTCTTCATTATTTTTGTTTCTATTTATTTATTTTCGTGTATATATCATTTATGATTTATATGATTTCGGGTATGAGTGATTTACATATAGATCTGAAAACTATTGCTTTTAAGTCTTAGCAGAATGTATTATTTTTTATTAATTTTTTTTTTTAAATCATAGAAGAGAACCTAACATGGATGAGAGTGCATTTGGAAAATTTGGCATTTTCTTTATGAAAACAAGACTGCCAAATGAGTTGACAGCACATAAATAACATTATTGGACAGGTTTAATTAACAGAAAATAAACTATTTCATTAAAATGTCTTGAACTAAATCTGCAGAGTTAGATATCACAATTTTATTAAAAATACTACTCTAAAAATATTTTTAATAGCAATGTTAATTATTTATCTTTAACGCTATTGTTAATAAAATATGTGTACACCTCTTCACTCCTACTAGACCGTCTAATATTCTAAGCAAGAGGAAAACTCCTAAATCCAAACTATCATCCTTGGCAGGGTAAAAACGGAAACTCCTGCTTATGTAATATGAATTCAGCTGAGGATTGTTTTCATTTTATTGCAGTTGGTCCAACATTAAGGGAATTCAGACCGTCATTCCATTGGAATCAACAATAAAATACTTTAGAAGCCATAAAATTACTGAATGGCACATACCATAAAAATCTATATTGTTATTTAAAAACTACTGTAAATTATATATATATTTTAAATAAAGACATCGATTTTTGTGGCATGGGCTATTATATATATATATATATATATATATATATTTTTTTTTTTTTTTTTTTTTTTTTTTTTTTTTTTTTTTTTTTTTTTTTTTTTTTTTTTTTTTTTAACGCATTCTATAAATAATGGTGGGAGAATTCAATTTCTTATAAGTTTTTGTACTTAAAACAAAGACCGTTTTTATACTTTCCTAATTCAAAGTATAAAAACGTTTGACTTTCCTTATGTTTGTCATTTATATATTATCGTATTACTTTATCGTTACTGTACTAGTCAGTTGTTTATTTGAAAAAATGAAATTGTAACTTGCTTACATTGGCTATCTTGATGTATAAATTACACGAACACCTCGACAGACGAACGAAAGTTCATTGTCTATATTCATTTAACAATTTTAAAATAATATCATGTATTACCCATGTATGAAAAATAAAAAATAAATATCTCTATCTATCTTTTATATGTCTTTTGTATTTCTCTATTTTCTATTCCCTATGTCTATACATATCTATTTCCATCGCATAGAACGGTGGCATTCTGCAGTCCCTTTGTTCCCTGTTCCACCACTCTTTGGAATTTTCTTTTCCTCCTAATAATCGGTATACTTCTTCCTTAGGTGCATTAAAAAATCCTTCTATCCCAATCTGTTTGTTAGTGAGAAAGTTTCTTTGACAAATAATAAAGTTATTTGGAAACAAATGCGATTTGTTTAACACATCATATGTTTACTACCTCATCTAGTTTCGATGGGAAGGTTACATTTATTTATAAGTGTTGGCAATAAACAGTAATTAATCATTTTGTTGTTTTATTTTTATATGAAAACATGAGCACATTGGGTGTGTTTTTTCCCTTATTAATTAATTTTGTCCAAGTAAATTCCTAAATCTGTTTTGATAACCATTGTGACTTTCCAGGTTACATTTTCTGGCTTTGTTAATCTGAAATTAATTAAAATTCTGTGTGAAGAGACATTTTATCAATAATTTTTATCTACTAGTATTATATTAGCTACTAAAAGAAGTGAAACTGGGACAATATCCACTCCACCTAGGTCTAACGATTTACCTAATTTTTATGAGATGTATAACGCGGAACGTTACAGGTATTTAAAACCAGATGAATAACTGAAAAAAAAAATCTATAGGCGGGATATATGGTATTAGATGATAATTAGATAAAAGTATTACATATTTTTGCTTTCCTTTTCATATATATATATATATATATATATATATATATATATATATATATATATATATATATATATATATATATATATACACTAAGGAGAGGTATTGCGACCGTGAAAATTCGAATCCGAATTTCCAACGGAAATTAACCTCCTCTATATGGTCTCCACGTTTTTAGGTACCCTGAGTCCAAATAACCAAGTCTCGGAAAATGGAATGTGTGTGAACCACCTAGTTCAAAAACGGAAAGTTGTCCGAAAGTGAAATTACGTAATTTAGGTAGTTGTACATAGTTAGATTGTTACAGCAACATTTCAGCCAAAATCGACTAACCCAAAATGCCATTTTATATAACTTATTTTACAATTCTTTGCAATTTCCTCGAAAAAGGCTCTAACGATTTTGATGAAACTTGCCGGGAGTCTTCTCCTTAAAGCCCTTTAACTTTTCATATATTGCTTGGCTTGGAAGAAGAGTGCCACAATACGAAAAAGTGGAATTTTACCTAAGAAACGTTTGAAGTTTGCCTATTTAGATTTAGTGCTCTACCTAACTCACTTAAGAACATTAAGTCGGGCATTTTCTTAGGAAATACTACTAACATTTTTTTTTAATTAATCTTCGTTTTTTGAACATTTAAATATGAAAGGTGTATTAAATTGTGGTAGCTTTTCGTACAAAACTAAAATAAATTGTTATTGCGGTAAATATTGAAGTTAAAAATCTGACATTTTCATCAAAGAAATATACATGAATGTAATATAATATACTAGTAAACCCAAGCGAGAACTCTCGCATTACATATCTTCTAATCCCTGATTTCAAGTATAAGCGATATTAGGGAAACATATTTATTCCTGTAAACAATATAATATTACCAAAAAGTTTATTTAAAATACAGATTTGGTGAAGCTACATAGTTTGTAATGACTGCGTTGAAGTTACAGTTCATACTTAATAAGTAATTAGCTTACCCCATTGGAAAACATCTCTTCAATTTAGCAGTTAGGCAATTAGATCCAGCTATAACATTTTCTATGTGTAGTATTCATACATAGCAGTGCCCTTTAGGATTGGACATGGAAACAGTATATAATTTCCCACTCATTAAAAGTTTTTGTAAACAGACTCAAATTGATATAAAGTTGCCATGACAACGGCACGTACGCAAGATGGCATGAGGCCGGTGCGGACCTATATCGTGCGTTATCTCAAAAATGGCAGGTTTTAAAGCTTTAATTTGATGCCTGCGTCAAAATCTTTAAAACCCAACTTATCCCGTCTCGATCCGCCAACTTTTAGTCGTCAAAACTTTGAAACCTCCCATTTTTTTCATCACTTTTATTTAAGCCCTAGTAAGAATTTAAGAAACAAAATTGGTATTCGTCATATCTCCATGAAATTCCCTTTCTTTTGATACCTCACTCGTCAAAATCCATCGCTCCTGAGAGCCAGAAAAGGGATCTATACTACCGTAATAATATATAGTAGTGATTATATACATAAGAAATATATGCATATTTTATTGTACTTTTGTGGGAGAAGACGTCGCTGAGAATATTTCAAGTATCGTTTATGTGAATTCTTTAAATTTATTTTAAAAGCCGGATTATTATTATAGGATGGTAAGAGAGAGATGTGTTATGCAAGCACCGCACCAGATCTTTACTGTTCCCGTGCTCTTACTAATTGTTAGTAAAAAAAAAAAAAATGGATATATCTCATCATATTTTGTTATCTAACGACGTTATAATGTTCGAGCTTCGTTTTTCTTTTTTATTCATTAATATCATAAAACGCTTATTTGTGAATTTGACAAGCCAGATTCACTCTCGGTCGAATGTTTTTTTTTTTTCAGGCTTTTTATTGTATAATTATCTCTAATAGATTGAAAAAAGGAAAATCGGGTCGCTATTAATTAGTCTTATTATATTTATTAATAACATAATGAATCCATGGTGTTTATTTATCCTATATTCTTGTAAGACTTGCTGCTCTCGGAAGCGTTTCACCTTGACATTAATAAGTCAACATTTCGCACATCGGCTTCATACTGTTAGATCAATACTAATATTTTATTCTGAATATTGAATATCAATTTTTACTATAGTAAAAATCTGGTATGTGGATCACAAAACATTCACTTACCTCCCTATTTGAAATAAATGTTTTAATGTAAATAAACATTTACATTAATTTAAAATGTTACATTAAATTATTTTACATTAGATTATATTAGATTATTACATTATTACGTTAGATTACATTATGTTACATTAGATTATTATTAAATAAATTTTAAATGTTTACAATTAGTTTCCTTGGAAACATTTAGAGTCTAATAAATAATATAACAATAGAAATTATTACTTACAACAATAACTTAAGTTTTTGCGTTTCCGTCACTCTCCTGTGTGACACTATATGTGTTAGATAATATTGTTTTTAAAACCTTTAGCTTTTCAACGGTACGTTATACATCTGTATTACTACTATTATTTTCGGAAATTTATTTTCAATCCGGGAAAATATGTCTGCTACTTTCTTCTTTGATTGATTATCAAATTCTTTCATAGTTCATATTTATCAATTTCTTATTACTATAATACTAACAATGACAGATGGTTGATTATTTCAAATAAAAAAAATCAAACGTATTTTAGGGGAAGAAATTTTGAAAATTCGGCATTTAAGCCCTATCAGACTATTTCGATGAGGATAAGAGCTAGCTGATATTGAGGGAAATTTCATTATGCATTGATATAACGAGTTTAATAAAAATCGTTGGAGGCTTTTTCGAGAAAATCGTAAAAATGTGCAAAATCGATAACATAAAGGGCAATTCTGGTAAGTCGATTTTGGCGAAAAAGGTGATGTAACGTTACAGGTTTTTTTTTTTTTTTTTTTTTTTTTTTTTTTTTTTTTTTTTTTTTTTTTTTTTTTTTGGCTTAAGACTTCCATTGAAGTCCTATACAGCCCGTAGTATTATCATGTGAGTTTATGGAGGGTAATGTATTTGGCTTTTAGAATTCTATTCTACTTTCTTCTATGAACCGACATAAAGATTGTATCATGTTCCCATCCAGGTTTGCAACTTTTTGGAGAAATGTGTTGTGGTTTTGTATATCAGGGTATTTTATCCGATAACTGTGGTATTTACTGCATTTAACGATAACATGTATTGGGTCTTCGATGGTGTTACATTTGGAGCATTTGTCATTCTTATTAACTTTAATTAGTGTTAATCCGCGATTCGTTCGGCCATGGTTGATTCTTAGTCTAGTCAATAATGATATTTCTTTTCTGTTCAGCATAGTGCTGATATGGGAGAACCATGGTCGAAGATTGACATTAGGGTGGATAATATAATGATCCTTGCCAACGTTACAGGCTTATAACTACCTTAAATACGCAATTTCAGTTTCGAACAACATTTTATTTTGATACTAGACTTACCCCACACAAACGCAACATTGCAAGACTCGGTTATTTGGACTCAGGGGGCTTTAAAACGGATTCAAAATTCTTCACGATCTCAATACTTTCCCTTACTATATATTTCATATATAGGCAAGTGAAAATACAAAAGAAATGAACATGCTTACAAGTGAGAATTGACCATATCTTTATCATAATAAATAATACCCAATATGGAATACATGTAGACAACTTTATTGTGGGGACTGTAAACAAATAAAGCTTAATAAATTAATATCATGTAATGTATTTTTTCCCCCAATTATTAAAAACGTCCTCGGGACGGGACCCCTCTCTGGTGTTAAATAAAAAGTAAAAAATTGTGGAATAAGGTTAATAAAATAAATTACTACTTAACACGTGGTGTTATATAGTCGCATATAATTCTTCTCTGCCTTCACCGTGGTATAACAAGACGGTTTCGCTGCATTGTAACTAAATTAGCTGTTTATACAACGAAGATGAATATACTTCATTAAGGAACAGACCATCCCCTTTAACACTCAGAGTACATGCGCTGTATTTGTATAGATATACACAGCTTTGTATAGGAACACTCTTGTATCAGGCCAGTTGCTAAACTTTCATTTTGTCGATGAATGAAGATTTCGAGAGGCAAATACTCGCATATGATGAGAGGAAGTTTATTTTTTAATATAAATTCAATTGATAATACGGATTATTTTGATCGGCACAACTCTTTTCATTTATCAGTCAACATAAAATTGAAAAATAATTCTAACAAAAAGGTTTGAAATTTTTTAAACAGTTCTCTATCTTAGCTATCAAGCCGATTTTTTCATTTCCCTTTGGTACTATAACAATTTGAACATTTTTATAATTTAATATGAAAATTTAACCTTTCGACAAATGTATCATTGAGCCTTGTAAAACTTGGCTTATAATAATTTTTGCTAGGAAGAAAACATATCCGATAACTACGTTAATCTTCTAGTTTAGCTTAGAGGAGTTTAGAATGAACAAGCTTTTCGATATTACGGGTTATCTTACCATCTTTCAACTCACCGAGTATTTTCGGTATGCAATTTATTGCTCTCTCTCCAGCATCAACATTGTGTGGCAACATCAACAAATTTTTACTAGGTCTCTAAAATACCGGTTAACAACTAACCAGTCAACTTTTCTCCAAGGCATCATCAGAACAGAAAAAATACAATATCACATATGCGCTGACAGCATTCAGCATGTCTCATTTTAGCATTCTACAAAGATACATCAATAAGTGATAGTACCTCACTACAACACATCTACATCAGAGTTGCCCTTATCTACAGGGGTGAAAATAAACTTTTTAATATTTGAACGCACACCCCTAATAATTTTTCCTTGTGATATTGTATAAATTTGTACAAAATATTTTAACAATATATTAACACTAACCAGTGCCGCATGGAGCCTGAAATGAAGGGAACCGAAATAAAATAAACAAATCGATCATTTATATTTATTTTATTAACAATAATTAATACTTTATTGTTCTGTTAAATGTTAAAATAATATCTCGATAGAAGTATGTAAATATTTTACCTAATTTACTTATATTTTAACAGTCAATAAGGCATTAAAGTGCTGCATTAATTGTATCCCTCTTTCAATTGCATCATTGACAACTAGTAAATGCTTTACACTATTATTTTTGCTTGATATTTGGGATTTACTCCTTAAAAACTTCTTAAATTGTAGATTTTGGGTCACTTGGTCTGTCTAAAAGCTGCTTAGTAGTTATTTTTCGAATAAAATGCTTTAAAAATAAGTAAGCCGCCTCCTAGCCAAACCTGGAATCTCCTATTACCTGGAGGCTGCAGAAGGTGATTATTATGGGTTTTGGTAGAAAATCCCATTTTTTTTTTGTCAGGTATCTCATTTTTTGCCGACTGTTAAAATAATAATGATAAAGGAATGAGGATTTCAGCTTCAACAGATGATAACTCCGTTATCTTGTACTTACAAAAAAAAAGCTTTGCCAATAGATTACTAGGTCATCCATTAGAAAAAGATAAAATAATAACATATTTTAAACATCCTTGCAAGGTTGTGTTCTTAGGTGACAAAGGAATAAGGAGAATGAACGGATACGCTACAAATTACTTTCCATAGAATTCAATAGATTTTAAATAACAAGCGTCACTGTCCAACTGGTCTGGATTAATATTTAAAATGTCCATGTTTATTCCTTATTTCTTTAGAAATATAATCTATTTTCTAGAAATGAAGTCCTTATGAAAAAAAAAACAAGAATAAATACCTATGTAAACATGGCATAATAGCCATTTTAGTAAATAATCAAGTCCATTTAAAAAAAAAAAATGGCTTCGAATCGTGATTAGAAAGGAAATTTATGATTTCAAAAATTAAATAATTGCCAATATGTGCCTTCTTTCCATACCAAGATTCTCTCGTTCTTAATCATGTGTATTTTCATAATCATTTAAAATTACCTAAACACATCGCTCCTCATCTAAGTAACACAGATGCTTGGAAAATTTATTAAACGCAGCAAATGATATACGTTGGTTAATTTCTTCGTATAGTAATTACCTCATTTAAAAAATTTAGATCACTGAATGGAGCTCCGACTGCCGATGAACACATTATCCAGGCTATCACGTATAATTTTACCGGGAACAGGCATAAGTTCTTTAGTCTGTTTACTTCTAACACCTCACCAAGAACAGTTACTCACTAAAAAAAAATTCAATACATAAATTGCATTTGCCATCCATCTAGCATTGTGTAGCGCACCGGAAGGGTTGATTTTAATTTTGCCTTCTGGATTCCTTCTAATCAACATTAGGCACAATTTAATGAACTCTATATAATCGTTATTCACTTTATCACTAGCTAACGCAGTTAAAAAATTCACTGGTACATCATGGAAGGTTATAAAAATCAAAGTCTAAGGGTTCAATCGGAATATGAATAATCACTAGTTTATCTTTTTATTTCTGTTAAATCTTCTATGTCACTATAATGTCAAATGTCAAATGTCAAATGTAGCTTCTGGATATTTCTTCACTACCAGTCTTTAATTTGGTCTTCTAATGTCGTAGAGGAACATTTCTCTCATAGAAGTAGAGAGAAATGATTTATTAAAAATCAATGCTGTCCAATTACATTGGGTTGCTATAATACACAGCATACTAATCAATCCATAATGGATAAAATATTTATATATACACAATTTTACATTTATTTCTTCTTTTTTTTCTTCCATTCATACACATATTTCATAGACTTTTCGTCTGTATTTGATTACACACCATTTTATTTTTATTTTTCTATCCCTTATTTATTTTCATCAATCCAACTACCTTCTCACCTCTCCATAATTCTCCCTTCCAGTTCACAATCAACCCCTTCTTAATCCAGTATATAAACTCTAGACAATTTGAAAATTTATGAAACTAATCAACCATCAATGTCCGAACGCACACATATATAGATCAACAGTACAGGAGAATAAATAAATAAATAAATATATATACATATACAAACAATCCCAAATGATAGATAGAAGTTAAAATTAAAAAATACAAGTTGAAATTAAAAAATATTTGAATGATTTCGCGATTTTCCATTCGAGTATCCTTAAGCCCATCAACGACCTCTCTTGAGTCATTTGCCGACTTGTCAGGAGTATTTCACGAAAGCACACCAAATCCACACAAAACTTAGAAATGAAGGCATTGGTGTATTCGATGAAGAACCTGGTACAACAAATATATCGCACCCGTCGTGGAATACTGTAACATCTCAAAAAAGTAGTATTTTGGGAAATTGAGTTCCCATAGTCTTCCACGGACGCATCTGGTGTAATACCTCCCCTCCAAAACCGTAACTACCCCTATCTTTTGATTAACCCATGAACTAAGCATGGTCTTTCCCACACCTTTCTGAATCGAATTCCGTCACAAACTCAAAATCTCGATTTTTTTTAGGCGTTACAGTATTCCACGACGGCTGCGATATCCTGAATATTTAACTCTTCCTCCGATGATGAGTCATTGGAAGCAACAATGATTTAAGAAATGCAACTGCTTTAGCACGTCTTTCTTCCACCTTCATACGCCTACTTTTATCAATTCGTACAAGGCTCCTCTTCGACTTGGCTCTCTTTTACCTAATTAAGAAATATTTATGTTATATCTTCTTCTGTTTTCAGAATTTCCAATGCATTGGCATGGGTGAAAACAAATAAGTTATTTAGACTTGAAATGAAGGCAAATAATAGGCAAAAGGGTACTATTGGTATAGACTTGAAAAATTACGAAATTTTACTGAGATATGTCAGCTGGTTTTTGACTTTAAGACGAGTAAAGTTCTCCAATTTTTTTTTTTTAATTAATGTAGAAGCTTTTCTAATTTTGCTAGAGACCTGGAATTGGTGTCATTTTATAGATATTTTATGCCCTTTTTTATGATAAATAATACCGTATAGGTTAAATTAAAAAAAATTCTCAAAACCTAATTTAAAATTATAATTTCATTTTTTTCAGAAAGTACATACAGGGCATGTTCACAAAGTTTAAATTCTGGACTCATAAAAAAAAAAAAATTAGTAAACATTTTTGTACAGCGAACTAAATATCTTCGAAATATGACCCTTGTTCTTCAAAACAACGTTTTGAAGACCAAGGGTCTTTGTTAATAGGCTTTCTGGAATGCGTCAAAGCTGCCTGGGCCGCTTGAATTGTGTCGAATTGCTTCCCTTTCAGGTCTCACTTAGTTCGGAGGAACAAAAAAAAAGTCGCTGGAAGCTAGATCGGGAGTGGCTGCGGCAGTGTTGCGACATTGAACTTGGCCAAAACTGTGCTGGCGGCCAGCGAAGTGTGAGAGGTTTCGTGGTGAATAACCCAATCGTCTTTGATCTCCGGGCGGACGCGGCGGGCTCGATCCATCAAACGGCGGAGCACTCCAGCGTAAAACTGACCTGTGACATTCTGTCCGGAAAAAGTAAACTCTTTATGGATCACTGCTATTGCATCACGCCACGAGCGATCTACGTCGCGGAGGCAACTGCCGCTGGTGCGGTCGGTTAGGTGACACCCGACACTAGCTCCCCTGTCGGTGGAACCAGTCTTCGCGCCCACCCCAGCTCAGGGAAAAAAATCAGTCTTGAAACTTAGTGAACGCACCCTTTATTTTAAGATTTTCAAATTTATACCTTGAATAGTTCGTGTTGTTGTTAGTCATAGGGCGAAATATAAATTTGGGATGGTAATGGCTTCACTTCTAAAAAAATTGAAGACTGATGCTCCTTTTCATTAAATTCTCATAACTCATAACCTCCCTGAAATGATTTTCTATTTTCCAGATGAGTCTGCTGCCCAAGGGAGAACAAAAAATTCTTAAACCTCTGCTTTCAGAAGATAGATATTAAACTGGATGGAAAGTGACAGTTTTTTGTTGCTGCACATGGCAATGGGCCTTGCGACGGAGTTGGGGGTTTCGCAAAATAACGCACCAATCTTCTGATAGACAATACTTGACCAAAGCGATTTTTCAAGGAATATTCTCACTCAACATAGTCCTCTTGGGCTGTATATGCAAAATCTACGTTTTTAATGTCGGCTGTAGCCCGCATTAAGTTGTAGTGGGGTTGGGATTTGTTTTTGAAAAGGGAGGTTATATAACAACAGATGGGAAAGATTATGGATGATTCTCCAGAAAATGGGTATACTTGTGTCCAAGGTACAATATCTAATATAATGTCCAATATATTTCATACGCTACTACTTTATTTATTTCTTAATGACCAAATCATTAACCGTCTTAATTTAAATTGATCATATGCCACCCAATTCTCATTCCTTTGGCCTGTACCAGATCGCCTCTAGACTTGATTTCGCATGATGATTTTTATAGCAGTTTTCAAGTCTTTTAAGATATCGAAAGGAATATTCTCTAATGCAATACGCTTGTTATCCACGACTTATTTCATTCCGGTCCCACATTCCGATTCTCATTCCTTTGTCAAAGTTTGAATTTCCCGCCAGAGTCTTACTCTTGTAAGATCATTATTGTACCTAGCCTGGCAATACTGGCTATTCCAACCTAAAGTGTTTTTACTATCTTTGTTAATTTGATATACAATCAGTAAGCTTAGAGCTGAATTACGGAAAGTAACTTATGGTATGTTCGTTCATTCTCCTCTTCCTTTGTGGCCAAACAACACCATCTTGTAAGTATGTATCGTATATGTTATTAATTTATCTTTTTCTAATCGATGATACTTTATTTAATGAAATTTCAACATTCAAAATATCCAGTTTTGGATATTTCTATATCCAATTAATTTAATTAATTAATTAATTAATATTCAAAAGAATCACTATTAAATTAAAAGCAGCTGATCAGCAGAAAACTACAATTACAGATACAAAAGCAACCAATCATGTGCTAACCAATATAACTTTCCCCTGTTTTGCATTTTTACTTCCTATTTTTATTGTATATATTATTTTTCTTTTCTTTTTATTATTCTTTTCATTTATTATTTTCTTTTTACGTGTCACTTACGGGGCACCCTGTATATCTATTGACACCCTCTTCTATCTATCTAAACTCTATATATAAACACTCTGAAATTTATGTATGTAGACACTATAATCTTTACTTTTCCTTATTCTCAAGTTCCACTGCATACATTTTACGATATCAGGGTTAATTTTAACGTCCTTTATCGCCCTTTCGAATTTTTACCCATTGCCCAACATTAGTAACTTATTAATTTATTACTTCCTAATTTTTTCCAATAATCTTAATCATACGCTGTAACTTTCCATAATGACAAATAAAAATCGTTTGTGATATTTAAAAAAATATTCAAGAACCATATTTAATATTTTTAATACCAAGTAGAATTTTTTGATAAACATTATAAAATAAGCATATTCTTAAGTATTAGTTAAATTAACCCATAATATACGCTTTTGTCACAAAAGAAGTTTAAATGTGTTTTTCCCAAGGAAGTCTGGATTGACTTCCACCGAGCTCAGTTGCAGCCCCCCCCTTTAAGTTACTGGGGGCTATCCATCATTTTCTGACAGGCTCATTCACTCCTTGTTTTCCTCAACCATCAACCGGTCTCCCAGATATCGAAGTGACCATTTATGATAACTCAAGCATCCACATATCATAAATGTGAAAAATGTAATACGTTTAGAGGGCTTCTATATGTTCCTAGTGGCAGACTCCTAAATTCCTTAAGGCGGTGGTGAGGGGAGGTCCTCATGTTGGTCAATTGTGCTCAGCATACTGAGGAACTTGATTATACTTTAAGATGGACTTACCAGGTCTGTTTAGACCAGCCAGTTTGTGCTGGTACCCAGGTTTGGAGCTAATATTTTTGTTAGGGGGACAAGCTTTAGCCTCTCCTTTTTTCACACTTCCCCATCCCCATAAAAGTTAACAGTTTTATAACAGAATTTTAGTTAATATATTTCTAAATAAATGTCATCATCTCATAACCTTAACTCATTTTATTGACTGAATTATGGCAAAAAAAAAAAAAAAATCAGAAACAATATTTTTTGCTTAAACTAAAAATAAAATTTCGCTCGAAATTCCCCGCCTGGGGCAAGTTCCCCTTTTGCCTCCTCTAGTTCCGGCCATGCTGGTACCTATATTCTCATCCAATTTGGAGACCTATTAAAGCTCTAATCTCATTCAAAACAACGATGACGTAAATGAAATATATAAATAACCATTATTTAATTAAATAATTTATATTAAACAGGGAGAAATCAGTAATTTTGTTTTTTTGGTCAAGCCAATAAGAAACATTTGTGGGTATAACTGAGTTCAGAATTGATACTAAGCACCCCACATAACTAGAGGGGAGTTGGTTACAAGTAAACTGTAAAATATATGAAATCCTCTAAAGAGAAACATGTATGGTAGACTACCCAGTGTCAACTTTAAGGAGAGCAAATTTTTATAAAATTTTCCTTTAGTTTTTGTAGAAAATAAAGTTTAGTGTATACGTTTTTCGTTAACTCATTCTATTTGAAGTACATATAAACAAATTTTAGGGACATTAGGTATTTAAAGAAAAATAAATATATAAATATAGCCTTACTCATTTCCTAATGTAGACACGTCTTCAGCAGGTCGGTGTCTAATTTTGACTTTTCTGTTCCTAAGGATGACAGTGAGAGTAAATGCAAATAATAGAACTTTTTTCTTAAAAATAAAAAACGAAATTTTATTTAAATAGTAGCAACAATGGAATATATAATAAATTTTCAATTATTAAAACACAACTAAAGATATCCTTTCTGAAATACGATAAATTGCACACAAATTATTTTTAACTAAGAATAAGAAATATGAATAAAAAGAAGGTAGGACTACCGTTTTTTCCATGTATAGGCAGTGGTTTTGGAAATTAACGTATTTAATTTAACGTTTTATATATTACCTTTACAAATATAATATGCAAGGATTGTTTAGTTTGCAAGTAATTTGCTTCTAATCTTCTATCTTTTAATTTCTTAGGAAGTTCTTATTAATATATTAAATGAAGGGCAATATATAACTTCCAATACAATATTCTCCTTTATTTAATTATGTTGACGTTTCGAGGAAATATTTCCTCATCTTCCGAACGCTTTTTTTCTCAGCTTTTATTTCACTCCCATTGTCATTATATAAAAATTTCCAGTATCTGTTGTATACATTTTGCCAGCACAATGTAGACAATCACTGACAGCCATTTTCCTTAAGTTGACATTAGTGTCAAGAAAAGGAGCAAGCATGTTTACTGTTTACCTAATGTTGACACTATCGTAATCTCAATGATTTGCTTATTGCAATTTTTATATTTTCTGTTCGAATCTCTTATTTTTAGTTAAAAATAATTTGTGTACATAATTTTTCGTATTTCAGAAAGGATATCTTTAGTTGTGTTCTAATAATTGAAAATTTATTATATATTCCATTGTTGCTACTATTTCAATAAAATTTCGTTTTTTATTTTTAAGAAAAAAGTTCTTTTATTTTCATTTTCTCTCACTGTCATCCTTAGGAACAGAAAAGTCAAAATTAGGCACCGACCTGCTGAAGACGTGTCTAAATTAGGAAACGAGTAAGGCTATATTTATATATTTATTTTTCTTTAAATGTCTAATGTCCCTAGAATTTGTTTATATATGCATTTCTAATAGAATGAGTTAACAAAACCCAATTCAATAAAATTTTGTTTGTTTTTTATTTTTAAGAAAAAAGGTCTATTTTTTTCATTTTCTCTCAGGGACAGAAAAGTAAAAATTAGGCACCGGCCTTCTGAAGACGTGTCTACAATAGGAAATGATTAAGGCTTTATTTATCTACAATCCCCTCTTTCAATCCATAGATACTGAAAGATGTGATAGTAGACCACAAGAGCAACAAAAAAGTTCCTATGTACCATGGTCCATCCACACAAAAAAATATGAAACTTAAGTTCTGTATTGTTTTTTTAAGGTTGTCACGTTTTTCTCTTAAATAGGAAGCGATAGCTAAAAAGCTAATTAATTACGTTAGATCGAAAACTAGACAAAATATTATTTAAATAGAAGTAGAATTTTTCTTTGCTAAACCCATTTGAAGGGGGCTTTCAAGCGGCTGAATTATGCTAAGTTCTGTTTTTCGTAAAACCTTGGTTTATTCCCGATTTTTATTCTTCTTTTATTTTATTTTTATCAAAATAAAATTGAATAATACTCCTCGTAACGATAATATAAAATATATTTTAATAACAATTTTTAATGTGCTTTCCATCCCGGGCACAGCGCTCCCTCTCCCTTTCCTACACGGCACCGGTCGCTGCATGGACCTCTGCTGTCGCGTTATTCCTCATTTCGTTGCATTTTTGAATTATTCTTTCAAGCTCTCTTGCCTCAATAGGTTCGGAATTTTCTTTGACTTCTCCCAGACTTAAAAATCCTGAGATGTTATGTCCAGCCATCTCACTGATCCATTCCGTCCTATCCACATATCCCCAAAATACCTATTAAGCCACGCATGCTTATTTTATTTTATTTTTCTTATAAAGCAGCATTTATTAGAAGAATAATTCAAAAATGCAACGAAATGAGGATTAACGAGGCAGAGATCCTTGCAGCAATCGGTGCCGTGTAGGAGAGGACAAGGAGTGGAATGCCCAGGGTGGAGGGCTCATTGAAAATTGTCATCAAAATACATTTTGTATCATTAACGGAAATATTAAGTAATATTATTAAATTGTATTTAAGGTTAATTTCATTTGTTATACCTACGTTAAATATTTTATTTTACATATTTGTTTATAAATAAAAAGTATATTTTAGAAATTAATTTATTAAATAAAATTAAAACTGATACTGCAGATACCTACATATTTTTGCAATGAATATTTATTGTACTCTGTACCTGTACAAATATATGCCAGGAGTAAATACACGCAGTATGTTCTTAATGAAGTTGTACATGACTGGGACAGTAATAAAATGGTTGATTTGTTTATTGCCTGCTTCTACATCCACCTGCGATCTCTCGACGAATTTCGAAAAGAAACTTTGTATTTTTTCTTACTCAATAACCACATATAAGCATGGGTCCATCAGAAAGCATAACTCAATCATTCTCCATTCAGACTATATGCATGAGAATTTCGTCACCAAGTGCCTTCATGAGTTTTGCATTCACACCTCTGAGTTGACGATTGGTGACACGAAACTCCATCCTATTGAACATCTCCAAGTCGGAACTAAGGATGCGACCCAAAACCGAACGAACCAACAGAAGTGTGAGATGAAATATGTAAGAGAATTAAGATTCTATATAGATATAGGTGTTAAAGGCGATGGAAGATAACTCTAGCTACGTCCTAAATCGGTTATTTAAATTTAAATTTAAATTTTATTTTATTTTCATTTCCTGTTGAGTGAAAAACTGGCTAGCTTATTATACTTATAAAGCTCTAAGAGAAGCATATAACGCAACCAGTGAAGCACAAGACCAATTACCAATCCTTAGACATACCGACCTTTTAGAGTGAGCCCCAATTATTGCAGAGCTTTCAGACTATGCCAAGCAACCTATTTAAGTCCTACCTCTCAAAACGGTATACCATTTCCGCAATTAGTATTATCCGCAATTATTCCTTAACATGTTTATTTATTATTATATTATACCGCTATGTTGGTTCCATCAAAGGCAGTGCAACTTGACTCCAACTCACCAATTGGGCACGTGCTCAATCATAAGAGCCTAATTGGATCTTAGAAAGCTCTTTTGATCATAGGAGGAGAATTTATACGGCAATGACGTAAACTGAATCAAATCATAAATCCGTTTACTTTGACCATTAAAATTTAATTTCATGGAGATGATGATTAGGGGAGCGGTCAAAAAATAAACATACATTAAGGCATAGTGATTTAATGTTTGCCGACGTTTCTGCCTAAATTGTAGACCTTCATCAGGGTCTAGAAAAACAAGATACAAGCATGATAGATGATAAAATAATAAATATAGTTAGATAAACAACATTAATTAGACAATAAAATATTTGAAAATATGATAATGTAAAATCACAACTTTTTCGGTGTGAATGTATTGTAATCTGGCCAAAAAAACGCATTTTTGGCCATTAGTCTGTGTGTCTATGCCACGATTATCTCTCAAACGGGCGGGCCGATTTTATTGATTATTGTATTGTTTTTTAGGGCATTGACGTCCGATGCTAGTCTGCCAAATCGGCTACTCTATGCTCAATAGCGGCTGCGCAATAGCGAAAAAATGTGTTTTTCTATTGGCTTAAACGCCAAAAGGTTTTTATCGATTTCGATGGAACTTTAAAGTACTTGTATTTTTTTTATATAGCACATCCTCGAAAAAAACATTATGAAGAAAATAAAACTTTATTCGCGCAAAACTAAAACAATTTACATTTTTATCAATACAAAATTATTCGAAAGGTAATTAAATCTCCTACAAAGCAAAAAAAAATAATTATCCAAATCTGTATAGTATTAGCAGAGTATTTGAACTTTGCCCACATGTTATAAATTATTTTGCACATGTTCAAATTTTTTTATAACTCGAAAACTATACATTTTCTGGAATATTCCATATAGGCATTTGAAAGATGATTTGATTGTTTACAAAATTAAGTACACAAAAATGAAAATAAAATATTATTCGGATTAATATAAGATATAGCAAACATTTTTTGTATTTGGCTTTAACCCAAATCGGTTAAAGAAAGTCGTGTGAGTGGACACAAGAGATATTTTCCAATACATACACATAAGAACTAATAGCAATTATGCAACTTAGCGAGAAGACAGCGGTTAAAGCCAAATATGATAAAATATCGCTTAAAAGCATAAAAAACAAAACAATAATTTTAACAATAAAATTTATAAATGATTCCCATACACCATTGAAATAATCATGTGCAGATTAAGTCAGAGATTTAGGATTATTACTTCTATAATACTCGAGAAAATCTCTGTAATTAATAATAACACTAATTAATGAGCCGGGTTTGCTCCTCTTCTCTATGTTTTAGGGATTTAATAGCACGTAATCGTCACGATTTATGTTTGAATAAAATTTTCGCTGTAGGTTGTTGTAAATTGGACTGTCATTTACAAGATGATGAAGTGTTCTATTGCTTTTGCGATGCTCACATTACATTCAAGTTTTGAATTTCTACGTATGACTGTTTTTTGTTGTGTTTTTTTTTACCATTACCGTACTAACGTACTTACTTGATCTCATTTGCATTGCTAATTAATTTTTCTTTTCTTTTTTATGAATATTGTGTGAATTAATTTTGATTGTTTAAATCCATTATACAAACAACTTGACGGACAAAGTGTTCCAAATATCAATATGTCTTTTTGTCTGCAAAATGGATCTCGAAATCCCGAGGTAGGAATTTTCTTAAACTTTAACAACAAGGTTTTTGGGCCTTTGAAATCGATATGTCTAATCCTTTACCCCAGGAAAACCTTTATTTAATAAAAATAAAAAATAAAATTTAATCTAAAAAATTATTCGTACACTTAATTTTTCGGGAAAAAGTATGTTTGATAACGTATTGAACATAAACACATTCTGCATACATTTTTACAAGTGAAAGAAATTAAAATTCCATAAAAACTAACAACAAAATTTGTAAATTCGCCGAGCAAAAAAAATATTTGTACAGTAACAGATCTCTTAATAAGGGTCGTAAATCAAAATAATTAAGTTCTTGCAGCCGAGATGAATTCTCAAAATTTTTAACAAGGATTCAGCCACCGATCTATTGGAAGAATGTTGGGATTGTCTCACTCGACCATGCAGTATATAAATAAAAACTTTAAAACCGGATCAGTGGGTAATAACTAAAATACGAGAAGAATACGTTCAGTCACAGTGTGTGAATCAATTTAAATCGTGAGAAAAGCGGCCCAAAATCTCAAAATGAGAGTCCACAAACTTGCAAAACACACCGCATCACAAAATGGTAAAAATATTACTCCTCAAACGGTGTGAAATTTACGGTTTTTATTTGTACAAAATATAAGGTTACAGCCAATGTGCAATCAGAGATATGGCTATTTTTACTATTTCTATTGTTTACTGATCAGTGCGAGAAAAAAAAAAATGTATTTTTCTTTTTTAACGTGTAAAAAAAAGTTAATGATGTTAAGCTGGTTATAGATTTATCATTTATAATTGGTAAATAACTATTTTATCAAATTTTCTTATTTCTTTCCACTGTTAAAATATTTATATTTAATCCACAAACAAATACTTATTATTAAGCTTATCGAGGCAATGTTAGACCTATTACATTTACGAGCTAAAACATTTGTTCATTTAATAAAGACATTTAAACTGTGGGAAAGCATGAACAAAAATTGACAAAATCATTTTTTGCCTATTATTGAAACAGAACTGTGCCTATATTTTTTATATATTTTTTTCTTTTAAAATTGTTTTTTTCTATTTGTCATTTTATTCTATTTTTGCTTTTATTATTACGAGGAGAGGTCCTTTCATGTCACAAGAACGCATGTTATCACTGGGAAAAAAATACAAAATATAATATTTATTATTAAACCTTAATTTATTAATTAATTTTTTATTTATTTATGTCCCCGCAGTGAACTTGTCTTGTCTCTATATTCAATATCAGTTTCCATTGGCATAACTTAGAAAAAGACATGGGGCAGTTACACAGTTCCCGCAATACTGAACAGTTGTGAGGGTTTAGCGGTTCTGAACGATGCAACTAAGAATTTTATTAAATAGATGTGTTATATTTCTTTGAAGCCAACTTCCTTTGTATATGGATACTCTAAGAACACAAGAAAATGATAAACTTATTTTTCATTGTTTTCCTAAACTTAGACCCTGACAAAACACGTTGTTTTCATGGAGTTGAATATTTTATACTCCATTAACGAGATTATAATTGCGTCATTCAAATTATGATCTCGTTGATAGTTCCATTTATTTTCATTTGAATTTCCAAAATACAGTAAGAATAAGTTAGTAACTCGGACCAGTCAGAATGAAATAGGTTTTCAGAGTTCTATTCTGTACGAAGCTGCAAATCTTGAGATAGATGAATTGGCATACATTTAGTAGATTCAAAATTTAGCAACACTAAATTGCACGTTCTTATATAAAAACTAAATTTAATTAATCGATTTATTTAAAAATAATTATTTTAACTTAAAGTATGACTTTTTCTTCTGAATTTCGACTTATTCTTCCGACATTTTTTTTTTCCGTTTATTAGATAATTGACTTTAAGTGCTAATTTCAACTAGTTAGGTTTAAAAAAAAATGTTTATTTATTTTAAAATATTTACTATTTTTATTTTTTGGAAGGGGGGATCGTGGATTTCATCGATTTGGTAATCGTTCGTTTTGTTTTCAAAGTTACCTATGTCGAATTTACTATCGAAATTTTGTTCGATCCTTAGCATTTTTAATTAATTATTAGTTTGAAAATTTGTCGGTATATATATATATATATATGTATACTTATATAAAGTAACTGTGGACAATATAAAATTTTTGTCAATACGGAGTTTTTGACGATCGATCTTAGAAAAGAAAAATTGATAAAAATTAGCAGTTAGTTTCAGCTAAGATTTATAGAAAAGCTATCTAGAATTTATTCTAGATTGCTTTTCTATAAATCAACTTAAGGGTGAACTTAAATCAATCGGAAGTACAGAATATTTTTTTGCTAAAGCTGAAATATTACGATTTGATAATATCGAGCTGATGATACCATGGATGCTCGAGATTTGAAAGATATGTAAGTTTTTTGACGGTTGGCATCTTTCATTATATATTGTAAAGTATTTGACAAAACCAATCACAAAGCATTGTACGGATTTCCTAAGATCCAACTTTTTTCATCTTTAGCTAAGCAAACAAAATTTCTTTTCACCATTTAACTGAAATAGAAGATTTTTTCTCTTTACTTTTAAGTTTTTCGTTTCGTATTTCGGTAATCCTAATTGTTTAGGAGTCGGTAAACCAACTGTTGATTAGGAAAATGAAAAGATGCTCTCTTCCATTGTTATTGAATAATTTTTTTTTTTTACCGGTTTCGGTCTCTTGATCTTCACTAGACTAAAATAACAAACAATAATCAATATAAATTAAAAAATAACAATAATCAATATCAACAAAAGATTCAAAATAAAAATAAATCAATAAAGTTAGTAAACTATGTAATAAATAAATGTCAGGAAAACCACGTCACTCTTATACGAGCGCTTTTCTTAAGTTTGTATTTGCCGCGTTACTGGATGTCACGACGGACAGCTGTAATGTTTATGAACGATATGAAAGTGGATACGAGATGTGAAAGTGGACTGTTATCATTGTGAGCGATTAACTTAATTAACTCCTAAAAGATATAATCCAATCCAATCAATCGGGGCGACAACCATTGTTGTCCCCATTGCTGGTCCTGGCCTCCTCAAGCAGCTTCCGCCAGCTCGTTCGGTGAAGTGCAGCTGTCCTCCAATTCCGAACATCAAGCAGGGTCCATGAATCCTCTCTGTCAGACCATCTGAGTTTTGGGCGGTCTCTCGGCCGGTTTCCGTGCAAGTCCTCATCCAGGAGTTTTCTTGGGATCTCGTGATCTCCCATCCTGGCGACGTGGCCCGCCCAACGAAGCCTGCTGAGTTTAATCATTTTTGCAACATCAGGCTCACATAACAATGAATACACTTCTGCATTCGTCCGCCTTATCCATGTTGCACCATTTCGCATATTTTTCTTTCAAAAATTAAAAGGTCCCTTTCATCCGCCTTTGAAAAAGCCCAGGTCTCAGCGTCTTGTACAGTTTTGTTTTAGTCACTCTGGAAATTAATCCACTTCCTGAATTCCGACGCAGTCCAAAATAGCATCTATTGGCTGTTGTCATTCTCCTCATAATCTCAGACGAAACATCATTGTTCGTATTCACTTGTGATCCCAAGTACAGAAATTCGTCGACTCGTTCAAATGAGTATGACCGTTATTTCATGAGTACCTCTTGTTTGACCAGCCCTATGTATTTAGTTTTTATATAATGATATAAAGAAACCTGAAATAAAGGATTTAAATATTGTTTCTTTTATTTTTTCAGGTGAGTGAATATTTTGTTAACAGATGATGTAATTGTTTAAGAGTTGTAAATACGTATTATCAATAAAACTTCTGTTTTTTCAGAGAAACGCAATCACGTATTTGTTTCATTATCCAAGAGTTTAAAACCATTATATAAATATAAGGGAACCAACAATTTGATGTAAACACATGCCTAACGCATATATAATACATGCAACGAACCTCCTTCCCTTCTTGTAAGGTAACACCTTTTTATTCCCCTAACACTACTTTAATATCATAAGCTCCTCATCCAAGACTGAAACGACAAGAAACTGTTCGTAGAAACCGTTTACTACAACACTTACCTGACAAACGCTCTAAACTCCCGATTTACTAAAAAAAGCTCACATGCATTGCCATTATCAGGCCTATTTGGACATATGGTGTTGAGCTATGGGGCTCCACGAAGCCATCAAATTCATCCCGTATCCAATACTTACAATCCAAAATCCTTCGAAAAATCCTTAATGCTCCTTATTATGTTACAAATAAAATTATCCATAAAGACCTAAATATACCCTTTGTTGTAGACTTAGCCCGAAATAGATATACCTCTTTTAATTACAAACTCCTTTCCCACACTAACCCCCTAGTACGTAACCTGTCATCCCAAACTATTCCCGATAATCCTCCGAGGCGTCTTAAAAGAAGATGGCCGCGGGACCTCCTAACATAGATGTCATCGAAGTGCTACCAATGGGTAGCTCCTTCTCATGTTATTATTAAGTGCTATGTACTTTTTATCATATTTACTTGTTGTAGAATCTTATACAGTTGTAAATTTCTGTAAATAAATAAAATAAAAATAAATATCATAAGCTGTTTTTATTATAATGCTACCTAATTATAATTGATTTTCTATTTTGATATTGAATTATAATTGATTTTCGAGTTATGATGTTGTTGCAGAAAATGAGCGTTATACATTAATTTTATTTTGTTTACATTGAATATTTTTCAAGTTTCACAAACAAACTGATCTTAAAAACAACTAGAACGGAAGAGAAATGCATCATTTTCGAAGAATATCTTTTAAAAAAACAGGTAGATTTTTGTTGGAATCTGAAGAGTTTTAAAAATCTCAGGAATTGGAAAAAGGAGGCAATAAAGGCAATTCATAGATCATCAAATGGCATGTCGTCGGAATTGATTTTGAAATTCATGTATCTACACTACAATAAAATAGCGAGTGACACTTCAGACATAATTTTTAAACTAAAACTTACAATTAGTTGATTATAGAACATGTTTAGGAACTATTATATAATTGCATTATTATTAATAAATTTAAATTACTTCTATATTTAAAAAAATGAACTATATTTAAAGTTCCAATGAACGTTCAATTATTTCAGGCTGCCGAAATTCCTTCAACTCTTCATACAACTCGAGTCCAATGACGTCCGAGTCATTTTCAGTTGTTAGAATAGCGTTGGGTCCCTGATATTTTAATTTTTTTTTAAATGTGGGATTTCTTGAAAATTGAGAACAAGGAGAAAGAGAGATAGATATACATGCTTTATTTCCTAGCATGAACCCAATGGACTGGGTTCCTATACACACAGCATTGTTATCACTCTAGTTGGATATAATATGAATAATTTTTTTTTTTTTTTTTTTTTATTTCTCACAGTCGGATCCAAAACCAGTACTCTCATTCCGGTCTTGAGAAATGCAACGATATCTGCATTTCTCGCGGATTCGTCAGTGTCTATGCAATAAACCTCTTCGAAGCATCTTCGAAGCAGGTGAAGTCCTTTTCTCTAATCAAATGCGATCAATCAGTGTTACATAGATTTGAAGATCTGAAGCCCTATTTTTAAACATTACATATATTTTTAGGCCGTTAACTTAGGCATAAGCCTAAAATATGCTTCATCGCGTGTACAAAATTATAAATGACAAATAAGACAACTTAGTATAAATTTTGAATAAATAAAAAAAGAGTATATCCTTAACTTAAATTTTTTTCTCTTGAAATAATTATTTATAAATCTTGTAAACGTAGTAAATATCTGAAAAAGGCAATTATATACGCAGAAAGCTCTGTTCATTTCTTCCCATTTTTTTGGTCCTATATCTAATAAACTGTTTTATTTAAAATAAAGTGATGAAATAATTAAGAAAAAAATTAATTTCAAAGGCCCGGAAACACCCTGTATATAATTTTTTCAATCTCGCTAATAAAGGACATTTCATGCTCATAAATGAAAAAATAATTTTTAATTTATCATCTTTTAATCAAGAGTTATAGAATATTGGTTACTAAATCGACAATTTTCCCCACTGTGCGCCGTAATCGGTTGCTAATGGCTTCCAAGATGCGAGTCAATTCTATGTTACTTTTTCTGCTTTGTTCATTCTAGTTCAATGTACTGAGTACTTTTGGTACTCAGCCCATTTTTGTTACTTTCTTCAAGTCTTAACGCAGCTGTTAGTCAAGTAGGAAATTTAATTTATATTTGATTTATTTTATTATTTATTTTTTTTAATTTTTGATTTCTTAAACAATGTGTGTGGCCCATTATTAGAATATCGAGATGCTTATTATGAATATACCATCAAAATAATGTTTCCTTGCCCTCTTCGCGTGGATTCGTAATCTGAAATAAATAATATTAGAATTTTTTATATTTTTTTTCAACAACTTATAGCACACGGTATGATTCGAGATCAAAGACTTAATTTATATTCAGCTTCCTCGATAACCTAATTAATACAGAATCCCTCATTGAGTTAACAAATTATTACACCTATAGTATCATAATCTTATTGCAGCACTGTTTGACTTCCATAGCATATCTTATCTATCTTCATTAAATGCTTTTCAGTTTAATATTATTCTTTAATATTTGTTTCAGAAAACCGGATGGTTGCTTTCTCATCAATGGGTGATTCTTCCTATCCCGATTATACTGATAAAGATAACATCACATCAACTGTACCATCGAGAATATTATGTCCCAATAGTAGGTACTTTATTACATTATGATTATTCTCTTTCACACTCGCTAATGTTTCCATTTATTGATGTAAAAGCGAGTGAAGAAAGCATCAAACGCATCAGTTACTAGTTATACTACGAACTAATTCCAGAGTTATAATGCTTCAAATATTGCTACCAAAATATTGACGAGATTCGCCAATTATTCTCCTCGGAGTATATCCTCCTCCTTGAACTCGGAGCAACCGGTCTCCGATATTTGTTTAATAAGTGACCGACTATTTACATTACATCATATTCACCCCCATACCTACATACTAAGGCACCAAAGAGCACACCATAAGGTTTCCGTCTGTAGGTAGCCGCCCCGGAATGGGGAGCGAGTCTGGGCGTTCTGAGGAGGCAACCCTCTGACTCGAGGGCAGTAGGCTGATAACCTGCCCCTCTTAATCTTTCAATATTCCGACATAATGCTCGTCTAATGGACTTAAAACTAACCACCTGGAACGTTTTATGGCTTTACAGACCAGAAGGTTTACAACAGCTTCTTTTTAAACAGTTCACCTACGAACTGGACATTGCTGTCATCCAGGAGATCAGATGGACAGGGCAAGGAATGTTTAATAAAAATAACTACACTGTCTACAAGAGCTGCGCTTAACGCAACCATAGAGTTGGGCAGGATTTATAATAAATAAGAATAATTCACAACTCGTATTAGATTTCAAGTCTGTCAAACCAAGAATTTATATATCTTAATTAGAGTACACGCTCCTACCGAAGTTTCTGAACAATAGGGTAAGGAGGAATTCTATAGCACAGTAGAGCATTCTCTTGATCAGCTTCCAGGAGCTGATGTGAAAATTTTAATTGGTGACTTTAATGCTTCAAGTTGAAAAAGAATCTACATTCCAGCCAACTATTGGTAATAGTGAACAGTGATAATCGTAATCATAAGGCTTGGTAATAGGAAACACTCAGTTCCCTCATAACAGGATGCATATGGCTACTTGGAGATCAAATGGTGGTGTTACTACAAATCAAATAGACCACGTTCTGATGAGTGGAAGATTCATTTCTAGCTTGATGAATGTCAGGGTCCACAGAGAAGCTAATATAGACTCAGATCACCGCCTCCTGATATCCTGAAATCAGAGAGCAGTTTGTTAATCACATGGATGATAAAATGAGATACTATGATTAGTCTGAAGACATAGGCCAGACTTGGACGACATGCAAAGAAACAATTGCAGGGGTTGTAAATGAAATACCTGGGCTGGAGGTAAAGAGAAGAGATGAACATTGGCTTGATCGAGAATGTCAAGTGAAAACGGTTTCAAAAAAATGCGGCCTACCAACTCATGCTTTAGAGATGTACCCACCACTCAGTGGAGCAATATAGGAGCAAGAGAAGGTCTGAAAAGAACTTCCATAGAAAAAAGAAAAGGTTATAGACGGAAAAAATAGAAGAATACAGGCAATAAAATGAAATAAGAAAATTCTACCACCTCGTAAATATTGGAAGGAAACCTTTTCAAGACAAGTGCTTTTTGAGACTTGAACTTCAACCTAATATCAGACATTCCAGGAATTTTTATTAGATGTAAAGATCATTTTTGTTCTTTGCTAGGAATGATATGGAGATGAAGTTTAGGATGAAGTCCGAAACGCTATCCTAAAACTTAAAAATAGCAAAGCACCAGAAAGAGATGAATTGTCAGATGAGCTAATCAAGTATGGTAATGAGGATGTAGTTAAATATATGCACAACCTACTTATGGATATCTGGCAACAGAAGGAAATGTCCACTGAATGGAGTGACACTATATGTTCATAAATATCTGGTGTGTTCACTCACACGACTTTCCTTAACGCTATGGGTTAAAGTCAAATACAAAAAATGTTTGCTATATCTAATATTAGTTTAGTTTACTAAACTATCTTTCAAATGCATTATTATGCATTAACTATATATTCTAGTAAATATATACTTTTCGAGATATCAAGAAACTCAACCAAGGTTCGCCTTGGTCTGCATAGGAACATTTGCCAAATAATTTATAAGTATATAAAGCTCAAAACGTTATATCTCTACTAATACTGGATCGATTTTGATGACTTTTTCCTTTTTTTTTTTTTTTTGAAGGTCATTAAATTATCTTTCGAAGTATTTTGAATTGAACATTCAAAAAATGTATACTTTATGAGTTATGCGCGAACAGTCTATAGAAAAACACGTTTTTCGGGTATTGCGCAGCCGCATCCGCTGAGTGGCCGATTTGGTACAGGCATATCGGAGGGCAAAGTCCTACAAAACAAAATAATAATCAACAAAATCGGTTAACCCGTTTAAGAGATAATCGTGATACAGACTAATGGCCAAAAATGCATGGAGAATGTAACATGGGTGATGTCCTAGAATATACTAATTATAGTGGCATTTCACTGCTCTCTTGTGCATATAAGGTCTTTTCCTGCATTCACTTAGAAAGGCTTCTGCCTGCGAAGCTCATTCGCCTTATAGGCATGGCCTTGAAGAGGGCAATGTGTATGGTCGGAATCCAGAGTGTTTTTGCACCCATAAAGAGCTCGCGTGCCTGTTTTTTTATTTGGCCCTCGAGTGTGCAATAAGGAAATCCGGAATTCAAGTCGGAGGTTCAATTTTCAATAGGACTACAATGATCCTTAACTTTGCTGACAATATTCTTGAAGAACCATTTGAGGCCATGAAATATGCATTCCTGGAGCTCCAAAGGGCTACTAAAACAATGGGACTCGTTATTAAAGGGACTAAAACGAAAAATACGTGTACATCCCCCAATGGAGGAGAACTCTATGTGTATATTGGGCCTTATTCCATCCAGTGAGTGAAGTAATTTATCTATTTAGGATCTCAGATCAATTCCCAGAATGACATTGCCCAGGAAATTCAGCGCAGGATTGTCTCCGAAAACTATGGACTTCTTGGGCATTTCAAGAGTAAAGTAGTATCCCAAGTTACAAAGATCCACCAATATAAGACGTTAGTAAAGCCGGTACTCACATATGATGCAGAATGCTGGACTATAACCGAGAACCGGGAGCTGGCTCTGCTAATAGTTGAGAGGCGGATACTGGGGACAGTCTTAGTAGCAATGTTAATAAATGGAATCTGGTGACAGGGGACTAATACTGAATGGAGCTGTATGCGGATGTGAATGTGGTTATCTACATTAAATTAAGCCGCCCCAGATGGGCTGGGCATGTCGCGAGAATATCCGAAGATCACGTCCCTAAGAAATTGCTACAGGAAGAAATGTATAGCATACGAAGGAGAGACAGACCAAGATTGCGGTGGATTGATGGTGTAGCTGAAGATGTCCGATCCATGCTTCGGATCCGGAATTGAAAAGCGGCAGCGCAGAACACGGATAACTGGTGGTCAATGTTGCAAGAGGTCCTGTCCCCACGCGGGACGTAGCGCCACATAAGAAGAAGGCCCACAACTAATTGTGTTCAGAACAATGATCGTTTCACATTATGTGTGAAACAATATTTATATGCCAATCTTATAAATATTATTCATAAAATATAAATAAATATAATAAAGGGTAAATAGATTACTCAATAAACGGAAAAGAAATTCGCCAGAACTTTGATCTTTCTTATACCGCGACCTATCCTACCTCCCACAATTTCTAGCGATGGTTGTGTTCATCCCAGAATTCTGTCTTTCTACAGTTTTTTATTGACCCACAAAGATGGTTGTCTTCATTTGTCATAATTGTCGCAATATCTGCCTCATTATAGGTTATGTAAATCTATTTATAGATATTTTACATTTTGGACAGGACTTTAATATTTACTTTCTTATTTATAAAAGGAAGAAGAGCTTCCCTCAATATTCAGTGATTGATTAATTAAATTCAAAGGATAAATCTTTTGATCCATCTAAAATTTAAAAAAATTATCACCTTATTTCGCTTAAAATCAATAAAAATGAACCCGTTTTTTTTACGGCTCATTTAAAACTATGAATACTTTCATAGTTATAAGTACTATATCGCAAATATTTCTGCTATAAACCATACTTATTCCCGGGCCAGGAGTGCTTCCTGCCCCAGTCGTAAGTCTCAATATCGTACGAGAAAAAGGTCAACTTATGTATCTTCAAGGCAGGAAATATAACACGGGGAAATCTAATTATCTGGTAAAATAATGTGATGATTAGATGTCTTTCAGTATTTGGAACTCTTCTTAGCTGTGAACTGAAATGGGGTAGCATCTTAGCCAAAGAACATTGCAGAAGAATGAAACTCTTACATTTTTGAAACAATGAATCGAAAAGAGTTGTTATGATACAAATTACTTATTAGACCATTTTCTCGGGCGTATCTTTATAGTTAAATATATACATGGTTTTCGTAAAATATTGGTGTTATGCAAGTGTAGTTAAAAGAGATTGCTATTTAATTAAAGTAAATATAGTTCGGTATAGGTAATCACGATGTGTAAGCCACTGGCACATTTCCATTTTTGATATATAGAGCGCAGAGAAATCATCAGCAGGTCACGGGCCGTCTGTGCTGATTGCAGGTCACATAAAGGTCAGAACAGTCGCTAATCAATTGATTGAACCTATTCGGCTCCGAAACTATTATTTTCTACCTATCTGCTGGTTGTTTATGTTAGTTGTTTTCCCAATCCACGATACATTATTTCAGTTCACAAATTTGTCACTGAAAGAAAAACTATAATTTTTTTTCATATATAAACCTCTATTTTTTAAATCTTGAAATATTTGATATTTAACCAATATCTGATATACTCAAATAATTAAATTGATCTTTACAGACTCCATCAACTGTTCAGCTGTCCATGAAAGAGATGAAGATCTGGCCAAGATAGAAATGGCAACACTAGCTGTTATGTTTGTGATGACTGTTGTTGGTAATGGAGCTGTCCTTGCTGCACTTTTTGCAAGGCGTCAGTCAGCTACACGTACTAAAGTGCCAAGGATGAATTTTTTTATGCTTCATCTTTGTGTTGCTGATATGTGTACAGCATGGCTTAACATACTTCCTCAACTAGCATGGGAGGTACATCTATTCTATGGTTCTTAAATTCATCTCGATAAGATCTTCAGATCAACTTGTAGTCAAGTACAGCTGACTAATATAGTTTTAATCTGCTCTATACTATTCCATTTACAAATTAAGCAATAATTCTTTTACTCTCTTACATTTTTATTCAATCAAACAATCTCTTCTTCACAAGTCACATCTAAGTATGGACAATGTGTAAACTTTTATTTGTGTATACATATTTATATCCTCTTTTGGTTTAGAAAATACAAACTCAAATATATATATATTTGAATTATTTGCAATTATACATATTTATTTCATAAAATATGATTATAAAATTTTATTAGAAATGCATTATTACAATTTAAATGGCATCATGTAGGATGAACATCAAAGTTCATTAATTTAAATCCTGATAATAAGTTTTTATGTCTAAATTATCACTGTTTCTATGTACAGACAATTTTGAAATTTAAAAAATCTTAAATGAAAATAATATCACCTATTATGAAAACCAGACATCAAATGATTTAAATTATGTTTAATTAAATTACTTACCTATGATTCAAATCCTGCCAACATAAAAAATTATGTAACATAAACATATTGACCCCATATTATCAATTATAAACTAATTGTAATTGAATAAAAGTATCAAAACAAAGAATTATATTGGTGGAAAATATTGAATGGATACTATTTTCTTTATGGATAACTTTAATCCATTTCAGAATACCTATCAAATGAAACTCATTTATACTGAGAGCATTATTCTTTTTCTTTCATGATTGAATTTCATTGACTTTGGAGAAAAATTAATTGTTTGAGTTGTGATTAATAGTTTTAAACTAAGCAACTGGAAGCAGGCTAGTTCATGTTTAAAAACCTTTATTTCTAGGTCATGCTTTAAAAAAATTACTTTTGTGGTTTTAAACAGTATTTTCTGGATAAGTTAAAGCATAATTGACAGATATATTTAATACAGGCAGTTGTTATTTTTTTTATTTTAAGTAGAACCTTGTTAGGATTGATTATCAATGTTGTATATATAAAATTTTAAAAAATTAACCTATACCACTGAAAACCATAAAGGTTCTTGGGTTCAGTAGTTGGTAAGGACGTACTGTTTTTTTACTACGGTAATACAGGTAATATGCTCAAGTTATATATATATATATATATATATATATATATATATATATATATATATATATACATTTATATAAGTGAAGTAATATTAATAGTATGAGTATTTTTGTTTTATATTCTTACAGTTAGTTGAAAAAGCATATCTGTTCTAAAATCTGAATGCTTCCTCAGGTAACATTCCGTTTCAAAGGAGGAGAATTTCTTTGCAAATCTGTGAAATTTGGACAAACATTAGGCCCCTATTTAAGCTCTTATGTCTTGACAGTAACTGCATTGGACAGGTATCAAGCAATTTGCCACCCTCTCACTTATTGCTCTTGGAGTTCTAAAAGAGCTAGAGGAATGATAATGGGTGCATGGGCACTCTCAATAACCTTCTGTACCCCACAAGTAAGTTGCAACCCAATAAATAATTTTTTGTTTTTTATTATTATTAATATACCATTATCCTCTCTCATTTGAACAAGATGATCAGTTTGTGTACCTGGGGTCACAGGTTAATTCTGATCATGACATTTCGGCTAAGATAAAGAGGCAAATAACATCAGCCAATGGATGCTATTTTGGACAACTTTGGGATGTAATTCTCTATCCAGAGCTACAAAAACTAGGCTTTACAAAACATTGATCAGGCCAGTGCTTACCTACAGGTCAGAAACATGGGTCTTTTCGAAGTATGATAAAAGAGATCTCCTAACATTTGAGAGGAAAATCCTAAGACACATTTACGGCCCAGTAAAAATTTTATCAGCATGGAAAGGGTGGACAAACAGAGAGGTGTATTCCCTGCTTAATGATCCAGATGTGGAAAGAGTTGTAAAGCTCAGCAGACTGCAATGGGCAGGCCATGTCACCCAGATGGGGCCCAACGAGTTCCCAAGAAAACTTCTGGATAATGCATGGTAACCTGCATGGTACCAGACCAAGAGGATGCCCGAAGCTTCGATGGGTGGATGGTGTAGGAGAGGACTCAAGAATCCTGCTCAGAGTTCAGAATTGGAGGACAGCTGTACTTAACTGATTGAACTAGTGGAAGGTGCTTGAGGAGGCCAGGACCCAGTAATAGGTTGTCGGGCCGATGAAAGAAGAAGAATAAACCATTTAAATAAAAAACTGTTACTTATAGGCTTCTCCCATTTTAAAGGAGCTATGGTCTTACTTTTCATGTGGACCATGGTTGATACTGGGGAATTTCAATTTTGCACAAATTATTAAACTATTGGACTCTTAATTTTTCAATACTTAAGAATTATTTGTTATCTTATAATATATCACAGTCATACAAATTGATAAACACTAGTGTTAAATAGTATTTATGTATTTTTCAGCTCACCATCTTTTCATATCAAGAAGTAGCACCTGGTGTGTTTGATTGTTGGGCAGTCTTTAGTGAGCCATATGGAGAACGAGTATATGTCACATGGTTAGTTTATTAAATTAGTTTTCTATCAAAGATGCTTTTTATCCTCCTGTAAATAATGCATTCTATAATATATTGTACTTAGCATATGACTTGCATAACTCAACTTCTGATATTTCAACTTATAACTTAGACAATTTAAATTAATAATACCTTATATTATTTTTTTTTAACTTCTTTTATATTACTTATATTAACTTCTTTAAGGAAAAACTCACCGCTCATATATCTATTCTCATAATTTAAAATAGTGATTTGATTGCTCTCTGTTATTGTAAGGAAATCGAAAGTTAGAAAATTTACCCACCATGTAGTTTTAATATTTCTTATAGTAATATAATTTTACATTAAATTCATTGTTTATGTTAACTTTTAATATCCACCAGCTCTCTTTGGGCCACACTCAGACCATCACCTAATGCAAGCATATTAAACATATTTTATTTTATATATATTTTTATATATATATATATATATATATATATATATATATATATATATATATATATATATATATATATATATATATATATATATATAGTTTTCTTACATTGTGATATAGCAAAATGTTTTATTTCATTTAAAACTATTTTTAATGATTATCAAATATTAAAATAAGAATAATATAACTTTATTTATAGAAATAGGCAAAAGATAATTTAATTATTATATTTTTATTATTTATTCTGAGGGTGCCTTTTTTTATTTTCATTATGTTTACCTTTTTTTTCACCTAATAGATTTTATTATGATATTTTTCTGAGACTGATTTTACTTCTAACCTTGTATCTTAGAAAAGTTATACAGATGTTCCAACAGGTGATCTATCAATTTTAAGAGAATTGTACTTCATTTAGACCCTTTATTAAAAATCATCAGGTTCTTCATGCAAGTACTACTTTAATTTTCACTATTCGACAATTTACTCTTTAAAAAAATTGGAATAGTGTATACAAATGTTGCAAGAATCATTACTCATATCGAGGACATATACGGTTTTTGGTTTAGGGTGGGAAGTAATAAAAAATATATCATTTGGTATTCCTGAAAGATATGTGAGCTTGATAATCCTAACATTTCTTTCACAGAGCAAGGAATCTTTGCTTAAAATATATACACATATAGTTGAAATTATGTTTAAAAACTTAATAATAAAACTATTAATTGATTTGTTTTCTGTTTATTGATCATTTAAAATGTGATATGCTCATTTTCAATTAATTTCAGGTACTCCATTTCTGTCTTTGTGGTTCCACTTGTGTCTCTTATTTATACATACACTTGTATATGCCTAACAATATGGCATAATACAGGGCCATTGTCAGCATCTGCTCCCCATAAAGTAGTATCTCGAGCAAAAATCAACACTATTAAACAAACTGTTGCTGTGATTGCTCTGTATATTGCTTGCTCATTACCATTTATCAGTGCACAACTATGGGCTACATGGGATCCACATGCAACATCATCTCCATTTCTTTCAGGTATTATAGTGAGTCTACACAGAGTAGATGATAGTCTACCCTCTTTTTCTATTTCCCCTACCAAAAAAAAAAGTGCCACACTTTCAAAAACTCATTCATATGTTTTTCTGTGAAGTTCACATTTCAACTAACATGTTATAAATCATTAAATGGTGTCAAATAGAAATACATAAATTAATAAAAAAACAGAAAAAATATATTCAGAAAAAAAAAAGTTTTGTTTTCCTATAATTCTAGACACACAAGTTGAGGTAGCCATATAATTTGTTGTTCACATGAAATGCAAATATTTATTAACATATTTGTTTGCTACTTTTCAAACATAGATGGTGATAGTTAATTTTATTTTCAACTAATGAAATAGAAGGATTATACTAGGTATTAGTTAATCATTTTATAGATTTACTTTATAATTTATTTATTAATTTTTCCCTGTCATGAGTAGGCATTTTGATTTATTCTGCTGACTAGAATTTCAAAAGCATGGTAAATTGAAAACAAAAAAGTATTTTATCAGAGAATTTTATTAATTTATCAACAATTTTAAACACTTAATTGAATGTGTTGAATCTTAAAATCTAATTGAATGAATAAGTTCTCCAAGTCATAAAAATTAATTATTTTTTTTATTAAACTATCTACTAAATTTCCAAATATAGAATTTCTGAGATTCAAAGAATTTCATATATACTCAGAATTAAGTATTCTGAACACTAAGAGCCTTTATTTTGACAAAATATCCAAATTGGCCTATAAGTTGAAGAGTTTCATCAGTTTTATTACACCATTTGAAATTGAGTAATTCCCGCCAGTCCCAGTTTATGATTTTTTAAAATTTAATTGATAATGCTCATTAATATTTTATATACATTTTTAGATTTCTCTCCTTGATATTTTTATAACCCAGGCATGCCCCAGCCATAAAGTATTTATAATATTTTGTATATGCCTTATTACATTGTTCTTAATATTTCTTTTTTTATGGATCTTTCTATCAGATTTATAGCAATTGATAAATCAATTTCTCAGAATGAGTAAGGCCCTATTGATGACGTATTTGAACCTTATCTAGCTAAGTAGTCAGCTTTCTCATTTCTTGATATTCCTTCAAGTTCTATAACTTAGTAAATTGTTATATTCTTCTTGCTCTTAAATAATTAAATAACTTTGTTTAACATTGTTTACTATGGAATCATTGGTCTAGCAGCTATACTTTGTATTGCAGTAAAGGCTGGTTGATTGTTGTTTAATTATGTTTTCCTTGAGAAACAAATGCAGCATATTTTATTTAATTCAGCAATGTAATTGCTTTATATTTTATTTATCCATTAAGATTAGTGCAAATCCTTTTTTAAAGCAACAACTTATATTGTTTGGAACATGCACATTCCTCAAAAGTTTGTGCTTATTTTGTGCTCTGGTTTTCATTACTGTTTAACACTTGGTAATTGTTGGATGTAAAATAGCTATATTCAGTTAAAATTTGTCCCATTATAAGAGTAAGCAAGTGGTGGTCATCATTCACTTATAGATAGCTTTTCATTTGTCGCAGAATTGAGTTTTTTAAAATTCTGTTATTCTATCACTATTTTATTGAATGATGTTTTGTGTTTATTGAATAGATCATGTGAGATATTCATTTAAGAATTATCAATTTAATTGTGTTATTTCTTATATTGGTACTTTGATTTCATACTTATGCTCAACAAATTATTTATATTAGTATCATTATTATAATTACAAAGGCCAACGATGAAAAAACTTTTGTACTGAAAATACCTTATTCCTAGTTTTTAGGGTGCTGAATCCAAATATGATATTAAAAAAGCTGTATCATCCACAATTTAAGAATTGTGATTATAAAGAAAACTATGAAAACCTAGAAACAGAGTTAAATCGAATAGGTATTCTGCTCATGGTTGGATGATATGTGGTGATTTAAAAATAACATGCATGCTCCTTGGTCAGCAAGGTGGTTTTACCAAATTTCCATGTTTCTTGTGTGAATGGGACAGTAGGGCTAGAGATTAACATTGGTGCAGAAAGAACTGGCCTATGAGGAAGTCTTTAAAACCTGGTGAAAAGAACATTCTACGCAAAAACCTCGTAGATCCTGTAAATACAAACCATGCTTATGATGTAACATAGTGTTTCATTAATTCCCTCGTATACCGTATATGGGTTTAGATAGGGGTTTATACTATATAATACAAAGCATATTTCTGGAAAACTATTGGTGATACAAAAAAAACTAAGGCCATATTTAGATTCAGAACATAAAAATCTATAATATAAAAGCACATAAAGATCAATTATTAAAGTTAAAAAAGTTTTCAAAAAAATTTTTTTTGTTGGCCTGTGTTATTAGCATATTAGCTTTTCAGCCAGTTTGAAAATAATAATAGTCTAATTTTAAGAATCATGTTTCTTTTTTTATGTAATCTATTTGTTTTGTACAAATGAATCTAATATTTAAGGTGGAACTTTCACTATTTTGACATTACTAAGTAGCTTGAATAGTTGTGTAAACCCATGGATCTATTTAACTTCTAACCAAGATCTCATGGAAGCTCTGTGGGAAACCATGATTTGTCGCAAAAACAAAGACAGACCAGAGAATGTGGGAAGTGGAGGCTCTTCAGGTAGACCACACCAAAGTTGTACTCTAGCTGGCCAACATACACACTATGCTAAATGGGTAGTTGCTCTTCCACCAAATTTATCTGAGTAAGTGCACAACATTTAAAATTGATGTATTTAACGTGTGTTGAATCATTCACTGTTACTGTATATTAAAAATATCACTAAGCAAATTTGGGCAAATGTCATTTCAAACAAAGAATAAAAATATAAAAGAAATCATCTTTACTTCTTACTTTTGAATGAAGTATAATAAATTTATTTGTTATTCTTTATTTTGAAAATATGAAAAGGTTTTATTCTGTCCATTAGTTATTCAGAAATAATGAATAAACAATTTATTCATGAATAAAATTTAAAAATTCATAAATTAAAAAATGTTTTAGCGAAAAACATTTGCAGATAAAGTATTTATTCATCATTTGCAAATAGCAAATGAAAAAAATATAATTTTATATATTTCCTGTTATTTATTAAATGTTTTGCTGATTTAATTAAATATTCAAGCCTAATCTAAGGTCAATGAATTTACCAACATCTTAATAAAAAATTTCTGAATAAGCACTGAGTAATGAATAACATATCATTCCTTCAAAATAAATGAAAACGATTAAACAAATAAAAATTTAATGCATTGGCAAAGGATAATAAATGTTAAGAATAATGAACAGTGAGAACAGCAAATAAATGTATAACGGATCAAAACTTTTTTTTAGACAGGTAAAGTATGCTCCAGTACATGGGATCTTAGTGTAGGTCATAGTTTGACCTAGAGTGCATGTGTTCTGGAAAAATCCTGTTCATACTATAAATGTCCAGGCACTTCCAAGTAAGGAGTAGTAACAAAAAGCAATTGAAGATTTTTTTGGTATATGCTTGTGAAAACCATTACCTTTCCCAAACTATCTTGCATTGAACCATACTTCAAGGGTCAAGAAGATCGACCCAAAAACTTCCCATCAAGGAGAAGGGCCCACTGATGTGGTGCACTATCATGCCAACAATTGAACGTGGTATTGGAGAAGGCACCGTGTCACTCTGGGCTTCAGACATCAGGGACTGTCATCAACAGTCAGTATAACTGTATACACAGATGAAATTGAATTATTATTTTACATGTGCATGTGCTTTTTTGACTGGGCGATGTGATCATCAAATTCTTCCTCATAATATAAATTAATGTGATATATTTTAAGGAGATAACATTTTTTTCTTTTAAAATACACCATCAAGTCAATGTATTTATTTTTTTAGATCTGACAAAACCATGCTAAGACTCTTTAGAACTCCAAATCGGAATGTGTGGTCTTCATTAGAAGCTAGATATGAAACTACAGATTCAAAATTGAGTCCTGAGTTATAGCATTTATCTACTAGTGTTTAAGCTGTCTTCTTCAGCTACAACATTCATTTCTTTTTTTTTTTTTGTTTAATGGTTAGTATATCAGATTTTTAAAAAGTTATACTACATTTTAGGTTCTATCTCTTTATTAATTTCTCATTTCATCTTTCATGCTGAAGATAAGTATAGGTAATTTTAAAATATCAATGATATTTTGGTGTTATATGGGTGATTGTAGAAAATACACCAACTTCTCTACAAAAATTTTATTTACCAAATCGCAAGACAATATGTGATAGCCAAATACAAGTTCCAGGTCATTTGCAAACAATAAAAAGAAGTTTATGCACACAGCACCAAGCTAACCACCAACCACAACACAACAGCTGGCGAGAGGCTTCTAATGGATTTGCCTGGATATATATATATATATATATATATATATATATATATATATATATATATATATATATATATATATATATAATGGATCTGAAAGATATGTAAAAACTAACTGTAAAATAATAATATAGAAAATAAATAATAAATAAAAGAGAGAAAGAGAGAGAGTTTATTTAATTATCTTCATCAATTGATACAACATAAAAATATGATGCTCTGAGACTACAGTGTCTCATTGAGCAAATTTATTTAAAAAAAAGAAAATAAGCATTAAAACTAAATATCAAATTTCATTTTGTAATTTAAACCTACAATTACAAAATAATATACTGCTTATCATACTCTTCAATATTTATTTACAATAAACAATAAATTTACAATCATAAGTTTCTTTACCAAACTATCTAGAGCCAAAATAGTAATTAACAAGCAAATGATACAAACATATCAACTGATACAAAAATAAAAAAATTAAATAAACAAGACAAAATAAACAAAATGAAAAATCTTAACACTATTTAATGAAATGAACTTTAAAACATTAAATCGATAGTGTAGCCGCAGAACCTTGTCAGTGATACTGAAATAAAGGGATAATGAGGCACACTGTAGATATAAAGAGAAATAACAAGCGAGAAAATTCATAAAGGAAAAAAAAATCTTAACCACACCATTTGTTAACAATAAATACCATCCGACTTGAACATTTATGTCAGAAAGATCAATGATGAGGATTTAAAAGCAGGATTTTTATTTAGGGTCTAAGAGATTATTATAGTACATATTTTTGAAGACCGAATGAGATTTTGAAGATTTAATATTATGTGGAATTTTATCCCATAAATGAATACCGCTTATTAGATATGAGTTACCATACCGAGTCCTTCGATAAATTGGTATGTTAAATTGGCAGCCATTTCATGGATAGGATGATTTGGGAGAGAAATTTGTTTTTCAAATAGGTCATAGAGATAGTTGGGTATTTTGCTGTCAAAAACTTGATAAAGGAAACTACCCAGCATATATTTTCTTCTCTCAAAAAGTTTCAGCCAGCCAAGTATTTTAAAGAAAGGAGTTATATCCTCATAAATGCGAATTTTGAAAATGAAACGCATACATGCATTAAACGCTCCCTGAAGTACTAACAAATCTTTATTTAGCATGTCTGTAAACAATAGACTGCAATAATCTAAGTTTGGTAATATCAGTGCGGAAACAAGATGTTTTCGTACAGATACTGGTAAGCAATATCTGTTTCTATGTAAACAGCCTAATTTTTTGAAAATTTTCTTATATATATTTACTGTGTGATCTTGCCAATCAAGTGAACTGGAGAAAATAACACCCAAAAGCTGTAAGGATTGGGAGTATTCAATGCATGTATTATTTAGAAATATTTGTTGAGGATTTCTTTCAAACAATGATTTTAAATAAAATCTACTGCCAAAATAATTGCTTTAGTCTTGGATGGGTTCAAAATGAGTTTTAACCTTATTGACCTGGCTAAAATTTCTTTTACATCTTGATTTCTTTTATCAATTGTTTCATTGAATTTATCAACAGGCGAAGACATATAAATGACAATATCATCAGCATATGTGATATTTATATGATTTGAATACCGATGAGATTTCCGAAATGCACAAAAGAAAGAGGAGTGGTCCCAAGACAGAGCCTTGAGGGACTTCCGTAAGTGATGGAAGAAAATCCAAAATGGAGCCATCGCTATCTATCACCGCTTGAGTTCTACTTTTTAAATAAGATTCGATCCATAGTACTGCGCTATGGAAAAATTTAAACGTGTTTCTTAGCATTTTCAATAAAATATTGTGGTCTACTAGGTCAAAAGCCTTTTTAAAATCAAATGAAACAAGAATTGCGACCTGTCGTCGATCCATTGCAAATCTAATGTCTTCTGTAAGTCTTAATAGTGCTGTTTGAGTACTGTGTCCATATCAGAAGCCAGACTGGTATTTGTCAAAGAGACCATTTGAATTTAAATAAAGGACTATTTGGTCATATACAACGCGTTCGAGAACCTTGGACAGTGAACACAATTTTGCAATAGGTCTACTACAGACCTACACTACGAATACTACGTTCGACATCACTTGGGCTTTGATTTAAAGGAAGAGGGGTAATTAAAACGGTTTTCCACTTAATATATATATGCATACCAACCAAAGTGCTCCGCTTATATTTATAAAAGACTACAACTAGCTGTGCAAATTGGTAAATCTGTGGTGCTATTTCAATTACCTTACATTTCAATAGTTTTCTTCATAATTTAAACTTACTTTCAATCTACAAAATTAAATGTTTAATGTAAATGTTTAAATATATATATATTTATTTATTTATTTGTCGTGACAAAGGCCAGCTACGGACCACGCGTATATCACTTCATGGCTTTCATCTTTCTTTCAGCCCACAACTTCTTCATCTTTTCCCCCATTTCCCTTCTATGCTCCCCTTATATATATATATATATATATATATATATATATATATATATATATATATATATATATATATATATATATATATATAAAACAAGTATTGGGGATTGATCCTTCTATATGCATACGTCAACTGATTATAACAAGTATGTTTTCTCTTTTTTTTCTAGAAAGTATGAAGTACAAGTTGGTGAACAGCATGATGGATGTACCTACCAATATACTTATAAGTGTCATGCATGTTTATATTCAACCCTCCTTTGATGGATAAAGTTAATGTGACTACTATTCTTGCCTGTATTCCCAATTTTTTGAGTATCAGTACTCGGAAAAAGTTAGGTAAATTTAATCTTTTGATGTAAAAATGGTTGTTAAATGTTATAGCTAAGAAGCAATTGTGATCCCACTACCTGAATAGTTTCTTGATGTAAATTTTTAGCATCTTCTTGTATTTGTGACTTGTTAATGTATGTTGTAAAATAAATGTGCATATCTGTCTAGATGTTTACTGCTAAAAAAAAAAATAATAATAATAATCATTTTAAACGATATGTAAATGTTTTGGTATTAATTGGTTGTTTTGATGTTTAGCTGTATCTGAAAATTTATTTAAGACACCTGGTAACTGCTCACAAAATGTTCATAATATGTAAATTTTAAATTAAATGTTCTGTGTGTTAAATTTGTTTAAATGTTATTATTTTGAATACAGTGATTGATATCACTGAAGCCATTTGAGCTTGATATTGGATTGTATTGTTATATTTACATGTTGAATGGCTTTATTATATTAATTATCAAATAAATATAAAAATATGGGATGGTATGTTTTATATGCAAATGTACCCATGTAAGTATGTACATATGTAAGCAGGTATGTTTATATTTATCCATTTGTGTACATAGAGAAAAGATAATTTATAATTGATATTGTTAACAATTAAGTTTTGTGAATAAATGAGTGAGATAGATACAAATACTGAGTCTGAAGGAGCTCTCTTAAAGGGATTCCTGTGTATCTAAAGAATAAAGGATATTTAATTATATTTCAATTAGAATAAAAAATGAAATGAATTTTGAATATAGACGTGTGTGATAGTGTCATATCAAACACACATGCAACTGATGTACACCATACATCTTTAAAAAAATAAAGTTACAAGTATGTTATACCCCCTTGAAATATTATTTTATATTATATTTTTTACTACTTTTAATTTCCTAATATATTACCTTATTTTGTTATAAGTAACAAAGAGTCCATTACACTCCTATCTTTTATCAGTGAGAAAGAGATAGAATCTCACAGATTTCAATATGAATAAAATAATTTAACTACAGGGTTAATGTCGGCAAGGAGAACATAGGCTTTATTTACTTTGCCTTCCTCTATCCTAGTCATCCTATTCAGGAAATATTGATGAGCTCATTAAAATTATATCAAATCAAGGTCTATCATTCCAAATTAAGTGTGTAATCTCAGAAGATTAATTAATAAAAAATAACTTCAAAATATTTTATGAAGTTGAATGTTTGATTAATGTATGTTTTTGTAACTCCTATTCATTCTGCGTAGAACTTACATCTTACATTGTGCATATGCATAATAATTCGAGAACTTGAAAAAATGAATATGAAATTTGATTCAATCTGTGTACCTATAATCTTTATGAATATCAGTCTCTTCATTGGATTGTGAATTTTGAAAAATATGACTATAAAATAGATATGAAAATTTAATCAACAACATCATGAAATGAAAAAAATACAATGAAACATGCTTTTCAAATAAAAAAAAAAAAAAAAGGATGATTTGAAAAGAAATATAATAGGAGACACATAATAAGGAAAGGAAAGGATAGCTTAATGAATTCCAATTAAAATTTAAATAATAAACACTCATCTAATGAAAAAAAATATATTCACTTGAATAACAGAAAGGAAGATTCAATTTTTTGGCTGATAAAGTCTTAAAAATTTGAGTATTGGATGGTAATATAATTATATTGGTATAAATAATTAGTCATATTATACAGAAACTACGGTGTGTGAGAAGATATATCACATAATGACAGAAACAAATAATTAAAAATGACTAAAAAAAAAAAAATAGTATGAGTGGTGATGGTCTTCTATCTATATTTGAGGGAAAGAAGAGATAGTATCTCAGACTCACAATACCAATAGAATCAGGAAAGCAGGAGGATTATATCACCTAGAAGAAAATATTATATTTTTTATTTTTTATCCCATTTCAATATTTATATCTGCAGGATATAAGATATCCTAAAGAACTGATTTCTTTAATTTATTCATCATAAAGCGATGGTGATTACTGTTTGAGGAGGCAATTACTCCACAAAAAGTATAAAACCATGCTAATTAAGTAATTAAAAAATCAGAAAAAGAAAAAACTCCTTTCTCTTCTGTTAGGATGGAAATTTAAAATGGATGATTTTTGATGATGGATAATGTTCCAGTTTTCGTCTTCATAGTATTCATGCAAAAGCCAATTATGGCTGTATTTACTTTGTCTTCCTTTTTCCTGGTCAGGTAGTACAAAACAGAAGATCATATTTGTCACTCCAAATTAAAGGTAGAGTCTGTCAGAGGGTTAATGTGATTAAAAAAAAAGAAGAAGCTATTTCAAAGTACTAGGTAAGTGTATACTTGTATATGTGTGATAAATGTGTTTTTTTTTTCCTGAAAAAAGTTTTACATGTAGGTTTGTAGATATTGATGTAATGCCGTTGAGTGGTCATTAGTAATACTCATTTTGATTCATTGATTCATTTATTAAGATGATGGTTGTTTATCTGTTAAGCTAGAGAAGCAAATACAATCTATCTAAATGAAGCTCGCTTTTTGGCGTTATTATTTAAATCACGACCACTGTGGGGATATAGCATACTAGTACCAAAACAAATTAATCATTTTAAGACAATTAACACACTTAAGCTTTATGAAAATATCACTTTAATTATTGAGTATATTCTACATTATTTCTACTTAACTTTGTTTTCAAATAGTATACAGGGATTTTGCCTTTCCAAATATTGTGAAACAGATTTTTTGGACTAAGAAATTCGTGTAATTCTCTAAATTTATAATTCCAAATTAATTATTCCTATTTAAAAAACAAATCATATATTTTTATTTTTAATACTAAATGGCAATTTTATAAAATATATACTACACATATATAGATGTATAAATATATATATATACATGTGTATATACATGTATACATACACACACACACACACACACACACACACACACACACAATCACACATATATATATATATACATATATATATATATATATATATATATATATATATATATATATATATATATATATATATATATATATATATATATATATATACATGTATATATGTATATATAAATGTATATATGTATATATACATGTATATATACATATATACACACACACACACACAGACACACACACGCACACACACACGCACGCACGCACACACACACACACACACACACACACACACACACACACACACACACACACATATATATATTATATTTATATATATTATATATGAGTACCAGGTATGTAAATATGAAACCGGAATTTGCCAATAGAAAGTGCTAGCTGTAAATTTAGCTACCATGAAGTCCCGCTGGGGGCACCATTTTGTTTTGTTATCATCTGTGAAGGTGTTTCAACTCACAATTCAGTTGTCATACAACAGTGTATTTTGTGAAACTTTCCCAAGAGCATACTCACCGTAAGCTTCAAAAAGCATTCTGTGGGATTCTGCTGCTGTTTTCTTTAAATGGTAACAAAAAATCAATGCTGTCCGCAGATCGTAGTTTCCAGGCACAAAATTCGACATGTTTACTGTTGTTTCACAAACTACACTGTTGTATGACAACTGAATTGTGAGTTGAAACACCTTCACAGATGATAACAAAACAAAATGGTGCCCCCAGCAGGACTTCACGGTAGCTAAATTTACAGCTAGCGCTTTCTATTGGCAAATTCCGGTTTCATATTTACATACCTGGTATATCTACATTTTTACATTTTTATGTATTTACTTTTAATACAGTATTATTAAAATAACTATTGTACCTGTTTTCTCTTCTTAACGCTTATTAGGTTTACATTAGCTAAGTTAAAGTGTTAAGAAAGAATTATATCTAGGATATTTAATATATTGATAGAATATTTGGAAGTTTCTCACAGCTATTTTCACTACAGTTACTCTAAATGTGATCGATATTTAGGACCTCAAGACAGTGAATGGAAAAAAAAATGTTTTCTTCCTTTTACATATTATTATTTTAATTTTAATAATTTCAACCCTTCATAAATTTTATTTAATTTAAAATTATTCTTTAAATTCATATTTTACAGTTTTATTTTTAGTTTAAATACTTATGTTTAATAGGAAAATTATTATTGCTTCAAATTGAGAAATAATCACTATCATATTATAACTCTTTCTTCCTTAACATCTGTTTTATTGTTAGAGAGAAGGAGTCTGACACTCTCTAAATTCTAATTTCTGTCAAAAATACTTAGTTTTAAAAAGTTTTGAAGTGGAGTAAATCAGGAAGACTATTTTTGGTTTCATGTAACAACATTATAATAGGTCAAAAACTGAATGAAAACCTTTCTCTCAAAAGGGACACTTTAAGATAAAAAATCAAATAAAAGTTATTTAAGAAAATGTCATCTTTTCTCTAAGTGTCAGTCTTCATGCTCTCATTAGCAAAACATTAAATGGTGACGGTAGGGGTCCATTTTTATTTAGCAATATAAATATGGTTTTACATAATAATAATTAATAGTGCATAAATGATTCATTCTTGTAAGAATTCACTTCCAAGTTTAGATTTCCCTAGAAATCTTCCTGATCCATGGCCATCCTCATTGTCTCGATCTACCATGCTATGTAAATTCGCTACTGTCTTTAACTTCAATTATGCTCTACTATTAATGTGCCCGCTTTGTTGAAAAAGAAAATATTCCTTTAAAATTATATTCATATTTTTTAAAATGTATTTATTGAAACAGCCCTTAACTTATTTAAAATGTAAGGGTTTGTAACACCATAAAAAAAAAAGTAGAGTCTCAGAGGGTTAATCATTTTTTAAAAAATTCAAAATATTAGATGAATATGAGTGTATGATTATTGTATGTTTTTGTAACCCCAAATTACCCACCATGGAACTTACTTCTTGTACTATGCACAGTAATACAAGAACTTGAAAAACAAATAATAAATTAGATTCAATGTATGTAGCTATTTAGCTATTTTTATAAAGTTAGTAGTCTCTTCATTGGATCATGATATAGCCTTTGAAAAACATGACAAGAAAATAGATGTGAAAATTTAATCAGAAAAAATCATGAAATAAAAAATACTAAGGAACATGTATTTTTAATTCATTTAAATAATAAACATTCATCTAATAAAATATATATATATATATATATATATATATATATATATATATATATATATATATATATTTTATTGAATAATAGAAGAAAAAAAATCCAAATTTCATATTTATAGCTTCCATGTTGAAAAATGAGGTTTAATTTAAGTTGAAAAAATTTGAAAATCCGAGTCATTGGACAGTAACTTAACTATATTGATATAAATAATTAGTCATATTATGTAAAAAAATACAGCATATGAGAAGGGATATCTGAAATAAATAATTAGAAATGATTAATAACACAGAAAAAGTAGTAAGTATGGTAACAGAGTCCATTGGACTTCTATTCTTTACCTAAGGTAAAGCAGAGAGAATATCTCAGACTCCTAATATACATTAGAATTAGGAAAGCATGAAGATAATGTGAGCATGGAGAATGTCAATTTGACATACTTTTCCTCCCTATTTTCTAGTCAGGATGTGTATACTGAAGAGAAATCATTATTATTTCAATACGGCCTCTACTGTCACTTCAACTTAATTAAGGATAGAGTGTCTTATACTCTGTCCTGGAATATAGGGTTAATATAATCCACAAACAAACAAAACAAAATCAATAATTTAGTTATTTACAAATTAAAATGTAATTATAAATATATATACTTTATTAATATATTTTTACTGAAAAAAGGTTTACATATCTTTTCAGGAAGGTTTGTAGTAGTATTCTATATATATAAACAAACCAGATTTTTATAAAATGGGTATATTTTAGTATTGTATATTTTATGTGAACCAATAATTAATAGGAATGTGAATGGACTATGAAATTTGATTTGGTTTTTATTGCAAAGGAGTTTGAAATGCTTTTCTAAATGTGAAATAATATTTAATTAATAACTTTTGGATTTGTCACTGTAGCTACACTGCTGGTTACTCCTGGTATTGATAACAAATTATATAGATACATGTTAAATAATAAAATTTAAAATTGTAAGTTAAATCTTAATATTTGGTGTTTCCTATTAGCAAGAAAGATATTTTTAATTATATTATAGACGAAAATATGCCATTAAAATTATAATAAAAGAAAATTTAATTAGATATTTTTTTAAAATTGTGTTCATAAATAATTTGGAATTTATTTTGTAAATATAGTTAAGTAGATCAAGACCAATAAATTTTAATGCCTAATATGTTTTATTTTTTTAAGAAGTTGTTCGAAGGGTGCGATCAATGAAGAACACACTATAAGTGTAGCTTATTTTATTGTGGGCCAACTCTTGGCCAATGCTTTAGGTCATCATCAGAGCAGAGAGGCATACAGTCAGTTAGTTGGCGTTCTGTTACCTCTCTGCCCTGATGATGGCCTAAAACTTAGGCCGAAATGTTGGCACAATAAAATAAGTTACACTTATTAAAGAACACTTTAATTCTTCAATGACTGCACCCCTAGGCCAATTTCTTTTTAAAATTATATCTATGGTCATATAAACTCACCAATTTTAATGTCTATGGTTTATCGCAGTGTAATTATTCTTTATAATTAAGCAGTTTTTTAAACTCAAATATTTAAAATGTATTGTTATTTTTACCATCTATGAATAGAAAAATAGACAATTGTAAGACTAATATAGCATTCCTTTTCAATAAATGTTCATATCTATTATATGTAACTGGATATGACTGTTATTACCCTAATTAAGATATACTTGAGTAAATGTGATTCATTTAGTCTTTATGGAATTTTGTTTCTGAACAAAATAAAACTGTTTTTAAATCGTCTATCCTGTTGTTAGTATCCTTCATGAACATTTAATTGGTTTTTGGTAAATCTCAATATGGTGAAATTTACTTAATATGAAAATACTTAAAATAAGAATATATCTGAGATACATCGAGACATAATTAAATCATAACTTCAATTTCTATCAGAGAGCACTTCACTAGTTCCTGTGTTCTCCGTTTATTTAATTTTGTATTATTGTAATTTCTGAAGTATTCACTTCCTTGCATATCTTTAAGATGATGCCAATAATGTGTTTATGTATTTTGCTTAAAATATTAAACTTTAAAATATAAAAGACTCAAATAGAAGAAATCTAAGAAACTTATTTAATTATTAATTTTCTTATAATAATAAAATCTGCTTAGTGTTTATTTAATGAAAGCAATAAATTTAATAATTAGGAATTATATCCAAGGCTCTGCATTCTCATTAAATAGACAAGTCCTTCTAAATTAGTTGCTACCATACTTCTTGTTCTCGCAAAGAGGAATATGATCTTGGGCTACTCATGGTTCCTCATAAGTTTAATTTCAGTTTTTTTTTGTTTTTTTTCTTAGGAATTTCTTCAATGTGAAGATTTCCTCAATCATACTCCTGTCTCAGCATGTCTCTTCATCACTGACAGTCTCCTACCAGCAATACTCTCCACCACTCCATCCTTCCGTCTGTCAGGGAGTCTCCTCTCCTTCTACCCTCAGCCTCACAAACCATTATCAGCCTTGGTATCCTGGTATCATTCATACGTCTCATGGCCATGTGGCCATATCATCTGAGTCTTCTTTCTTCCGTCACCTCTAGGACATTCTGTCCTACTTCCATTTTCTCCATTATAACGATATTTCTGACTCTTTGATCCTTGATATCCTTGCTGCTCTTCTCTGAAAATCCATTTCTACTATTCAGAATTTTTTTGAAGAGTACAAATGGAATTTCTTTTGTTCACTCATCATAGATCCTTTTAATAGATAATTTTTTTATTCCTCACATTTATAAGTCCAAAATTCATTATCATGCCTTACAGCTCCTACAGAGACTTTTCTAAATGAGACAACAGATATTAGTAATTAATTAATATTGTCAGGTTTATGATTTTGAGATTCATCTAGATTAGCTATATTAATCCAGGATAACTCACTGCATGAGATTTTTTCTCATGCCTTGAAATATTTTGCTGTCCATTCAAAACAAAAAAAAAAAAAAAAAGAAGAAAAATTTGAGTTCTTCTTAACCTACCACGGAACACCTTGTCTTAGCTGTTCAACAATTCCTAAATCCTTGGCATAGTTGCTTACTTACCCGGCAACATGCAGATCCATTTTATCACTTACTTTCACATGCGGATGCTTTACTATTGGCAGTACAGGTAGACTCTCTGCTTAACAACTTGTGTTTCTTAAGATACAGCCATTATCATAACTACTGTAATTATTAAAACCATAATTTTGGTTACCCAGGTTATTTTTTCCTGGATAATATAATTGTTATACTATAGGACTTCATTTACCAATATTTTTTTCTGTGACAATTTGTTTAATACAATAAACATGTTATATATTTTATGGATATCGTTCATAAAAACAATAAACAGGAGGGGGCTTAGACTATCTCTCTTCCTCACACCTCTTTCTACAAGGAATGCCTCAGATTATCTTCCATTGATCCGCACAACTCCCTTTGCATCCTGGTATGCTGACTTAATGGCTGAAATTAGATCGCCTGGAATATCATTGGCTGCCAATGTTTCCCATATTTCTTTTCTGGGCACCGAGTCAAATGCTGCCTTTAAGTCTGCCAAGAATATGTGCTTGTCTCTGTTCCATGCCTTTTCTGCTATGCTTCTTAGTACAAAAATGTGGCCCTGTGTTTGCTTTCCAGGACGAAAACCTGCCTTTTCATATTTTATTTTCGACGATAGTCCTCAGTCGCTTTTCCAGTATGCTGCTGTAAAGTTTGAAGAAAACTGAGAGCAAACTTATAGGCCGATAATTTTCACATTCAATGGAGCTGCGTTTTTTGTGGGTAGGGATAATTACACTATATTCCCAATCTCTTGGATTTTTTTACCCGTCACAAATTTGTTGGAAATCTTGTTGGAGCATTTTGACAAGTTCTTGACCCCCATATTTTATCAGATCCGGAGCAATGCCATCCCTTCCAGCTGCTTTGCCTACTTTTATTTTTTTAATGGCGTCCATCTCCTCCTCTTCATCAATGCACTCTTCACTTTCTTGATTATTATTATGAGGCGACTGATCTTTTGTATCGTTGACGTCCCTTGAAAATTGTCCTTCATAAAATTGCTTCCATCTCTCTAAGATTCTTCTGTGATGATTATATCCCTTGCATCCTTTATATTCTTCACTGGCTTGCTTCGTTTTCCTCTGAGTGACTTTACTTTTTGCCAAAACTCCTTTACACTATCTCGGTGGTCTTCGTCTAGGCTTCTTCCAAACTTCTCCCATGATTCTTTCTTTGCTTGACGAACTTTGGCTTTGCATTTCTGGCTGAATGATACAGACTTAACCTCTCTGGTGTTTTGTCTTGCAAATAAGCTTTCCATGCTTTCTTTTTTTGTTCTACAATGCACTTAATTTCATCACTCCACCATTCCGAACGCTTCTTGTTACTTGAAACTTTGCGCAAACCACATACGTCCCTTGCTACTTCTAAGATGCATGTTTTTAGAGCATTCCATAATTGTTCTATATCCTCTTTGAGTTCCAAGGTTCTCATTCTGTCTTCTAACTTTTCGGTGTACTGAGTCCTTTTTCAAGGTCATCTAATGCTCTTACATTTATAGATAAATAATTTATATGTAAATAAATAAATATGTAATATACAACTCTTATTTATGCGGTTTAAATACCATTAAGGATGAATTCGTTAGCAGCAATTAATGGTATTTGAATCGCAGAAATAGGAGTTGTATATTACATATTTTGTATAATTTCAACGTTACTTTTACTTTTTTGACGATATTTAAAACTAGGTGAAGTAAATGAAAATATTTAGGAAATCAATAGCTTTGCATTTATTTCTTCAATATATGTTTTATTTCCTTGAAATTCAGGTGAAAGCTGTCGTAACTCTCGCATTAGGCATAGGGATGGCATAAAACAGAAACACCAGAAGTTTAAATAAGAGGCACTGATTCTTTTCGATCTAATAAGGATAGTCTATGATGATGAAAATATTGTTATCTGTAAATGACATCAAGATGATCAGAGGTATGACCAGAAATGGTACAAACAGTAAGGCATTGTACTGTTTTAATGTGTGCCTTCATTAGAGCTAAGTAAAATAAGATGCTAGAACCATAGAAAATGGAAGAATAAATAAAGTAGGATTACATGGGGGTATGAAAACGTAAAATAGTATTCACAAAAGTATATGAAATTGTATGGGATATGAAAAAAAAATGAATTTGTAAAATATGGATAGTGAAATTATGAAAAATTAAATGAGAAAAAATACAATTGTATACATAAAATTGTAGAAGCCATACAAGCAAAATAATATAAAGTAAAACAGTACATAAATTAAATGAAATGGTAATCATATGTTAGCATCGAATAAATAGGGAAGAGATAAAAATGGTACTAAGGAAAAGGGAACGAGGAGCATACCTTATAACTTCTCTTTCCTTTTATTTTAATATTTTCATCTCTTTCTTTTTTATTCGATGCTGACTAACCATCTGTTCTCCCAACATCTTCTCCATAAAGATAGTCTATTTTGAAACTCGAATAATGATAGAATTAGTTCAGTACCAGTTTAATTGTTTAAAAAATCACTCAAGCCCTAGTTAATTACCTTTTTTTCGGTGACGATGAAAAAATTTAAGTCATCAATTATTGCATAGTTATTGATCTCTAGGATGAAAGAAAATGTTGGTTGACTGCAATGCCTTTTTAGATGTAATTAAAATTAAAATTCGAATTCGTTTTGCCTCTTTTTAAACTAACAAGGGGAGTGCACGATGTGCCCGTCGCCGATTTTTATCACAATTTTTTGAGTGATTCTACATTCAAAAAAAGTCGACCCATGTCCTACCGTTTTGCCCAATGGGCCATAATAAATAAAACATCCTGAAAATGCTTTATTTTACATCTCGTGTTTGAAAAATATCCTGAAGATATGGACGATGCGATTGGAGAAGACGAGGTGGAGTTGACAGTCAACAAAATCCTACTGGGAAAAGCTCCAGGACCAGATGGCATAGCTCCGGAATTTATAAAATATGGAGGCAATGAAATGATTAAATACCTTCAAATGCTGTTCCAGAAGATTTGGGACCTTAAGTTGCTGCCACGAGAATGGGAAAACAACATCATAATCCCAATACACAAGAAAGGTAACGAAAGCGAATGTGGCAACTATAGACCAATATGCCTATCCTCAGTAGTGTACAAAATATACACTAGGATATTAGAGCAGCGAAAATGGGGTATTGTGGAAGAAGATATCGAATAAGAGCAAGCGGCGTTCAGATATGGAAGACAGACCCAGGACCACATTTTCTCCTTAAGAATGATAGTAGAGAAAGCGTGGGACAGGGGAAAGACAGTCTAATTGGCATTCCTGGATCCGAGGGCGGCTTTTGACTCAGTCCAGAGGCGAGAGATATGGGATACACTAGCAACTAGAAGAGTGCCTGCAAACTTGGTGAGTGCAATAAAATCGCATTGATTGGTGCACTACCAAGACCCAAAGGGCATTGTAAGATTTAATGTTCAGACATCGCGGCCTTTCCACTTTTATAAGGGAGTAAAGCAGGGAGACAGCCTAAGCCCACTACTATTTGTCCTCCTTATGGATGAGATATGGAAGGTGTGTAAAAGGAGATGTCCAAGAGCACTAGTAGGTTTTTGGAATCTAATTCCAGTACTGGCTCAAGCGATGATATATGCGGATGATGTACTGATAATTGACTCTGAAGAGGCTCTTCAGGCATCCTTGGAGGAATGGAATGAGGAACTGAAGATTAGAGGTTTACAAATAAACCCTAACAAAAGTAAAATCATGTTTGTCGGAAGAGAAAACGCAGAGCCTAGGATTGTGTGCAATGGTGAACCCCTTGAACTGACGAATACTTATACGTATCTAGGGAATATAATAAGTAAAGATGGTAAAACAGACCAGGGATTTCTGAATCGAGTGAAGAAAGCCAATGGAGTGTACCATCAGATCTCCAAAACTGTTATAGGCAAGCAAGAAGTAAGTAGAAATGCCAAAATACGGATTTTTAAATCCGTGTTCCTCCCAGTTCTCCTGTATGGATCAGAAAGTTTGACGTCCCTCGACAATCACGTAAGTGGGATAACATCTGCAGAAATGAGATTCCTCTTTAGAATAGTTGGCAAGACCAGGAGGGACTGCGTCAGAAATTAAAGAGTTCGGGAGGATCTGTGTTAAATCAGTGCGCGACACCATGCAAGAGCGGCAACCAAAATGATATGGACACGTCTGTAGAATGGACGAGACCAGAAAAGCCAGGTGGTATTTGGAAGCTAGGCCGGAAGGAAGACGGCCTCGTGGCAGACCCAGAGGCATGTACTCTGATTACATTGGAAAACTGGGGGCAGCAAGAGGAAGCACCATCCCGGAGATGAGAAGACTAGCCAGGGACAGGGACCAGTGGGCTAGATGGACTGAGACTGCATCTCCACGCTTCACGGCACTAAGGAGTTAGAGGAAAAAGAAGAAGTGTTTGAAAAATGATATCAAGTTTATTTCAGCTAAACATTTTAGCCTTATAAATTTTTTCACACCAAAAATGATAGAAGATTTGGATTCAACACATCAAAAACCCTTATTATTAAAAAAATCATCGAATCATCGAAAACAAAAGAGATATTTAGTTTTGTATCTTATCTTCAGTTTACTCGATATCAACATTCTTGGACTCGTTAAAAGAGGGAGGTTTCTTCTTTCCATACATAAATTGGTTTATAAATTGGTTCTTAGAAGGTCTCTGTAAACAAAAGGTGATTACCACATAAAAACAAAAGTGAAGTTTTTGGAGATAACGTTAGTTCTAAAACACGTAGGGACATCACAGCTTAAGTTAAGGACCATTACCAATGCCTCAAATTTGGTTTGAATTGTTTAAATGGTTCCTGATTTATGAGCGATTATTTAAATCTTTAAAAATATTTAGAAAAATCCCTTCCTTACGCGATTCCTAATAGGCTTTCGGGGCCAACTAGATTCAACGGGTATGAACTTGGAGATTGTTAAAAACAGTGGCTTTTTGTAGCGGGACCATCCCTCCCTTCTTATTCTAGCAAGCTTACCTAAATAATTTTCTGACTTATTCTCTTATATGGGAAGAAGTTGTCGACTATTAAAATATCTTATTTTAGCGTTTATCCTCCGACTCCCCTCTTACCCAATCCACCCTTCCTTACGCGATTCCTAATAGGCTTTCGGGACTCACTAGGTTCAACGCGTATGGACTTGGAGATTGTTAAACAGTGGCTTTTTGTACCTTGACAAAATTTTGATAACAAAAATTTTTTTATTCACTCGAAAATTTGAATATAGGGATTTTTCATAGTGCTAAAACCAAATCTGACGCCAGTTTTGAATAAAAATATTCTGTTAGTATACTTCATTCCGTAAAGAATACCGTTATCATTACATATAAGTCAATATACTAATCAGATCGATCTAAAATTCAATTATTTTGTTTTAAAAATTGAATCATTCTAAAATTTACTATTTCTGAATCACGAATAATGTTTTTATATTACTAATAACCAGGGACCGAAACAGTTATTCACCTTTCGCAATAAGTTTCATTTTAACAATTTCACCTAAACTTTTTTTTTTTTAAATACAAAATAACTGTTATTTAAAAACTTTTATTTAAAAGTTTTTTCTATAAAAGTTTTCTAAAAACTTTTATATAATAGTTTTTTCTATAAAAGTTTTCTGAAAGCTTTTATATAAAATTTTATTTTTATTAAGTTTCAGCTCGAATTTTATTTTATGAGATGTATTAAAAAAGTTTCAGAGAAAAAAAAGTACCTACCTCTCCATGATTTCTATTGCAATATAAATAAATATATATTTACTTGCTTAGCTTGAGGATAATTCACAGCTTATTTTGTTGGAGCTATTTGTATGTTATTTGTTAATGTGCGAATATCACAGGATAGTTAAGATTTTCTAAAAAAAACACTCCGTTTTAAAAATGTCTTCGCAGCTAAAAAAGAGTACCCGTAAAAGGCTATTCTTCATTGAATTATTTCGTTTTAAAAGACTGGATCACTCAAAAAATTACTGTCAGGATCACGTATAATGTTTTTATATTACACATAAATACAGCCTTATACATAAAGGTACTTATCCATGTACGTATATGTTATAATATAAAAACGTTATTTGTGATCAAGAAATAGTAGATATTACACTTTTATAACACCGCTAAAAATATTAAAATAGAAAAAAACAAACAAGAAAAAGGAATATTAAATATTTGAGACACCATATTTTTTTAAATGAAATAATTAAATTTTGGAGCGTTCTGGCCGATCTATTGAGTTATATGTAATACAGCATAAAAAAAAAAGTTATATATTGGGTAAAAATATATTTTTTTTACTACGATGTTTGTAGCGGTGGTGTAAAATTGTAATATTTACTATTTCTTGATCACAAATAATATTTTTAAATTTATATATGTACATGGTCAAGAACACAGCCTTAATTGGGGGTTATAGTATATTAAATGTAATTTGATTATTTAAGACCGTATTAAAAGTGTTATACGTAATATAAAAACATTCGAGATTCAGAAATAGTAAATTTTTGAATGATCCAATTTTTTAAAACGAAATAATTGAATTTTAGTGCGATCTGAAGGGTATATTGGTATATATGTAATGATAATGATACTCTTTACGGAGTGAAGTATATTAACAGGTTTTTTTTAATTCAAAACTGGCGTCAGATTTGGTTTTAGTTCAGTGAAAAATACCCTATTTTCAAATTTTCGAGTGAATAAAAAAATGTTGACCTCAAATTTCAAGGTTTTTTTTAATCCTCCAAATTTTTTTAAAGATTTACATAATCGCTTATAAGTCAGGAACCCTTTGAACAATTCAAACCAAATTTGGGACATCGGTAAATGTTCTTTAACTACGCGATTTGCTTTAACTGTGGTGTTCCTACGTATTTTAGAACCAACGTTATCCGCAAAAAACTTCAATTTCGTTTTTATTTGGTAATCACCTTTTTTTACACAGACCTTTTAAGATAATACCATAGTTCTTTTTATGTATGGAAAGAAGAAATTACACTGTTTTAACGAATCCAAGAACTCTGATATTTGGCAAACTGAAGATAAAGTATAGAGCTTTATACCCAAACGTAATTTTGTGGCTTCAAAAATTTTGATCACACTCGGCACTGAAAACAAAAATGTCTTTTGTTTTCGAAGATTTTTTCAATATTTTTGATGTACGTAATCCAAATCTACCATAATTTTTGGTATGAAAAAAACTATAAGGCTAGTTTACTTAATAATGTAAACAATTTTTAAAATTTATTTAACCAAAAATCAGTTATTTTTTATTTAAAGGGAGAAGTTGTTCGGGGGGTGCGGTCAAAGAAATAGACTACTATAATGCGAACTTATATAATTGTGCCTACGTTTCGGCCTAAGTTTTAGGCCATCTTCAGGGCAACGAGGCGTGTGGTCAAGCGCCAACTTTGACCGCGCTTGACCACACGCCTCGCTGCCCTGAAGATGGCCTAAAACTTAGGCCGAAACGTTGGCACAATTATATAAGTTCGCATTATAGTAGTCTATTTCTTTGACCGCACCCCCCGAACAACTTCTCCCTTTAAATATAAATATACGGTCAACAATAACTCCCTCCAGTTATTTTTTAGTGTTTATATTTTTCATTTAATATGCTCTAAAAAACAAATGTTTAGCTGAAAAAAAATTGATATCGACATGTCATTTTTCAAACACAAGATATAAAATGAAGCATTTCCAGTATGTTTTTTATTTTGTTTTTCACAGCACCTATGACCCATTGGACAAAATGGTAGGACATGGGTCGACTTTTTTTCAATGTAGATTCAGACAAAAAAAGGTGATCAAAATCGGCGATGGATACATCGTGCATTCCCTTTGCAAGTGGATAAAACTTATACACTATGTACAAATTTTCTTCTCTGTTTTTATTTTACAACTGCATGGCAGTTTTAGGCATGGGAAAATCTTTTATGTCTTAGAATCAGCATCCTACAGAGCAAGTGTCTTCTTCAACGACTTGTGACGAGTGTGCAGTATGGGTTGAAATGATCAAGTGATAATTATAATCATAATCACCACGGCATGCCGGTGTGGAACTAAGAGGTTGTGTAAAATGGATTTGCCGCTACTGCAATTATTTCTTCTTTATATTTATTTGATACTCATTTTCATTTATTATTTATTTGCTATATTATTATTTTGCAGTTCATTTTTACATATCTTTTAATGGAAAATCCATTAGAAACCTCTTGCCAGCTGTTGTGTTTTGGTTGGTGGTTAGTTGTCGCTGCTGTGTAAAATTTCCCTATTTTTGATTGATTATATTGTATTGCTTTCGACTTGGTACTGTTTTTGGCTATTACGTTTTTCTATCACATGGCAATAAAGATTTGTAGTGAGAAGGTGTTATTTTCTATTATCACCCTAAGCACGCCAAAGTGGTGAACCCGGCATGATTACGGGAGAGTAATCCATTTAATTTAATATAAAATAACATTTGAAATAGCCACGAGGAATTTGATGGATGAGTTGTTGACCATAGATGAATAACAGGTCGAATAGAAAGAGACTTCGGAGTCGGCGTCTGTACCCAATGCTTTGTCCCGACTACCACGATTTTATAGAGAGGAGCCGGACCTGTGGTTTATCCAAGTTGAGGCGGTACTTAGCTCATCAAAAATCACTAATTCTAAAAACAAATTTCAAATGATTATCACCCAGCATGCATTGAAACTGGTAGCTGGTCCGTAGTCCGCCTGCATCCTAGTCAAATGAGAACCTTAAGGACCGCCTACTATCCAGCTTTAGGAAGTCTGACAGTGCCCGAATCAAAAAATTATGGGAAGAGCAAAGATTAGGCGATCAGCATCCATTCTAGTTTCTTCAGGAGATGCAGCTGGTCGGAGATAAGGTGCTCGAAGACAAGCTGGGCTCCGAAGGCTACCAGAGGGGATGCAAGCAGCTCTAGCCGCCGAAGATCTTACTGACACAACTAAATTTGCGGTCAAAATAGCAGAAATACAGCAACTCTCCGGTAATCCTATTATGGTGAGCCAAACAGAGCCAACGACTTCGAAGGTGAGCGACCTGGGATCAGCAATAAATCGACTAACCGAGTCGAAGGAAGAACAGACCATCCAGCTAGAATAGCATTACTCCTTAAGAAGTAATTTTTTATTAGTAAGTAATTTAAGTAGTTTTTTTTTATTATGAGCGATTCAATGATAAGGCTATCAAGTGCCGTCAGCTCTGCGACTGGAAGCCGGCTAGGGTGCTAAACTAGTCGCAGCGACGAACGAGGCGAGTTCCATCGCTGAGATCACCTACCGCCGACTATTTATCGCCGACAAAAAGTCCGGGGTCAGAAATCTGGTGGATACTGGAGCCACTCTATCTGTCTACCCGGTGAAGATATGAAGAGCCAAGGCTAGCCAGGAGTTCACTCTTTATGCGACTAATGGAACGCCCATTCCTATATCTAGGAGTGTGGTCCAAAATCTCAACCCGGGGCTCGGTCGTAAGATGTGGCAATTCATTGTGGCGAGCGTGAGTCATCCCTTCATCGGCGCAGATCTGCTATATAACTATAATAATATAATAGCTGATCTCGCCGGATGTCAGCTGGTGGACCATAAGACGGAACCTTCAACACGCGGAAGATTTTTTTTTTATTCCTCTACCTGGCCATTTCTGGCATACGGGGTTTCAGCAGCAGTGGAGCGTTACGCATGTGATGTACATATGCCACTACCGCCAATAAAACTCAGCTTTGTTTATTTTTTTAAACTATTTATTTATTATTCTCATACATAATTTAAGTGTATCTTTAATTATGGAAACAATATTTGGGTATTGTATGGTGCAGCCCGGTGCGCGGCTGCACACCGTTTGCTGATGTTGACCTTTGTGTCCTTCCTTCCTGATTCATGTAGTCAGGGCTGGCTTTGCCTCGCCACCCTGAGCCTCTTCTCTGCACTGCCCAGAGCTTCCACTGGACTTCAGCTTCTTCCTGCGGTTCCTCCTCAGGCTGTCTCAGCGACGACAGCCTCCTCTTCTTGGTTTAGACGGCTCCTACCAAGAGTGAAATGTTCGGGACCCACAACCTCTCTCCATCTTCCTATATATTCCATGAAGAAAGGGTAATTCCCCTCCTCTACCAACCTCGGGAAATCGGCCTCGACAAAGGCGTACAGTCCGGTTTTCCAGGATAGCCACGCTCGATGTCTGTCAATGGTCATCATCATCATCATATTCTTTCCCTCTCTACCGCTGCGCAGTGTGGGGATGCCCTCTATAGAGCTTGACCCAAGTGTCCCTTTCTTTAACCAATTCTCTCCTCCTGCTCCAGTCCAGCCCTCGCTTCCTGAACGCCTCCCGCACGCCTTCTTCCCAGGTGATCCGTGGTCTTCCTCTTGGTCTTCTTCCGTCTACTCTCGTCTCATACGTTATCCTGGCCGTTCTCTCCGTGCTCATCCTCAGGAAGTGCCCAAACCATCTTAGTTTATTTTCTTCAAGAGTGGTTCCTACCAGCTGTACCTCAAGGTTCGATCTTATTGTCGTGTTGCGGATCATAACACGGTGAGGACGTCTTCCTATTCTCATGCATTTGGTCTTATCTGGATTAATATCCATGTTAATGCTCCTCAACTCTTCTTGCATGATATTCACGTTGTGTTCTAGGTCCCGGTCATCCGCAGCGAATACGACGAGGTCATCAGCAAAAGCGAGAACTGTATACAAAGTAGGTAGTAGGTTCCTATACCCTAATTGAAAACGCCGCAATCTGGGTTTCGCTCTCTTCAGCACCTTATCCAGCACCAATATGAAAAGTAGGGGGCTCAGGCTGCATCCGGGCGTATTCACTGAGTCGTTTCAAACTCCTTGGAGGTGTGGTTGCCAGTCCTTATAATATTTCTCGTTTTTCGGTAGAGACTCTTGACTGCCAGAATCGTCCCAATATCCACTTGTTTTTCCAACAGAGCTCGCTCTATATCCTCCGTTTTGACTCTGTCAAATGCCTTTTCTAAATCAACGAAGCAGATAGAAAGTTCTTTACCTTTCTCGATGGACTTCTCCATGACCTGCCTCAAGGTGAAAATGGTGGCACAGGATATTACAGCGTGCTCGGCTGTAATATAAGGCACACTGCGGGTGGGGCACCTGGAATCGATATTGTTGCCATGCTTCCGCAGCTTCTCCCGGAAACTATGTCTATGGCCGGTCAGAATCTGTTAGGATATTCGGTACCAACTGGTGGGTGGTACACCATCTTATTGTGGTACCCCAGCGTGACCCAACAGACATCCTTCCTGAAGCAGCCGAAGCACGTCGTCCAGATAATGGGGTCCACCAATAGACCTTGACTAATCAAGCTCAACCAAATAATTAATGGATATCTGGTTTATTGTTAGTCCTGCCTCAGATGCAACAATAAGATAATGGAGAAAGGATACACAAAAATAAGTGACTAAAGTCAGTAGTGGGTCTAGACCTTGTGTGGCCCAGGGCGATACGATATTGTGGGATCCCCCTTGGACGGAAGGACGCCGGGAGTTTTAGGAGGTATGGAATATTCCCCAAGAGAAAGGGTGGGTCCGGTGGCCCCCTAAAACTATCAATTTGTCTAAAATGTATCGGTCATTTATTCAAGTTTACTTTAGCGCAGGACCCTGGGCGGTCGCCCATTATCCCTCCCCCCCTTGGACCCGTTCCTGACTGAAGTACCACGTCTTAGATACACAGGATGGTCATAGCGGCGTGCAATATGGAATTCATAATCAATTAATGTATGCATTAATCGTCAGAAGGAAATTGCAAAAATTCAGTCTTGCTGTTACAAAGAAATGCCTTCAACCAACATGAAGTTAAGATAACAGTGTTCAGCCGTAGATATAGATATATTCGTTCAGGTTCTCAGCACGGAAACCAGACTTTATTTTGGTTATATGTTTGACAGCCTTGGAAAAGTGAAAGAGTGAACAGTTCATCCTTGGGGTGAATATCAATAGAGAAATAAATAAAATAATAACATTCTTATGATTCATTAATCAACATAATTTGGGAGAATAAATATCTTATAATTGTGAACATAAAGTTATATGCTTATCCCAAAAGTAGCAAAGGATTACATTCAAAACCATCCAAAAATGTTATAATTTTTGCTCCTTAAATGAACGTCTTGGGATACCCTATGAAATTCTGTTATCCACCTGAAGCTCTACTATCTTTCGTTGAGAAGTTTGTGGTTCTTTGGGTAATAACTCCTTGTTTTTCGAAGTTGTTTGTTTATAAGTTTTCTTTGTTTTGTATTTCGGGGGTGCTTGGTTACTTTCCATCGGGGGGAGTAAATGAATTCCATTGAAACACATTATTTCATTTGGCCTACCTGTCTAGGTCACTGCGATTTTCAATTCATCTATTTCACAGTATATTAATATTTTCTAGACACATCCTCTTTTTCATTGTTTAATTTTGCCACATAATGGTTAACAATGACAAAGGCGTTATTAGTTTAAGATTTAATCAAGATCAGGGTACTGTATTTATTATTTTTAGTTTATTTATTTTCATTGTATGCTTAATTCATTGATTGATTAATCGAAATTGAACATTCCTATTAGGATGCTTTACTTGCTGTATGGAAAATGCCTTAAGAATCTATAATGTGGAACCTCTGACTGAAAAATCACATTATGGTAAGTGAATTAAATACTTTCTTTATATTCTTCAATGAGCCTGTTTAGTGAACTATTATAATCTGTGGTATTTTAAATCCTTCAAGGTAATCATTTTTTGTACACCATATAACATTTGGAAATGGGAATTAAAATTATTGGCAGCTGAAGACTTATATTGTTATTAATTCTTGGCTGCTTTTGGTTTTCGCTGCCTAGTCTACTTGTGTTCCTTATTCATTGGTCCAAGTCGATATATTTATTCCAGTGATAAAAAAAATTGCTCAATTGATGCAAAATCCAGACTTCTTGCGATTCCTATAAAAATTGGAGTATTTTAAACTTGTCTTAAATTTTAAATATAAATTATTAAACTTAAACATTTATAACACTGGGGAACAAAAAAACACTTTTTTCTTGCAAAATAGCTATTGGGTGTGAATATAGATACATTCATGTACTAAGGCACATGATGTATAGTTACTTTGTTCAAATTGTAAAAATTATTGTAAAATAATAATGTTTATTGTAAAAAAAAATCTAAGTTAATTACAATATATATTGCCTTTATTTCAAAAACTAGAGTCAATTCAGCAAATCAGATATTTTTCTCGAATCGAGGAGACTGAAATTATCCAGGCTCGACTTGAAACCTTCTGCCGCAAAATTGCTGTTGTTGGAAAAAAATCATCTAAAAAAACTTTATTTTCTTTCTTTTAATATAAGAGTATGTATTGCCCTTATTTAAAAAAGTGAAGTGATTTCAGCATATCTGATATTTTTCTTGTATTTAAAAAACTGAAATTCTCCAGAATCGAATTAGAAACTGAGCCACAAACTCACTGTTGTCTGAAAACCCGCCCAAAAAAAGTTCTTTTTTCTTTAAATATAAGAGTATTTACTACCTTTATTTCAAAAACTGGAGTCAATTCGGCAAATCTGATATTTTTCTCGTATCTAGAAGACTGGCATTATCTAGATTAGACTCTGAAACCCTGCGCCGCAAAATCACTATTTCCCTGTGTAATTATTTGTACACTTTCTCAAAAATGGCTTGTATATGATATAAGAATGGAGATATAGGCTCATTGTTTATGTAATAACAACAGTGGTAAATGTAAAAAGGCCAGTTCAATTTTCTTAAGATAAGTATCTTGGATTTTAAAGGTTTGTGATATCAGTTTCTCTGTGAAAAGTTGAGTTATAATTTTGTATAGTAAACGGTATGTTATGGTTATTAAACTAAGGCTGATCCAACCATATGCAAAAAACAATAGTAACTTCTGATTGAAACTTTATATTTTCAACTAAACAGATGGGATAGCCATTCTTAAATAAAATAGAGGTTACTCTTAACTAGCACTTTATACATCTGAATAACTATATATTCTAATTATGTATTGTACATTTATGCCATCTTGATGAGGTTAATGTATAATTTTTTTATACTTAAAGTTCATATTAAAATTATTAATTACATAGATATATTAAATTAATAATTGTTTTTAAAAGTTATGCTAAAATTATAAATAAATTATTTCATTACAAAAGCTCTATCAGTGTTATTGCTACTGATTCAATTATAGAAAATATCTATAAACTGTTCAATTTGTCACAAAAGACAGTCCAATTCATTCTAAATGAGCACCAAAAATTAATCAAATCAGGTTACCCCAATAAATTATAAGATAGCTAATATATAAGAGAAAACCTCAAGAGTAAGCTGGCCCGTTCTGATTCCTTTGGGGACCCTCGGAGAACGGGCCTCGGCTCTAGACTAAAATGGGGCCCTCTTACAATGAGGGGAGTCCTCTGTCGTAAATGTTTTGATGATTACATGCCTGAAAAGCACATTTTCCGCAATTTTGGTGTTGGCAAATACTCGAAAAGTATTTGAGTATAGGGAAGATCTTTATCAAAAGTTGAGTTTTTATGTTTACAATACATTTTTATATTATTTTATTTTAGCTAAACTTTGTACACATTACAAGAAATAGTAATCAATAACAAGTGGTTTATTACTGGAAAATGAAAGTGAGAAATATTTTTATATTTAGGCAAATTAACATATGCTAAAGCCATCATCTAAAACCAACTGGAATACCTCAATGAAAAATAAATAATTAGAGAAAACGCTAATGAGTAAGCTAAGGATAGGTAAAGAAAAAGTTGTCTTTTACTATGATTATGGTTTCAAAAGAAATAATTGACCAAATAAATTATTTATAATTATTTACACTGAAAACATTGTTTTTGTCAGAGTAGTAACCATAAAGATTTTCTTCTTCAGATTCTAAATCGACCTCTTAAGTTTCATTTAGCTTGTCTTGTTTTTGATTTCTTTCATTTTCATTCTCAATTTTTTAGCCGTGCTTGTAGACCGTTATAACAGCCTTTCATATTGTAAGCTGCATCAAATGAAAAAACAATATTATTTGATATTTCATTGCCACACTTGGCTAATCCTGATTTTATAAACTCATACAAAACTAGCCCACTTGAATCATCAACTACTGTTACTTTTTAAAGTTTTTCCTATATCTTTCCTTAACCGACTTAGCTGATACAAATTGCGAATTGGTCCATAACAGCTACATCTTGGACACCATCACATTGTACATTATGCTACTGTGAAAGTCTTTCAAAATAATATTATGGCCCAATTACTATGATTAGCTAATTGAAAAGATTTTTGGCAAAAAGGTTGAGAGAAAGCCTCGTCCAATCGGCCCTTTAGTTAAATTTCTTGTAGCTTTTCTTTTGTTAATTATTTTCAGCTTGTGAGTTTTACTGTCTTCAAAACACTTTCTGACATTATTTTGTAAAATAACATCATAATTTGCAACGAAAATGACCAGTTCCAGAAAATTATCATGATATTCTATTGAGTCCAGTGAGTAAGCCCCTTTTGATTTATTGTCTCAGTACACAATGCCTCACCTCCCAATAAGCAAATCTATATCAATTAAACATTGAACAACCAATTTTCTGATATGTACAATGCTTAGGAGAAACGCCATGTCTCATAATGAATGAAGAATGTCTATTATCTTTACCTCCAAATACCATGCATCAGGAGCAGTACACTTTGTTAAACTGAATCGAATATGATAACCATTTTCTACTAATTTTTCACCATCAGTCATTTAGAATAGTTTTCTTTTCCAATTTATGATAAAATTTATTGTCTAATCACCAAAACAAAAGTCAAACAAACAAATCAAAAGTTTTTAAGACTCGTTTAGCATTGTTTTTCTTGAATTTTGGGAGAATAAAAATCTGGTTCATCACACAACTTTCACTTACCTCCTTATTTGAGCTAATTTTTTTTAGTTTCCAAGGGAATTTCATTTAGTTTCCATGGAAACATTTAGCTCCCATTAAATTATATAAAAGTGTAAATTATTATACAACAATCACTGATGTGATGTCCACCCTACGTGTCGCCAAAACAATGCTAATCCGCAACACATCAATTGTGTTGCGAATTAGCCTATCAATGTCCTTATTTTTCATACTTTTATCAATAATATGTTTTATATTTTTCATTTAAAAATATGTCTTAGATGCTCAAGATAACTTTCAGTTAAATAATCATCATCAAGTTAACTCATTTATCTTTATTTTAATTTTTTTTTTTAAATATATTAGTAGTTAATGAAAATAAACACATGTTCACTGATTTTATTATATTATTTTATTATACTAGATTTAACATAATTATATTACCCTACATTTATTTACATAATGCTATAAACATAAAATTAATTAATAAAGAATGTTAAATAAATAATTATTGGTGGTGAGCCAAATGATAGTCCTGGATTCATTTCACCGACCTCAATTTTTTTTTTTCTTTAAAGATATCGGATACTAGAAAAAAAAGTAAAATAATAACTATTTAAGTTATTTCCAATAAATTAAAATTGGACAAAATAATTATAATAATTGTAACTCACCGAAACATTAGGAGTTGGCATGGACATCCTTGACGAAGATGGGCCTGCGATGAAATGTATAATTAATTTTAATTCAAATAACTAAAAGGTGATATTAATGAAACTTAATCATGGCTTACCAGGTTGGTCCAGATCGCTAGTAACCGGATAAGAAACTTCCCTTCGAACTAATGAGCCAATAGCTGGCAAATCTGCCCCTAAACCAGAGAAATATAAAATAAAAAAAACACTCGGAATATTTAAAACATTTAAAAAAATGTAAATCACTTACCTCCTCTGAAGTTCTCCAGACGTTTTTCTTCTGAAGGTGCAGCTAATATAAAAAATATATAGCTCTAGAAAAACAAGAATAAAATTAAAATAAAAAACTTACGAGACCTGGGTAAATCATCGGCTACTTGTGATAGCCAACACTGTCAGTCACAGCAGCTAAATTAATAAAGTGTATAATGGTGTAAAAAATGTTAATTCAGGTAGGATATCTAAATTAAAATATTTTATCGGTCTAGTAAGTAAAGAAGTTTTAACTTACGGGAAGGATAAGAAGTTTCCGACATCGGCGTCATTACTTGTTTGCTTCTTTTTTCTGAAGTTATATTATTTTACTAACATTATGTTTTAAATAAAAATCAATTAATATAATTTAAGAATTAACAAGGTTAAGACTGCCTACTCTCAAAACTTATGAGAGTAAGAAAAGAAAAAAATTTTTTTTTTTTCACAATACCTATTTTGAAATGTCAAGAAAAACTGAGACAATGTAGAGCTACAATTATCTCTTTAATCTCTAAGCTCACAAAGCATAATTAATGAACTTAATTTAACTTAAATTAAAAATTTAATTTGACTTCAAAAAATCGCAGAAAATAAACGGAATGGGCTATAAACTAGCGAAAAAAAGCACTAGGTTCAGAATATTCTAAGGCTGGGGGCTGGCTGACTAAGAAATAGCTGTTGGCTGGGGCGGAGATAGGAGAGCAGGTAGACAAAATCATTGCCCACCACAGTCCTGGACCGTGGTCAGCCCCCAGGACCCGACCACTACTGTGGTCCGCCGCTAACGTGTTAAATATCAAATTCTTTCATAGTTTATATTTATCAATTTTTCATTGTTACTAACTATGAAAGAAGGTTAATTATTTCAAATAAACAAAATTAAAGTTACATTAGAGGAAGCCATTTTGATAATTAGGCATTTAAAACCTGTCAGAGTATTTCATTGAGGATAAGACATGGCTGATTATAGACCATTTAATAGTACATTGGTATAATGAGTTCATCAAAATCGTTCATTTTTGAGATAATTATTACAATTATCGTTTACGAATTACATATGAATTATTACAATTCATTAAAATTATACAATACTCTTTTTAACTAGGACTTGAGGAGATGAATCAATCAAACCCAAGAGATTATATATAGGCTGGCTGACTAAGAAATAGCTGTTGGCTGGGGCGGAGATAGGAGAGCTAGTATAGAGTTCTCTCCAGTAATAACTACAAATAGCATTTATTTTGCTTCACACTAAAGCTCGATCAGCATTTTGATTGATCTCCTTTATCTTCATGACCAGTTTGTCATAATCCTTCATGTCTGTTTTTGTAAACTTTACTTTTAACTTTCCATAAATTTGGTTAATTTAAAAAAAATCTTGTCAAAACTCTTTATTTTTGCTTGTTAAAAACATTTTTTCCAATCATCACAGCAAATTCCTTTACGAGTCAAATACTGCCATATACATTGCAGTTGTGCAACTTTCTCCTGTTGCCTACAATTTTCACTCTCGACCGATTTACCTCAACAGTTGCGCAACACATCAAACCATCCCATACCCTGTCAACAAAATTGCACAACGGCCACTTGTTGTGCAACAGTTTGATAGTACATGGGGGCGAATTAAACAGCTCATATTGGCAGAAAGCTCACAGAACACATGAGCGAGAAAGAAGCCAGGTAGTAGCTTAATAATGTGTTCAATCAAGAAGTAGGTGCACAGCTATCCTCTCCTCTGGAAAGTAATGCCTGATAAAGATTCTGTGGGGTTATAACAATTAATAGAGAAGTGTTTTTTAGTGTGTAGGAATTTCACTCTGTTGTGGTCTGGAGTCCACTTTGTCTTTTGCAAGATTTTTCCCATACCATTTTTTAAAAAAACTTTCTGGAGCATATTTTTTTGATGAGTCAAAATTTCAATTTCAATGTGTCATAAGCCAAATATTGAGTACCTAAATGCAGATAAAATTTTGATTCTGAATGAAACATGATGGAGGCCATGTTATGGTATGGCAGCTAATGGATTTTTAAAAAAATTGTGGTATTTTGAATGTGGTTATTTGAGAAGTGGCCAAAACCCACATTAGTAGGATTTAACACCAACGAATGTTTTTGGTGTTAAGTCAAATGCATATCTAAAATATTCATAGGAACAACTGATTATATGTATTTCTTAGTTTTGTTTATATATTTTTTGCAACGGTAAATTAATCAATTTTGGATGTATTTTGTTAGATGCTGATGCCATTGGAAGTTTAGCAACATGTGAAATGCTTCATCGGTCTAATATATTAGCTATTGTTGGCGGAGGAAAAAAAAGCAAATATGCTGATAATGTTGTTCTGCTTTATGATGATGCTAATGATCTTTTCCTTTTAGAAATAGTCTTTTCTTCTTCTGTGAAAGCAGTCAGATTAAGACGAGACAAGTGAGAATATAATTAAACTTAATTTTCTTATTACGCTTTATCTTGGTATGTTTACTGCAGTCCAAAGACGACAGCCATAGCACTTAAATTTAAATTTTTTGGTTAATAACACATTTTCGATTCAGTGTAAAAAAATTTTTAGTCTAATATTGTATTTTTTTTTTTTTTTAATGCGAGACTAGCCTTGGCTGCTTAGTTGTAGACATGAGCATTCTGTACTATTCCCTTCACTCCTTTGTATTAGCCACTATTCTTTAACTTGAGTAGCAATGGAGACATTAATTTTGGCTGGCTTAGATGTATTGAACCCAATCCCCTCTAAAATAGGCCTTTTACAAACTTGATCTCTATACACTCCACCGTTATGTCCTCAAATCTCTTATCAATCTGTATTTAATTTTTTTTTTAGTTTCTTTCCTTGGGTTCCAGATTATTAATTACTATCATTTTTTACATGTTAAAATATCAAAACTTACTGTAGACTGGATTAAAGACTATCATGTTAAGTAAAGTTGTCTTTATCATAGCTAGTTTTGACACATTTGAAGTTAAAAACATAGACTATTTTCTGTTTCATGGTCTAAAAGAAGTATTGGGCTATTAGTTTAAATGGGATTATATATAAAATAAAATAAAAAATAAAATTCAGCTTCTGATTATAAATATATATTTATTAGTCTGTTTTTATATTCTAAGAATTAGGTATTCTTTTTTAAGTGAACTGGGATTTCAAGTTTGAACTTAGCAAGCTTAAAAAGTTTAAATTTGCAATCCTTATTGACTTACAGTTACCCCAGTTATGTAATTTTTTAATCTATTCTTGATGTTTATTTTTTTATATGACCAAAACTAGGTTACAAAAAAATTTTAGTTTGAGACTGCAGCAGGCATGTTAAGAAAATTTAGTCCTTTTAACTTTAAGTGTTATATTACATTGAGATTTATGTATTTACATTTGAATTTTACATTTTGAGAGTATTTATTTATTCTAGTTGGTTTATGGGCTCAGTTCAGCCTTCCAATTAGCTTTAAGAGCAGATGAACGTGCGTATATGTTCATATTTGCTATAAAAATTTAATAATAACTAAAGTATTATTCTTTTTGTATCATTTAAAACAGTGTGAGCATTAATTATAGTTTATACTTATCAATCCTTTTGTTTTGATTATTTTTAAAGTAGAATTTCCATAGTAAGTCAATCAGTAATTAGGAGTAGAGAAAAAAAATTCAATATTCATATATTTTTTTAAACCAATGTAAAAAGTTATCATTTGTTCGGCCCTGCAATTGTTAAGTGTGATCTTGCTCATTCACATTCAGAAATGCTCATACATAAGTATGCATGCATGCTCACACTCATAGGTGTTCTCAAATAGTAATCAAGAATTGAAATGTTCAAATCAAATTATTACCCGAATAACTTTTCTAATCATTCATGACCTAAAATAACTGTAGAATATAACTTTTTCAAATTCATTTGAATAGATTCATAGGTACATTTGAATCAATTGAATAATTGAGCACTCATTTCTTCACATTTCATTCAGAAGCCAGGTTTTGGCATTCAAAGTTTAAAGTTTTACTAATATTAGAGGAAATTATTTTATGATAAATGTTTTATTTTTGCTGTTTAACATTTAGATGGCCTTTTAAGCAAATGATCCCCTGAGGCAGTTTGTTGCGTAATAAATAGCCAGTTGATGAATGTTTTAATAAACCCGATTCATGGATCTAAAGTGATTTTATTTTCAGAATAGTTGTTGCGACAACTACACAAATAAACGTATTTTCTTTCCCAGAAAAAGTTGAAAGGCTGTTTACTCTAGAAACAAGGAACAATCCTAATGGTCTTTGTGAAATAACTCCTATTTTAACAGCTCAGCGCCATTTACTTGTTTATCCTGGGCATAAAGCTGGGAGCGTACAACTATTGGTAGGTATTTAAAATTTGTACATAATATTTTTTTATCAAAGGCACTTCGAAGTAATTATTTCTTTAAAAATGAATCAAATTTAATCAAATAATTTTTCCTAGAATAGTAATTCATTTGTGAATTAATTGTTTACCACATTTGATTTTGAATTAATTTGTTTTAGGAATTGTTTCTAATATTCGTTGTTGCCAAATAATAATTTAAATTTGCTAAATTCAGCTTGAATTTCTAGAATTGGAATTCTCAATTTGGCTTATTAATATATTTTTTTAATCATTTTTTTTGGGGGGCACTTCTATAATTTTGTAGGTTAATGTATATTATTTTCAAGAACTCGTTTAGGAATGCATATTTTATCTTGAGAATGTCGGTGCATGTATTCATTATCATGAACACTGTATTTTATAGTGGATACTTTTCTAAAATCTTGACCTAATTTCATTTGTTTCATAAAATGAAATTCAAATATTTTTTGTTTCTATAAAAAATACTTTTATGAGTGATTTTTAGAATTTTAATTCAATTTTACCAATAAATATTAGATAATCAATTATTCATTTATCAATTTTATTCAGCTGAATTAGTTGATTATGATTTTATAATTCAAATTAATAGGTTGGGTAGAGAAAATAAAGTTTCAATTTTCTTGGTGTACGTTGTCTATTAACCTCTGTTCACTAATTTATGGGGACTATTCCCAAAACTTTATTATTATATGATCCTTTACCTTGATTGAAATATTTTGTAAAAAATTCAACCCTGCACATATTTCTAAAATCCCTTTGAATTTAGCTGTCACATCATTATACAGCCCTGATCATGAATCGTTGCTTTTATTATTATTTTTATATGAACAGTCCAGCTAGGTACCTTGCAAATATCATTTCTTTTTGTCTCCTTTCTCCTCTTTCTTCGTTTTCCCAAATTCTTTCATTATTTTAGAGTGAAGTGCTTTCTTTTCTTCAGTCCATTTATTGCTTGTGTGTGCACATAATAATGCACCCTTGCATTATTATTTGTTCTGATAAATTCTTCATTTTCTCAGGACCCCATAATTCAACTGCCACTTGAACCCCAGCTGGTTTTCAGGGATTTTTTGTCTCAAAACCTTAAATACAGTATTGATAAAGAATACAACAGTTCACTACAGCATTGGTTACTTTTGCAGAGTGTAGTGGGTTGTTTTTTGGTTTTAAGGGTGAATCATTAATTTTTGTTTTAGCTCTGTAATTTCCAACATCAAATTTTATTTTTTTTGCTCTTCTCATTACATTACTATCATGTTTTTTAAAATTAATTCTTAAGTTGCTAAGCAGAATTTTAAATTAATAAGTATGTATTATTATTTTTCCCAATAAATTTTTATTATATATCCTAGAATTTCTGAATTAAAAAAAAAAATACATTTAAACAAATGATTTAGATATCTTAATTTAAATGTCTGAATTCAGGACTTGGCCAATACAGAAGCAGGTATGTCCAGTGCTCCTATAACAATTAATGCTCACCAAAATGAAATTGGTTGCTTATCAATAAATCAACAAGGTGTTCTGGTTGCTACGGCTTCAACCAAAGGCACCTTAATAAGGGTCTGGGATACAGCTAAAAGAATTCTTCTTGTGGAGTTAAGAAGAGGAACTGATCCTGCAACTGTTTATTGGTAATAATTTTTAATGTTTTACAATTGTTATTCTTTATTTAAGATTTTATTGTATGTTATTAAGCATTAATTTATTTGTTCACTAATAAGCCGATGTAAAGTGATAATTATATACTTTTTACAATATTATATATATATATATATATATATATATATATATATATATATATGTATATATAATAGAGGGGTGTCCGAGTGGGTTAATGTGCACTTACTTACAAACCCAAAGGTTGTGAGTTCGAATCCTGGTCCCAGCATTTAATTTAATTCCTCGTGAAATTAATCACCCCTCCCCCCAGGTATGTAAGGCCCGTCAGCCTACTAGAGGCAACTCACAAAGACCGAGCATAGGAGTGATGATCTTACCCTGTGTACGTAAATTTTGAATCGTGCTGTGGTTTTTCAGGGCATAAAATAGCCACTCGGAGGTTTGATCCATGGACGGTCAGCTTCGAGGAAAGAAATATAGACCCCGAACATCCATAATCTGTGGATCTAGACCGATTTGTCACTGTCCTTGAACACGAGTGAGTCAGTGGGAAGGACACTGCCGAATTGGCCCCAAAGAGACTGGTTATGGAAAGAGCTACTGCTGCACCATGGAAACCAGAGTTCGTTGCAACGTGAGGTTGGGTGACCCCCTCCAGGCTATCAAGTAACAAATGTCTGCAAGAATATCACATCGTGCAGCCAAAGATCTTCATGATCTATAGTGCCAACACAGAAAAAAAAAAATAAAAAAAAAAATATATATATACACCTACGTACATACATACATGTCAGAGTAGTAGACAGATTTTTAGTGTCTATGACTGAGGTTGCTCTCTTTAAATGTGTAAAACTTTTTGTGAGAAATTTTTAATTCTCGTATTTTAAAAACAAAATAATTTTGTTGTTCTTTTATGTAATAATGTGTCATTTTTTAAAATCTGAAATCATTAACCATTGTTTATTTTGATTCTTTTTTTCCAGCATTAATTTTAGTCAAGATTCAGAATTTCTTTGTTGTTCAAGTGATAAAGGAACTATTCATATTTTTGCTCTTAAAGATACTCAATTGAATAGAAGATCCACGTAAGTAATATATAAGTTAGCAATTTGATTTAAAATTTATTTGTTAATTAAATTTAAACTTTATACTTTTATTTAAACTTATTTTAGTGGTTGGAAGTAATGGGGAAACTATTCCATAACGTGGGCTATGATCGAATTGTTACAGTAACAGTATCTAGTTGGAACTTTTTTAGTGATCAGTTGCAGGTGTATTATTTTTTAATGCACAATCCTGAGCTGAGTGAAGACCATTTCTTCTCTGTGGCTGCTGTAATTCGAGAAGTTCCCTGGTTTTAATTCTCTCTTTGTGCATTTGAGTTTATTTGGGTGGCTTTTGTCCCGAATTTCCTGTCATTCCTTAATACCTTGGGTGGCTGGTATACTGTTTAGTCCTTTTAAGGCACTCAACGAATCTGAAACAATTGGCATTTTTTAAAAGGCAATGTAATAGGATACTGGAAGGGAATTGAATTTTAATGACATTCACCTCAGCGGTGTAAACATTACAAAGTAGGTGCAGTTTAACACATCAACTGCAGTTGCGGGTAATCGTAAATGTTTTCCCAGTGCTGAAATGTTTATATTATACTATCCTGTTAAAACAGTGTACCTGAACTCGGATTTTCCCTTGGGCAACAAGAATGAAGTGTTACAGGATTTAGTAATGGAAGTTTCTTTCTGTTCATTCAGATAATAACTAAAAGGGTCAAGGAATTTACCACTGGCCATTTGCCTTTTCAAAACAGTGTACTAGAACTGAATTTCTCCTGAGAAACAAGGAAGCAGAGTATAGTAAAGGTATTTAGAAGTGAAAGTTTCTGTTCAAACTATAAAAAAATTAATAAAACTAGATAAAAAATTATTTGTTTTTGCAAAGTTCATGACAAATATGATGAAACTGAAAAAAATCATAAATGCAGTTTCCATAATCCGAGAAGAGAAAAAAAAAATCCATTGTTGATCAAATATTTATAAGAATAATATATTTCAGACAACAAAAACAAAGGAACACCAAAATAAAAAAGAAGAAATTATAGGGTATGTGGAGATAAAAGTGCACCATGGACGGTTTTGGTTTTGTGATATCTCTGTTGATGATTCTCCAATTGAACCGACTCTTGGATAGGATTTTGGATAGTTCAGGCTCACATTCTTTCACATCTGTGATCTGTCGCATTGGATCTAGGATCTCTCATAAGCGTGCCAGTGAAAATTGTTTTTCACATTTAAGAAGTGAATTTTTTTTTCTAGAAAAAATAAAAAATAGTGCGTAATAGTGTTTAAAAAGGCAAAAAAAAAAAATAAGTTTCAAACAATTAAAGTTAGTCAACAACATTTTGCAAAAAAAATTTAATTAAAAACCGCGAAATGTGGCCATTTTTGGACATTTTATTATAGGTTTGTAATTGTCGCAGAAACTTTTTTTGGTGTTTAAATTGTGGCTTTTGTTAATACCTATCTTCAATAAAAATTTTATGCAAAAAAATAATAACTTTTTCTGGAAATGGAGAAAATGTTAAAACAATTGTTCTTGAAAAAAAATTTTAAGAAGGGCCAAAATGGCTCTAGAGCAAGTTTTCAAAGCGCTGTTTGTTCCCGAGGAGTTTCTCTGCAACCATATTTCATGAAACATATGAAGTATTGTTGAGATTTAATTTAATACCTAAAAAATGCATTTGAACATCAGGCTTTTTCTTGCTTAGGTCGCTAGTGGCAGGGGAGAAGAGGGGTCGTGATGAAGAGTGGGAGAAGCCTCTCTGACAGCCAGGCTTCGAGCACTGGAAAGTGATTGTGAGAGGGTTCTCCCTCTATTAACACTTCCCCACTGCTAGCATGCTCCAAGCAACTGAAGCAAGAAGAAGCCCAATTTTCAAACATGTTTTTAAGTATTTAATTTAACCTCACATATATTTCATAAAAATAGGGTTATAAAGAAACTTCTCAGGAACTAATTGCACTTTGAAAACTTGATCAATAGCCATTTTGGCCATTGTTCAAATCTTTTTTCGAGAACACCTGTTTTTACATGTCCTCTTTTTCCGGGAAAAGTTATTATTTTTTTCCATAAAATTTTTATTGTAGATAGGCACTAACAAAAGCCACAATTACGCTATTATTTACTATTTTTTATTTTTCTTATAAAAAAAATATTCACATCTTAAATGTGAAAAAAAAAGGTTGCTACATATCAATTTTACTAAAACATACACAATTTATTTCTACTATTATAATTATTACGTTCAGAAAGCCCATTGGAAAATTATTTTAAAAATAAGCTCATGCCTAAACTACAATAAATTAATGCACAAAGACATTTTTAACTAACTAGCATTTCATTTTTTATATTTTGTTGATTCACTAAAACATTAGTACTCAGTATTCTATAGGTTTTGGTCTCTAATTGTAATATATTTCCTTTATCAATGACTTTTCTCCTAGCAAAATGTATCATTTGTATGTTAGTATATGTTTAGTGTTTAATCATCTTTGAATTATTTATTCTTACTATTGTATTTGGTCTAGGTTTTCTAGTATGAGCTTCTTGGGTACTTACATCGAATCGCAGTGGGCTTTGGCAACATTTACTGTGCCTCCTGAATGTGCCTGTATCTGTGCTTTTGGCTCCAGAAAAGCTGTTATAGGTATTAATTTTATTATTATTGCATTTAATTATCTAATTATAAATCTCTGTGCTCCGATATCACTCAGTTATATATACAGTGGTCAAAATAAGTATTTGTACACTTAGTTTTTCGGATAAAAATATGTTTAATAGTTAATTAACTAATGGATATGAATTAACATTAATTAACTGATTAACTGATGGATATGATAAAAAACAGCATTCCCCAGTAATTTTTACAAGTGAAGGAAATTAGAAACCCATACAACCTAATTTACAACAAAAGCGAACAATTCATCTTTGCAGGTAGAACTTAATCATTTCGATTTATGGCCCATTTTGGAGGAATAATCGTTCAATTCAGATCATTTGGCCCATTTTAGGTTTGAATTTGAATAAGATATTATATATTAAGTGAAAAGCATGAGCTGAGAACAAACTAACAAGTTATTTTCACGACAACTGTTTCTGTATGAATACTTTTTTTTGCATGATAAAATTTCAACTTTTGTTATTAACATAATTTTATTCATTTTTTCCTCTATATGGGAACAAGACAGAAAGATTGGTTTATTCAAAAAGTATAATAAAATCAATCCATGACTCAATATCTTTACGAAAGGGACGAGACCTGCAGAATTAGAGCCATCAAATGTTAGTTGATGTATAAGAGTTTATAGTGGTCAGCTCTATACAATTTCACAAAATCTTAATTTTGTTTTTCAAGATCAGATGCTTCTTCTTTTTCATCCAAGTTCCTATTTAGCTGTAATTATGAGTCTGACATGACTCAGTCACAAGCCTTAACAATTCAAAATTAATCCTCTGGGGGTTTCAAGAATAGAACTTTAAAGGCATTGAAATAGATACCTGAATAAATTCAATTTAATGTTTTGTAGTCAAAGGTTCTATCTATTACACTAAAGAGATGGTCATTTGAAATGAAAAAAAAATTATTAAATTCTATAACAATTAAGTTAAAAAATTGAAATGTATGTATAATGAAGCAGCAGTTTAATTATATCACATTATTGAACAGTGGAGCACTGAATTCTGGCTTATTGTATGAGAGTATTTCTGAATCAAAGTAGATTATTAGCTTACATTTACATTGCCTAGGTGGATTTGTTATAAAACATAGATTCAATGAACTTTTCATTAGGATTTCATTCAAAGTAAGTCTTAGTTCTGTAATTCCCTGAAAAAAAAATTGTTTTTGATCACTATCTCACTAGTTATTTAATACTTACATTATTAAATACATGTCCTTGGCTGCCTGTATCACACATATTTGCCTTATTAGATTACCAAGCTTAGCTTTATTCCACCCCAAGTAATATTAGCAATACTATATATTGTTTGATGGCATTGCAAAGAACACTATGTTCCTTAGTGTTTAGAACTGAAAAGTTCTCACTATTGACTATTGATTGATTTTGCTGCTAAGGGCCATGGCTCAGTAAAGGTATGTCATGCTATTTTGGCTCTTCCTATTACCCCCTCTTTTTGTGTATATATATATATATATATATATATATATATATATATATATATATATATATGTGTGTGTGTATATACGTTATAGAACACATAGACGTTGGAAAAATCCATTTGTCAAAGTCTGTATGCTGTTGTTTTAATCTTTCTTTTAAAAATGAAGTAAGTAATTATTTTAATACACACTAAATATAAGTAACATAAAGGTAATATAAAATCAGTAACAGTTATGTTTCAATCCTTCAGCCTATTTTCAGTACATCGAAGGGCGTGTGTGGCACAAAGTGCTACATCTCTTTTTACCTTGATTATTCTGATTGTAATAATTCTATTTTTTTTTTAATTGAGATTAATAATTCTGTTATGGAAGTTATCATATTGAGATTTATTTATAAATAGAGGCAAAAAATAAATAAGATTAGCCTTTTCAAGTGTAAAATCATATAAAAACAACTTTGTAAATGCTTTTGATTATTTTAATGAAACAAGCAAAAACAAAATAAAAAATCTTTACTTACATGACCAGGCGTGCAGTATACTGATTGCAACAAATAGAGGTATCACTGTTCAAATCATAACTGATACTAAACGGTAAGGAATAGAAGGGTCAGAAAATCATGCCTGTTTCAGGAAGAGTGTAGCTATATATAGGAAGTGCTTAGAGCATTCTAGCCTTACAGGGAAAAAACACCTTTCAAAATTACAGAAATATTGCACTCTATACCCGTGCGCAACCGCTGATGGGTTATATCCACATTCATCAGTTTTTATGTTTATGTTAAAACTATAAAAACAAACACATTCAAAACCTGGGTAATTCCGTAGAAAAAGAGGATACTATTCACTTTCTAGGGGCCTGCCATATGTATAGTGAGTTATATGTATATGTGTATAAATTTTTATATATATATATATATATATATATATATATATATATATATAATATATAATATATATAACCTAAATAACACACATTTGTATATATATGTGTGTTATTTAGGATATACCTCTTAATGATATATAAATAATTAATTTTATGTTTGTGTATATTTATTTTAATAGCTTTAGATCAGGGGTTCCCAGACTTTATGTCATTGCATGCCGCCACTTCCATATTTCAGATAACTAGGCCTACCACTACTTTATCTTATGATATCAATATTAAAGATTTGTCTTTGTAACTACATAGATGACATTGAGTCAAAAAAGTTTATTTAACAAATAAAACAATATATATTATAGTACATTTGTTTAATAAAATAATATATTGAAAATAAAGTTCAAAAATACAGAATTAATAGTTTATCAATTTCACATAACAAAAGTTACATCCATAAGATTCACATAAGAACAACAAATATTCTGCAAATAAAAGTGTATCCATCAAAAGTAAGACATTTGTACATTATGAAGTAAAGAATCAATATTTTTCAGTTGGAAGCATGTTGTTTATTTACAATCAATCAGAGCATCGATGTGTGGCTTGATGGAGCTCAACTTGATTCTTAAATCCTCTTCAACACCTTTACTACAGCTACAGCAACCATCCTGAATTATTTTTATTAATTGTAGATCACTTTTAATCATCTTATAATTGATACATTCAATAATATTTAAAAAAAAAATGTTATTCTTCATTAAAGGTGTTAAAATGGAACACTACTTGTTCAGAAGGATCAAGTCCTGCGACGATGTGTGAGACATTTTGGGCAACTGCTCACTGAAGAACAGGCTGTTACCTCAGTCACACCTCGCAGACGTGATGACATTGAGCCACCTGACCAAGATGTGGTTGAGGATGCTCTTCGCAAGTTAAAAAATAACAAGGCCCCTGGCATAGATGGTGTTTAGGCGGAACTACTGAAGTATGGGGGTGATAAGTTGGAAAAACTGTTGTATGTGCTCATACTTGATATATGGACCGAAGAAAGGATGCCGCTGGATTGGGACCATGGCATAATATTTCTTCTGCACAAGAAGGGAGACCAAAAGGATTGTGCTAACAACAGGTGAATTGTGCTGCTGTCATGTGCCTATAAAGTTCTGTCAAATGTCCTGTTTGAGAAATTAGTGCAATTCCCCGAGAGAGAACTTGGAAATTATCAATCAGGATTTAGAAGAGATCGCTCAACCACTGATCAGATTTTTACTTTATGGATGATATTAGAAAAGGGAATGGAATACAAGCTGATCACTCACCATCTATTTGTCGATTTTAAACCAGCATATGACAGTATTGATAGAGAAGAGTTGTACAAGGCTGTGGAGGAACTTAAGATTCCAAAAAAACTCCCACGACTGATAAAAATGATGATGAGAAATTCTAAATGTGCAGTCCATCTGAGGTCAGACCTGTCTGAAATATTTGAAACCAGCTGCGGAGTAAGACAAGGAGACACTCTTGCATGTCTTCTTTTCAACATGGCACTGGAAATGGCTGTCCGAAAATAAAAAATACAGACAATAGGCACCATCTTTTTCAGGGTTGTATAGCTGCTGGGATATGCCGATGACTTTGATATTATGGCAAGATCGGAGCAGGCATTGAAAGAAGCATTCATTGCTTTTGAAACAGCTGCAGGGGAGTTTGGTCTCATAGTTAATGAGAAAAAAAAAACAAATACATACGATTTGGTAGTGACGGAAACCATGTTACATCCCTAGAAATGGGCCCCTTCAAGTTTCAGAAAGTAGAATCTTTCATATATCTGGGATCCAAGGTGAACTCCTGTAACGATGTATCACAGGATATAGGCAGATGTATTAATGCTTCCAATAGGTGTTTTCAAGGTCTGGCAAAGTATTTTAAGACTAGGTATACCTCTTGTCGTACCAAAATTATCGTTTACTAGACGCTGGTATGACCAGTGCTCATCTATGGATCAGAAGCATGGGCGTCCACCAAGTCCGAAGAAAACAGACTCATGGTATTTAAGAGGTGGATCCTCAGACGAATCTTCAGAGCGGCAAGAGAGAGAGAGGTAGGTCTGGAGGAAAAGAAAGAACAGGGAGCTCTACGAGCTATTCAATAAAAATGATATATTCGGGTTTTAAAGCTGGATAGACTTCCGCTGGGATGGACATATCACTCCTATGGATGGCTCTGAAATCCCAAAACAAGTTTTAATGGAGGACGTACACCGAACGAGGAGAGTCAGGCGACCCAGGGCAAGATGGCTAGACTGTGTTAAAGCGGATGTGAGAGCCTTGCTGGACACTCGAAACTGGACTGCTGCAGCACAAGACAGAGCCGTCTGGTGGAGACTGCTCGAGGAGGCCCTGACTCACTAGCAGGTTGTAGCGCCAAATATAGATGTATGTATGAACGTGGTAAAAAGATCATTTTATCCATGAGTTTTTCTTAATCATTCACGTACGATCTGGAACATCCTTGTGTACCACCAGTGGTACGCTTAACACGGTTTGGGAACTCCTGCTTTTGATAATAATGTTACTCAAATTGAACTTTCTTTTGTTTTAGCTGTTTGTGTTGATGGAACTTTTCATAAATATGTTTTTAATGCTGATGGCAACTGTAACCGTGAGTCATATGATGTCTATTTAGATATTTATGAGGATGATGAATTTTAGCTGTTTAGTGACTTTTCTAGTCTTGTAAATATTTTCCATTTATGGCATACAAAGTAATGGCTGTGTGATGTAAAATATGGAAACTTAAAACTTTAGTAAGGCTAGTTAATGTTGAAATTGACCAATCATTAATCATTGTTCTAAAACTTATAATCCTATTGTAAAAATTCAATTATTGATAAAATGTTTGAATCAATTACTATCGTAATTTTTATAATATAAATGTTAAAAATCTTGAATGAAATTCTTATTGAACTATTTATTAATAATTCATATTTTTCTTAATTATTCTTTAGCTCCTTAATAATATGATTGGGTCCTGTCATTTAGCTTTTGAATGCCTGGTCTCTATAAGTAAACCTCTTTTATAGATCCTGAAATATTTAGGTCAGTAAAAGTTCTTTTTTTAATTTTTATGTCAAGGAAAATAAAATTAAAGTAAGTTTACCTAAAAAGCTACTCTGTTCACTTTTATACAATAATGAATATTTTCATGTAACTATTATAAACATAAAATGTTTCAGCTGATAGAAAAGCTTTCCTTATCTGTAATATCGAATGATATTAAAAATAAGATAAATTGAATCAATTAGAATCATTAATAAATTTATTTTTCTTAATAAATATAATATTTAATTTTGAAATCACTGATAAATTTATTTGTTTTTGGCAAACTGTATAGCGCCAAGTCTCTGCTTTGGAAATATATAATCTGGTTATGGAGGTTTCTCTGCAGCTTAATAAGTGTTATAATTTTTAACATTATTTAACAATTACCCATGTTTACTAGAACTCTTAAAAATAAATCAATCATTTATGTCTTTAGTGATACTATTTTGGTGAAGAGGATTGAGTTCTTGATTTCTACTTTCGAAATTTACATATTTCTTATTCAAGGAATACTCACCAATATTTTATTACTTAAAGTTCATATTGGCCATTTATTTTAATTTTTTTGTTGAAAACGAGGCATTTAAGTTTTTAGCACTGCTATACATTTATAATTGTACAGTTTTTCAATAAGAACTAATTGTCATAAAAAAGTCAAAATAAAGTATTTGACTTGAAAATATCACACATGTACATAAATATATATGTATAATGCATTACTGCTTGTAATTAAGTTTTGCTTATAGTTGAGTCATTTTTTTTTTAAACTTTTGTTTGTTTCTTTATATGCATAATACAGCACAACAATCATTATAGATTAATTGGGACCAAATATTGTTATTTAAAAAAAATAACATAAATTTATACTAGAAAGAGTAAAAGTTGAACACAAACTGTAATAATTTAAATCAGTGTTTATTAATATGTTTTGCTACAATCTGTGGTAGGTCTTGGCATCCTGTATTGAGAATGTTTGAGAATTATTCTTCTCTGTTTTGGGCTGCCGCTTTTCAATTTCTAATGCCCAAAAAGTTTTTTGCATCAGTTGTCACCCTACCCACCCAATGCAACTTCAGATATCCAGCTCATCTAGTGCAGTGTAGCTCTTCCCTCAATATATTATATTGGAATATCTGCATCTCCCACTCTCACCAAATAGCATGCCCAGCTATGTCTACTACCTAGTTTAATGGGTCAGATCAAATCAGCTTCATTGAAAAGTTTATAGAACTCACTCACTATTCTTTCTACATCTTCAGATCTTTACAGGCCTAAATAATCTCTGTAAATTTTGCTTCTCAAAGATAAGGAGATCCTTCTCATCGTGTTTTGAGGGAGTCTACCTAAACAAGAATAATACCTAAGAGTTAACCACTTGAAAGTGCATTATTTAAAGTTGTATTTTTAAATTAACTCCTAGGAATGAGGAAAATATAGTGAAGACTTCTAAATTTAAATCCTTAAATAATTATGAACAATTTTATTATATTTACATTACTTGTCATTGTGCCCTCCATAATAGCAAAATGTCTTGCAATTTGCTTTCTCTAATGTATTTGGAGATTCGTTTATAGGTTGCAGAACTGTTATTTCAGATATTTCAATTCTACTGTATTGTGGCCAATTCTTTTGTAATCTCTTTTATCCTAACATAATTCCCTACGGATAAGACTGGCTTTGTCTTCCAAGCTTAGATGTGATTGAATTTTGTTAGTTGTAAAATTTGTACTTGATATTCATCCATGGAAATACATAATGTCTCATTTGGGAATAAATCTTGTGTTCAATATTGTATTTTTTGTTTATATTTAATAAGAATTTCATCATTGACTACAGTTTATAAGGTGATACATTGTATTTGTGACTGGCAGAGCATGATAATGATTGTTAAGAAAGTTTTCTTAAAAAAACATCATTAATAATTACCTGTCAATTGTTATAATTATGTAAATAAAATCATCTCTACATTTTTGGTTATATATATCAAAGTAGCTCTGGATTACATTTATGTAATGCATTCATTTTCTAGGAAATTTTATATTTATTAAGTTCTTGTTTTTGATAATCTTTATTTGTGACTAATAATGATCTATTGCAAGTTTAGATATAGTAGTTTTGAATATTTATAACAAAACATAATTACTATAGTTTATATTCATAGAACTATTTCTTAGTTAACATTAGCATTCTATTTTTAAAAACATAATTTTCCATATACCTTTCAGTAATTTTTTTCCCCTCTTATTTCTTCCAAACTTAATCTATTATATCTGTAGTTTTAACATAAATTATCTGTATGCTATATTTTTGCATTTCTTAACAAATCTCTTAGATAATATTTTTTTTTAAACTATTTTTATTGGCAAATTATGTTTTAACTTGGATTGTTTTTTTGGTTTTTATGGAGTATTTTCTTCATGTTTTTCTCATTAGTATAGAAGCTATTTCATGTACTAGTTCATTTTATCTAATATATGTTGCATCTACCTCGCAATCAAACAATAAAAATTAAAACAAACAAGAACAAAACTTTTTTTTAATCTCAACTATAAGATAACATGAACATTACTATTTTATATGATCTTATTGAACATTCATTCCGATAAATTTTACTGATCTTGGAACACTTCACCAAAGGTCTTTTTATTTCCTCATAAATCTTGAAAATGAAAGATTTTTTATACAAAGTTCCTTAATTCTTAAGATAACATTTTCTAAAACCTGTATGCGCTATTTTTTTTTTAAATTTATTTATTTTCTTAATAAATAAAGATGAAAGATTGTGTGATATTGTTAAGGTTACAAATATACCACTGGAAAACTTTTATTAGTTGCTTATTTTGTCTTCTCATCTTTTAAACATGTTTCTTCTATACAGCATTTGTGTATGTTAAGCTGTTTATTAATATCTATAACCTGAATTATTTCATGAAATGATTTCTCATTGATACTTTGTCACTGATCATGATCTGGTGGAGCTTTCATCTTTTCTTATCCGGTTATCCCAAATCTGCTTCTATGTATTTCTCAATAGTAGCTAGGTTCTTTTATCCTCCAGGATTTACATTAGTTGTCACTTTATTAAGATATCAGTTGGATAATAATTAGTTTACTTTGTTTGGGTATTGCATGATCAGTAAAAATGACTTCAAATTGACTTTGGTTTAATTCTGACTAGATACAGTTCCTGGAATAAATAAGTGACCTTCAGTAGTTATTAAATCTTGCGAGGTAGCTGTAAAGCTTTGCAATAAGAACTGTTTCAAAAAGAAAAAAAAACAATTAATCAATGTCATGAATTAAAAAGTTCTCGATAGTTTCTAATTAATATCTGTAAATAAATATTTTTTATAAGAATTTAAGAAAGGTTTATTGAACCTTGTTATTCATATTATATACTATATTTTATAATCATAGCCCATTGAATTCTAGTTTGTTAGTTTGATGGATTCTATTTTTATTTTCACGGTATGTAATTTTGTAGTTGTTTTTGTTCTGATGTTATAAATAAAGTTTATATTTATAAATGTTTGCATTTCTTTTTTACCTGATATTTTTTTATTATTTATTTCTTATTGTATAGTTCACCAGTTAATTCAAGGATTTTGAGATTGTTAATTGGAATTTATTAAAAACAATCTTTGAGTTAAAGCATCTTATCTCTAATCAAGCAATCTTTAGAAGCTTTCTCCACAATGCTTATGTATAGGTGTATGCAGTGCCATGATAAATCTGTTAATATTGTTGAATTAATTTAAAATAAGATTTTATCTTAAAAATCACGATGCTCCTGAAAATTTCAAGTATACTTATAGGAGAGTTATCTGAAGAGTTTCCAACCTCAACATGAAGAGTGCTGCCATTTTGGACGCTCAGTTGTTGTTTGAGTGAGTCAATGTAAGTGTTTTTGTGAAAATCGCAAAAATCTAGTATGGAACTGTCATTAAATATTTGTTTTTGAAAGACAATATGCCTATGCAAATCAAAGACGAGTTGAACGCTGTGTGCGGGAATTTTGCACAATCATTTTTGGGCAGCTGAAATTTAAATGTGGCTGTACCAGCTTGGGTGACGATGAATGTTCCTTGGGACCTCCAAAAATTGCAACCACTGGCGATAACATCGCATAAGTTCACCAAATGGAGCTAGAAGACCGTCGAGTTAAAGTTAGAGAGATATAGGAGACTATGAATATATCCAAAGAACGTGTTTGTCACATATTGAATCAAGGTTTAGGCATGAGAAAGCTGTCCATGCATTGCGTTTGCTCACTTAGGACCAAAAACGTGTGTTTGATTGAACAATTGCAACTCTGTTGGCGCCGATTAATTACTGCAAATGAAACATGAATATATCATCACACCCCAGAATCAAAAAAACAGTGGACTGCCCAGGGGGAATCAGCTCCAAAAAAGGCAAAGGCAGTTCCTTCGGCTGAGAAAGTGATGGTGACTCTTTTTTGGGATAGTCATGAAGCTATCTTAATTGATTATCCTCAAAAAGGGATTACCATTACAGGAGCATACTACGCATTATTACTTGACAAGCTTAAGGCAGAAATTGAGAAATAACGGCCACATTTGCAATAAAAAATATTTTGTTCCACCAAGATAATGCGCCATCTCACAAACCAGCGGTTGCCATGAAGAAAATCCATAAATTACGGTTTGAACTGCTTGACCATCCTCCTTACTCATCAGATCTAGCCCCAAACAACTTTGTTTGTTCATTAAGTTAGAAGTTGCGCTCGGATAACAGATTTTCGTCGAATGAGGAGGCCATCATCTTCGTATCTTTTTAAGAAGACTTGGAATCACAGACGAAGACTGCCAAGATGGAGACGGATACAGAGAACGACTCAACAGCATTAAAGTTTTAGTTGAAGAGAAAGTGAAACGTTGGAATAGCAATTGGACGGCAGAGAGACGAATAAAACAATCGGAGAGAATGAAGGCTGTTTGGAGGAGGAAGAAAAGTAAGAGTGTGGTTAGAACGAGAACTAAACAGTGATATCTGCGTGGTCATTAGACGGCCGGTTTGCGAATAAAAAAATAGATGCCATCAGAAGAAGACGACTGACTTTCTACGGACACCTGTCCAGAATGGACTCTAACAGGTTGTCCCAAAGGATCTTCAAGGTGGCTAACAAGGGCAAAGCCACTGGATTCTTGTGGATAAAGCAAGTAGAGAAGGATCTTGCGGAACTCCATATTAATCAAAATGATATAAATGACCCAAGTAACTATCATATTTTATTTTTCATTTTTATTTTTATTTCGTTTGGGCCATCTATGGACCACGATGCTTGTGTTTTAGTTGTATATTTCTTGCTGTCATCGTCGTTGTTTGCCGCGATTGGTGTTCTGAGTGGTGGGTTTGGCAGCTGCTTTCTTATATGTGCCTTGAGCTTTTGTGATGGCCCAGTCCTTCATTTTCCTGCTAAATTCAATCTTGCGCTCCTCAGACCATTTCCTGGTCTCGTCCTTTGGTCTGTGGGTAGCTTCTGTGAGGGACGTTATGAAAGGTGTAGTTTTGACAGTAATATGATAGTTACTTGGGTCATTTATATCATTTTGATTAATATGGAGTTCCGCAAGATCCTTCTCTACTTGCTTCATCCACAAGAATCCAGTGGCTTTGCTCTTGTTAGCCACCTTGAAGATCCTTTGGGACAACCTGTTAGAGTCCATTCTGGACAGGTGTCCGTAGAAAGTCAGTCGTCTTCTTCTGATGGCATCTATTTTTTTATTCGCAAACCGGCCGTCTAATGACCACGCAGATATCTCTGTTTAGTTCTCGTTCTAACCACACTCTTACTTTTCTTCCTCCTCCAAACAGCCTTCATTCTCTCCGATTGTTTTATTCGTCTCTCTGCCGTCCAATTGCTATTCCAACGTTTCACTTTCTCTTCAACTAAAACTTTAATGCTGTTGAGTCGTTCTCTGTATCCGTCTCCATCTTGGCAGTCTTCGTCTGTGATTCCAAGTCTTCTTAATTCTTCCTTCATCTGCTTGACGTAACCACTCTGGCTTTTCAGGTTATATATTTTGTTAAAGATCTGTTTATTTGTTCTTTGAGGATTCATTCTAATCATGTGGCCGTAGAATCTCAGTCATCTCTTCCTTAAAGTTGTTTCCAAATCTTCTACCTGCTCATAAATTTCCTTGTTCGATCTCAATCTGTAGTTTCCATTTACTATTCTTGGACCATAGATTCTTCGTAATATCTTTCTTTCGATTTTCAGAAGCTTTTCCAGGCTTGTTAAGGTTGCAGTTTCCATTCCACAGCATTATAATGCTTTATTTTTGCATTGATGGACAAGTATTTTTTGTTGTAGATGTTTTTAGTGATGAAATTTAGTTTCTCCAGTTTCAGTCTTTTATTTCCATTGTAGGTTTATCGGATTCATTGTTGCATCTATTATAATTTATATATTTTTATCAAATCCCTAAATTATAAATTTCGTTAAAAAACATTGTTTTGACTTTTATTTATTCCTAAGTGTAGTCTCTTATGGATATTAAAAGGAAATAAGTCACTTCCAGAATTATTTTCACCTAGATCTGCCATTCGTCCCATTGTGCAGCTGTTCCAATTCAATGTTCCATGTTCCATTTGGATTAATCGTCAGTGGCCGCCTTTACACTCCTCTGTCCTAAATTAGATACCTTAAAATATTCCAGGAGTCAAATAGAAGTTTAGGATTTAGAGCTCTGTCTTTTTTGCTTTCCCTTACCTATATATGAAATGTATAGTAAGGGAAAGTATTGCGATCGTGAAAATTTTCGAATTTGAGTTTTCAACGGAAATACACGTTTTAAGGTCCCCTGAGTCCAAATAACCAACTCTCGCAAAATGATCTCTGCGTCTGTGTGTTTGTGAACAGCCTAGCTCAAAAACGAAAAGTTGTGCGATACTGAAATTACGTATTTAATGTACATGCTTGAGATCTTACAGCAACTTTTCCGCTAAAATGACTTACCGAATGTCCCACTTTAAATTATCGATTTTACAGTTTTTTACAATTTTCTCAAAAACGGATCTAACGATTTTTATGAAACTTGTCTAAAGTCTATAATTACGAACATATTTTGTTATCTTATAATACTCTTCTTCTTCGTCTTCATCTGTTGTGCCACCGTGGAGGTGCCTCACTCCAAGCCAACTAGGCATCACGATCCCGAGCCAGCGCTCTCATGTAGTTCAGACTCTTTCCCTTTTTCTGTCATATCCTGAAGATGTGATCGGTCCATAACCATCTGGGTCTTCCTCGAGCATGACGTCCACTGGGCCTGACATAAAAATCTTTCGTGGATAAAGTCTACAACGTCTACTGTTCTTCATTCATTATTCGGAATAGGTGTTCGGTCATATATTCAGCTGCCTCTTTTCGACAGTGTCCCTCAACGCTGGTACTCCATGGCCCCCCACGTATCTACTCATTTCTGGTCTGATCTCTCCTTGTTCGGCCTGCCACTCTCTTTAGGTACTTCATTTCAGCGGCTATATCTCTACTCCAGTGCCAGTCTAGCGGTACCCAGCTTTCATTTCCATATAGAAGGGTAGGCAGGTAGATGGACTTGAATATGTGTAGTTTGAAACTGTTTTCTATCTCCCTTTTCTCCACCACTGGGCTGCAAAGCTGATAAAATATATTATTTGCTTTTTTGATACCGTTGGAAAGATGTTGCTCAATTTGTTCATTTCTGCTGAGCAGTATTCTAAGATAAGTGTAATCCTCTACTGTTTCCAAATCCCTCATCCTTGTAGTGAACTATTACTTTTTCTTCCTCACGACCAATGTGCATTGCATTGCTTTTTTTTTTGCATTCAGTGCCATGCCCTTTTTTTCCAACTCGGCTTCCCACTCAATGACTGCTTGCTGGAGATTTTCATGGGAATCATATTCAGAACAATATCGCCTTGTTAAAACCAGAACTTGGGCCAGTATTGTCCTCATACTCCACTTTCTCAAGACTGTCCGTGTCTTACTCCGTTTACATATTTTTAAAATATCATCCATGAATATGATGAAAAGAAGAGGAATAAGGATGTCACCTTGTTTAACTCTTTTACTCATGTTGAAAATCCTGGACTCTGTTCCGTTGATTCTAACGATGCCTTTAGAGTCATGATAGGTAGATTATGGCTTTAATTAAGTCCTTGGGCAAATGTTTAGCGGCTAAAGCTGCCCATATTTCTCGTCTAGGAACCGAGTCAAAGGCTGCCTTTATATCGAGGAATGCAAGGTAAATGCTCTTCTCACTGTCCCATGACTTCTTAATATTTTACCTGAGCGAGCAGATGTGGTCGTATGTCTGGCGGTTGGGTCTAAATGCAGCTTGCTTCTCTTCCAACTCGCCTTCAACAATTGCCCTGAGCTTCTTTTCCAAAATAGAGGAGTAAAGCTTACAGACTGCCTGATAGAGACATATAGTTGATGTTTCCACGGTCGTTTGAGTTTCCATTCTTGTGGATTGGTATGATAATATTCCACTCCCATTCCTTGGTTATAACTTTAGCAGCGAATTTTTTTTGGAAAAACCTTTTAGAGCTTTTTGAAGATCCGTGCCTCCAAACTTTATAAGTTCTGGCTCAATACCACCTCTACCTGCTGCTTTGCCCTTCCCAGAACTCCCAACTTCTCTATAGCCCATATGACATCTTCCTCCCTGTTCACGTTATCGTATTGTTCTTCTCCTGTTCCTTGCTATTCTTCCATTCTCTCTTCAGTTCCATCCGAGAATATTGCAGCATAATGACATCGTCACCTCTCCAGTATTTTCTCATTTCCAGTGGTTAATCGTCCTCTTTCATCCTTCACATTTCTAATATATTTACTTATCTTTCCTTTCAATGCTTTTATCCTTTTCCAGAAGATAGAAAACTAGATTACTTCTAATTGTATTGCCTTAATTATAAACATATTTTGTAATTTTATAATATTCAATATATTTAATCATCTGATAGATTAAATGTTTTGTTTTATGCTCATCAACGGAATTGTTGGACTTATATTAATTCTTGTCGAGACTATTAATGAGATCTTCTCTTCATCTAAATGAAGCTGGCAAACAAACTATCTCAGCTTTGCACATAGCCGTGCGCAGCATCCTTTATTAGAGGGTGCACGAACCATAGTACCGGGGAGGGGGGGTGTATTCTTCACTCCCCTGTAAAATTATTTAAAGAATATGCTGTATAAAACGTATTTTAAACAATTAAAAAAAAATAACACTCTTGGGCTACAAAAAAGTTTCAGTTGAAATTTAGTTCTAAGCAATATTTTTTTTTTTTTTTTTAAGTTCAATCTTTAAACTTTATTTCTATCAACTGTTTATACAGAAAAAAAAATATTTTTGAGACATTAATAAGTGCCTGTGCACCTTTGATACCCTCCGTGCGCACTCCTATAGGTTTGTATTATCTTGTGGCAAACATTAAAAAACATAAGAAGGAATATGGAACAGCATTATATCTTTATACATATATACGACGCTTTTGACAATAACTACCGAAGTTCAGCTACCATATTTGGGACCCAGAAAGTACTTACCTATTACTAACTGCATCTATTCCACAATGCAAGTAACTAAAACAACGGAAGGTTGTTCTCAAGGTTTTATTAGCCCTACGGTTGGTAACAGTCGTTGGTGGTGTCATAAAAAACATACGTATGAATAATTTGAAATGATTGATTAAGTATATGATCTAGTAATAATAATCAAAGTAAGTCATGTTCTTATACGTATTAAACCCATGGAGAAGGTCTTGAGTATTGTCCATATCAAAGGCTTAATATTAATCCTAGCAAATCCATTATGGATGGTACTCAATATCTTGAAAATAATCATAAATTTGGAACTTTAAACTAAAGCAAAAAACCTCTATGGAACTCTGAAAAGTGCAGAATCATACAGAAAGTCAATATTTCGATATGGACCTGTGAAAGATGAGACTGATAAAGATAGAGACTTATTGAGGAACGAGACAGTATACATTTTTTTGTTAAATTGTCAAAGGTCATAAATTTGACAATTTGAAACGAGTTGAGAGAAATAACTGGTCTTATGACAATTCACTCTCCGTTAAAACATCACCTCAAAAACAATTATCTTTTTGAGGACGTTACCTGCTATCATTGTTTAGAGGACGAAGAACAGGCTTTAAATATTCTTGGCAAATGTGAAATCCTTGCCTTCGTTGGAATGTAACATTTAGTCCAGGCTCAAATGACTTAATAAATCTGAAGACATTGCTAATGTAAAATCCAAAATAATGCAGGTTTTATATATTTATTAAAAATATGCCATATCCTTACTTCAACAATATATATTAAGTCAAAATCATTTCCATCAGAATCTATACACTTTTAGCTTTTTTATCCTGGCAGGAAAGAAATTTGGATCCCTGGAAGAAATGAACTCCCGAAAAGCATTTTCAATATCACCCTGATTTTGAAAGATTTTCTTTCGTAAAAAGTTGTCCAGGTGCTTGAAAAAATGGAAGTCAGTAGGGGAGAGGTCAGACGAATAAGATCGGAGTTGAAGGATTTCGTAGTCCAACTCGTGCAGTCGTCGCAGCGTTGGTTGTGCAACGTGTGGTCGGGAATTATCGTGGAGAAGGATCGGCCACTTCCGATCAATCAATGCTGGGTAAAAACCTTGCAGCTTCCGATGAATGGCATCAATCTCTTTATAGTACTTGTCGGCAGTGATAGTCTCATCACGATTGAGAACGCTGTAGTGGGTAATACGAACATTAGATCACCATATTGTGACCATAATTTTTTCGGGTGCATGTCAGGCTTGCAAGTCAGAAAACTGTACTGTGCACTCGTTAATGTTCCTCTGACCCCACGCTTCATTGATATTACGAGCAGTTTGCACAGCACTGTGCCCTAGTTTAAATTCGTAAAAATAAATTTGACAAAAATATCTCTTTGGCATTTTCTTTTCAAATGCAGACTGAAAAAAATGTTTTTATTGTTTCAATTTTGGGCGAAAGAGAGGATATAGAATAAGGTTCACTATGATATATGTATATGGAAGTAACATTAAGGATTTGTTTTGTGTACACAATTGGTTTTAAAACGTAGCAAAGGCAGAAACCTGCATTATTTTTCCAAGGATATACTTTAAAGAAATCCACCCCAAACGGGATAATCTCTCAATATAATATTTTCTATGCCTAGATATATTATTTATAAGATAACATTCAAATAGGTTTAAACAATTTTTGTTTACAGATAAGAATAAGTAATAGTATTTTGTAATTTCGGGAGAGGGAAGGGGTCCGGACCCTCTGGGCCTCTCTCCTCTAGCTATGCCACTGCGTACGAGATTTACGTTCCTGGCTTATGTCACACTTTATAAATTTTGCAAATCTAGACTGTCAAGTCTGCGTAGAAGCCGTGACCCCCCTCAAACCTCCCTCAATTTCATTAATTTACCGACGGAAGTATGGCGTTATAGCTATTATTTTTTTTTTTTTGAAAAATAACTTTATTCTGGCACTAGGTCCCTTAAGAATAACAAACATGTACAAATACATTTTTTTTTTATAATAATAGCGCGAAATTGCTCGATTTAATTTCAACTTAACTCAATTTCGCTATTTTGTAATTTTTTTACAAATCATTTTAACCTTTCGTTAAACCAAAGTATGCAGAAAATAAATTCAAAATAGATATCTATAAGTAATTATAGAGACTAAAAGGAAAATACGCACTGACTTTAGTTTTAACTTTGTATCGTAGGGGCAGATCTAGGAATGGGCGAGGGGGGCGATCACCCAATAATAAAAGAGGGAGGGGGGAGAGAGTATCATTTCGCCCCCCCCCCATCCAATAATTTAATGCACAAAAAATTAAAAAAAGTAAAATAAAAATCAACAAATAATATACATGAACGAATAAAATATGTAAACTAAAACCAATTAAGAAAATGAGATAAGTCGAATAGCTGCCTGGGCGAAGGCCTTGAAGTAAGATTAAATATGAACTAAAATCGAATTCTGTAATTATTGACCTGCCCATCGTTCGTTACTTCGTTTAACCAGTAAACAGTTACCATCGACGGGCTGATCTAGACTTACAGGATTCGATTCTACTTCAAATTTTATCTTAATTATGGGCCTTAGCCTAGCCAGCTATTTGACTTTCCCATTTTCTTAATTGATTTTAGCTTATTTTGTAGCTAATGTTAATCTCGCCACCCTCTTTTTAGTGTGGCGAGAGTAACATTTCACCCCACCCAATCAAAATTGAAAATCTGCGACTTTGCTTTGTATTGTTAGTGTTTAGTTTATAAAACTATAACACCGTGCTCCTTCATTTAAAATATTATCATCTATCCAAAAAGATGTAAAATTAAATATTGAAAAATATTTAAATGTTAATAAATTATTGTATAATTCCACCTGCTGGAGGCTAATGTGATCTAAGTGATTGAGTTTTATTAAAATTAAATTTTTCATTTTCAAAATCTATTAAATTATTTAGCATATAATTGTTAAAACTGGTGTGTTATTTATTTTTTTTTATTATTACTTTTTAATATTTGTCTTGTTCAAATAGATTCTGGAAAGATTAGTATTGTTACCAGGGCCAACTGCCAACACTCTGGTTTTATTTTTATTCTTTCTTGGCTACTATAAATTAGTAGACTTCTTCTAAAATTTAAAGACGATATTTTACTTCTGTTTTGGAAAAGTGGTATCTTATAGATAACTACTTATTTCCATGCCATCATTGTTCTAATGTATCAGATATGGAAGTACTTCGGATAAAGCAACTATTTAAATAGTAGTAAGAAACTAGTGCGTTTTGTCAAATATAGATAATTTTAAATTAATACTACGCGGGTTGAACATATTTTACTATTAGACAGTTGAATTACCAGAAATTGTAAGTTCTGGTAAGTGTTTTAACTTAAGAAAAAGTAATTTTATCGATACTATGTTGTGGTTGAGTAGAAAAGAAAATTATTGTTGTCAAATGTTAACATTCGCAACAGGTAATGAAAAGTTCAAATTCAAAGAGTTGGGAAAATTAAAATATTTCATAATATAGTTGGGAATATTAAAATATTTAATTAGTTGAGAAATCCAGTTGAAATTGTTGGGAAATTTTAGATTTTGCCCCCCTCCCCACCAATAAATTACTGTAGGGACGTTGCTGCTGGTGCCAGTATTGGTGGGGGAAATTAGAGCGGCAAGTGTGCCTTTAGGTCCTTTTTGCCAACCTTTGACGACTAGCTCGAGGTTACCGCCTCTTATTAACCTGAGTGGGAGTGTCAAGATACATTTTGCGGGACTAACACGACATAAATATTAACTGAGCCAGGTGGGAAACGGACCCACACCGCTCTGAACCGGGTCCCTCGCCCCAAAGTGCTCGGCCATCACTGCCTCTATCCCAAAATAGCTAATGGTATTAAAAAGTTGCAGTCCTTTTATCAAAACTTGTCTTGGAATAACCATATATTCCAAATCACACATCTAAAATCCATTGCTATCCTTAAATATTTTTGTTTAGCAATCGATATTCTTGTATAAACGGAAAATATAGCTTTATTAGACGGCAATACATCCTAGGTGTCTTCCCTTTCCAACCCCTTAAAATTAAAAAGTGTTTCATAGGGGAGGGGGAGGGGGGGCTGGCCCGTCCTCACTGGGGGAATTTTTTTTTTATCGAGGCCTTATATAATGCCTTAGTATACGTATTATAAATTCTAAAAACAGGTTAACCGCAGGTTAGTTACAATTGCTACGACGATACACTTAAATTATCTAACTTTTACGTTTTTACTGCATAAACTGCAAACACATAGAGGGGGCCCGAGCCCCTCCTTGCCTATATTGATGAACGCCTTGTGTTCTTCTGTTCATTCAAAGGTGATTGAGGCAATGAAATCACCTCTGTGCTTCAACCGCCTAATTTACCCACTTACCTCAGATACGGAGGGATGCTGAAAAAATTTCAATATATTTTTTAATATATTGATATTTTTTTTACGATATATCGTAATATCGATATTAAAATTTGAGTATCGGAAACCGATATTTAAAAATACACACACACACACACACACACACACACACACACACACACACACATATATACATATATATATATATATATATATATATATATATATATATATATATATATATATAAAATAAAAAAATCTATAAAGACGGCGGGTTCAACAAACAAATACCTATAAAAACTTGTGGTATGGTGTGTTAGTGTTGCAATTTATGTTGGTTTTGTTCCATCTATTTTTTGATATATCGAACTACTATTTCGATATATTCAAAAACTATTGATATTTTTATTCGATATTCACATCCCTAACCTCAGTTCGAGTAGAGTATAGAGAAATACGCATTTGGAGACTGGAAGTGATGTAATTCAAACTAAAGACTCTGTTCAGATGTTCAGGATAGTGTTTAAAAAATTATCATAATACTGTATAAAAATATTAAATAAATGCCAAAAATTATGTAATTACTACAGTCAACTATCATATATAGTTTTTCGGTTGGAGAGATCCGTTTTTCAGGCGAAGTACTGAACGAATTAACAAAAGGAATGTACCGTTTGAAAGAGATTTTAACTTAGTGTGCATGTGCACCTAAAATTTTGAAATTACTTAAAATCAGAATTCTTATTAACAATTAAAAATAGTTGTTGTTTTTTTGGATATGTGTACCTAAAAATCCAAAAATGAAATATTTGTTGTGCTTTCGTGTTATAAATTGCGTGTTGTTATAAATTGTACTGTTACCACGCATCCCACTGTTTCCGATATGCCATTCGAATTCAAATCTTTGCAGTTGCCGGTACGAATCGCATTTACAATGACCATCAACAAAGCACAGGGACAATCGATATAAGTGTGTGGACAATATTTCGAGAGTCCATGCATCCCACATGGACAGCTGTGTGTTGCCTGCTTACGCCTCGGAAAACTTCCAGATTTATTCGTGTACGCACCAGGCATAAAAACTAAAAATATCCTGTTTCCAAAAGCACCTCCATAAACATAATTCAAACACTTTATTTCTTTAAGTGGTATCACAACGAATGCCGAGTGCTCATACTAAATATATTTTCTCATTCAACTAAAGAATAAGCGAACAAAGTCGCGGGCAACAGCTAGCTAGTTCAATGCATCATTTAATGTCTTAAGATTTATGGAAAATGCTATAAAATCGATATTTAAGTAGTAATATATTATTATTATTGACTACCTCTTAATATTTTACTCTACTAAAGATTCATCGAAATTCAACTGGATAAAGGTCCGGGAATCTATGAACCCATAGCCTTTTTAGCCAAGGACCAAAGATTGTGGTTGTTAGTCAAAGACAGAAGTTGCGAACTCTTGCTATGTACACTTCTTAGGATATAGAAAGTATTGCCTGATCGCGAATCTGTTATTAGCATCCAAAACGGAAGCATTACTTGACATTACGTGTAGCAGGAGAAAGCTGGGAGTAGATAAAAGTGGATGGAGACTGTGCCAATGGCTAGTCTTAAAGACTTTGCCAACGCAGTGAGTCAGATTAGTATAGTGACCAATATGTTACTGCTTCGGTACTTTTGAAAAAACATGAAAAACGTTTTTGCTACAGTTTTTTTCATTATTCTTACAACGGTATTGTTTTATTTATTAATTTATTCGGTATGATGTTTGTTATATGATCCAGAACGCGTCTTTGTGAATATATCGATACATTTTTTATAATGCTAATTATTTTATTTTGTTTTGTTTTGTTGTTTTAGTGTGTCATATATTTTGGCTTAGATGCTCGGGGCACAGGAGCCCTTGTATCAGCTACTAATGATCCTTACCAAGTTCTGCTCCTTTATGTCTGAGACCTATCTTTGGTTGTCTTTGCTATTTATAAAATAATCTATTAAACTTCTTACTTTTCTCTTCTGAACTTCAAATGCAGTTTTATGTATGGTCTTATGATTATAATAGGAATCAGGATCAACTATTTATTGGGAGGAAAGGAGGTGGCAAATTCTAAAATTTCCTGTACAATTTTGACCGACTTTCCCAATTATATTAAATACTTTAATTTTCATAACTATATTATGAAATATTTTAATTTTATCTACTCTTTTGAATTTGAACTTTTCACTATTCTGTTACGAATGCTGACCCTTTGGTAACATTAATTTTATTCCCTATTCAAAATAATATTGCATCGATAAAATCCCAATTAAATGGTATTGGTGTTAGGTTTTTTTAGGAAATCATTGAGTAAAATTTTAGCAGTTCGAAGTAGCTTCTCAAATCTCAAATTTTTCACCTTTTTTTTTTTTTTAAATTATTGGAGGGATGACTCCTCCCTATCCTATGACGAAGTTCCTGGTGGGGATTTCCTAATATCATATTATTAATTAATATAAGTAACGCAAAATTCTAATCGTCTGCATACGCAATCATCTCTGGTAGTTTCTCCTCCATAGAACTCCAAGACTCCATAAGTAGTGGAGATTGGACATTTTTTCATGATTCCAATTGGTTTTCAAGTGTTTAAATAATTACTGAAGCACTTTTTTCAGTTTTACTGTGTAGGTTCAATCCGTTTCAAATCAACCAGTTTAATTTGAAAAGGTAGCTGACAAAATTCATTTATTTGTTTGTACTATATTCAGAGAGTTGGTACTGATTTTCATTAATTTTTTAGATGTCCATTTTTGTTGAGCGCCCATTTCGTGTTGGTATTTCAGCCTATTTTGCATTTTATAGAAATTTGCTTTAAACTCAGTAGCTCCTTGGTTTCTAAAGATTTTAAAATTAAAAATATCAAAGATAAAACTGAGACTCACCTTTAATTTTCTTTCTGGGTGTGGTGCTTATAGGTGACTACTTCGATAAAAAGGTTTCAGGGCTGAGTGTTACATTCCTTGTTTTTAATTGATCTTCAAATACAGCGAATTTTTTTTAAAATCAGACATTTTTCAATCTCAAATATCTCAGAAGGGGCACACTTTAAAAATCCAAAAAATTTAGGAAACATTCTTTTATTGTTTTAATATGTGGTTAAAATTTCATCACTGAGATCTTATCAGTTTTTTATATAGAAATTTTTAAATATAGCTAAAATTACAAGGATCGTTATTTAAGTTTAAGTAAAAATGATGACAAGATTTACTGCAAGAGCTTACCTATGTGTTATAAGTGTCAACTTGGTACACAACATTGCTGCTGTACACTTTTCAAAAATACTTCATTGAGGAAGTGAAGAAAGTATCACGAAAAAAAAAAAAAAAAAAAATAACTGTTTTAGTGATGGAGCCAGTAACCAATATAAAAACAATATCTCAGAAGGGACCCACATTAAAAATCTAAAATTTTCAGAAAACATTCTTTCATTGTATCGTAGTAAGTGTTTAAAAATTCATCACTGAGGCTTTATTAGTTTTTTAGTTAGAAATTTAAGGTACATTTTTTAAATGTAGCTTAAATTGTAAGATATTACATTGCTTGTAGTAAACATCTTGAACAAAAATAAAGTAAAAAAAAAAAAAGAAAAGTATTCCCCGACACGGTTTAAAATTTTTCACTTTATACATTTTCGAGGGTTCTAAAATTAATGCGAGAATTGGGCTAAACGATGCTAAAAATATAATTTTATATAATGGTGTTTTGGGTAAATTTTTATTTAAATTCGTTGTTCAGATCTTTATAAAAATTGATTCTTTATAAAAATAAATAAATAAAAATTTTATCGAATTTTTAAATGATACTATAGGAAAGAAGCTGTAAGTCCTATATGACGGGCGCGGATGGTGGGGGTAGTGAGTCCATCCATTTATGGAAGACGGGAACACGAGCCGTCTAAATCAGACTCAGCAGGGCACAGAGCCTCGGCAATCTGTTACCGAATCGCCGCCACCCAACCAGCTCTTACATATTTATGTATATACAGATGAAATATACTAAAAAAATATATTACATAAATTTAAATATATAATGTTTCGAAAGAAATAAAAGTAGAAAAAAATACAATGCTTACAAAACGTTATACAAGGAATTTATACAATTTGTAGGGGAGGAAATAAAATTATAAAAATAGAATCAGAAAATTATTGTCTTGACTACAAACGGACTGCGTTCCTCTTCTTCAACTAGGCGGAAACATTTTTTTTTCTTAGCTTAAATTTAATTTAAATTAACTAATCGAATTATGCAGACGTTTAGTCTGTAGGAATCTTTATTTAAAGTTTTAATTTTTTGATTTTAGTATGTTTTATAATAATAACAAAATATGTAGCTCTAAAATTTTATAAAAGGTTATCTGGAAATGAGATGAAATCAATAAAATTGTAAAAAAAAAAAAAAAAGAAATGATAATATTTTATGAATTTCAATGAAGTTTTCATATGAACAATTTGTTTGTATTATTGCATGATTCATGTAAAAAAAGTTTTGAAAATTTGTACTTTTCTTTTATGAAAATGCGTTGTATGAAACAACGTCCCTCCCTCCTTCCGTCCCTCCCTCTTTCTCTCCCTTCCTCCCATCCTCACTCCCTCCCACCGTCTCTCCCTTCCTCCCACCCTCACTCTCTCCCTCCCACCATCTCTCCCTCCCTCGCTACCTCCATCCTTCCCTACTTCCATCACTCCCTCCTTCGCTATCTCCATCCCTCCTTTCTTCCATCCCTTCCTTCCTACCTCCCTCGCTCCTTCCCTCTACCCTCCCTTCTTCTCTTCATCCCTCCCTTCTTCCTTCCCTCCCCCTCTCTGTAATCATCTTGTTCTATATGACTAATATCTTCTTCTTTTTTTTTTTTTTTTAAGTCGGTTTTAAGTGTTGAAAAAGGTTTATTTTTATTACAGACCAATATAAGAGTGGGATAGCTCAGTGGACTACCATTTCTACCAGTTCGAATCCAGGTTTGAGCTTGGCCATTTCAGTAAATTTATTTCCTGTAGTATACCCGGTTCCTATAAAGTGAGGACCATATCCTTGGGTCGATGGAAAACCTAGCGTTTGTGCGTGTACGCCACATCAACTCCTTGTTTAATCGTTGGTAAAAAAACAGGGCTTCCTCATCAAGTATTGACTGTTGGCTCTCGCATTGATTATAAGTTAAAACTGTGTGTGTGTGTGTGTGTGTGTGTGTGTGTGTGTGTGTGTGTGTGTGTATTTATGTATATATATAAGTTAACGATATATGAGATGCAAATAACAACAAGAACTGTGTAACTCTTAAGGATAAGTTAACTATTGTATATCAACAACTCTGTATCTAAATATACCAGGTAGAAAAGATAATAAAGTTAGTTCGTTTCTAGAAGCCGTGTCGTTGCCTTGCCCCAAAACCCCTTTTTTTAAAGTATACAATCAATCTAATTGTAAGTGGTGCCGAAACCCGGGAGATTTCTGAGATATAGCCACGTGACTTAAGCAGTTAGCGGTCTCAGAATTTTAAGATTAAGAAGTACTATTTTCACGCTAATTATCAGTGATTATAAATTCAGTGAACAATTATGGGGTAATCAGAAGAGCTGGCAAAGTTAGAGTATCAGCTGGCTCAAGCAGCGGTAGAGCGGTCAAAGTTAGAGTCTCAGCTGACTAAGGCGGCAGAAACGACGCAACTAGAACTGCTGAAGATAAGAACACAGTATTCAGCGTTCATCTATGAGGTAATTAGTAGTAATTAATTATCAGAGTTATAGGAGACCTCGAGCATTTCATCAAAGGAGGTGATCAGATTAAGAGTTTAATAGTATCCCGGAAAGAAACAAGTACGCTACTAGATTCCGACGTGAGACTTCTCGAAGCCTCTTAATTGGTAGTATCTCGAGAAGAGTTTTAAACGCCATCCAAGGCGACCTCACACACATTTAAGATACGTTAAAGGTTCGGTTGAAAAAATTATATGGTGGAGGAAGATGGACCCCAGAAGAGGACGTATTTTACTTATTGAAGGAGCGACGAACTGAAAGTCAATCAGAAGGAGAATTCGCTGAAAAACTCCTCGTCCAGTATAACAGATTGATCGAGAATATTTTCTGCCATTGTAGAAACCTTTGGCCAAGCGGAGGGCGCCCAGAAAATGGAATTTTTAAAAGGAATGATGAAGGTACAATTAAATCACTATGTGGACCGCCCAGACTCACTTCCAAGGGACCGAGACTTCATAGAATGTGCGCATGATCTCATAGACGCTAGGGAGCGAAACGAAACCCGCTTCGAGAAGCCGGAAACGGAGTGGATGGAGGTGCGGTGATCACGGAGGAGACAGGCTAACAACAACCGAAGTTTCGAAAAACGGCCAAGTAAGAACCCGGACGAGCGAGGTCATATGGCAAGGGAATGTCCCAGGCGCAATCCTCGAACAAACAGAAGGGATCAACAACAACCGGAACCGATGGAGGTGAACAACCAGTGCTGGAGCAGCAGTCGGACCGTCCTATCCCAGAATTTTGAGGAAGGTGAAAGACCCATAGCATACGCAGGCCGAAAGTTGAACGACACCGAACGGCGATATAGTGCAATCGAAAGTGAGCTTTTAGCGGTAGGGTGGGCCGTCGAACATTTTCGTCCTTACGTATACGGAAGAAAGTTTGAGTTACTAATCGATCACAAGCTCCTAGTATACCTAGGCACGCTTAAAAAATCCTCTGCGCGGGTATCGCGCTGGAAGGAACGACTCGCGGCGTATAATTTCCAAACAATCCACAAGAAAGGCGTCGAAAACGCGGTCGCTGATTGGTTATCGCGAGATTTAGTTGCAAATACAATCGAGGAAGAAAGCACCTTCGCGGAACCGTTTGCATTGCGCTATTTACCCGAATGGGCGGAAAGCGAACCTGAAATTCCGTTAATCCAGTGCGAACCGGAGGAAAACGAGACCCCGACGGACAGACCCCAGGAACTACCGGAAATTGACGAAATTATAAACGATAAAAGGCTCCAGATTATCATAAAATCGAAGCAGGACCCTGGGACGGAAACTCGGGCGAGTGTGTAGGAGGGGTTATCAACCATATTAGTTCAGGCTACCGCATCGATAGATGAAAATGATCTGGAACGCATATTTTTTTAATTCAGCAATCTCGGACGAAACTGTTATGTGTATGTGGGAAATCTGTTAATAGCAGATAGAGTAAAGAGATTATGGAGACACTAAAAGTAGGAGTGGGCTATTCCTTAATTCGGAGCCGGCGTCAAGTGGAAACAATTACGAGCCCAGCGGCCCTACAGAAACTCGTTACCGACCACCACACGGGTAAAACGAATCACCGAGGAATAGAGGAGACCCAACGCGCTCTGAAATTATTATACTTTTGGAAATATATGGACCGGACCGTACGCGATTGTATCGCGCGGTGCAAAGTATGCCAGCAGGCGAAGTATGATCGCCAACTACTGGTGGCAGAGCAAGTAGCCACGACCACCGCGACGGAACCCTTACGGTCTGTACAAATAGACATTTATTCGAACGAAGGGCAATCGTGGGTGACAGCGATAGATACATTCAGTAAAATTGCGATGGGTTACCCAATTGAAGCGAAAACACCCAAGGCAGTATGGGAAGGAATATTGCAATGGTGCGCGACCTACGGGGCACCTGACGAAATCATATCGGATTGTGGTAGGGAATTCGATAATTCGCGATGAGAGTAAAACGTTAGGCATCACATGACGATTAAACACCCAATCACATCAAAGGTAGAGGCGCTGTGGAACGGCAATCCAACACCTTAGGGGAACATCTTCGGCTACTCAAGCTTGGACGTAACCTTGGCCCATACGACGCTATGCCACGCTCGGTGATCGCATATAACAACACGATTCATGCAGCGACGGGGTTATCTCCGGTGGAAATCGTTTTTGGACATAGGCGACGCGACAGAGGAGACCTCATCACAACTAACCGAACTAATCCTCATCATAACTAACTGAAAGACAGTGGAGACTGAGTGAGGGTACTAGAGCCGCAGAGGATCAGGACTTGTTCAGAAGCTGGCCTTTTCCTGAACTCCAATAGCATACTAACAAAAGGTCTCGGGGCAACAGTCGTTTCAACCTACGAGGAGAGTTAAAGACCGTTAGCCCGTGCAAAAAAATTGTCATTATCTGAAGAAAACTTTTATTGCAATTTTTTGAATTCATATAGTATTGGCATTAAAAAAATAAGCGTATGCCATTCGGATCATGCGACCTGAAAAAATGGCGGCTAAAAAAACTTGTAGGACTTTTTTTTTGGATTTTCACCTATACTTCCTAGACGGTGCATTATATCGAAAAACTATGGTATAATAAATTCAAAAACATCGAATTATGCGTCTAATGAATACCACTACATAATAATTTGGTTAACTCGAAAACCACGGTCATAAACGACGATTTTTTCAAAACCAGAGACAGAGTACTTTATATGAGTCTGCAGCTTGGAAATGAGTTCTCTAAAAGAAAACTCATAGAATTAATATTGTGGAGCATCAAATGCTGCGTTCATTGAGCTCAAACAATTTTAAATTCGGTCAAGTACATCTCCCGATCTCAGGCAATTGGCATTTTAGCCCAATTTGATTTGAAAAAAATGAAGTAGTTTTAATATTCAGGTATGATGTAACTATTGCCACTCTTGTTAAAAATACAAGTTTTCTACCTCCTCCTTTTTGTGCGTTTTTTGAAAAACCGCTAATAAGAAACTTTTTCAGTTTTTTCCGAAATAACTCGCTTCCAGTGCATTTAGGGTATGTTTACTTGAAATGAATCATACTTAATACAAAACAACTGACTTATCCAACTTTTTTTATTTTTTGTTGGAAATTTTTACAGATTCTCACGGTCCCGTATCTCAGTTGCTATCACAGGAAATTTAACGTTTTTCAAAATTGGTTATGAAAAATTAGCGAGAAGGAAAGCGAGCTTTTTTGGAAAACTGAAAATAAATTTCTTCTTAGCAGTTTTTCAAGATGACGAGAAACGCAGAAAAAAGAGGAGGTCAAAAACTTGGATATCTTACAAGAAGAGCAACATATACAATATATGAAAATGAAAACTACTCCATTTTATGCTAATTAAAATGCATGCCACATTGGGCTAAAATACCAATTGGATCGGTAGATTGCCAATTTCGAGAGGTGTACTTGAACGAATTTGAAATTTTTTTGTGCTCAATAAACGCAGAATTCGATGCTGTACAACTTTTATCCTATGAGTTATTCTTTGAGATAACTCTTTTGCAAGCTGCAGATTCGTATATAGCACTCTGTCTCTGTTTTTGACAACTCGTCGGTTTTTTACCGAGGTTTTTGACTATTCCGGTTACTTAAATTATGAAGGTTTAGTACCCATTAGACGCAGAATTCGATATAATGTATCTTTTAGGAAGTACAGGTGAAAATCCAAAAAAAAGTCCTAAAATTTCTAGATTTTTTGGCTGTCATTTTTTCAGGTTGAATGGTTCTACTTGCAGACTCTGATTTTTTAATGTCAATACTATAAGGATTCAAAAACTGCTGTCTAAGTTTTCTTCAGATAATGATAATCTTTTTGGACGGGCTCATGGTCTATTATAGGGATGGTTGAAACCAGATAGGGAGTGTGCTAAGGATTAGGATGATCAGGTAAAATATTACGATAAAAAAAAAATAATAAAACTTTTACACTGCATTTCTTTTTTTTTTTTTCTTTTTTTATATACATTTATGAGAATATTATTACAATTGTATAGTAACCATTTTTTATACTTTTTCTGGATATCAATCAGAAAGATGGATAGAGTTTTGTGGTTATTTTCTAGATCAACAATATTTAATATAAAATTGTTTAGCCTTTAATTGCTTGGTTACTCAAAATGTCAAATTATTTCTCACTTTAGTTAAGTCAATCAATATAAACATGACTGAAACAAGCTTTTTACCATATGAAAAATCTAAAAACGAAAGAAAAAAAGGATACGTCTTATAACAAATATTTGCTTCTTTATTTGTTCTATTTGCATTTTTATGAAAATCGTTCAAAATTCAATTTTTAGAAACCTTGGTTGTTTCAAGATCTGCCAATAGTTCAATACGTTCGCTTTGTTTGTGATTTCCTCGTTTTCCAGTTAAATGGGTTTATCGATTCTAGGGTATGAATATATTTTAAATCTGTAAAATGAATTTAAAATTATCTCCCAAAGTTTGAAGGCAATTTTCGTTTAATTCATATTTTATTTGAAGTAGATCTGAATATTACTGAAATTCATTGCGTGGTCGAAATTTAAATAAATTAGTTTAAGTTGGTCTTATTTACATGGTTTTATATAAATTTAATTTTCAGAGATTGAATAATAGATTTTTAGTGTAAAAATCTATGCGTATTGAGCACGTAATGATGAGATATGCAATTTTTATCGTTAAACAAACTTCAATTCATTGAATCGAACGCCTGACGGACGCCTTTAAATAAAAACTCAAAAGATCTGATAATAATGTAAAATAAAATTAAGTGACAAATTGTATATTTTATTTCGTCTTAATTATTTCTCAACCTAAGTTAGCAGGTAAAATTGCTCCTTCTTTTATCTAAAAAAATATTTTATAGACGTTTTAAAATATAAATATTATGACTGCAACTTCAATTTTTACCAGGGATTGAATTTGAGATTTTTTCGGAGGTAAGGAAAAAAATCAAGTCATTACTTGATATTTATTTTTAAAATTTAAAAATCATTTTTTTTTGTCAAGAAACAGCTCTTACTCATTCGAAAACAGATTAAAAATCACCTCATAATAATTATTCTTGAGTGAAAATAATTAAATAAAAAATAACTCTTATTTTTTAGTGTTCTTTTTTTTTGCTCAAAATGAAACTCAAATGGCTATAACTTGAAATTGAGTAGTTCATAGGAAAAACTATGAAAAAAACGGTCATTTAACCATTTTTTTTTATTAAGACGATATCTACCGACAAACCAGTTATAAAATCATAAAGTAAACAATTATATTTGTCTACCTATTTGATCCTTTTTTATTATTGTTTCATAGCATGCTAAAACAAGTTGTTTACCTCTATTCATAAAAATGTTTATTTATATCATCCTTTTATCCAGTCTTACCTAAATGCTCTTCTCAATTTCATCTTTTTTCCCCATATTTTCTTGTTTTAAATGTAAAAAAAATAACATTTACGTGCCTTCGAATATAGTTCAAAATGTCGCAATAATAAGTGTGAAAATATTATGATCATTTGTATGAATTTGTATCAACATTTGTGGGAATAGAAGTAAACAATTTGTTATAATATATTTTGGATTAAAGATCAAATGGGTAGAAAGCATATGATTGTGACATGAAGTAAGGAGCTTTTTTATTGTATTTATTGAAATTTACGACCGTATAAGAATATACAAGTAAATGTAAAAATAAAAACATAAAACGTAACAGTAGCTTGAGAAGGAGCTATCTATTGGAAGCACAAATAAGGTTTTATATATGGTTTGTTGGTAGTTTATTTTTCAGCACATCGTATTAATAAAAAAATGGTTAAATGACCATTTTTAATAGTTTTTTTTTTTTTTTCACGTTGAATAAAATAGAACCAGTCTCAATTCTCTAGTTCTAATTTTAAGCAAGTTATAGCGTTTTGAGTTTTATGTTGAACAAAAAAATAAATAACACTAAAAAATAAGAGTTATTTTTTATATTAAAAAAAAATTTCTAAAAGTGATAGTTATTATTTAAATGAAAATAAATAATCACTTGTTTTACTTTTATAAGTCATAAATTTATAATTAATTTTTAACAAAATGCATACAAGTTAATTAATTTTAACTTTATTTAAAAATCATGGGCGATTATTATTTTTTTGTTTAGAAAAAAATAATTTTATATTTTGATTTGTCCAAAAAATTAATTCTCAAATTCAACCCCTGATTTTACTTTTCATTACATTAAAAAAATAAAAAAAATAAAAATAAATAAATAAAAATAATTAACTAATAAAAAACAGCTCATAACGTGAAAATTAGGTCTTCTAAGTCTGCCCTAAACATGAAATTTTTGGTTACTGCCCATCGATGTTCTATTTTGAGTCGATACTATTTACATTGAACTTTACTGGGCAACGTTCCATAGGATTCCTAATAATACTGTATTAGACAAAACAACAAAAGGAATCTCTTTTGTTAAATTCCGATTTACAAAACCGCATTACAAATAGATATTTTTAAAGCATTGTGAAAATATCGTAAGATTAACCTGATGGCATATCAACTTAATTGTAAAATAGTACTGGAAAAAACGGTTAATTTAAAATTATACCCCAAACTAATATTGCTAATTTAGAGAATTTACGATTTAAGTTATTTAACAGTTTCTGTTTTTCATGTTACGAATTATTTTTTTATTATTAAGGTGGAATGGAACTTGACTGCAAAAAAAAAAGAGGTTTTCTTAAAAAAAAACTGATCAAAAATTAAATTTAAAGACATTAAAAATTTGATTAATTGATCGCATATATGTATGTATGTATATATATGTGTATATATATATATATATATATATATATATATATATATATATATATATATATATACATATATATATTATTATTATTATTATTATTATTTCGTTTTTTCACTTTTTTAGAGAGCGACTGAACTTGAGCAATCATGATTTTTCTTCCTTCGTTGCTACCAAATTCTTTTCATGCGCTCGCTATGTTCTCTCTTTAGACAATTTTTTTCCCGTTCTTTTGGTGATTTGTTTAAGTGTGGGAATTTCTTAATAATGTTCCTGAACTATTCCCTAATTGTTGTGCTGTTTTGTGTGATTCCCAATTCTTTGATGTCTTCCTCTGTTCCGTCATCCATTTTATCTTATTTTTACCAATGCTAGCTATCTCAAAGATTTTTCTTGTGAGCCTATCCTTGTTCATCGTGCTGATATGTCCATAAAATTTCATCCTTCTCCTTCTAAAGATATTCGTTATGGTATCTATCTTTTGGTATATCTCTCTTGATGGCCTCTTATCTAAATTCCCTCACGAAAAACTGGTCCGAAAATTTTCTCTTAGAATTTTCCTTTCCTGCCTTTCAATCTCTCTTATTTTCGTACGACCATGAATCACTGTTGTTTCTGCCGCGTAGGGTGCTTCTGGTAGAACTGCTGTACTATGGTGCCTTAGTTTTACGTTGACAGAAATAGGTTTTTTATTGTAGTGATTCCACTTGAGCTTATATGCTTTTTGTAATTTGGAGATTCTTTCTTGATTGGCTATTGTGTTTAGTCCTGATGGTTGGATGCTCTTTCCTAGATATTTCAATTGCCTTACTTGTGCCACTTTGCCGGACCGAGTTGTAAGAGGAAGATTATCTGCAGGCTTGCTTTCCTTTTATTGAATTTTCTCGTAGGAAATCTCAAGGCCAGCCTTCCGTGAGATTTTGTGAAGATTTTCCAGTGTAAGTTTGGCTTCTTCTCTACTGTTGTTTAGAATGACAAGATCGTCCGCGGAAGCTAGGCACTTCACATTGACTCTGCTCTTTTTTAATCACGAGTTGAATTCCTTTTATTTCCTTTTCCGATGTCCTCATAGTTTTTTCCAGAATCATGTTAAATAGAAGAGGGAAAGTCCATCTCCCTGGCGCACCCCGGTATGAATATGAAATGATTTTGACGTTTCATCCAAGAATTTAACTTTGGCAGTTATACCTGTTAATGTCTGTTGGATAATTGACCTTGTTTTCCTGTAAATCTTGTATTATTTTAAGGTATGAAATACTCTTTGCCTACCTATTGAATCTTAAGCCTTTTCAAAGTCGACAAAACTTACCATAATATTTCTACACCTTCTTATTTGCAAAATGGTCTTTAGGTTCCATATCTGGTCTATACAAGATCGACCTTTGCGAAACCCTGCTTGGTACTCTCCTATTAATGGGTCCGCCTGTTCTTCTAGTCGACTTAACAGGGCTTTTGAAAGAATTTTGTTTACTACAGGGAACAATGAAATTCCCCTGTAATTATTTGGATCAGTTTTATCTCCTTTTTTATGAAGAGGATGACATATTCGGAAAGAATTAGCTAGTCTAAAGAGTCAGGGAATAATTGTGGACAGTACGTCACCGTATAATAGCCCCCTGTGGGCAGAGAAGAAAAAGAGTGCACCGGGAGTAGATGGGGGGAAATACAGGGTGGTGATAGACTACCGCAAATTAAATGAAAATACGGTGGATGAAAAATGCACGATCCCCAGGTTTGAGGACATTTTGGACAGACTGGGTGGGGGAGGGTATTTAGTACTCTGGATTTAAAGGCGGGATATCACCAAATCCGAATGCACCCCAGGGATCAACATAAAACGGCATTCACTTTTGAGAGGGGCACTATGAATTCACGGGGATGCCGTTCGGATTGAAGATCGCGCCAATAACGTTCCAACGCCTTATGGACGAATTTCTAAGGGGAATCGATGAAACGATATGTCAGGTGTACATGGATGACCTATTAATGTTCAGTAAATCTGAAGCCGAGCACGCGAGGCACCTGCGTAGTGTGTTTGAACGAGTCCGCCAGTTCGGGCTAAAACTATCGAGCGAAAAATCACTCTTGGGGCAGGGCCAAATCAAATTTTTAGGTCATACCATCACGAAAGAGGGAGTCAAATCCAAAACTGATAAAGCCAGAAATGACGGAGTACCTCGTCCCTCTCAATAGAGTACTAAAAAAGGGAGCGAAGATCGTAGTGACGCCTCTAATGGAGAGTAACATCCGTAAATGTATGCAGCAGTTACAAGAGGAGCCGGTATTGGCATTTCCGGACTTTAATAAAACATTTAACATCACCAATGACGCGAGCGAATACGTGTTGGCGGCAGTGTTATCCCAGGAAGCAGACGGCGGGGAACGGCCGGTAGCATACGCCAACAGACGTCTTACTGACGCAGAAACTAGATACAGCGGGAATTATTAGGGATCGTGTGGTCCGTTGACCACTTTAGACCCTACGTGTTCGGGCGGTGATTCCGCGTACACACTGATCACAGACCTCTGCAATGGATGGGAATGTTGAATGAATCCTCAGCGGGGGTTACTCGATGGAAAGAGCTCCTGGCCCGGTACAATATGGAAATAATATACAAGCCCGGTAAAGAGAACGTAGTCGCCGATTGGCTGTCAAGAGCCATCACGATAAATGCCATAGAGGAGGAGTGTGGGGGACCATCAAGGAACGTGCGTCAATTTCTGACGGAATGGACACCCGAGAGAGAAGGAGAACAGGGCTCGCGAGAAGCGGATGAAGAAGAAGAATCCGCAGGAGAGACGAGCTCGACCGAGGAAAGACCAGCGGAGATGGAAGAAACAGAAGAGTTGATAAATGACAAGCGGTGGGAAATAGTCTGGAAAACCAGGACTTCGGGCCTCATGAAGGTAAAATACTCCAGATTTGGACGTAGCAAGATTAACTCCATCTGGTTGCAACCAGGAGCGAGAGAGGAACAAATTTGCAGAGCGCTGAAGGACGCGTCGAAACCAGGAGTGACATACCATCTCTACGTGGGAAACGCCACGGTCTGGAAGAAGTTCAAAAAATTATGGCGGTCTGAGCAAATCGGTATGGACCGGACCTTCATCCGCTGTAAGCTGATGGTAGAGACCGTGAGAGACGAAGAACGGCAGAAAGAGCTGACGCTTGCGTACCACCAAGGTAGGACCAATCACCGCGGGGTAACTGAAACTTTTCAAGCACTGCGGCGAAAGTATTTTTGGTGGGGGATGAAGATATCTATCACTGAGACCATCGGGTCATGTTCCATATGTCTCACCACCAAATATGACTGACATCCTCCAAAAGAGGAAAACAGGAGGAGACGCCGACTGCGGATGCGCCGTTAGGGGACCTACAAGTGGATACTTTCACATGGAGAGGATACAAGTGGGTCACGATCATCGACCTCTTCAGTAAAGTAGCCATGGCACACCAGATTCAATAACGATCAGCGGAAGCGGTACTGAGAGCTCTCCAGACGTGGTTCCAATTTTACGGAATCTCGTCCAATTGCGAATCTCGTCTGACGGGGGGAGGGAGTTCGATAATGCTCATCTTAGGGGGGAAATGAAGAAACTCGATGTAGGATGGCATCTTAATACGCCAGGACACCCCAAGAGTAGAGGGAACATCGAAAGACTGCATAGCACTCTAAGCGATCATTGAGGGTGTACCAGGTAGAACAAGGGTTGGAGCCGGATACGGCGATGAGGAAGGCGATAGCGGCGTACAACCACTCCATCCACACGGTAACGGGGTTCTCGCCGTTCGAGATAATTTTCGGGTTAAGGGAACGGCGCAGGGATTACGGGGATACGACGGGTAACGATGAAATTGCGGGAGACCTGTTGAATAACAGGATCGAATTGGTGAAACGATGGGAGAAAGTCCGCGCGAAAATCGAGAAGGAGAAGCGCGGGAAAATCTTCGAGTAAAGGAAGTGATGGGGTCGATAAGAATCGGGTCCATCGTTTATCGTAAGATAATTTCCAATAGGGGAAAGGAGCCGTTGCGATACGAGGGGCCAATTTAGGGTGATTACAATTAGGGAACATTACACTGTCACCATTGAGAGTGTCAGCGAACCTAAAAAGAGAAGAACGGTTCATATCGAGCAGTTAAAGCAGTCAATAGTAGAGCCAGAGCAACCGTAACAAGCTGGAGTGCCCTCGTCTCAGCGCATAGAATTACTGTACACAGGATCATGTACAATAGCGAATTTGGAGTTCAGAATATATTTTATATTCTATATTTTATTTTTGTCTTTAGTTTTCTCATGGATATTTTCTATTTTGTATAGTGTATTTTTGTTAATTTGTTGTTGTTGTTTTTTGCATTCACTATTTATGTATATAGTTTTAAGATATGAGTGAGGTGATTACAGGGAACAGTGAAGTGTAATTATAGTCATAGTTTAGAAAGTAAGTCTGGAATATAAGGTATTAACGGCTGAACACTGTGCACTTCGTTCCTATGGATTTGTACAGTTTACGAAATGTTCGTAAACTGGCAGGGGGAAGTTAAGGCCCGGAGTGCAGCAGTATTAGCCTTAATACCATATACGGCTGTAAACAACAGCCAGAATGTATATAAGGAGAATTAAAACCTAAAATAAAGGGAGTCTTTTTTCGGATATTGTGCGTGTCATTACTTAAACCTTTTCCTTTTTTATTTTGTTTATGTTTGGAGCTGCTGACGCTTAACTTATATATATAAGAAGTATGTAAACGTCTTGGACTGAGGTACTGTCTCTGCTTGATGTACCTTTTTAGACGACTGATATTTTGTCTGTATATATGAGAACTTTACTTTCCATTACTTATATATGAAATATATGGTAAGGTAAAGTATTGCGATCATGAAAAATTCCGAATTCGAGTCTCGCAAAAAGGTCTACGTGAGTGTGTGAACAGTCTAGCACAAAAACGACAATTTGTACGAAACTGAAATATATATTAAAGATATATACGTATTTAAGGTATATGCTTGGGATCTTACAGCAACTTTTTCGCTAAAATGACTAACCGAAAGTGCCACTTTAAATCGTCGATTTTACAGTTGTTTACCATTTTCTCAAAAACGGCTCCAACGATTTTGATGAAACTTGCCTAAAGTCTTGTCCTTAAAGCTCTTTAACTTTTCAAGTACATCACTGATTAACTGCAGGGAAAAAAGTTATGACGCAAATAAAATTTTACTTGCTCATAATTCAAAAAGTACGCATTTTATAGTGCTTAGGTATAAGATCATATGAAAGGTAATACAATTTTTCATGAAAAAAAAAAATGTAAATCGGACTAGTATTAGCAAAGATTCAACGTATCTTATAAGGACTACAAGAATAGAACCTAGTCCCCGAAAACTGACGGACGCGACAGAACCTTCTCCCACTATGCCCTCCATCTTGTAGTCAACAATACGCTCTGTAATAATTTGGTATAGTAGCATAAACGTAGAAATTATTTAGTTAATTATTAAACCCAAAATATATAGTCCATAGAATTGCCACACTGCAATTGTTTAAAAAACTATATTACAGTATTTTTGTGAGAAAAGGCGTGCGTGCTGCTAGAATATTTCAAGTAGTGTTTATGTGAACTAGAATATTATTATAGGGCGGTAAGAGAAAGTAGTGTGCGGCGCGCACTGCACCAGATTTTTTTTCTGTTCTGATGATTGGCGAACTGGTTAGTTGATTACCGATATTTTAGAGACTCAAGGCTTCGTGTGTGATTTCTTCCATTCATATCCTAACAATTATTTTATATAACTTTTTGAGTTTTTGCTCTTCTCTAATAATATGGCTAATGTTTAAAGTTATGTCCACAATGCCCGACTTTCAATCCAACTTTTGAATCGGCATCACAGGCGACACACCGTTCGTCATGTTGAATCGAAAGATGAACAGTGTGGACATAGCCTGATGTATGCTTATAGCTGGAAATCAGGGCTGATTCAGACGCTTTATTGATGATCTTAATTCTACAGACCATAATTTACTAGTTTCGCTAACTATAAGTCATTCCATTGATTACTTCATTTCATTTTCAATAATAATCATAGTTTATTATCTTTATAAAGCAGAACATTGAAAAAAAGCTAGCGATGTTAATAATCTAGGCAAGACAATTGTTATATTAGATTCAATATTTTTTAGCCTGTTGAAGAAGTTCCAAGATGCAGTGTCTTTTGAAGCCGCTAAATTCTATTACAAGGCTGTTTTCTTAATATAGCATTGTTTGTTCTAGAATTAGCCGCTTATAGAACATGTCCATAGTCTTCGTTTTTGGCATATTTCAACTTCTAGACCAGTTGAAATATATTCTATAAATATATTCTGTTTCTATGGTTAGCTATCCGAATTTATTTAGTGTTTTATTATTTTTAGGCGAAGGATCTATATCTTCATAAGATCATTGATATTCGCTTTTTAGGCACGCAAACTTTTAAGGCTTAAAGGGGCAAGCAGGGGAATGGTTCATGGGGATATCAACTCGTTTATATCATCAAGTCGTGATTAAGAATTGGAATATATTTTACAACATAAGTAATATAAGGAACATTGTGATAGTAGTAGGTACTGGTATTGGTACTTTTTGGGGAGGGGTTAGGGGTTAATTAACCCAGCATTTGGATATATAGGTCCTTTTCGCCAATCCTCCTGGATAACTACAGCCTACCGCCCAGTCGTGTACCCTACAGAATGAGAGTGGCAATATATATATATATATATATATATATATATATATATATATATATATATATATATATATATATATATTAGCTAAAACTAATGGGAATCGACCATACACCGTTCCTCATATGCGCATTTATTATTTAGAATGATGGAGATATAGATGATGGTAGTTGAAATGAAGGATAAGATGGTTGAGAGTGCGGTCAGAAAAAGGTATAATCTTTGCCGACGTTTCTGCCTAAACTGTAGGCTTTCATCAGGGCTAAGCGAAAAGAGATTCAAGAATAGCACAAAAATAAGAATGCTGGTGAAATTATAAAAGTTTTCATATAAATTCCATTTACTTTCCATTAAATAATACAAAAGTATAAATTATTAACTACAACAACCACTTATCTGCGGATTTCCAACTTTATATTATACATATATATATTACTACTTATATTTTCGGAAATTTGTTTCCAGCCTGGGAAAATATATCTCCTTTATTTAATTATCAAACTCTTTCATAGTTTATATTTATCCATTGTTTTTATTACTATTAGCAATGAGGGACGGCTAATTATTTAAAGAAAAAAAAAATTAAATGCACTTTAGAGAAAGCGATTTTGAAAATTCAGCATTTAAGCCCCGTCAGACTATTTCAATGAGGAAAGCCTAGCTGACATTAAAGACCATTTAATCGTACATTGACGTACCGAGTTAAATCAATGTCGTTTGAGCTTTCTTCGAGAAAATCGTAGAAGAAAAAAAAGTGTAAAGGGGGCCTTAAAACGTGCATTTCGGTTGAAAGCTCGGATTCGAAATTTTTCACGTTCGCGTTACTTCCCCAAGGCTAGTGAAGTGAAATACTTCCCCATACATACTTCATATATAGTGAAGTGAAAGTGATAAAATACAATATTATGAATAAAAATATAAAATCTATACAAGCAAAAAGACGATAAATTGGAATATTACATAATGTAAATGTAATAGTAATCGTATGTTAGCATCGAATAAAGAGGAAAGTGTGAAAAATAGATGCATAACAGTAAAAATTCTACATATTTTCGTATTTTTTATATCACATGCCATTTCATATTTTTATTTAGCATTACTTATACTATTTTACTTTTTCATATTTCCCAATTCACTCCTACTTAATTGCTTTTTATCTTTTGTATTATTCTTGTATCTTTATTTGCTTAGCACCAACTTAGGTCGAAACGTCGGCACGCATTAAAACCTTATTATTACCTTACTGTAGGTATCATTTCTGACCGGAGTCCCCATCATCTCATTGATTTAGTATTAAGGATTGAAGTTATTGATCATGCAAACACTACAAGATTGGACCAGCTTAACATGTACCTTACTACAGATTACGAAAACAGAATTGATGTCTTATGACAGTAAAGAATTCATTGTTTTGACGTTCCAAACCTTTATAATTGTCGATTTCTTGCTGCAATCGTGGACGATAGAAAAGCTATTTTCTTGGTTAATCATCAAACAGAAATAAGCAAACGTTCGATATTAGAGAAATTTATACGAACATTTATAGACACCTCAGATCCAGGAGGACCCCGATTTACACCCCAAACCATCCGGCGCAGCTATAATAGAGTTAAAAATTATCTTGGAAGAGGTCCAATAATGCTGGTTAAAAATAGTCTCCACATCACAGGCGCTCGGATCTTTCTTTTTTTTATTATGTTTTTATATTATTTTTTTACCCAGGTGTAGTATGTAAACTATATGATACTTCGATATTTTTCGTAAACACAGCCATTGAACAATTTCATTCACTAAAACGTAGGTTGTTATTCGTCACTGAAGGAATCCACCTGTTCTAGCAAATTGAAATACTTGTTGGAACTGTGTAATCAGGTTATTGTTCAATACTATTGGGAAAATTAAATTCGATGGGAACCTTATATCATCATTAACAAATGTTTAAGTATAGAAAACTCAGATAAAACATTAAAAATAATTAATTATTTTGATTTTTTATATTAGATGTTATTATATTTTCATTTCAGCTCAATTCAGGCAGAAGGGGCACCTCTTCCCTTTCAATTATAAACCTACTGGGACAAGATAGCAGGGCCGAAACTGGGGAAAGCGGACTAAGGGGGCTCTTGCTCCAAGTAACAGAATTTAGAAGGCGCCACTTTTCGAGCGAAACTTTATTTATAGGTTCAGTTAAAAATGTTTGTTTCTGCTTATTGATTGTTATGGCCTTAGTTCAATAAGTAAAATGAGTTAATGTGTTATGATATGATCAAATTTATTTCTAAAAAAAAAAAAAAAAAATTACCTAAAATACTTTTATTAGGGGAGGGGTGAAAGAAAGGGCGGCAAAATTAAGCTTGCCCCCTCCCTAGAAATAATCCTAGTTCTGGCCCTGCAAGATAGGGGGTTGTATTCCTCCTAAACCTCGTCCTACCATTCGAATGTCTCCCTGAACAACTTTCATTCAATCTACTGACACCCGTCGCTACGATGTCCTTCAGAAAATTCCGGTTAATTTTTAATTTTATTTTATCGTCGTTCCCATGATACTTTTCAGGAGAGCAACTGTTACGTTCTTCTGTATATATAAGGACCGATTTCGATTACACAGGCCAACAAAAAAAATTTTTTTGAAAACTTTTTTAACTTTAATAGTTGATCTTTACAGATTTTTATGTACTGAATCTAAATCTGGCCTTAGTTTTTTTTTTGTATCACCCATAGTTTTCCCTTAGGTTTCAGGCTCATCAAACATCCTAACTTTTTAAACTTCGGTAACATGTTAGCTACAATAGAAACATACTCTGGGTCTTTTTCATTTCCCAAGAACTTTGTAACGACTTGCTTGAATGATACCCATGCTTCTTTCTCATATAAGGTCATTGTGGATTCAAAGTTAACATCAGACATCATTTTTCTAATGTCAGGTCCGACAAAGACACCTTCTTTTAGTTTAGCTTCTGAAAGGCGTCGAAAATTTTGGCAGAGATACTTGAAGCATTGTCCATCTTTAGGCAAAGCCTTTACAAATTGTTTTATGAGGCCTAAGACTGAAATCTGTTCAATTCTTTAAAAATCGCTTAATTTAATAAATTTAACTATAAAATGTGAAGAAATTGTGGGTGATACAGGTTTTTTAATATCATATTTGGATTCAGCACCCTAAAAACTATAGGAATAAGGTATTTTCAGTACAAAAGTTTTTTCATCGTTGGCCTGTGTTAATTAAATAATTATTTAACATTTTTTTATTGCTGTTGGATTTCTTTTATGTCATGATTTCATGTTTAATTATGGTTTTACATTTATAATAACACGCATAGTCGTTACATTGACATGGAAACTTCAGCCTTGAAGACGTTTTTAGTAAAAATGCAACTGCGATTTCAGCACTTTCTAATGCCGTAACAGATTCGTAACTGTACTAGAAGCTATATCAACCGAAATACTATCGAAAAATAACAACAAAAAAAATCGAATTTTTCACATTCTTAAATTTAACATGGGACCGACAATATGTAGCAGAATCCGTGGTATTTGAAAAATCTAAAAATTTTAGTTTGAAGGTTTTATATATTATATTTAGACAAATGTTTGAAAAAATTGTCAATCTACGACATAATGATTACTCTTTTTTCGCAATAACTATTAAAATATTAATACTGAATTATCAATCTACTTGGGAGATACTTTGAACTGTTTACAAAAAACAATAAACAACCCTCAGTGCATTTTTCCACTGCAGATTATATAAAAATTGTAGTAAAAATTATGGTACTTTATCTATTTATTTTTCCTAAAATATCCTCATTTTAATCAAATTACTCTGAAACACTTAAACTTTTTGCAACGGATAGAAATATCTTTTAAATAAAAACCTGGGACAATGTTGCAATACACTTACACATTGTGAATATATCATTACATACACTTATTTAACAAATTCCAGTATTCAGTATAATAAATGTTCTTAATGATGAAGGTAAAATGAAAAAAAATTTGTTCATTTTTTTAAAGAAACAAGTTTTTTACTGATTCTTGTTAAAAAAAAACTTTAAATGCTGATGAGGTTAGCAATGTTTTTTGGCAAATTATTATTTTAAAATGGTGACTTTATATACATGAAGGATAATAAACAGTTTCATGACTTCGAACATCTGTACCAAAGTTTCTATTTTATTTTTTTATGTTTTATAAAAATTATGCTGGTGTATTGTAACCATAAATTAATTATATTTTTAGTTAAAATTTTAAGAATTTTAAGTTGATTTCAGTTGTAGACAATAGCACGTAAGAGTAACGGTAATGGTCAAACCGTTGGTAAATCAAATAGTAAGCGTAATTTGAAATAAATATATATATATATATATATATATATATATATATATATATATATATATATATATATATATATATATATAAAGAAAGATATTCATTTCCATTTCATACCTCAATGTGAAATATTCTTTAAATTACTTATATTAAACAATGATTATTTTAAGGAAGATTAGCCATTGAAACCATTTCAATTGATGATTTAATGAAATATCCTCTGGAAGGACAAAACATTTTTTTCTTCTTATTTATATGTAAATTAAAATTTAAAACTGCATTAAATATAAAATAAGCAAATGTGATATCAGAATTATAAAAAATGATAATAGTTTGTGAAGGAACTACCCATTGGCAGCATTGACTATTATAAGTTAGGAGGTACCATGGCCAGCTTCTTTTCAGACGCCTCCAAGGGTTATTGAGATTAGATTGGGATGGAAGGTTACGAACTAGTGACATTGTGTAGGCATGGAGTTTGTGTACTTAAAGGAGGTATATTCATAGAATAAAACAAATAGAATATTGAGGTATTTATGGATAAATTCATTTGAGACACGATAAGGAGCATTGAGTACGATGAATTCTGAACAAATTAAAATCCGCGAATATACTTATACCAAGGTTGGAAAAGTGTAACATCCCCACCACTTTCCCTCTCCTAACAGGCTAACCTGGTTTTCATCTAGCCAACGCCCGTCGCTAAGAAAAGCAACTATATTTAAACGCATTTGTTGAGTCAGTGACCTTTTAAAAAATATAATCCGCTAAGTATATTTGTCGTCCATACAGTATTACGTACTGATTCCTAATGGGTACAAATTAAAATTCGCACAGATCTATATCTACAAATTCGCAGTTTTTTCATTTAAAAAAAAAAAATAAAAAAAAAAATAAAAACCTTAGCTCCCAGATAATATATCAGTAGAAATTACTACATATATAGTTTTGTCTTGTCTGTAGCACTGCGCTATTAATGACTTATATTAATAATAACTATTTATTTTTTTAGTGATTATTATTTTGCTAGTGTAATGAAATAATAACCTTCATAATTTATTGAATTATAGATTATCAGTCAAAGTGAATTAAAAAAAATCTGGTGCGGTGCGTGTATCCATCCATACTTTCACTTGCCACCCAACTTCGAGTAGAAATTAATATCTACTCAAGTGGAGCTAGTGTAATTTTAAAAGTTTCCGTCTAGTTCCGATTAAATGATATAAATGTAGAAATAATTAACTCCAATAATAATTAAAGTTTATGCGTTTTTCGTCACTCTTCTACGAATTTATATGTTAGATATTAATTTTTTCTAAAATCTTTAAATTTCCAACGTTACATTATGCATCTAAATTACTTATTTTATTTTCGGAAATTTGTTTTCAGCCTAGGAAATTTTTTTATCTCCTTTAGGTAATTATCAAATTCTTTCGTTATTTATATTTATCCATTTTTATTAATACTAACAATGAGAGAGGGTTAATTATTTTTAAAAGAAACAAAATTAATGGTACTTTAATTGAAAATTCGGCTTCCAAGCCCTGACAGACAATTTCAATGAGGATATGACCTAGCTGATATTAAAGACCATTTAATAGTGCATTGATATTGTGAGTTTGATCAAAATCATCAAAGCCTTTTTCGAGGAAATTGTAAAAAATGTGTTAAATCAATAATTTAAGTGGCACTTCCTTTATAATCGATTTTAGCGAAAAAGTTCCTTTAACATCCAAGGCATATACCTACCTTAAAAACGTAATGTTATTTTCGTGCAACTTTTCATTTTTGAGGTTGACTGTTCACATATCTACAGACACACACACACACACATATACCATTTTGCGAGACTTGGTTATTTGGACTCAGGGGACGTTAAAATTTTCGTTGAAAACTCGTATTCGAAATTTTTCACGATCGCAGTACTTCTCCTTACTATATATTTCATACATAGTATTTCTTATATGAAAGTAAAAACAAAACCTCAATAGGTATTTGTATACATTTTATCATGTATACAATCGACGTTTCAGCCCAAATATGTGATCTATGTATGCAAAATGGTTCAAACATTGTAAAAAGACAAGACAAAAATAAAGGAAAATATTAATAAGAAGAAACATGAATTAAAAGTGGTAAAAAAAAAAATATATTTATTCATTCATATTTATATCTTATTACAGCATCCTCATTTTGGTTTATAGAATCTAGACCACTGGGCTATATGATGTTACGGGACTCCATTTTGTTAAGGCCAATTGGAAGGGGATTTGGGAAGGGGATTATATTTGAAAATTTTGAGGTAAAATGGAGACATTTTATCTCACTTAGGCGTTTTAAATTTACTCTCAGAATTCTTGTATTCTTGTATTATAGCTTTTCATTTTAGTATTATCATCATTATGAACTATTAAATTAGTCTGTAATGTATAAATTAAATTTTTCTATTGGGCGGGGGTCTGGGTGGTCACCCCCCTCCCTCCCTTGCTCTCCCTCTGGATCCGCCCCTGCAAAAGGAAAATAGATTAAGCAGCGATCACAAAAGTAACAAGTCTTTGAACAAGGAATTATAGTGACCAGTGCCGGTTTGTTCTAAATTCTCAGATGTTGAAATGAACGAATTATTTTTATTTTATATCTTTCATGAATTTGTTGTTGATTAATATTTATTCTCTCGACTGATTGAACTCATCGTAAATAATTCCTTTGTAATTGATAATAAAAACCACTATAGGTTGGATTTTGAGTATTTTCTATTTCCCTCAACTTCATGATTTTAATCATGGTCATACATCTCTATTAGACTGATCTCTATGAAGGGATATTTTGCCAGTATCATTATCATCTTATCTTTAATTTAATCATGGAAAAAAAACAATGTTTTTAAAATAAATATATAAATAAATAATGTTTTTTAAAATGAATATTTTTTTTACATTTTACTTTTTTTTTTGTTGGTGGAATTAGAATTTCGAAATTCGTATGAAATGGGAGAATGGCCATATAGTAATTATTTCAGGGACGAATCCTGGATTTTTGACGGTGAGGGGGGCAAAGTTTAATTTTGTCACCCCTTCTTTCACCTCCCCTCCCCCAATTAAAGTCAATTTTATAACAGTACCTATTTTGGGTAATTTTTTTTTTTATTTCGAAATAAATATCATCATCTCATAACATTAACTAATTTTATTGACAGAATTAAGATAAAAATAATCAAAAAGCAGAAACAAATATTTTTTTTCTTAACCTAAAAATAAAATTTCACAAAAGTTTTCCACCCTGGGCAAGGACCCCCGTTTTCCTTCTCCAATTCCGGTGCTGGTTATTGGTATATCTACTCGGTCAATTGATTTATATATTTGTCTTCTTATTCTGAATTATTGCAATTACTTTCTTGGAAGAGTGTCAGATATCTGAAGTTCTCTATTAAATGGCCTTGCTTCTATTAAATATCATTTTTGAAAATTATTTCTAATTTTAAAACACAAAGGATGGAACAGATATATTTTCTATCAGAGTAATCTTTGGTCGTAGGTATAGGCGTTGCAGACACCGGGATGGCTGGCACCCTGGCAAGAACATAGTCCCTTGGCACCTCGACCACTTTGTAATACTAACTTTGCCTTGGCGAAGGGAAGCATAAAAATCAGAAATCAAACTTAAAACTGGACTAATAGCAACAATTTCACTTCGTCTGTTTTAAACATTACCTGAGTCTTAACGAAGTAACAGAGTCTTAATGAATGCAAGGGTTTGAAATCGATAATTATTTTTTCAACAAATCATTAGTTTTTATCAATAAATTTTAATATCATGCGTGATTTATGCATTAGAACCAATCTTTGAGTTTTATTGGTTCTATTAATACCAATGATCACTCTCTGGGCGATATTTTTTCAGTTTAAAATAATGATTAGATTGAAAAAATTTGACTCAAAAAATAAAAATCAGACTGAATAAAAATTCCTTTTTTCTCTGTTTGCTAATTTGTTTAAATAAATAGAAGTTATGGAATATTAAATAGCACTAAATAAAACCAATAATGCTATGGACCTCTTATTTATCTCGAAAGAGCCTTTTCAGTGATTTGCGCTCCAGGCTAACTCTAGAAAACACGGAAAAGGTTCATTTTGAAACTAACCTCTGCCTATTCCAACTAATATGGATGAATATTAATGCTATTTATTACTTTATTGATGCTTTGATCGGAAACTATTTTTTTTCTTCATAATAATTATCATTTTTTAGGAGTGAAAAAGGAAAAAAAAAATAGACCTGGACCGAATGGTCTGATTGATTTTGTGTTATGTGGCAACAGGAAAACAAGCATATCTTCATATTTATATATTATTAAGATAAGATAAAACATTTAAAAAAACACTGCTCACAAATGATCATTACTACTCAGGCCAACAGTAGTTTTGGTACCGGGTACCGGGGTATTTGGAGCTGATTTGATAAGAATTTGGTGAAATCAAATATGGCATTAGTTTTTGCCTAGGAGGTCAAATGTCTAACATATAACGTTTTGATGAAATGTACGTTTTATGTTATATTAGGTAAAATTCATGAATCAAATCTAAAAATTATACATGCAATTCTTATTATTAAATTACACAAATATCATTATAGTATACAAATATTATTAGTATATACTAATATTATTATATATACAAGTCATTATAAGTACCAAGTCATCGATGAAACCAACTAGTCACTCAACCCATCGGAAGCTTCTTTTTCGTGACCTTCTTGAATATATCTGGGAACAGTCCCTTTCTAATCTGCCATCATGTGCGTATCCCAACCTCCTTGATAGGGGTCCTCCATAATTTTAATATATTGATGAAATCTTTAACCTTGCTCATGACTGCTGTCCGCTAAATTTTCAGGAAAATGGTCAATGTGGCTGTGTAAATAGTGCACCTTAATACTCATGTTGCACCCAAGAGGTTTGAAATATTTAAGCACATCGTTTACCAGCTCAACATGGTTTTATGCTTTTCGTTGGCCCAGAAAATTTCTGACTACTGCAACAAATGAAGTCCAGGATTCTCGCTCAGCCTCATTCATGGAATTTAGGAAGGCTTGGTCCTTAATGAATTTTCTTATTTCGGGGCCGTTAAATATTCCTGTTTTAATTTTTTCCTTTCTCAAGTGAGGCATTTTTTCCCCTATAAATGTAAAGTATGATCCGTCCTTATGAAGAGCCTTTACAAACTGCTTCGTAAGGCCCAGGTTGATATGCAGTGGAGGAAAGATGATTTTCTCTCATTCAACTAAGGTTTCGTTAATAACGTATTTTCTCCAACGTCCATGTCTTCTATCTTAGGCCACTCTTGTCTAACCCAGTAGTGTGTTTTGTCTCTGCTATCCCAGAGGAACAAGAAACAAGGATTTTTGGTGTGGCCACTTTGCTGTCCGAGGAGAAAGTTTACCATTTTTAAGTCCACACAAATCACCCATTGATGTTCACGATACCTTATCTTTTCCAAGACCAAAGCTCTGGTACTATATGTTCTGTACTATTGTCTATGAGTGAGTGATTGGTATTGAACCATATTTGTCCCCATTGTATAGAAGAACACGTTTCAATCCTCGCTTTGAGCTATCAGTAAATAGGCGCCAATCATCTGGAAAATATTCAGTAAGACTCATTGTTTCCAGGAGTCCTCTAATATCTTGACAAAATATAAAATTTTCTTCTTGAGAGAAGAATGGTAGCAGATTCTTTTCTCTTGTTCGGTAAAAAGTAAATTTGGTTCTTTATGTCAGTTCATTGAACCTGGAAGCCAGTAATTTAGAAGCTTCTTTTGGCAGGTTAAGATCTCTGATGAGGTCATTTAATCCATCTTGGTAAAAAGTTTAGTTGATAAAGTTGGATTGTTGACATCCCCTTATAATCACAGTCACCTTCATTAGTATCTGAAGGGTGATTATAGGGACAACACTCGTCCTCAGAAAGCTCTGGGATGAAATGCTGGGATCGGTACTTCCTCTGAGTGAGGAACCGGGCGTCTTGCTGAGACTAAATCAGGATAAGTCCACTTGCTACGGATGTTTCGATTGATTCCAGTAATATTTACTTGACAGAAACAACAGTCATCGATGTGGCTTTTGGGTTCTCTCCAAATCATCGGTACGCCGAATTTCAAACTTTTTCTCTTCCTGCTAGTCCACTGGCGTAAATGTTCTATACAAGTTAGCCCAAGATTTATCCTGATCACCGAGCTTAACATCAAAGTGCCCATGATAAGCTCTCTTCTAACAGTCTTTCTGTTATCTTTTAATGTGTATTCTCCGCATATGTAGCAAAACACATTAGGTTGATTTACACAGCTTTTTCTACTTAAATTCATTTTTTATCAACTTCGATCTATCCTGCACGGCTAAAACTCACAAACTGACCTCAAATTTAGTTGAAGCGTTAAAATGAAGGATGGGATTCCCAGTGACGAAGTGGGGATTTCCAGCTTGGTCAAGCAGGAAGGAAGTGGCTTGAGTCAGGAAACGGTTGTACTTCTTTTTTCAGGCTTATCTCAAAAAGTGGAGCTGATAGAAAAAAAAACGTATTTCATATTTAGATACAGCGCCCCAAATATAGCTAAAATCAGTTCCAAAATCCTAGGTACCAACATTTTTTTTTCTTGTAGGCCTGTGTTATTATTGATCGACAATATTTTGCTCAGAAAAAAATGATCAAGATATGATTTTTTCACCTGTTGATCGCAAAATAAAAATCACTCTTGATAAAAATCATAAAATAATTTAAAATAAATCATAAAGTTACCAGATAAAACGCTACCATTCAATTTTTATTAATTTATTTTTAATTATCGATTTCAAACCCTGGATGAATAACCGGTCCTAGAGTTGACAAAAATTAAAACTAGCAACTTTAGATTAAGGATTTATATTTCTCCTTAACTTCTACATACATACAACTGGTTCTGCTAGGAAGACGAAACTGAAGCCCGTAATGCAGTTATGATATGAATTAGCCATCATAATGCATACGATTAGTGATGGAAAAAAAAATTAAACCATCGGTAAGTCAATGATGGAAAACATCGATGTTACCGATACATCGTCATAAAAATATCGGTGTTTCTTTATTTCCTATCAAATTAATTTACGAACTTTTTATTGTTAATTTTAAAATTAAAACATCAATTAATGTTTTATTAATCCAGCAGCCTTATTTTTTTTTTTTAAATCCAACAAATCTTTATTTTATATAATACCTCATTACTATTATTTACGAACCCAAACCAAATTTAATAGAAGTTTTTCAGTAAAATCAGTCTGAAATGCTTCCTATTTAATGTATATTTTTGAATTGATTGGTTTTAATATTTTTTTTTTATAGATTTCTTGCTAATGCCTGATTGAAGAATTGAAGTCACATTCCGAGTCCAGGTTGTTTTAGTAATAAAATGGTTTTCTTTATTTGTTTCTGAAATAATTGATAGAAACAAACTATTCATAAATTTAAATTTAAAAAATGTTTAGATTTATTTTTAGGTTATAATTTCTTTTAAAAACAAGACATGTAGGATCAAAAAAAAATTTATTGATGCTTTAATAATTATTAAAGAGCGCAGAGCGCAGCCTCATTTTTAAAATTGGAAATATTGATTCCGTTTGAAATCCTAGGGCATCTGCCTAACCACCAAATAAAAAAAAAAAAAAATGTAATGGAAATTTTTCCTTAATTGATGGCTGATTACATAGACCAATATAAAGTAAATGTAACGGTAGCAACAGTTAAAACTTTCACTGCCGGGGCCGTAGCATATACGGCGCTGAGTGTTCCGCCCTGTGTGCCGGGGCCGTAGCACCCACGGCTCTGGGAATTTCAACTTCATAGAGCCCTCCCTTCCCCTGTTCCTATCATCCGACGGTTCCCTTTCCATACGCACTTTGTCAGACCTCAACCATTTGTATTAGTAATTTTGATTCGAGTTATTGTCGTTTTCTTTAGATACTGTAGCTAACGTATAACAGCAAAACCAAAGGGCATAACTAGTAATTAAATTTTTAAATACCTATTACTATGTTATATTCATTACATTTAACCTTTCTATGTGTAGAAGGGCTTATTTTATAAAAAAAAATTTAAAAAGTTAATTTTTAAAAATAAAAAGTTTTTTTTTTTTTTTATTTCGAAATCGATGTTTAATCCCAAAAAAAATATTGCATTTTAAAGCTAATCATTAATTAAATATTAGAATTAACATTTCTATACGTTTATTTTATTTATTAAAACACCTATTTTTCTAAAAGCTACGGCCGCGGCACTAAACAGGTAATCGGGTATTTTTCCATTATCTGTGGTAGGGCCGCGACGTTTATGGCGCTAATAATAGAGAGAAATTCTTGTAATTAATTCATATGAAATTTTGTAATATATTTTTTCCTTAAACCCTAAGCCAAAATACGTACAAAAATAAATAAATAAATAAAGTAGCACACGGTGCCCGTTTTGATATAATATAATAACTAAGTGTTATGGAAATTTTCATTGTTTTTTTCGGATCCAATAGTTTCTCCAAGTACTTTTGAAATTTAAAGCGTATCCAGTAATTGCACCAGCTATTCCTCTTTGAATTGATGACAAACACAATTTTAATTAATTGTAGTTAGTATGTTTTTTTCTTACTTTTCTTTAACATAAAATAGTGGATACTTAGAAATAACCTCGTTTCGTTGATGGTGGGCAAACATTTTAACAACTTTTTCTTGGTTTAAAGTCTAATTTTGTATTATTTGAAAAACATAAATGTAACTTTCTCTTATTTTGCAATGCTCAGGGTCTCATAAATGAAGAGTAAAGGGAAAAACGAGGAAGGCTGCGTCAAATTTTTAAAGAAAACGTTTTAACTTCAGAACATTAAAACTTATATTTATTAAAGTACTTAAAATAAAAGTACTAGATGGTATCAGCTACATTTCCTTCAAGTTTAAAGCTGAATCAAAGCCTAGCTGCATTATTTTCATTTCACTATTTAATTACCTCCTGAAGTACCTCCACTACCGATACATTTACCTTACCTGTGTACACCTACACCTACTTGTGTACATATTCACCTACTTTATTTATCGCCCATGATTAAACTGTTTTGTTAAAAAACAATACTAATATATGTACATTTTATGTATATATATATATATATATATATATAGAGAGAGAGAGAGAGAGAGAGAGAGGGAGAGACAGTATATATGTCGTAATGATTATCTGATTTTCATCGTCAAATAACTGAAGGAGCAAAACATCGATGTTTCAAAACCATTTAAGTATGTTTCAAAAATATCTATGTCTGTCATCTCTACATTTTATACATATTAAAATGGTTGAGTATTGCTCATTTCATGTTAGAATTGGAATCTTATCAATCACTATTTTTTTAATTTTTTAATTTTTTTTTAATTTACTAGCATGTAATTCCTTGATAATTTTTTTTCTTAGTCAACTCAGTATTTTTTTTTTATAATTAAATAAATTTATTCTGCTATGAAAACCATCAATTTATGAATGGACTCAGTCCGGTTTGTATGATACATCGTGACCCTGAGATTTACTTAATTTTTGTCTTCAACTTTAGTATATTTTTATTAAATTCTATTAGTGGAATTAACTGTTTTCCTCCTATAGAAAAAAAAAATTGTAAAACAAGTTTCTATAAATAATTATGTTGTTAATATGAGCTCATATATAACGACTGTGTCTACTTTTTTGTTCATAATATTAAACAAAATTATTAAAACTCGAAAATACTCGGGGAATGCTCTTTAAATAGACGCTTAAAATTCGCGGCTGGACAAGTTGGCATCTCTAATATTATGTCCAATTTTAAATACTTCCCCTGTGCCCCATTTTCCCCCACTACTGTCAACACCAATTCCAACTCCGTCCGCCACGCCCAATAGGACCTTTCTTTGCCTTTTAAATCTTCTGCAAAAAAAAAAAAAAAAATTATTTATATAAGTATATTCTAAACTTCCTGTTTCAATAGTGCTACATAATTTTTTATTTTGATACGCTCGGCTGAAAAATTATTAAGGAATAAAGATGGTATTGGAACACTGGAGTTATGCTTCATCAGCAAGATTCATCGGCAACTCATGCCGTTCAGTCAGCTATCGTCGCTACCGAAGGATATATTTATAAATATGGATGTTTTAATGATGCTCATCATTATTGCAAGGCAGGAATATCGCCTAAGAGCATCGCTCAACTATCAACGCTTACAAACGTTCGTCTCAACCAGAACTATCTTTAAAATTTTTAAAAATGTCTATCTAAAAGTAAACACTCATTTAATATTTTTATTACCTTATATAAAGTCAAAACTTATTTTCGGATGCAAAATCCGAGCAATTTTTTCAAATTTGAGTTACTAACGATTTTTCAAAGTACGTGAAATATGCCTTTTTATATTATTCGTTTTTATTTATTTTTGTAACAAAGGTTCCAACCCGATTAGTGCAGTAATATATATATATATATATATATATATATATATATATATATATATATATATATATATATATATATAAATAAAGGTTAATCAATTTTCCGAATTGGGAACATACCGGAAATCCTACTAAAAAATTTATTTTATTGAAACTGGCAGTAGTTACTTTTTGTATGAAAAAATTGAAAGCCAAACACACAAAAAAATAATTCAATTTAAAATTTGGATACGAATTCGTCCGGTTAAGGATTGACTGATTACCTACTCTCTTTGCAATACATTTTTTTTTTTTTTTTTAATTGCTTCGATTTTTTTTTGATTAATTTTTTTTAATTATATTCGGAACAATTTATTAACACTCTCCGTTTTTTTTTTTAATACCAGCACCTAATAATTACCTATTGTAAATCATCATAAAATAAATAAAAATCCATGGTACTGAAAGCCACAACCAATTCAAAACACGTCATTAAAACGTTTATTTTGCGTTTCACGATGATTTTTGATAGTAAGAGAGCCGGTATACAAAATATTGGCTGGTTTTTAACCCAATCTTTTGGGCTAAAAAAATATTTACCTGAAACTTCTTAATCAGTTGACGTCCAATGTAACCTTTTCTGCTTGATATAATCTATTTAAACCTTCGACTGAAGATGTATGTATAACATTTGAAACTAGTTTTCAATAAAAACAAAATTATAGAAGTGGAAAATAATTTATCAATCCCTAATATTTCTTCGGCAGTTTAATATAGTATATGCCCGACAGAAATATACTGTAGCTGTAATATAATATGCACCGTAGTGCTTAGATCACATTTTTTAAAAAAAATAGATATAGAAGTGGGCCACAAGGTGCAGGCCTGGTAAAAATGCAGATTTTTAGGTACGTTTTTTCTTCGGAAATATAAGAGATACAGAGATAATGTTGGTTCCTTCTCATTCCTCATCGATTGTTGAGTATTTTAAATGGTTTCCAAATAAAAATAGTCAACGTGAAATGTTTGACGGTGATGAAATTAACAATATTCGTTTTCCTTTTTTTGTTATCAACTTTAGAATTTGTCATCTCCTGCACTACCAATCCTTTAGGTTCAATTTTTTTAAATAACGAGGATAGATGTTCTAAACAGATAAAAAACAATTTGATTAAATTGAGCTAGCTATTTTTCGTTTGAAGTTTTTATTTTAAAAACGAAAATGAGGAGAATCCCAATGAACCGCCTTACAAAGGAGGAGGGTGTTAAAATAAAGATATTTTAATTAAATCTAAAGTCTAGAAGTATTCACAAATGTAATTCAAATAAAAAAAATATATGAAATGAAATAAATATGGGTTTATTTCGCCGCTTCAGAGCAGAAGTAGCTCAACTCCGAAAATTTAATTCTACAGGAGAGAGATTTTATTTACTTTTTGTCTTATCGTTTCATGATATAAATGTATGAACCAAACTATTGACTTTCTAACTTTAGGAATTTTAGACCTAAAGTTGGCGGAACATTTTTAAATATTTAAAACAAATATTCTTTACAAATAATATTATTTTTAAATATTTAAAACAAATATTCTTTACTAATAATATTATTTTTAAATATTTAAAACAAATATTCTTTACAAATAATTTTTAAAATTTAATAGTTTTCAATCAATTTAAATATATATATATATATATATATATATATATATATATATATATATATATATATCCTTAACTTTAGCAGACAAATTGGATAATAGAACTTTATCATGAAAATAAGTCAATAAAAGAACTATATCATATGTGGATACAGTGCCAAATTTAGGGTTAAATATTAAAGATAGAAACAGACTACATCAAATCCGCACTAATCTGAACTATCCTAAATGATAATAAATAAAAAAAAGCCAAATTTAAAATTAGGATGGTTCAGCTATGAAGCGGCGATTTATTGTTTCCCTAAAAATAAATTTCGCTTACACAGTAATCTCACAAGCTCGATTTTACTTTAGTTTATATATTTTTGATGGACCCTTTTCATTTCCGGAACCCCCATAATATGCGCGCGCACACACAGGCACACATACGTATATATATATATATATATATATATATATATATATATATATATATATATATATATATATACACATAAATATATATATATATATATATATATATATATATATATATATATATATATATATATTCTCATTCTTTTTAGAATAGGCTTAAGAATTTCGATAAAATGAATAATAATATCAACCGATTTTTTTTTTTTTTTTTTTTTTTTTCGAAACCCATTCGAAATCCATTCTTTCCACATGCCCTATCCATCTTAACTTGCTCTTCTTAATAGCACTGAGGATATCAGGCTTACCATACAATGCCATAAGTTCGGCATTACTTCTGATTCTCCACCTGTGCTGTCCTCTCACTGCTCCACAGATCTTCCTTAGGATTCTTCTCTTCCAGACCAGTGGAACTCTCATGGTTTCCTTGGTCTGAGTCCACGTCTCACTGCCATACACTACCATACTCGTACATAACTACTGGTCTTATTACTGTTTTGTATATCCACAGCTTTGTTTTCCTAGAAAGACTTTTGTATCGGAGAGCTTTTTGCAGGGCATAAAAACATCTGGTTCCTGCAATCATTATGCCTTTTATCTTAACTTCTAAATTGTTGTTCTCCGTCACTATTCCTCCCAGGTACTTAAATATATATTACAGCTCTGAAACGTGTCGTTCCCCAAATCAACAGTATCTCTTCTCTCCTCGGTCTATCTAGAGGTTTTCATATTCCAGGTCTTTTCTATGTTTATTGTGAGTCCTAAATCTAGTGCAGCTCGCTTGAATTCTTCCACAGCACTGTCCCATGCTGCTTTAGTTGTTCCTGTGATGATCACATCATCTCCATACGCCATGCTTTGTGTGAGCCTATTGTAAATGGTACCACCAGGGCTTTATTTTGTGAATAGTACAGGCGATAGTGGGTCCCCCTGTCTTAAGCCACTGTTGACCTCAAAGCTATTCGTGATGCCTACATTGGTTTATACTTGCAGCTTGTCCTTTCCAGGGTCATCCTCGTCAATCTTATTAGCTTGCTAGGTATTCCTAGTGACTGTAATGCCTCCAACAGCTTTCTCCTATCCACACTATCGTACGCCTGTCTGGAGTCAATGAAGAAGTGGTGCATATCAATGATATACTCGTGTTTTCTCGTGCATTTGCCTAATAGAGAATGTGTGGTCTGTAGTCGACCGTCCTAGGCGAAAACCACTCTGGTACTCTCCCTTTAATAGACTTTTACTCTTCACCATTTGCCTCCAACATATTGCCGCTCATAGGTCTTTGTAGACTGTGGGTAGGAGCGCTATACTCCTACAATTCTCACATTTAAGTTTATTCTCTTTTTTATCTATGGGGACTATATTAGCCTCTCCCCGATCTGCTGGCATTTTTTCTTCCTTCCATACACCCCATATCAACCTAAAAATCTCTTCCCAAGTGTCTGCCTCTGCGTACTTTAGTAGTTCTGACGGAATTTCAACAGGGCATGGAGACTTATTACATTAATGTATACAGATATAATGGCACCTCATTAGATTTTAGATATAAAGAAACAAATTGATAATGTTGATTGTGTTGATGAACATTTTTTTTTTTCATTTGTTCCCGTAAAATTATGTTTATTCATGGACTGAGCAATTATTTATTATTTTTTTTTTTTTATGGATGTAAACTCTCTGGCCATTTGGCATGCGTTGGTTTGTTATCAGAATTTCTAACTTATAATCTTTTGAAAAGTCGTCGGTTCATAAAAAGTAAAAAATAAAAAAAATTAAAAAAAAAGGAATTAAATAACTCTTTTGAAGCACGAGTATTGAGGGAAAATTCGGGAAGAGGTGCTCCATAATTTTGACAAGAGGCGATGTGTTTTTAAAAATTTTAGTAGATACTAATGCTATTAATTTGTCATTGCTAATTTGAAATGTTTGATGTATCAGATATCTATCGAATTTTGTTTAAACACCAGATATAATGAGGGCATACCTCAAAAATGTGTCCAACTGAAAGAACACAATTCCGTAAGTAACAAGATGGTGAATGCTGTTTTTTAATAAGGCAAGAATGTGTGAGCCTTGTGATGAAAAAAAATTATATATATATGTATATTTCATTATAAATGAATTCTGTTTCATGGTGGTACAATTACATATATAATATATATATATATATATATATATATATATATATATATAATTGTACCACCATGAAACAGAATTCATTTTTAATGAAATGTTTCCTTCGAATCACGAATGTTTTGTTGTCAGGTTTACTTTCATGTGCATGTCCACAACTACATTTGAGCCTTGTTTGTTGTAGAACTAGCGGTCTAAACTAAGCCATAAAATTCTTTCTGTTTACAATTCCTACGTTCCAAATGATTGCTTCTTTTTATGTCGTAAATAAAAGTATCCTTAAAGATCGTAATACCATATATATATAGCACATTTGGCCAGAAATAGATTTACATTTCATTTAAAAAAATCTTTAATTAAAAAATTGGTTAATTTGTAATCCTTCTAATCGATTTTTGATAATCCCAGGAAGTGTCTGAAATAAAGAATAAACGTTTATTTATTACTGCCATTAGAGTGGAACCAATCGTAGTTACTTCTCAAAAACTCACTTGTAGCATATATCTTGTTCAAATTATTTACTTATTGTATTGTGAATACAGCAGTAAATTTTAAAAGAAAAAGAAAAAATATTGAAAGATGTCTGCCTATACAAGATTTCTTTGTTTCATTGAGGTTTACAAATAGCAGGACATTTTTAAAAATTCGAATCATGAATTCATATACATATTAATCAAGAAGACAAACGACAGAAAAAATATGTCAAAATAATAAAAAGGGCCGAATATTTTAATATTCTCCAGTTAGTATTTCTCTGGAATAGGCAGGTAGCAACTCTCTACAGCTGTCTGTCTGATTCAGATACAAAAATAACCAGTTTTACTGCAGTTATAAATAATCAGTTTTGTTGGATGGATGGTTCTCGCGTGTTGTATATATATATATATATATATATATATATATATATATATATATATATATATATTAGTATTGTTTTTTTAATAAAGCAATTTAATTGAGGGCGATAAATAAAGTAGGTGTGTTAAATTCGAGGTAAATGTGCCACTGCTCCAATTGTGGCCACTTGGGTAATTAAATATTGAAAATAATGCAGCCAGATTTTGATTCAGCTTCAAAATTGAAGTAAGTGTAGCTAATACCATACAGTGCTTTTATAAATCTTGTATTTTTATATTAAGTACTTAATATGATAATTAAAACGGTTAAATAATCATGAAGTTAATTTTTATTTCAAAATTATCTGCTTCTTCTATCTCGACGCTCTATGTGAATCCTCCTGTTTTCTTTGTTTCCTCCTTTCTTAGGACACCAGAAAAGATCCTCTTAGATGCAGACTTAAAAGCCAGTATGGTGTTTCCGAAACATTCACCCCCGTTACTGTTTCCACTTACTCCTTAAATTTCCATTCCTCTCTGTATTCATGCATAAATTAGGTCTAATATAGGCCTATTATTTATCTATTACAGATAATATTATAATTTATATCAGTAGTCTCTCTATCTATTTGGCACTACGAAAGGTTTGGTTAGCCAAAAACATAGAATGTACATTAGCTATTGGCCAGCTGAAGAGAAGAAAACTCCCAGAGATGAAAAATAAAATATGAGCTACTTTATGTCGAATGCCTATACCCCCTGCCCCCAAATTGTGGACCTTTCCTGGTGGTGATGACATGATTTTTAACACTTACCAACATTTCCCCTACATAATCAAAAGTCAAATTCTCTGCCCCATGTAGCGCATACTCAATGCAGCAGTATGGCTAAAATGTCAGCAGTTTTTAATCTTTTTCAGTCAAAAAATTCAGCATGTATCAAACTAAACATTATAAATCATGATTTATCAATCAATCTAATAACAATCGAAACTAATGTTATTCATATGTTTTAATTGAAAATAACAGTTTTTCCATCTCTATCTTTGGCACATTCCTTGGTTATTTTGATTTTTTTTCGCTTTATAAATGTGGTGAATTTGATTTACTATTGAAAACAGATTGGAAGACTGAACGAGTCTCCGAAATGAGGCGAAGATACCCCAATTGCTTCATTTTTTTTTAAACTAAAATAATTAAAAAATATGTCGCGGTTTTTATAATTATTAAAAAACACCCAATCAATTATTGCGTAATGAAATGTAATGCTGTAAATTTCTTTTGGTTGTTGCATTGGAATTTCAGTTTACCTGATTTTTTTTTTCGCATTGTCAAAGAACACGTTCTGGAACATAGCCTATACTTTTTACTTATGATTTTATTTTTATTTTTACTGTGGTAGAATCTTTTGCACTCTAAGGGAATTTATTTGTATAATATTAAACCTTAACAGCCGAACGATGCGTTCCCTTCTCGGCTTCGGCTGGGAGCTGTGAGGTAATCACTAAAGGTTTTTTTTAGAACGGCTTGGAACGTTTGTGAATAAGACTGGCTAATTACTATCTTTGCTATTTCGTATTTTCAATTAATTTTTATATAATTAACACAAAATCATATGCCTACCCGAATATGGACACACCAGTCGTTAGTATAAGAAACAATTTAACTATTTCTAAAAATTATGGTGTTCTAAACATCATTAAAAAAAACGGGAGTTATGTTTCGTATTGTACAATTTAATTCTTCAACGGTATCTCACCTTGAATTTAAATAATTCTAATCAGAAAATATAAAAATCTCAAAGGGCCCAAAATGTGTCTGGTAGTGGACACTTAAAAATATCTAAACTTCAACCAGACACTGTCATGCATCAGCAGTATAGCACAGAATAAAACCAATTATGAAAACATGCAGGTTTTTATTTATTTTATTATTAAAAAATTATACAAATTATAAAAAAATACAATTCCCAAGCTGATATCATTTTAGAAAATAATCTACACTAAATGTTGCTGAAAACAAAACTGCACAGGGCGCAACTGCAATACTCGTTATGACTTCACTCGAATACAATTCCGCAGAATTACCTATTAACCAGATAAACGATCCACAGGAATCACACTATACACATCACAAAGCAAGTACAAGCTCTGATTGCCGTAAGTACAAGCTCTGATCACTCCTCAGTGCACATTGTTCTCTTCGATGAGCTTTCTGAGGTTCCAAAAATTCCTAAGCTCGTAGAAAGTTGCATGGACTGGGAGGCATCATTTGGACTCCAAACTTTCTGTTCCAGTTTCGATTAAAGATCAGTATAAACTTGAAGAAACAGTTGATACATTCACAAAAAGTATAAAATCACACTATACATCATCTCATTTGCTGCAGTTTACAGTCCCCCAAGGTGCAAGATTACACCCTCGATGTTTCTGAGTTCTTCAAACGCCTCGGAAGATGTTTTATCACAGATGGCGATTACAACGCCAAACATCAAGGTTGGGGCTCAAGATTGTGTACACCAAAAGGTTGAAATCTCTGTCTACCCTCCATGAACTTTCATTAGACCCGATAACTCCAAATTCACCGAATTATTGGTCCACTTCAAGACGTAATACTCCTGACATACTTGATTTCTTCATTACTGAAGGACTGAGAATTGTTCTATTTGCGGTAAGAACAAGCTCTGATCAATCCTCAGTGCACATGGTTCTCTTCGATGAGCTTTCTGAGGTACAAAAAAGATCTAAGCTCGTAAAAAGTTGCATGGACTGGGAGGCATATAGTGATCATATGGACTCCAAACTTTCTGTTCCAGTTTCGATTAAAGATTTGTATGAACTCGAAGAAACAGTTTATACGTTCACAAAAAGTGTACAAGAAGCAGCATTGTCCTCGTCAAAGGCTAGGCCACAAAAAGCAGAGAACTTGCCTCATTACCCATTGTGCATAAGGGACTTGATCGGAGCAAAGTGAAGAGCTCGTAAAGTATGGTAGACTAACTCCGGCTCAAAACCAGTGCCAAATCGTTTGGAAAGTCGTTAGCCACTGGTGTGGATCGGAGTAACTGTGAATGTTGGAGCATGGGTGAAAGTACTGGCCGATGTTGGCATTGGCAATTGCGTTGGCCGTTTCTGAGCGGTTTTGTTTCACACATCAAAGGGATTGGCTATTTCCATTGTGTTCCATCTACACCAGTGACGAACTGTTTACCCAAGGGTTCCTCAATTTTACCTAAATATTGGATTCTATAATTGTTGTTACTTTAAAATTAATACTGAAATAATTAGCGATTCATAACTTGATAACTTTTGGTTACTAATTGGATTTATTGTTTTGATTCATACTTTTTTCTGCGTTATTAGTCCAATGTTTATAAACCAATTCCTAAAAATCAGCTTATTTTCGTAATTCAATCTCCGATCTTGGAAGCTCACAAAATGTTGTTAAATAAAAAATAAATAAGCTACTCCTATTAGCAGTAAGAAAGTAATATATATATATATATATATATATATATATATATATATATATATATATATATATATATATATATATATATATATATATAGAGAGAGAGAGAGAGAGAGAGTGAGAGAGTGAGAAGGAAAATCTTTTCTCTCAAAGAGCAAATATTTATGGGATTAAAAAATAAAAATGTTATTCCTCAGCTCCTAATAAAATAATATTTCTGTGCGAATATTTATAATAACAAATAAAATAAACAACTGCTGATAGGGAGGATTGGAGAAGCATTGTTGAGGAGGTCAAGGCCCCACAAGGGCTGTAGAGCCACGGAAAGATAGAAAGAAGAATAAAATAATATTTCTCCTAATTAAATAATATTTTTAATATAAAATAATATTTCTGTAAGAGAAGGCCACCTTGTTCACAACTGACTCAGATTGATTCATATTTCCGAAATTCTAGGAAAATTTAGCAATCCCTTCCACTCTTACGCAACAGTTTTGCTTGAGGTTTCCTTTCAGTACCTTCATAAGCATATTTTCACAAGCATTTGGCAAACGAATGGCCGAATGGTTTGCCATATGTGTGGATGTACCATTTGCATATTTGTACTTTCACAATTCTAACTTCACAAACATTGGAAAAATTGTTTGACAAACGATTGGCCACTGGTATAAAGCCGGTATAATAGACTTCCATTTGACAGATGGATTTTTAACAGAATGAATAACGAACTTAAAAGACAAATTAAAAAATCAAAATTACAAACTATGGCAATTACATGAACAACCTTTCGACAGACGATGGAAGTTTATGAAGCCATACCAGGAATTTTTTAAAGCATCGCGAGCACCCCTTCGAAGAGAAGATGGTTCTCTGGCTGTGTCCGACAAGGAAAGGTCTGAACTTTTCACAAGTATCTTTCCACTGTTTTTAAACCACATATGGACTTCAGTAACACAGAACATGACTCATTTGTATAAAATAATTTAGTCATGCAACAAACCACAGCTCACGGTACCATCGCCACCTTTCACAATATCACAAATTGCACAAGAAATTAGACAATAGACGAAAAGAAAAAACCAAGAATGTTGAAGTGCTCCAGCAAATGCCTAGAAAGGCTCTAGTGTTTCTTACAACAATCTTCAACTATATTCTGAGGACCACCACATTTCCAGTACGGTGGAAATATTCCTACATAACTATGATTAAAAAGCCAGACAAAGTCTTTCATCATATATACCAATAAATTTACTTCCTTTATATTCTAAATTATTTGAAAAATTATTGTATCCACGACAATTAGACATACTAACAGATGGACATATAATTCCTGACCATCAATTCGGTTTTCGAAAATTACACTCGACAACACAACAACTAAAAAGAGTTACTGACTACATATCGACACTACTAGAGCAGAAATCATATGCAACTGGAGTATTTCTGGATGTCGCCCAAGCATTCGACAAAATCTGGCACCAGGGGCTTCTCTTTAAGCTCAAGACTGTACTACCACATACCTACTACCTGATTTTTCATTCTTTTCTCTCAGACAGATTTTTCTATGTACGGCATGACTCAGGGCTATCCTCAATTCGATCGATTTTAGCCGGTATACCTCATGGATTAATATTTGTTCCACTACTGTACATAACTTACACATACGACATTGCTCAAAGTATCTATAAACATACCCTTTAAGCAGTCGGCACGGTTATCATTACTAGACACGAAAATTCTACACAGGCGTCATTTGACTTATAACATCAATTACAAAAAATACACGAATGGTGCAAACTTTGGAAGACTCGAATAAATTATCGAAGGTCCCACATGTCACATTTCCTCTCAGACTAGAAATATTTCCTATAATACAGCATACCGATTACGCAAACGGACAGAGTAAAATACTTAGAACTAACCTAATGACATGGGGTCCACCCATAAAAAAAAATTAAACTGAAATTATTGTACTCACTTTTTAGACGGCATTTCAAATGAAAAGCAAAAATTAATTATTTACACATACCTATTACAACCTCTTTGAGCTTACGCTCTACAAATATACGGCACAGCAAGACAGACACACGTAAAACGATTTCAGTCTTTTCAATCAAAGATATTACGACTAATTGCCCTAGCGCCATGGTACGTAAATAACATCAGTTTACATACTGATTTACACATGCTGACGGTCAATGAACATATCCGGATGTACTACAAACGATTTCACGAAAAGTTGAACGGGCACAGCAACCAACTTATTAAAGAGATGGCCACAACTCTCATGCCGGGGAATACCAGAAGACGACTGAAAAGGTTATGAATGAGAGGTCCACTTGCATAATTATGTATGCGAATTAAAACCATGGAAGGGGTACTGATTTTCCTCATATCTATCAAGGCTATTTTATTTTATTTTTTATCTGATTATTATGCCAGCCCATCTGCTGATTGTTGATAATTGTAATTAACAGGTGCGGATTAATAAATAAAAGTGCAAAATTTTTTTAATGGGTTTTGACCAAGGAATGGAAATTAACTCTTATTTTTCTCTCCTGGTGAATAAAAGTCAAGATATGACTTATATTTTTGGCCTTGAAAAATAAAAGCTATGATTTGATTTTTATTTTTTAAAGTAAATGTTAAAATTTTATTATTTGACTGTGAATACAAAGGTTTTTCAAATATTTTTGATGTTGGGATCCAGAATGTTGCTGTGGTATGGATCGGCATTATAAATCTAAGTTTGCGACCTCGACATACGACTGGAAGTTTATTTTATTCAATGAAACCCTTAAAAGTTTCATTAATTTTTCATTCCATGCACAATATATTGGAAACTAACTACCTCACGAAAAACATTATGCATACCTTTTTTAAAGAAGAGTAAATTTACTAAATAAAATTTGAGTCCTAGAGCTCTCTATACGTTCAACAGTATCCGAGATACAGATTTTCAAAAAGCACCAATTTTTTTCGAAAAACGAGAAATCCCCATTTTTTTACTTTGTTTTGGCTAATATCATGGAAAAATCTAGTCCTACGAAGAAAATCATTATTAACAACTTCAATGTGAATTGAACTAGCTTCATTTTGAGCACTAATTGAGCTCTGTATGTCAAATAGTTCCTCGGGTATCAAACTTTTCTCAAGATGACTCCATTCTCGACGAATGTACTGTAAAGTCAAATTGTTTAAAAATATTTTTTATGCCGCTCTGGAGTGACAAAAATATCTAATACTAATAATGTTTCACTATCTGAATATATAATCAACAGTTATTACTTAAATTATAATTAATTATTAATGAAATTAATCATTTTTTAACAATTAACTCATAAAGGAAAACTATCCAAGGTCCCAGTGGTTACATATCTTCACCGATGGTTCTGCGGATAGAGCCACAGGACTGGCTGGATCTGAATATTGGTCTCCACAGTTATTTGTAGGGAAAGCAGGTCTGCCATAAAGCAAAACCAATTTTGACGCTGAAGTAAAGGCAATCTTTCGAGCAGCGGAATGTGTATCAACCTTCAATATTCCTTTGAAGAACATTGTATTCAATGTTGACTCGCTAGCGGCAATCTGCATCCCTGAAAGAGCGACTTGGGAGAAAATATCTAGTGCCAAAAATTAAATTATTTATCTCATTGACAAGGGATACTCTGTCGTTTTACAGTGGTTACCAAGCCACTGTGGAATTGCAGCAAACGAGGAAGCAGACCAACTGGCAAAAGAAGCATGCGCCCTATCTCCTGTATCGGAACCCATATCTTTCTCAAAGTTTAAGGCTGAGATGGATATGAAAATTCGGGAGGGTATAAAACTTTAAAGAAAAAGCAAGGCGGGAGGAAAAAGGTGGAGAGGACTCCTTGAAAAATTACTGCCGAGGACTTGCCGAGGAGAGATTTTGCAGCCAATTTCATAACCCTCACGGGGCACGATTATCTCCAAGCCCACCAGCACTGAATTGGAATAAAAGCCACCCAAAAATTCCCACTTTGCACAGATGAATTATATATGGACGAAAATTTGGTTAGCTGAGCTAATGATAAGAGATATAGATATCGTCTCAGTAAAATGATAGAAATAATAAGAAAGTTGCAAAAAATAACAGTAATAATTGATAAATAATTAAATAAATAAATAATAATTAAATAATGTAGTCCTGACGAAGGCTTGCAGCATGAGCCTTAACGTCAGTTTTCTATAAATAGTTTCTACTATTTTTTGAATTTATTCTTGACCTCCAACCGGACCATCTCCTTGATTATCAATGCGCTCAACAAAACGATAAAAAAGATTCAGATCGATATTAAGAACTGCACCACCTATGTTTTAATTTTAATGGGATATACAGATATAAATGAAAAATGACCTATTACAGCATTCCATACAAATATGATAAAATATAAAACATTTGTTTATTATTATTTAGTCAGATCTTAGATATGGCAAATGCTCTACTTATAAGATCCCATTTCAATGAACTCATTAGAAGCAGCACATGCTTTGAAATGTGTTTCCAAAATAGAACACCGCAAATTGGCATGCCTTTAAAGTTGACCTACTTTCAATTTGTCTTATTTATTAACTTAAAATTTAGTTTAGAATAAACACATCTACTACTTTACTATTAATTTTGTTGTATATTTTTACTTATATCTAATTTTTTTGTTTATGAGGATAAATCCCAAACAGGCTAAAAAAACAATTTTATAATTCCAGCTTATTTTGTCAAATTACGCATTTCATTCGAAAATTTAAAATTTACCTCATGCACTACTTAATCACATTTAGAACAGAGTTGGCATTAATAAAGAAATAAAAATGATAAAACATATATTTTTTCTTATATCCCTTGTTTTCAGCTGTACTTTTAAACTATAGGTTAATTTTGGAAGATTCCTGAAGCCATAAGTCAAAATTGATTGCAAACCTGTATTTTTCGCCAATTTTATTTTTCTTTGGGGCATAAATTTAATGGGTTAATTCATATTCTTATGAATAATTTTTCAGTTGTTGCCTCGGCTACATAAATTCAGACTAGAAACCAAGAAGTTCATACCCTATCATAGATTAAAAAAATTTCGGTCCGAAAACATGGGCCATCCTCAGAAATATAATAGATCAGAAAGATCTATATAAAATGATGTAAACAAAGAAAACATTAAAAAAACAAAAAAAAAAACAGTAAAAATATAAGAAACAAGATTTTATTATTATTTATTAGATTTATAGGGCGAAAAACTGCTAATAGTTATCACCACCCATTTACTAAAAATTATAACTGAGAAAAAGATTATGTAGAATATATATATATATATATATATATATATATATATATATATATATATATATATATATATATATATATATATATATATATATATATATATAATAAAATATTAAGATAAAGAATTATATATACCAAAATGAGGATGTTATAGCAATGGCATAAATATAAGATTTAATAAATGAAAGTAATACAATTTAATGCTGTATAGGACTTCAATGGAAGTCTTAAGCCAAAAAAAGTAAAAAAATACAATTTAATGAATGATTGGGTTGAGTAAGACTCCAATTGAAGTCTTGGGCCAACTAGAAAAAAAAAATAATGAATGATAGAACAAATATACGGATAATGTAAAATAAAAATAATAGATGAATTTTTAAGAAATGAGTTATCACTAGGCAATGAATAAACACAAAATATGTCAAAGGAACTGAGGCCATTTTTGAGTGAATATAAAAGGAAATATGTAGACTACTCTATGTGTAGAATTAATTAGTAAAATTGTGGCTAAACAATAAATTACAACTTATTCCAGCCTTCCAGATGTAATTCCTTCCAAATGTCCAGTTCGTGCTGTTCCTAGATATTAAAACCTGTGTACGTCTAAATCTACAAATCATGCTTCAATAGATAATCAATAAAGAAAGGATCACAACTTTGTCAATTAAGTAGCTTTTCTCTTGCCCATATAAGGCAGAGAGATTCCGTTCCAGGCATTTGGGAAATAATTCTTAATCAATTTCCACATGTTCGACTTTTGATTCGACATGACGAACCGGGAAGGGAACGTGTTGTATGCGATGTCGAATAGTATGGACATAGCTTTATACGCAATGAAAATCTAACCTTTGCATGGCATCCATAGGTTAGGCAACCGACCATATAATCAAGTGTCCATGTTCTAAGTAGTTAGAAAAAAAAAATCCATCTACATCATTGTGATGTGCCAGAGGTGTCAGATGCAGATATTTAAGATAATGCAGCATCTAAAGAAATAGCAGATGACCCTGTTAGGTAGCCAAAACAGCTGAGGCCTGGGGCCACCCACGTATTCCTTGCAACTTCAAACGTTTAACCGGGAATGGTGTGATTTTAATTATGTTGGGCCAACTCTGGTTACGTAATCAGTTGAATTTTGAAAACTGTCCAAAATTACATAAACCTCCCACACCTCGTTATAAATCAACGACTTTAGAAACAGTTTCTATATGAGAGATCAATTTTTTTTTTTTTTATTTTCACTCACCTTTGTACATAATATATAATAAGGGAAAGCAATTGCGATCGAAAAAAATTTAGAAGCCGAGTTCCCAACGGAAATACTGTTTTAATGTTTAGGGTTCTCTGAGTCAAAATAGCCAAGTCTCGAAAAATGACCTCTGTGTGTGTGTGTGTGTGTGTGAGTCATGCTCCAAATTGTGCATTTAGTGTAGGTATAAGCCTTTGATGTTACAGGCACTTTTTCGCCAAAATCGACTAATCAGAAGTGCAACTTTACAACATCGATTTTACAATTTCCTCGATTTTGATGAAACTCATTATATCAATTTTACAATTAAATGATCTTTGATATCAGATAGGTCTTATCCTCATTGAAATAGTTTGACAGGAGTTAAATAACGAATTTTCAAAATGGCTTCCTCTGAAGTACCTTTGATTTTGTTTATTGGGAATAATTGACCGTCTCTCAATGCTAGAAGCAATAAAAAATGTATAAACATAAACTTTGAAGAAATTTGATAATTATCCAAAAGGAGAAATATTTTCCCAGGTTGAAAACAAATTTTCGGAAAAAAGAGTAATAATATAGATGTATAATATACCGTTGAAAAGGTAAAGATTTTAGAAAAAAATAATATCTAACATATAAAGCCGTAGGCGTTAGTGAAGAGTGTCGAATAACACAATTTTAAGTGGTTGTAGTAGTTAATAATTTCTACTGTTATATTATTTAATTTAAATTGAATGTTTCCATGGTAACTAAATAGAAAATTTTAAAAAGTAGCGTGGTAAGTGAAAGTTGTATGATGCGCACACTGCAACAGATTTTATATTTACTTATTATCTTATTAATTATTTGAGGAGTTGTCGATCAAAGGTGAATATATCCACTTTCGGAAAATTATTACAAAAAGATTATCTCATGCAGATGCGGTAAATTTTTATTAATAATGTTGATTTGTAACACCCATCTGACAGAGGAAAATTTAAGATTTGAAATAAACTGAATAATTTTTAGGTGTAGGATATTAATTCTTAAAAAAAAAAAAATCTTTGATAAGTGGATATATTAACTTTTGATAGGAATTTATCTATAATCACCTCTCGGGGCAATTTAGCTTTCATGGCATGTAGGTTAAATTTTACTGAATAATGATTAATTAAAGTAATGATTGGCTAGAAATTAAATAAAATAATAACAAACAAACAATTATATAACATCTAAAAATGAGTAATTCTTTAATAAATTTGTCTCCAAAAATTCAATAATAACAATGAAATACCAATGACCCTCTACTGAAAAATACACATTTTCAGCAAATTCAATTTCCATTGCTGATTCACTTATCAATATTTTAGGGGTTGATCCTAAAAGAATTATTAATTTATAACAAAAAGTACAATATTATTTTAATACGAGTTTTCTCATAAAACATATAGGATTTTTATAAAAATTTAGTAGGGTAGACACCATCGCTATAGTCCTGGAAACTGAAGCTCGATATAGGGGTGTGAATACCGATATATATAGTGTCGACAGTTTTTTTGAATATATAGATATTTCGATATTTGGGCCTCGATATTTTTAATCTTTTAAAGGATTTTTTCAAAGGACATACATATCAATATTTCTGTTCTGATATAATTAAGATATTGTTTTTATTAAATCTATATATCTGTACCGTTATAATTAAGATACTGTTTTTGTATCGATATTTCTGTTCCTATATAATTAAGATATATTTTTAATAATATCGACATTTCAATGCCGATATAATTAAGATATTGTTTTAATTAAGTTTATTTATAACAGACTTTAAACATTAAGAAACAGCTTATTTCCTATTCTTATTCCGATTCGCTTAGGTCTCTTTTTTTTTAATTTAATAAAAGAATTAACGATATTTTGAAATTTCGATATTTCTCTGCCGATATCGTTAAGATATTATTGTTATAATATCGATATTACTCTGCCAATATCATTATGGTATTGGTTTATTATGTTCATTTACAGCAGGATTTAAAAAATAAGAAGCAGGTTATCTCCTTATTTCCTTCTGATTCGTTTAAGTTTTTTTTTTTTTTTTTTTTTTAAATTTGATAAAAGAATTAACGATATCTTGAAATATCGATATTTCTGTGCCGATATAATTAAGATATTGTTTTTATTAAATTCATTTCGAGCAGGATTTAAATTTCAAGAAACAGGTTATCTTCTAAATTTCCTCAACTTCGTTTAGGCTTTTTTTTTTTAATTTTATGAAAATATTAACGATATATTTAAATATCGATATTACCAAGGTATCGATATTCTTAACCGATATCATAGTACACATAGTAACGCGAACAAACATCATCACAAGTTTTTAAGGTTCTTAGTTTGTATAATCCTCCATACTGGTAGATTTTTTTTTATTGCGTACTTATTAGGTATATATTATTTTTTTTTTAATCGGTTTTCGGTACTCAAATATCGATATTGCAATATATCGAACAAAAATATCGATATTTTTATTTTCAACATCCATAGTTTGAAATGAAAAATTAAGAATTTTATAATTTTATCGAATGTCTCACAATTGAATCCGATTGAAAGGTTTGTAAATCCAAGGATTAGTCATAAATTATAACTTTCTTGTATATTTGGACCGCACTACCATATTATTACTGCCCATATTATTAATCGAGGTTCTGCTTCTTTGTGAGAACATATTTCTTTAGTGTCGTATTGTGTAAGTAAGGACGTAAGCATTTTCTATCCTGAGTATTTTAAGGTGATTAAAGTTTGGTACAATATCTACGTGTTGTAAGATGAACATGGCAGATTTCTACTCCTGGATCAAGAAATCAGATATCTAGAGCAAACATCAGAGTGAACGAACCAAAAAAAAAACATAAATGAAAAAAAACAATACTGTCATTAGTGTGTTTTTTTTGTAATTGTATTAGCATCGAATTATATATTTTGTTCCTGATTTTGTTGGAATAAAATAAAAACCTGTATATTTCAATAATTTGTTTTAGTGCCCCTGCACCGAGACACACAAATGTTGGCCCCTTTGTTTTTTTTCCCAGTTATAATTTAAACTCCGACTATTTTCTGATGTTTATGACAGATAATTGTATGTATATATATATATATATATAACTATCTAACTATATAATCCTATTGATTTATTTATGTATTATTTTATAAAAGATAATAAAGATTATTTTAGCAATGCCTAAATTTTAAGTATGCAGGTCATTTCTAAATAAGCAGTGACTTAAGCGGCCTACACACATGGGAACATCGGTTCGCGAACAACGAAATTCGGTTCGCGGCTCTTTACACACTATACGAACAAAGGAAAAACTTACGAACCATTGTTCGTCAGCTCTACACACATGGGAACTTGGTTAGCCGAACCGTTGTTGGTGAACCGATTATCCCATATGTGTAGGCCGCTTCAGGCTGTCCTGAGTATGAATTTGTAAAATTAATTTTTCATTTTTACGGTATTTATTTTTTTTTTTAACACTTCAATCAGCATTCAGTTTTTCTCAAAGAAGAGTACATTTTGAGATATTTGATGTTTAAAAATAAGAAGTTTGTAAAAAAAAAAATCTTCTTAAAAGTTCGCACTAGTTACATTCTATTCAATATGAATTTAGAAAAATTTCACAAAATACTCTAAATAAAAAAATTATATTTTGATTATTGGTCAAAGTCCATTTTTAAGTCCAGTAATAACGCAAAAAAAAAACTTGGGAAAAATAAAGAAAATTGTTTTCAGTGCGTAACTTTCGCAAAATAAAAGGGGTTCATATTTATATAAGTTCTTATAAAATCGTAAAACTGGGAAACCTAGTCAGATTTTGTACTCTTTGACACTTTTGGACCCAATCTTACATACTTTGAACTTGAATATTTTTTTTTCCAGATTTCGAAATTTGCAGTTTATTTGAGAATGACTTACGCAACTAATCATATTAATGCTGAGAATTTTTAATTTATATAGAAAATGAAAATCATTAATTTTTTTTATGGTTTCAAGTTAGATGTAATACGTCCATTTTTCAATAAGAAAGAGATGATGGATTGTTGACTATTTTCGGGCCTACTAAAAAACTCAACGTACAATAAAAATAAAAAACCTGAAAAATGTATATATAAATAAATATATACGACCGTCTTTGTATTTTAGTAACTATGCTAATTATGAGCAAAGTTTGCATCAGATTCACTCAGCCTTTTTAGTGTAAATGAGAATGCCATAACTGATATTGTAATTAAGTATGGGTGACCACGGTACAATCCTACTATCATGGCTACTGATTTGGTATGCCTTGTTTCTTTCAAGAGTTTGTTTGTGTGTGTATCTGTGTGTGTTTATGTTTTTTATTTATCAAAACACAAACTGATTGTTGCTGAAAAAAATAAATTTGCAATATCATTTTAAAAAACATGGGGTAATTACTAGATTACATAGAGTATTTTCAAAATGTGACATCCAAGACACAGTTCCGCATCGCGTTTGAAAAGATAAAATTTGAAGTTTCAATATCCTATCAGTATCCAAAAATATTCCATCATCTATGTCCCCTCCTTGTAAAGGGTTCTCGCCATGTAATCTTAGATCCCCAGGACCCCTTCTTGTTTCGGAGATGTGGAGTGGGGGTAAGAAACCGATGGTGGGGATAGCCTTAGGAGTGGGGCCGCGCCGCTGAAGAACCGCCAGAGTTGAACCGGTGACAATCGGCTCTACATTCCATCGGTTAGTCACGCCTTTAGCTCTGTAAGTGCCTCCTTCATATTGTGTGTGTGCAAGTGGCCAAGGGCCGCCAGGACTTGTACAAAGTATCCAGTCACATCAGCCAACCCTAAAAGTTTTGTTTGATAAGTCTTTGCGGCTCTTGATTTCTTCTAACTTTTAAACTAACCTAAACGAACAGCGATAGTGTGAGTAAGGTTAGTGGTATCTGTACGCCAGTGAAAGTGTACTTAATTAGACATATTCAGGTACGACCGTATATTCATATTCAGAACGTAAGTAAACTTTTATTTTAATTTTTAAAAGGGGTTCATTAGACAAAGTTTTGAGAAAAAATTTCATTGTCCAGAAATGTTAGCCGGTACCTGCTTCAGAGGAAACATGTATTAGTCCTCCAAACGCAGATACAGTTTCAGCTATTATCATTATTATTTTTTAATTAAATCACACCTATATACAAAAAGATATTACAGAAGGAGAAAAGGTGTGTGACATTTTAATAGAATTTATATATATATATATATATTTTTTTTTTATAATTCGAATTTTTGACCAAAAAGAAATTGAACTTTCATTCATTCTTATAAATTTTTTAGATGTGTTAGATTTTTATCTTCAAGGAAAATTTCAAAAGGCAGCAAAAATTCTGTAGAAATGTGTGTTAATATCAAGTTTTGTAGCATATAAAATTCAGTCCCATGATTTATTGAATAGCTTTGATTGAATAATAGAAATACATTAACACCTATAATAGTCCATTTTTTAACTTCATTAACGAATAACAATGAATATAATATACATAATAAAAACCAAAAATATAACTAGTAGCCAATTTTAACTAGTTGCCTAGAATAATATTTCTACAAAGATTCTTTTTCTTACTTTGAAACTTGAGATTTAACCATTTAGGTAGAGGAAGACGCCAATACCAAAATAGAACGGAGGTATGCTGGTTAGGCTCGACACCCAATGGATAACATTCTTAGCTCTTGGCATATCACTTACTACCAAATTTAAAACATATATGTATATATAATGTGGATTACTCATGTTTCAAAAATTATCAACGAGTATCACACATTTTAATCCTATATTTTATAAATAAAGAATTCACCAAATAATTAATTAATCGAATCAGTTCTCGTAGTTTGAATTTTTTACATTTAAAAAATAATTAACTAAAAATTTCTTTACAACCTACATTGGACAATTAATCGATATCCGTAGGTTTAATATATAAAATGTTTTTAAGTAATCACAACTGTGATATTCGCCACCGTTTTAATCATACAATTTTTTTAAATTTAATAAAATAGAATCTAAAACTAAAAATTTAAATATATCACTAAAACTAAAATATATATAAACTTCGTAAAACCATAAAGAAATTAACAATAAAATGTTTTTATTTTATTTGTTCTCTTTTTACTTTTGGAAGCGTTTGCTCGGCTATTTTCGTTCTTTTCAGTTTCCATGTATAGTGTCCTTGTTCATATTACAAACGGAAGAGGGGGAGGGGGCGCTGCCAAAATTCTTTTGAGAGGGAGGGGGAATAAAAGATCAAATGACCGGCAAACTGCCCCCAAGCCTAATTTTGGAATTGAAACCAAACTGAATTTTTTTTCTATTCTTATGCTTGGCCCCAACAAGACTATTAATTTATTTTCCTCGAGTTATGTAAAAAAAAAAAATGTTTTTAATAGCACTCCTTTCTTAATAATTTTTTTTTAATCGTGAAAACATTTTAAAATCGTGAACGGAATTTAAAAAAAACAATATTCATCTCAAGAATCATAAATTTTCCACACATAGCTAAACGAGGATCAGAAACCTCTTTGGTACACATTTCAGTCATCCATCAAAATTAAATTCTTAAATATAAAAATAAACAAATAGGATTTTATCAGGCAATTTAATTTACATTATATTGTTGACCTACTTTTCTAAATCGAATTTGATCTTGTTTAACAACCTGTTAATGCTAGGAAGTAAATGGAGTTTGCATGCATACTATATAATATTGTTGACTTAAAAGCACCAATTTTTAATTAATTGGGATTTTTGTGTTTTTCAAGTGACCATTAAAAATTAAATGAGTTTCAAGAAATATGACTGAGCTGAGTAATTAGGCCATGTATGTAGCAGAATATTATAATTAAGATTCTTCAAATCTTTATTTACATCATATATTTACTCGTTTTGAAAAAAAGAAAAAGTTTTAAGTCCGAGGAATAAAGTTCACAAGTATAAATGAATGGCTATTTCTATAAAGGGGTAGCCATACTCATTAACGGAAATTAATAATTTTAAAAATCATAACTGGATGAGCACTATACATTTCATCAACAACCTACACTCATGTGAGTAGAAACCGATTTAATAGGTTTTGTCTCTGGTGTAGGGTTTTGAGCAACTAATTTATTTAGTTATTGGATGAATAATATTGTTTAATGGGGCATTCTTTTATTTTATTAAAATGTAAATTTTAATATATTTCATTCGATATTTCAAAAAAAAATTTTATTATTTTATTTTTTTAAATAGAGACCATGCAGATTATTCGAGCTTCAGGATACTTAGATAGAAATGTTAATCTATTAATATGAATCTAATTAATATAAATAAATAATTAATCCCAATTAAGTGGGCTATGATAGAAAATTAATTTTAATAACCAGGTACAGGCTCCTGATGCATACTGGAATGATGTCCAGAGATGCCATTTCCAAATTTGTAAAGAAAAAACAGAACAGGGTTTTCTTGGAAACAACAAGTGTAAACACGTTAAGAATGTAGTATATTATATTTTTAAATTGTAGATTACAAATCAGAATCAATGAAATATAAATATCATGTTTTAAACATTATTTTATATTTAATGATCCACAACAATAATTTATAAGAACTAGAATAAGATTTATAAATCTCATCTGATGACTTGAATACGAAGGAAGACCACGACGCTCACCGCTAGTCGACGCTCAGAATTGCCAATGTAGGTCAGATTTGTCTGTCTATACGCGGAACGTTTTACGCATTTCCATGAGATTGTTTTTATTTTCGGCCCAAAACAGTACGCTACAAAATAAAATAAAATAAATATGCTATCCAAGTTGTTTTAATAATCGTAATTGATAATAACAGGTATATACACATTTCAAAGGCTCAAGAATTACTTTAACAGCCGTTTGGTGACAGGGCGCATTGTACTAGTATATTGTTCCATCATAATATTCCTAATAATGTATCAATGTTTAAAAAACAAAACGATAATATCACATTGATCCAAGACGGTTATGAAAAAAGGATATTGATAAGATTTAATCGAGGTACAACTAGAACTGGTTATTTGTTGGGGGGTTTTCAATCATCCGTAAAATAAAATAAGTAATTTATTCTACTTTAATAACCAATTATTTTTAATTGAAACGTTATTTCCTTAGATGAATTCTTTAACGTGTCTTATATTTTTATTTAACGATCACGCACTATTCCATCTAAATAAAGCTGTGTCTACACTATGTAATAAACAATGTTATATAACAGATTTTATAAAAGTTGTGCAGCATTATTATAAAATTCATGAAAAGGTTCTATAAAAAGAACGGTAAGATCAAAGGAAAGTTATACAACATTGTCGTCCACCCATATCCGCAGTTCTTGGCAGTCGTTCATTAGCTTGTCCAGTGTTAGTTTAAGATTTGTCAGTTTATATATGCCGATGCTTAGTGTTAACAGAAATCCGAAGTCACAACTCTGATTCTTGTAAGTTTTTGAAGCTTCCTTTTGTTCGTAATTTACCACTTAATGAGTAATAATAACCTCCGAGGTAGTAAGGAGGTTCTCACTTAGTATCTTCGTTGCCATGATACCAAACTCACACAAGAGCTGCCGCAAGTACTAAATATTTCTCGCACCCCATCATAATGAGAACTGATTATATATCTATTGATTCACACCTTTGTTGTAACTTTGTTATTAAATTGAATTCCTCTCGTTCTTTTAAATTGCAAAGTTGTATAACCAACTTGTTATGTAACAAAATGGTACAAAGTTGTATACAAATATTTTTATAAAATAAGAGTTGAACTATATGCCTTTCATTCACTTATATCCCTGACACAAACGATTTTAATTAATTTGAATAATTTCCGAAAAAGCTAATAAAAGCCACATTAATTACCATATTATTCATTATTGTAACAAATAGATCATTAAACAAGGTTTGTAGTTCTTAAACATGGGGGAGGGTGCTAGTTTTAAACGAATGAGAGTCTTCTACGCTAGAAAATAATTTTTTATTTCTAAAAATAATGTTTATTTTTATTTATTAAAACATTATTTCTTAAAATTATGTTACTCTCATAATAGGGGCATAATAGTTAGCAGGATGGGATTTGGGGATATATTACCCCCCTCTCCCCTCGAAATGTACAGAAAAAAAAAGTTTGTATTTTAAGTTATATTTTTGGTAATTTTTAATAATAATTTTTGATCCAATTTTCATGCTTATCCATAAAATGTATTTCCAATTTGGCGACTATAAATATTTAGGTGATTACTTGTCTTCTTATTAAATCCCCCAAAAAAATGTTAATCCCCCAAAAAAAATTCTGCGTACGCCCCTGATAGTTGGGTTGAAGGTAACACTCTTCTGGTAAATTGGTGAGAGTCTCATACTATCAACCATTAAAGCATAGGTTCAATTCTCAGCATTTTTGGGGAAGGGATTAGGCCTACATCGGTGAACGGATCAAACCTTATAGGACAACTAAGTATTCAATTGAATTATGAAATAACATCTTGTTATAGAACACTTAAATCCACTTTATGAGTAACGTTTGTAAATGCCAACTACCAAAGAAGTTGGTAACTGATTCAGTGGGACTTGTTTCGTTTAACAATATACTATGGGACCATTTATATTTTATTATAAAAATCATAACGATTTCTGATAATATTTTAAGAGGGTACTTCTTCTAAATAATTTGTTTGATATTACTATGGTAATTTAATAGTATTTTTTTTTTTTTTTTTGTTTTCGGATAAGAAATCATTTTCTTTACTTTAGAGGTATTAATAATAATGAATAGATAAAAAATTGTTTCATTATTTAAGATCCTTATGAGAGAGGCAATCAGATTTCGGAAGATGTATATGGCAGTCAAAAATGCTTACTTTCTCAGAATTTTAATTTCAGTTTTCCAGTCAGGCCTGTTACTTCTTTTTTAAAAATACAACCCTCAAGACTCCCGGAAATCGAATCTCCTTCATAGTACGTACTCGGATGTTGAGAGCATAAGTAGCCAACAAAGTTCTAGGGCAATCACAATGCTAAAATGTCGCGCTTTGTAAGGTATTGCCATGTGTTTCTCTCAAAGTAATGATTTAACAAGATCTGATTATTTAGCTTTCTATTGGAAAACATAAGTTCACAAATAAATATTAGTGATAACTGTGTTATATTCATACGCATATAAGAGATAAAAAGAAGAAAAATTAAAACAAACTGATGAAGGAAAACAAATTATGTATAAATAAATAATCTTAAGAACCATCTTAAGAAATAGAAACCCTTAATCAAAATCGTATATTTACTAGAGCTGGTATTTTCATCAATAACCCTTCATGCTTGTTCAGGATTGCTTCGTAACGTTTTAGGTTCATGTGAACATTTCTTTTCTTTTTCTATATTCAACCTTTTCGTGTTTGTTTCTTTTGTTTAGTTTTTGTTCTATAAATTTCAATCGCATCACATTCATATTTTTAATCACCTTATTTTTATGCTTGTTAATAATATTTATCTACACTATTTAGAAAATATATGATTCAATAGTCTTAAAACCCATAGTTCAAAAAGTTTTATATCTTATATACAAGTTTTACATTGATACCACTGAAATTAAAGTGGTCATCTAAGGTAACCACTTAAAAAAAGGCTACTTAGCTTTTACAGAATGGAAGTGATAAGGTAGTACCTTCAGGCATTAGTTTTTATGCAGGCTTACGCTTACGCTACGTTTGCTACATCCACGCTATATTTGCATCAACACTCTCTTATTACGCGCCAGATTATCGCACTTGCAGCTATATATATATATATATATATTTTTTTTTGGTAGTTGAAAATTGTATTGTTTATTTTTGTATAAATATATTATTTTTAAATATATTTAATATCTTAATAAAAAAGATTGATAATCACTATACCTTAAATAATTCTTAAAATGCTGCATATTAGATAATATACATCAGTGATTTCTTTAACGAATGCAGTGATGAGCGATAGATGAACAAAAATAAATACGATGAGACTCGTTTCTAAACATACTGTCGAATTATCTGCAAGTATTTTTCTAGACATTTTTAGCTGGATCTATATTATTGTCTGCTTTCTAATAATTTCTTAGGAAGTTCCTGTAATTATTTTATTAAAGTGATATTAATTATTTATTTTTCCTGTAATATAATATTATATGTGTATTATAGTGCTTGTACGTTTTGGGATTGATGTAGAACTTATTTATATAAATTTGTTTTATTTTTTATACATGAGCCTGATTAAATAAAATCTGTTACTTTACTCACATTATTTCATGTTCAAATTCGTTTCTCTACCAAGATGAAACGAGGGAGAAAGTGTTTTTATTAATTATACATTTTCACACACACACACACACACATATATATATACATACATATATATATATATATATATATATATATATATATATATTTATTTATTTATTTATTTATTTATTTATTTATATATTGCATTTAATAAAATCTATTTACTTTCAGCCCCTTGCTCAATAACTGCCAACATGTCTGACGAGGAGTATTCGTGAGTATAAAAAAACATGCAACTTGTGAAGTAGAATGTCCTATCCCTCCTTTGATTCATTTATAGTTTTTTCTGTGATAATTTCTTTTATTGTCCCAGTATTCCCTCATGTCCTGTCAGATGTACATATAATGTATTATGTCTTATGTCTTGGATGAGCATGTACTAAATATAATCCATCTTTCAGGGAGTCCGAAGAGGAGACGTAAGTATCTTTACCAATATTCTTTTTTTAATGTAATTTATTTAAAGTTTTATCACAAATATATGAATTATTTATTTTTGTATAAGATAAAAAGTTTTACATTGAATTACACTCATTGATCACATAAACAAATATAATTTGATTTTGTTTTATTTGTTTTATTTTATTTCGCGGAATACTAAAGTGTACCAGAGCCCGAGCCTCAAAAGAAGACTGAGTAAGTTCAAATTCAATATTTTAAATATAAATGCTTCCATTATCTTTGGCGTTGGCTACGTGCTTTTGCTTACTTTAATTTTAAAAACTATTTATAAAAAAAGGAGAAGACTTTCTAAACCTCTGCCAAGACAGAAACAAAGTCTGCCTTCGCAACATTATACAGTTAACTTTCACATTAATCACTAATCGAACTGTATCATTTTTCATTAGAAATTTTAAAAATTAAGTGAAAATTATTTAAAAATCATTAAAGCAATTAATATACAACACACTGAAAATAATAAGTTTAAAAAACAAACATTCGTCAAGCAAAATAACACTGCATGACAGCTTCTCACAGAGCAATTGCTGCCTTTAAAATAAATAAATAATAATTAATTTCCTCATATTTTATGTAATATTTATTTAACATTCACATTGCTATAAACTAATATTTTGTCGAACATTGCTTTAGGACTCATAAAACAATATTTCAATGTTAAATATTAAACAAATACAATTTTTTTCACATTGGCATTTTTTTTCATATAAAAAGAACATATAGTAGATAAATATATGATAATATTTTTATTCTTGGTTTAGCATCATTTTTAAAATGTTTAAAAAAAAATGCTGGAAAGGAAATTAGATGATGAAAATTCTATACTTATAAGCAGTGTTAAATAACACTAACAATTTTACATTTATTTTAATTTATTAACATATACGCTGAATATACATACCATATGCTAACTGCAAAAAGTTGGAAACTACAATTTTAAATTAAATTTACCTAACAACATAGTAATAAATAAAAAAAATTGTATGGCTAGTACACTTAGTAAAATAAAACTAAGTAATAAAGCAAACGATATAGATGTGATTTCATTAGAAATTTCGGTTACCAACTTTTTGCAGTAGCCTATACGATTTAATACATCTATACAGAGTGATTCAGACAAATGATAATTAAAATCACGTAAATCAGTGGATGATTTTTTGGTCACTGTATTACTGGATAGGGAAAGATGTGTCTATGAATACAGCTCATTCTGCATTTTGAAAATCTAGCATCAAATTCGAATTCAGTGACCTCAAAAAACGCCCAACAGAAAACTTCAATTGGATCAATTGATAATGAACTTTTAAGACTCCATATTGGCATCACCATTCTGAATTTTTAAAATGTGACAGCAGATTTATATTTAGCGACGTTGATAACCTGAAAATTGAGCTTTATACAATTCGGTTGTTTTGAAATTTTCTTTGTCATAGAACTTTCATTATTAATTTCCAAAATTTTATTCCAAATTCTCAATCAGCAGCCCAACTAACCTTCCAAAACCGACCTGCATAATAACAGAAAGTATTCCTGGCCTTCTCATCAACCATTTTTTTATGAATTTATCCACCTTATTATTATAGGATTTTCGAAAAGGTCAAACTGTTGAGAAAATTAAGTTGTCATGCTATGCCACAAAAATGTTTTCAGGTTGAACCTAATTTTGGGTACTTAGGGGTTTAAAAGAACGTACCTACTGATATAGGTACTTATATTAATAATTTAATTAAACTAAATAATATAACAGTTCATTAAAAGATAATTTCCAACTAGAGGAAGTAAATAACATTGCTGAGACTTTGATCTGAAAAGTAAATCAACTTACAAGTATATAATACCAAACCCAAAAAGTGTAAGACAAAATTAGCCTATATGGAACATCCTGAAAGCAGACAGATCTAAATACTCTGTTTCAACAACTGCCTAAAAAAAAAATCGTCAACCCTCCATGCTGAAAGGCTTGAAGGAGGAATAAAAAGAAAACGTTTTTCAAACTTAGGAGGTTTAGATGACTAGGAACTACAGCTCGAAGCTGTCCATCTAGGTTTGTCTGTCTAACCTTTAATGTCACAGTAGTAAGACTAGGTGAGAGAGACCAGAAATCAATTGAATGGATAGAATAAACCAAGAGAAACCTTTTGTACCACCATTGAATGGTGAACCTACATTATACGTATGTACATGTACACACACACATATGTGCATATACTCAACCCCCTGGGCCTCAAATAAACTCAATTGATTTAATGTTATACCGAATGGTAGGAACAATGTCAACAAACATACCATATAAGAACAATACTATTTCACACCTATTGTTGGTTCTCATGGAATGTTTTTGAAACATAGAAACATATGTTTCTCTTTGCTCCTATAACTTAATCTTTATTTGGTTAGTAAATCCTCCTCTCTCTACTTTAGTGCTTTTGGTTTTCTTTTTTTTTGTCTCCAGAGAACAAATAAACAAGCGAGGCAGGTAATACGTTTAACATAGTTTGATAATTACAAGAACACTATTTCTGAGTGTATAATACAGTAATTCATGGTAGTTTTTTTTTAAATTTTACTTATAGAAGTAATAAGTATAAATAAATATATCAACCCATACTATAAATCGTAATTATAAAAAATGTTGGGTCAAGTTCATGCCAATAAAAACCCAAAACATCTTAAAGTAGCAAAATTAATTAAACCCAAGAGACATCAAATTATACTTTACATATTTTTAATAAATTCTACACTAAAAATTTAATTATGATTATAGATGAAAAACTGGATTATATATTTCATATTATATTCTACAGCTTAATGATACGACTTGATTTATCTTCAGAGAATGGGTAAACAATATAAAATCATGGATATATAATTTATCATTCAATGTAACCAGGGACAAATAAAATTGTTTTGTTATTGCTGATAATAAATTTCTTGTTTTCCTAATCATGAAATATTTATTTGGACTGTTAATTCAATTCGATTTGGAAATATCAAATGCCTTATATTAATTTAAGGTGTGACAATGCCGTTAAATAAAATTTAGTATACGCTAACAGCTGTACAAGATGGTAGCCAAAATCCATTTCATCACTATAACATTTCCAATATATATTCACCATTCTTAATTTATTAATTAATTAACTTTAAAACTATTAACAAAACTAAACTTGTTTTGCTTCATTATAACAATTTTTGTAACTTTAATTATTTTTATATAGCTCTTTATTTTCATTTTTTCTAGAATATATATATTTTTTATATTTATGTATTTTTTCATACCAATATCTGATAAACTTTTTATAAATTAATATTTTTTCTTTTTTAATTATTTAGTAGAGCTTTTCTTTTTTAACATCTAAATATTTTTCCTCCCACATTGAACAAATTATAGTGCACAATAAGTTATCTATAAATTATAAAGGATAATATTTATAAGTATAATCAGTTATCATTTTGTTAAGGTGGTTAAGTTATAAGGATTCATTTGAAAAATCAACAATCAAGTGACCTAGAAATTAATTTATTTTAAAATAGGTTCATTAACCTTATAAATTAATTTTAATAAATACTTAATCATATATACAATCAAAAATTCGTATGGAATCTCAATTTCTTGAAGTCAAATTGAAGTACAAGAAACATTTTGTACAAGATTTATTTTCATGTAACTAGCATATTTTTTTGAATTGATGTACATATATTATGAATATTTGATGTATAAGTTTTGCTATTTATTTATTTTTAATTTTTTACAATCTCAATTATTATTACTCTTTTTTTTTAACACAATTATTAAATGACCTTTTTTATAATCAGTTTAAAAAATGAGCCATCTGCATTGGATTGTTGATATGAAAGTGAATCATAAAAGGCTTAATCCAACATAACTGAAATGATTATTCTCTAATGATAATTTGTTCCAAGGGATTATGTAACATTTAACTAATATATACTTTCTGTCTCTTTATAGGCGTAGACAATCTGAAAAGTAAGTTTCAACCGGATTTTGTGCATGAGCATGATTATACTGCTTATAATCTTAAATATCAACATAATTGCTTAATAAAACATATCCAATCAAGTTTTGAACAAATGCTTCAACATAAACTTTTTTTTATTTATAACATTTTTTTTGTCTCGTAGAAATATCTCCTTGCAGAACAGGGGTCACCAATATTATATATTAATATCCTCAATTACTCCATGATGATAATACTTATAAAAAACAAAGTAAACATGAGAAATGTTAAAATAGTTTTGGCTGATTGAATACTTGGATCCCGTTTGCAAAAAAAAAACATATATGGAATAAAATTTCCTTATTTTCAATCCTGGTAAACTAAATTATTTACTTCTTAAAGATTATTGCTGCAGCATGAATCAATAACATGTAGTAAAGGAGTAGTTTACTTTTTCTTTACTATAGACACATTGGAAAATTTCAATTCTGACATCAACTACTTATGTCAATTAACATTGTTCTACAACAGTAATACCTTCTTTATAATATAACTGTTTTAAATAATTAAGAAACTACCTAATCATACAGACAATTTTTCATTTTAAAGGAATGCAAACATCAATTATTTTAGAAATTTTTTGGCAATAAATAAGAGATTTCATAATCTATAAAAAAGATATAAAGTTGTATTAATATTATAAATACAGTAGTTTTCATGCACTACAAAGCTACAACTATACATAAAAACGTGAATCTATTTTTTAAATATCATGCACATTGGCGTATTCTAAACAATTGTTTTGGTTTTAACATAGCTCTGAGCAAATACTTGAGGCACTCATATAACCAAATAATTAAAAAAAACGTTAAATATAGGTAATAAAAACTTTTTATATTCAGAAGTCTGTGAAGATACCGTTAATCATTAATTTAATATTCTGTCACTATTATAAAAAATACTAACATAAGATTTTTTTGTGATAAAATTGGAAGCTGTTCTAAATCTATTCATTTTTTTATAAATTAAACAGAAAATCAGGTAAAAATGTTATTAAATTGATAAAGAAAAAGCAATATTTTATATCAATCATATTATAATTAATATTATAACAATATAATCATTCATTGGAATAATTTTGGTTTCGATTATAAGATATATTAAGAGGAACAGATTTTGAAATTTCAAATACTTTATTATATTATATTTATTTTGTCATATTTTCATTACGTTTATGTTATGATAGTAACGATGAAAAATTTAGGGATCATTTTCAATGATAATCACATTTTAGTTATCTAACAATGGTGTTGTTTCCTTTGAATGATATTTTTTAGTTAAGAAATTGCATACCTTATTCATTGCATCAATGCTGATATAACGAGTTGTATCCAAATTTACACTATTACTTCAATTGTTATGAATAATAATTTATATATATCCAATTAATATAACTGTCAGAAATGAGGAGTAATAAAAATGAAATAAATTGATTTTCACAATTAAAAATATCTTCATCTAGAACTTTTTTTTTACTATTGTATTTATGACAAAAAAAGAACGAACTTTTGTTCTAAGAAGCAACTAAATGACTATGAAAATCAGGTAAGTAATTATTACTAGTAGTTTACTTTTATACAATAAAATATCTAATGATAAAAAGTGAAGTCTTTTAAATGAGAACCTATTTTCATATGTTTGCCTAAAATGATTCCTGAAAGTTTAATTATTCTATCAATTATAAAAATTGTTGAATTTTTCAAGAATTAAATTTTATATATATTTACTAGGGTAAAGACATCTAAACGAACCATGGATGATTTGAAAAAAGAAGCGGCATGAAATGATAAAAACATCATTTAAGAAAGTTCCTATATAGTGTTTCACTTATGATTTGTCATATTAAAGGGCAGTTTTGTGGGTAATAATAAAGATCAGCATTATTTTTCACCTTCAGAGCTGGATTCACCCGAATTGGTGACTCCTGCAGTAGAAAGTTATGTATTAACAGTGCTATTTTATGTAAAGACATAAAAGGTAAATAATGTTCAATATAATGAATGCTAGTTCACAATATTGCTATACTCTGTTTTATCATCCATGTTTTTTTTGTTGTTTTTTTTTTTAAATAAATTATCAATATAAACAATTTTTTAACACAAATCTGCATGTTTTTGTGATTTTTTTTTTATCAGTTATAGTATTGATTTTTTTCACTTTATTTATTTATTTTTTTCGTGGATGTCTCTTTAATGTACATAAATAAAACAAAACTAATCATCATCTGAATCATACATTTTTCCTTTTATTTTATTTTTAAAATTATTTTAATTTTTTAAATTCTTATAATCTATACATTATCAAGAAATTTATAATATTAATTTATAATCATTTATTTAGTAAAATAAAATAAAAATTTTAAGAATAACTACAGCAATTAGTCAATATTTAGTTCTACATCCTTCATAATCATTATTCCAACCAATATAATTCGAATTTCTAAATTTTGTTGATGATTTTAGGGGTGATGGAGATCCAGAATTTGTAAAAGTAAGTACAGAAAATAACTTTATGTTAAACTAACATAACTTCTCGTCACTTTCTAGTTTACAAAGAAAACCTACATAATTATAATTTAATGGATATATCAGAAATAAAAACAATAACAATATTACAATAATCAAACTTCTTTATTTTTTTTTCTCATTTTTTAGATTAAAATACATATTAATGATAGATGAACAGCTAAAGTATAAACGCATTATCTAGATCCTGCTTAAAGATTGAATTTTGGTAATACCATTTTAATAGGATTTCAGTATTCTTTTTTTTAAATACGGGTAACCTTTTGAAAAGTATTCAACTTGTGGGCCTCTCTAAATAAAGAGAATTTTAGTTAAAGTTCCTATTAAACAACATTACATTAAACTAATTAAACTACTTATTAAAAATTAAAAAAATTGTTACCTAAATATTGTGAAATACTTATACTGAGAAATAAAACTTAAATTTCAAATTAAAAAACATAGCATAAATGCATAAACTAAGTTATTAGACAATGAAGTTATTTCAATTGAATACTAACATAAATAATGCCAATCTGTTTCTCACAGCGCCAGGAGGCTAAAACATCAGCTTTGGACGAACAACTCAAGGACTACATAGCAGAATGGAGAAAACAAAGAGCGAAAGAGGAAGAGGACCTAAAGCGCCTCAAAGAAAAGCAAGCCAAGAGAAAGGTACTCAAAAAATCTCTTAAAATAGATAAAAGATTTTATATACCTATAATTCAATGAATTTTAAACACTAATGGAAAAGAGTTTATAGTCATAAAAGTTATCCTCATTAATGTTTTTTTTTTTCAAATACATTCATCCTGATCATTAATTTACATCAAATTAATTTTTTAAAAGTAAAAACACAGAATATAAATAACTTTAAATCATTACTAAATCAAAACAGAATTAGATATTAATTTAAATAATAGATTAGTACTAAAAAATGTTGTATTTTGTGACATGAGAATTTCATTATTGAATAGAGGTATACATATTTGTGAAAGAAATATCAATCACATAATCATATATGCCAATAATTTTATAGAGCACTGATAAAACATCAGTGCTCTATAAAATTATTTGTGAGTAAAAGCTCTACATAGTTTTTAATTAACAAATTAAAAGAAAATAAAAATATAAAACTTAATTAGTGTACAACTCAAAATTTTAATCCTTTAATTTAATTTTTTTTAAACAGTTTCCTTCTAATAATTATTTTTTTTAATATTAATGAATATTGGTCTGAATTTATAAATAATATTAGTTTTGAAAATTGTATATTTAATTGTTTAAAATAATAATTTTTCACTTATGATATTATATTATGATTTTTAGGTCATGAGAGCTGAAGAAGAAAAGAGACTTGCTGAAAAGAAAAAGCAAGAGGAAGAAAGGAGAGTCAGAGAAGCTGAAGAAAAGAAACAGAGAGATATTGAGGAAAAGAGGCGTCGACTTGAGGAAGCAGAAAAAAAACGACAGGCAATGATGGCAGCTCTTAAGGTGAATACTTAAAAAATATATGATTTGTGGACTGAATCAAATCTTTTTAACTATCTACTTAAATTACATTAATACGCTACATGAACTTACAGGATCAAAGCAAAAGCAAGGGTCCAAACTTCACAATCAGCAAAAAGGAAGCTGGTGTAAGTTGCATTTCATATAATGTACTTATTGAGGCTAAGAAAAAGTCTTTTTAAGTATAATTTGAAATATAATTAATCATTTATGTTTAGCTAAACTTGTCTTCAGCACAAATAGAAAGGAACAAAACAAAGGAGCAATTAGAAGAAGAAAAACGTATCTCCCTTAGCATAAGGATTAAACCATTAAGTATTGAAAATCTAAACATTGACAGATTACGATTAAAAGCTATTGAACTATGGGATTGCATTGTTAAACTGGAAACTGAGAAGTATGATCTTGAGGAAAGGCAAAAACGTCAAGATTATGATGTATGTATTGACAGTAATAAAATATTTAAGTAATAGGTTGACTGAAAAAACTTTTAGTAATATTTTATGTTTGTTTCTATTAGCTTAAGGAACTGAAGGAGAGACAAAAGCAGCAACTTAGGCATAAAGCACTGAAGAAAGGTTTAGACCCAGAGTAAGATAACAAAAATTTTTAACTTAATTTAAACACTATTTAAAAATCTCAAATTAACCATAACTGTTTTTTTTTTTAGGGCTTTGACTGGCAAATATCCAGTAAGTTAAATCATACTTTACAATCAATTGGTTATAAATTAGGAGAAACAATTTATTTATTTAATTTTCATTGTTTCATAGCCCAAAATTCAGGTCGCATCTAAATATGAACGTAGAGTTGACACAAGGTCATATGATGACAAGAAGAAACTTTTTGAGGGCGTAAGTACTTTTCTAATACGCTATAGAATTGTAATTTTCAATTAGTTGTTTCCAGATTTTGTTGGCAATTTCAGAATTTTGTTAAAGCATAAATGGTTTTATCCGAGTTATAATCAAAATTAAAAATTAATAATTCTTTAAATAATGTAAAGGAAAAAAAATGTAGGTTTTTTAAAGGAAAAGATCTTTTTAAAAAAGAAGGCTTTTAAGTAAAAACCTATTAAAATCTAATTCATATTATATTATTATTCTGAAAAAAAAAAAATGTTTAAGTGTTCTTAGAAAATATTGCCAAAATAAACAGCATCATTTCTTTGAACAATAAACAGGTCCTTTTAAAGGGAAAAAGTTTACTTAGCATAATTTAACTGTTATTGTTATTTGTTATTTAAAAAAAATAGTTATAAAAGATTAAATTAATAGATATTTTTTTATCAAGATAAATATTAATGTTTCATAAAGTCACTTCAATGTTATATTAAATTGGACTTTTAGGCATTAATTAATTGACATAATCAACATATGTCACTTGTAATCAATTGAGTTCACAATTATATTTTTATAATGATATAAACTTCTGAATTATTAAAATTTATTGTTATTTCTTTTCCAGTAATTCAATAAATTAAAACAACGTAGAATCAATGTAGACTAGCATCTTTATAAAAAAAATATATCGAAAAAATAAGTACTGTATATCAATTTAAATACTATAATTTATTTATTTTTTCATAAAACCTACTTGGTGTACATATATCACAAACACATTGATGAAGGCTCATATACACCTTCCAATCTGATCTCCAATTTAGGAAACACACTGCAACTTCATTCTTCAATCTCGTCTTTCACCATTGAGAAACCCAACCTGATCACACTCTAATGGCACCGTTTTTGTTGAAAAGTAAAAAAAAATTGTGGTTACTCTTACAACATTGTTGATCCTTCATATGTCCCCATCAAAAAGAAAATTTTGGGCAAAAAAGTGGCTAAAAGAAAGAAAGAAATTTACCCATTCAATATGGATGGTGCTGCTGTCCCATTGCCCCCGCTTATTTTTGTAGCTCTCCAAGAGATCAATAAAGAGTTCATTCTACAATTGTTTTCAGTTATTTCACTGAGAAAACAAAATGAAAAACTTATTGAAAAGCTTGCAGTACAATGAAAACAAATACTAATCGCAACTGAGGCCCAACTGTGTTACACACTATCCAATCTAGGAAGGAAAGTGGAGGCGGTCTGTCTTAAGTTGGCTAGTAGGATGAGGAAGACCATCCGACCTTCCTAAATCAGATTCCAGCATATAAAAATAAAGGCAGGCTGTTGCTATTTCACCAATTTATTTATTATGATGCAAATTTTCGGCCTACAAGCCATCCTCAGGCATCTTAAAATTATTTAAAATGCATATATTGTCATATTTAAGTCCAATCCGGACCAAGTCGAAATATACAGCTTCAAACTTTAAAAATAAAATAACAATAAGGGAGCCATCTAGGTTATCACAGAAGAAATAGCAACAGCCTGCCTTTATTTTTATATATTAAAGTATTCACCTAAATCAACAAACATACAGATTCCAACTTTTTTGTTAGGACAACCAACGTACACACTATATAATTTACCATTTTCATCCTACATACATTTAGGGCAACGGATCGGATTGGATTGAAAGGTGTGTTTGAGCCTTAAGACTTTAAAAACTTATTTGGTTCATAATGCTATAGCTTAAATAAAGGTAAAATTGAAATATTTTACTGAGAATCTTATATGTTAATTCTATAGCAGAAAGTGATATAATTCCATTCCCAATGCAAAGCTATCACGCGAGGACAATGATATTTGTGAGCATTCAGTTTTTATAATTTCACTATTATTTTTTTTAAGTAACTTACAAAATTTTCAACCACAAATACAAATGTAATTCTCAGCATTTAGTTTTCAAAGCATGCTTTACTGACACTAGTAATTCTCATTTGAGGATTTCTCCATTCGATTCTGGTCACTTATGATTTCAAGTTATAAAACGTTATTCTAAATTTCTAATATTGCTAGATTGAAAAAAATATGCAAATGGAAAAATATGGGCATTTTTCATTTTTTGTAAAACAGTTCAAATAGAAAAAAAATAAATATATATATATACAAGTATATACATATATGAAGAAGGGATATCACTTAAACATAGTACTAAGTGCATGCACTTAAAATATTTATATAAACACTATATCATGGTGTGCTAGGGTTGGGAAACCTTGACTGCTGAAGAATTAGAAAAAATATGGAAGTCTAGATATGAACAATTTACTAAGCGAAAACATGGTAAGTTGCTGGTGGGAATGCAAATCCATTTGCTCGAGGAATGATCCCTTTGAAGTACAACTAAGACTGTGTACTTCAACAAAGTTTGTTTGTTTTCCCTTTAGATGGTTTGCCTACAATCCCAACCTTGTGTATAAGCGTCAAATCTATGTATATGTACAATATTTTTTTATTATTTTTTTTGTAAATTTTGCAATGATTTTTTTTTTTTTTCGGATGAAAGTCCACTAGTCTAGAGAAAAGTTTGTGAGTTTTTAAGCATGTTACACAGGGTTTGGTGGAGCAGAACAAGGAGATTATTGAAAAACAATGGATGGAAAAAAGTGATCAGTTTGGCAGTCGCCCACAAAGTAAGTAGGCAAAACTCATAATAAAATTTTAATTCACCAATCTAAAATTGGTGACCATGATGTCATTAAAAAGAGATTAACCATATGAAAACAATAAATTAGTTCACACATACATTTAAAATAACTGCCTCACAATCAAGTTCATTAATATATTTTATTATCATATGATAAATATATCAAAATCTATATTATATCTGTGTAAATTCTGAGCTATATGAGAAATTAATTGTCTCAGGTTAAATATGAATACAATAGTAAACATAAGAAATATCGGTCAAACTTTCTCTGGGCTGGATTACAGGAATCATTTGGAAGGAGGGGAGGGCAAACTCTAGAATGCCTAAAAAGAAGAAAAATATAGTGAGGGGAATAAAACTGCTTTTTCACAAATTGGATAAGCCAGACAGGATTAAAATATCCTATTTGTGATAAAACTAAAAAAAAAAATCATAATTGAGTTACTATTATTAAATTTTTGATTTTGCCCCCTCCTCCCCAAGTATTGGGCACTATTTTCCTACACTTTGCCTCTAAATTTAGCTCAGGATACTTTCTCATCAACCTTAACCTTTCTTTTTAGCTTCAGTGATACCAAGAACTTTTAGCTCTTTTAAATCTTTTCAATGAGTTCATTTTCCTTCTCATTCAAAACTCCAAATAGTTTTATGATCTAACAGATCACTTTCCATACTTCTTGTTTTCCGAAAAGACTGCCCACCTCTATTTATTTCATTGTATCTGATAATATACATTTGAATAGACAGATTATCAGCCTAGCCCTCGGTTTAGGGGTAGCATACTTTACCAACCTAAAGCTTCCAAGCCACCAAAATTCACTTAATAACCACTAATAACCCAGACAACACAGTCCTGAAAAAGACCCCAGGTTATTACTTAGCATTGATAGGGAGGAAAGACATTACTCCAGAAACCCATTTGATATAATTCTTTTCTAACAATGTGTTTATTACTATAATTTACAATAATTATTTCTGTGATACATCCTTTTTAATTTTTTTAAACAAAATTATTACAATTCAAACAAAATTTCTTGGTCTCAGATTTTACTAAGACTGCATAAGATAGACAAATTCATGCGAGCAAAGAAAAAAAGTAAGTTTAATGATATCCAATCTTGGTTCTACTTGTAATATTCATTGTTTCTGAAAGAACTGGACCGAAAGGGCCTTTAAATCAAGTTGAAGTTCAAAAATTAAAAAAAAAAAAAAAAATATCTTAAGATATTGGAGAGTAAATAATTAAAAGGAAAACAAATGTAAATAAACCTCCCAGCACGTGAAATTTAAGCATGCAAACAGTTTTGAAATAAAACACTTAATTTTGCATGAAGAAATATTTTGTTTTTCAAAAGTTATAGCACATCAATGTAATGTTTGGTATAGGAAAATATAACTATTCTATAAATTTGTAGTATTTTTATGATATATTCAACCTTATGCAATTTATTTATTTCATGATGTACATACAATTTTTATTTTCAAGCGAATTTCAAGTTGCAGCCACCCATGTATATACATATACAGTGAAACTTCCCTGTAACGGACACCCAAGGGGAATGATATTTTGACCGTTAGAGAGAAGTGTCCACTAAAGGGAAGTTTTGAAGGAAAAACAGATTTTTAAGCAAACAAGTACATTATCATTTCGCATGTTTAATGATATTATAATGCAACAAAAAATATACATGCATATAATAAAAAATTTACATACCTACTTATTCATTTTAAATAATAACAGAAAATATAGTATCTGTATACATACATATAAATTTAGATTAAAAAAACAAAACATAAAACCAAGAAAACATTATTAAACAAAGTAATGCGATATTTTCTTCTGATTCTTCTTTTGCTGGATAAGTTTCTTTTCAGTGTTGGCCTGGAGAGAAGAAACGTGGAAAAACCCTTCGGTATCCTCTGCCTCACTGAAGAATTTTTTAAGTCTATTGATTTGTCTATTGATGTATTTTCATAGGTGGTTCGTCGTCATCAGGCTGGCTCTCCATCTCTTCATATTCATTCTCGATAGAAACATTGTAATTTTCATGAACAATGCTGCTGATATCCAGAGAATTATCTTCAGTTGTGGCTTTGGAATCTATCTCAGCGTATGATAAATCACTTAAAGGATTATACATTTCCAATAGTTTAAGTAGTTCGGACTCTTCATTTTGGCCCATGTCACTTTTAACAGCATTGGAAGGCTTTGAAAATCCTGATTTGACAAAACAATTCTTGATTGTGTCTTCTCGGATTTCGTGTATTGAAGAGGAAATCCATTGAATGGCATCCAATACAGTGATTTTCTTTGCTAGATCACTTGCACATTTTGCATCGTCCATGTTGGCTAAGACATGTCTTAAAACACGTTTTCTGTAGTTCATCTTAAAAATTTTTATTATTCCCTGGTCTAAGGGCTGACAGGCTGCAGTTGTATTCGGTGGTAGAAAAATTATTTTAATATTGGAGAGTTGATGGTGTGGGTGAGATGCCGCATTATCCATGAATAGGATAATTTTTCTGTTTTCCGAATCATTTTTTGATTCATACGAGAAAGCCATTCATTCATAATTTCTCATGTCATCCAGGCTTTTTGGTTAAACTTCCATTCAACATTCATGAGATTCAAGTTAAGTCCTTTGAAACAGCGAGTTTTTTGTGCTTTTCCGATAACAAGGGGCTGTTCAAATTCGCCCACCATATTTGTACACAACAGCACGGTAAGTCTTTCTTTTGAAATTTTCCCACCTTGGCAGCTCTCATTTTTAAGGCTCATTGTTTTATCAGGAAGGGCTTTAAAAAATAAACCCGTTCCATCACAGTTGTAGATGTTCTTCGGATCATAAGAACCGCACAAATCTTCTAATTTGTTGGTCCATTCCATTACATCATTATCAATAGACCCACCTTCCCCACTGACACTTTTCCAGGAAATATTATGCCTCGATTTGAATTTATTGAGCCATCCCACAGACGCTTTGAAATCATTAGCTCCCTAACTCTTAGCAACTTCTAAGGCTTTTTCCCTAATCAGAGGTCCGGAAATGGGAATTTTTGCCGCACGAGCTCGGCAAAACCATTCGTACGTGGCATTGTCAATGCTGAGACCAATTGTATTTGGAAATGATTTTTGTGAATGGATATTACCGTGTTAGGACCATTTTTCTAACAATTCGTTTTTCTTTTTCAAAATTTCACTCACTTGGGTTTTTCCAATGTTGAATTGTGAAGAAAGTATTCGAACACTACTCCTATCCCGCACACTGACATTAATTAATTCTATTTTGTCCTTTAACGATAAATGTACACGAGAGGACTTCATGATTGACCAACTACAGGCGTAATACTGAACTGAAAATAAAAACAACACTGGAAATCCGCTCATTGTTAACACACGAATCTAATTTTTTTTGGAAAACAATTGGGATTGTTATAGGCGACGTTCTTAGAAAAACATACGACAAAAAATAGGCAACAATGGTATTAGAGGTTCTTAGAAACTGAGCCATGTTTTGGCTCTACTGTCCGTTACAGAGAGATCAAATACAGAAATATTGAGCTTAATAGCTGTCCGCGTCCGTTACAGAGAGAGTCCGCTAGACGGAAGTTAAAAATACAATAAAATCATTGATAACGTCTCGGGGAATGAAAAAATGTCCGTAACAGGGAGATGTCCGTTAGCGAGAAGTGTCCGTTAGGAGAAGTTTCACTGTATACATCAACATTTTATTTTGCTTTTGGTAGGAACTACAGACCATAAAAAACTTTGATATGATTCCTACCAGCCATTTTTCACTTATACGAGCACAGATAGCATGGAGGAGGACACAGTCTCTTTATCTTGTGAATCATGGTTTCCATGGTGCAACAGCAAAACACCAAGACCTTGATAACCAATTTGGGGGTTTCGGCAACAAGGGACCAATTTTTCCCTTGTTCAGAACAACTAGTCCCAATTTTATGGCAGCAGTCAAACCAACTATGAACATTTTAACACTCAGGTTTAAAGGCATTTACAACTAGGCCCAGATTCAGGACTTGTGGCAATTCAGGGTGAGCAGGTCACCAAGGACCTAAATGTTCTTCACTGAGATAGACCACCCATGAACCTGAGCTCCAAGCTAAATATTAAAGTCCTAGAAAACTACATCATGATTCTGATTAGAATACACATAGTAGTGTCATCACTCCTAGCCCAGTCAGCGTGAGTTACCCCAAATAGACCATTAGGACTCATTTACCCAGAGAGGGATAATCACCTGAGGATCCTGGCAATTAGGCCCTGAGGGCAGTCACCCATTCAATGCTGGCCATGCTATTCTATTCTTAAACCTGTGACTATCTGTATGTATGTATATAAAACAAAAAAATTCTATTATGGGTAGCTGAATTTGGAGAAAATGAAAATTTAGTAGTGATTATCTTTCTTCCATTACATTTAAAAGAGCAAAAAAAAATGTAAATTTCTGGATAATTTTACATATATTTTATTAGTTAGTATTTATACAATGCATTTTACCCTTAAGAATCGAACTTTGTTATTTTATTTTATGATTAATACTTCATTCAGAGATAAATCAACAAAGTTATTATAAAATAACATTTAAATGTATTCCTTGAATACATTTTTGATACAAACTAAGTTAATATAGATTCATTGAATAATAATATTTTAACAAATTAAAAAGGATATTTAAGAAAAATTGTATTTCAGCTAAATTGCCCAAATGGTTCGGTGAGAGGCCTGGCAAAAAGAAGGATGCTCCTGAAAGCCCTGAAGAGGAAGAAGTGAAACCAACCGATGATGATGTAGAACCAATCTATGCTGAAGAAGAAGAGGAGGGAGCAGAAGAAGAGGCAGAGGAAGAGGAGGAGGAAGAAGAAGAGGCTGAAGAAGAAGAGGAGGAGGAAGAAGAAGAAGAAGAGGAGGAAGAGGAAGAATAAATAATTCAGGTTATTTCTGTACATTTGTTTCTAATGAATAACAAAATCATTATTCATTTCCGTTGACTGGGATATTTTATTCCAGACAAATACCAGCATATGAAGGATTTTATATACCTTAATTTCACATGAATGCAAAAGGAAAAAGCATTTGATGCTCGGATCTCAGAAACTGTAATAAGAATTGATGAAACATTAAACTCTGTGTTTAATTGTGTGGATTTTATATTCATATCTGTGCACAAAACACAGACACATATATAACAGTTTTTGTTAACATTTAAAAGTATAAATTATAGGCACATGTATAAATGTCATTACCCAATTCATTTAATAAATATATATCTCAACACTAAAATATTTTTTATCAGTTGTTCATTCTTGTAATAAATGTTTTAATAAGTACCTCATTGTATATGACTAAAAATATATTATTGATTTTAAAAAATGTAAACTTTTATTAAAACTAATTTCATTTGATACAAAAATGTAACTTTTATTTAAACTATATTAATTCATTTGTAAAATACAAAATATAAATGATACCTGAATATAAATTGTTCAAAAATTGCTTTTGTCATTTCTGGATCAAGATTTCATAAAAAGAAATCTATCTGATGGGCAAAATGTAAATATTTATATTATCAGCACATATATTATTTATTTGCTCCTAATTAAAGTAACTATTGCCCATGACTATTATAGGCTGTCATATTATAAAAAGTGAAGAAACTAACAAGCTGAATGTCACCAACCCGTTGACTCAAATTCTAAAACTTCCTTTATTACCTGAATCAATGATAGGATTTCTATCTGACTTATCAAAAAAGAGCTAAAATAGCTGACTTATTTAAAGAAAAGAGCTGGACTGGAAAAGCAGAATACAAATATTTCTTTCTATTTTTCTCAGTTTTACTTCTTTTTTTCCAATTCTAGGGTTAATACAGATGATGATTCAGGACTCCAAGAGAATATAGAATAATGGTTTCCATCATGCTCTGTAACTGGCTCTTTTCAACACCCTGCTTCTCCAAAAAATTACTTGTAATAGAGATGGTTGCTCTACTTCCGAACCAAAGCCCTTTTATTGAACAACTTCTTTCTCCGAATTTCTCTCTAAACTTTTCTTGTAAGCAAGAAATGTATTTTATATAAGTATCCTCTTTTTTTGTGTCTTAACGTACTGATCCTGATCATTAGTTTCAAATCTTATTGTAAAATCTACAATTAGTGCTTCCTTTTCTGTCACATTAAATTCTAAAATATCTAAAAATCTTTTCTTCTCCAGCAGTTCGGCAATTTATATTATTGTGCTGGCGGGTGACTAGGAGTATATTTTTTAGTCATTTACCCAATAGATGAGCTGAGGTTCCTGACTCCCGGCCACATTAGCGGCAGAGGGGTCCAATATCTCTGTTCGCCTGGCCTCTGGTATTCCAGGGAGAGGAGCATAATTCACATTTAATTTGAGCATTTGTCCATTCTGAACCAGTGAGAATCTTTGTGTGATACATGAATTTATTAGTCCATTGGTTTTATTTGAAACGGGGCACACTTATTCCTTGCCATTTGCATTTGATCCAATTCTCAGACAATTATTGTCTCAGGGACTGTCTAACTTATTAACAGGGACTGTCATTTTTGAACTTCATCAAAAATTCATAATAAAAAATTGACCGAAATAGGGTCTCCCTCACCTTGACTACTAATTTGAGGAACCTCACACTGAAAAATATCCAAGCCTCTGTATCGTCAAGGCGCATACATCATGGCGTGTTGGATAGTAAACCTATCGTAGCCTTTACTTTAGCAAACTATATCTTTAGATTCCAATAGAGATGGGCGCAATTTGGCCAATGGCACTGTTAGTAACGGATATATTAGAGAAGGAAAAACATATCTATTAAGTAATTAAAAAATTAATTTAGTATTTCATTGAAATGTAAGTGGTCCATTTTCTTCAGCCCAATATCAATGTTACATTTCTGTTTTATGAATAATGAGATCTGTAATTACATTTTTTCCTTCCCTCGATTTCAACACATTGTAGTATTTAAAGATGAATATTCTGTACTACAAAATTATAGTTCACAACGAAAATAAAACTCTTCAGCTGATGAAATTAAACTTCTCTCAAAAAGCCAAATTTAACCTTCATGAGTAGAAATTAGGCATACAAACTTCAAACAATATACCTAACCTATAAGGTATGTATGAATAGGATTATTAAAATAAATCCAATGGCATGTCTTCACGTTTGGTATAAAAAATAATTTTGAAAAACCAACCATTATTGATAAATGGTTCTATAGAGAATTACAGGGTAAAACTTCAAACTGCAGAGCATTAAAAGACAAACATTTAAACATCAGGCATCTTGAGATTTCATTATTATTCATCATGGCATCTCAAGAGAAAAAAAATAAAATAAAAAAACCCAGATTAAGAGGGGAGTCAGTCACAGGAGATAAATTTTCATTTAAAATATAAGTAATGTATTAATGTAGCTATGCATTTAAGCATTGAATGAAAAGTTTTAAAATATGCTCAGTGAGTCAATCACTATTATTAACCCCAAGCAGTACAGTTGAGTTTAAATATTTGTATTTTCGTTGGTATAATATTCAAATTTTGTTTGAATCTTTTTAACATTTTTCTTTTTTTTTTTGTTTTATTTATTTATTTTCACTATCATTTTTTTCTTATTCATTCCACTTCAATGTAAGGTGTGAAGTGGTTCAGATAGCATTATTACTTGTCCATCTAAAGCAGTAGATTGCAATATTCACAAATAAAATAATTTGAAAAAAAAAACTGATTGAAGGAAATACAAATAAGTAAAGATCTCATAAAAATATATATAGTATGTAATTCTGTATCCAAAAGATTCTTGTTATGTAGCACTTGACCAGTGTGGTATTAAAATCAAATTTTCATTGACAAACCTGTAAAAATCACTTAGCCAATAAATTGATCGCTTTGTTTTTTAGGATAGGGTATCACTTGAATTCATTCATTACTACTTGAATTCTTTAGTATATGCTAATGATATATTATAAAATAGTTTTAGTTGCAGCTCAACATTTAGTTGAATGGAGAAAAAATCAGTATTCTATTTCATAGTGAGAGCTCGGTCACAAGCATTATAAAGAATTGCAATTATATTCAATATGGTGCTCATGAAACTTGTTTTTTTTTTTTTTTTTTTTTTTTTTTTTTTTTGGCAGCATTAAATAAGCGTGATAAAGATCAGAATTGAAACGGAAAAATCATAGAATTCATACATGAACAAAGGAACCTGTTTCAAAGGGACATCTTTAAACTATTATTATGTAGTTATAACAGTCACAATATCATTTACTCTGGAGAAATAAAACATAAGATTTAATAGAGGCAAAGTACGAAAAAAGCAGCTTTGTTTAATCTAAGACAAATTATTATACATTTAAATACTGCTGAGCTCAATTTTTGAGAGACAAAGCAATACGATATAGTCTAACAGAGGAGGAAATAGATACCACTGAAAGCATCTGAAAAATAAATAATTTAAAAACCACAGAATTATCCCTTTAAAGTATAATATCTATTTATCAGCCAAAGAAGAGATGAATAAAACATACATTCTATTATGTTGCTTTATTGTTTTCACTAACATTTTAAGTCAAATTATAGGTGTTCATAAGTGGTAAAGAACAACAAGGAAATGAGAAAGTAAGTTTTGTATAGAGACAATATGGTACTGCTAGAAGTACTATGTCAAAATTATTATTCAAGGACCTTCAATTTATCAGAACAAACCATTTTTTTTTTTTTTTACCCTCTGCAAGATTAAACAATGAACAACACCATGTTTGATTATTTAACTAAGGATATAACGGATCTTAGATTTGGAATGAGTATAAATACACAAAATGATTCTGATAAAGGCATAATTCTACCACAGCGGAAAAAAACAATAATGAATAAAAAAAATCTCTAGTGCAGGGTGTCAATACCATCATTTTGAACTAATAAAAGCATTTATCAAATGCTGATACAGATAAACTTTAGATTGGGAATAGGACTTTTACAAAGTTATTTATTGGGCACTGATATTAAAAATAATAAACCATAAAACGTTACAAATTATTACAAAATGGTTTATTATTAATTATTAGTTAAATTTATTATTAACTATTAATATCATTATTAAATGTTTTTTTTTCTTTGATATAATGATTCCAAAACATTTTATATATATCCTATATCTTCACAATTGGCTGAGATATGAGTGTATGAAACCTCCAATTAGCCATCATGTCGAGCTCTGAGGATCATCTTGGGTTGACCTGTGACTTTAATGCTAAATCTAAAAAATTTTGAGGTGTGAACAATTTTTTTTTTCCTGGTCAATAACAACAGTTTATTATTGAAAATAATAAACTAAAAAGACACATTTTGTTTCTTTAAAGTTTGATGTTGAATACGATCTATATGCCAAGAAACTGTGGCTTATGCCCATTTTTTGAGTTTTAAGCATGAATTTTCTCACCATGGCTGTTTTCCCATTTTTTTTCTCGGATTTCCAGACTTTTCTGAATTAAAAAATTCCCTGACTTTTACCGGTCGCTAGAAACCCAGTAGTGGATTTAACACTAATGTTTTATTAGAATTAGAGATATTAAATAAGGAATGAAATGGCAAATAAAATATTTTATGAAAATTATCATTGGAAAGTTATTAAGGTCTCTAATCTACTCAGATAAGAAGCTAAATCACTTCCCAACATAGATGTTCAATCTCTGTCTGATATATAAGTATCCTTTCATAAAATGGATTTAATCTGATGTATCCCAATCATTTTGAAGTTTATACATAACCATAAAGTTGGTGCCAAATCCTCTACCTGAAAGAACTATGGTTAGAGCATGCCTCTTTACAATCCTAAAAAGAACTATTGGCTTGGAAATGATACAATCCAATTAATAAACATGTCACGGATTATGGTGAAGAAAGGTTTCCCATCTCTCAATATATTAATATTAAATATCATTTATAATTGCAACATTAACCTTATTAAGGCCAAGATATTAATTCATATCATGCAAAATAGGTTTGTTTGGGCAACAATTTTATTGAAAATAATATCAAGTCATTTATTAGTAGAAAAAAAAAATTTTAAATAGAAAATACATTTATTGTAACAAGTAAAACAAAATAAAATGCATTACTTATATTTATCTAGATTATTAATACCGATTTATAATCAACTTTAATAAATTCATATAAAGAAATAATTATTTATAATTATTTATTTATAAATAATTAACTATAAAACAAGATAAACCAACACAATTTGAATCACTAACAATTATTCATAACTTTAGAAGAATCATTATAACAATTATGTTCAACAAATATTTAAATATAATGCGTATTATTTCATGGGATGTAGATGTATAGAATAATTAATGGCTGTGTTGTAGGGCTACTAAAGGCACTGAAACATTAAAAAAAAAATTTAGAATATTAATTCAGCTTATAATAATTTTAAAAAATAAGAAAAATTAAACCAAACACTTAATTAAACAGGCAATTATAGATTTAAAAAATGTCAAATGTTTAAATATTTAGCAACAAACAAATTTTAATTTTTCAAGCCAATCTTCCACAAAACAGATAGAAATAAAATGGCAAAGCAAAGGAAAAACCACTTCCATGATAAATAATGATTCATTGTGTGAGAAAACAATTTCTTCTGCTGTTTACGAAAAAAAAAATACCTTTTAATTATATTATAGCAAATAAATGCATAGATGGAAAAGATAAAAGGTAATACAAAACAATTTCATAAAAATAAAAAATGAAATGATCTATATCCTTCATTTGAAATCTACCGTTGAACAAGTAAACATAATTCCAAGGATATATAATATATGCCTTTATTACACATTATAATGGCATAATACTGACAGAAATATGTTGTCATGACTAACAAAATTCAAAAAGAATGAATTTAATATAAAGAAAGATCAAAATTGCTGAGAAAATATTCATGACTACCTAAAATTGGAGGACTGTCCTCAAAGGAAAAACGTGTTTTCAAGAATGCTCAGGCCAATACAATGCAGGTTCTTTTCCCGCATGGGGATGGTGATGACTTTATCTACAGGTACAGGGGAGCGAGAAGTCCAGGGTGGTGAGCTATCTTTTTATCTGAGATAACTTCTAACCCTCTAGATTGGGATTTGGGCATAGACTGAAAAAAATATATTTTATCACAAATGACTCTGATAAGAGAAGCAGAGGCTAAAAACCTAAATGTAAATAAGAAGAAAACAAAGTACATGATTGTAAGCCAAAAAATACACCAACAGGATCTACGTGAATGGAAAATCATTCCCTAAGGTAGACAGATTTAAATATCTTAGCACCACAGTAACCTCAAGAAATGACCAATTTACAAAAATAGACTAGTATATAATAATTGTGAATAGAGCCTTACATGTTTCAAGAATGCCGAAGTCCCAAAAAATCTCCCTATAGCTTGTGTTAAGGGAGTACAACAACGTGATATGCCCATAATCTTAATGTATAGAGAAGGACTAAAGAGGCATGACTTATCGAAAGACAATATGACTTGATACAAAGTTAAGATGCACAATGCATGCAGTTCAGGTCATGCAACTCTGAACAGTTAGAATGTCTCTATAAGACATGAATACTACAGAAGTTAGAACCAGAATAATAAAGGATAACACAGATCTACATACCGCAAATATGAAAGCAATAGACAAGAAGCAAAAGTGAAGTAGGCTGGTTAAGGCAGCCAGATTTACAGTAGAGCCAACAGAAAAAATAAAACATATATATACATATAAACTTCTGTATAGTTGCTAAATCCATTTATTAACTGAAATGACACTTTAAAAAGATTTGCTTCATAATGAAAATAATTATGCATAAAATAGTTGACCATAGTAATCCATATGGTCAGGAGGGAGAGGGGGGTTAAGGATCAAAAATAAATTAAAAAATGGTGCAAAACTTTTAAATTAAATAGATTTACAGTATTTTTTTATTTTATTTTGACCTCCCCCCCCCCCCCATAAAATATTCTCTTTAATAAAAATAATTATTTTTAAAATGATTGACTATTTAAAATTATAAAATAAACCTACACGTCAAGATATTTTTAGTTAATTCAAATATCCTGAAAGACATACACATAGTTACACTGAAAAAGATATGTCAGTACTTTTTTCTAAACAAATAATAATCACGTATATTTAAAATTAGTCAATTATCCTTGATAATAAATCCATCAGGACAGTATCAACTATGATTAAATGATTAAAATTGTAAGATTGGCACATTTAATGCATAAGTAAATAAGATCCAAGCATTAAAAATTATTTCCTTAATTATGCTGGAATGTTCCAGATACTACATAAAGGAATAACTCCTGCAATATACTATTAAAAAAAAAAAAATATTAGCTCTCAAATACTTTCCATATAAAAAACTATGAACTATAATACACAAAATATCTGCAACATTTTTAATGAGCTTTTTCTTACATTATAAAATACAAATTCATTACTTCTTCATCATATGATAGAATCAAACTTGATACAAAAAACATTTAATAATTAAAATCAAAGGATTTGCTTATATCATTGTTCATGTCATAAAGCAAACTAATTTCAAAAGTATTTTAGAAAATATAGATACTTCAAAAACACACTTTGAACTTAAACATACTTCTTTAAAAACAAAATCATTTATAAATATAAAGAACAAGAAAAATATCCAAAAGTAAAATAAAACCCAAAGCATGACTAAAAAAAGAAACCAAATTTATTACACTTAACTTATAAGTATAACTTTGTACATCCATCTCATAATATAACATACAAAATAAGGTAAATAGCTATTTACCTACACAATTAGAGCCAACACGTTCAATTAATAATAACAGTTTTTTTAGATGGTTTTCGGTTTCAATTCAATAGCCTCCATATTTGTCCTGTAAAAGTTTGTACGTGTGATTAAGAAGAATAAATAATAGATAAAAAATAATTATAGAACACTCAATTAATTACTTATTTAAATTAGATGATTTAAAAATCAGAATTTGAATATTGTCATAATTCATAATTGAAAGACCATAATCATAATTTGAAGACCAGCACTGGCGGAGTAAATTTTTTTTTTTACACTCTCACTTTATACTTTTTTTTACACTTATACTCTACACACGTGCAAAAGATCCCATTCCTCTTAAACACCATTCCCATGTCGTATACCGCATCCCCTGTTCCTCTCCCAACTTTAACTCTACCTATATCGGCGAAACTAAAAACCTCCTTAAAGATCACATCACCCAACATAAATATTCCATCTCTTCCCGTAACCAGACTGCCTGTAAACTTCATCCAATTAGAATCCCTTTCCGTCAATCAAAAAACTGATATACAAAACCTTTCTCTAACCTACTCCCAAATATTCAATTTATTAAAAAAACATAACTTTTCATTACCCATTTTTTTTTTTTTTTCCTGTGACAACTCCTTATATAGAGTATTTATTTAAATTTTTTCCTTAGTAAATTAAACCCCTATTATTATTATTTAAATTATACTTATTGTTTACTTAACTTTAATTTTATTATATTATTTTATTTTTTAACTCGTAACCTGTATTTATTTCCATTGCCATTTTTTGCACCAGTTGGAGTGAACGTTTTTTTTTTTGGGTGAGATATTAATTTCAAATTTAATTTTTTTAACATTAATTTTTTTATATATATATTTTTCTAAATATACTTATATCAATACGTTTTTACAGTTTTCAAATCAATTGTTATGTCTTTTGATCACACAGCATTTAAATTTAGTGTTAGTTTTATTTCAAATCAGTGAGTTGGTAGCATTGTTTTAACGGTTTTCCTAATTCCCGGTAATCCATTATTAATATTCAGTTGGCGCTTGACCACACGCCTCGCTGGTATGTAATTATCACGTTTTCTTTACATTTCCTCCTCCTCATTGTTTCTATCCTTCTTCTTTCTTCACCACATAGGATTTTTATCTATTTTTGTTTTTGGGGCTTACATTATTTTATATTTTACTCCTTCATCTCATCATTACAACAATGTCAACTTCTTTAACATCATAGTCATCTTTTGCATAACTTACAACTATCTCTGTATGCTTTACACATTACCAAACCTTCATACTATTTGTCTTTTTAATTAATAGATTTCATATATTTCACTATTCCCTGTGTAAATATCGCATTATTTTTATTTTCAATTAATTTTTAATTTTTACATTGTTATTTCATTTATTTTATTTAATTTTTTCATTTGTCTCTTGTATTATGCAATTTAGTGTTATCTTTTTTCTTTTTATACTTCATACTTTTTTATCTTACTTGTATTTTCTGTTTTTTATCATTTTTACTGTTACTGGTCCTGCCTCTTTCTCTTTTTTCATTGTTGCTATTTTGTTTTCCTTTTAGCCCTGAAGATGGCCTAAAACTTAGGCCGAAACGTCGGCACAATTATATAAGTTCGCTTATAGTAGTCTAATTCTTTGACCGCACCCCCCGACCAACTTCTCCCTTTAAATATAAATATACGGTCAACAATAACTCCCTCCATTATACATTTTTTTTCTTTGATTTAAAAAAAAATTTAATTGTTTTTATTTTTTAATTTTTGATTTTTTAAATTGTATTATTTTTAATAATTAAAATTTTCTAAATGTGTGATATATCTCAAAACACAGCGCTGGATAAAGGGCCATATCGCACTCCTGGCAATATATTTTTATTTCCCACCTTGTATTCTTCAGAATACATTTTTTCGACATATTTATGCACTTGATTATTCAGTAGCAAAGCAGAAAATATACTGAAGAGATATACAGGGTAAATTTCAGATAAAGAGAAACCCTACTTGGCCGTAAAAAAAGGGATGGAGCAGGATAAGGGTTGGCTAAGTAGAAGGAAGCTGAAAATGACAAAAACAAATTCCTATGCCCTTTATCGGTTTTGAAGAACATTGCTACTTCTTTAAATAGTCTACAGATGGCGATCGTTAAAACTAATATAGAAGCTAGTAGCAGCCAGGCGCTAAACAAGACTCATATATGAGCTTGTAGCACACTGCAATCAACAAAGTAGTATATGAGCAGCGAAAGGGCTAAATGACAGTCTAATTACTATTTTACATTTTTATACCTCTAATTATTATTTTTTTTTTTTTTAATGGCTAGATCAACAAGGGTCTACCACTGGCTAGTAAATAACTATACATATATTTTAATTTAAATAATATTTATCGGTAAAATTAAATCCAATAAACATTGTATCTATCTATCTTTCAATTTTTATTATTTTTAAATATCTTTAACTATAAAAAAAAAGGTATACCTGAATAGATGATATGACCCCACTAGCTAATGAACTAAGCTTTCCAGCAACTTTTGTGACACTTTGTTTCACACTTTCTCTCACTTCTTCAAGATCTGGTGCCTGTAGTTGACTTGAAATATATCCTCTTTGGTGAACATTTTCACTCCTACCAAAATAGTCAGCTGATGATATACTGGTAGAGCCTTCAAACCTAGAGAGATTTGATTTTTGTTCCCACTGTAATTTAACAAATAATGTTTAGTTATATATTTCCCAAAAAATTAAATTTAAGTGAAGAAATATGAATTAACAAACCGTATTTTCAGAGGAATCAGAAAAATATTGATCTGATGATATAGACTTAGCAGTTCCAAATTTCTTTTGAGCAACAGAAGTTGTTTCAGACGGAAGACTTACATTCCTTTTAACATTATTGTTCTGAGATTTATGGCCACTATTGTAATTGTTTTGTGTTTTAAAGCCATTATCAAAAGTGGTTTGAGATGAAAAGCTACTATCATAGTTCATTAATGTTTTAATAGTATCTTCATTGTCATCACTTCCCGATGACATCATGCGAGACTGTGATTGTGGTGAACTTTTGTACCTAAAACAGAGTCAACAGAATAATCAAAAACAAATATAATAATTTTAAATATACACAAACAGATATATTGAGCATATGATAACATCAATAATCATCCATAAATCAATTACCTCAAATTCATTTCAAAATACATAATTCTATACTGGCAAAACACATACGGCTTATCTTTTAAGTCTGCTTAGAACACTTATCATAATATTTAGGTTATAATTTAAAAAAACAAATATAGTTGACAGATATACAGGATGAAATTTTAACCAAAATACACACAACATATTGTAAAATAAAATTACTCAAAAATGCTTTGACAAGATAGATAGATAAATTATTTTTTGAATGAAATTTCGCTGAAATAAATGAACACAATTCGTTGGCTCAGTTTACTGAAATGCATTATGCTCTTTTTCATTCATATTTTTACTTTCCCTTACCTATATACGAAGTATATAGTAAGGGGAAGTATTGCGATCGTGAAAATTTTCGAATTCGAGTTTTCAACGGAAATACATGTTTTAAGGTCCCCTGAGTCCAAATGACCAAGTCTCGCAAAATGGTCTGTGTGTATGTGATCAGTCTAGCTCAAAAACGGAAAGCTGTACGATACTGAAATTCCATATTTAAGGTTAGCACATGCATGTGATGTTACAGCAACATTTTCGTCAAAATCGACTAACCGGAAGTGCCACTTTATATAATCGATTTTACACATTTTTACAATTTTCTCGAAAACGGCTCTAACGATTTTGATTAAACTTGCCTAAATTATTCTTCATGAAGACCTTTAACTTTTCATATATATGGTACATCACCGAGGAATTGCAGGGAAAAAAGTTATGATGAAAAGAATATTTTATTTACGTATAACTTCAAAAGCGTGCAATTTATGGTAAATCATCTATGCACTTGCATGAAAGATAATTAAATTATCTAAAAAACAATAAAAGAATCATCGAAATCGGACCAATAATAGCAAAGATACAGCGCATCGGACTAACCGGAAATAGCTATTATATTAGGGATATTACACTTTTTTACAATTTTCTCGAAAACGGCTCTAACGGTTTTGATGAAACTTGCCCAAATTATTCTTCATAAAGGCCTTTAACTTTTCATTTATGAAGTAAATCACCGAGGAATTGCAGCGAAAAAAGTTATGATGAAAAGAATATTTTATTTGCGCATAGCTTAAAAAGTATGCAATTTATAGTAAATTATGTACAAAATGATATGAAAGGTTATTAAAGTATCTAAAAAAAAAAAAATCATCAAAATCGGGCCAATAATAGCAAAGATACAGTGCATTTTATGAGGAGCATAAAATAGATGGATAACCGAGCGCATCTGAAAGGAGATAGATGCGACCGAACCTCATCCCACCAATCCGCCAATATGTTGTAAACAATTCGCTCTGTAACAAAGTAATTTAAGAATAAAAAGACGGAAATTAACTTAATAATTTCTACTATCTCATTATTTAATGGAAAGAAAATGTTTCCATAGAAACTAAACCAGCAACTTTTAAAATATATTTGCAACTTGACAAAGTTAAAATATAGAGGTAGTGTACAGAATTGTTGTACTAAAATTGTTTTAAAAACTATTTTATTATACTTAAGTGGGAGAAGAATTGAATGCTGCTGAGTTTATTTCAAGTATTGTTTATGTGAACTCTTTAGAATTATATTAAAAAGATAATTACTGTAGGGCGGTAAGGGAAAGTTGTGTGATGCGCGCACCGCACCAGATTTTTTTTTACTAAATAAGAGTTTTCCAAGGGTAAAGAATTACGTCTATAAATTTCTGTGGTCCAAAAGCCCTTGTTCAAGAAGTTAAAGCAAAATCCTTCAACGGGTTTTTGAGATCCATTTTGCAAACATACAGAAATTCCTCATAGTAAAGAAAAGAATATATGAACATATATCGTATTTTGCCTCTCATTATTATAGCAATAAAAAATGGCTATTTCAACAGTTCAACACCTAGTCAGATCAGCCCTACACAGAAGATGAAGGATAAAATATCCTTATATTAACCTGTATTCCATTCTCAATTTTAATTGAAATAATATATTTGCATTTTTTCACTATATTTATTTGATTTACTTTCTTCTTTATTAGTATTGCATTAATTATGTTGACATAGATTTACTTACTCCATGGCTCTAGAGCCCTTGTAGGGCCTTGGCCTCCTCAACAATACCTCTCCAATCCTCTCTATCAGCAGCTCTATTTCTTCTTCTTGGTCTTCCACAATTAGTGCCTTTCAGCGGGGGGATGCATTAAGCTAGGTTTGCCAATCTTCCCGATCAACGGTGAATCTCCTCATACCATTCAACATTTGACCTCTGGCGTTCCATTTGTTCAAGAAATGTCGTTCTTGGGCGTCCTCTTGGTCTCTTGCCAAATGAACGATATTACATGGTCTTGAGAGAATCCCTGTGTCTTTCCATTCTATAGATGTGCCCAAACCATTTCAATTGTTTCCTTTCTATCGTTTCCATGATAGAGCACATCTTGAGTTCCTCTCTGATCCGTTCATTTCTTATGAGGTCCCTTCTTGTTTTTCCAGCCATCACTCATAGGTACTTCATTTCCGCTGCAGTGATTTGACTTCAGAGTTGGTCAATTAATACTCAGCTTTCTGCACCATACAGGAGAACAGGGAGGTACGCCATCTTGAAATTTAATAATTTTACATCCAGCCCCACCGTGTTACATATTTGATAGTAAACAGCATTTGCCTTTCCAATCCTTTGTGAAATTTTCCTTTTCCTGAACTTTGCATTACATATCCTAGGTAAGTGTAGTCCGACACAACTTCCATATCTTCACCGTTGCAGGAAATATGGATTTCCTCTTGGATCCTGCCCACCTGTAGGATTTTACTTTTCGCTATATTAATCTTCATGCCTTTCCTTGCAAGCTCTTCAGGCCAATCTGTGACCGCTTGTTGTAATTTTTGCTGGGAATCCGAAATTAGAACTATGTCATCCGCATAAAGAAGAGTCTGTATAACAACAGGGCTTAGGTTCCGTTGTCCAAGATGCATTCTCTGTTTTGTATAGAAACATAATGTGACAACTTCATCCATATATAATATACAGGATAATGGACTCTGGCAGTCTCCTTATTTGACTCCCTTTTCTATTTTAAATACTTTTGACTCCTTTCCATTCAGTTTAATAATTCCATTTGGTTCGGAACAAATTGATTTGATGGCTTCTGCTAGGTTCTTAGGTTTTTCCTCCTTAAGGCTTCCCGTATTTTCTCTCTTGGTACCAAATCAAAACCCACTTTTATAAAAAGAAAGGCTAAGAATATATTACGATCCCGATCCCAGCTCTTTTCAACAATATTTTGTAGCAAGAAGATATGGTCCTGAGATTGTCTTCCAGGTCTAAATGCACCTTGTTCTTCGCCAATGCGATTTTCAACTAGATGTCTCAGACAATTTTCTAGGATAGAAGTGTTTAGTTTATATACTACAGGAGATAGACAAATAGGCCTATAGTTGGAACATTCGCTCTGGCAGCCTTTCTTGTAGATTGGTACTATTATGTTGCATTCCCACTCCTTTGGGATCTTTTTCTCATCCCATATCCTTTGAAAAAGGTTCTGTAGGGTCTGTATTGGTTCCATATTGCTGTACTTTATTAATTCAGGAGTGATGTTGTGCCTACCCGGAGCCTTTCCTATTCTCACCCTGAAGATAGCCCTTTCCACTTCATCCTCCTCTATTATGTCTTCAACCAAGTCATTGTTCCATGTTGTATTTTCACAGGGATCTCCAGAATTAGAAGTAACCGAAAACTGGTGTTCGTAGAATCGCCTCCAGGTTTCCAGCACCTACTCCTCTTCTTCAGACACTATTTTGTTTTCTGTTTTTTTAATATTTCACATTTCCGACCTCCTAGAGCCTTGATTTTCTTCCAAAATAGCCTGTTTTCTTTTTGGTCTGAATCAGGAGCTTTTCCAAAATCCTCTCAGGACTTCTGCTTTGCTTCTCGAACTGCTCTTTTGAAAAAAAAGAAAGATAACAGACCCATTAACTAAATTGCGATATCGCTTAGTTAATGGGTTTTGGAGCTGTCCAATGTCAATCTTATTATACATATGTTATATTTACGTCTCTTACAGTGTGTTTTCACCACTAATAACATACGATCGCTTCCTATTTCATCCCCTTGAATGACTTTTACATCTGTAAAATATCATCTGATCTCTCGACTGGACAGAAAATAGTCTATGGCAGTATTGGCATTAAATGTAATATTATGTACTTTTTTTATAAGGTTAAACAAATTTTCCAGCTCTATTTCTCCATCGTCCAATCACTTCCTCTGTAGATCGTCCTCTGCATCATCAATTCATCGCAGCTTGGGCCTTCCTCTCCTTCTTTTGCCTCCTGGTTTGCCATATAATAATTTTTTTCAGGTATCTATCCTTTCTACGTGTCCAAGCCGTCTTATATGGCTTGATTTGAAGTGACTATATTCAGTTCATTATATAGTTCCCGAAGTTCTCTATTATTTCTTATCTTCAATTGGCCATCTATACATACTGGCCCAAAGGTCTGCCGAAGTACCTTTCTTTTCCAGATCTGCAAGATCTTTTCACATTCTCGGGTCAGGATCCACGTTTCACCTGTGTATGTGACTATTGGCCTTAAGATCATTTTATTAATAATCAACTTTGCTCTCTGTGACAGGTTCCAAAACTGCAGTGTTTTTCGCACTGAAAAAAAACATCTTTTGTCTGCTACTATTCTTGCATTTATTTCCGCTATCATGTTATTTTTTCCCATCACTAAAGCCCCTAGGTATTTGAAGCTATCCACTTTCTTAAATGTGAGGTAGAGCAGTTGCAAGCGGTTGTCCTTCCTGCCCCTCATTTTTTGAAAAAATCATACATTGGGTTTGTTCCTTATTTATCTCAAGACCCAATTTTTTCCCAGTTTCTTCAAATTCCTGTAAAGCTCCCGTAAGTGCAGCTTTTGTTCTTGCCGTTATTACCACGTCATCAGCATATGCCAAGTATTGGGTAAGTCTGTTATATATTGTTCCTCCTGGGTTTATCCTGACTGATCTGGCTACTTATTCTAGCACAATACTGAATAATACAGGAGTATGCACATAATAATATAATGTAATGAACAATATAAAAAAAAGAAGATTATATCAGTAAATTGATATTTTATTTTGTACTATTATTATTATGTTGGTTATAATTATTTGTTCCACCAGGAACCTAGAATAAAGATAAATGATGAAAAATTATTTAAAACATTTAAATAAGTGTTGACAGTCAATTTAAGACTACACTTTTTTTTCCTATTCTTAATAAAAAAAATATACGGAAATATATAAAGGTTGAAATTATTTCACCAACTGTTTTATTAATTTAATATGCTATGTTTCAGCTTCCCAAGCCATCATCAGGCATATCATATATGTAATAAATATGTTAGAATACATAATAATAATAATATATTAATGTCCAATCCAGACCAGATCCAATAAACCATGGTGGTAAAAAAGTTAATGTTTCACTTTAAGTCAATAAACATAAATAAATATACAGTATGATTGAGACCAGAGGATAAATGAGAATAATAAATGTCCAGTGCTGCTCATAAAATGCTACACCAAATGCCATTTTATACTGCTGGCATGGCGTAAAAAGAGAGTTTGGTGAGAAACAATCTTTTTACAAACAAAGCTCATGTGTACTCCACCAGTAAAGTATGGTGGCAAGGGCTGCTTAACTGGGAAAAGAATGTTAAGAAAAGAAATGTTAAGAGCAAGCAAATAATCATAAATATAAACAGTTTCATGGAAAAAAAGGCTATAAAAAAGCTGTTTTAATTTAATTTCACTCCAAAGAAAAGTTTGCGAGACCAGTGGGTATCAATACATTAGACAACATATCCTAGTAAATGGCTTACAATGGATTGTAGCTGCTGCTGGATGAGAATCCGAAGTCATCAAAAAAATCATGAGTTTCGACATCATGCGATTTACCAAATTTATTGGAATTTTCTTGGTGAATCGTTTTCATGTCATTAAGTGCTGAGTGAGATATACCCCTGAAAACATGTTTCAATTAATATAACAAAAAAAAGTTTATCAAAGAAGAATTTCATATTCAAAATTTGATGAGCATTATATGCACATAAATTTTTAATATAAAAAGATAAATAAAATAATTCACTGGTGATAAAATATTTGTTCTGAGAAAAGCTCTGGAAAAATTCTATTAGAATGGTGGATATGCACCAGTGACGTAAATAATTGTTTGAGGTGAGTCTAATTATGCTCTGTATAGTATGTTTAGGAGGGAGTTTGAAAAATGTTGTGAGGTAAAGTAGTACCTAAGAGGTATGGATAAATGTTCCAAGCGTGACTTACCAGGAAGCCACCAATGAGCAAAATTTTTACTCAAGCCTCTCGGCGTTAAAGAATTCAACACTAGAAAAAATAATATTAATGGTGCTTTTTCAGATTTTGATAAGATGTATAAAGAATGGCCATGAAAAGGTAGAACTTCATCAAAATTCAGCAACAGGAATCCACTAGGGATTTGTGGCAATATTTACTGTTTAGTTAAACAGGAAAACATCCTGAATCCATGAAATACTTGAAAGTAATTACAAAAATGATTGCAAGGAATCAAAAAAAAAAAATTAATCTTTCATGGTTTTGCTAAATCTTAAACTTATCATTATTATTTGAACATTATCATTTGAACATAGCTTATCAACTCCTGAATTGCAACTGTTAGTTATATCAAACTATGTCAAATTAAATCAATGACATTATATTTTTAAAAAGGCTGCAAAAAACAAATGCCCAGAGTATACTAATTTTGTCTTAATCTACTAAAACTTTAAGAGAATAGCAAAATGAAGATATTCCCAAAAAAAAAACAAAAAAAAAACGGTATTTTATTTAAAATATTTAATCAAAGAGAAGCTGGCTGGGGGTGTCTAAGAAAGAAAGCACAGCAAGTATTATACTTCTTTTAATTACACTGTGTGATATCTTTCTTATCTGTGTGATACTGTATGATGTATATATGTATCTATGTATGTGTATATGTATCTATGTATGTGTATATATATATATATATATATATATATATATATATATATATATATATATATATATATATACACATATATATATATATATATATATATATATATATATATATATATATATATATATATATATATGTGTGTGTGTGTGTGTATATATATATATATATATATATATATATATATATATATATATATATATATATATATGTGTGTGTGTGTGTGTGTATATATATATATATATATATATATATATATATATATATATATATATATATATATTTTATATATTATAAATATTTTTTTTTTTAAACTGCAATATTTTATTCGCACCTATAATTTACGATACAATCAGCGAATGTGATATTACATTTACAATGATAATTGATATGATAAGGCATGAGGGAGCGGTACGGATACAATACACCAGCACCCAGAGGTACATTGTGATGTGTTAAATCCATATAGGTTTAACATATATTAACATAGCTGTAGATGTTAATTTTCTGTCTGAGTGGTAATTTAGAGCGTCTTTGTAGTAGGAAATATAGCAGTCTCAGCCATAGTTTTAAAGTTTGGCTTTTATTCTTGACATGTGGGCCCCATGTCAGTCTTCTATCAAATGTTAATCCTAAATAAGTCACTTTGTCGGATTGAGTTAACAGTTGATTGTCAATGAAAACTGGTGGGCAAGTATCATGTCATAATGTAATGTAAATGTTAAATGTCGAGATTTTTCAAAATTCAGTTTTATTTTCCATTTTTTTTACTCCAAATTTGTATCTTGTTGAGGTTTTGTTGTAGGTTTATGAAACTTGTGTAGGTCAGTGTATCTAGTAATAATTGCAGTGTTATCAGCAGAAATATCAGTTAGTATGTTATTGTTTGTCGGTAGGTCGTAAGCGTAAATCAAGCACAGAAATAGTGCTAGAATGGAACCTTGTGGGACTCCTGCTCGAATAGCTTCGATGGATGAGATCTCCCTGTCTAACAAAGAAAAATTGGTCGGAAAGGAAAGATTGAATAATAAAGTAATATGTGTGTGGGAATAATGGTCTCAATTTGAAAAGTAGCCCAAAGCGCCACATCCTATCAAAAGTCTGAGAGCTGCCCAAAAATGCCCAAGAAACATATAGTTTTAATTTTAGTTCAGAGGATATATAATCAGTGACTCGGTGTAACTGTTGTGTTGCTAATATGTCTGACTTTTTATGTCTTGAATTTGGTAAGTTGGTTTGTTGGGAGCAAGCACGTTTAATGGCAGTCTATGTACAGCAGGCCTAAGGTACCTGCCTCTCGGAGAACACAGTCTCAAACCCCAGTACTGATAGTTAGCGTTGTAGTCCCCTCCTGCAAGAAAGGAACTACCAAGAGCCTCAAAAATCTTCATGAACATTTGTTCTGTAATAATATATTTTGGGGAAAAATAAATGGCAGATATATTAACATTCTTGTGTTTGATCTATAAGTATATTCCAGTGATTCGTATTTGTGGAGTAGAATCAAGATAAAGTGGAAAATGTTTTAATGCAGATTTGATTACTATAGCTGTTTCTCTGTGTGCTGTGTTATAAGGGTGATTTGTTCTATATATAGTGTATCCAGATATGATAAATTTCATACGTGGTGTGAGATGTGCTTCCATCAGTAAGGCAATGTCTATGCCTTTTTGATGAAGATATATATCCAATTCGGTCTTTGGTTGAAGAAGTCCGTTGATGTTCCAAAGTATGGTTGATATTGATATATTAAAACAGAAAAGATATTCTCAGTTCAAGAAAATAAAAAATTAAAAAATCTCACACTCTTGATCCTAGGCCCATCCCAAGCCTTTCCAACTGAACAGCTTTTTTTGGATCAGTTATCTTCAATTTATCCTCTTCTGTTTTTTGTTTAAGACTAATATCTTCATAAGCTAGCCTCATGGAAGCAATCTAAGGAGGAAACAATATTAAACTCAGTGAGTAAGGTAATCATTCAAAAATCAAATTTTATTCCAAGATAATAAACAAATTTTAATAAATGTACAATCTATGGGTAATTGCCTACATACGCCATGCAATTGATTATTTCCAAAATTATCCAGCACAAAATGAAGTGCTGCCTATTCTATCAAAAAGCCTCTCCTGAGCTATCAAGTTTGACTATTGTTGGCTAAGAAATATTTTAATTGTTTCTGAAATCCATCATAATAATAAAGCAATAATATCATAATAGTTTTTAATAAGTCAAGTATAATAGGGTGCGGCAGGGTAACTTCCTTATTTCATAATTCAATGACCTAACAAAAAAAAAGTAAAGATACCTTCTTTTTTTTTGTAGTTAAACATAGGTATAAAGTTTGTGTTCTAAGTTTCAAAAATTATATCTGGTAAGTGAAACCCCCCATTATAGATACACTGGGTGAACCAAATTCTGCTGTTTTTCATCACTCTTTCAGTGATTAATCATTACTCATAGAGATGGGTATGTTGGACAATTCTTCTCAGAATTTTTTTTTCAGGTTTTCCAGAGATTGTGGAGGATTGGTGTAGGATTTCAAATAATTCCACCAAAAAAGTCACTAGGAATCAGATTGGGTGAGTGTGCCAGTCACTCCAAATCAGCCCACAGAGAGATGAGACCCCCTAGGAAAGTGTTCCCACAAGAGAGCCATTGATCCCCTTAAAGTATGAGCCGTTCCTCGGTCCTTTTGAAACCATGTCACATAAGTCCATTTTATCTAATTGTGGCCAAAAAAAAGAAGCATGTTCACATAAAGGGCTGATTTGTTTGGGCAAGGACAGGGTTCAAGGTCGCAATATAGAAGCGATTTCAGAAGGCGCGGGTTGAAACCACTAAACAGCCATTGGAAAAGTAAGCCTCTTTGTTACTCCAATGCATGATGGCTTTTGTACCAACAGGTTACAAAATTTTAGGACCCATGAGACCACTCTCAACCAGCTAGGACTCCCTAAGCTTCAGGGCACTCATTTCAAATAAGGAAGTTAGCCTGCAGCAGGCTGTATAATGTTAGGTAAAAAAAATTGTTATTGCTTTGTTTCTGCCTAAATTAAAATCATGAAATCTTACTAAAATATTAAATATATCAGTAACTATCATAATGGATTGAAAACGTAAATTAATTAAAGGATGAATAATGTGTCAGTGGTAAAACAATTACCTGGGTTTCATCAACTTCTTTTTTATGCTCTTCATTTTCCTTTTGTACTTGAACTTTCAATTTTTCTGATAATACAGCTTCTCTTTCAACTTCAGCAAAGTTAGTGCTTGACTTCTGAGCACCTAAACTTAATCGATTCTTGTTGCCGATCTAAACAATTTATTTTTTTTTTTTAATTTAAATGTATGGAAACTACATATTTATTATTTTCAGAAACAATATATTTTTAGAATTTACTCATATATTTAATTTCACAATGAAATAAATTGTAGAATTTGAAGAACATATTTCTTAATTACAAACTAATTTAGGAATTCCATAGTTAAGAATTCTTCAGCTTCCTTTAAACACCTTTTATTCTTGCATCTCCTCAATTATCAATCCTTTATACCTGAATATATATTTATTTATCTTATTTTGGTTGGTTTTTATGATTTTTTGAAATGTTTGATTCCCAATTACCTAGTCTCTGTATTCTAAAACAGCCAGACTAATATAGAATTAGCTTTGTATTTATGTTATTATTTTAGGACAATATAGAATAGAATCTATTTTACTTGTGAAAGATAACGTCTTCCACAAATTGCAGAATAATATTATATTAAAAGACAGTGTCGGTTCATAACATGGATAATACTGCCCAGAATAAAAATTATTTTTCATTTTATTAATTTGATAGAGAATCAGGTTTTGAAATAAAGACAGATAAAACAAAATATATGGTTAGTAGTAGAGACAACAATGATTCTCTGATATAGATGTAACAGGTAATGCATAGAGTGATTTAATTATCGGTAGTCTACAATAACTAAAAGAAACAAAATTCAAGAGAAAATAAAGGCTAACCAGAGAACACCAAACAGCTAGACTGTGATTTGCAAGGGAACACCTCAACAGGAGTTCTGATGACTGGAAGGTGCTGTTTTCTGATGAGGTCAGAATCACTCTAAGATCTCCAGATGGTAGAGTTCACACATGGAGACCATACAGAGAAAGATTTGTGCAATATTATTCCTTGCCTCGTCTTTAGTAAAGGCAAGGCATAATATTTTTCAACAATACTCATCGAAAAGCAAAAAAATATATTAACTTTTTGAAAAACGAAAAAACAGTACCTTTTTTATGATGGGGCTTCTATTTATAAGTTGGTATAATTAAATGCAACATTCCATAAATAAAACATCAGTTTCTGGTCCAAAAATGATAAAGTATGCAGCAATGATGCTAATCCGATGTTGTGGTAATGACTCAGTGAGCTAATGAGCAGAAATCAAAGAAGAAGGCAGAATATGAAACGGCGAAGCACTGTTTCAATGATAAGCAAAAAGAAACTAGTATTTTATGAGTCACAAGACACAAGCATTTTTTTGTTATTATTTTTTTTTTTTTTTGTGATAAGTTGAAGAAGCATGAATATTTTACTACAAGTAAAGGGCTAAAATATCGAAAACAGCAATATGGTCAGAGAAAATAGAAAATTGTTGAGAAAAACCCACATCTGATACAAATGATCTTGTGCTATTAATAAATACAAATCTAAAACCTGGCCACCTTTAAAAGTACGACGAGAATAGTTTATCCCAAAACTTTACTATCTGAAACTCTTGCTTCAAGAAAGGGAGATAGCACTTCGAACTACAAAAAAAAAAACAGACTAAAGCACTGGCTGATGCAAACGCATTGATGTTCCTTGAATTAAATCACAAAAAGAACCTATACACGAAAAAATTGCATGATTTCCTAATCTAGATAATTATAGTCAAATGCTATAGTAATAATACAAGGGGTAACAAATACAAACAAATGAAAAACAAAACAAAAGGATAAATATATGTTAGCAAAGGATTATCATAAAAATACATATATAAAACTTACTCCACTTCTTTTAGCTTGAGGTTTTCTAACACCAATGGTTGGCTTTCTATCAGTTGTTGTAGAAGCATTCATAGAAACACAAGGTCCCTTTATTTCCGTTGCAGCATGATCAACACCAGGAGGTTTAGTAGAAACCACAGTTTCAGAAGAACTTACAGTTTCCTATCAGAAAAAAATATTTTACTAATATTAAGAACAGCTAAAATTTTTTAATATAACTGTAATAATATCAAATCTTGCATTGACAGTAGAATATGACACACAGTCCATGGTCACAGGAACCTAGGTACTGGAAACTATACCCTTCCATAAATAAAACATCCGCACCAAAACCGTGCACAAACCAGATCTACTCTACTTAAAATCATTCTTTTAGGAAGAGGAAGGGATCACAATTTTATCACTTAACTTAAATTGGCTTATCTAAAACACTAAAAAAAATTAAATAATTTTTTTTAATTTACTGTATTTAATTTATATGAAAAATGGCAAATAAAATATTTTTCCATTTTTTTTTTTAATAATGTTTCGCTTAAACACAATACATGTAAATTCTCACAAAAAAATTCAGATCCAATAGTCAAGGGTAATAGTCAGCCTAGATTTTAAATAAATCATAGAGATGCAGCAGAATATTCTATACATACGTCATCATTTATAGAAGCCAAACTGGCTGAAATATCTTATATTTCATTTTCTTAATTATTGCCATTGTTTTTATACTAGATAATAGAACTAATCATATGCATAGTTTACCAACTAGGTTACTATAGAAGGAAAGGAATATAAGAAACTAAATGTAGTAGAACCTCACTAATCTGACTTCCACTGGTCCTACCCTCCCGATATTATGACCATCTCGTGGCCCCAATGAACACGCAATATTCCTATATATTTTTTATACACACAGAAAAAACTTATGATTAAAGGAACAGGACAAATGAAGCTGAGAATAATATTTAAAGACATAGAAAACATTATTAAAATTGAGCATTTTAGTAGCTCTGTTTTAATGTAAACATTGGCTAACTGATTAGTGGAATCAAGTGTTTCACTTTTACTCATTCACTCTCTACATATTATTTTGTTATACATAAAAAGTTTTGAACTACTTTAGAAAGGCCCACTCACACAACAATCACCCCTCCCTTCATAAATGTTTCTGACCACTTGAGCCCTTTATTTTATGCTCGGATCAGTAAAATAAAACTGAAGCGTGGTCAAGTTAATAAAGACAGACTTATTGGCAAGTAGCAAAAAGCTACCATGGTAAACAAACATTATTAATTAATGGAATATTTATTTATTTTTTATTAACATATGGTAAGAATGATATAAACAGTTCCAAACGTACAGGATTAAACCAAAGAAAATCTGAAATCATACATTATTTTTCAAGACAAATTGAGAAAATCTACACGCTTATTAAATTTAAATTTGTTAATTTATCTATCTTTATTATTTCCATTACTTTTATTTATTGTACAATTATTTCAGAGATAATTTCAAAAATGTTGTAAACTATTTTAGATCCTAGAAATTTATTCAATACACTTTGAATGTATTATATACATATTTTTATTAAATTTAAAGGTACAAATGTAGTTTACTGTAAAAGTGAAAAAAATAAATACAAATATAAATGGTGAAAAAACATTAAATGAACTATTAAGCCAGGCTTGGCCAACACGTGGCCTGCCAGGATAAGTTGTACGGCCTGGCAGGCAATTTTATATCTCTATTGAAACTTAAGTTTCTTGTTGAATGTATACAAAAAACATTAAACAAATTAAAATTTGCATGTGTCATTGTTATAATACGCAGGTGTGGCTACGAACTAACATTGACATCCATGAGCACCAAATGTCCTGAAAGAATCGGAAAAATTTAGTGAAAGAAAGGATAAAGAAATATTTCATTAAATTAAGACCCAAAAGTTAATTATATTGAATAATAGCATAAAAATAAAGTTAAATTCCTTTTTTTATTTATAACACATAATTTAAAAGCATGTTTCTCAAAAGTGCAGTCCACTGGTAATGTTACAGATCATCTAAGTGGTTCAAACCATTTGGGTTGGCCAGGCCTGTATTAAGTGAATATAATGAAATACCTGCATGAATTTATTTACCTGGGAAAAACTATGGTCTTCAAAAAAATCGTATTCCTTGTTAGATTCTTCCAAATGACCATCCTGATCAATATCATAGTCTAGAAACAGCTGAAAACCAGAGAGAATTAAAACAGGGATAGAAACTACTATCCAAGTAAATAAATATAGTGATGACCATTTATTGAAAAAACAATATGATTATAATTTAAAAAAAATATTGCATAGTATACTGATCAATATGCTTTAGCAGCTATTGGCAATCCATTTATAAGTCCTAAAATGTGTCGCTATAAAGATTGTCCAAATCTCTGTTCCAATTTAGATTACTGTCCAAGAGTAGACCTAAATATTGTAATGTCTAACATTGAGCAATTCTTACTGAGCTGAGTTGTATTTCCAATTCTGGAACAATCTCTTTATTTTTTTATTTATTTTTTTTTTTTTATTATACATTTAGTCTCCTCTGAATTAAAATTAAGTTTGTTGCGTGTAGTCCAATTTCTAAGTCTTGATAGTGTTAGATCATATACATATATATATATATATATATATATATATATATATATATATATATATATATCCTCACGCGGATCTGTAGGGGAGCGTCCCACGGGTGGGGGATGTGGGGATGGTCGGTGGAAATTCCTTGGAAGTTCCTCCCGGCTAAGTCCGATGGACTCCCTGACCAACGATGAGAGCGCCCCTCCAGGCTTGCTGGAGGGTGTGACGTAGGTTTGAACGCCCTACTCACATATTTTTAGTTCACAAAATACCACAAAAAAGTCATGGATCTCTCTGAGGTAAAACGATCATTATCCGGAAGTAAACTAGTCCCCCGTTCGGGTCTCCGGGTGGGGACTACTTCAGGGGATTCATGGCGCAAGTTAAAAATTAGAGATTTAGGTATAGGGACGTGGAACGTAAGAAGTTTGAATACAGCGGGTGGGTTAAAATTGGTGGCACCGAGGTTAAGAGATGCAATGTAGATATCGTGGCACTGCAAGAGGTTCGTTGGCCAAGGGAGGGTTCGTTAACAGAAGGGAACTATTCTATTTGGTATGGTGGGAGCGGTAATTATTGCTTAGGTACTGGATTTCTAATTAGGAATAGATTGCTCTCCGCATTGAGGGACGTCCAATTTTTTAGTGATAGGATATCTGTGGCCATATTTCAGGGGTGGTGGTTTAAAATCGCGCTGTTAAACATACATTCTCCTACCGAAGACAGTGATGATGAAGTTAAATGCAAATTTTATGATAAACTAGAGTGGGTTTATGATAAACTACCTCAAAACTGCATGAAAATAATATTAGGGGACGCAAACGCAAAGGTGGGAAGGGAAGAAGTATACTATCCGACGATCGGTAAAGAAAGTTTAATGATAATGGGATCTGTCTAATAAACTTTGCTATCTCGAAAAACCTAACAATCAAAAGTACTACGTTTAAACATAAGGATATTCATAAGTATACGTGGACATCGCCGGATTCACAAACACAAAATCAAATTGATCATGTTTTGATACAACAAAGATGGCAAAATAGTATAATTAACCTGAGGTCTTATCGTGGGGCAGAATGTGGGTCAGATCATGAATTAGTAATCGCGAAACTTCGACAAAAACTTAATATAAAAAACAGAAAAGAAAGCCGTATTTGTTCCGAAAATTTCAATCTAGATAAATTAAAAAACCCTTCAATTAGAAATCAATTCACGGTAGATATCAAGAATAGGTTTGAAGCCTTGGAATCTTTAGATGAGGATCGCGAAGATGTAGACAAGCTATGGATCGGAATTAGGGATAATATTAAAGAGGTAATAATTTGTGTCTTGGAAAAAGGGACAATAAAAAGAACAAACCGTGGTTCGATAATGATTGTCTAAACTTGTGTGAAAAAAGAAGAGCCGCTAAATTAAAAGCTTTAAATAATTCAAGCGATAACAATGTTGCTAACTTCCGAGCCTTGATGAATGAAACGTCTAAATTCCTCAAAAATAAAAAACGAGAATATCTTAAAAACAAAATAATAGAGATAGAGACTAATAGAATTGAAAACAATGTAAGAGACATGTACAAGGGTATAAACAGATCGCGTAAACAGTTTGAACCCGCAATGAATGGAATTAGAATGATGAAAATAACAATATCCTGGCCGATCCGGGGGACATTGTGAATAAATTTAAAGAACACTTTGAAAGTATTTTGAATTCCAGAAATAATAGTCAATCTCCTCCTTCTGAATATCAGAGTGCTGAACCGTTAATTGAAGAACGGAGTAAGGAGGAAGTCGAAATAGCCATCGGAAAATTAAAATCTCATAAAGCAGCGGGAATTGACAACATTCCCAGTGAAATAATAAAAGCGTGCGGTGAAGCTGGAGTTTCTAAAATACATTTTTGGTTAAAAAGATCTGAGAAAATGAAAAAATGCCTGAAGAATGGAAAGAATCTATACTTATTCCGATTCACAAAAAAGGCCCGAGGACGGAGTGTAATAACTATCGCGGAATATCACTTCTCCCGGTATGTTATAAAATATTCTCGTTGATCCTAACTAGTCAAATCACGGAATATGCCGAGGAAATTATCGGAGACTACCAATGTGGTTTCAGACGGAACCGATCAACTATCGATCAAATATTTTCCTTACAGCAAATATTAGGAAAAAAATTAGAATTCAACGGTGTAGTTCATCAGCTTTTTGTGGATTTCAAAAAGGCTTATGATTCCATTGATCGCCAGAGACTGTATAACATTTTGGTTGAACAGGGAATACCGAAGAAGTTAGTAAATCTAGTAGGGATGTGCATGACCGAAACATTCAATAAAGTTAGAATCGGTAATTATTTTTCAGAGAAATTTGAAGTTCGCTTGGGGCTAAAACAAGGCGATTCTCTTTCACCTGTTCTATTTAATTTAGCACTAGAGTATGTCATTAGAAAGGTGATGTGTACCGAAAGGGGTTTAGATCTAGGTGGTAAAATATCCGTGCTATAATATATATAATGAGAAACCTTACTGTTTTGTAAACATACAAATCAGTTTTGAATGAAGTCCTTAATATCCTCAAATCGAGGCTGCTATATAGTGGTTGTTAGGCAGGTTTTCACTCATCAGGTTCAGCATGGGGTTGACACTCGTGCTGAAATTGATGAGTGATCCCAAAATATATATTTTTTTAATGCTTAATTTAATAAATCTTTAGGAGTTTGATAAAGATTTCAAACTTACGGAATAGACTTATGTGGTGTTTTTGACAAATTTTCATAAAAATAGCGGCGCTTTTAACAGAAATATGAAAAGAAAAATATAAGACTTAAAAGCATCTCAATTAGCATTTATTTATTATTCTAAACATGTAGAACATGTATGGATATCATTTATTTCTACAACACTAAACACTGGACATCTATAGAGGTCATTTACTTCAAAGCGTTATGAATTTGAAACCTTACTCCTTCTTGAAGTATATTAATTTTTGGCTATAGATAACTGAGCTGAAGGATAATTTTAGCTAATGGCTGCAAAGACAAAGCTTTGAAAATAGGCTCTAGGGGATGACTGATACTTTCGGTGATCAAAGTTGACAAAACTGGAATGTAGTTTTCAAATGTAGTTAATGGTTTATATAATGTTTGCGGGAAGCTCTTTAAGGTAATTAGACTTGTACTGCTTGGAGGTGGGGGGTTATCATTTTAAAGGGGATAAAAATACTTCTCTGATCATGACATTAATACATCAAATATAAATTTAAAAAATATCCTAAAACTTATATAAAGTAATTTTTACCTTAGTTCCATGTACTTGCATAGCATGTACAGAAGCAGCATGAAGTTTTTCCTTATACAGCTGTGCTGCACGAGAATTATATTTCTGCTGTGCATCTTTGGTATGACAATTGTGTTGCTGAAAGAATGATTCCTAATACAAAAAGAAAATGTGAATATAAAAAATAGACAAAATAAAATTTGATATTACAAGGGTGAATGAATCAAATATAAACGATACTTATTTTTTAAAAATTTATTGATAAATGTTAAGTACAAACTATACTTTCAGAATTTCTAAATGTAGTCTCCTGCATGATTTACACACTTTTAGCATCAGTTTGGAAGCTTGGATATTCCTTGTTCATTAAACTTTGAGGGCAAATTGTCAGCCAATTACGCAAATGTTCCTCGACTTCATAACAATCAAATCGTTCTCCTTCAAGTGGTTCTTTCAAGGGTGTGAACAAAAAATAGTCAAACCAGGACTATAAGGAGGGTACTCAAGGGTTTCCTAGCCCAAGACTATGGTATGAATTGGGTTTCATCAAATTTATCCCAAGACAAGATCACACTGTGAGGCCCTGGTCCATGTCATGGAAAAAAATTACATTTCTGATAGGCATACATTGTATTTTGTTTCAGTATGAGGTTATTGCCGACTGTAACAACAGTAAGCCACATTCACTGTTGATTGATCGTGAAGAAAATCAAGGAGTAAAACTACCAATGTGTCAAAAGAACCATTGCAAAAATTTTTCCTGCTGAGAGACTAGTTCTTGGAACAAGGAATATCCAAGCTTCCAAATCAAAAGTGTGTAGATCACACAGGAGACTATATTGATAAATGCTGAGAGAATGGTTTGTGTATGAGATAAATCAATAAATGTATACAAAATAATTATCATTTATATTTGATTCACCCTTCTAAAAATAAAACCAAAATTGTTTAAATAATTTTAATTAGTAAACTTCATTCAATTTCTGCAAGTATAGAAAAACCAGAGAATTTTTGAACAGGTATCAGTCAAGGTATTAAATGAAACACAAAAATTAAGTATTGTTTATTTATGTATGCTTATGGAGGGTGTTCAGCAATATAGCATGAAAAAATTCAAGGATTTCAAGGCTGTGAACTGTAAAATTCAAGGCGCTTATTGTCAATTTAATGGATTAAATTTAAAACAAAATTGGAACCATAAAATGTTGTATTTGGTCGGCTTGATAAACTGTATAATTCAGACTTAAAAATTAATTTGAATAATTATTAATGTTGTATTCCTGTTTGATTATGAAAAATTGATACTTAACTTCTTCCACTGAGGGCTCAACGCATCACCAAAAATAGAAAATACAGTAGTATTTCAAGTGTAAATAAACAAAATTCATGTATTGGAATAAATTTCACTACATTTTTATACATAAACTTATTTTACATACAAATTAAATAATCATAAGTATTGGAATAAAATGAAGCCGGCAACAACTAATCCTTGTCACTCTATCCGCGACCTCAAGGGCGAACAGACAAACATATTCTAATGCTGGCTCCATGCCAGAGGCAAATTGTTTGTCAAACAACTTGTCCAATGTTTGTGAAGTTTGAGATGTGAAAGTAAAAATGTACAAATGGAGCATCCATACACATGCCAAACCATTTGGCAAATCGTTTGCCAAATGTTTGAGAAAATATGTGGTTTAAAAACAAAAGTTAAGCAGAAAAAAGTACGAATTAAAATTAGAAATCCAATAAACAACCAAAAGTTAACAAGTTGTGAATCATTGATCATTACAATATCAACTTTAAAGTAACAACAATTATAAAATCCAATATTTAGGTAAAAATGACGAACCCGTTGGACAAACAGTACATCACTGGTGTTGATGGAACGCAATGGCAATTGCAAATTCCTTTGATGTGTGAAACAAAACCACTCGGGAAAGGACAACACCATTGCCAATGCCAACATCGGCTAGTACTTTCACTAATGCTCTAACATTCACAAATACACCGATCCACACCAGTGGTAAACGATTGGCCAAACGATTTGGCACTGGTGTCAGTAAGAAGATGAATGTGAATCGGTTTGAACAAAAATGTGGAGCTGTTTGGAACTAATACATTATTTTATTGTTCTATAACATACATAGTTCACTTAGGGACAGGGAGAACAAGCCGGTAAGGTGAGACAGGACATAGGATGAGTGCGTGTCTGAGAGAGAGGGGCTGATATACAAAATAAGTGCAAGGAGCCTTTTCTAGCATTCATGGGATTAGAAATGGTAAGGGGAGCAACTACATCAACCTTCATCTCAATATTTTATACACCTTTTGCTTAGGTTTTGTTTATGAAAAAATGGAATCAATATACTAAAAACTAAAAATTCTCGATGACTGGCTGTTTTTCAAGCATAATTCCTGATCTTCAAGGAATTCAAAGCTGCTGGACACCCTGTTATATGTTTAATTCAATATTTATAATTTATGCTTTAACTATGATATATGCCTATATATATTGTATGAATAGCATTTATTTTTTATTAAATTTTAATATGATGTGTAATTAAATGCAATAATTATGGTGGAAAGGTGAATATTAGCCATTCTTATTTTGATGGCATTTGGTAGTTTCATTTCATGAGCATTTGAAGGGTGATTTTGAATATAATGAAGTTGGATTATACTCCAAAATAATGTATAATATTTGCTTATGAAAGTGAAATATTTTTAAAAACAGTTTGAAAATCATTTACAAGATATTTAATATTATTATACAAAAGAAATGGACTTTTAACAATTACCACACATATACTTTTCTTCTAATATTTCAATTTAAAACATAGACAGGGAATCCCAGGAGGAAATATCAGTAATTAAGGGAGGTATAGTCAATCAAAAATTAAGTTTAGTGACGCCAACTGCACATTCTTATCGCAATCCGTTTTTGAGATACGATTTTTTAAATGGTTTTCCAAGAAAACCATGTTATTTCTAATCAAGTTCCAAATTTGTCGACTATAACTGAACATTTCTCAACGTTTGTCACCATTTTAGGAATCTACAATGAATTTCCTAAAAGATAACAACCAATTTGTATAAAAATATTGCTTCGTCAGGCGATCATAGCAGCCAAAGAAAAGTAAAAACGAATAATTTTCAGAAATAATTGGTTGAACCTCACGGAATAAATTTTGAGCAACGACCTTTGGGAATTCAGAAAATTTGCTTCATTTCATCATTTATCTAATGATATACCCAACTTCGAGGAGATATTGAGGATGGGAAGTCAAAAATGTTTACAACGATACAAGTATTAAGTATTTATTTTGTCCCAGTTTTGTTATCTCATACCTTGCAGAATCGAAAAATGGTGACAAAAGTTAAGAAATGTTCAGTTATATACAAATTTGGCGTTTTATCAGAAAAAAACGTGGTTTTCTTGGAAAACAATTAAAAATCATGTCTCAAAAACAGATTGAAGGTCTGTTTGACGGCACTTAACTACATTTTGGCACTCCACACTTTTTATTCATTTTCAAGACCTTCCTAAAATTCATTTAAAATTAAAGCCATTATTATCAAAACTTTTATATATTTTATAGTTACATCAAAATGATTGTATTAATATATCACTAGGATTAGAACTTTTATGTTTAACATATTTTTACCAAAGCAAAATTTTTATGATTCTCCTCGACCAAAATCCGTTTCCAGCAATTTGAAGTAAAATAGAGTACTTTTAATTTTGCATATTTTTAAGTATTTTACCTTTTTCACATATTTGACCCTAAATTACATATTTTCATAAATATTTTGGACATTTCGACTGAGAAAATATTTTATCTTTACATATTTGGCCTTAAATTACTTATTTTTATAAATACTTTGAAGATTTAGAAGGTAAAAAATTACTTTTGCATCAATTGTTGGAGATAGCGAAGGGGGAGGAGGAGCCTTTGCCTGTTTAACAAAACAATTATTCTAGGATCGTTAAGTGTTCTCAATCCACTTCTGACAAACATACCTGAATCTCCATACCAGCGAGCCCCCTCCGCTGGGATGTTTGAAAAATATCGATATTTTAAAAGAAATACATCTATATTGAAATTAGAGAATCAAAAACAGATATTTTTTTCTGAAAAATATTAAATAAACAAATAAAAATGCCTCCAAGGATGGCGATGGCTGGTTCAACAACCAAAGAACCAAAACAAACTAGTTGAAAGTCGGCAAGTGGTGTGGTGTGTTCATGTTGCTATCTATAGTGGCTGTGGTCAAGTCAATCATCGTCTAACGGTGTCAGATATTGTTATTTTTTATTTGTTAGTGGGCTTGACTACTAGTCAGGGTATCCAGGGAAGTAGCATGAAAACATTCAAACATAATTCAATGATTTCAAGGCTATGAACTGTAAAATTCAAGGTGCTTTTCGTAAATTTATTAGACTAAATTTTAAAAAAAATTAGAACCTAAAAATGTTGTATCTATAATAAAATGTACAATTCGGACTTGAGAATGAATTTGAATAATAATAAAGGTTGTATTCCTGTCTGATAATGAAAAATTGTTACTTAACTTCTTACACTTAAAGCTTAACACATCGCCAAAAATAAAAACAATAAAAAAATCCACTATAAAAACAATTTCAAGTGTAAATAAATAAAATTCACATATTGGTATCAATTTCACAACAATTTTATTCATAAACTTACTTTACCTAACAATACAAAATAATATGTATATGACAAAATAATCATAATTGTAGGAATAAAATGAATCCTGGCAACCCCTTTTCCTTTTCACAAGAGCGAGGGGCGAACTTATAAGAAGAGAGTAAATCGGTTAAAATTGAAACTCAGAGCTGTTCGGAGCTAGTACATTATTTTACCGTTCCATAACATATCTCGTTGTTGGACCTATTGACCTATAGGTAGAGCGATCCGGTAAGATGGGGCAGAACATAAAAAGAGAGAGAAAGGTACTGATGAACAAAATTAATGGAAAGAATTTTTTCAAGCTTTCAGGAATTAGCGATGATAAGGAGAAACATTGCGTCAATCTTCTTCTTAATATTTTATATATTTGTTGCATAGTAATAATGGAATTATTAGATTAAAAACTAAAATTTCCCAATGACTAGCTGTTTTTCAAGCATAATTCCCAATTTTTTCCTGATGCGAAAAATTCAAGCGGAATTTCCCGATCTTCAAGGAATTCAAGGCTGCTGGACACCCTGGCTAGTGTTCCATATCAAGTTTCGGCTTAAATTTTCTCTTAGTTTTTATTCTCTTGAAAAGTTAGGTTTTCCCCAACACTATTCAGTTTCAGTTCTGCAAGGTTAAAACTTGACATTTTACATTTATATTTTCTTGTTTGTGTTTTGTCGCACATAATTCTCTTTCATGAAGTCGGTTCATATAGCCGGTGCAAACCAATTCTGAGGGACAACTGGCGGAGATTTCTCTTCGAAAATCTAAAGATGCACTCAATTTGTGCCAATGTAACTGGAGTACTTGAGTAATTTGAAGTTTTTTGGTGTTTTTCTTTAGTTTCATTTTCTTGTAGCCTAATTTTGTTTCTTGTTCCTAATGTGTTTTTTTAAAAATCTATTTTACATGTTGATTGGTGCATTTATGATATATTTTTTTACATATTTCACAATTTTTTACATATATCTTTAAATATTTCTGAAATAATAACCACATATTTATGTACAAATTTAGGATTTTTTACTATATAAAAATACCAACTCTACATATTACTATCTATTGCATTACAAATGTGCTTTTAAAACATTAAAATTATATTAAAACTGAAAAAACAAACAAAAATTAATTAATATATCCTTACTTGTTCTATTAATTAACTAAATTAGTAATTTAGTCGGTCATTATTTTTAAAAAATATATATTTTAATAAAAATAAATCTTTGTTAGTACTCTTATTCCCTAAAGACATCATATTCATCAGAAAATAAGTAGATAAACTCTTCTTTCTTAATACTAATGAAATTCCTAAAATCTCAACGTAGAAAGCTAGAAAAAATAAGGACAGGTTGTTGTCCAATTCTACAAAATATTCAAAAGTTACTCCTGTGGTTCCGTGAAAATTGGATCTCTCAGGAGGCAAGAAAAATCTCATTCGAACTCTCATCAACTTCTTTTAATTTTCTCTTGTAGAGAATGTTTCAGCTTTTCATATTAATTTTAAAATAAAATAAATTTTGGATAAAGGGTGGTGCGTGCACAACAAAACAACTTTCAGTACTGACGAAATTAAGGGGGTGGGAGAATTTCGTGAACTAAAGGGGAAGAGTCACTGACAAACAGTGGAACAGACCAGAAACACGAGAAGGAAACGATTCACGGAAGAGAATACCTCCAGGCATCTATAAAAAAGAAACATTTTGTTGGAAAGCCGTGGTTTCTTTGTATAACTGAATAATATTTACACCTGAGGGGATCGAATTTCCCTTTTTATAAGTCAATGTTTCGTATAACTGAATATTGTATAAGTTAATAAATAATTACATAGGACTAAAAGGAGTTTCCCTGGAGAATGAGAATATCTTTATTGAATAATCAATTTGGCGTTAGAGTTCCAGTTAGTATTTGGTAAACATCTTTCTTCAATAATTTAGTTTTAATTGTAATATTTTTTTATAACTAATTGTTATAACTGAATATTTATATAAGTGATTTTCCTGTGAGATTCCACTGTATATTAAATTAGTCTAATAAATAGGTAATGCAGCTACTGTAATTGACTTAAAATAAATACAATAAAAATAAAAATTAGACTTATTTCAGTACATAAGCAAATCCCATGTTTTGATGAGGAATGCATTCAGTTTTTTTAATTTTTAAAAATATATTTCCGGAAAAATACGAGGAGGCAAAGTTGAAATTCTTAATCAGTACCCTGAATAACATAAAGGATCAAATTTTCAGAACTCCAAAACTTTCTACCAAGATCCTTTTCTAGTCCCCATTTGACTGGACCCCATTAGATTAAGAACAGATGCTCCTAAAGAATGCCCCAGACGAAAATAATTATAGAGTACAAAAATGTAAAAAATTTGTTCTGGTTTAATTCAGTATAGGTTGATGTTGCTAAATATTGCATGGTTTTCATGTTATGGAAGAACAAAAGAAAATAGATTCATTTTTTGAGTTGTTTTTTTCATTCTTTTTTATAATTCCAGAAAAAAAACATGAGGTGCTGAAACTCAAATTCGTATTCAACATCCTCAAGAACATAGAAGAGCAAAATATCAAACCTTTCCAGGTAGCAATTCTCGCTATCGGACGAGTAGTCCAGTTCCCCTACTTGTTTCGCGGCAAATCACATGGCCTTGAATCAATTTAAATTTACTTTTTAGGGTAAGTAAGCATTCAAAAATTGAAACATATTTGTTGCATTCATCATAAAAAGATGATTTGCCATCGCTGTATATGACGTTATATTTAAAAAGTTATAGTTTGTGAAATAAAAATTAAAAATCCAATCAATCAATTAAATTTTGTTATCGAAATGGTTGCTGTATAATCTGCTATAGTGGAATTATTGAATCAGCAAAAAATATTTACTTTCATTCAGCAGTTTTCAAATAAGTATAAGTAAATTAGTAATAAGAAAATTTCATAGAAGTAAATTTCAAAGGAATTTGGTCGCCATCTATTGAAAAAAAAATCTTATTAAAAGCCGATGAGCTTTAGCCTTAAAAAGAGATGATGCTACAGAACACAAGAAGAAACAGTGACAGTTTTTGTTGCTGTATGACATATCATGTAATTTATTTTTTATTTACATAATGTCCTCCATAACATTTCTAAGCTGCCAATTTCTTATCATTTAAGTTTTCTTGAAAACGGAAAACACCTGAAAGCTTCCTTATTTGAGGTCCAATAAATATGCCTTCTTTTAGTTTGACACTGTATGAGATCTCATGTAATATATTTTTTATTCACATTATCCTCAGTAATATCTTTGCATAGATTTAAAACGTTTAATATGTTTATATTAAATAAATATTAGATTGAAAAAACATTTTGTCTTTTTTTTTCGCTACACCCACCCTCTGTAACAAAAAAAACAGAATGTATTATAATAATTAACATCATTTTCGGATTTAGGACGACAATATATTTCATTTACTCTTATTTTCATCAATGTCACCAAAAATCATGTCGACCTGTGTAATTAAATGCAAATATAGTGTTTAGACAACACAACTTAGTTGATAAAAAAAAGTTACAACAAAATAGATTAATTCGTGAATTGGTTAAACAAGTTTTAAAGATTATTTTATATATTATAAGTTTATCACTTTCACATTAGTAAGAAATCAAGAAGCATATAATGAAAAAAATCAAAATACAACACCCGATACTGATGTTGATTGAATGTACATCCCTGTTAAGGCCTCCACTACTACAAGTGACAGTAGTGGACACACTGATAAAGTTATTGAAGTGTCTAATACTCTACAAAGGAGAGAGATATTGCATAGTTTATTTTATAGTTTAGCTAGCATTCTTAGTTTAACACAATAAATTAGCAATTAGCACCTTACTATCACAGAAGTGTCACTTAGCTAACAATGTAATACCATAACATTCAAGATAGATGCATTTATTTCTGGAGTCTCACAGTTATTCTCAATTCAAAAATTAATATTTTAACCCTTTCAGTGCTGAGAACGCAACAGCTGTGACCAGTTAAACTCTATGCTGTGGTCGGAGTCGCAACACTAGTAATCAATACTTTTTAGATAAGCTCTTCCCACACTATCACCTAAATTCTCTTTTTCTCTTAAAATTGAGAGAACGGTTCAGTAACCTTCTGTTCTTTGAATTATTATATTACATTACATTATTACAGAACGTAATTGTGCCCGCTTAACATAACTTGTACCAGCGATCACCAGCTGTTTTACATGGCCTGCTGCAGATCAACAATATTCAATAAAATATTGTATATTATTATTTCTTTAATATCTAATAATTAATTGGTAACATAAGCAAATTGTTTGTATATAGTAATTTATTTATATTATAGCATTTTATGTTTTTCTGTCATGCATTACGTGGCCTGCCGCAGATCGACAAGTTTTCAATAAAATATTATACATATTTTTTTTAAACATCTAATAATTAACTGGAAATGTGTTTGAATAAGCGAATTCATTTCAAAATGTTAATTTATTTTTATCATAGCATTATATACTTTCCTGTAAATCATTATTGTTGTTCTGTTTATTCCTTTTTTTTAGTATTTAGAATTGTATGACACTGTTCGTAACAATCTATTCAATTTATTTTATCTCGTTACTTGCCCATTTTGTTTTAAATTCCAATAATTTTTTTTTATTTACCATAAGATTCAAACAGTTGCCATTGATACACACAAACAAACACACTCACATATACAAATTTATTTATTTGTTTTTTTAATCAAAATATACAAACAGTTCCTTGTTCCGATTTTGACGAAAAAGTTGCTGTAACATCCCAAGAATATACCTACCTTAAATATGTAATTTCAGTTTTGCGCAACTTTTCATTTTTGAGCTAGACTTATGATTCACACTCACACACACACACACACACAGAACTTTTTGTGAGACTTTGTTATTTGGACTCAGCGGACCTTATAACATGTATTTCCATTGAAAACTCGAATTTGAAATTTTTCACAATCGTAATACTTCCCCTTATTATATACAGTCGAACCTCTATATATCGAACATGAAGGTCCCTTGAAAAAATTCAATAAATAGAAATTTCAATAAATAGAAAGATAACAATTTTTCACCCTTTTCAGGCTAAAAACAATTACAGATATTCTTTAGGGCTAAAGAAGTACGATCAATAACACTTATTTGAAAAATTGTACAAATTACATCTGTGATTACAGATTTTTTTACAAATGTACATTTATAATTTAATAAGGGCATGTAATAAAAATATGCAAACTATAAAAAATTAATTAATTTTTGTTTTCGTACAAGATAGCTTAGCTTCTAATGCCTATTTGTGTATAATTCATCACCGAAGTCATATTTAGGAACAATGCTCACAACAAGAAAGGCAAAGTTAAACTAAACTTAAAATGAAAATTTCACTCTATATTAGGAAAGAGATTCAGAGAATTAAGGTACTCCTGTGCTTCTTCTGAAACAAGATCTTCTCTGAATTTTCGTTGCTTTGCAAACCAGTGGTACATTAATTTTTCTGATTTAATTATTACCCATTCTTATCTACGTAAACTAAGAGCTCTTTTGGATGACAATAGCATTTTATTTTTTAATTGGAATTTTTTGTTCGATATATAGAAATTTTATTTGATATACAGAATATTTTTTTCTAATACAAATTCAAGGTTCCTAAAAAAAGTTGAATATATAGAAGTTCCACTGTATTTCATAAATAGATAAGGGAAAGTAAAACAGTGACCTGCAGGATAAGAGAAATATTAACCCTCTTTAGGTCCGCTCAAGCCCTATGTTGATTTTTTTTGTATCCCATACTCGTAAAAACTGAGATACATTTACGAAATTACATTACATTTTTCCTTTAACTATCTGTGATATGTTCACGTTGTCGATTTGAGGAAATTTGCAGCATACAATTTATGAAATTTTTTTTTCACTAACAAAAACCATGGTTGGGGTACTTCTGGATCCCACTTGGTATTTAACAACAGTAAAATTTTAGGTGAGATTTCATTTATTTATTTATTTTTTTAAAATTTAAAATGCTGAAAGCAATTAAATCAAGACAAATAGCAAAAATCACCAACAAATTAGGTGGGATGGTATACCCCACCCAGTATTTAATCTTCTATCTCCACCTAGAGTTGGAAGAGTTACCTGTAATTTTACACATATTCACTGATGTGTTTTTTACAATTAATTTATGTTCAAATTTTTGCTTATTTTCTCCTAAATTTTATAAATATTATATGCAGTTTGGTTCCCCTTCCCAGACACTAACGTCAAAGATTCTTTTGCATGCTACTTAGAGGGTAAAGAAAAATATAATTTACATAACTTTATGTTTGTATAATCTAATTACTTAATACATGATTAGAATATAAAAATGTCATTTTGTATAACAAAATTGAAATTTTGCTGGTGGACACACGGGATAGAAACATGAAATAGACCTTGGCACTGAAAGGGTTAAAAATTCTAATTGGAAACATTTGAAGATCGGATAGGAAAAGAGTCTTCTGTCCAACAAACTACATGTAAAAGAGAAATTGAGAAGTAATCAACCAAATCAGTATTGCCTAAATGTGTAATTGAAGAGTACAGATTCCTTAGACTCTTGTTGATTACATTAAATAAATTTTTATGTCGATTTGTGATACTAATAAATGTTAATACGGAGGATTACAAATATTAATGTAAGTGATATGATAAATTTCGACATTCTTTAAACCGAGGCCAAATTATTATAAATGGTTCTAATTTAATTTTTTTACAAAACAAAGAGTAAATAAATATTATTCCACAAACCATTCAAAAACTATTTTAAAGTACCGACATGATATGATTAAAATTGTTTTTTTCATGCAATTTGTGTGACAATTTTTTTATTAAAATCTACCAGGAGATAAAGAAACTACCTTCATTTCTTACAAAAGTTGTCAACATTTAATCTTATTACTTCACTTCAGCTTATGAACCGACAACTTTTAACAGAGAATATAATTAATCTAACAATTCAGATATTGCATTGACAATGTGTCCTTAATAAATGTATTGTTAATTACATAAAATAAAGGCTTACTGCATTAGCATTTCCTCCAAGTTGCATATGTCGAATCTGCAACCAAGTCCAATTTATGTCCAATTGTGTGGATCGAACGAAAGTTAAATGCACACCTAAGCTCCTGTGCACTGCAGAACAGTCAATGCATATGAAAACACCATAGGTTATACTGGCCCATGTAGGATTTTTGGCAGTACAATCAAAGCATACCTAAGAGTAAAATATAAGACAATTCATTGACACAACACTGTCATAAAAAACAATTTTTTCATAAAACTATTCTAATTAAACACATAATCAGAACCTTGTTGGTAGGAATCGAACGAAGTTTTTTGAAAATAAGTTCTAAGTTTTTTTTCTCAGGAACAACTTCAGCCATGGTTATATGCACCTATGAAACCATTTGAGTCACCATATGGTTTTGACAACACAGTAAATTAGCATTGCAGCCACCAGAAAAAATTATACCTTTAACTTTAAAAATTGATTAAATACTTTTTCACAATTTTTGAAAATATTTTAACCTGATTATTTATTTTAAAGGCTGTTTGATTTCTGGTTTTATATAACACACCTTTTAGATTACAGATCGTTAGTAAAAAATGTCATCAATCGTACCCCCCTTACCAAAAATTCAACAATGTTGAATTATTCAATTAATACTGGCTATATAGCATTTCCAAGTCAATTGTTTTCTTTTTCATATCAATTGTAACCTATTCCATTTCAATTGCAACCCTTTCCAATTAAAATGTAACTTTTTCCTTTTTAATTGCAACCTTTTCCATTCCAATTGTAACTTTTTACATGTCTATTGTAAACCAACCGGACTTAAATTGATTCATAAATATAATATTTTATTTCTTTTTTAATTTAAAAATAATTATTTTAATTTAAATTATGACTTTTGAAATTGTTCCTATTACTAAGGGTATGGGTCACACCAATAATAAAATAACTACAAAATATTTTAATGAAATACTAGCAGGCAATATAGGAATGTTTACAGACAAAATTAAAGGTTAAAGAAGTTAGAAAAACAACATATGTACAAAAAAATTATTTTGCGTAAAGTGTTCTTCCAATGAGGCAGATCCAACAGCTTCACAAATACGGCCACAATACTCGGAATACTTCAGCTGCAATTAATGACTTTTTGGCCTCAGTAAATTATCTACACTGCTGGTATTATTATTTTTATGACCAGCTGCCAATTAATTACGGCCACATACTCCCTCTCCCGTGAAAGCGGTGAGAAAACGTGCAGAGATGTGGACGGTGCGACCAGAGCGTATTTGACAAGGCTGAGAGGTAGTGGCTCCATCAGGCGCTGTTTTAGGATCTGTGGAAGGTAGATCTGGAGGTGATGAACATTTGGAATTGGTGGAAATACCGTCGATTTCCTCGGGAGAGCTGGATGGAAGAAATGCCGATTTAATGCAATTCAGCGAGGCATTCGTTGGACCATTTAGTAAGAAAACTTAAAAGATTTTTTCTGATCTAGAAAACACCAAAAATCATAGGTGGGCTGTAAGGGTTTCCGAACAGCGTCATGCCGTAGGAAAACATGAGTAGTTGGCGAAAGTTGTGGTTTTACGAAGATGTTCGATGATTTACGATGAACTGAAGGAACTGTGTGAAGCATCCTGGATTGTTCACGAAGTCTTGATACTAATGTATGGGTATTGGAAGTAGGATGAACATTTTAAAAAAATCAGCGGGCAACTTGATTGGTGCACCCAAAACAAGTTCGGCTGCTGAAGCACTTACTTCAGGTATTATGTAAGATCTTAGGCCCATGAGAGCGAGCGGTAGAATGGAAACCCAATCACCAGTTAGATGAGCTTTCAGGTTGCGGTGCCAACTCTCCATTTACCATTTGTCTGGGGAAGGTAAGAGGTCGTTTTGATGTGGTCCATACCCAGTGATTTAATCAGCTCAGAGAATAGATGTGATTCAAATTGTCTACCTCTTTCTGTAGCTACTCTACCCGGAACGCCATATCGTGCAATCCAGTGGTACAGTAGAGCAGTAGCCTCTGTCTCGGCGGTGATGTCTGTGAGGAAAATAGCTTTGGTCCAACGTGAAAATCTGTCAATAATAGTCAAGGTTTAATGCAACCCATGGACGGTAGAATGGAACCAACCAAATCGAGATTAATATGTGAAAATATTGCAGTAACACTATTAAGTCCAAGAGAAGTAGTGGTATGTTTCCAAACATTAACACGCTGGTATGGGACGCAAGTTAATGGTTTGTGATCGGTGTAAATTATAAAACTGCGTGCTTCTAAGGTATGTCGAAAATATTTGAAATCAGAATATGTAGCGAGTAGTTCGTGATCACAAGTACTGTAGTGCTTTTGAGCACTCTTAAGATCTTTTGAAAATGGTTGGCATGCTTAAGATTGTTGAACGATGCCTTAGCTTCAGAAGTCCACTGGATTTTTCGCCTGTCATGTTTCTTGACAGCACCACACAGATCAAAAAGAGGATGTTGAGTTGCAGCTGTGGAGTGCTCTCCGGTAGAAGTTCACAAATCCAATAAATCGTAAGACCATTGACTGTGTGAATTAGAGGATAACCTTGAATGATTTTGACACGCTCTGGGTGGGGTTCAATTCCAGAGACATTGATAAGATATCTCAAAAAGTCGATTTCGGTAACGGCAAACACACATTTGGAAATACTGATATTAATACCGTTATGTTACAAGCGTTGAAAGAGCATATCAAGATGTTGGTGATGTTCATTTGCGTTTCGTGGTGCATCTAAGAGTGATCTAAATAGATATAAACGAATGGAAGACCATTCAGAACATGATGGATATAACGCTGGAGAGATTACGCAGCATTTCGCAGTCCGAAGGGAAGTAGTAGGAATTCGAATAGCCCAAAACGTGTTGCGACGGCGGTTTTCGGGAAGTCTTCAGGTGCCACAGGGATGTGATGAAAAGTGATGTAACTAAATAAACTTTTGCCATGTAATTGTGAATTAAAGTCATGAAGGTGAGGTACGGGGTAACTATCTGGTTTGGTTACCGAGTTTAACCATTCATTCCGATATGCTCGGCACATGCGCCTACTCTCTTCTCGGAGTTCGGCCTTCGCTTCCTCCTCTCTGCACCCCTGGTATCTTCGCCTCGCTCTATGCCATTCAGAATTGACCGTCTTGTTCTACCAGTACTGTCGGTACGTGACCGGTTATGCCGAAGAAACAGACAACCATTTGTTTTGGGCTCATGTGCATAGATCCATGATTCGTTTAGCTATTATACACAGCCTTTATACACCTTGAACTTTTTTATCATTTCCTTGCACCAATCGACACGAGTCTTCTTTTGAGCGTTTGTAAGATTATGCGGGATCCAACGCGAACAAATCTTTTTTATGGCCAAATGATCATGCAATATCTTATTGATGGTTGTCATAATAATGCCCAAAGATCACCCAATTACTCAAAATGCTTGTCATACTAATGCTCAAAGACGACTCTCACGGTACATCACATGACGATCTTGCTTAATCAATTCACGCGCAGCATCGATGTTTTCTGGGACAACAACCGATTTTGGACGACCTTAAAGGGATTCGTCCTGGAGCAAACGTCGGTCACGACTGAATTTGTTATACAATTTTTTTACAGTGCCGTAGGATGGAGCTTTATCATCCTATACAGAATTAAGTACACCGATACACTCTTGTCTTGTTAATCCACGTCGAAAGTTGTCGCACAAAAATGTTCGCGAGTTAATTTCTTCGTACTATTTCCATATAATCAAAAATTATCGATACGATATATATCGATAATTTTTTTTCGATATTCACATCCCTACTAAAGGATCTCTATATTAGATTGAAACATCATTCGGAGGAGACATCAAGACTTTGTTCCTCCCATTTCTGAACCAATTGATATTATGGAATTTCTCTGCAATCAGACAGACATCCTACGCCAATTGATTTAAGAATATTTTGTTTTGGAGGTCACCTACGAAAACGTCAAAGGAGAAACGTGCGTTCGTACCATCAAAACCAAATCTAAAGCTATCTACGACACCTCTTCCATTTTGGATAGTCTCTGCGGCATGCAAGCGAAGATGGCAACCGGAATGGAAGAGATGGCGATGAAGGGGAGCGGCTGATTCCAGAACCCTCGAGAAGGCGCTTGGGGTTCAGGTGTACCCCAGCCGTCTTTAACGCAGTTTAAGTCATCGTATGTTTGCATTGGGGGTCTGAAATCCCTAGTAGCTGCATTTTATATTCTCATTCAGGACTGATTTTATATTCCCATTATTGCCAATTTCCACCCCACTGCCGTCATTCGCCTACAACTTGAATTGTTCTCAATGAACTATCAAGTTGGGGTACAGTTCTACCTTGCGCCAGTGTTTTCTTATGCTGAATCTGGGATTCGTCATTTTTCAAAGATTTGTACACTCATTATTTATATGAATATTTTAAAAATGCTTCTTCTTCTTTTTCTTAAAAAAGCAATTTTTGTTCAACAATTTGAATAATTTATATAATTTCGTGTTGTTAAATAATATTCATATTAAAACATAAATAGCTTTTTAATTCAAATCACTATGATTTTTCACATAAATTTTTAAATGTTCTCTATTAAATTTAATCCAATAGTTAGTCATTTAATAATTGATAGTTTTATTTATTTTAATTCAAACTATATTTTAATGCCATTCATGTCATTTGTTTCGTTATTTGTTTTTATTAACGTCAAATACTAACATTATATGTAGTAATGATGCTAATGTCTGGATAAAAATGCTGAAAGAGCTTGAAAAATAAAATGAATTAAAGGATAAGTCGAATATAAATTGATTATAGCCATAATGTAAATTTTAAATTGATAAAATATTTTAAATAAATTTTAATGGATTGTTTCACTTTCTATGTATTCTTTTATACTAACAAACAAATTATTTGTCATAATTAGGAGAGTGTTAAAATGATTTTTATTTTGTGCTATACTATTGATTTTGTCATGCAAGTGGCGTTGTGATGGAGCAACTGGTTACAAGCAAGCATCCAGTGATACTTACATTTCAGATGAAAACTTTTTAATGATTTCCGCAGTGCCACTTCAGTGGACTGATTTATCTGAAAAGACTCTTAAATGTTGGATTAATCCTCGACCTTAGACTAGAATGTGCTGTCCAGTAAGTTTTGCTTTTGCCAAAGAACAAGAGTTTTGGACGAAGTCCTAGGTTTAAAATCTGAAATCCAAAATCTTAATTCAACCTCACAATGAACAACACAAACTTCATTGTTCGACATGAATTATACTTACCGAATGGTAAGATCAGGCAAATCATCATCTCCATATGTGGAGAGAGACCTTCAGAGATGAACTGTCTTTCAACTGTGAAACTGAAAGCAATCAAAGACTCGTCCACTGCTTTTGGGATGTCTACAGCCCACGCTTGGATCAGGTTTATGGAATTGACTATAAGATCAAGCTCTTAAAGAAGAAACAAAAAAATGTATTAGGGAAAAATAGAAACTAGATATTGTTTGGAAACCTATGAACTGTATGTCACCTGCTACAGTTGGGATTACATGTCCTCTTCTGTATATATGATTCTCCTTCATGGAAATCTTACTGGATTCGACCCCTATACCAATCGTTTGGATGTCAGAAGAGGGCCAAGAATCGAGAAACTAAGACTTCAGAAGATTTCAGCTAAAGAACTGTCAAAAATGTTTTAAAATTTCAACAAAGACATAATCTAAGACCAACTCATTTCTTCTGGTCCTTTTGACCTCAATGGCGATTAATCTGTTGTCCTGGAGGATGAAGCAAACCTCTCCTTAGTCTTCAGGATGACACAGCAGATCAAGGTGAAGAAGTTATGAAACTTGTAGATTATGTGCATAATTTTGACGAAAATGAAATGGCTAATGATCATATTTCTTCAAATGACGAGATGGAACAATTTTTTTGGGGGTTTATTATTTTTAAAAATGGACCTTTGTAATCGACCAAGAAAAATAAAGAACTTTCACTGCCCCTCAAAATTTGATGTTTTACATTTCAAGATACGTAGAATCCAAAAAGCCAATAAAAAAAAGTCCGTCCGTCCATGGCTTTTCTCTGAGACGACTGGGCATTTTTTTTTTTTTATTTGTAACCAAAGTCACAAGGCACTCGCGAATGATTCTAGGAACTCGACATTACCATCCACCATTTTATTTCAAAATAGGAGACAATTAGAGTCCCATATCTCTGGCCATTTAGGTTGATGAAGGACTAATACAAATTGTTTTGGAATCATAATACCAAATCCGAAAAAATACTAATATGCAGCAATTTACAATATCTTATTTTTTTCTACCATATATTACGTCTGTCTTGGCAAATATTGGACTGGGAATAGATGCTACTTTACCTAATGCTAATTTAAATACGAAATTATAAAGCCCTGACTCACAGGATCAATATCATGGTGTTATGAGAAAACCATAAGACCCATCATCGGCACCTATAATTATGAAACCTAGGTGCTATCTAAGGTGTCTGAAAGGAAATTACTGACATGGGAGAGAAGGGTTCTCCGCAGGATCTATGTGTGAACTCCATAGGTGTGTGAACATGAGCAGTGGACAATGAGTTGAGTCGGATGTTTATGAAATATTGTTATAACTAATAAAAAAGAAATGTATTCCATTGATTAGCATACTGCCTTTAGTTCATAATAATTTCTTTTGTAAATCACCGATTTTACTTAAAAATTTCATAAGTTGATATATAACATTTTAGGAGTAACATGCATTGATAGGTGATTTTTTTATGAAATCAGCAAAGTTTTTTTTTTTAATATAACCTGAAAGTTTTATACTGTTTGACTGGAAAATAACAATAGTACAATTTTTTTTCCAATGCATAAGCAAATTTCTCCGGGAGCTCTGAGGATATAAAAATGTTGGTTTTGTCATAAACTTAAGTTGCTCTAATCTAGTTGAGACAGAACAATAAAATTTGGCATATAATCTTATCTATATGAAAGAATAAAACACAAAATTTCATCAAAATCTGAGATAATGATGAGTGCCAAGGTTTGGATAAAGTGGTATGGAATGTTCTCCCCTCCTTGTATAACCTTTGATCAAGAAACAGTAAGTATATGCTTTCCACTTACTGAACCCAAGGCATTTCATGACTTGTAGTGGTACATTTTTATTTATATATTATGTTACACTGTAAAACTCAATGGATAACAGAAAAATACTGATTGAAACTGTATTTCTAAAATATCCAAAGCAGTTTATTTCCGAAAGGTTATCTAATATAGTTTATATAGTATTAAGTTATCTTTCTATTGTTTTTAACTTCCAACTCCTCTTTGAAACACTACTCCAAAACCAAAATGTCTCTATACTTGGTAAATTTGGGCAAAAAATAAATAAGGTATGTATTTTAAATATGAATTGGATCATCCAACCTACCTGATGTAGGGATAATAGTGATGTTTCTAACCAGAGCTCATCCTGAATTTTGTTTAAAGTAATTTGAATAACTGAATAATAATAGGTTAGATAAAATCAAAACCAAAAACGTTTATAAAGTTTAAAATTATGGTAACTATAACACAAATTGTATACAATCACAAGCTCCTAAAATACTTCAGAAAAAATTATAACAGTACAAAACAATAAAATTAAAAATAAATGAGCATTATAAAAAAAGTTCTTTTACAAACATAATAATCAATTGGAACGGTAATAACAAATTATTTAAATTAAATTTATAATATAATTATATAATTATTTTTTTTATTTTTTATATATTTCTGTATCACATTCCGGATTTTTCCTTTTGATTTCTTCGATTGCTTTCTCTGCTTCCAAATTAACTTCAGCTGTGTGAAGCTCATCATCTTCAGTCCAAAAGGGGCACCTAAAAAAATCTTGTTACAAAACTTGAACTGTAAATAATTTCATTATTATATAGCATTTCCACCTCTATTGTAACCTTTTCCAAATCAATTGCCACCTTTTCCATTTCAATTGTAACTTTTTCCATTTCAATTTTAACTTTTTCCATCTCAATAGTAACCCTTTCCAAATCAATTGTCACCTTTTCCAATACAATTGTAACCTTTTCCATTTCAATTGTAGCTTTTTCCATTTCAAATGTAACCAGACCAGATATGAATTAATTCTATTTTATTTATTTTATTATTGAAAAATAATTATTTTAATTAGAATAATGACTTTTGAAATAATTTGTGTCTTATTCTTCGGACATTTTGTTTCTATATTAGATAACTGATATTAAGTGCTAATTTCAAGTAGTTTAAATTTTTTAAATAAAACTTTTGTTAATTAATTTTTAAATATTTTTTGTTATTAAGTATGGAGGAAGGATGGATTTCATCGATTTGGTGATAGCTCATTATGTTTTCGAAGTCAAATTTATTACAGAAATTTTGTTCGGCCACACGCATTTCTACTAAATTATTAGTTTTTAAAATTCATCGGTATAGGTATCGGTTCCTAGGTTTTCAAGGGCGCTTTTCCGAATGCACCATCGGATTTCCGATTGCGCATGCGCATTTCTATTATCTGTTGCTGTTGAAGTTTTCTATGATAAAGGAATCGTTTTTTAAGTTTTCCAGGGTTCTGATTTCATTTTTTTAATCGGATTTATGATCGCGCATGCGCATTTTGCATTTCCGTTACTGTTGAAGTTTTCTATAACATAGGGATCGTTTATTAGATTTTTGAAGGTTCTGATTCGGTTTTTGAATTGATTTTTTTATCGAGCTGGCGCATTTCTAATTACTATTACAGTTGACAATTCTTTAATACAGGTATCGTTTACTATGTTTTCAATGACTATATTTTCAAATTTACTATCGGGATTTTGATCGCGTATCCACATTTCGATTTACTGTTCTTATTGAACTTTTCTGCGTTAACAAGGACCGTTTATTAGATTTTTAAGGGTTCTTACTCGGTTTTTCGAATTGGATATTTTTACAAACATGCTCATTTCGAATAACCATTACAATTTAAAACAAAAGTTATTATGTATTAGGTTTTATAGGACGATTTACTAAAACAAAATGTCAAAATATAATTGAATTTTGAAATGCGTATGTTAGATAAAAAAAAAAATTTGAAATATGCAATCAGAATCTATGTCAAAGAAAACTTCAACAGTATTAGTAAATCGAAAAGCATTTGCGCGATAGAAAATCAAATTCAAAAAAATGGAATCAGAACACTCGAAAACCTAATAAACGATCCCTATCCTATATCATAGAAAACTTCAACAGTGATGGAAATGCAATATGCACATGCGCGATCGAAAATCCAATATAAAAAATTGAATCAGAACTCTCGAAAACGCAATAAACGATCCCTTTATCATAGAAAACCAACAACAACGGAAAATCGAAATGCGCTTGCGCGACCGCAAATCTAAAAGTAAATTCGGAAATGGCGTCCTTAAAAATCTAATAAACGGTACCTATAACGATGAATTTTGAAAACTAATAATTAAGTATAAATGCTCGTGGCCGAACAAAATTTCGGAAGAAAATTTGAGATTATTAACTTGGAAAACCTAATGAATGATCACCAAATTGATGAAATCCATCTCCTCCCCTCCAAATAAATTAAAAATAATAAACATTTAAAAATAAATAAATAATTTTATTTCAAAATTTTGAACTATTTGAAATTAGCACTTAATATCAATTATCTAATAAACGAAAAAAATTCGGAAGAATATGCCAAAATTATTTAAAAAATCATTATTCCAATTAAAATAATTATTTTTCAACAATAAAATAGAATTAGTTCAGGTCTGGTTGGGTTACAATTGAAATGGAAAAAGTTACAATTGAATCAGAAAAGGTGACAATTGATTTGGAAAGGGTTACAATTGAAATGGAAAAAAGTTAAAATTGAAATGGAAAAGTTACAGTTGACGTGGAAATGCTATACGATCATTATTTAAAATAATTTATGGTTGAACCAAATTGATTAAATCCTATAACTTAAGCTGCTTCATAATATTTTACAAGAAAGGTACAACTTCCCCAGGCAGTCGCCGCACTAGCGTTCTCTTGCGCCATTCCTGCTAACTGCCTTGCATTCATTGAAATTGTAACTGCTTTAATTAGATATTATTTAAAATTATTAATGCTGTAGACTTCCGGTGGTCTGGAGAAGTTGAACTTAAAGCAGTAATAATTTAAATTATGGTAAGGACCCGACCTCACCTGAAAAGGATCTATTGGGGTTTTATTTATCTCTTTAGCGAGCGGAAGTCAACAGCACTAGTGATTTAAAATATCTAATTAAAGCAGCAATAATTTTAGTAATTCCAATGAATACAAATTTTACAATTGAATATAAAGCAGTTAGTTAGCAGGAATGGGGCTAGAGATCGCTAGTGTGGTAACCGCTACTGATAAGGCAGCAGTCTGGAAAAGTTTTACCACAAGAAGCGTTCTGGCCCATTGTTAGCAATTCTCAAACCTAATAAAAAACATATTATGAGAATTAAAGACTTACAAAAAGGAAGTGTTTGCAAACAGTAAATGGCAGATTCATTTAAAATTAACACTAATTATGGTAAAATAACATCAAATTGAAAAAAATAAAGCATACCTATTTGGAACTTAAAATTGATTCTATAAATACAAGACACTAAATGATTTTCTGTTATCCTTCAAGTTATTTTGTAGCATTTGGTTATAGTTTAATATTCTACCCATTTCTATCTAATATTAATAAAATAAACTATACTAAAAACATTAGCTGGGCCCATTATGGATAAAACAAAGACTAACAATTGTAAAAATAACTGTAATAATAATAAGAGGTCATTTAATCCTCAATAAATTTAAAATACTAGCACAGGGTGTCCAGCGATAAGGCATGAAATAATTCAAGGATTTCAAGGCTTTGAACTGTAAAATTCAAATGCTTTTTGTCAATTTATTTGATAAAATTTAAAACAAAATCAGAACCATAAAATGTTATGTTTTGTCAGCTGTTGATAAAATGAACGATTTCGGACTTGAGGCTGAATTCGAATAATTATAAAGGCGGTATCTCTGTTTGATAAATCAAAAATTGTTATCTAACTTCTTACACAGAAGGCTTAAGGCATTGCAAAAAAAAAAAAAATAATAATAAAAATATATATACTTGTATATATACATACATATATATATATATATATATATATATATATATATATATATATATATATATATATATATATATATATATATATATATATATATATAAAATACAGCACAGAAACAATAATTTCAAGTGCAAATAAATAATATTCACTTATTGGAATAATATTCACTTATTGGAATAAATTTCACCATTTAAAAAAGAAACAAACTTGTAATTGAGCTGTCAGTGCTACTGTGGTATTGAACGGTATGGTGGACTTTTAATAAATGCCCTAATAAAAAAAAAACATGATGAGCAGAGGAGAATAAAATGTTAAAACTTCCTGGAAAATTACTTGATCTTCCAAAACGCCATATCACTCTTTAGAATAAATCTCTTGATAAACAGGAAATACTACATAGAAGAATAAAAAAGAATAATTTCTTTGATGTGATGATGGTGTTGTGGCTTTAGGTATTATGAATAAAAAAGAACTTCAAGATAAGCACTTATTTAAATGTACATACGTATTTATATTAAAGCATAAAACCATAAAATATGGTTTTCTTAATTTTCAACAGTTTGTAAGTGTCGTAAATTTATCTTAAATTTGGCTGTCCTCGTCCATTAGGGAGGTGTCTGTTAGGAGAAGTTTCACAGTAAATAGAATTAAAAATGAGTAATATTATTAAATATATTTATAATTAAATGAGAATATTTTATTTGGCTGGGTTCGTGTATTTTTCTAGATTCAAAACTCCGTGCATATAAGCAATATTACTATTACACATATTCATAATTATGGGAATAAAATTAATTATAGCAACCCCTTACCCTTGTCACTACCTTGAAGCTTAGGGGCAAACTGGTGAGCTTATTATATATAAGAAAACGAGTGTAAATCGGTTGAAATTGTAATTCGGAGCTGTGTGGACTGGAATGGTTGGAGCTAATACGCTATTTACAAAATATCTCTAGTTCATATAGCGACAGTTAGGAAGAGTCGTGCAAAGTGAGACAGAAAATAGAACGAGTAAGTGCTTGAGACAGACGGATTAGTGGACAAAATTAGTGTAAGGCTTTTTCTAGCTTTCTTGAAATTAGAAATAGTAAGGGGGACAGCAATGATATCAATCCTCTTCTCAATATTTTATAAACTTGTAGCCATTTATTAGTGAAAAAAATAGAATTATTAGACTAAAAACTAAAAATTCCCGATGACTGGCAGTTTTTCAAGCATAATTCCCAATTTTTTCCCGACACAAAACTTCGATCAGAGTTCAGTAAACACAATTAAGGCTTTGAAGAACGATTCTAAAAAGAAAATGACAATGTTGTATAATATATATACATATATTTTAACTGATAAATTTAGATACATTATATATATTTTCTCTTAAATTATTATTTTAGAATTGTTAAAACGTAATCTATTTATTTGTTTTTTTATTTATCTTATTATATAGTGACCTATTGTGATTTATTTTCAGAAATGCCAAAAAAATATTCAATTTTTATGAACAGGAAGAGATTCATCACTTGGCAATTATGGATGATATGGGGAAAAATTCTGATATGATTGATGATTCAGATCCTGAAGATGGGGATTTCAGGTCAACAACTTCATGAAGTACACTTGGACCATCAAAAAAGGTCCCAACCAGAGCAAAACGGACATCAACAACATGGCAATTCTTGATGGTGATGTTGATGATTCAGTTGTCAATGGCATACCTGCGCCTCAGAGAGACCTTTTTCTACATAAGGCCTCGTCCACAACAGAGCACCGCCTCTAGTGCCTCGCACCATGAAAAAAATAAACACATTGTTTCCTATGGGACTGGCCATAACGAAGTCTCGCCCCCCGCACCAACCTTTGATCCTAGCCTAGCACTAAACAAGCAATTGTTTCGTCAATTCTATTACTCTCGACCCTCGCACCACCATCACCCGGTCTCAGAACGTTGGGATTTATTAAAATCTTTTTATATTATCTCATTTTCACAACAACCAATCATAATTGAATTTCTGTAATTGTTCATATAATGATGTACCTTACAAATATTAAATTTTTTATCATTTTTCCTAATAAAATAGCAAATAATATTCGCTTAAATTTTAATTAATTAAATTTTATTTAATTTTTGTGCTACAATTATTTTATTTTGATTCTACTTAATTTAATTATTCATATATATACATATGTATGTATGAATATATATATATATATATATATATATATATATATATATATATATATATATATATATATATATTCGATTTATTAAACAATTAAAAAAAAGGTATTTACAAACAATTGCAAAATTTCTTGTAATTTCTTCTACCTTTTTTTTGTTGTTCATTATTCGATTTTTTCAACTAAAAAATCGAGTAATTGAATTATAATTATTCGGGCTAACTTTTCATTCGCTTTTCCTTTTATATCTCGTGAACGGATGAATTATTTGTAGTAATTTATTATTTAAAATTAAATGAGATAATTAATTTAAATAACGAAGATTAGATAACGGATGATTATGATTATCTGTTGAACGAATAAATCAACTGCAAATAACTAACAAATAACGGCTAAACAAGTATTCTTTATTTGTTAGTTAGATAAAAAATTAATCAAATAACGTCACACAAACAGGCGCGATACAAACATCAATTGATTATATTTTAATTCAACAAAACTAGCTGGAAGCAATAAGATAAGTGAAGAGATTCGCGATTGGTTCCTGATTAAAATATTGCAAATGTTGTAGGATTCTGTTTTTGTAATTTGTTTTCCAATTCTGTGAAAATAATTCAAACAGACACTGGTAAATTAAATAAGTAGCTCCTTGAAAATTAGGATCTCCACAATCCAAATTAAATAATTCCAATTCTTAATATTTCTTAGTAAATCAAATGATCTAGAAATATACACATAAATATCAATTCGTCTCAAATCCTCGTACAGATGATGGAATTCACCATACTGATAACGCCCCTATTTAAAAAATGAACTCCGATCCTTTTCTTTCTTTGGTGAAAATGATAATAATTGGCTGAGATTGAATCCAGCACAATATCTTCTTCAGAAGGTGTTCCGTCCAACATGATGTCTGAAATTCAACCAAAGGGGCAGAGAGATACCATCCCTGCTAACTTAGGAGAGAGGTGATAGCGGTGCTCCGATGTGGACAGACTGGGGGCTAGGGGCAAGGTTATTAGGGTCAGTGCGAGGAATTATCTCTAGTTCGGGGATGAAGGGTGGTGCTTCATTGTGGACGAAGCCTAACCCTTCTACTCTGCCTACCCTTTCACTTCAAGAAATTTTGCAATTGTTTGTAAATACCTTTTTTTTAATTGTCAAAGTTTCGTTAGCAAATTTTAATTTTAAGAAAAAATAAAATTGTTTTTTCATTAATTATTTTGTTATTTTTCGACCTTATTTTGTTTTCATAATTATATTTTATTTAACCAAACAAAATAAGTTATTGATATTCAGTCAGAGAGCACAGGTAATGAAGAAGTGTATAATACAATGAATGCATAATACAATGATGAAATCATACAATATACACACAGTGGACTGTAGTAATAATACGCAATAAAAAATCACTAAATGTCTTAAAAACTTGTATATAGACTCTAAATAGCATATCTTGATGAAAAAAGAAATCATGTGATTTATACCTTATAAAGGGCCCTAAATGCACACTGGTTGATACATCCAAACCATGCCACTATAGCAATAATACACAATAAAAATTCACCAAATATCTTAAAACATTGTATTTAGACTCTTAATAGTATAACCTAATGAAAAAGAAATCATGGGAATTATGCCCTATAAAGGGTGAAGATTTGAGCCCTTCTACTAGGCCTGTATGTGGTGAATGTTCACTCAAAACTCAATTTTTAGCTTGGTAGCTACTAGAATAAATCAACGATTATGATGAAACCAAATGACTTTGTACTACTAGACTATCAATGCCTTCTTGTAAAAATATAATTCCCAAGAAATTAAATGGTAAATATTCAAAATAGAGTCAGATGTGAGAACTTGCCAAATTTCCCCACTCAGATCTGAAATTCTAGCAAACCATGCCAGGTATATATTTTTTTTTTATGTCTTGTATAGTCATTGCGATTGTTCACTTCCTTCACTTTGTGGATCAAACTGAATGGAAATTAACTCGATTGGATTATTGGAGCCTTTTTGTGCCAGAACTTGGAAAATTCTAGTAGATCCAATAATAAAAAGGTAATTAAACAATTATTATACTTATAAGTAGGCAGTGAATTTATATGTATTCACCTATTTATTTCAAAACCTTATATACCCTTCTTCAACATTTTATTTTAGGTTTCATACAATTTAAAAGTAAATAAAGCATTTTTTATTTTACATATTTGTAGGATATTACATATTTTCACATATTTGTAAGATATTACATATTATTGTCCATATTAGGTAAACAAAGAAAATTCATACTGAAAATTTAAAAAAAATAAGAAAAAACGTAAGAACTCTTTTCTATATTGAAAATATTTTAACACGTAAACATGAAATTCGAAGAATTTTGGGGTAGGTAAGTGCCCCACATGCCCGAGCCAGACTTTCTAACTTGATTTTCAGCAAATGCCTAATGTTTCCCCTACCAATTTTCTTTTTACTATTCAGGATAAGTCACCTTTCATGTTGAGACGTGTGCTAGTGTCCTATTTTGTTTGTTATTAAAATGTCAAAAATTTAAATCAACCACAAAAGCCTTAGTGTCGAAATAAATCGGCGAATTTCGTAACAAAACTTTTTGCAGAGACAGAGATTTGTGCTGCGATAGCTGTGAGAAAAAGTCAGCGATTTAAAGTAACACAGAATCTTTCAACAAACTTACACAAGCAAAATAAGGAAATGAAAAAGAATCTGAGAAAACAAGAGCTTCATTTCTTCTTCGTCATCTTTAGAAAGCATAAGTCTACTTTTAATACAGATTTATACCGTGCTGATATACATTTCAAAAATTAAATAGTAAACAATTAAAAGAAGTTTTAAAAAAGTATATAGGTCAAACTATCAGATGAAAGTACGATCAGAAAAAATTACCTCTTGGGCTTATATTCTGAAACTATAATTAAAATTCATGATTTTATCGGTGAAGGTTCTATTATAGGTCTGTAAAGACGAAACAACAGATGTTGAATCTCGTTCTGTGGCAAACACCATTGAGGGGAAAATGTCCAATACAAAAACAAAGCCAATGCTGTTAAATATGGAAGTTTTAGAAAAATGTAACTACGCAACAATCGCCCAATTTATTATATTTTTATATTAATATTTGATGAATTTTGTTTTATATATTTCCATTAATTTATGAAAAAATCAATAAATACATATGTAAATATTTGAAGTTGCGTTTCACATATAAATCTGGTCTCTTGTATTATTACATAATTTTAAATGTTAATTATTTTGTATTTTTTTTTTTAAATATTCGTCTATTAATTTATTTTAATTTCATCAACATTCAAGATTTTTAATTCTAAATATATCTCATATTTTGTTACATATTTAGGGAAACATAATTGCATATATATGTACATATTTAGCTTTTTATTTTACATGAAAATCTGCTCCCTACTTATAAGTATGTTTGAAAGTTGATGATAACACAGGCCTACAAGAGAAAAAAATTTGGTGCCTAGAATTTTGGAACTGATTTTAGCTATATCTGGGGCGCTGAATCTAAATATGAAATCAGTTTTTTTCTATCAGCTCTACTTTTTGAGATAAGTGTGAAAAAAGAAGTAAAACCGCCTGCTTGGCTCAAGCCACTTGCTTCCTGCTTGACCAGGCTGGAAATCCCCACTTCGTCACTGATATACCCCAGGATGGAAATCCAATCCTTCATTTCAATGCTTCAAATAAACTTGGTCAGTTTGTGAGTTTTAGCCGAGCAGGATAGATCAAAGTTGATAAAAAATGAGTTCAAGTAGAAGTTGTGTAAATCATCCTGATGTGTTTTGCTACATATGTGGAGAATACACATTAAAAGATAACAGAAAGACTGTTAGTGTTAGTGACCTTGCTTTTCATGGATACTTTGGTCTTAAGCTCAATGATCAGAATAAATCCTGGACACCCCATCAGGTTTGTGAAACTTGTATGGAACATTTACACCAGTGGACAAAGCGGGAAAAGAAAAAGTTTGAAATTCGGCGTACCGATGGTTTGGAGAAACCCAAAAACCACATCGATGACTGTTATTTCTGTCTAGTATTACTGGAATCAATCGAAACAACCATAGCAAGTGGACTTAATATCTGATACCAATACTATTAATACCATACTTAATTTAATACCATACTGATTTAATATCTGCAAGACGTCCAGTCCCTCACTCAGAGGAAGTATCGATCACAGCATTTCACCATCTTCAAGAGCTTTCTGAGAACGAGTGTTGTCCCTATAATCATCCTTCTGATACTAATGAAGGTGGCAGTTATTGAGGGAATGTCAACAATTCCTCAACGTTTCAACCAGGATGAGTTAAATGACCTCGTCAGAGATCTTAACCTGTCAAAAGAAGCTGAATTACTGGCTTCCCAGTTGAACAACAAAACTTGACTGGAACAAAGAACCAAAATTAATTTTTACCGTACAAGAGAAAAGGGTCTGCTACCATTCTTCTCTCAAGAAGAAAATCTTGTATTTTGTCATGATATTAGATACAAATATGACAGATAGAACAAATACGGTTCAATACCAATTGCTCACTCAACGACAATGAAAGAAACATACAGCACCATAGCTTTGGTCTTGGAGAAGATAAAGTATCGTGAACATCAATGGGTGATTTGTGTGGACTTAAAAATGGTAAACTTTCTCCTCGGACAGCAACGTGGCCACACCAAATATCCTTGTTTCTTGTGCCTCTGGGACAGCAGAGACAAAACACACTACTGGGTTAGACAAGAGTGGCCTAAGATAGAAGACATGGTCGTTGAAGAAAATAACGTTATTAACGAACCCTTAGTTGAATGAGAGAAAATCATCTTTCTTCCATTGCTTATCAATCTGGACCTTATGAAGCAGTTAGTAAAGACTCTTGATAAGGACGGATCATGCTTTGCATTTATAAGGGAAAAAGTGCCTCACTTGAGAAAGGAAAAAATTAAAGCAGGAATATTTAACGGCGCAGAAATAAAAAAATTCATTAAGGACAAAGCCTTCATAAATTCCATGAATGAGACTGAGCAAAAAGCCTGGACTTCATTTGTTGCAGTTGTCGGAAATTTTCTGGGCCAATGAAAAGCAGAAAACCATATTGAACTGTTAAGCGATATGCTTAAAAACTTTAAATCCCTTGAGTACAACATGAGTATTAAGGTGCACTATTTACACAGCCACCTGGACCGTTTTCCTGAAAATTTAGAAGATAGCAGTGAGGAGCAAGGTGAAAGATTTCATCAAGATATTAAAATTATGGAGGACCACTATTAAGGAAGATGGGATACACACACGATGGCAGATTATTGCTGGAGTTTAGAAAGGGACTGTTCCAAGATATATTCAAGGTCATGAAAAAGAAGCTTCCGAAGTGTTGAGTGACTAGTTGGTTCCATCGATGACTTGGTAATTTCTTTGTATATATAATAATATTAATATAATATAATAATATTTGTGTATTTTAATAATAAAGATTTCATGGTTCATTTTTAGATTTGATTCATGGATTTAACTAACCTAATATAATGCAAAACGTAGATTTCACTAAAATGTTATATCTTACAAATTTGACCTCCTAAGCAAAAACTAATGCCATATTTGAATTCAGGGCACCAAATTCATATGAAATCAGCTCTAAATACCCCGACACCAAAACTACTGTTGGCCAGTGTAATGAGACAAGTCCAGGTGATTAACATTCTTTAGGCAAGTTTTATGCTGAAAATGATTCAAATCAATACTAAAATACAAGTGAGGGATGCAAAATACCTGGTTAAAAAAACAATAGACGATCATCATTCTTTTTCATTATTATTTAACTAAATGCATAATGAGACAGAATGTTTTTTTCAAGTTCCAAAAGAAACTAATCGAAGCCGGCATGACTGCAAAAAATACTCAAAACCTGCATAATAGCCAATTGGAAATTGATTAAAAAAAAAAATATAAAAAATAAAGAAAAATAAGCCTCCAAACAAAAAAGAAAAAAATAATATTAATAGGTACAGAAATAAACTTGTGTTCATGACAGATAAAAACTTTATACTATCTAATCTAACTTTCCAGCAATTTCATCATTATTGTCAAAACTGTAAATTATCTAAAACCTTACTTTCCAGGAATATCATCATCAAAATGAAAATAACCAATAATTGGTTTCCGGCATACATAACACATCGATGCTCCGCAAAAGCAAGTCATTTTATTGCACCCATCTTCTCTGACAAATTTTGCACCACACTGATAACAATTTCTGAAAATTAAATGGTATGTATTAAAATAAAACTCTTATATAGTAAGAAATATAAATGATGCATGCAAGGCATTGAAGAAGAAATTCAATCTCAAATATTAATAATAAATTGATAAATTCTTCATTCTGGCTGGAATAGATTGGTAACCTGTAGGATAAAAATGACCAGTTCTATTCTTAAAAAAAAATCATGAAGTTGACAATAACAAATTAATCTTGGTAATAAATCAATTATTATTATTACTACAGGGGGGGGGGGAGGGGACACTGCATCCTGCAAGCAAGTTCTGGCTTCCTCCTGTATCAACCACCAAGCATTTCTGTTATCATCCAATCGCTTTACCCCAGTTTTATGGCTTCATCAAATTAAATAAGTTAGGGCATTTGATACAATTGATTAATCCGTTTTTAAACTAATTATCATTAGTTCAGTGAAAATGTTAACTAACACCTGAAAAGTTATGCCAGATTTTTTATCCTTTTCAAAATTCAGTAAAAAATACAAAAACACTGACTAGTGACAATTTGCCATTTCTTTTTATTAAGCCAATGATTCACAGTCCTGCACGTTGGACTACACTAGATATCGGACTACCATTGGACTATGAATGGGGGTGTAGGACTACATAGAGCGTGTAGGATGTTCGTAGGCTTCTCCGATCGTCCTAAAAACATTCCACCCTCCTAACATCCTACAGCGTTGATCATGAGTAGGGTTGTCGTCTTACAAACTCCACTTGTTTACTTTTACGTCATTAATTGATATCAATATTTGTTTACTATTAGTCAACAACTGCTAGGTTGGGTTTTTTTTCCTTAGATTATTATATTTTTACTCTTTGTTTATTTATTATTTTATTTTATTTTTTTTACGGGCATCATTTTTATTTAATTAGAAACTAATAATTAAAATAAGAAAAAAAATGGTTTGAAAACAAATCTTCAGTTTTTTTTTATTACTTTATTTTACACATATTTCCGAAACATGCAGTGTAATAAGCTAGTAAAAATATGTTCTTTTTTTTTTTAATATGTTCTCATGTTCAAAATCCCTTATAATAACGTCACTGTGACGTTCTATTGTTGGGACTTAATTAAAATATTAAATAAATAATGTGATTAAACATGTATGGCGACAATTTTTCCAACCATAGCGGCCGACTCCTCCTGTATAACCTGTATTGTTATAACCTTTCCTATATGTATAATCATATAATATTGTTAGAATATCGTATATATAGAATATATCATAGCAATATACTATATTATAATAAAACTATCTGTTATAGCCTTCGTGAAAGGAATACATACTTGCAAATTTGCAACATGGATGTAATTCTTGCTTTTTAATTAGAAGAAGATGAAATTATGTTATAAACAAGACGTAATGCTAACAGCATATTCCAAACCCGGAAAAGTGAAGGGTTTTAAGCTAAGTTAATAATTGGCTATTTACGGAAGGATGAGGAGAGATTCAGAACCTTTATTTGACTATATACCCCTCAGTTTAATTTTTTGTAACTTCTCTGACATTTTATTTTGCAAAAATGCTTTGGGTAATTTAATAAAATTAGGGAATTCAGAAAACTTGGTTTTTCACATCCGTTAGTTATACATGATGGCAACGATATATTTATCAATGATCGTTTGTATTTCTGGAAAATAAGATAAAATCCTTTGAAGAAAAGTGGTTGATAAACGATTCTGTATTTGTAGAATTTTTTAATTTTTCCCAAACAAATTTCTATAAAGAACAAACAAAGTTTATTTTTGTTATATTATTATCATAAAATTTCAAGAAACAAACAAATAGGAAGTTAATTTTTCTTAATTGTTCTTATATTATTATATAAAGAACCTGATATTCATTAAAAAATTCTAGAAGACATTCATCGTCATTCTTATTAAATCCCGTCTTTGACATTTTGTTAAACAAAAACAAGTGGGAACCGTTGCGGCCGTGGCAGTACGACTCCTGGAGCGGTCAGGGACGCAGCAGTATAGGTATGACGTCATACCTATCTCTGCCGGCCACAACCGCGGGCAGTACCAGCGAAAGTCTACCTTAAGAGGAAGGGTGATTTTTGTAGCTGATACATTTTTACTATTACAAATATAAGTCGGTCAAAAATGGATTGAACAACATGTTTGGTAAATTTAGAATTTTAATTTATTAAAGAAAGCTTGCATTATCGGGCTTGGTTATTTGACAATTTCTGCCTCTCAATAAATGAATTTTATGGAAGTCTTGGGTGGGATCTCCCACCATCTTTTTCTTTCTTTCTGTGTAGGCCTCAATGAAGTGTTGTCCAACCTTTCTATATAATAATGAATGAAAAAATGTGTTTATTTACAACATATTCAAACTTTATTATAATTTATAACATTATATGGCATGGATGAACCCATCTTTCTTTCGATTCTTTAATTAGAAATACAAATGAAGCAGAGTAAACATAATTATCGATTTTAAAATTCCGTGATCAACTATCGTTTTATTTTAACTTTTCAGATTTATTCGATATTGAAATCGGATTGAAATTAAGTTATCGGAGATGTAGTACCTACTTTTGATTGAAGATGGGTCCTCAACCAAGTACTGTCACTCCTTCAATGAAATGCTCCCCGAGAATGCCAGGTTTATCGAAGAAGGATTTGCTAAATCTATCTAAGTGGATGATTTGGGAGAAGGTTATAACTTTCTGAAACCATTGGCAAATGGAGGCAATTGAAAAATAATATACTTCAAGAAAACTCAGGAATTGGTAGCTCAAACAATGGTGATCAGTCAATCATCAGTTCAGAGAGCTGAAAGAAAGTAAATCATATTTTACCACTCCATGAAAAAATTATAACCGAGAGAAGAGAAAAACATCATCATAATCATAATCTAAAAACTCTTTTACTGCTTATGCAGTGTGAGATTGTCCTTTGCAGAGTCTGGACCAGGTTGTCCTCTCCTGTACCAGTTGCCTCCTCCTGCTCCAGTTTAATTCCCGTCTTTGGAACGCTTCCCGCACTCCTTCCTCCCAGGATATTCGGGGTCTTACCCTAGGTCTCCTGCCTTCCACTTGAGTCTCGTAAGACATTCTGGCAACTTTATCTTGGCTCATCCTGAGAAGGAGACCAAACCATCTTAACTTTTGTTCTTCCAGAATTGTTTCCACGGGTTTTATTTTGAGGCTCGCTCGAATGGTAGTGTTGCGAATCCTGTCTTGTCTAGTCTTTCCTTCGACTTTCCACAGGTAGCGCATTTCCATTGCTTGTATTTGTTTCCTATGTTTGGAAGTGAGGGTCCAGGATTCAGAGGAATATGATAGAATGGGAAGGAACATCGATTTATATACTGCGATTTTTGTCCTCTTAGAAACTTCTCTGCGGTTGAGGAAGCCTCACCGGACAGTCCCGAACATTCGCCCCGCTACTCCCATTCGTTGCCTCAACTCTTCTTCTACGTATACAGACTCATTGAGATGAGCACCCAAATACTTGAAATTTGTTAGCTGCTCTAATCTCTCATTATCTACCCTTAATACCCTCATAACCCTGTGTGACTTTCTTCCAATACGCATGCATTTTGTCTTTTCAGGGTTAATCACCATGTTAAGAGAGTTTAGTTCCTCTTTGAGGGTATTTATGTTTTTCTGGAGGTCTTGGTCATTGGGAGCCAAAAGAACGAGGTCATCGGCAAATGCGAGTACAGAATACAGAGTGAGCTGCATATTCCAGTGTCCTAGTTGAAAATTCCGCATCCTCTCCTTGTCTCTCTTCAGTGCTAGATCCAGGACTAAAAGGGGACTCAGGCTGCATCCTTGCCTTATCCCCAGGTTGGTCTAAAATTCTCGGGAGGTATAGTTGTTTATTCTTACTACATTCCTTGTTTTGTGGTAGAGACTTCTCACCACCAGAATAAGACCATTATTGACCCTTTTCTCAGTCAGGGCCCTAACTATATCCTCTTTCCTTACTCTGTCAAAGGCCTAGCAAAGATCAATAAAACACACTGAAAGTTCTTTTCCCTTTTCAACACAGTTCTTTTCTCAGTGATTTGTCGCATAGTGAAAATTAGATCTTGTGTGCCTCTCTGGCTCATAAATCCATATTGTTCCTCTCCAATCTGACAGTCGGTGACTCCCCTGATTCTTGCCTCTAGGATTTTCGAGTATAAAGAAAACATTATAACCGAGAGAAGAGAAAAACATATTTTATCTTTTTTTGTTATAATGAAAGATCTTCTTTTAAAATAAATTTATACTTAATTATGGGTATGAAGTCAGTTTCTTCCTTTTTACATTAAGTTTTATTAAAAATGGTTATTGCATTTTTACATTAACATCTTTATCAACATTCTGGGGAATTTCCCCATCTTCAGGACAACCCAATTATTTGTCTTGTTTTTCCATTCTTTTAGTCACATAATCTATAAATTCCATTTCATATTGTCGTAAATTGTCACTGTTTCTTTCAACATTTGCTGGAATTAGACTTTGTTCTAATCCCTATTTTCATTATTTTATTCCCTCTCTCCCAGACCTCTCTAAGATATTATTTAAAAATTCTTTGTACAAAATTTTACAAATACTTCAAAGAATTAGTTTAAAAAAATCAATATATATATATATATATATATATATATATATATAAACTTTTTAAAAAAGGATATATAGATAAAAAATAAATTACAAATAAAAGATTTTACACCACCAAGGATACATAGATTATTTAGCTTCGCAAAAAAAAAACATGATTTAAGACCAATAAATAATAATATAGAGGGACCTACGTTAGCATTAGCAAAATATCTAAATCCAGCATTAAATGAATTAAACATTAATAATGAATTCGATATTAAAAATTCATATGATTTGAAAGGATTTTTAGATAATATTAAATTTCAAGAGAAAGAGCAATAGATTATAAGCCTAGAAATAAAATCTTTATCATCAATGAGCCAATAGAGGAGATTATAAAACTAATTGATAGTAATTGGGACTACATTAAAAATAACACCACTATTAAAGAAAAACAATTATTTATTGAAGATATAAATTTATACATTAAAAATAGTTTCTTTAAATATAATATTGAATACTATAAACAGCTTAATGGTTTACCAATGGGGGTATACTATCTATTAACCTGAGTGGAATATATATGAAAGATATCATTTAAAAAAAATTATAAAAAATAAACTGATATTAATTAAAAAATATATTCATGATTTATTAATTATAACGAATAAAAATGAATACTTAGAATTAGTGGAACAACCAAATGGACAAAATAACAGAATAGAATTTACTTTAGAAAAATCAGTAAATAACAAAATTAGATATTGATATTGTAATAGATAATGCAAATTAAAAAATCTCTACAAAATGGACAAAAAAAACAATCACTAGTAATAGATTACTCAACTATTATTCGAATTATCTTTCACATAAAAGATTAATACAATAAAAAATTTAAAGTTCGAGCGCATAAATTAACAGATAATGAATATATAAAAACAACAATATATAATATGAATAATAAAAATGAAACAGTAAATATGATGAAGGGACAATTAGTGAATTATATACGATTCAAAAGACAATTAGTGAATTATTACAAAATCAACTATATTCCAAGTTTAACAGAAAAAATAAATAAAACACTAATTTTGTATGATCATCAAAACATTAAGCTGGGAATATATAGTGAGAACAAACTAAACAAATTTTTATCTAATACAAAAGACTGTAATATTACCATAAAAAATGAGAAGTTTACATTAGGGATCTAGGTACTTAAATAAAGCTACCTACTCCTTGATGGCCTTCGCCGATGATATGGTAATCCTTGCCAACAACGATAGAGATTTGATCCATAATATCACGATTCGTCAAGATGAATCCTGAGATGAGAGTTATAAGAATTAAAGACAAGTCCATCGAAAAGGTTAGAAGCTTGAAAAAAAGGGAACCCACCAGGAAGAGAATGGAATCATCGAAAATGAGATCAGCAAGAGAGTTAGCTCAGCTGGAAAGATTTTCTATGCTGTAAATAGAAACTTCCTGAAAAAAGGAAAAGTCTCCAAGGACACCAAATTGAGGATGTATAAGCCTGCATTTCTCCCCATATTGACCTACTCCTCTGAATCTTGTTCACTTACCACCAAGCATAAAAATAAAATTCAAGCTTCAGAAATGAGATTCCTCAAAAAGATAGAGAGGAAAACCAGAATAGACTGCATTCGCAGCACAGCCATTAGATCAAACCTGTAACCAGCAGAAAAAGCTATTGAAGAAAACCATTCAAGATGGTTTGGATATCTCTTAAGAATGGAAAACTACAGGCAAACCAAGATAACATACAGGGCTAAGGTTGACGGAAGAAAGAATGAAGGAGTGCTTCGTGAAGAGGAATCTGGACTGGAACAGAAGGGAAATGGTGGAGGATCGTACAGTGTGGTCCGGGCTATACAGAAAGACACCTCACACTGCATGAGCGGGGTAGAGAGGAATGATTATAATGATGAAAAAAGACAGAATTGATAGAATGGAGCGAAACAATTTTGAATATAGAATAGAATGCGAAAATTGTGATAAGTACATGTTATCGAAAACTGGTAAAAAATTGGAAACTAGAATCAATCAAAAAATAATTGCAAGAATAATAAAAATGTTAATATTACTGCCCTAGCATAACATAGTATAACATGCAACAATTTTGATTTTGAAAATGCGAAAATATTGGATTTAATAAAATCAACAACAAATAGAAAAATAGTTGAAACTATTCATGTTACAAAAAATATAAATGAGTCAATAAATTATAAGACGGATACAAAAAATCTTAGTTACCCCTATGCAGATATAATGAATAGACTAAATAAAAAATAGGATATTTCTATTTATTTATACATATATATAAAAAAAGTTGTACAAATAATTTTTAAACAATATCTTAGAGAGGTCTGGGAGAGAGGGGATAAAATAATGAAAATAGAGATTAGAGCAAAGTCTAATTCCATCAAATGTTACATTGTGACAATGATAGTAAAGGTGGTTTGTTACGCTCTTTTTATTAATTTTTTTGAAAGAAATAGTGACAGTATATGACAATATAAAATGGAATTTACAGATAATGTGACTAAAGGAGTGGAAAAATAAGACAAATAAATAGATTGTCCTGAAGACAAGGAAATTTCCCGAAACGTTGATAAAGATGTTAATGTAAACATGTGATAACCATTTTATTAAAGCTTAATATAAAAAGAAAGTAACTGACTTCATACCCATAATTAAATATAAATTTATTTTAGAGAAAATATATCTTGACGACATTGAAAAAGATGATGTTAGAAGATTTATTTTTTATTTTATTGATTTTTATGACAAAGGAGAATTTCCAACCAGCTGAACGCTGTTATCAATTGGAATTGAAAAAAAAAAATAAATAACTTCAAAAGATCAGAAAATTCTGTTCTAAGGACTCTCAAAAATTTATGTTTACAAGAAAAATTTATTGTTACAAGAAAGGTAATGATGGAAGAAACTGTTTTATAGAACAAGGTGATATTGCTACTCCAGGAGAGCAATTTTTGCAGGAAAAGCACAATATCAAAATGAGGGAGCCCTCAAAAGCCCTGCATTTATTAGGGCAAAACTTGGATGAATCAGAACCATACAAAAATTGTATCTTGCAAGACACAACAGAAGAGGTGATTAAGGGTTTCCACAGGTAAAGGGAGACTTATTGTCTGTCATAGATGCATAAAGGATGGTTTCATATCTGTATGCAAATGGATGTTCAGGTATAAAAAGAATGACAGGGTCTACTATGCTCAAATGAATGGAACATCATTTTCTAAATGGTTTATAAAAAATTTTACTGGAGGCCCTCACTGAAACATCAGTAATAATCATGGGCATTCTGTTCATCGAGAAAGATTTTCAAATCAATTGGAGAAAGGAAGACTTAATTGAATTCCTCGAAAAAATGAATCCATTTTGAGGAGTCCAATTTAACTTCTTCTTTCTCTTGTTCTTTTGTCTTTTAGCATCAAGCTCAAGCCTCAGTCCACTTCAGCCACTCATTCCTATCTTTGGCCATTTGGCGCATCTGACTCCATTTCTTTTCTCTTGTTTTTCCCAATCCTTCCAGATGTTCCCTATGTGTAAGCCTGGGTAATCCCACAGGTCTTCATCCTTCAGATTTTGCCTCCCATATACCATTTGGTCTTCCAGGACCCAGTTTCATATTTTTTTTTTTAATTATAACAATTTTATTCAACAATTTTTGTAATATAATTATTTTCAATGCTCTTGTGTACATTTCACAGTGAAGTTATAAAATAAATAAAGTTTTTAAATACTTAAAGCAATTTAAATTTTTTAACAGTAGGAAAAAGAAAAAACCTACATAATAAACAGAAATAAATACTTAATAAACAAAAATAAATAATAACAGAAAGTAATAATCAAAATACATGCATATAATGCACCTATAAATAAAATACTTTATAGTCAGAATCTCTGAATTGATTTAAGAAGTAGTCAATTAACAAATAAACATTTTTCTATATATTCTATATTGTAAATACAAAAATTTATTGTTAATGATTTAATTATTATTCAATAGTATGTGCTTGGTACATCAATGTTTATGCTTAAGGTTTGCTTATTGTAATTATCTAGTGTTTGACTGATTGGATTTTTGGAAGTGCTTGTACAAAGGAAAAAGTTGTGGGTCTGGGTATATATAAATAGTTTATTGTTTGAAGATCTAATTCTGTCAACATATCTATAATTCTAGTTAATTTGCATGCACAGGTTTTGTATCCTTTCTATTGTTTAGTAATTAGTGTCGCATGTGTAGCTCCATACAGATGCAGGGGAAGCATAGGTTATTAACGGACGTATATCTGATTTATATAGGATAAGTTTGTTTTTGGCTGAAAATTTTGAATTCCTTCGGAAGTATAGGACTATAGTGCTGCTTGGTTTTGCAGCATCTGTTATTAATATGTGATGTAAAGGTTAGTCTTTTGTCAATTTCCAGCCCAAGATAGGTTACATAGGTTGGCCATGGTATTTGAGTTCTATTTAGATTTATATGGCTGAATATGGCCATATTCTTTAACTAAACATTGCTACTTTTTTGTTTTCATTTATTTTTATATTCCTTTTATTATAATATTTACTAAGTTTTGTAAATAGTGATGATAGTCTATTTTCTATTATGTCTGTCCTATAGGAGCTTGTGTAAATTGCTGTGTCATCTGCATATAAGGGACTTTTCAACTGAAAGAAATTTAGGAAGGTCGGATATATACAGATTGTGGCATAGGGAGGTGGCGGCCCGGTATTATACTACAGTCAGCCACTGGCCCTCCTGGTAGGGGGTACATCCATACTGACATACATACAGTAGATAAAGCCAGATGGATCAATAGGAAACGACATAATGCATACTAAATGGACTTTAAATTAGCCTCCTGGAACATTTTATCATTATATCGACCAGGAGCTCTACAGCGACTCCTCAACCAGTTAAACATATACAACATTGACATTGCTGCAATCCAAGAGATGAGATGGACCGGACAGGGAGTCCTAAGTAAAAGGAGCCACTCGATCTACTACAGCTGCGAGGGCCAACGTCATGCATATGGAACCGGATTTGTTATCAGCAAGAGACTAGCGCAGATAGTAATTGACTTCAAGCCAGTCAGCCCGAGAATATGCCTTCTTCGGCTGAAGGGAAAATTTAATAATTTTACAATGCTGAGCATGCATGCACCGACAGAGACATCGGAAGATGGGGAAAAAAATCACTTCTATGACATCCTTGAGTGAGCTATGGATGAGATTCCCAAACACGATATAAAATTGTAATTGGAGATTTGAATGCTCAAATAGGTAAGGAATCCGTCTTCTGCACTACAATTGGAAAAAACAATATCCATGTACAAACAAATGATAATGGTCAAAGACTAGTCAGTTTTACAACACCTCAGGACCTGGTGGTAGCTACTATGATGTTTCGTCACAAGAGAATGCACCTTGCTACATAGTGCTCCAAAGATGGATTCACGGTAAATCAAATAGACAATGTTCTGATAAGCAGGAGATTTAGGTCTAGTCTGCAGAATGTGCGATTACACAGAGGAGCCAACATTGACTCGGATCACTATTTATTGGTGGCTCTTATTCACACAAGGATATCACTAACTTATAGCAAGCATGTAAAGAAAGCAATCAGATAAGAAACACAGAAACTAAAAGATCCTGCCATAAACCAACAATTCTCTCAGGTCATCGAAGAGAAGTTAGGAAGCACTGACCTATCTAATGCAGCAATTAACAAAAGATGGGATTTATGTAGGGATATAATGCACAATGCTGCGGAGGAGGTTATCAGACAAAAAATAATTGACAAAAGGGCACCCTGGTTTGACTTAGAATGCAAGCTGGCTACGGATGAGAAGAATGCCGCTTATCGCCTAATGATCCAAACAAGACATACAAGAGCATCTGTGGAAGAATATAGAAAGAAGAGGAGGGCTGAAAAAAGGATCTATCAGAAAATAAAAAGATCCTGGGAGACGAAAAGAATGGAAGAAATCAAGCTATATAGGAGCCAGAATGAAATCAGAGTTTTACCTCTGGGTAAACAGATCATGCTCCGTTCAAGCCCCGCTCAAATGCCTGTAAAGATATAGATAATAGCTCTCTGATCACTGAGAGAGAAAAAGTAATAGGACGATGGAGCAACCACTTTGAAAACCTCTTGAATGGAGAATCCATAGGAGAAGGCACGCACCAAGGGATCAATATAAGTGGTGAAGAGCTGGAACCTCCAGATGAAGAGGACGTTCAGGATGTCATTGGTCGAATGAGGAATAACAAGGCCCCAGGAGTGGATGAAATTCTGGCTGAATTTTGGAAATACGGAGGAGAAGCAACCTCTAAATTCATGCACAATCTGATTCTAGACATCTGGGTAGAGGAGTGCATTCCTAAAAAATGGTACAAAACACTATTTGTCCTATTCATAAGAAGGTGATCCTCTTAACTACGAAAACTATAGAGGAATATCTTCCGTCTTTCTACAAGATATTCTCTAATATTTTATTCCACAGGCTCCTTCCATTTGTTGAAAGGAGAATTGGCCAATATCAAGCAGGCTATATAAAGGGCAAAGGTACAACAGACCATATCTTTTCAGTTAGGATGATAATGGAGAGAGCGGCTGAATACAATATTCAGACCCACCATCTCTTTGTGGATTTCTGAGCTGCCTATGGCAGCGTGATCCGAGAGGAACTGTATGAAGGATTGATCGCTCTTGATATCCCTCCGAAGTTAGTTCACCTTGTCAGGATGAAAATGAAAGCTACTCAGTGCTCAGTGAGAGTGTCCGGAACCACATCTGAGTTTTTTCATAGCAACAAAGGACTCAGGCAAGGTGATTGTTTAGCATGCTTGCTGTTCAATATTGCTCTGGAAGGCACCAGGAATTCAGGTAGGAGGGACGATTTTCAACAATTCGTGCCAAATCTTAGCCTACGCCAATGATCTGGATATTATTGGACGTAGTTTTTCCAGCATGAAGAGTGCATTTATAAATCTTCGAAGAGCAGCTGCTAAAGCAGGATTACAAGTGAATGAGAAAAAACAAAGTATATGCTCTGTAGTCCTAACAGAGGAGAGCATCTAGGAGGAGTAGTAAAAATAGGAGATTTCAGCTTTGATTGTGTAGAGGAATTCATTTACCTTGGAACACAACTAAACTCAACCAATGATAAGCAACTGGAGATTCAACGTCGGATTATAGCAGCCAATAGGTGCTACTATGAACTTCAGAAACATCTAAGAAGCAAGTCTCTCTCCAGGACAACGAAGATATGAATATATAAGACCCTAATCAGGCCGATTTATGGTATGGTTGTGGTTGGGTGAGCCAATATATTTGGTATTTAGAGAGATTGAACTAAAACATTTTGCTAATAATTCTACTTTGTCTTTATCAGAGTAGGCAAATCCATCTGATGTCTTATTTGGGGTATATTTTGAGAACGCTTGATGAAAATTCAATGAAATTTCCAAAGAGAGTTTTTGCCTTGTTTGATTTCATTAAGGATTTATGACCATTTGTTTTTTTTCCAGTCATTTAATTTTTTTTAACAAACAAATTTTATTTGCTGATTAAGCTCTTGTGGGATAGACTGGGAGAGAATAGGTATTTTTTTCTAATTCTACTTTTTATTTGAATAAGTAATTTCAAGTGTACCAGTACGCTTTCTTGAAATCATTGGGGTTTTTCTTTGGAATAGGTATTGACATTGCTGATTTAATTACAGTATTAAATTTTGTTATGCTGCATTCTATGTCGATGAGGGATGAAACTGTGGAATTTATTTCTAGCAGGTGATCAATTATTTGTCTAAAAGTATGCCAGTTAGCATTTTCAAAATCAAATTTTGATGGTTTTATTTTTGACTATTTTCATTTTGACCCTAAAAATCACAGGGTAGTGATCTGAATTGAGACAAGGCAAGGAGACGAGATGAGAAACATTCGGAATATTTTTGGTGAGGGCCAGATCTATAATACTGGGTATGTATCGCTCTGGTTTGGAATATAGGTTAGCTCTATGGGGCTATGTAATTCTACGCTATATCTTGCAATCAGGTTTAAGAGCATCTTTCCATTTTTATTAGTATTGTGACAATTCCACTTTGTATTTTAGGCATTCAGGTCTCCAAAATTCATAATAAACCTGATAGTGTTAGTCACTGTCGATTTTAATATCGCGCAATCAAAAATCGATATATTGTAATTTCCAGATTTATTCGTTATTGAGAATTTATTATTGGGTTATTGTAGGGGCATTACTTGAAAATATTATCGATTTTAAAATTCCGCGATCCAGTATCGATTTACTTTAACTTTTCGGATTTATTCGATATTGAGGTCTACTATTGGGTTATCAGTGAAGAGGTTTTTGAAATACTATCGATTTCAATATCGCGCGCTCACGTATCGATTTATTTTAACTTTTCGGATTTATTCAATCAATATTGAGGTCCATTATTAGGTAATCGGAGACGTAGTTTTTGAAAATATTACCGATTTTATGATCGCGCGCTCAAATATAGGTTTATTTTAACTTTTCGAATTTATTCGATATTAAGGTCAATCATTGGGTTATCGAAGACTTAGTTTTTGAAAATACTATCAATTTTAAGATATCGCGCTCAAGTATCGATTTATTTTAATTTTTCGGATTTATTCGGTAGTGAAGTCCAATGTAGGATTATCGAAGACGTAGTCTTTAAAATACTATCGAATTTAAGATCGCGCGCGCAAATATCAATTTCTTTTAACTTTTCGAATTTATTCGATATTGAGTTCCATTATTAGGTAATTGGAGAGTTTTTGAAAATACGATCAATTTTAAGATCGCGCACTCAAATATTGATTTATTTTCACTTTTCGCATTTATTTGATATTGAGGTCCATTATTGGGTTATCGAAAACGCAGTTTCTGAAAATTATATCAAGTTTCAGTATTATTAAACTATATATCATAAGGTCTTAGTTACTGTGGTATATTTTCATTATGCAATATTAACAGTAAATCAATTGATATAATAAATTCGGAATTTTCGTCCTTATCCGTCTGAGCCTTACATGAGATTCCGGGCTTAAATAGTTTTCGGCCACTGTTCACCTTTGGTGAAATTTACGGCACTCATTGATACTCCTTAATCTTTCAATTTTGTTGGCATCTCTATGTTCCGCATGAGGCGCAATGGAGAGCTTTTCTTTAATTTTATTTATGTAGGCTTCACAAACTGTGGGTTCCTTAAGCTTTTGTAAGTTAAACTTCTTCTTTGTCCTCGCCTAGTCCTAACAATGGAGATCCTGGCTCTCACTTTGGTCCTAGTCAGAAAATGTCCATGTTAACTTCTCGGAAAGTTCTGACATCGAGAAGGTTTGATTTATGCCTAGCACATATTAGAAAATGATCAATCTGGTTAACTGTGTTTCTATCGGGTGATGTTTATGTGCCAAGATGGATTCTTTTGTGAGGGAATAAAATACTACCAACTACAAGGTTTTGTGATGCACAGAAGTTAATAAGTATGGCCATTGTCATTACAGATATCGTGAAGATTACGTTTATCGATGGTTGGGAAAGAGATTGCTTCTTTACCAACCTTCCCATTAAAGTCATCTACAATTATTATTAAATCTGAACGAGGACATGCTTTAATAGTTTCATCCAATAAGTCATAGTACTAGTTAGGAGGAACCACTATAGATAAATACAATATATAACAATTTAATATCAATATATCAGTCGGTATAATTAAATACCTTATCAGGGCTGCTGTCATTTTTTCTTCCACGTATGTGCGATTTTTTATACTCTGATCTTCAACTTCACTGCACTTGTAAGGAATATGGCTTTCTTTTCGGCACAACCTGTAATATATTTAGATATTCATGATCAGGACAACTTCTGTCTCAAATTTGTTTCTAAATCAGTAACAACTATTGTACATTACAAAACAACAGAGTCTGCATTATAAATTTAATTATTCTGAAGGTGTTAGATCTGAAATGAGGTCCACTTAATCAAGACAATACCAGAATTTAGTGGTTGTCCAGTTTAAAAAACCAAAATTATGGTACTGAGGAAGTATCTATTACTGGACAAGCCCATCAATAAATCAAGTACCAATGCAACAAAAAAATCATCCATGAGTCTTGTCTCTCTTACAGGTTTGGCAAGCTCCAAATTTATTTATTCATATATATTTTTACAACCATCCCCATATTAACAACAGAATAATGAAATTTCATCTAAATAAAATATAATTACCTGCAGGAAGATTTTTTACAGCCGAGACACTCAAAAATTCGACTAGCTGGGTCAGGAATAGCACTGTACTCACAAAATGGACAACTTTCAAGACCAGGAATATTTGCTTGGGCAATTTCTCTCTCCTGGAGTTTCTTCAGAAGCTTTTCATACATTGTATTTTCCATTATGTCCTGTAAAATAAGTATCAAAGATAAGAAATAAAATATTAAAAGAATTTTTATTGAATTTAAATAAGGAGTTTAAGGGAAAATTTTAATTTTATTAAATTCTTAAGAAAACATGCATTTCCCTTAAACCTTTTTATTCCATCATTATTTATTATGTAATACAGTACAACAATACATAACAAATACAAATATGATACAACATATGTTTCAATAATTATTTAAAAAATATGAAAAGTCCACAGGAGAAAGAGGGAGTCACATTTTTTTTTCCAAAATGGAGTTATACATATTAATATGTTCATATTGTTGAGCAGAATAAGATAGTAAGAAACGACGGAAATGTGGATGGTCAGTTTGTTAGAAGCATTTGAAGAATGCCCATACACAGAAGAAAGAGGGAGCTCCAAACTTAAAACTTGATCTTCTCGAAATGCATTTCGTAGGGCACTCCACTTATCTCCTATGGCTTCTTCATATATTTGTTAGTAAAATTATCATTAACACACCCTTGTCTGTTTAAACCTTCAGCAGGCGTGCCTGGCCTGTTCCCATTATGTAGAAAATCACGCGGTGCACAATTTATTTTTTGTAGGGAAAATATTGGATTTCCATCAAGTTCCTTCTTTTTTTCTTCTTGTATCTTTCATAAAATAAATAAATTACTGCCTTTTCTAAACTTTATAGCATTTACTTAATGCAATTCATTACTTATCTAACAACTTTATCTAATACTTAGCGGGTTTATTTGGTAGTTGTTGAATGGAAGCTACATCTGCTTCGATAGTATGGATAAAGAAACAATCAAAAGACTTAGTAAAAAATTAGAATTAAATACATTAAGTTCAGGAGAGCAATAAACAAATTTTAAGTAATAGTGATTCAGTCTGAAAAAAATTCCCCTCTGTTCCCTATTTTTCAAGGCTTTATCTCTAAAATTTTATTTTATGCTTGTAAAATAAATAAGCATACTTCATTATAAATAAAAATAAAAAAAAAATATGATTCAGTATACTTAAGTTATTCTTTATGAGTAGAAATAAATTCCACTATCATTTACCTCATCGGAGCGGAGTAGCTCAGTGGTAAGGCTCTGTGTTACCATGCTCCCGGTCCCGGGTTCTAGATCGGCTGTGGCAGATAATTATTTATTCTGTTATCAGCTGTAGATCAACCCTGTGGGATCGAGATATCCTCCTGGGGCTCACCCAGCCTCTATAAAGTGGGTATCCTTAATTGGGAGAAAAAACCTGGTGATTGAGCGTGACAAATCACCTCCTTACACAACTGTTGGCTTAGAAACAGTGCGGTTTTTACCAAGTACTGAACCCAAGACTCTTCATGGGTTGTAGTGGTACAGGCTTACCATACATATATACAATACATTATTTACCGAAAGTTAGAAAAGAAGAAAATACTTGTTCACTAGAAAACTGAGAGTAGAATAGTGCATGGTAATGACATTTTAGTACCTTTAGTAATTCTAAGATCAAATGATTCTTTAATATTTTATTATGAAGAAATGTTTTTCCCCATATAGCAGCAAAAAAAAAAAAAAATTCAGGTTAGAATTAACTAATTGAGCAAAACTTGTAATGGACGAAAATTTACCCGTAAAATGAGAATCACCCATATAGCATTTCCGAGACATATTTCACCTTTTCCAAGTCAAATTCAACCTTTTCTAAAATGAACAAAACTTTTTCAATTTCAAATTAAACTTCTTACTTTTCAAATTTAGCATTTTTCAATTTTGATATATTAATATATCTTTGCATAATTACGTTTACAGTTAATTTAATGACTTATTGTGTATTTTAAACGTGGCTTGTTTTCATATAATATTCGAACCGATTATTTGAACTTTTCGGATATCCTCCATATCGAGGTCCATTATTGGATTATCAGGAACCCTTTTTATGAAAATACTATCGATTTTAAGATCGCGCGCTCACGTGTAGATTTATTTGAACTTTTCGGGTCCCCACGATATTATGGTCCATTATTGGGTTATTGGAGGCCCTTTTTATGAAATTACTACTGATTTTAGATCGTGCGTTCACGTATGATTTATTTTAACTTTTCCGATTTCTTCGAAATCGGTTCCATGAGTTCCATATTATTAATTTATATATGATAATCTTTTGGTTGGAATGTTCTTTTCTACCATTACTGTGCATATTTGCATTAAACGATATTAACAGTAAATTGAAATGCACAAGCGCGATCGATATAATAAATTCAGAATTTTCGTCCTTACAAGAAATTCAGGGCTTGAATGGTTTTCGCCCACTGTTCACCTTATGGTAAAATTTATGGCACTCATTGATACTCCATAATCTTTCTATTTCTTCCTGTTTATTTTCCCAGATTCTTTCTTTGCGTCGATGAATGCGTTTTGCTTCACATTCATATATAATGTGCTCTGCCTTTTCTTCATCTTCTAGGCACAGACGGCAAGTGAAATCTTCCATTAGTTTCGTATTTTTGTGGCATATTAGCGAACAATAGCCAGTGAGGAGATCCAGTATTGTTCTCAACTCATTCTTTGTCAGGTTTCACAGAATGTGCTCTGCCTTTTCTTCATCTTCTAGGCACAGACGGCAAGTGAAATCTTCCATTAGTTTCGTCTTTTTGTTGTATATTAGCGGACAATAGCCAGTGAGGAAATCCATTATTGTTCTCAACTCATTCTTTGTTAGGTTTAGGTAGAATTTAGTCTTTTCCTCTGAAAGATTGATGAAGAGTTTGAATTGTTTCATACCAGATTTTAATTGCCAGTATGTTTCCTAGGAGTCCATTTGTCTCCTGATTAAACCAGTAGATATATTAAAATATATATTATTAAAATATGGCTCAGGGCAAATTAGGATTGTTTTTGAGCCCTTCCTTGTTATGGTATCATTGCCTTTGATTCCTTCATGTCCCAGGGTTCACATTAGGGAAAGTTTATTTCCCTTAGCTAACGGTTCTAGGATTTCGAGGAAATTCCAGACTAGCCATGACATGATGTTATGGGAATTAAAAACCTTTAATGCTGTCTGGCTGTTTGAAATATATTCTTTTTCCCATAGAGCTCTTCCTTCTTTGAGTTTTAGAGCAGCTATTTCTATTGCGTGGATTTCAGTTTGGAAGACCGTTGGGTAAGATTCCATTGCTGGACCTTCTGCAGTGTGGTCCAAAAACTCCTGCCCATGCTTTACCTTTCTTAACTGAAACGTCAGTATAACAGACCAGAGCCCCATTCTCAAATTTGGGTCCTCCTTCTTCCCATATATTCTTGTCTGCAATATATATTCATTCTAGCATTTTGGGTTTAATTCCCCTTTTTTTCCAAATACACTTTTGCAGATCCACAGGGAAGCATTAGCTTTTCCTATAATTCTGTTTATTTGGGAGTTCCAAGAGAGTTTTTGATCTTATTATAATATGTGCCAACGTTTTGGCCTAAGCTTTAGGCCAAGAAAAAACAAGAAAGCAATAAATGTAACAACAGTGGTAGTACCAGTAATAGTAAAAAAAAGTTAACAAACAGTAAGATGAAAAAAATAAAGTATAAAGAAAAATATGTTAATAAAGTGTAAAGTATAAATAATGTTAATACAGTATAAATAATGATAATAAAGTATAAATAATGTTAATAAAGTATAAAAATGTTAATAAAGTATAAATAATGTTAATAAAGTATAAAGAAAATATGCTAATCATAATGTGAATAATAAGAAATAAAGAAAAATATGTTAATAGATAATGAATTATAAATACTAATTATAATCTAGAATGAAGAGTTAGGAGTATGAAAAGTATATCAAGACAATTATTACAATATAAGTAATGTAAATGATTTCTGTGTATAAGATATAATGAAATACATGGAAAAAATTATGTAAAAAATAACAAAGTAAAATAAAGTTGTAAGATATAAAGTTATATAAGCTTAAAGATAGAATAATATAATCATAAGTAATTATTGTATGTGGGGAAGATGTATATAAATGTATTTCATTATATCTTGCATAGAAATCATTTGCATTACTTATATTATCATAATTAGTATCTCCTAGAATAATTACGGCAAACCTAGAGTTATCAATAGGAAAAGTGACAATTATTCAGGTCTATGCCCCCATTGAAGATGCTGTTGTTTGGATAAAGAACAGTTTTATGCCGAGCTAGAAAGAGAAATCATTAAAAGCCAGGAAAAGAACAGAGAAGTAATTATTATGGGTGACTTCAACGCTAGGACTAGGAGTGACTATGCCAGAGCACATGGAGTTATGGGACGACATGGAGGTGAGCCTAATAAAAATGGTAATGGTCAAAGACTGATTGATTTATGTGTTGCCTATGATCTGTTCATTGGTAATTCATTCTTTCCACACGAAAAATACACAAAATAACTTTTTCCGCTGAAGAAAGGAATGTAAATAGTATAATCGAATACTACATTTACAATCAAAAGATTAGGAGACTATTTACGGATGTTAAAGTGATTAGAGGTGCAGAATTGGCTCAGATCACCTCCTGTTAGTCGGAGATACTCAAATTCTTCCCCCCAGAAAGAAACACCCAATAAGCTACCAGAAAATCTACATAGTTAAGCTCCAGATACCTGAAAAAAGAATGGAATACTCAAACCTACTGGATTATAAACTTCAGGACATTATTATAGATAGAAGTGTAGATAAAATATGGACAGGTTTAAAGAAAGTCATACTGGAGGCCGCTACTTCTACTTGCAGGATTGCCAATGTTTCACCAGCACATAAAAGATCCAAGTGGTGGAATAATAGGGTGAAGCCATCGGTGGCGAGAAAGAAGGTAGCATGGAAGGAGTACCATAGGCACAAGACTCCAGCCAATTGGGAACTGTATGTTCGAATGAGAAACGAATCCAAGCTTGTAGTAAGGGTAGCAAAAAGAAAGAGCTGGGAGGAATTTGGTCAAAACTTACTGAGTAATTATCACGAAAACGTTAAAGTTTTTTGGAAAAAGATCAAGTAAACCAATACAAAATGTAAAAGACGAGGGAGACAGATTTATTACTGGGACCAAGGTATTTTAGAAAGATAGAGACGCCACTACAAAGAAGTGTTTTCTGGAGATGCTGAGGAGAGAATGCCTAGAGAAAATATTCGGGGAGAATACGATGAGGTGATATGGGAAGAAGAGCTGGAAGCAGCGGTGGAGAGACTAAGACTCGGGAAAGCAGCAGGAAGAGACGGTATCGCCCCTAAATTCGTCAAATATGGTGGAGCAGAACTATTGAAAGCATTGTAGTGTCTTTTTTAGAAATTACTTACTGAAAAAGCGATCCCTAAGGAATGGGAATACAACATAATTATCCCGATTCACAAAAAACGCGATGCTAGTGAATGTGAGAACTACAGACCTATCTGTCTATTCCAGGTTGTGTACAAGCTCTACACCTCAATTTTAAAAAAGAAACAGAGAGCTAGTAGAGGAAGACTTGGAAGAAAAACAGGCTGCTTTCAGGCCTCAACGCCAGACCCAGGACCATATATTTTCTCTCAGAACAATCATAGATAAGTCATGGGAACGAGGCAAGAGTATCTTCTTAGCATTTATAGATTTGAAAGAAGCCTTTGATTCTATCCCTAGACAAGAAATGTGGAATGCTTTTTCTCAAAAAAACATCCCACAAGGATTGATAGAAGCTATTAAGTCCACTTATCATGATTCCAAAGGAATAGTAAGGATTAATCGAAGAGAGTCCGATACATTTATAATTAAGAAAGGTGTAAAGCAACGAGACAGTTTGAGTCCCCTCCTGTTCATTGTATACATGGATGAAATACTGAAAATGTGCAAACGTAGGACAGCCCGCACTACTATTGGCAAATGGAATATGAGGACAACCCTGGCCCAAGTAATGGTATTCACGGATGACGTCCTTATAGCTGATACTAAAGAGAGCCTAAAGCAAGCTGTAATTGAATGGGAAGCTGAGCAGGAAAGGAAAGGAATGACCATGAATGTCAGAAAAAGTAAAGTAATGCACATTGGCTACAGGAATACGTTGAAATACTTTGCAGAGGTGAAACAATGGAAATGGTGGACAACTACAGTTACCTGGAAACAGTGATAAGCAGGAATGGAAAGGTAGACCAGGAGATATCCAATAGGATAAAGAAGGCAAACTCAATCTATTACAACCTCTGCAACACTGCTATAGGGAAAAGGGAGGTGGAGAAAAATGTTAAGTTGGATATCATAGCTGTTTACTTGCCTACCTTCCTATATCGAAGTGAAAGCTGGGTACCATTAGGTAAGCACCTAAGCAGGTTTACCGCAGCTGAAATGAGGTTCCCTACAGAAAGTAGCGGGCCGAACTAGGAGGATCGGATCAGGAATGAGAGGACTGGAGAAAATCTAAGGGTTGTTTCTCTAAAGGATACCCTTGAAAAGAAACAACTTAGATGGTTTAGAAATCTCTGACGGATGAATGAGGATATCATAATTGTCATGATAAATTTTTCATACTCCTAAATTTTCATTCTAGTAGTTATTATAATTAGTATTTTTCATGTATTTTACTATATCTTTCATTTAATTCATTATCTTTCTTTCTATATTTTCATATTTTAAATATCTTTATTTTTACTGTCTATTAACATATTTTTCTTTACTTCTTCTTATTCACATTATGATTTTTAAACGAACCAACAGTCGAAATAAAATCAAGCAACTACATTATTATGAAAAATTATACAATTGGTATATCTCAAGGCTCCTCTCTTTCACCGACACTTTGGAACATACTAATTAACTCAATTTTTGACCTATCGTTACCAAAGATTGTACAGATAGTTACATACGCCGATGACATCCTACTACTTGTTATCAGCAAAATTTTTACTCTATTAGAAACAGATACTAACAATACGCTCCTAATATAGGAAAAATGGACTAACGACAACAAACTTGAATTTAACACTGACAAGACAAAATTCATAATTTTTACAAGGAAAAGAAAAATTCCAAATCTAGACATTCGACTATACTCCAAAACAATCCTACAAACAGACACAGTGACATAAATTGGAAAACACATACAGACAATGTAGTTAACAGAACACTAAAAACGGTAAACGGACTAACTATCGCCACGAGAAACACAAGGGGATTGAAGGCAGAAGCATTAAAAATCATTTACGAAGAGGCTATTATTCCTAAACTCCCTTAATGCCATACCTGTTTGGGAATCAGCTGCAATTAAGCCAGGTAACCTGAAAAAGCTACAAAGGGGTTCAGAGATTGATCGGGATTAGGATTAGTAGGACATTCCGTACTATATCTTAGGAAACTGCCTGTGTCCTTGCCGGGATATTACCTATAAATCTCAAAATATTCGAACTAGCGACGCTATACAGAGTTAAATCAACTTAATTAGGGATTGATAAATTATTTGCCACTTCTATTGGGTTGTCCGGAAATAAATGCAGGTTTATGGTTTTAAAATAAAACTACTAAACTACATTAAATGTAATATAAATTAGTATTAAAAACATTTATGAATTATTAATTTAATTAAGAAAAGAAATCAAATACATTGTCTTAATTAAATTCATAATTCATAAATATTTTATAATTCTAATTTATAATACATTTAATTTAATATGTATAATAATACTAAACTGTATTCTGAATTGCTTATTTTTGAATTTTTGCGTGTTTTTAGAACTGAAGATGAATGTATAACATTCGAAACTAGTTTTCTATAAAAACAAAATTATGTGGCAAATAATTTATCAATCTCTAATTAGATTGTTCCTTATATACCATCATGCGGATGTCAACTGATTAAAAACAATGATTGAACTAAACAGCATTGGACAAAACGAAATTGAATACGATTTATCAACGAAACACTGGATACATCCTTCCTTATACGCCAAACTAACAGAGTACATAAGTACTACAGACACGGACACTCTGAATATCGATATTTACGGAGGCAATGATGTACAGAACACAGTATCTGCACTAACCTTAAACCACAGAAACATAGGCTACGACGAAACATACAAACTTGGACCAACTGCTCTAATAATCAGGCTGAAAAATTAGTTGCAGTCAGGGCCAGAGAACACATTCTAAGGCAGATGGAACTTCGAATATACTCATACACCATTTACACGGATAACAGAACTTTAATTGATCCAGTAGTAAACTCAAAAGTACACAATTCACTGACTACACAGCTTAAGAACAACTTAATAGAAATAATGAAAAAAGGTATAAAAATTAGACTGACGTGGGTAAAAGGACACAATGGCATTGAACGTAATGAGCGAGCAGATTCGTTGGCTAATGAAACTGGTCATGATTTACAATTACCAATCATTTACAGCATCATCCCCAGAATGAGGGATGTCCAGATTCCCAAGAAGTTATTGGAGGGGAGGCTGGACTGCTCCAGAGGTAGAGGCAGACCAAGACTCAGATGGGAGGACACTGTTACTAAGGACGCTTTGACCCTACTGAATGTACGAAACTGGAAAACAGCCGCACAAGATCGAGCCAGCTGGCGAAGACTCAATGAGGAGGCCAGGGACCACACCGGTCTGTAGCGCCACGGAAGAAGAAGAATCATTTACAGCAGAGTGCCTCTCTCATTCATTAAGAAATGTCTAAAAGCGGACTCACTGACTGAATGGGGTCAAAGACTGAACATCTACTAAAGGATGTCCTTTGCACAAGTGCATTCCAAACATTAAACTTCAAAACCACGACAAAGCAAAACATACACATTACGAACTACTACAATTACTGACGGAACATGGACAAACTACACATTATCTGAAACACTTGCACCTAAAAAATACAAAAACTTGTGACTGTAGCGGACAGACTCCACAAACATTCCAGCATATCTTATTCCAATGTAACTTACGAGAAAACAACAGAACAAACTTAATTAAGACTATCATGATAAAGAAAAATATGCTAATCATAAGAAGTAAAGAAAAATATGTTAATAAAGTATAAATAATGTTAATGAAGTATTTTTCTTCCCCCCCCCCCCATATAGTAACCCTAAGGGAGGGTTGTATATTTGTTAAATTTTACATTCATTATTGAAAAAATATAATTGAAAAATAAACATTGCAATATACTAAAGAATAAAGTGTGAAGAAAAAAAAAAAAAGAGACAAATGAACAAACAAAATGAACAAAATATTGAATAAGATAAAAAAAATAAAATAATAAAATATAGAGCAAGAATATGTAACTAAAATATTGCATCTTAAACTAAACATACAAATATTGACAATTAAACTAAATAATCCAATTGAGTAATATATAAAGCACAACAATTTTACAATTATACTAAATAATGCCAATAATAATATGTAAAATACAAAAATATATAATAATAATATACAAAACAATAGTATATACATATAAAATATACAATTAAATGATAAGAGACAATTTGAAGAATAGTAAATTAGTATACAATTAAGTCAAATCTAAAAAGAAGAACTAAATATAACAAAAAAAAAATAAAATAAAATAAAATCTACACCACCACAAACAAAAGTAGTGGGAATCAAGGTTTGAGTCTTGAGTAAATTTGTATTCCAGATTGATGGAGGCGGCAAATTTCAGTAACTCCCTCCGGTATTTGGCAAACAGAATTTTTTCAGGAGTAGGCCAAGTGTCCCCTTCCACCATGATAGTCTTAATTAAGTTTGTTCTGTTGTTTTCTCGTAAGTTACATTGGAATAAGATGTGCTGGAATGTTTGTGGAGTCTGTCCGCTACAGTCACAAGTTTCTGTATTTTTTGGTGCAAGCGTTTCAGATAATGTTTAGTTTGTCCATGTTCCGTCAGCAGTTATATTAGTTTTTAGTTTGTAATGTGTACGTTTTGCTTTGCCATGATTTTGAAGTTAAATGTTTGGAATGTACTTGTGGAAGGACACCCTTTAGTAGATTCTTTGTCCCCATTCAATCAGTGAGTCCGCTTTTATACCTTTCTTAATGAATGAGAGAGGCACTCTACTGTAAATGATTGGTAATTGTGGATCATCAACAGCTTCTTTAGCCAACAAATCTGCTCCCTCATTGCCTTCAATGCCACTGTGGCCTTTTATCCATGTCAGTCTAATTTTTATACCTTTGATCATTATTTCTATTAAGTTTTTCTCAAGTTGTGTGGTCAGTGAATTGTGTACTATCAAGCTTGAATGAAAAATATTAATCTTCCAAATAAATATTTTAGAATTTAATACAAGTTATTATTACTTATTTTATCATTTTATGTCTCTCTTTTAACAGATAAAATTAACTTTCTTTTCTTTTTTTTCTATTAGTAATAATTCAAATTGCTTTAAATGATGTATTTTATTTTATTTGTTTTTATATTTTTATGTATTGATTATCAGCAAGAAACATTTTTTCTTTATCTTGATCATGACTGTTTTCTTAGCCAGGAACATTTTCTTTATTTTGATCATGACTGTTAATCTTAAAGGACAATAGTCCTAGAACAAAATTATTTTTCTATCTATTCTATCAATGATCATTTAGAAGTTCTGTAAAATCTCATTTTAGGCCATCTTGATAAATACTCAGAAATTTCATGTAAATTCTCTTTTAATGAATGAAAGCCTTTATTCTGGGACACTTAGTCCCCTAAGAATAACATATAATGAACATTATAAAAGCATTTGGCTTTGCCTGAGCCTAATTAATTTAAATTAAAAAGAATTCAATTAAAATTACAAAATAATGATGTAAGTATATAAATAATGATATAAATTTTCCATGTTAAAAATAAAAATTAAAACTGTGAAGTACATCACTGTACAGCAGATGTCTAAAAAAGAAGTACCTCACAGAGTACAGCAGCACTTTGTACTGAATTTACTTCAGAAGCGAAAAAGAGAAAAGTAGATAAATGTGAATTGTTAAAATATCAGCATGATTTCAAACATAAGAATATCATGCAGTATTCATTGCACTGTTTTATAATGGACCAATCCCCAGAAACTAAAGCAAATGTAGATAAACTTATAGACATGATGAAAACAACATTAACTGAAGCTGTGATAAGTACCATCGAAGAAGCAACAAGGAGCCAAAAAAAGAGCAGCTTGTGGTATGAGATGCGATATGGCCATATCTCAGCTTCAAAGGCACATGAAGTAAGTGTTTGCTGTACACCTGATGGTTTCTTCCTGGCTACTATAATGGGCAAAAAAATACTTGATACAGCAGCAATGAAAAGGGGTAGAAATTTGGAGCTATCTCTCCGAAAGACAGTCTCTAATAAATTGGAAAAAAAATCAATTCATGTGGGCTTTATGTATGCCAAAAGAATCCTATGATTGCAGCGTCACCTGATCGATTAATCAAAGATGCCGTTATTGAAATAAAATACCCTACCAAAACAAAAGCTAAGGACAGTTATTTAAAAAATGGTGCTACCACCGAGAAATGTAAGGCACAAGTGCAACTGGTCTAAAAAAATTTTATCTTTGTGTTGCCGATAGCAACTTTGAACAAACAAAAATGTAAACATTTTAGTGGCATATGATAGCAATTATGTTAATAGCTTAGTAGAAAAGTTATTTTCTGGAAAACAAATATATATCCTATTTTGTATTGTAACACCAGAGTGTGATAATGATTAAATAAAAAAACACATTTTGAATTTCTTGTTTTGTTTTACATTTTTTAAATACATTAGGTGCAGAAATAATCAGGAAGTAGTCAATTTCAAAACTTTATTACAATAGCCAACATTTCGGCTCAAACATTTGAGCCATCTTCAGGGCTTGATGTTTCCCCAACAGTTTGAGAAAAACTGAATCTAATCATTTCTGCATCTATTAAAATCAGTCCAGTCGACACAAAATTACATTTAAATACATTATTTAATAAAAGAATCCTGCAAATTTATTAGAACACAAGCAATAATAATCACATGATCAAGTATATGAAGTATGTTAGTACTTATCACTGAATGTTGCTTTTGCATATGGAATTCTCTTAATCGCCTTATTACCCTTTCAATATGAATTCGCAAGCTAGAGATAATTTTAGTTTGTCGAACTTCAGTTTTTGATAACTTTTCACCAGCATTACACTGGGTGGCCTTAATAGTTTCATGCCCTTTTCATGAAGTATTTCCATTTAAGTATCAAGATGCTTGAAGCCTCTGTCAGCTAAGATGCAAGTTCCCTGTTGTAATCCATCTAGAAAGTTACAGTTTTCTAGTATGGTAACATCACTTGTTCTACCCACGAACCCTTGAGAAACATAATTAACCAAACCATAAGGGATGCAGGGAATCTAATAAGGGATATTAGATACTTCACCGTATTCCCCTAGTGCTCCAACCATGTCAGTGCCTGATGAACAGCCTTTGATGGTTTTTGTATCTCAATTTCTAAACAATCGATGGATGATGCAGCTGACATTATGATAGTTATGTCTAAATGCAATAGGAATATTCTTTTTTATTAATATTTTGTCAAACAAGGGGAGTGCATGATGTGTCCGTCGCCGATTTTGATCAGAATTTTTTGGGTGATTCTACATTGAAAAAAAGCCGACCCATATCCTACCGTTTTATCCAATGGGTCCTAAGAGCTATCAGAATGTGATCCAGAAATAGTAAAGTTTAGAGTGATCCAATTTTTCAGAACAAAATAATTGAATTTTAGAGTGGTCTGAAGGGTATATTGACTTATATGTAATGAAAGCAGTGTTCTACAGAGTAAAGTATATTAATAGAATTTTTTTATTCAAAATTGGCATCAGATTGTTTTTAGAATCAGATTGGTTTTATAACTTTGAAAAACCCATATATTCAAATTTTCGAGCAAATCTAAAAATAAAAAAATTTGACCTAAAAATCATGCCCAGGGGGACTCTTCAAATTTTTTATAAGATTCAAATAATTGGTCATAAATCAAGAACTATTCAAACCGAATTTGGGGCATCAGTAAAGGTTCTCAAACTCCACAATTTGCTTCAACCGTGGTTTTCCTACGTGTTTTAGAAATAACATTATTCGCAAAAAACTCCAATTTTGTTTTTACATGGTAATCTCCTTTTTTAACACTTGTCTTCTAAGATAATGCAATAGTTTGTATATGTATGGAAAGAAGAAACTCCCCTCTTTTGAACGAGTTCAAGAACGTCGATATCGGGACATTGAAGATGAGATACAGAGCTTCAAACCCAAACACAATTTGGTTGCTTTCAAAATTTTGAGCGCCCTTGTAACTGAAAAAAAAAATGTTTTTTGTTTTTGTTGATATTTTTAACATAGAGGTTTTTGATGTGCTGAAAGCAAATCTGCCGTCATTCTTGGTGTGAAAAAATCTATAAGCCAAGTTTACTTGACAACTTAAACACTTTTTTGGATTTATTTGACCAAAAATCAATTATTTTTTAATATTTATATTTTTCCTTTAATGCACTTTAAAAAATAAATGTTTACTTGGAAAAACCATGCCGATATAATTTTTCAACTCGAGATATAAAATAAAGTATTTTCAGCATGTTTTATTTTTTTTCTCAGCTCCTATGGCCCATTGGATATTGGACGGTAGAATATGGGCCAACTTTTTTTCAATGTAGAATCACCCAAAACATTTTGATCAAAATCGGTGACGGACACATCGTGCACTCCTCTTGTAAGTTTACAATGAATGATCTTAAAAAACTATTTATTATTGGTATGTTTCCTAAAAATAATTTACTGGCATAAGATAATGATATCCCAAAATTATCCTCTACTTCAGAAAATGTGCTGTTTAATCTAATTTTTTTTTTTAAGCATAGCAAAATGTGTTCTATTTTTATATTTGTGTGTTAATGCAGCAACTGAATTAAAAAATAACATTCTTTGGAAATACCAACATATAGCAAAGGTTTCTTGACAATTAATGCATAGTATTTTTGAGGCACTGCAATTGTTCAATGAGCTCATTGGTATCTGTAACATTACTATCGGAGTCAGTAGCCCTTGATGATGATGTAGCTACATAAGGAGAGAAATTCGTGCTTTCAAAATAAGAAATATCACTATCTGCTGATTTTTCATCTTCGAGGATAATATTTCTCTTAACTGCTTTAATAAGTCCTGACTGTGATGGTTGAAGATGGCATTGTTCAATCTTAAATGGGGAAGTTAAACGATATGTTGTAGAAAGTTTCAATGGTGAGGTAAAAATGCTCTCATTTTGGCATCTTGTTTGTACAGACTTGCTCCTATAATGCATATTCGCTTTTTTTGTTACTTGAACAGATTTTTCTAGAGTTATTATAGGGTCGATCATTGTTTCTTTGTCTTGAGTTTTTGGTAATTCTGAAAAGACAAACATCCAAAATTAATTACTTCATTTAAATGTATAAAATTTAAAATAAACTTAATTATATTAAGACGTTTGTAATAAATAGATAACATACCTTCAGGCTTAATAATTTCTTGTATCATATCGTCATCTTTTTGTAAGCTTTCAGCATGGGATTCAGTAGCACTTTGACTTTGAAAACATTCTCTGACAAGATCAATTCTTTGCCTTTTAAGGAACACTTTTCGAGAAGATTCAGCATCAAATAGCCGTCTTTTACGATCCTCTTGACATTGAAATTTAGTTGGCAAAGCCTCATTTGCCAAAATTATCTTCCGACTGAAGCCCATTTCATACTTCATGTAGTTAATTGTATCTTTTTCCATTTACTATTCAACATTATTGCCAATATAAATAAAAAGTATTTAAAATTAGTTTGACAAGACAAGATGCGTTAAAAGACAAAACTATAAGAAGATATTTAAATAAAGGATCCTTCCAACTTATGCTGTAATATTAAGCCTTATTAAGAAGTTAGGTATTAAAGATATTTCCTTTTATAAAAATATATTTTTAGCTACTATTACTTACATAAAAGTGATCTTCACACATAAAATCATTTGTATGGGATGAAATGCTGTTTGGGTCTCTTCGAGCTAATGGTAACCACTTTTTTCATTTGTTGCGATTCTTTGGAGACAAACACTTTGTCTGGACTTTTTATAGATGTATTTATACATTGTGGCACAACACACCATTTGTATGCCATTTTATCCAATAAATTTGAAAAAAACAAACAATGAAATTCACTTCAGTTAAAGTGCTTTCCTAAGGTTAAAAACTAGGGGTCCTAGCCATAAAAGAAACAGTGTTTTTGGCGTGGTTTTGTAAGTTTAAACATGGATTTTTATTGATAATACAGTAGATCTCGTACATATCAATGTAGTGTGTTTATTATGTGATAAAGAATAATTTAAAACGATTTTCCAAAATTAGTCAAATAGCCTATCGTTTCTAGGGAACCTAATAATTGCTTTAAAATCATCAAAATTAAAATTATTAAAAATTACCTTCAATGTTTCTTGATTGAAAAAAGCTCCACAGTCTTCTAAACAAGGAAAATCAATTTTGCCTTCGCCCATTAGTACTTCAGTGCTCCTAAGTACAAAAAAATAATACAACTAAATCTTATAAAACACGAATGCATGATTTAACGTGAATTAAAAGTATTAAAGTCTTAATTAGCATAAGGCTACATGTTCAATTTTATAATGGAATATTCTCTTAAGATAAAATTGAAAGCCACAGTAAAATCTTCAATAGAGTTGGAATAAAAATTCATAAATTATAAAAAGATGTATTAAATTTATTTCGGTATAAATCAACGTTCACAGAAATGCATGGTTTTCTGACAGCTGAAAATAAACAAATACAATTTTGTCTTCTATTTTTAAATCATAATTTTCTTGCTGGGAAAAATTACTAAGGAAATTACTGGGAAAAAACTAAGGATAGTACAGCTTAAATAAATGAAATAAAATGAAAATAAATTTTATTCTGGTACAAATGTCGAGAAACAAAATTAATTCAAACTGGGTGATTTCAAATGGATTGGCCCATAACTGTTATGCGGCTACTAAATGCACATTTCAATTATGAAACTGACACAGTTTATAGATATATATGATAGGAATACGACACAAATTTGTTGACTGAGACTCAACTGGTTCCAGAATTATACGAGGATCGTTTTGGTTTGAGACTTCAACTGGGAGGATATGATGGGACGGACCGACTCATGCAAGGCAGCAATATTTGATGCATTATAATTCTGCAACCAGTTGATTCTCAGTCAACAAATTTGTGTCATGTGTTTCTATCATATAGAAGTATAAACTATGTCAGTTTCATAAGTGAAATATGCATTTAACAGCCGCATAACAGTTATGAGCCTGAAAAATGTTTTACCCATGGATTGTAACCCACCAAATGATAAAGAATAAATGGTAAAAATCTAAAATATCGGGCAACATGGTCTGGGTGATTTCAAATGGATTGACCCTTACGTCTATACATACATGTAAATTAAGAGTATATAAAAAATATGTAGTTTCATTGTATTCTTCTGAAGGTACTTCGTCTCAGAATGAAGTTTTTATAAAGAAAATTTATTAAACATTATTCATTAGCGTAAATTTGCAATGCATATGTCCAAATGGGTTTTAGTAAGCAGTCACTGCCTTAATTTTAGTGAAGATCGTCTGTGGAATGAAGATAGTACACCCGTAGGGTGGTTCGGATCAAAAGAAAGAAAGACTGGAGGACCAATGAGAATGAATGAACTGTAATGAAAAGGAAGAACATGTGCCATAAGGAAATAGTATACAAATGAATTTACTTACGATTTGATGGATTTTGCTTGGTCCTTCTCCACAGAAATTCTGCCCAGGAGGTGAAGGAAAAGGAGTGAAAATAAAAGAATCAAGATAGAAGAGGAATTGCAGATTGTTAATGAGAAAATACTGCAAGTTAATGAGGCTGCTGAAAGCACTCAGATGTACAAACATAAGAAAGATGAAAAATGTAATAAATGAATATGTGAGAAATGAATGTTGGCACTGAATAGACTGAACTGATGTAGTAGAGAAAAAAACAGACTTTTGCGCTGGGAGTGGGTCAGACAGACAACTTATCCCACTGAAGACAAGTCCGCAACAATAAGGACATTATTTATTTAACATCGTCTTTGAAATAGAGGACAGGAGTTTGAGATGTTTATTCAAAGTAAGGCGTGTCTGTTTAACATGAGGGCCCCTTGTCATCCTTCGATCAAATTTCAATCCTAATTATTTGACCAAGTTGGTCTGCAGAACTGGTTGGTTGTCTATGCATACTGGATGACTTGTGTTGGGTAGAAGTGTGAATGTGATGTGTTATGATGTTTCATTCTTTAGTTTGATTTTCCAAAGTTTAACCAAGTTCAGAATTTCATTAAGTAATTTTAAAGTGTCAATGAGAATTGTATAGTGAAAATGGCAGGATCGTCAGTTTAGGTTGTTGTGAGGGTATTAATATCAAGTGGGATGTCATTGTATATATTATATACAAAAGTGATGCATCGAATCTCCTTGAATCTTGAGGTTCCTCGGACTAAATTGGGTGTATAGACAAAAGATCATGCTGGTCATTTCTTTAAGATTTTCATCGAAACACAGCTCCTCACAAACATAATTTTAATTTTTTTAACGGTGTACTATTTCTTTTGTAAGTACCTACTGCTATTCAGTTATCAGAGAGCCAGGTGTAACCAAAGTCATTATATTTTTTGTTTAAACATTAATTTAGGTGTATTCCATAATATAGACTATGGCTACTCTGAAACTGCCCAGATGTCATCAAACAACAGGCAATTAGCTTATTGCAATGTATTAATTAATTTAGATGCCAGAATATAAAGGGATCAAAGATAATGAGAGTGCCTGGAGACTGAAAGAGAAAGAGACTGGTCTTGAAGGCTGGTATATATAATATTTTACACCTTTTATCACATTGTCAGAGTAAAGCAAAATTTTATATAGACGATAAAAAATGAGTTGAGATCAACAGTTTGTCTCTTCAAGCGCCACTACCCTTTAATTTATCATATCGATAAGATAAAACTTACTGAGAAATCTATCTGTCATCTGCTCTAGTAGGATGAAGAACAGAATTTGTGGATTTGAAACCTTTATTTGCTATCGACTGCAGCCCCTAGATCAAGCTATACTTAAAACTGAAAATATTTCAAGGGCTGATTCTAAGGACCTAATGTGCTTCATCATAAGCCTAAAATTTCTTTTGGAATTATAGAGAGCCAGAGATATGATATAAATGGATCAAAATGACAGTTATCTATCTCTCAAATATAATATATACAATAACAATAATATAAATATAACTAGTAGTTCTTTGAACAGTAGACCACGAGAAAAAAAAAATTTGTTCTGTATTGCAGCTTTTAAAGGTTTAGTCAATGTTTCAGTCATTGAGAAGTCAACATTGTTTCCAGGGATACTGGACATCATAATTTATATCTCGAGGAGGCAACTTTTTTGTCCTATTCACAGTATACATAATCGTACATATTTCGCAACAGTTTATTCCAATCACGACCCAAATCTACTATATATGAATGTGACCTTTCATAAACCTCTTTCGCCTCAGTTCACATTTCTCTCTTGCAATATTGATGACATTGGTAATAAAATTGTAAATCTCAATGTCAACCAATAGCCAGGATTCAACAAGATGTTCGAGCAAGATATATCAATGAAAATTCATGGATAATTACAGAACCAATTATACAATTGATCAATTTTTTTCATTCAAAAAATAATTTTATCTCCTCCTAATTATTGTGATTACATGATTTTGTTTTCCCACCACAATCCGTATCAATGCATAAAACAAAAAAAAGGAAAAAATAATAATAAATAAATAAAATATTGGTATCACCTAACCCAGTGTTAGGGGAGTTCCAAATGGATCATGTAGCGATCACAAAGATCCATCAAAGGGAGATCCAAAATGTTAGGATAAGAAAATCAGTCAATGTGACATTGGATCACTATTTGTCTCAAATTAAAATTAAATTCATACCTAATAAAGCAGAGAAAATAAAGGAAATCAGAACATTTAAAGTAAACAGGAAGACACTTAAACTGAAGGAGGAGTTTGAAAAGAACGAGGCGGAAACAATAGTGTTCACAAATATGAAGTTTGAAGAGGCTTTGCAAAAAGGTCCGAAAAATTGGGAAGAAATTACAAAAATTTTAGTGGAAACAGCAATTAAAATAGTGCCTATGGGACAGAGGATTAGACATGCATGGTGTGACCAGAAGTGTGAGGAAGCGATTAAAGAAAGACTGGTGAAATGGACAAGACGGAACTCAAATAAAACAGAGGAAAATCTTGAGGAAAACTGCAGGCGGAAAAGAAAAACACAAGCAAAATTATTAGAGGGGTTAAACAGGCATATTTGAAAAAACAGTTAAAAGAAATGGATGAGAACTTCAAACAGCAGAATAGGAGGTTATTCTATAAGGCATATAATAATCGGGTCAAAGGGTATAATGGGTCAAATTTGAACTCCAGAGGTAAAGACGGGACAATAGCGTAAAATGATAGGGAAAACTACGAGGTTTTAGCAGAATATTTCGAGGAATTGCTAAACTGTGATGAACCAAAGAAAAAATTGGAAAAAAGAGATGTGATACAAAATCAGGACAGTGAACCACCAGAATAGAAGAAGTTAAAGAAGCAACATTTTCGTTGAAAGATAATAAGGCATCAGGGGAAGATGGACTAATAGCAGAAATGTGGAAAGATGGATGAAATGTATATCTCCAGAACTACAGAATTATTGCGCGAAAAATGAGGAAAAGAGGAAATACCAAAATATTGGAAAATAGCATTGATCCATCTATTGCGTAAGAAAGAGCCGAAAACAGATGTTAATAACTACAGAGGAATATCGTTGTTATAGGTAACGTACAAAATGTTGTCTAAACTATTGTTAAAGATGTTAGAACAACAGATGGACCGTAAATTGGGGGAATATCAGGGGGGGGTTCAGAAAATTTAGATCATACCCGGAGCATATTTTAAGTTTGAAATTAATTCTTGAGATACTACGTATCAAAATCGAAGAGATTTATGTATCATTCGTGGATTTTCAAAAATCATATGATTCGGTGGATAGGGAGGTTTTATTACAAATTATTGAAGAATATGGGGTAATCGAAAAATGCAGAATTTGATTAAATTGACATTGACCGACACGCACTCGAAAGTTAAGTTCAGGGGAGAAATAAGCAAACGTTTCTAGTAAAAACAGGATTGAGACAAGGGGATAGTTTGTCACCAATATTATTATTCAATGTGGTATTGGACAAGGTGACAAAAACGTTTTGGGAAAAAAACAAAACCGACATGAAATTAAGGGGTAATAATGGAATTGAAGTTAGATGTTTGGCATTCGCAGATGATTTAGCTCTTAGTGCAGAAAATGAACAAGAAGCAATAGAAAAAATCGAAGAATCTAAGGAAATTGCCGAAAAAGCAGGGTTAAAAATATCATTCATGAAGACCAAAATAATGACGAATGATAAAACAATAGCGAAAACGGTTAAAACAAAATATGGGAAAATAAAGACTGTGAAACAATTTAAGTATTTAGGGGAATGGGTAAATTACAATGGAGGGGATAGGCAATTAATGAATATTAGAGAAGCAAAATTAGATTAAGATTCATGACAAAAATCATATATAACAAAAAGATTTATCTTGGGGGGCAAAATATAGGCACCATGTGACTGTAGTTGAAACCGGTGATATTGAACAATAGTGTTCCAGGCGGAAACAATAGTGTTCACAAATATGGATGGGTTATAGAAAACAGAAAGAAAAATCTTGAGAAATATATATGAGCCAAAGAAAGTAGAGGGAGGTTACAGACTAAGGGATAATCAGGAATTGTACAAAAGGGGGAAGGATAAAGAAAGCGATGCGAATTGAAATTGAAATTTTTTGGACATACGGTCAGGATGGACAGGAACAGATTAAATAAGCAAAGCTTTGATAAAGTGCTTGGCCTAAAAAATATAAAGGGTTACCCAGAGTAGATTAACGTTGAAATGGCAAAACTGGGGATAACAAACGAGGATTGTTAGGACAGGGTTCGATTCCAGAAACAAGTTAACAAAATGAGAGTCCCTGCAGTGAGGAAAGAACAGAAGAGTGGTAGGAAGAAGTGGTCGGATGAGAGGAAGACCCAGCACTCCAAGAAGATGAAGGAGGTGTGGAGGGAGAGAAAGGAAAAGAGTAAGACAAAATGATTGGCGTGGTCCTGAGTTGGACTATTCCGAAAAAAAAAAAATATTGGATCAAGAAAGAAAATTTCTTATGCACGTCATTTCGAATGTCTTCAAAGAATATTCATGTAAATTTTGACGAAAATCGAACAATGCAATTGGTCATGACTGCGAAATAAAACAGATTGTTGATGATATGGGCTATTAAAATGACCTCCATCTTTGATCGGTATTAAAAAATAAAAATTCCTATACATACATCGTCTTCCTTGACTTGAAGATACATTTGTGCCAAATTTGAAGAAAATAGAATATTGCGTAACAGACACACAGACAGGCAGACGAAATGCCAAATGGTTGAGTTAAAACAGAACCTCACTTATGTTTGGTCAATAATAATATTCTCACAATAATCGTATTCACTTATAATTGCCAGTTTATTTTCTTATAAATTTAAAAAATAAAATTATTTAGTGGTATAAAATGTGAATATTCACTTTTTAACACAATCTCTGCAGAACAGGTGGCCTTGAGAACAAGTAACAATAACAGAAGCCAGCAGTTCATTTGAGAAACAGCAGCCACATGTAAACAGAGCACTATTCTTTCTTGCCTTAAAAATAAAATTATCACATTAAAATAAAAATTAACTGCCCAAAACTTTATAAATTATATTAAAAAACTAAAATTAATTTTCTATTATAAATTCTGAATAAATAATTATTACTAAATAAAGAGTCTAATCTTATTATTACCTCAGCAATAGCCGCTTCCTGTTCCTGTTGCTTGTCTTCCAGATACTTCAAAATAGTGTCTTTATGAATGATGAAATTTTTCTAAAAACAAAATTATACAGGAATTTAAAAAATTTAATACACACACACACACACACACACACACACACACACACACACACACACACACACACACATATATTTTGTGTATTTAAAGTTGGACATATAATTTTGTCTGTACGTGTGGTTGGTAGAGACAGGTTGGAAACATGTGGTAAGGTTGCATTTATTGTCGACTATCTACTGATTAGGAATGTTTATGTAATTTTTTCAAAATAATAAAACCAGTTTTATTGAATTTTCCATTTTAACCATTACAAATTAAATTACATTGAAGACAATTATGATGACTTAAATTGGCTTAATTATACAAAACAAAGTTTCATTGTTTGCTTAACCGGAAGAATTCAGAAATTGGAGCTGCATGTTCTAAATTGTCAATTAAAAATGTTAGAATTTAATGAAAGATGTTGGCAGTGCAGTTGAGTCTATAAAGTCTGACACTCGCCAGTCCAATATGTTCAGTAGCCCAACACTTCGCTGGTCGGTACTTATGTATATGAAACGTTCATGTTACTACATGTCAATGTGTGCAGAGGAGATGGAAAGTTGTACTGTCAGTTTCTAATCGTCTGTTACACATAAATTATTACTCTTCACAGCAAAACATATTTTTTATTATTCTATCGCAGGGGTGTCAAACACGTGACCCCTGAGATAACTTTTTGCGACACACAATGTTCTGAAATAACATTATTAACTAAAATAACATTTTATTTTTATTGGACCTATCGATTTTATCTATTTCGATTTTTATTACATTGGCGCGTACGGATTTGGAAATAGAGTCGTTATTATATTTTACTAGACCGGTTTCGATATAAACTGCAAGATTTTCAAACATTTTTTACAGGTGAATTTATGGAGTGTTTTAAGCCTTTATTAAGAAGATTGTTTTCAGTTTCCGATAAGGTGGTACTAGTGAGATTGAGAACACATTGGGAAAATTGGTTTTGACTTTGGGAGTTGTTTGACGAACCAGAAGAACGAATATTTAAATTGTTTGACCGTAATTTTGCAAGTTTCTTTTCTAGGGTACCATAGTTTTTCAACATAAGGTTTTGGACAAGAGTTCGAATTTGTTTATCGAGAGAGTCAAATTCAAGTGAGTGGAGGATAAAAGTTAATATAGAATGGAGGATGTAAAGATATAATTTTATACTGTCCGTAACTGAGTACCAATGATTGATTTCTAGTCTCACCCATTGTCATCTTGCATGGAGGATGGCACTTGATGCTGCTCTTGTTTGAACTCCAGATCTTACTAGAACAAAAGACGGTGTCAGGTTTTCTCTTATGCAGATGTTATTGAACCAGATGTTTTTCTTGGCTGTTGCATATTTGAGAATTATATGTTGCATATACATATATATATATATATATATATATATATAAAATATATGTTGCATATTGGAAAAATGCCATCTATTTATTTTCCAAGTTGAAACTCAAATATGCAATAGCTAACAAAAACATCTGGTTCAAAAACACCTGACACCGTCTTATGTTCAAATAAGATGTGGAGTTCAAACAAGAGCAGCATCAAGTGCCATCCTCCATGCAAGATGACAATGGGTTAGACTAGAAATCAATCATTAGTACTCAGTTAGGGACTGTATAAAATTATACCTTTCCATCCTCCATAATTAACTTTTATCCTCCACCCACTTGAATTTGATCTGAACCTTATCGGAAACTGAAAACAATCTTCTTAATAAAGGCTTAAAGCACTCCATAAAATCACCTGTAAACGCAAAAATGTTTGAAAATCTTGCCGTTCATATCAAAACCGGTCTAGTAAAATATAATAACGACTCTATTTCCAAATCTGTAATGTACTAAAAACCGAAATAGAAAACATCAACAGGTCCAATAAAAATCTCTCAGCAGAACATAAAACAGCATCCGTATTGTCAGCAAAAGTACGCCAAAATAATCTCGTAGTCATAAAAGCAGATAAAGGAAATACGACAGTAATTCTAGAAAGAGATCACCATAGAAAGAAAGTTTATGATTTCATAAAGAAAAACGGTTTCCCTAATATCAAAAATCCCGTGAATAAATTTGCCACCGAAGTCTGTGAGTTGATAAAGAACAGCATATTGATACCGATATAATAAAAAATACAATCTCGTTAAGATGAAATCGATACCTCCACGACTAAATGGCCTACCAAAAATACACAAACCGGAAATTCCCATAAGACCAGTCGTTATTTTTATCAATAGCCCGATCTATAAACTTGCCCATTACTTGAACAATTTATTCAAAACCAGTATCTCATTTTCCCCACAACACACGGTAAAAATCTATTGCGTTAGTCAACAAAATTAAGAACATAGTAATTCCGGATAATGCGAAATTAATATCATTCGACGTCACAAATCTTTTCACAAGTATACCGCCACTAGAAACAACAGACATTTTAGAACAGTTAATCTTCCAATCGAATCTTTACAATTTGATGGAAAATTCTTCAAACAGAAAGAAGGCTTACCGATGGGATCCCCTCTCTCACCCCTTCTGGCAGATTTGATTATGGACAAATTAGAACAAAAAATTGTTGACCCAAACAATTCTCAACTAGCTCAACATATCATATACTGGTATCGGTATGTAGATGACATTATATGCCTATGGTCTGGTATGACAAGACAAATAAATGATTTCTAAAACGAAATAAACAAAATTCACAGATGTCGTTATAAACAATGAAGCTAGGAGACCAATAGCACATAAACTTGCAGCCTTTAATAGCATGATTTACCGTCTTTTGAATGTATCATTAAATGAAAAAAAATATAATAACGAAATTGAAATAATATATTCCATAGCAAAAAATAACAGGTACAATAAAACCACTATCAATCACATTTTAAAAAAACAAATACAAAAAAAGACAATTAATGATATCTATTCAACAACCCCCAAAGATAGGCCCATCCCAAAACATTATGTCTTGATTCCATATTATGGCCCTGTATCCACCAAAGTTGGAAATGAATTGAAAAAACTAGGATTAAACTCTGCATTTAAGTCATCACTATCCTCATATTTCCCTTCGCCTAAAGACAAAACAGACCCTTTCCAAAAAAGCGGATTATACAAATTAAATTGTAATGATTGTACAGCCAAATACACGGGAAAAACTGAAAGATCACTAAATCAGAGATTAAAGGAACATATGCGTGCATATAATAATAAGACAGAGAATTCCAACTTTGCAATTCATTTAAATGAAAAAAAACAACATAAATTCATCAAAGACTCAGAAGTTAAATTAATACATCACGTTGAAAATAGTCTCAAATATGAAGCACTTGAAATAATAAAATCCTTCAAATCCAATCCAGATTTTTCTTAAATGACCAAATAAATATCTCCAATAGTCCAATATTGAATTTATTCCCATCTATAACAGAAAAACCAATTACTCACCGGCATTACTGGAAAAATCCCAACCCTTAAACCGTTTACCTATAGACATCCCATCTTTCTTTCATTGTTAGTTCAGTGCGAGAAGAAACCAGTACAAACTTTTCTGTTTGATATAATCCATTTAAACCTTGGTGAGCACCAACATGTATTTGATTTCTTGTCTTAATTAAATTCATAATTCATAAATGTTTTATAATACTGATTTATATTACATCTATTTAATATGTATAATAATACCAAACTATATTTTGAATTGCTTATTTTTGCGGCCACCCTTCCTCCGGAGGGGATATAAGTATTAAGGAGGCCAGTTGTCCCAAGGATACGGGACCTGTAGCACTGGGCTAATCACCTGTCTGGAGTACAGCGGATCAAAGTGGAGATTCTTGGCTTGAGTGAGGTAAGGAGAAAGGGCAGTGGTGAAATGAAATTAGCAGGGAATTACTCCCTAATTTATGCAGGAGTGCCTAGAGGAGTTTTTACCAACAAAGGGGTGGGCCTAGTAATGTCGCCCACCATGTACAAGCATCTGGAGGACTGGGAACCAATATCTTCATGAATAATTGAGGCAGATTTTAAGATGACCATAGGTAAGGTGTCCATAGTCCAGATATATGCACCAATTGAAGATGCCAGTGTGGTGGAAAAAGAGAAGATCCATAATCCTGAGTGGAGACTTAAATGCTTGAACGGGAAATGATAATAGAACCGGATATGGTGTTCTAGTACTACATGGAGGTGAGAATGTGAAGAACAACAATGGGCAGTGATTAATAGATTTCTGCGTTGATAATGACTTCCTTATTGGAAACTCATTTTATCCTCACAAAAGAATCGATAAAATTACTTTCTTGTCCTTAGAGCGTAATAGCGTGATTGATTATTTTATATATAATAGACACATAAGGCAGTATTTCGCTGATATCAAGGTCATGAGAGGAGCGGAGATAGGCAGTGACCACATTCTACTCGTGGCCGATACAAGGATCGTCCCAGATCACAAAAGAAAAGCGAAGGCATTTGAAACCCTAAACATTAAGGCCTTGGGTGACCCAGAAAAGAAGGCTCTTTATACAGAGAACTTAGAAGATAGATTGAGAGCAATGGGATTCGATGGAGATGTGGAAAAGATCTGGAAGTCATTGAAGACATGTATCCTGGAGGTAGCAAATATAGTATTTGGAAAAAGAAGAATATGTGGTAAAGGAAAGCGGACTAACTGGCGGACTAGTGATCTCCAACGGTTAGTTGCTCAGAAGAAGTATACATGGAAAGCATACCTTCAAGATGAAGTAAAGCTGCACGCTTACCAAACAGCTAGGAACAAATGTAAAGTAGCTGTATGCCTGGCCAAGAAATGCTCATGGAAGAATTTTGGTAAAAGCTGAGCGAAGACCATCGGGAATCCATAAGAACATTTTGGAGAAAAGTTAAAACTTTAAGAGGAAAGAAGAATAAGCCCGTAAGAAATGTAAAATATAGCGATGGAACTGTGCTTACAGGTGAGAAAAAGATCCTTAACAGATGGAAGCAAAACTTCCAGGAACTATTCTCCGAAAATCCAGAAATACCTCAAGACCAAGAATGAGAACCCTCTATTCAGGAAAGCCTAGAGGTAATAGAGGTCCAGAGAATTAATACAGAGAATAAAGACAGGAAAAGCACAGGGAAAGGATGGTATTCCACCAGAATGCTTGAACTACGGAGGACAAGAACTTCTTAAAGCTCTTCAAGGCTGTTGCAGGAAGCATATGACAGAAAGAGGATCCCCAAAGACTGGGAATGTAGCACAATTCTCCAGATTCATAAAAAAGGTACCACAATGGAGTGTGAAAACTATAGACCAATCAGTTTGCTTTCAGTGGTATATAAACTCTACACTTCTATTTTGGAGAGTAAACTTCGGCGATTATAGAAGGGCACTTAGAGGGTGAACAGGCTCCGTCCAGGCCGACAGACGCAGGATTACATCTTTGTTCTAAGGAGCATCGCTGAAAAAGTCTGGGACAGGAACAAAAACCTATACCTGGCATTTCTAGATTTGAGGGCGGCATTTGACTCAGTCCCAAGAAGGGAAATATGGAATGCTCTAGTGGCCAAGAGCTCCTGGAGAGTTGATAGAGGCCATAAAGTCAGCCTACTGAGGAATCACTGGACTAGTGAGGATAAACGGCATGGAATCGAAACATTTCCCAATTACGAGAGGAGTTAGACTGGGAGATAGTTTAAGCCCCCTTCTGTTTGTAGAAGTTTATGGACGAAATTCATAAGATCTGTAAGCACCATACAGCCTGAACCGCAATAGGAAAATGGAATATGAGAACCGTCCTCTTACAAAGTCTTCTATACGCGGATGACATAGTTCTGGTAGCTGACTCAAGGATAAAACTACAGCAAGCTCTGGTGGAATGAAAAGAGGAGTTGCTCAGGAAAGATATGTCAATTAATGCCTCCAAGAGTAAAGTGCTGGTTACGGGAAAAGAACAGGAAGACGTCCAACTGGTCTGCTATGGGGAGGTGCTGGAAGTGGTGAATGAATATACTTACTTATGGGCAGTGATTAGTAGCTCTGGCAGGAGGCCCTGAGATTTTAAACAGAATAGCCAAGGCAAATCAGGTGTACTACCAGATTACTAACAGCATCATCAGCCACCAGAAAGTGGATAAGAAGACCAAGATGCACGTGCACAAGGCTGTCTACCTGCCCACTCTCACCTACAGTGGAGAAAGTTGAACCATGTTGGACAGACATACCAGACGCATAACAGCAGCAGAAATAAGGTTCCTACTAAAAACTAAAAACCATTTTGGAGAGCCGACAGCTCAAATGGTTTGGGCATGTCTGCCGCATGAACGAGGACATGGATCCTATAAAGGTACTAGAGGCTCGGCACACTGGTGGGAGACCAAAAAAGGAGAATAATATTGTTAAATATAATCGGAACAAGTGCTTGTTGTGTTTTGAAAAATGGCTGCATCAGAAAAAATAAATAAACCAAACATATTTAGTTTCTAGCCTATATCTTCCAAAAAAAAAAACCTGAATAGTTTTAATTAGTTGTTCAAAAGCGGTCGAAAATAGGAGGAACAGTTAAGAAATCACATTGTCAATTGCAATTCTCTAATTCCATTAGAAAATAAATAGCCTATGATTCCAAAAGTGCCATATACTAAGTAAACATTAGACACTGTCAGAGCAGTCGACCTGATTTTGTTAGAATACTTAGCTACTGATTCCGACAGAAATGATATCCGTTATTGAATATACGTTGGAGCGAGGTCGGTGGCTAGCAAATTAGGTCTAATCAATGAGTTTTCATCAGTAACAACTGGGGGAAAGAAACAGGAAGAGAGTAAAAAAAATAGCAACCTAGAAAAGAAGACTAAAGAATAAAATTAAAGGGATCCGAAAAGAAATTGGAATACTGAAAAGTTATTTAAGAAACCCAACTGCAGCAACGTTTAAACTAAAGAAAAAAGGTGGACAAAATTATAGTCCTATATAGAGGAGATATACAGAAGTCAGAATTAAATGATAAATTGAACATATGCTTAGACGGGAATAAATAAAAATTGGTTGTCTACGCTAATAGGTTAAGAAGATATACTCAGGATGAAAATAGACGAAGGCAGAACTCGATGTTTTCATCAAAGCAGGACTTCTATAAGTCATTAAATCATCAACCAAAAATTGGTGCTTTTCATGTCAATGAAAAAGAATCAGAGGATTTCTGGTCGAAGATATGGGAAGCTCCGGAGTTATGTAATTTTAATGGTTGCTGGATGGACATGGTCAAGAAAATGGCAGGCACAGTTTTGCAAATGGATGAAATTTCAATAAACCAAGATGATATCCAACAAGCAGTTAAAAGAATGAAAAATTGGAAATCACCTGGCCCTGACAAAATTCAGAATTACTAGTTAAAATATTTTATTAGTACGCATTCAGTATTAGCTTCTTATCACCAAAAATTATTAGTCAATAACATTATCCCACCAGAAAACTTCTGTAAAGGAATAACTTACTTAATCCCTAAATCAGGCAAGGATCATCTTGATACTAAAGATTTTAGGCTTATCACCAGCTTGAATGGGGTTTATAGGTTACTGACATCTATGATCAGTTTTAAAATATCAGAGCATGTCAACAAGTATAATATCATCACAAAAGAGCAACTAGGATGTAAGAAAAAGGTCAAAGGATGTAAGGAGCTATTTAACTAACTGGATTCGTTCATTGCATCCCAAATATCAAAGAAAAAGCTAAATTCCTCTACTGCCTGGATAGATTATCAAAAGGCCAACGATTCAGTATCCCAAAAATGGCTAATAGAAGTATTACACATCTACAAAATAAAATGAAAAATTGCAGATCTATTAGCAAGTCCAACGAAGACTTGGAAAGAAAAGTTGCACTTACCTAAATTTAGTAGTTTCAGGTTGTGCATATTAATAAATAGAAGAATATTTCAGGGAGATTCTTTAAGTTGTTTTGTTTGGCATTAAACCCGCTAAGTGAATTACTGAATGATTCTGGGATGAGTTACAGGCTTGATAATAATGGAACTGTAATCTCTCATGCTTTATATATAGCTGATTTATAATTCTACCCCAAAAGTGAAAAAGAACTGGTGAACATGATCCAGATGGTAGAGTCATTTAGTAATGATATAGGTATGACTCTAGGAATAAAGTGTGTTATAATCCATGTCAAAAGAGGAGAGATTATAAATAAAGCAGCAGTAAACCATGCAGTAAAAAGAAGACGTCAAGCTCATTAATAATGCAACAATTAAACAATTAAGCAATTCAGATCTTATAAATATTTAGGTTTTTGCCCACTATTGAAATTTAAGAATAATAAAGATAATTTTAAAGAAGAGTTTAAAAAACGGATTGGAAAACTCCTCAAAACTTTTCTTAAAGCGATTGATACTATATTACTACTATACTATATTACTACTGCAGCTCCTTAACAGACTTGTTTGTCTGTTAAGGAGCTGCAGAGAGCAAGAAAATAACTAAGATACAGCTTTCTACAAAATACCTCTCCTTTGTGGTCAGCAATAAGAAGATTGGACAATAGATACACAGCTTTAAACTTAATTTCGCCGGAGCATAAAGAGGCTCCTACCTAAGAAATTTTTATTTAAAATTGGAAAAATAAATCGCTACATGGTCGATTTTACCATTCTATTTCGTAATCAGGAATAAACTGAGATGAATCTATCATCTGGCTTAAAAAGGATATTTATTTCCTGAAACAGAGGGGTTTATTTGAACCATTCAGAATCAGGTATTTCCACCAATGCTTACAGGAAATACATATGTGGAGAAGATATCAATGACCGATGTTGCCTATGTAAGACTGCAATTGAATCTATCCAGCATATATCATCTGGATGTCAAGCATTGGCAAATAAATAATACGTTATGAGGCACAATAGCCTGGCCAAGATTAGCCACCTAGCACTGTGCTTATTATATAACATGATAGATGACCAAGTTTCTTATTATCGGTACAAACCGAAATTGATACTATCTGGTGAAAACAGAACAATATATTGAGATCATTCTATCATTACAGACCATAGACTAGTAAATAATAAACCGGACATAGACTTAATAGATCAAAATGTAAAAGTGGCTATGTCATCGATATTGCTGTTCCAACTGATGATAATATCGACAATAAATTATCAAAAAAGATATGGCAATATCAAGAGTTGTGCTAGGAGCTACAGCAACTTTAGAGACTAGAGCATATAAAAGTATATCCAGTTATAATATCCAGCAATGGCCTCATCCCATACGATACCATCAGCTCAATTGAGAAATTGAAGCTGCGTGAAAAAGTACTGAAAGAAGGGAAGAAAGCAGTTCTCCTCAGTACAAGCATCCTCAGGAAGTTCTAAATATAGTTTAAAATTTGAGCCTAACCCTTGACTTTGGTCCGGGTGGGTGAATATTGCTGGAAGTAGCCAAGAATGTGTAAATACTAATTCTAATAATAATAATACACAAGGGGCAACTGTCAAAGAAATGTCCAACCCTTAATGAATATGAATCTTATGTAATCTGAGATATTTCTTGGCTACAAAACTGGAAAGGAAAAAAACTGGATATCGCAGTCAAATAACTGAACATAGGTATGCATAGTTCCCCGATATTCAGGTCACACCTCAACGGCTTGCTGACCAAGTAAAATAGATTATGGGTCGAAAGTTTCTCTCATAGGCGGAAATTAACAATGTCAAGGAGGATGTCGCAAGAACTTTTAAAGTTGTAACTGATCAGGTACAGGAATCTAATGATGCTGAACAACAACCAGACATGCAGAACGAGCCAGATGACCAGCTAAGGAAATAATGATTGGAAGAACACATCAATTACGAAGGTATACTGCTACAAAATAGACTATTATTGCCACATGTTTCTTATGGCAAAGAGACATTAAAAACAGTCAAAGTTATAGACCAAGGTTTCGCAGATAAAATGTTGGATGATATGGCTTTTTTTGATATCTGCCAGTGGACATATATAGCTGCCAGGAGAGTAACGTTAAAATTAGGTTTAATTAAGCAAAGATCAGGTGAATAGAACAGTGCTAAGAAGAATAAAGCCAAGATCCCTCAATGGAAAAGAGGACTTGTAAATAAGGTCAAATCTCTGTGTCATTGGAATGGAATCAAATCTCTGTAAAATTGGAATGCTCACCAATTTCCTGAGGAGTCCAGAGAACGCTTCAATCAAACTGAAGACTAAAATAGATGAAATAATTGTCTCACGTATTGGAGTTGTACAATTATCTGAAATGAACCTGCAATTAACGAAACTAATGACAAACAAAAAAACAGATATACCGAGGCAGCTGAAAGGAGGAAGCAAAATACAACTTTTACAACCCTGGAGAAACTGTTTTATAAACAACTATCTTCCAAAAAAATAATGACAAACGACAGTTTCCCAAACAGCGAGCTTATGATAGATCTATATGGAAAAACTAAACGGGGTACTGCTAAGTCGTATAAAAAGGATGCATACTGGCTAAAAGAGGTGAAAGTTAGTATGACAGATGTCCCGCTAATGCAAGCTAATTTATAGAAGTGGCAAATAATTTATCAATCCCTAATAACAAACATTTGAGTTATCTGGTTCCAACTTAATAATGATCATATAAACTATTAAGTCAATCAGCCATTTAGTTTTATTATAAATTGTGGTAAGTGAATAATAGTACCTCATCAAAGAATACAGATGGTGGTTCACCAGTAACTTTCATGATTTCACTATTATGTCTTGGAGTTTTCCGTGACTTGTTAACCTTTAGTAATTTTTCATATGTTAAATATAATTTAAAATTGTTCTTCCTCAGGATAGATCTGATTTCATTAACTGAGCTAAACCTAAACCTAAAACAGAATGAATAATGAAATAAAATAAAAACATTTGCAACATTAAATCTGTTTTAATTCCATCTAAAAATTATAGCAACAGAAGTTATTAGGAATCATTCTTTAATATAACATATATTGTCTAAATTAAGACTATAAAATAATTTTTTTAAGGGCTGAGCATTAATGGAGATCCTCATTTATGTTAAAAAACAAATAATATTTTCATAACAAGGAAATATACCAATAGCAGACTACAAGCCATATTGATTACAAACTAGCCATTTTTTGTTTGTAGTGGATTAAGGGTCAGTATTCTGGAGTATTAGGAGGTCCATAGAGGCTGATGCAGAATGTGCTGGAATCCAATGGGAAGAAATAGGATAACTGGCTGCGGACAGAGACAGATGGTGAACATTTATAACGGCCCTACATCCCACCAGGGATATCAGGAATTAATCATTCTGGAGTATTAACAAAAATCATAATTATGACATGAAAAAACCAAACAAAAAAGCCAAGCATTTGGAATAAAAGTGACTATAATCTTGAAACTGTTTTTACTTCTGTGACAACACTGATTACATATTACCATTGAATTTGTTACCGAAACTTCTGTGATGTGGTTACTGGAGCCAGTTTGATCACTCGTTAATTAAATTGACTACGTATAATAAAGTGTTTTTACTTTTCTTACTATTATATTTTGTTTTACAGAGAAAAATAGTCAGCAAAAGTAAAATTCAAGATTCGTTGTGTAAGTGGTACCAAACTCCCTAATAGTTTCTTCTCTTATAATAATAGGGTGTATAAAAAAAAAATGACCGTTTAATCAAGTTCAAAATTTCAAAGGACTGTAAATATTTTAATCCTCTTTAATGTTTACCAGTAATTAATAATCCCTTTAGAGCATTCTCTAAGCTTTTTATTACCATTCGACTGCTTCAAAAAAAGCCTTAGTTTAGTTATTTTTTTCAAAGAAAGATGACGGTGTCCTACGAAATGTTCATAATTTTAAGGCATTACTGGAAAAAAAATTTCACAGCCTCTGAAGCAGCTCGTGAAATTATTAAACATGAATGGGGAAGTGTCTTTGACCAGTGCACTGTGCAGTGCTGGTTTGAAAGATTTAGCCGTGGAGATACGACCTTGGAAAGGAAGAAGAGTTCCGGGCGACCATTAATGGATATTGATGAGGTTCTGCAGCAAGCTGTTGAATCAAATCTGTCCACAAGTACTCGAAAAGTTGCCAGGGAGTGTGGTGTCGAAATATATTGTTAGTCGCCATCTATGCGATATGGGGAAGGTGAAAAAATGCAGTAGACTGGTCCCGCACGAACTTACTCCCCAGCAATCAGCTAAGAGGCTAGAAACTTGCGAAAATCTATTGAAAAACCCTTCTGATATGAGATTTTACCATTAGATTGTCACCTGTGATGAAAAGTGGGTTTACTGGCGAAATTCTAATACCCATGAGCAATGGCTAGATCGTGGTCAAACGGTTTTTCCGGTTGCTACAAGAGGGCAGTTTGAAAAAAAATCCATGCTTTGCGTTTTTTGGAATTTCGAAGGAGTTATTCATCAAGAATTTGTTCCTGATGAATGCTCTATGAACCTACTGATAAAAACTGGAAAGAATGTATGCGAAACTGTCAGAACGTTATCTAGCTTTGATTAACCAAAAAGGTTAATATAGATATAATATATTTCAGCAAGATAATGCTCGTCCACACACTTCCTGTCGAACCAAGGAGTGGTATCAGCGTGGGATCGAGCAATTGTCTAGCAGATGGCTAATGCCGGTAGATAACAGTGGACTATACTTTGAGTATTAATTGTATTTTATATTAAAGAAATAATAATACTAACATTTGGTTGAAAAACGGTCATTTTTTTTTATATAACCCATTAATTAGTTCAGTTCCTAGGGTATGCCGACAACATTGACATTATGGCAAGATCAGAGCCTTTAAGGAAGCTTTTTTAGCTCTAGAAGCATTTGCAAGATGACTTTTCAACAATCTAAAGACTAAGTACATGCGAATTGGAGATGGTGATGATGGCAAAAGTACTCACTTTGAGATTGGTTAATATAGATTTGAGTTGGTTCATAGTTTCATATACTTGGGATCCAAGGCAAACTCCAGAAACAACCTTATGGAAGAAATATAGAGGAGAATCCCAACAGCCAGCAGGTGCAACTATGTTCTTCTTAAGCACTTTAGAAGTCAATTTCAAACAAAAAGTATTGAGATACAAATTTACAAGAAGTTTGTTCGACTAGTTCAAAGCAAAGGGGCAGAGGCCTGGGCCTTCAAAAATACTGATGAAAACAGGCTTCACGTGTTTGAACCAAGAATTCAATAGAAGATATTTGAACCCGTAATGATAATGCTTGGAAAATGCATTAAAATGTAGAATTGCATAGAGTATATAGAGATATCGACATAGTAAAATTTATTATGCTCGCAAGACTTCGTTGGACTAACCATTTGGCAAAAATGGATAATGGTGAAATACCAAAAAATGTTTTAACACAGGAACTTCACAGAACAAGACGAGTGGGAAGACAAAGGGTGAGATGGTTAGACAGTGCCTCATCAGACTAAAGGAAGTTACAATACAAAACCAGAGCTGCAGCACAGGATTGTGCCTACTGGCGGTGGCTTTTGAAGAAGGCCCAGAATTGACAAATGGGTTGTGCCATTAATGATGATGATGTTAGATTATATAGTAAAGCAGTCTCCCACTATTGTCAGAACAGAAAACCAAAACAATTTCATGACGAAAAACTTCCTACAAACCAATATTAACTCCAATAGGTAGTACATAAGACAAAGGGGTACTTGCATGAATTTTCAATGTTTATTCTTCGGTAAAGATTAGGTTATAAATATAAAAAGTCCTGAATTTTTCTGATGTATATTATAAATTCTGTTAAAGAAAAGTAGAGGCTTACGTTCGGGGTTGTTTCCCCATCTTCAGGATTATTCTCTAAAAATTAACAATAAGGCAAAAACACATTATATCAACTAATTAATACAATAGATTTTAGACCTACAAGGGGAATGCACGGTGTGTCTAGCTGATTTTGATCAAAATTTTTCCGTTTCATCCAATGGGCCTTAGGAGCTGAGAAAAAAAAAATAAAACATGCTGAAAATGCTTTATTTTATATCTCCTGTTTGGAGAATGATATTGACATGATTTTTTCAGCTAATTTTTTTTTTTTTAGAGCACATTTAAGGAAAAATATAAACATTAAAAAATAATTGATTTTTGGTCAAATAAATTTAAAAATGTGTTTAAATTATTAAGTAAACTAGTCTCATAGATTTTTTCACACAAAAAAATATTGCAGATTTGGATTCAGCACATCAATAAGCCTTAATGTTGAAAAAATCATCGAAAACAAAAAAAAAAATTTTTTTCAGTCCTGAGTGTGCTCAAAATTTTTAAAGGCCACAAAAGTACGTTTGGCTTTGAAGCTCTGCATCTCCACTTCAGTTTACTCGATATCGACGTTCTTGGACTTGTTAAAAAGAGGGGAGTTTCTTCTTCATCTTAAATTAAACTGCCTGATTACTGGTAGTGCTGCATGCCTAGGGCAGCTTATGCGTTCTTTGATGTGCGCAATGCTTAAGAAGTGGTCTGAATCCTCATTAGCGCTTCTGAAGACCCGTAAATCCGATATACTGCTCTTGTGTCTACCGCTGACTAAAAGATGGTCGATTTGGTATGCCATCTGGAGTAGTTATGTGGAAACCGAGTTCTTGCCACTACCAGATTCTTCGCCAAGAAATCTTGAAATCTTGGAAAGGTCCATTAGCGGATATTACAAAATTGGCATCCCTTGTAGAGGAATGATTAAAATAACTGACCCTTGCATTAGAAAATCAAGAAGTCACTCTAAAAGTGATGAAATACTAAACTTTAAAAAAACTAGAAGAATACAAGAACAAAGAAGCTAGTGAGGAGACTTGTGAAGATATGAGAACTCCAGTAGTGGCAGGGCATTATAATTTAAGATCTAAGAAGGAGACTGTAAAGAGTACTAAAGGCATGAAGGAAAAGAACAAGGAGATGCACACTGTAAGAAGATAGAAAAACGGATGGAAATGATGTCCTCTACAATGTCAAATCTGTTAGAAGTAAAAAGTCACTCAGAAGAATCGAAAAATGAAATAAAACAGCTAAAAAATCAAAGGAATTTAAGAAAGAGATGAAACTATTAATATCTGAAGAATTTAAAAGGTTAGAAGAAGAAATGTATACATATATGATACAATATATATATATATGGCCATAAATAAATAAATATAGACTTCGACTCACTGATCAAAGATGGGCAGCGTAGGTGATTTCTTGTTGGCTTTACGGTTATGGGAGACGGTGATCAGACCAAACTCCACAGAGAAAAGGTTTTAGGAAGGAAGCCGGTGATCAGACCGAACTCCCCAGAGAGATAGAGAGAGTGTGAGAGAGGGGTAAAATGTAGGACGGGAGACGGTGATCAGACCAAACTCCACAGGGAAAAGACTTCAGGAAGGAAGCCGGTGATCAGACCGAACTCCCCAGAGAGAGAGAGAGAGTGAGAGAGATAAAAGCTAGAAGACAAAATAAGAACTCTGACATCTAGCCTGACAGAGTACAGTGCTATCCAGATCCCAAGATGCTCTGATTCGGCGAGTGTCTCCTCTATATGTACTACATACCACTGACTGTTGAGTAATCTTTATACTGAGAAGTTTAATAATTATATAATTTTGTCTGGCAAGATCAGAGTCTCCAAGTCTGCCTTTTTCTCTGGCATTTCTGTTGCAACCTTTGAGCAGAGATGTCTTCTACAGCTGTGACAGCGCTCCATTAGCCTTACAGCTGCTTAGCGTTTTTTTTTTATAATTTCTTTTAAATTACCATTTTTAGTTAAAAGGATGTGTCTTTTTAAGTGATATTACATGTTATTTGATAATGAAATAAAAGAAGGGCCTTTTATAAGGTATTATACAGTATTTAATAATAAAAAAGGAAGGGCCCTTTTTTAAAGATATTACATTTACAGTTTTCTGTAGTAGAAAAAAAATATTAAGATTTATTTTTTTTTTTCAAATTTTATTCTCTTTATAATTATACAATGAATTTATAAGTTATAAGATTTTAATAGTTGCAAGAACATTCTTTGTTGATCCAACAAATATACATACATTACATCAAGAAGAATATATTGTTAAATAAATTATAAGGTTTTTTAAGCAGATCCAAATTTTACATCGAGATCCTACTTTTCTGTAAAACATTATTTATGTTAGGTACCTTCTTGAGGTTCTTAAAAAAATTCAAAGTTTAAACATTAAGATTTTATTTTTACAAGTTGGTATAACATTATTTATGTTAGGCACCTATAGGTTCTAAAATACATTCAATTTTCATATGGAAATTCTATTTTTATAAATTGTAAAAAACATTATTTATGCTAGGTACCTTCTTAAGGTTCTTAAACAAATTTTACTAGTTCTATAAAACATCATTTATGTTAGACACCTTCCTTTGGTTCTAAAATAGATTCATCCTTTATTTTTAAATCCGACTTTTTACAAGAAATTTTGATATCAAAATCAAAAAATATTAACATATTTAATTTAAGTTAACAATCTTGATAGACAAAAACATTAAAATTTGAATTACATTAAATAATTTTTTTTTAATAATGAATTTTACTATTTGACTTAATTAACATCAGTCGATGTTGGGTTTTTTGAATGTTTATGTGAAATGTTTCTCGTAAACAATTAAGTGGTGGTGAGTTCCTTGGGTGACCTTTAGAATTTCCATTGTCCATATCCAAACTGAGACTATCCGATTTTAATAATAATCTTATTTTTCTTTACTTTTCCGCAAAGATAATTTTCTTCATCTTCTGGAATACTCTTATTTACATCTGTGTTTTCTAGGTATTCTTGTTTCACTCCTGTATATTCTTCATTTTGCATTAGCTGCTCATACATTTCTGTTGATATGAAACTTTCAGCATACATCGGATTTTCTGCTAAGTGTTCCCTTTGTTGAGATGAGATTGTTCTTCAAATTTATTATTGTAGTAATCTCTTATTGCAGTAATTCGGTTTACCCATTAATTGGATTGAGTCCAACTGGGGTTCCTATTAAAGTTATTTCTTTCCATGGGCCTATTACCTCTTTCATTATGATAATTTCGAGACGGGTTATTTCCCTGGTTCTTCTCCTATCCAAATGATTTTCTCTGAGGTGCTTCAGAAAATACTGGATTGAAGTTCTCATTCTGTCATTATTTTCCCGTGAGAATTCCGTTCTGTACAATTGGTTTCCTATGTGGTATTTTCTTATCCTCAGAATATTGGGCTGAAGTTTTGTTATAATAATTATTTTCTTTGAGAATCCTTTACTTTCCAAATCGGTTTAAAACTTCCAAGAATCCATCGATATTGTTGATGCCTTGATACAGCGTTATCTCTTCGATAGTTTTCCCAAAATGTCGTACCATGGATCTGCAGATGAATCCTTCATCTTGCCTATGTTCAGTGGTGCGAGATTTAAATATCATATTGTAGAAATACTGCTGTGGGCTTATATTTGTATGGTGGTAATAACTATCATGATTTTAATTCTTCCTAGAAAATAGGGTCGTATGTTCCCTTCTTAACTAATTTAAGAATTCTTCACTGGAACTATTGAATAAATATAAATTTTAGTGTCATGCATCTGCCACCACACTAAGGCTTCGTCCTTCAGATATTGTCTGATGAAGTTTCGAAATATGACTATGGCCCCATAAGCTATATTGATTTTAAGGAATTCACAAACTCTGTAGGAATGTCCTTTTGACTATTCCTGAATAATAACGGTTTTTGATTCATGCCCTTAGTTTGCTGTATTAACTTAGAGTTCAGTGCTCTGAACATATCAGTGATACCACTATAGTCGGTATTTATATTTGGTTGATAGGCCGCTTTGGTTTGCCACACACTAGGAGTTCTTGATTTTGTGTCAACCGTTTTAAGGAGTGAATTATCTACTGTGGTATTTTGTGCTAGGATATCTATCCTATTATTCAAAGCTTTTATATCTTTGTCATAATTCTCTATGATGATATTTAATTCTTTGATAACGTCTTTTATTAATCAACATTTTTCTTTTGTATGTAATCGTTTTTTGTTCATAGTTTCATATTTTCTACCTTACTCTTCATTTTCTGGATTCAAAAGGTTAAGTCAAATTTCATTGTATCATATATGTATATATATATATATATATATATATATATATATATATATATATATATAGAGAGAGAGAGAGAGAGAGAGAGAGAGAGAGAGAGAGAGGGGATAAAGAAGTTGACAGGTAGATCTGGAGATTTTCGAATATTTCTCCTCTTCTCTTCTCCTCCTACATTAATGACCTTCATTGATGATTCCCAAATCAATTTATCCTTTGCTCCTTCTGAATTATCCATAGCCTTTGCCAAGATTCAAAAGGACCTAGATCGAATCAGCACATGGGCAAACTTAAATGGATTAAGGTTAAATGCTGCAAAAACTGAAGCCATTGTCATTCGCTCCCAACCTCTTTTCAGATACAATACCAAATTTTCTAACCTATATGTAAATGACCATCACTTTATGCTCCGTAAAAAACTTAGCCATTATCATTGACCAAAACCTCTCCTGAAACCACCATATTTTTCATATCTCCCGACAGTATATTTCTACCCTCAAATTATTTCATTTCTTCCGCTATCTCCTACCCAGATCTACCTGTAAACTTCTTTATCCTCTCTCATCTCCCCCACTTTGATTACAGCTGCATGGCGTCCGGTGGCCTCTCCGGCTTGGGGACAGACTAAAAATAATAATGAACAGCTTCATAAGATTTGTTAATGGGACTCAAAGAGGTTCCCGTGTTTCCCTCCATTATGCTAAATTAGGGTGGCTCTTCCCCTCCTACCGTAGATAATATTTCCTTGGCACATTCCTTTACCAAATAATCAACAACCATCGCCCTTCTCCAATTTAGGTCATTTATCCAATCCCTTTTCACAGATCTGCCTCATTCCAACAATCCTTTCTTGCCCATTCCACCCCTTTCTGGAGTTCTTTCCCTCTTAAAATCCACCATGTCTCCTCCTTATGCACATTTAAAACCTTTCTATTGAAGTTCCTCTTCACAATCCAGTCAGAATCAGGCTCTATGTATACTAGAAGAGTTCTTTCTTTTTTGTTATTTTATTTTTTTATCTACGAGTTCTTAACAAAACTATAATGTACTCTTTTAAAAAAAAATTTATATAACAGTTGAATTTTTTCCTCTCTCTTTCTTTTGGTAGTCTTAGTTTTTTCTCTTTCCTATCCCTTTCATCTTTATATAGAATATATTTGTATATTATTTTATTTATATAATTTAATTATTATTTTAATTTATTTTATCTTAGTATAGAATTTACACCACCATCCTTCATTTGTTCTTTTATATATATATATATATATATATATATATATATATATATATATATATATATATATATATATATATGTTTTGTTTTTATAACTATGCACATATTTGATATGTATTTTTATTTCTTATCTAATAGGTCTTTTGGCCAGATATAATGTATGTTATTTTATACGTATTTGTTTGTATCATACAAAGTTGTATATACATATATATATATATATATATACAAAGTTGTTTTTCTATTTATACAAATATATAGATAGATATTCCATAACCCCATATTCCATTAATCAATCACATTATTTATTCAGTATTCCCAGGTTTTGCTTAGATCAGTTCCATGTTCTAAATTTACAATGTTTATTTATCTAGTAATTACCTGCATGCGATTTTGTAGCTTTCAACTTATTACAATTTTCCATCATTGATTTCTCATAAACCAAAAGAGATCAAATCACAAATCAAATACAATAAAATCACAAAAACACTAGAACGTAGATTGTTGTCCCAAATTAAGGGATACTTGGTTATGGGAACATCTATTTATTAGATTATGACATTACATGTTTGATATATACTAGTTTTAATATTAAATTTAACAAAAAACAACTCAAATTGTGTTTTAAAAACAATTTTTTACTAATCATTCTAATTTTTAGTTTCTAAACAAATGAAAATGGAAAACCCATTTTGTAGTAAATATATATTAAAAAAAAAAAAATGAAAAAACACTAAAAACCTTCTAAGCATAAGAAAAGCCCAGAGGTTTTTTAAAAAAACGTAAATCTAGGGGAATAAACCACAACCTGACAAAACAGCTGTCTCAGTATTGCCTACAGCTACAGAGAATATAGGCAAACCATCTCACCACCTATTTTTGTTGACATAAAATCTCTCAACTCTATAAACAGACTACAGATAAGAATTTCTAACTAACCTGTTTATCAATATTTTTACTAGCATGGTTTAAATATTCATAGGAAACATTTTAACTTATTTTAATTTAAATTAAAATAACGTAAACCATTAATTTGATGAATCTAATTGAATTAATTAAAAATAAAATTTTTATCATTCACTTGTAACATGTACTTTAAATTGACAATTTCGGAAAATCGGGTTTAACAGGTTTGTAATTGGTGTGATTTCAAAGCAAATTGCTTCTCATTATCTGACTATTCCTATAACTTTGTAATTCCCACAACTTCCAAAATTGTCCTCTCCTCATCCTCAGATTCCTCCTGAAATGCATCTCATGCAGCAAAAGAGTTCCATCCAATCCACTTCCTTAATCCCCTGAATATCAACCCCAAAACCCATGGGGCTTTGAAAAAAAAAAAGTTTGAATATTATATAAATTTAGACCTGAATCATAAAAATTAAATCCTAATAAATTAATTTAATTGGAAATCGGCTATTAAGGATATAGCATTGTTAAGTGAGTATAGTATTGAATTTTAAAAAATCCTTAAGTTGTTGATAGTTAAACAGAAAATCGATAAATTCTCCAATGAAACAAAGCTCTAAAAAGTTTGAGATTTAGTACCTATCAAAATTTATTTTATGAAAAGTAAAAGTTACTTCACATTTTTGTGACCAGAGAATTGAAGATTAGTAGTTCACAATACAGTAGAAACTCGCTAATCCGACCTCGATATGACCTGGGGATAGATCAGAACAACAAAAAGGTAGGTTCATAATACATGTTTATTTCTTTCATTATATATAGTGTGCTTATAATAAAATATACATTTGTCATATAAAATAAAGGGTGTTTATGATATAGATAGTAGCTTACATAATTAAATACAAAAAACGAATAAGATACATCATAATAAATTATATTATGCAGTTTATTTATATGCATATGCATAATTCTTGAAAAAACTATTCATGTATGCAATTATAATATTTAAGAAAACTAATTAACGTTTTCGGAGAAATTTTCATTGTGAACTCACTGGTTCAGTCACCAGGGGTTCTAGGAATATTGAGTGCTCAGTGGGTTCGACGAGAGGATCGGACAAGAAGAAGCCAGATTAGCGAGGTTCTATGGTGTATAAAATTGATGCTTACTGATTGCTTTTAGCCTGACGGATTTCCACTGATGTGTAAATTTAACTATTTTCCAAAAAATGTTTAAAAACAATCAACAATTATTAATATATTCAGTTTGGGGGAAAAAACAGATCTGGCCTTTGCATAGCCTCCATCCAGTGATTTCATACTAGTTCTTGGAAAAACAAACATAAGAACATACAAATGTTTAAAAAGTGGATTTGAAAGAGGTAGATGTTTACCAGCAGTACACGTCATATGAACGTTTTTATTATTTAAAAAACAGCCTTAATCTCATATATCTCCTTTATCACTTGAATTCTATTGCGGCTCAAATTCTATTGCTCGCCATTTTTTCCTAAGTAAATTTTTTTTCGCAAGTACCCCATTAAAGCATAATGCTAAAGATTGCATCTGAGACTTCGACTTACTAATGAATTACTTCTAAAATTGAATGCATTTCTATATCCTAAAAAAAATATGATATTTTATTGGGGTATGAATCAATGAAAAATTAATCTCCTCATAATTCTTCAATATGGTTAGAATCAAACAAGAAGCTGTGATGGCTGAGCATGTTGGCGTGAGAGTCCTAGAGAGGCAGGTTGAAACAGTGCGGGTTCAATTACCACCTGGGTCAGTTATTATTTATTTCTTGGTGGTCCAATTGTTGAAATGAAATGAAAAATAACTTTATCATTCTGGAACTGAAATATCTCCAGAACAATTTACAGGTTTATTTGTGTTGACCAGAACAGTTTGGCTCTACAAACTTTAAATATGATTTATATAAATATTTACATGTTTATGTAGTAGGTAATAATAGAAAAGCAAAACAGAAAAATATAAAAAACTAAATCAGAGAAAAGAAAAACTATAACGAATAAATGTAAAATGGTCTCTCTACAGAATTACTAAAACATGGTGTACCTGAATTATTCAAAGAGCTGTCTGATCTTAACCTCGACATTTGGAGTGAATATGAAAATGAAACATCTGAAAGAAAACTATCGGGACCCCTCAGGAAACCTGTAATATGCCCAATCCACAAAAAAAAGGATCAATTAGTTATTGGCAAATACAGGAGGATCTCCCTGCTGCCAGCGACTTACGAGATCATATCCAATATTCTTCATCAGAAGCTCCTATCGTAGGTTGAGCAGGTTATTGGTCAATACCAGTGTGGTTTTAGAAGTGGCAAATCCACTACTGACAAAATTTTCACATTCCATCAGATCTTGCAAAAGGGCAAAGAGTACAAAATACCTACCCATCTTCTATTCAGACTATAAAAATGCCTTTAATAGTATAGACAGGCAAGAACTGTACAATGCTCTTGTAGATTTGGGCACACCCAAGAAATTAGTAAGACTGAGCTGAATGACAATGGGAGAGTTAAATGTATGATTAAGATTAAGGCTGATCTGCCCAAGGAGCTTGATTATAAGAAATGTGTAATTCAGGGAGATGCCCATGCATGCCACGTCTTTATTTTTGCTTTAGAGAAAGCGGTAAGACTCATAAATTAACATATCTGGGACTATATTTAATAGGACTATACAGATCCTTGGATATACAGATGATCTGGATATAGTTGGAAAATCCCTCAAAGCCATCTCATATGCTTGCCTTGCTTTTGAAGACCCAGCAAGAAGACTGGAATTTGTGATTGATGAAACCACAAATACATGGAAATGGGGCAGGAAGCAATAGAAAATGAAACAGTCCGGATAGGAGCATTTTCATTTGAGAAGGTCAATGAGTTTATTTACTTGGGAGTCTGATGAATATGGATGGGGACGTGACAGCAGAAAATTAAAAGAAGAATCGCTGCTTCCAACAGGTGCTTCCAGGGACTTCAGAGGTATTTTAAGAGCAACATCCTTGTCAGAAGTAACAAACTTCATTTGCATAAAACATTAGTGAGTCCAGTTCTAATTTATGGCTCTGAGAAATGAGACCAAGAAAAACGAACAAGATTTATTAGCTCATGAGCGCACAATCTAGGGCCCAATCTACATTGAGGGAGAATGGAGATGGATCGATAATGAACTAAGTTTCCTCATTACTGATGTCTATATAGTCACAGTTACACTTCTTGGAAGGCTTAGGTGGACTGGGAACGTGATGAGAATGGAAGACACTGAAATCCCCCCAAAAGTCTTAACTGAATGCTTGTACAGAACAAGAAGAATTGGTCGACCTAAGCTTCGTTGGGAGGATGGTGGGGCAAGCGATGTAAGACACCTACTTATGACCCGGAACTGAACCGACTTATAAAGGTGACCATGACAAGTGTAAAGTGCATGGTACAAATCCGAGGAGATGTCAGAAGCATTCTTTTGAGAAAGGAGTGTAAGGTAAGAAGATGCTCTTGCAGGTTTACTTTCCAACATTTCTCTGGAAAAAATGGTATCCATACTAACAGTACCATCTTTGACCAAACAGTCCAACTCCACGCCTTCACAGTAGGCAAAGCATTGCTGTAATAGGTCGCTCTTTTAACTGCAGTCCTAGTCTTGAAAGCTGCAGCTAAACACATGGGTTTTGTCATAAGTGAATAAAAAACTAGTATATTAAAAAAAAACTAGTATACTAAAGTATATTCTTAAGAAATGTAAAGGCAAGTAGGGATGAAAGTCAGAATATGTATCTGATTATACCTACTTGGGATCATAGATAACCTATAATAGAAGAGGGGTAGAAATTAGAAGTAGAATAATGGCCGCTCATTTGTCAAATATTATTATTCAAAGGCAGAAGATAAGAAACTCCAGATTTCAGAGAGAAAAGTTCTCTGATGAATCTTCAGCACTGTTAATAACACAGGAGATTAGCGGCAGAGAACAAATAATGAAATATATGATCTGCTCAGGAATATAAATATCACAATAGTGATAAAATTAAATCGACTTCGTTAGGCAGATCATGTCGCAAGAATGTATATGCGATTCCTAAGGTGCTGATGACAGAACCTTTGCATGGACATCAATTTGTCAGCAGACCAAAATTAAGAAGGTAAAATTGTGTTACATATGATGCCCGAAAACCGGATGACGACAGCTGATAACAGAAATGCTTGGCGGTTGATGCTAGAGGAAGCCAGGACTTGTTTGAGGATTGTAGTACTAAAATAATAATAATACATACATAATGAAAAATCAAATTATCATACCTGTCTTGTAGAAATGAAATCGAGTGTGTGATGTATTCCAACCCATTATCAGACTCCAGAAAATATGTTAAAGGATCTGGATATTTTTTAACAAATGCTTCTACACTAAAATCATTTTGCTCTTCAACAGGAGCCTGTGAAGTACATGGTTCTTGCTTGGGATATTTGTTTTCAAGCATTGTTTCCTCCAGAAAATTATTGAATCCCTCTTTGTCAAAGGCAAACTGAATACATTTTGATTCAAGGAAGCCAGGTTCCACATCAGGAAACATTTCAAAAGCAAAACTGTAGAATTGATCTGCTTTTTCTTTTTCTAATTTGTCTAAATCAATTTCTTCTACTTCCATTGTTTCGGAACCAAGTCAGTAATTATTTAGCATAATAAAAATTATAGAAGAATTTAAAAAATGTCACCTTAATTAATTAAAATCATTAAAAACAAAACTAGTAGCACAGTGAATTCTAACTGGTGATAGCTGTTTAAAGTAACTATCTTCTCAGCAATGCTAAAACAAAAAAATAACATAAGCATCTATCCTAGGTTTATAAAAATCAAAAACTTAATTTTACTGGTTATTGTTAATGACATTCAGGATAGTAAAAATGTAATATAATTTACTTAAATCCATAAAATTGTGCTCATCACTTGCCTTAACAGCTATTCAGTGCACTCACTTTACCTTGGTCTTGCATTTCACATTTTATTCTTATATAGTTAAAATTACTCTAACAATAATGTCGTACAGTCAGTTCTGAATGTGAAAAATACCTTAAGCAACATCAGGAAAAAGATTTTGAATAATACAACACAAATTACATCTATTACAACTTAACATCAATTGTACACTCCCGAGTATTTGTAAAGGAAATTAGGGAAGAAATAAAATGATTAAGGAAAGATTGTAAATCTAGACGATAATAGGGGATGTGGTCAGAAATAAATCATTTTTTACTGTTTTGTAGTTGCCCAGGTTGTCTTCTTTAGGGCTATGAAAACATCATATGAGAAAAATTAAACATAGTGGAGTAAAGATATAAGAGGAATAAACATAGAGGAAACATGACAGAGTAAAATAGAATACATAAATTTAGAAGTTAAACAAACTTGATAAAGTTGAAATCATATATAATATTACAGGTAATGGTAAGAAGTAAGAAGGGGTGTTGGATTAACGATGTTAAAAAGAACAAAACAGAATGTTACCATCGTATAAAACTAAATAAAAACAGCTGCATTAAAACGTAAACAGTAAAGGAAGATATAACAGATGAGGGATCAAAACTTACCAAACGGAACTCGACGAAATCATGACTAGAGGGAAATGTGCTAGAGTCTGGCAACCCGTGAGGAAAAGGAGGGAAAGGAGCTAGGATTACAGACCGCTACCTAGTGGCAACTATAAGAATGAGAACTTTAAAATAGTAAGGTTAATAGCCTTCCCCAGTAATGGGGTTTGAATGAAAATTAATTAGTAAATTTAAATAAATGCCACAAAAATGAATAAGGAGTAATTGGTATTAAAAACAATGATAATAACAGTAAACGCAACACTATCGAATTGTGGATCGAAAACAGCCCATGATTGCACTTCAACTGTCACTTCAGCAATCTAGACTGCAATTGACCCCCTGCTATCGACGTATTTCGATATTTTGACAAACATCGTTAATTAACAATAAACGAGTTAGAGAAAAAATTAAACTAAATCAAATAAGTGAATCCATACAAATGATCAGTTAAAAAAAAATATAAATATATATATATATATATATATATATATATATATATATATATATATATATAATGAATTAATTAAATCATTAATAATGGTTTAAAAAAATGAAAAAACATTAGGTAGAAATAGCGGTAGTGTATTGGTAAGATTCAAGTAAGTAGAGCAGGTCATGACTGATATGATGGGCGTGGAGCAGTGTACCGTAAGGTTCAAGCAGGTTGTCACTGCTACTAACGAAGATTAGTTGGCATGTCACTGCTCCACCAGTAACCATCACATCCATAGGTGCCCATACACGGGGCAGGGGGCATTGCTCTCCCCCCTTCTAGACTTGAAACTTTTTTTCTTATTTTTAATATTTCTGACTCGTTATAAATGATCCATAAAGTAGCTATAGAATATAGAAGTACAGTAATTAATTAAAGTAAAATTGATTGTCCTTGAAATTAAACGAAAACAGCTGCAACTGCAAAATAATATGCCTAATTTAAATTAGATTCAGTTAAGAATAGGACTGGAGCTGCTTTATTGTGGGGAAGCGGGCTTTGGATGGTGGGATGCGACCACAGAATATAAGTTTCACATTGCAAAAAATTCAGTAGTCGGTGTTATTATCGTTCCCTATGAGGTTGGGGTGTTAAATCCGAATCTGAAGTTATCCAATAAAATTTCAGAGTGAATTTTGAGATATTCGCAAAAAAAAATAACGAAATTTCCGTACTGTTTTTATTTTTTCACTATAATTTCAAAAGTATGTGTGGTAGAGAAAAAATCACTCTTAACATTTTAAAATTAAACTAATTTTCCTCAATTTGAGCTCAGCCGCAGCTCTGCATGTGCAATAGTTCCCGATATAAAGCACTTCAAAAATTGATCATTTATATCCAAAAAGAAATATTTTAAGGATTGGGTCAAATTTTGAGTCAAATAGTGGAGAAAATACTGATCCTGCGTGAAAAAATGTTAGGAGTGAAGCTGTTACAAATCTATTTATCTTTGATTCAAGCACCGAACGACGCCTGTAGATCCAATGGCTGACTCATTTGCGGAAAAATAACAACCCTAGAATGAGAAAATTGAATTTTGATATGTTTCGACTTTTTTTTTAACCCTTTCTATTGCTTCTACTCGATACTCACTACGTATCGTAGGACTTCTGTACTTTTGATCTAGAATTTCTTCAATATATATTTAAAAAAATGAGTTATTTTTAACGATCTTAACATGAAAATAAGAAACATTAGCAACAAATATATTCTTTTCAGTGGCCAATAGTTACTTATTCTATTTTTAAGCGCATTTAGACAATATTTATAGTTTCATCCATGCAATGAATAAAAGTATTTTAGATAAAATTATATTATTTGGTTTTCATGGTTATTATTTAACACTGTATGGCATTTAGGATTTTAAAAAAATCTGCTAATTCGTGTCAGTTTAGCTTCCTTGCCATTTTTATTGGGTGCATAATTATCTATATTTCATGGTTAATGGTTTATCGTTTAAGCTTAAAATTTACGGGCCGAGCCGTGTTTAAAATATAGGCTTGTCAATAAAAATACGTTTGCGAAAGTATTAGATTGGCAAAAGACCGATAGTTCTCCAGGACTTGACGAAATAGATGCAGCGATCTTAAAACTATTTTTTAAGATCGCTGCAACTATTTATCCCCTATATCAAGGAACGCCTTCTAATGATCTACAATGATTGCATAGGAGATACATATCCAAAAAGTGGAAGATCGCCGACTTGAGACTGCTAGTGGAGAGGACAGGGATATGTAACTCCTTAAGTCATATATGTCTCCTCCCTATGATGAGCAAAAATTTGAAGAATCTGATTTTGACAAGCCTGCTTCCAGTTCTTACAAGGGTAAGCCATCCACGGCAATACGGTTCCACCAGAGGAAAAGGAACGCAGTTTTTCCAGCATGAAGAGTGCCTTTATAAACCTTCAAAGAGCAGCTGCTAAAGCTGGATTACAAGTGAATGAGAAAAAAACAAAGTATATGCTCTGTAATCCTAACAGAGGTGAGCATCTAGGAGAAGTAGTAAAAATAGGGGATTTCAGCTTTGATTGTGTAGAGGAATTCATATACCTTGGAACACAGCTAAACTCAACCAGTGATAAGCAATTGGAGATTCAGCGTCGGATTATAGCGGTCAATGGGTGCTACTACGGACTTCAGAAACATCTAAGAAGCAAGTCTCTCTCCAGGACAACGAAGATACAAATATATATGACCCTAATCAGGCCGTTTCTCATATATTCGTCCGAGTGCTGGACGATAACGAAAGCCCTAGAATCGTCACTATTAAGATTTGAAAGGAAGATTCTGAGAAGGATTTTGGGGTCTGTGTGTGACAATGGTGTATGGAGATTGAGAAAAAACGCTGAACTTATGCATCTCTATAAAGATCAGGATATTATGCATTTTATAAAATCTGGACGTCTGATATAGGCAGGGCATATTGCAAGAATGAGTAGTAACGAAATCCCCAAAAGGCTCCTTGAAGAAAAGGTCTTTGGACGCAGAAAAGTGGGTAGACCTCGCCTGCGGTGAGAGGATTGTGTGGCTGCAGACTCGCGAAAAATGCTGGGAACTGGAAATTGGAGAGCAGCAGCACAAAACAGAGAAGACTGGCGGCTCAGACTAAGGGAGGCCCTGACTCTTCACGAGTTGTAGCGCCATCGAAGAAGAAGAAGAGGCAGAGGAACCGCTGAGGCCCTGCTACGCAGAGACATAGAAGGCAGAGAAAAGAGATATGTCATGTTGCGATGGTCCTCTGTCTTTGACAGCGTATGGTAGCCTCATGATGTCACCAGCAAGTTGAATGCCATATTTAAAAGCTACCTCCAAGACAGAAGAGTTAAGATAAAAGGGAGATATTCAATAGAGAAAGGATGACACGAAGGATCGGTCTTAGGTCAAGCTCTAAGTTGGTATATGACGAGTTGCTGAAGGTGCTAGAAGAGCGGTCCCTTTCCACAAGCTACTAAGACGATTGGCCACCGTGCTGGCCTCCAATAGCAGAGCCGGTGTCAATGAGGAAGCGGAACGTAATGCCCAACTGTGTGAATGGATGGTGTAAGGGACAGAGATGGCCGCAGCTAAAAATCAAGCCATTCTCTTGCGAGGAAAAACTGATAGAGCACAGCCAATAAACTTGGACATCCAGGGTCTGAGGATAGATCTGAGTAAGGCAGTGACATATCTTGGTAAAATGTTAAGTAAAGGCCTGAATGTGACACCTCACTGGGACTATCTTAGAACAAGTGTGGTTCAGACTATCAATGGGCTAAATCCTTATGGAACCTCAGGGAGCGGTGCTGGGTATCTAGAGGTGTGCTTCATCCTCATGGTATCCAAATCTATCAAGACGGCAAAAGAACAGGTAGGAGTCAATCCAGAAGACGGCTCTGCTGCGTGTCGCCTTTCAGGAGTACTCTTAGAAAATTTGTCTTCAGCGTCCTGTCACGTCTTGCAGCAAATTGAGTCCGCCCAGACCATTAGATTTTGCAAATTCTCACTGGCCATGGGGGTTTTCGCGCTAAGATACACAGCTTTGGAAAATATGTCGATCCCCTATATGCCCTAGTTGCAGCGTTCCGAAGACTGCCAAACGTGTGGTCACGACCTGCATTGCTTATTAGGCACTGAGAGCTAATTAGACAAGAAACATAGAACTATGCGTCCTAACGGAATATGCATTTCCACAGATGGTTGTCAGAGAAAACTACCAGCACTTTTTAGATTTCATCTACGGGTGGGTGGAAGACATTAGTGGGTCCAGCCCACTTCAATCTGGATAACCGGAGAAGAATGGAGGCTGGAGATGTGCCTGGAGAGCGCCAGACCATGACCAGGAAGAAGGGGCCGGCGCTAATTAACTTGAAGTGTAGAAAAAGATAGACAAATATAAAGAATTGATTGGGCATACAACCTGGAAACCCCGTATTGACGAAAGGCACGGAAGATAAGAAAAAAAAATAATACCTTGATATTATTATACTTCTTTCAGGCATAAATAACATATTATTGTTTTTGTGATTGCTTTTTCAGGAGTAATTACAAAGTGGTCTCAAGAAATTATAATACAATTTATCGATGCTTATCAAAACAGATCGCTTCTTTGGATCCTCATCACAAGGATCTTATTCAACATCCAACGTCGTTTCCTTTTCTTTTTGCACAAACATGCTTTTAGCAATGGCGCATTGCTCATGACCACAATCGCATGATTTTCACGCGCGAAAGAAATATTTTTACAGCCACTCTGCAAATGATTATTGAATGTTCGTGAGTTTCCTATGGATCGCTGGAAGTTAGTTGAAATTAACAATTCCAACGAACATCGGACGAAGTCTAAATTTAATCTATTATTTAACAATCCTCACAACTAAGTGTATGGTTGAAACATAATTCAGCACTCTACGTCCTGTTAAGACATGGCTCAAGAGCACAATGGGAGAAAAACGTCTTTGAAGTTTATGTTTAATTAGTGTACATAGGTCTAGAGCAAATAAATTAGAATTTAGAGGTCTTTGATATGTTTTCGAATAATAAGAGTAACAGAAAGTTTGCATTTTCAGATAAGTATTGTAATACCAGAACCTAGGAGGGTTTTGCAGTTTTTTGTTTATGATTTATTAAGATTGAACATTATTTTGAATAATGAATCTAGTTAAAAAAACTTAAATCTAATTGGAAAATAGTTAGGTAGTATTGGTATTACTAATTTAGTTGTAATCTGCTAAGCTTGAATTATTTTGCACCATAAGCCTGCGCATAGTTCTTTATTAGGGAGTGCACGAACTATAGTGCTGAGGGATCCTTCTATACATTCCAAACTGACGGGAGGTCTGGGGATATTCTTTATTCCTCTGGAAAATTGTTTAAAGAATATGCTGTCTAAAACTTATTTTAAAGAATTATTTTGTAAAAATTAAACCAAAAATTAATACTCTTGGGCTATGAAAGATATAAGACTGGCTTATTAGCAGAAGCCTATGCACCTGTGGCATCTCCGTCCGCAAGCCCATGTCTAAGTTTTTAAGAGTTTCTGTGAAAATTCTTAAAGGTCTATTTCTCAGTGCTCAATTTCCTTCTTGTCCGACACAAATTTGCAGCACTATCTAATTGTTATTAATGTTACTTTATGCATTTGCTCATCGGCAAAATACAAAATATTGTGCAACAATTGCATCATTTTAGTTCAATTTGTAAGAACAAAAAATGAATTATCATAGTCTAGATTTTCACTTTTTGTCTCCTAATTATCCAAAATTTTCCTGGCGGAGGTCCCCCACTGCGTATGGAAAAGTCCCAAGCGACCCTAGTAGTTTGGCCCCCTCCTTCAAAAATTTTGTATGGGCACACATGATCATTCTAGTGAATAAAAATCAAGATATGATTTCCATATTTAGCACCTGAAAGATGACTTCTTGAAAAATGAGAAAAATTGGATTTATTTTAACTTTTCAGATTTCCTTGATATTGACGTCCATTATTAGATTATGGAAGGTCCTGATTATGAAAAAAATATGGATTTTAAAATCGGGAGCTCACCTATCGAAATACGAAATGTTAAAATAAATCGATATTTACATTTATTAGAGTGAATACGAAAATATTCATATTCACACCTGTGAATACGAACTTATAGGTATGAATACGATTGTGAATATATTTTTATTTACATTTATAAGTATGAATATTAACGTGAATAGGAAAATTTACTGTGTGAATATATTCGTAATCATATTTGTGATTACAAATGCGCCCATCCCTGTGCCTGGGGAGCCCACTAGTCACCATCCTAAAGGCCTGCTCTCCCCTCTTCGTTAAAGGGGTTAAATAATAACTTTATATGGCAACCGAAATATGAACCAACAGGGCCTAACTGAACAATAACTGAAACAATGTTTGGTGGGTCATTCTCTAAAAAACTAAAAGTTTCTTCTTATTAGCAATGATATAAACCACTAGATACAAACTTAGAAAACCAGAATACTAATTTCTTTAACTTAAATTAGTTAATGAAGGAATGAGATGGGCCAGGAGGCGGCCAAAAAAAGTGGATCACAAATAGTAAAAACTATTTATTAGGAACCAAATAAAAAAATTTTACTATTTGTGATCCACTTTTTTTATCGCCTCTCTGACCATCTCATTCCTTCATAAAAAATAGATGGTCAACTATTGATTATTCAATTAATTAATTTAAATTTCATATAATTGAAATTAAAAACAACAAAAAATTGTGAAATAATTAATACCATAACATTATATATTGCTTTGAAAAAGGAATAGACATAAAAACAAGAAAGTTATTTGTTTTACTCTTTATTTTGGTCTGGATCAATACAAAATGCTTTGCATGAAATTTTAATCAGAGAAAAAAATTTAATCAAAAAGACCAAATCCCATGTCATCATCAGATTCTTCAGCTTCCTCCTTCACTTCCTCTTTTTTGGCAGCAGCTGGGGCAGCAGCCTCAGCAACTACAGGAGCAGCAGCAGTAACAAATTTCGATGGGTCCTAATAATTTAAAGATTTTGGGTAAATTGAGATTTATACAATGATTAGCAAATGCAGGTTATACAAGAAATTGCAAAATGAAATTTTTAAGAATGAAAAAAAAATTAACTGACCTTCAAATATTCTTTGATTTTCTGTGCCTCTTTGAACTCAACATCAGTTACCGCAACAACAGCAAAAAGATTTCTTAAACCATTTGCTATGCTGTGAGGAGCAGAAGCTATTGTTGGGTAACTGATTTCAAGACAGACAGAAGCTAATCTAGCAACACCCTGAAATCAAAATCAGCAAAAGATAAAACTAATGTATTTTAAATAACATTAAAACTATCAATAAACATATATAAAGCTTTAAGATATCAAATAACATAAGAACTATTCCACAATTAAAGAAACAATGAAATAAACTAGTTAAAATACTTAGCCAATCTTACTGGTCTTAATATTATTGGTTTTAAACCAATCTTATTAGCATTTTAATAAAATGCTAGATGGATAGTACTAGTCAATTCTGCCAAAAAATTTCATAAATTTGAACAGTAAAGAACCAATAATTTATCAGATTGAATTATTTGCAAGAAATACTGAATTAGAAAAACTGGAATAATTCGAATAAGTGCCAAATCCAAAAGTATCGAAACTTTTATTATTAACCATATTTAAAGCAGGCAGGTAATCAATTATTTACTGATTAGAATCTTCAGAAAGATTAAATTACTTACATTATAAAATTATTACTAAATAATTACTAATTTCAATTTTATCTTAAAAAGGTAAAAAAATTGAAATTGCTAAATTATGTGATTCTTGGAAAACACTCGGCCTGCTGAAATGAGAGTCAACGCAATGAATAAAAATAAACCTCATCTTTGGTATGTTGTATTAAACTTTTTGGAAAGTAACTGCAATTAAAATTAATATAAATATAAAACTAGAATAAAAACAAAATATATTTGGAAGTTATCAATATATAATTACAACTTAGGTATTATTAATATCCACATGCAAGCAAGCACACATCCACCCACACACTCATATAACTATAATTAAATTTTACCTCAAGAAACTTGACTCTCAAATCTTCAGGTTTGATATCCAAGATTTTGGGCTCAAATATAGTGCCTGAGTCATAAACCATTTCCACTACTAGACCATATGAAAATGGAGAAATGTTCAACATGTTTAACAGAGTAGCTTCTGAAGCACCAACTTTATCACCTTCTTTTAAAATATGTACATCATTCTAAAAATAAAATAAAATTTAAATGTTTAACAAGAACTAAAGATATTGACTTCTAAATATTCATTCTAAACTATCTAAATATTTTAAACTTATATAAAGTTAATGATACTTTTTTTAACTAATGTAGTAGCCCATTTATTATTCAGTTAAACTATTTTATCCATGATTCATATAAGAATCTAAAAGAGTATCAATTATTCCATGAACAAAATTTGCAGTTATAGTTAACAACACAGACCTTAAAACTAGCAAAATTAGATTATGAAAGAAAAATACATCAAATAATAATAGATATTATAAGCTTGGCTCGTCTGCCAGCTGAGTAACGTAGTATCTGTGCTGGTCGTAGAAAGATCTTTTCTTATGCATCTTATTAACGTGAAAATCAGCATAGATGATGTCCTAGAGTGTGGATGTAAAGTTAGATTCAGAACACTACTGTAATAATAGCAGAAAAATGGACCACGTTTCTTAAAAGGAAGTTCATACAGGATTTTGATTTTTGATGCGTCAAAGGGATTGAATATATAACTGCATATTTGCACACAGTGTGTGTTTATGTCAGTGTGCGTGTGTGTGTATATGTATGTGTATATATAGCAGTGATGCCAACCGCACCTTCTTATCTCAATCCATTTTCGAGATATGGTTATTCCAAGAAAACATTTTTTTCTAATAAAGTTCCAAATTTCTCTACTTAAACTGAACATTTCTCAACTTTTGTCACCAATTCTGGAATCAATGATGAATTTCCTATAAGATAGCAACCAAAGTAAAGTAAACAAGCAAAAATAAAAAAATTTCAGGTAGAATCTCATGGAATGAATTTTCTAGCTACAATCTAGGGGAATCCTTTTGCTTCATTTGAAACATTTGCTTCATTTCATCATATTTTCAATGATATACCCAACTTTGCGAATCACCATACTTAACATTGGAAGTGATTCCCAAGATACTCTTAGGATACTCCAGTATCTGTCGCGTCTCCTCAGAATTTCTCGGTGTGAAGAGGGGCGAAGGTATTTTCGTTGGATATTCGGATAAAGCCACCACCCTTGCTCGGAACTCTAGTGAGAGATATGAGAACGTCTTGGAAGACTGAAAATGAATCTTATGAAGCAATTCATTAATCTTTTTAGTTCCATCTCGTGCTCACCAAAGTTCTCCATACACTAAGCATCCATAGGCAAAGTGGGGAAGAAAATGAGGGAGGGTACTAGAAGATACCGGGTACTTTGGGGAAATGAATCACGGAATCTTAGGAGCTGTTTGAGAATTGAGATGGATTTTCTAATGGTTTGGGAATTATGATTACTCCGTGTTAGGTATTGATCGAAGGTAACTCTGAGGGTTTTTTTTTTATAGTTTTGGAACTGAATAGGAATGCTGTTGAGGTATAGTAATGGATAGTAGGGGAGGACATTGAAGGAGAGTTTTGAACTAATGAGAATTACCTCATGAGAGAAGTAGTGGTAACAAAGGAGGTTTGTAGGGAATGGAGAGACAGAAAGGAGTGGAACCAGTTCAGAGAGAGAATTGTATGATCAACAGAGTCAAAAGGCTTTTGAAAAATCAAAAAGAATAAGGGTTGTGATTTTTTGTTGGTCTGCAGAGGAATAAAGATCTTGTGTAATTTTTAGAAAAGCCAATTGTGTGGAATAACCAGAACGTAAACCTTATTGGAAAGGATTAAGTACAGTATTTTGCTTAAGGAAGATGGTGGGTTGAGAATGAACTATTCTTTCCAGAGGCTTTGATAAATTTGATAGGATGGGTCTAAAATTGGAAGCTGTGGAAGGAGAAAGGACCTTAATCAGTGGACAAACAAGGGACAAGGGACTTCATTCTTCATTAATATTTTTGAGAAACTACATAACTGTCCACCGCATTGTCAAAATCCTTAGTTTTAATTAACACCACACCCTTTTCTTTCATAATGTACTAGAAGGTATTTGACCATTTATATTTATTATAAATAGATATTTAGCCATACCTTCTTTGATATGCTATACCCTCTCTATTTGTATTGTTCATTTCATTTTTAGCTAAGCCCCCTCTTTCATTGTTTGCTTTCTCAAGGTGGTTTTTGGCTATAAAGTTTCCAAGAACTCTTTTGCTCTTGCATCAGGCCACAGATGGGACAAACTTAATTAATGGCCCCTAAAGAAGAATCTTGTCTCTTTTCTTTTATTTCATTGCTGGAGTTCTTGATTGACTGTAAAAAGATAATGGGGAAATGCATCATCGTTAGATACTGTTTTATGCCATGTTCCATGGATGCTGCAGATAATCACAGAGGCCATTACAGCTTCTTGAATGGGTCCTTCGGATCTCAGTTTGACCAATATTCACCATTTTGAGTTAAAGTTCATAACTGTTTCCTTTAAATGTTAATATTTTGATAAATATTGGTGCTAAAACACCTGAATAAAAAAATCAGTAAATAAATAGATGAGGATACAATATAAATATACAGTGAAATTTCTATATAATGAACACCTATGGGGAAGATAATTTTGTCCATTATACGAAGGTATCCATTAAGAAGCAGTAAATTTATAAAAACACAAAAATGAAATTATACAATTATGTACATGTTTTACTTTTAGCATAAACTATTCACGCAGATAAAAATTAAAACCATCTACATTTATTCATTTTGCCAATTCATGAGCTTTTAAACATTGACCTGGACCCTGGTACGTTCTTGCTTTCTGACACGACTAAACCATTCCTGCACTGTTTTGTTGAAAACATGTAATAAAATGGCACACTTTATCACTTGCTGAATTTTTGTGAAATAAACGTAAGATGATTTAATTTTGATTTTTAATTATGTCAGACACTTGGGTTTCACCAATTTTGATAAAATACAAACCGATCCCCTTTTTTCGAGATCTTTTATCACTTCCACCTTTTCTTTTAAAGAAAGTGATTATCTTGATTTCGACGAAGGAGTCTTTGTCATAATTTGGTTTGAATATTGAACATACACTGAATCCTTGTTACATACTGACTGAATCTCTGTTAGTGATGTCAATACCCTTTAAGGTCAGACTCTGATATTTATCAGACAATGTGAAAATGCCCTCAGGGGGAAGGTATGGCTAAATTGGCATCACTAACAGACTCCCTCAATGCTCTTCCCTACTATCCATTACTATACCTAAACAATATTCCTATTCCAAACCACAATAAAAAACCTCAGAGTTACCTTCGGTTTTATGAAAATGAAAATACTAATACATTATAATAACAAGAGTATTGTATGTTTTTTTTTTTTCAAAATTACTCAATAATCATAATCTAATTTAATAATAATTATTTTAGTAAAGCGTCCGTAATAACAGTAGTAAAGCCTGAACTATATTTTGTTTACAACAATCACAAGAACACTTTTCTTGCCTTATTTTCTATGAAAGTTTGAATGATTGAAAATCAAAATTCAATGTTTTTGCAAACCTAGACTAAATAGATGACACTTTTGTTTCTTTTTAAACTATAAACATACATATTTATAAATTAGGCTACACTGTCAGAGTATGATAAAATAAGTGTAATTATTTAATGTATATTGAAATGATTTTTTATTTGCATATATTATTCAACAAAGTTTTTGACTGAGTAATTTTTTTTAGTGATCTCTTGCCGGGTCCCCCGGAAGCCTGGGTTCCGAGGATTTTGCCTCCTCAGCCTCCTCTTGACAGGGGGCTTGGTCCGACATTTCTACTATTAACAGATAAACGGCAAAAAAATTTCCTTTGAATGTAAGAATGGCACGCACCACATTCTTTCGATTTTTCTTTTTCTGTAATAATTATAGTAATAATAAATAGGTGACAATGATATCATCACTTGACCAATCTTTCTTTACTTGGAATAATAAAAAATTCAGAAGTCAAAAATGGTTTTTAGAAGGAGGTTCATCATGGCTAGAAACAGACTGAACAGACTAGGTCACCTTACAGTATGCTCAATGTGTGGCACCAAGTCGCCTCAGATATGCCTAGTGTGAAGAGGGCCTTCTTGTTCCGTTCTTATTCCAATCCTTTAAGAGCCAGTAATTTTGAGCTCCTCGCCCTACTTTCTTCTATTCATCTCTTAAATACAAGATCTCTTACCGCTTTATATACTAGTTCAGGCCTATGATACTTTTACTTGGAAAGTTTGAGAGAAGTTCTGAAAATTTGCTTTTTCATGTTTTTTGGGGTACTGATTATAAATTTCAACTTTTGTAACCTAAAATTTTTCTCAAAAATATATCTTTAAAAAATAGAATGCTCAAAAAATTAATCGTTTTTCGTTTTTTTCTCCTATAGTATGAAAACCATGCATTTTTTTAGCAACATCAACTTAACCAAATTAAATGAGAATAAATTCCTTACGTTTTTGTTGTCTATGATTTTTTCATCTGGGATATCGTTTAGGACTAACAGCTCTTAGTTTAATGGAGACCAGAATAAGAAATTTTATACCTTAAAACTTTTCTGGGAAATATAAACAAAATGCAAACAAAAATTTCTTTTTTACTTTTAACTTGTAAACAATGTGTTATTTGAAAAAAAATTACAGTAAAATCCGATTATAACGATTTTCTGGATATACTGATCTAAAATCCGCATCTAGTCTGGTTTGCTATTTAAACATAAAGAAATAACTCCGGATATAGCGATATTACCTATAACGATATTCCGGATATAACGATCTAAAACTTAAGAAAAAGTTGTTTTTCATTCCGGTTGGTTATAACGATATATGTGCTTATGTACTCACATATTTGGGTACCAAAGTTTTAAACAGATGCAAAATGCGAATATTATAAAAAAGGACTTTAAACACGGTTCTGGTTTACTCTTTGCAAGCGCAATAAGTTAATCCTTTTCCAAACGGAAATGAGTTTAATTCCATTTCCCTATGACCGAATTTTCATCGAACTCCGTTATTCCCTTCTAGTGCATAATTCCTTAGTTTTAAATCAGTCTTTCCTTCGGCTCTGTAGGGATCTGACAGTGTTAAAAGAGGATTAAAAATGTTTTCGAATAAACGTTGTGCATTTTCTATTGAAGAAAAAGTTAAAATCCTAAATCGGATTGAGAAAGGAGAAACAATCAAAACCTTGGTGTCGGAACTTCGAATTTCTCAATCTACGATATTGGAGATCTGGAAATCCAGAGAAAAAATCAAAGAAATGTTTGAAAAAGACGAGACTTCAAAAATAAAACTTAGAAGCAGCTAACATCAAGATCTAGAAGAAGCACTTCTTAAATGGTTTAAGGTCCAAAGAAGCCGAAATATCCCAATCAACGGGGCCCGATTCTGCAGGAAAAAGCTAATAAATTACACTTTCAGGTTATGATCATTGTAAAAAAAAAAAATTTTTTTTTCACTATCAAGCCCATATATAAGTTTAACAGTTTGGTTCCGGTATAACGATTTCCGTATATAGCGATGTAATTTTCTTGGTCCCCTGAATATCGTTATAACAATAACCGGATTTTAATGTAATTTCATGCTGAATTAATGAAGAGTAAATTACCAATAATTTTGATTGTAATGATATTTTTGTCTGGCTGCTCCGCTTTGAAGCGAGCGTCGAAATTATAAGACAGAAGGCCAAAATTAATTTTTTGAGCTTTTTTTACATTTTTTTTTTTTATCCTTCCGGGAAAAAGTGAGTTAACCAAGTTTAAATTCGTAATCAGTACCGCAAAAAACATAAATGAGTCCAAAACTTCCCACTGAAACCCCTCGTGCAAAAAATTGAATTTCGACAACAGCACAGGTTACTCAAAGAACAAGTAAGCAACTTCCATATGACTAAATATAGAAGGAGGATAACTAAATATTACCAAAATTATTTCTTTTCAGAGCATTGTTAATTCAAAATTACTTATTGATAAAATTTAGAAATAATTTATTGCAACTTTTAATTATCTAAATTTAAAAACTCAAGACGTTTAGATAATTAAAGTCTTATTGTTTAAGGATGAACAAAGCAAATATGGGGAGTAATACAGCCATCTTTCCATATAATTTAACAACTACAAGGGGAGGGCAGAGTCAATGGGTCACTGATATTAACCAAAATTATTTTTTAGTTACCTATTTTTTAAAATGAAATAATTAAATTTTAGGTCGATCTGAAGGTTCTATTGACCTATAAGCAATGAAAACAATATTCTTCAACAGAGTGAAGTATATTATCAGAATTTTTTTTAATTCAAAACTGGCATCAGATTTGGTTTTAGCACTTTGAAAAACCCTTATAAACAAATTTTTGGGCAAATCTAAAAATAAAAATCTTTTTACTAAAAATTTTGTCCAGGATCTGCTACCTTAAATTTTATTAAAAGATTAAAAAATAAAAAAACAGTTCAGGAACCCTTTGACAGATTCAAACCAAATATGGAGGGTCGGTAAAGGTTCTTAAACTACAAAATTTGCTTTAACTTTGGTGCTCCTACATGTTTTAGAACCAACGTTATCCGCAACAAAACCCTCAATTTTGTAATCATATTTGTTTACACAGACAGACCTTCTAGATAATGCAATAGCTGTTTATAAGCATGGAAAGAAGAAACTTCCCACTTTCCAATGAATCCAAAAATTTCAAAATGAACTGAAGATGAGATGCAGAGCTTCAAATCAAAACATAATTTCATGGCTTAAAAATTTTGAACCCCTTCATCAGAACTGAAAAAACCAACATTTTTTGTTTTCAATGATATTTTCAACAGGTTTTCTTTCAACAGGTTCAAAAGGTTTCTTTTGATTACTGAATCAAAATCTGTCATAATTTTTGAAGAAAAAAATTTATAAGGCTAGTTTACTTAATAATTTTAAAAAAATTTAAAACTTTTTGATCAAAAAGCAATTATTTATCAAATTTTGCATTTTTCCTTTAATATATTCTGTAAAACAAATGTTTTGGTGGAAAAACCACGTCGATATAATTTTCCAAACTAAATATTTAAAATACAGCAGATTCAGCTGGTTCTATTTATTTTTTTCTCGATTCCTAGGGTCCATTGAAACTAACGCCAGATTTAAAATCACAAAAAAAATTTGGTTATAATTGGTGACCCATTGACTGTCCCCTCCCACTATCCAAGAACACTTTATCAGTAAACTTTAAATCTATTCATAATATAAAAGCAGTAAATAAATAGCACATACCAATATGTTATAACATAATGTTTTTTAAAGTGAAATATTTATTAAACTTACAATAATTTCAATTGTTCCTTTAGAAATTTTGGTAGGAATGGAGAGAGCCTGAAAAAATGAAGTTTTTTCAGGACCAAGACCAGTATTTTGTGCTGGAATAACAACAGGGCATGGAGCAATAGCTCCAGCTCTGGCCGGTGCTCTAACTTTATTCTGCAATAACTTTTCACGGACTTCAGGGAGCTCTCCTCTGGTGAACACAAACCCTACATTTCCTTTGATATGAGGCAAAAGTCTAACAAAAAAAAAAAATTAATTAATCTAAATAAATTAAATTCTTGATTTTAAGACACTAACACATCACCTATTGATCAGAATGCTTCCTTGCAACAAAAGAATGGCAAATTCATATAATGAAATTTAAATTATAAAAAATGCATGTTTATTATTGAAAAATATTATCATTAGGCACTAAATATGGTAGCAAAAATGTTCCCAAAAATTTGATAAATCATTTAAGTATTATTTTCAATTTCTTTTCCCAAATTTTGGATGGATATAAAATAAAATTCAATATTTTTTCAATTAAAAGGCCCCTACACAACTTACAATCCAATCAGATCTGATGTTCTACATGTATTATGAAAATGGCTAATTGAATAGTGTGTGCGTTATTCGTCCTAACAAATACGTTGGAATCTGATTTAGGAAGGTCAGATGGACTTCCCAATCTAACTAGCCGACTTAGGACAGTCCCCCTCCACTTTCATTCCTAGATCAGAAAGAGTGTAGCGCAGTCAGGCATCGGTTTTGATTAAGTGTTTGTTTTCTTTTTAATGGACTGCAAGTTGTTAAACGAATAATACAAAGAGATTTTGTGTAGTTTTTTAAGAATGGCTGTACCATTCTCAGCAATCGCATAAATTGTTCATTCATTGGTAAAAAGCCAATTGGAAATTGTCCGAATTATCATCCATCAACAATATCGAATGCGTATATTTCATTACTTCCTTTAACTACTTTTGTCCCCAAAATTTCCTTCCTGGTGAGGGCTTTTGGAAGATCAAAAATATTGTAAAAGCAACCCTAATTTTCTGATTTGTTGACAAAAACATTGCCATAATGAGGGTGTGATCAGGTCGTGAATCTCTGTGGTACTGAGTAATGACAAGATCGGAAAAAAGAAATTGTAGAGTGTTGATAGCGATCTTTTTTTCTCTTTCCTTAGTAGCATTACAACCCGTGGAGGGCCTTGGCTCCTCGTGGATAGCGATCTCCTTTCCTAAATTGGAGATTGGATCGGAAGGTGTGTAGTGGCCTTAATAAATGTGATTGATAAAGTGTGTCTCTTTCCCTCTCCACTCTTTACTTTTAATTTTACACCGCTCAGCAAGTGCTGACAACTGTACTATATAATCAGTTAAAGGAGAACCATAATGGGTACAGCCTCTAATCTTGAAGTTAAACTTAGATGTAACCTTACACGTGTGTGTTTGTGAATGAGTGATGCATTCACTTAAAAAACCTCAAGAAATACATATAATAATAATAATCTATCACATATGAACTATACATGTAATGCTTGTATATGTATTACTCAGACCCATTTTTATTGTTTTGTATAATGGTGATTGAGTTAAAGAGTCAAGTGTTTTGGATTAAAAAGTCCTGTATATTAGTGCCCACTTGAAGTCTTTATTCGGTTTCACAATTGAAAATTGTTTATAAGTCTTATTTTAAGCTTAAGGCATTTCACATGAACAGGTGGGCCCTGTGTCGTCCTTCTGCCCAACTGAGTTCTAGGTACAGTGAACCCTAGAAAATATACAGTTCGTTATAGGTCGAGCCCTGGTCCAAATATCTGATTAGTCTTAAAATAAGACAATAATTTTATGTTGCTTTTGTTTTCCTGCACTGTAAAACAAAAAATAATTGAAGGAATTAAGTATATTGGTGGACTAATTATAGTAATATCGTACTTTTTTTGCTATGCACTTTGTTTTTCATCCTGCTTTCTCATCTTCAGTCAAGTTCAATTTCACTTATATATTTGATGGTTTATTTTTAGGATCCGTTCATAGCAAGAAAGATATGCACATTCTAAATTTCATACCAATTATTAGTCGCTTCAAGGAAAAAGGGTCTGAGAATAGAAGTTAAGAGTCCTTTCATGGAAGTGATATTAAAAAGTAGTATTTTTCCAAAACAAGGCCTTCTATTTGTAAACACTGCGGTACTGATTGAACAACTAATAGAAGAAGAAGACAGTAAAGAAGATATTGAGATAAAAGAAGATTGGGCATACAACACTGACCACTAACGAAATGTTTTCCACAAATGGCATCTTATCGGATTGGGTGAACGGACATAAATCATCTATTGAGCCTTTTAAATTTCTGCGAGTTGCTTAAATTAAACCAACAATTATGAAAGCAAAGCAAAAGGGCCTAAACTTTAAGCCTTACAGCAACTTAAAATAACAGATATTTTGGAGAAAAAACAGGAAGTCAACAAAGTATAAAATCAATAAACAATTTTTTTTTCCACCGTTTTTTATGACTTATTATTATTGATGTACAATATCATTTTTTAATAAAGGATCCTTTATTACATATGTGTCTGTATAGTTCTTCTAATTAATTATACTTTTCTGCCACCATTTTCATTTCTGCTTGAACCACAATATAGTGAGGGTCCATTGTATTATATAGTGGAGACCCCTGTACTTATAAAATGTACGAACAATGCTCGTAAAAAATGGGATAAACTCTGTAAACATCGGATAGGAATGTTATGCATACGTTTCTCACAGCGTAACATACCTATGCATGACGCTCCTACCCGCTGTTTAAAGAGTTCAACCCATTTTTTACGAGTACCTACGTGCTCATGGGTACATATGTTCGTACATACAGCGTTCTATCTTAATGAAGGTTATATGATGTAGGTAGTTTGTAAAAGTGAACTGGGAAATGTGAAAGTGATATGTTGAAATTTGTGACAAATTAAGTCTAATCTTTCGAGTTTGAAGATAAAATCCTTTAATTGAGAGGAAATTAGCAAATAAATTCTCATAAAATTCAAATGATATGTATTAATAAAAAAGAATAACACTTTAAATCAGATGCGAAGACAAGTCAGGAATCAGATAAATTAGCATAACTGTTTACCATCAATCAATGAAAAGTATTTTGCGGTAAATCAGCTTCCAGATACTCGGAGGGGGATCACCAGCACGTAATAACGACAAAAGTGATTTTGGTGAAAAAACTTTCATATACATAATTTTTTTTTATACCAAGTATTCTATGCATGTTGTTTTGAACAAAAACCGTCCACTTTTATTAAGTGTGTAATCAGGAAAAATCGTTCATGTGAAAACTTAGTGTGTCAAATAGTTACTGATATTTATATCTTTCACTTCATTTACGAGGACTGACTGGTAGGCTAGGTGGATAAATAATAAATAACAGCAGAGTAAGTATCAACCCTTGAAAAACTATAATTAGTCAGCAAGAAAGGAAATGAGAGTAAAGAAATAAAATAGAATAGAAAAATAAACTATATTCTGGGACTAGGTCTCAAAAGAATAACAAGTATGTGCAAGTAAAAAAGAAAACAGAAAAAAATGTCAGGCCAAAGACTACATTAATAACAGCCAACTGATATTTACAATTATCTCAATTATAACATATAAGTAAAGAAAAAAAAAGAACATTGTTCTGGTAAAAAAATAAATAAAATTGTACTTACAAAAAAAAAATAATAAAAGAAAATTAAAATATAATAATAATGAAACAATGCAGAGTTAAAACAACGTCAAAAACAATTACTCACAACTAAACAGGATTTCATGATTGGAGGATATAAAAAATGAAATGATTCACGGAGTAGAAACATTGTTTGATAATGGAAACAAATATTTCTTACTAATCAAGATGTTAATCTTGAATTAAAATTTCATGATTGGACAGTATCTTTTTGGGATGTGAGATGCTGAAAAAGATGGAATTTGGAAGAGGAGAAAGAAGAAGAATGGCGGATATTAGGAGGGAGGGAATTCCAGAGGATAGTGGAGTGGGCAAGAAAGGAACGTACGAATGTATTGGTTCTGTGGGAGGGAGTATAGAAGTCAGAAAGGTGTGATCTTGTTTCCTGAGAGTGGATAGAGGATATGAATTGAGAGAGGCTGTAGATGTAGGAAGGGAATACGTATAAGGTACGAAATATGTATAAGGGAAGAGAAGATTGTAATTTCGAAAGAAGTCCCAAGCGATACTAAATCAAACCTCCAACTACATCTAGAGATACATTGCATCAAATATAGCTTTTACTCTAGTACTATAAAAATGATGTCTGACTTTGTAACTTATGGTTAAGTACAGTGAATTGGTACTTAGGAAGTACATGTCAGTCAGTTAGTGAATTTATAATTTGCATAGAAAGAATATTTCTTTTATAACTTTGAAACAACTGGGAAGAAGGTTTAAGTATAAATAAAGAGGGTTGATTTTTGTTTTATTATGTTCCTTTTATAATTAATATGCGAAGGTATTTCTATAGTAGGAGAAAGTTAGTTGTACTGATAATGGCATAAGCAATAATAAGTAGATTTAAGTTTTAATGGAGAAGTCTGAGCAGTTGGTTATTCATCAGATTACCATGGAGCCCTTTTAGGACCCCACAAATTTCTAATTTTAGAATTAACATTTGAAGAAATCCTTAGAATCCTGTCACTAAAATATGAAAGAAACGTTAGGGTTGTATAAAATGTCATTTTATAATCTAATTAAATTATATTATAGAGAAAAAAAAAAAAACTGTGCCAGAGTAGTTAGCTAGCTAGACTGCACTGCCGGTCCCAAGCCCGGATAAAATAGGAGGGTTAGAGGTAGGGCCGACAACCCAACCTCTGTAAAAACATTCACCGTTAAACAAGCTCAAAAACCAGGCCTCGGATATCGGACTGTCACACGGAAACGACACGGCGCAACGGAAAAGGTTTACAGATTTGGAACATGGAACGTGAGGACCTTAAATCGAGCAGGAGCACTCAAAGAGTTAACCGATGAGCTAAGCAGGATGAGGGTAGACATAGCAGCCATACAGGAAATCAGGTGGAAGGGAAGTGGGAATGTCCAAGGTAGAAACTATGCCATCTTTTACAGTGGTAGTACTGAAAAGCATGCGTTTGGAACAGCCTTTGTAGTACCTTCAAGATTTAAATCAGCTGTCATGGATTTCCAGCCCATCAATGAGAGGCTTTGCAAATTAAGGATAAGAGGGAAGAAATGCCATGTGACCCTCATAAATGTACATGCACCTACGGAGGAGAAGAGTGAGGAAGAAAAAGACATTTTCTATGATGAGCTGGATAGAGCACTAGCAGCCAGCTCTTCCTCTGATATGAAAATAGTGCTGGGAGACTTCAATGCTCAGGTGGGAAAGAAAGAATTTTTATACCTACCACAGGGAAAAATAGTTTGCACGCTAAAACAAATGAAAATGGAGTGCGAATGATAAATTTTGCTGCATCCCGAAGCTTAGTAAAGATGAGTACAATTTTCCCCCACAAAGATAAGCATAAACAAACGTGGCACTCGCCAAACGGAATATTCACCCAAATCGACCATGTGCTAGTCTCTAGTAGGCATTTTAATAAAGTCAATGATGTTAGATCATATCGAGGGGCAGATGCGAACTCTGATCATTTCCTTGTTATAGCAAAGACTGTGACCAGAATAACATATACACAACAGGGGCACCTCAACCAATCGAGCAAGTGGAGTATAGATAAATTAAGGGATGAGGATATAAGGAGGCAATATAAAGAAAAGTTGGAAGAAAACATAAGGAGCATCCCTGCTGTAAGTGGTGACAAAGAGGTAGAAACTCAGTGGAAGGAGTTGAAGGAGTCAATCACTGGAGCAGCAAAGCAACATTGCCGAATAGAGAGGAAGCCTCCAAATAGATCTTGGTTTGATACAGAGTGCGATGAAGCCATCAAGGCTCGCAATATACTAAGAACCAAGTGGCTGGGTAAGGACACACGGCAGAGTAGAAAAGATTCTCATGACGCTAGGGCCCACGCTAAAAGAATCATCAGATCTAAGAAGAGAAACTGGATGAATGACAAGGTTAGAGAAATAGAAGAAGCCAGAAGCAACAATGAGACTAGAAAATTCTACAAGGAGGTCCAGCAGCAGAAAACAGGCACTAGAAATAACAACCTGGTTATAAGAGATGAAAATGGACGCCTATTGGTCGCAGATGTAGAGCTGCAAGAACATTGGAAGAAATACTTTCAAACACTCCTGAGATCTGAGCATGAGGTTGAAGCCACGAGACCAGTAAATTATGCGAGTGTTGGCGATGACGACGAAGATATCCCACCAGATAAAGAGGATATCGAAGCTATTGTGGAAAAGTTAAAAAGCAGTAAGGCTCCTGGTCCAGATGGAATACATGCAGAATTCTTAAAAGTGGCAAATGGGTCATTAGCTAGTGAGATGCATGGACTAATTTCACACATTTGGCAAGTAGAGAGGATGCCGAAAGAGTGGTCAGAAGCAACAGTCGTTCCACTCTATAAAAACAAGGGGGATAGGACGGACTGCAAGAACTATAGAGGCATAAGCCTGCTGAACACAGTGTACAAAATTTTCTCTATAGCTCTCTCCAACAGCATACTGCCATATGTGGAGCGTAAGCTGGGAGATTACCAAGGAGGTTTTAGGCCTAACAGATCAACCATCGATCAAATCTTCTCCTTGCGACTGATGTGTGAGAAAATGAAAGAATTTCAAAACACTATGTGGCTACTGTTCATTGATTATAAGGCGGCATATGATTCGGTTTTGAGAGAGGAATTGTTCCAGGCAATGAAGGAGATGAATATTCCCTTAAAAATTATCAGACTCGTAATATGCACAATGAACGATACCAGCTGCAAAGTTAGAGTCAATGGCAAGTTAACCAGCGCATTTCAGGTAAACGATGGACTCAGGCAGGGTGATACTCTAGCCCCGCTACTTTTCAACATCATTCTTCAAACTATAGTAGCAAGAGCCTATCTGGATGAGGGAGGTAATACCTTCTACAAAGGGGCCCAATTATTAGCATATGCCGACGATGTGATGATAGCTGGAAGATCTCTTGTTAATGTTAAAAATGCTTTTGGGAAGCTGGAAAGGGAGGCCAGGAGATTTGGCCTAGAAATTAATGAAGAGAAGACAAAGATTATGATCTTGAGGAAAAAGAAACCCATGCGACCCCAGATGTGCTATACAATTAATAGCTACACATTCCAATGTGTTGCTAGTTTTAAGTATCTTGGTGCACAGTTTAATGAAGCATTGGAGGAGGAGGAGGAGATCCAGGCACGCATTATCGCGGCTAATAAAGCTTTTTTCGCAATAGCTCATCTTATGAGAAGTAGATTAGTTAGCCGCTTAACCAAGTTAAGGCTATATAAAACCCTCATTAGATCACTGGCAGCATATGCAAGTGAGACATGGATATTAAAAAAATCAGCAGCTGAAAAGATCGACATCTTTGAACGCAAAATATTAAAGCGCATTCTGGGACCTGTGGAAGAAAATGGGGTATACCGTCTTAGAAAGAATAGAGAAGTATATTCCCTATATGACGATGTGAAGCTCTCCGACTATGTCAGATTACAACGTCTAAAGTGGTTGAGTCACCTCCATTGAATGGATGATGGCAGAACCGTCAAAGAGCTATATAAGGATTGTCCAGAAGGAGTGAGAGCTCGAGGGAGGCCACGAGGCAGATGGAAGGACAGCGTCTCAGAGGACCTTCGAAATCTTAACATGTCTCTGAGACTTGCTACGGACCGACAAGACTGGGCAAGAGTGATTGAGCAGGCCAAGGACCGCCTTGTGCGTCTATCGCGCCAATGAAGAAGAAGATAGAGAAAAAAATTAGCGAAAAACAAAATGCATTATTTCTTGAAAAAGTAATGAATGATACGTGTATAACAGGGATCGATGGAACTAGTTAAGTGCTTACACCACATGTTAATGAACATCTAGACCAGTGAAATATTACCTGGGGACTAGAGAAAAACATTGATCTATCCCATACACAAAAAGGGATATATGTTTAAATACACAAATTATAGAGGAATATCTTTGCTTTCTTATTCATTTAAAATTGTTTCTAATATCTTATTTGCAGGCTTCTCCCAATTGTTGAACGGGATATCGGTCATTATCAATGTGGATTACGGCAAGGCAGATCTACTACAGACCAAATTTTAATCTCCAAACTATACTTGAGAGAGGAAGAGAGTATAACATGGCCACAAATCATCTCTTTGTTGACTTTAAGTTGGCATATGACAGCAATCACCGAAAAGAGCTTTACAAAGCATTATATGAGCTGAATTTTCTGGAAGCATCTTTCTAACAATATGGTTACCAGGCGAACTAAAGTTATTATTCATCTTTTTCGGCCTGTACTTAGTTATAGCTCAGAGACCTGAACTACATCCAGAGCTGAGGACAAACTTCTCCTTCTAACAGAGCGATAAGTGTCGGGGCGAATTTATGGAGGCGTGCATGAAAATAACTAATGGAGTTGGAGAAGCAATCGGGAACTGTACAATTTATATCATGAGCCAGATATCTCCCATTTCATCAAGCTTGGTAGACTCAGATGGGCAGGACATTTTGCTAGAATGGCTGACTATTTACCTCCTAAGGTAAATCTGAGCTCCTTCTGATTCAGACTCTGCTCCTTTTTAGCTGGCAGAGTTAGGAGACCAAAGCAGCAGTGGGCAGATTGTGTGACCAATGATGCAAGAAAATATTCGAATGTGCGAAACTGGATGGCAGTGGAACAGAATAGGAATGCATGGCGGTTGTTGTTGGAGGAAGCCAGGATTCTTCACAGGTTGTAATGCTATTAAAGAAGAACTAATTAGATACAGAACCAGAAATATTAAATGATAGACCTATATACAAATTAGTTCTCTCTCAGAAACGTGGCTGGTGTCCTTATACGGTCCCTGTGTTATCAGACATGATCTTTATTTTGTTTATTTATTTTAAAACATCGGTTATAATAAATTCACAAATAGTCTCATACATAAATAATTTCTCATATTGATTTTTTTTACAAAAAATAGAAATAAAAAAAAGGAAGCACACAATGTGCCTGGACAATATTAAATTAAACAATAATTTTTCAAAATGACATTATTATAAATTATTAAATTTTATATTATCATATAAAAATCCATTACCATAATTAAACTATTAATCACAGTTATCTATAAGTAAAAATAGCTGATTTTTTCAGTGAAAAGGGCCCAATTCAGTAAACACTTTCTAAAACTTTTTGTAAAAAATCGTGTCTCTTCGTCTTTTCATATACTTGGTTATTTACAAAGAACTCAATTTGATGTTCTTAAGAATTCACGCGAGTAATTTTTTTTTTAGTTCAAATTTTCGAAGAAAAATTGTGTTTCATTTTTACAATACTTTTTGCACCTATGCTATCTTTATTTATTAGTCACAAGAATTAAAAAATGGTGGATATTCGAATTTTAAGTAAGAAATGGGCAAAAAAAAAATTTAATTATTTATATCACAGAGCTTACAATTTAAGAAGAAAAATAAGATGCAATTTTCATTTATTTTTGAGCTTAGGCAAAAAAAAACCAAAAAAAAAAAAAACCCCAAGGTGAAATTTATTATCAGCACCTAAAAACATGTGGATGTACCAAGCTTTAACTTCCTATTCATTAATGCGAGGTTGAAAGTGGAAAAAAGTTTGAGGTCCCAAATGGACCCCTATGTTACTAAGCATTTCATGAGACACGTGGTACCAGGAGGGTTAAAGTGGTCTTAGGTAAGTTGGAAACAAATAAGGTAGAAGTAAAATACATCAGTAAAGATACAAGAGAATGAAAGGTCACATGAGACTTGGCAAAGCTTAAGACATTACAATATCTGAGCTTAGATATGTGTGGCAGTCGGTTATAATATATAGAATGTTTTGAATGAGAACAATTAACTTCTCAAAGCTTTAAATGATAGATACACCACTTAACTGACTAAAGATATGACTACTGATTTGTATTAAACTAAAAAAATAATAATAAAATTAGTTACAAGACCAATTATCAAAAATAATAATGTTTAAACTTTTTCTTCTATCGGCCCCTTGGACTACCACATGGGTGAACACCGTTCGGAACATTCATGAAGAACCTAATGGCCATTCCTTTGTCGCTCATCCTCATCACATGGCCAAGCCACTTTAGTCTCTCTCTGTATCTTCATAAAAGAGGAGGTGCTGAAATTCTTGTAGATCCTAAACAGTACAGTTTTTTTCTACGTGGCCAATGACCATTCTCTTATTTGGGCTCTAGAATTCTCCTCAAAATTACTCTTTCAAAACTGCCTAGTAGGTTGATGCTTTTATGGTTGAGGGTCCACGATTCTCCATCGTATGCGACTACTGGTCTTATAAGAGTCTTGTTCAGCATAAACTTCGTGGGACGGCTTACAAGTTTACTTTTAATTAGTCTTCAGGTGGGGAAATATGCTCTATTTCCTGCTTCTATTCTCCTTCTCACCTCTTCTTCTTCATCCAGATTATCATTAATAATAGATCCAAGGTAGGTATGTTAAAACTAGTTTCCATTAATTAATTAAACTGAATCAATTTTGGTAATAAAAAAATTACGGTGATAAATAAAAATTAATAACCTTAAGTCAATAGTTAAATGTACGCATAGAATGTAGCACTAAATATTTTATCAGTTTTGACCCAATATTCTTACATCAACAGGAGAAAAAAAAACATTTTAAGCTATAATATACTCCTAAACAAAAGCGCCTTTACATATATAATACAAATATTTAACACTTATATTACTACATAAAACTTATATATAATAGCTGTATTACTACATCCGTAAATATCAACCAAAGAAGCATCTATTTAAAAAACCTGTATAACACTTACTTTTCTAAAGCTTGGTTTCGTTCTATATGGCCTCTAATGGCTTTTCTCATCATGGTGTTCTTTCCCATAAGGACCACCGCAGAACCTCTTAATGACATTCGGATTTGCTGCATTTGTTTTGACCCGACATTGTCAGCTCCAACAATGAAGCACTTAGGATATTCTTCAAGTAATTCCTAAATAGTAAACAAAATCGTTGATATAAGCTCTCTCTTAAATACAGACCAAGAGTAACAATATACTAATAAAACAACAAGCTTATATTTAAATTGAAACAAATATTTTATATAATTAAAGTTTCAAAAGTATCAGAAATAAGTTTTCTTAAATTTAAAAGTCATAAGCATATAACTACTTTCAAAACTCATTACGAAAAATTATAAATATATATCACACATAGCCAAACAATGACTTTTGTGATATGAAGTCACGTGTGTAAAATGTTAAACTTTATTAGGTACTTACATACTTAACAGCCGACCACCTGTTCTGTTGTTATCCGTTATAGCCTGATACACTCATCTTCTTCATATTTATTGGAATTTATGTGACGGTGTTAAAAATTAAATTACTGTATTTGCTCCAATAAAGGTAGACCCTCCCCATTTTAAAAATAATTTTCAGAGATAAATAAGGGAGAGGAAAAATGACCAAATTTAATAAACATGTTAAAAAAAGATACAAACAATGCTTAAATAGGGTAGTACATAGATGAATAGTTTACCGCTCCTTGATACCTTTTGAACACATTTTTTTTATTGAATTTTCTCTCCCCGATATGCGTAATAACAAATGAAAGAGTTATTATTTATTAATATAACTTGCATTGTCTCCCATCAGGAAAGTAGAACTAAAATAAATTATCAAGTGGGACTAATGAGCCCTGAGTTTTGACGGACATAAAGTTTACAAAATTGTATACAAGTCAATCCTGAATAGTTGTCAAACCCTCATTTTACAGGAACAAATTTCAGAAAAAACCTCGATCAATATTGGGACAAATATGATACATTTAATTTCTGAAATTCCTTTAATTATATTTACAGAAAAAAAGAAGAAATAATTACAAAACTTATAATTTATGTGACAACATTAAAAAAAAGTATTCAATGGCATTATTTTTGGTAAATAAAATTATGGCTGCTTTAATTAGATCACAACTTACTTTCGCTCGCAAAAGAGATAAACAAGCCCCCAATGGATCCTTTTCAGTTGAAATTGGTGCCTTATTGGATCTTAAATTTAGTTATTTGTGTAATGGAAATATCATGCCCATTCTCAAAACTTTCTTCGATGGAATAATCCTTGAAAATACTTTACATTTTCTTCCGTAGAAGGTAATTTCCAAATTTTGATCATTTTTTGCCAGAAAAAGAGGTGAAAATATCACAAAACACAGAACTTATTAATATACAACTTATATTAATATTAATAAATAATATTAATAATAATATATTAATAAAGAAAATGCAGAACTGATAACAAAGGTTACAGAGTAAGTTATATGCTAAACCAACAGAAGATATGGTCGATAGTTAAGTACGTAAGTACCCTTTCCGGTACAACTACAGGGGAGCGGCGCACTATCTGAAGAGTCTAGAGACTGAATCGAGTGTCGTCTCACTAGCGATCTCTGGGTCCATTCTTTTTAACTACGTGCCTCCTTTTTCTTATAAATTTGGTTCTATGCTCACCGCTTAAAGCTCTTTTTTTACAAGCAATTTTTCGATTGCTATGAAAATTCGTATTTAGTAGTTTTGGGGGGTGCAAAAAACGAATATCAACTTTGTCTCTCCCTAAAAAAAAATATTTTACCCCGCTTTGTTACGTCACACAAATTTTATTCGGAGTTGCTACACCCATTGTGATTTAATTTTGTTAGATTCTAGTTTGCACCTATTTATGATAGTTACTGGGTAATTTCATGTTTTTTAATTATGAACTTAATCATTTATAATCATAATGGATAATATTAACAGTATTTATTTTTGTAGAAAATTAAATTAATTATTTAAAAAATTCAATTGCGATAGTAAAGTGGTAATTTTATGGTTTTTAATTATGAACATATTCATTTACCTTATTTTTAGATAATTAATATATAATTAGATAATTAAATTAATGAAATTAATTATTACAAATGTTTATTAATCATGGCCTTGAATTATGAAGATCATTTAAAAAAAACATTACTTGATTAATCATTATTTAATTGTATAAAAATAAGTGAAATACTTATATTCTTATGTGAAAAAGGAGAAGTGCATTAAAATAAAAAGTAACTTTTTTCTTTAAAAAAACAAATAAACAGTTATATCCAAATAAGAATCAATTTGCAAACTGTGAAACAGCTTTAAGCGATGAGCATAAAACCAATTTATAAGAAAGTGCTGAAAAAGGAGGCACGTAGTTAACAAGAATGGACCCAGAGATCGCTAGTGAGACGACACTCGATTCAGTCTCTAGACTCTTCTGATAGTGCGCCGCTCCCTTGTAGTTGTACCCCCTTTTCAAATAAACGAACTCTTTCAATTTATAAGCAGAAAAGAAATATTTGAAAAAAATAATTATATAAATCAATAAATAAAACATTTAATACTTAAAATTAAGGTAAGGACATAAAGTAAAAAATAAATAAGAATTTTTTAAACAAATAAACCTTATAAGAAAAACAAAATATTGCCGAACCATATTTCTAAAGACAAAAGATATAGCGTAGTTAAAAATTGTATTTGAATATTTCACATTTACAAACCTTAACCTTCTGGTAGACGTGCCTGAATTGATAGCATCAGTAGGCACATTGTACTGAGTACAACACAAGTTTATTTTATTTAAAACCTTCATGCACATTTTCACTTTTACATTTAGTATTACTATAGTAACTTGTTTAGTCTTACCTGTTTTTAATAATGGAATAACCGAATTATACTTAAAAATTAGCTCATAGTGCTTGTTTTTCCATCGTATCATTTCAAGTTCTGTTTAATCCATTTTTGAGTTAAAACAATTCAAATAATTATAGTCCATAGTTCATAAAATGAAGTATTTATTATAAATATGTGTATATGCATATACATATATATATAAAATATAACAGCACAAAATTTACTCCTCAATATTAAAATTATTTGTTCATTATTAAACAAAGATTACAAAAAATATAAAATAGCACAAAAATTACTCCTCAACCCTGGGAACATCCTCCAAGTGAACAATGTCAGCCTTGTTATGACCAAAATTCAAAATTAGATTCGAATGTTAATTAATTGAATCATGATAGATATTGATGTAAAAATTATTAAAACAATATTATTAATCAATTAACATTGTTTAAAATCAAAATGAAAAAAATATTAAATTTGTTTACTTGCATGTCCAAAGATTAAGAGAAAAAAAAATTGGTATAACTATAGATTAGGGGCACTTGTTCATTCCGAGGTCACCCGAAGGTTGCCGGACTAGCACACTCTAGCGTCATTTGTGCTAACTAACTGCTTTGCATTCAATTGTAACATTCGTATTCATTGGAAGTATTAAAATTGTTCCTGCTTTAATTAGATATTATTTCAAATTACTAGTGCTGTCGACTTCTGCTCATTATGTTCGCCCAAGAACTAAACAAAACATCAACAGATTCCTTTTCAGTTGAGGTCGGGGCCTTACCGTAACGTCAATTATTACTGCTTTAATTAGATCACAGCTGTCGACTTCCGCTCGCTCAAGAGATAAATAAACCCCAAAAGTTCCTTTCCAGTTGTGGTCGGCGGGTCCTTACTGTAATTTAAAATATCACTCCTTTAAATTATTACAAAAATTTCCCCAGATCACCAGAAGTCGACAGCACTAGTAATTTTAAATAATATCTAATTAAAGCAGGAACAATTTTGACGTTGAATGTTTGTTTACGACTATACTACTGCAAAAATTTTCATTCTTTTCTATTGTTAAAAGGATTTGGTGGGGATAAAATAATGAGGGGTGAGAAGTCCTGCTAATCCTTCAGGTATAAGGGAAAACGAAAACAATGCATTAGTAGCACTAATTACCACAGCTGGCCTGCCAGAAGGTTAAAGTGAGTAATGCATTAATAATTATTATTTAAATTTCATAAATACATCATAAATACTAGGCTGATCAATACATCAGATAAAAACAAAACATAAACATAACAATTCAAGCAAGAGCTTAATATAAAACACATTAAGTCCCTCCTACAAGGTCAATATTAATTTCAGTGGTATATCATGCATGTCAACATTATTGTTACAGTTTACCCCTTTAAAGGTCAATATATTGAAAGATTTCGATATTGACAGCGTAAGGGGGACATTGTACCATTAACTATGCTTTATTAGAATAAAAACAATTTTGCATATAGCTTACAATTAATTTACTGAAGTAGTTGCTCTTCCAAGTTGCCTTGTCTTCCTTACCCATCCTAGTGTAGTAGGGATGTCGAGATCAGACGTTTAAAGACTGAAATTGAAAAATAAACATACAATACTACAAGAAAAAAATGGAAATCTTAATTCACAAGTTTCCATTTCAGACATTCGATATTTGTTATAAAAAATGATCAATTGTAAACGCATAAGAATACATACTAATGGGTGTTATTAATGCAAACAAGAATTAAAAATATGAACGCAGATTAAACTCAAGTTTGCCCATGTTTATAATTTAACTTACCAAAACTACGTGCTTCAATGGGGCCGGTGAGAGCTACATAGAGGCCACAAGCCTCTACTCTTCGATTATAAGAAACGATATAACTTTCACCCAAAGATAAAATGATTGATGAAGGATCCGAAGGTCCGGGTGACGGTTAAGAAATGGATTTCAAAACAGTTAAGCTATTAACTTATTTATATTTATTTTGAGAACCATTTCTCGGCGGTCATCTATATCATTTTATCCTTCATTATCCTCTATACAATCAACCAATAAATATTCAATAAAATGATTGATTTAATACTTAATTGTAAAAATATAATGCTGTAAAATATAAAAAAGTAATTCTATTGTAAGTTGTTGAAAAAGCTAAAATTAAATCAATATAAAATAATTAAATATAGACACAATAAACCATGAATTCATCTTATGCTCATATATGGTGATTTTCCCAAAACTGGGCCTTATGAATGTTGGAATTTCATTGAATAAAATATTATTACTAATTTGGCTTTTTTCACCAAAATCGTTTCTTGGCAACTCTTTAATAACACTTGGCTACTAAATTTCAATAATAGAAGTTTTCGTTTTTGTCTTGTCTTAAATTCGAGATTTTACTCGAAATATATTTATTTACTTCAAATAAAAAATAATATATATAGTTTTGTCTTTAGAACTATTATTTTTGCTTGATATTTGGAATTTCCTCCTTAAATACAGATTTTGGGCCAACTGGTCTGTCCAGTTAATTATCAAATAAAATGCTTTTAAAATAAGTAAGCCCTCACCCCTCAAGCCTTGGATCTCCTATTACTTGGGGGCTGTTAAGGTGGTTGTTATGGTCCTGAATTTTAGTAGAAAATTCCATTTTTTTTGTCAGGTATCTCATTTTTTTTTCCGAATTTTAAAATAATAATGACAAAGAAATGAGACACAAAGGAATGAGGATTTTGGCTTCAACATTGCATACAAGTTGATGCAAGTGACGTTGTTAAGCAACAAAGGAAAGAAGAGAATGAACGAACACTCCACAAATACTTTCCGTAATACGGCTCTAAGGATACCGATTGTTAATTAAAACGCCAAAAATTGTGGCAACATATTAAGCGCACCTTACACGCAGGATCAAGAATTTTTTCCAGGGAGAAGCAAGCTTAATTTTTCCACCCCTTCTTTCATTCCCCCTTCCCAATAAAAAAAACAACTGTTTTATAATTGTGTTTTAGGTAATATATTTCGAAATAAATATCATATCATAGCATTAACTTATCTTATTGACTGAATTAAAATCTAAACAAACCAAAAACCAATCAAACAAATAAAATATTAAACTGAAGAACATGTACAAATAATAACATTAAGATTTCACTTCCCGGTCTATTTTGCAGCAAAACTGGTTATGATCTTCTCATAGTTTATGGAAGTAGCTCGTTTGCGATCTATGGAAATTATACTCAGATTTGTTAGCCTTTGGTGATCAATCGTGCACTCCAAATAGTTTTCAATCAGTTTTAGTTAGCTGAAACTCCTTTCTCTATAAGAAACAGAAACTGGGATGGTAAGGAATATTCTAAAGGCTTTGGTAAGGATGGGATACACCTCTTCCAGTTTATTTTTTTTAAATTATACTTTATGTGGAGAGTGCAGTGGCATCCTCCAAGCCTCTCCCTATTGCCAGCGCATGGTGTATGAAACTTTCAATTTCAAAATAGAATTCTTCCTTGTTAAAGTCTTCAACATAGGTTTTGCCGATTCGGCTGCTTTGGCCTTTAAGTCAACTTCAATTTATAAATTTGGACATCATTCAATTAACTAAACATAGGGCTGTGTATACTGTCTACGACAGTAATCGAGATAGTATAGAAACAAAAGGAAATCGAAAACAGACGACAGCGCCTGATTTGGTCCAATCCAATTGCATACAATTAATAGGTACAGGGTTTTGTTATTCATTTTTAGTTAAACTGTTATATTCAACTTACACATAATTTTCAAAATAGCTTTTCACACGATATGCTAAAGATTTAATAATATGAAATCTTTAAAAAATATATATATATGGGAAAATGTGGTAATATCGTCCCTACAATGTCCAACTATCAAATGTGAAAAAATGTGGTTTTCATATTCGTCACTTTGAAACACACCAGTTGAGACATGCGTTGACTGCATTGCACAAAGTCTTGAATTCCTAATCCTCAAGTTTTGACTCCTTGGGGGGTTAGGTTTTCAAGGCTACCACAATACGTGCCTTACTTAGTGCGTTTCAAAGTGACGAATATGAAAGTTGCATTTTTTTTACATTCGATAGTTGGAAATAGCTCACTTTGTTGTTTACTTACCAGTGCTAAAATTTCCAAAAAATTGTATTGTCCCCTACGGTAATTACTAGCTTTAGGGGGAAGCAATGGACCCGGATCCACATATCAGCACCCATGGGGGTTCTATATATATATATACCATCGCCACTTTGGATTTGATATGTACTCTAAAAAAATGGTAGACATAATAACAGATTCAGGAATGAAAATCGCTATAATACATTCCTTTGAATCGATGTAGAGTGTGGACACCAACCATTTTTTGGTAATGGAACAAAAATAACAGTGTGAACCTGTCTTATCAAAGTTTTAAAGAATGGAAAAACAAACAAAAAAAAAAAATGAACTTTTCAATATGAGCACACCGTAACAATTGAACCTACCCCGTACATCAGCGCTCCTTAGCTACAGATTGAGGCAGATACTGTAATTATCTCTTACCGCCAAAATATTAAGGGGTTCTATAATACCCGCAATGCTCCATACTACCTCCACTTCACTTTAATAATGAACTCTTTTTTTTTTTTTTAATGTTTTTCTTATGAAGTTTCGAATTTTTCCAAGAGGTTTTCTTTTACCCATAATAAAATCGGATAACTGATCTACCCAACTCAGCTCACCTAAAATAAATTTTTGTCATAAGCGGAAAAAAAAATTAAAACGTTCGAGTATAAGAAATCAATATTTTTTTTTAAGATTAAAATTGGTTCTACAATGTTTTTTAATGCGAGAAACTTGAATCTGATGTAATTTTTGCAACAATATATATATATATATAATGGTTGACCTTGTTGGGATCGCTTTGCGCAGTGCTAATTATGGGTTGAAAAGAAGCGAAAGGGACGTTGGTGGATGCGTGACATTTTTGCGAAGGGTCCTAGTTACGGTTGTAGTATTATAACTATGAACACTATATTTTTGGGCCGGCCCTTTGATCAATATTTTTTCTAGATACGATTTTATATTCGAGATTAGTCACTTCCCACAAAAAAAGGTGCCATGTGAAAATCGCCAATAAATAACAACACTTTCTCTGTAGGTCCCGTCATGATAATAAAACAAAAATAAAAAATAAATCGGGTGGGGGAAGCTCAAAGAGAATAACTGGAGATCGCGCCTTTTGAGACGTCCACACTAAGAAACAATGCCCAACATTGTCTAACTATTGTCACATTGTCTCCTATTTTTCTTTTTATATTTTTTTTAATCGTTAGCAGGATGAATTACCAGTGTTCGTCATCCCTAGCAAAACAGATAATGAAAGCACGTAGCTGTGACATGGAACGACAACGAAGTGTTTGGTGCTAACAGGAGAGGTGGGGAGATAGGTTAGGTTGTAAATTTAGTAACGTTGTTCTCCTACTCACCTTTATCGAGACGTCTTTACTAATCTCTCGGACTACAGAGGAAGAAAATTATGGAAGCCATAATTGACATAGTGCATCAGAGTGTCCACCGAGGCCAGTCAAAAAACTTCCATCCATTTAAGAATGAGGATCTAGAAGCAATGAAAATCTATCGAGATAGAGCAGCAGAAACATTCTATGCATTTCGAAATCTTTCCAACCAAATCATCCAAAAGCAGAAAATTGCCCTCCTGAAGAGAGAAATAATTGCGAAAAAAATTCGGCCTTTTGAAATCTTCTTCGGTAATTGGATTTTCGCAAAAATTGTATTGAAGCACACTGATTTATCTCTCGATAGAACAGAGATCCTTTCCTTCGGAAAAATCCAATTAAGAAGGGTGAAGTTAGTCTAACTTCTGACCGAGATGCTGCGTGTTTCGTCTGTAAGCACTGTGAAGCTGTGAGAACTTTCGTCCAAAGAAAATAGCTAAAGAGCCCAAAACGACTGATATCCCAACATGTTCACGCGAGGGAGAGCAAGACCTGCTTAATAGTGACTTTTCCTAAAGCGAGGTAGACTTGGCGCTCCAATCCACGAAGAAGGGAAAAATCCTGATAAACTCCTGGCAGAATTTCTGATCAACCTGGACCTCACTGCCAAGAATAAAATAACGATCTTATTCTACATGGAATGGCATAGGCACTTCCCTGACGGCCGAAGAAAGGCTGAAATAGTGTCCATTCGTAAGAGTACAATTAGTAATCAAGTACAAAGCAGAGTACTCTTGTTGTATTTGCTGAATTCATCCACTAGTTCGCCCTCTCTTGGTAACAACCGGCGAACTTGATGTTTCGACTATTCCCTCAGCGAAACAGCGAAACCATCCAGCCAACCTTTCCCACTTGGCCACAACCAGCAGATCTATTTACCTCAGACACACACCTAAATTCCATCATTGGAACGGTACGTGGGGTACAACAATGGTTACATCTTTACTGGACATCATTATAAACTTCGTCATAAACTAGTGGAGTCCTGTAACGGACGTTTGTTATCGGCAACCGTCCAGCTATTTCTCACGCTCTCTACTAGACAACGCCACGGCATGACCACGAAGTTGCCCCTCATATTAAAGACTACTTTTTTTTAATTTAAGGATATTGATATTTTCTTGGATTATATATTAGTAAATATGTACATATATTAACGTTTCTTCCAATAAAGCGTTGGCATAGAGGTGTACTGATCTAAGCCAAAATAATAGTCAATTGTAACAACTCTCAATTTCCATGATGGACATAGAGGAATGAATACCCCAGAGTTTCATTGTTTTAATCAAGTTTCTCTCTCAGGATTTCTCCGGGTTGAGATTTCTAGCACATCAGTACATCTGTCTACCTATTTATTTCTTCAATTACTATATTTAGTTATCTTAATTTCCTTCCTTATCCCATGGAAAAAGTACAAGTAGTTCCTATTGATGATCTGTTCATTTCATCCACTATTTTTAGTATACCTTGGACAACTTTTTCTACCTCTTACCTCAATTACCCTATTAACGATGCATTCAGGCTCATCCCTGTCAATCTTTCCATACAAGGTTCGGGCGCTCATCCGCCCGCTAGGACTCCCACGTACCAAGTCAGAGGGATCATCTCCTTGTTGTATTTGCTACCTTCCGCTAAGTCAGGAGAGTCATACCCTCCGTTACTGGCGTCCGTCCTGCGGTGTCCAAAGGCTTATACCCATAGCCCACCGATCTCTAGTGCTTCGGAGGTTCATCACTTCAGCATTATAGATCTTCCTATAGCGACCTCTCCTAAGAATTACTCAGTCCTCTGCATACCCTTACTTGAAGACGCATTGTTTGAGGCCTTCTGGTACATCCTATCACACTTCCTATCTTTTTACTTACCATGCATTGGAAGATGTTCGAGAAAATTTCAAAGAAGAAGATGACATTTATGTTAAAAATGAAAAATTATTTTGGGCTGCACGGACGCGAATGGCCGAAGTTGCTAACGCTGCCATGTCGTAGAGGAGGGGGGCCTTCAGTAGCGGAATTACGCAAAGGCAGAATGGACACTTGCAATTTTTAGGGAAGAGGCAAAATTTGAGTGAAATTATATTTTTTGGAATCAAGAAAATCTGAAAGTACACAAATTATATTAATTAAGCAAATTTATTTTTTTACCTATAAAGCAATAGGTAATTGTTTTTAGATATAGGAGCGGCTGGAGGAGACGGCATTATCTGTCATGCCTGTGGGCAAAGAATTTCGCTTCTAACCATCTTTTCGTTTTCATCTCCTAATATTATCATCATAGAATGTCGCGGCAGCCTCTGTATGTCATTCTCTACAATTTATCACAGAATTCGCATTTTATTTAATAATCACTATCTTTAGAAGAGGAGTGTATGTTTATCAACGCGTTTCTGAAATGTGATAACTGATATTCTTTCACTAAAAAGCTGAAAAATCCGGGTTTTAATGATAAACCCTGTGCTCAGGCAATTGCTACCATTTCCTTCAAAAACAAATAGTGTACTTTTTAATTAAACGACTCTCGCATGGCACCAGAATATATTGCAGAGCCATGATCTTATCTATTAACCTCGTTTAGTGACCAATTTTAACCCATTTTCTGTAATAAGACTTGTTACGTTCTATGTCACAGTACTTTAATCCTTAGTTTTCAACTTGTACCATGAATCCTCTGAAGCAGTCCTCACTCAGGAACCTGAACGTGGGACTTATCCATATGAAGAGAGTTTTAATTCAGGAAGATCCGTGACTATTAATGTTAAATGTTGAACAAAACATACGTCAGTAGTTCGTTCTAGCCTAAGTCATACACTTCAGTATATCATTAGGGGGGCCACTCTCATTGTTGGTCAGGGAATCCATCCGACCTAGCGGAGAGGAACGTGAAAAGTTATACCGACCACCACATCATACGCCAGTGGAAATATTTCATCTTGATGGATATCTGCATGAGGATTGAAAAATATACATATATAACGAAAAAAATGTGATTCTTTAATATATTTTCTATATTTTTATAAAAAGTGTTTAATAAAAAAACAAAGCTTCACCAATTGCAGTAATAAAAAATGAAGTTTACGTGCATTCTTCTACCTCAGTCTTTCCAGCATATCCAGAATCTTTAAAAACAGAATATTAATATTTATAATATTGTTTAGAATATAAAACAAGGTAAGGAGGTAAAACTAATAACAATAGTATTGAAGATTGAAAAGCAACAAGTAAAAGCTATTATTATATATTTTCTTCCATATAATATATATAATAAGTACTTTCATTTTTATTTTGTTAATAACATGTTTTTAATTTGTTATCAAATTTTGCTTAATTTTTACTACTAGTTGATTGATGTTTTTTGTTTTCTTTTTTTTTTCGATACTAACATTACTTGAATTCGGCATTTAAACTCGATTCTTAATATAGGCGTACTTAACACCAGAATTCGTTTTGCTGAAGATATTATTTTTTCCTGTTGAGATATTAGTATGACTGTTAGCGTGGTTTTATTTTACAAATTAAAGACTTTATGCATAAAAAACAACTTTTGTTAACCAAACTGTATAGAAAAAAAAGTACTTCGTTCTCCTGACTGTATAATGGCAGCTCCCACAAGTGTTGTTGTTCTAGACCGGGGAAATAATACTACTTGTACCGTCAATTTACATGGTAACTTTAAAATGTATTGCTTAACTTATTGTAAAACTTAATATGCTTTGCTTTTATATTGCTTTGCACCTATAAGCTCAGTAATTTTACTCCCTCCTGTCTTTGTTCAAAGAAAGCTGCCGGCACATTAAGATTTTATTTAAAATCTTAAGTAAATTTCTAATTGTATGTTTTCCCTCTATCTTAATAGATGTTAAATGGTCAAATTACAAATCATTTTGATGCATACTAATCGATTTAGGTTCCTTTTTATTTTAGTTGTAAATAACACAATTTGAAGTTCTTTATATGGATCTTTCATTGCAGGAGCAACAGTTGTTTCTTGGAGGGTAAATAATCAAGAGCAAATATTTGTCAGGTAAGTCAATCAGTTAGCAATAATATCTTTAGAGAAATAATAAAACTGATATGCCAAATCACAGAATCTTGATGTCAAGTGTTGCTGTATGGTTATTTTATTGTGTTTGAGAAATGCAGATGTTAATTTTTTATTGGCGCATGCTTTTCCAAATTGTGATTAGTGGGAGGTATTAATGTTGAAAGGGAGTGGTCTCTGGCTCAGTGAGTATGGCATTGTGTTCCTATTTCCTAGGCCTGGGCTAGAGTCCGGTTGTGGCATATGATTATTTATTCTATTATACCAGCCGTAAGTTGACCCTGGTGTCGGAAGACTATCCTGGGGCTCATCCAGCCTCTATAAAGTGGGTACTCTTAACTGGAGGAAAAATCTTGCTGTTGAGCATGACTTGGCCAAATCACCTTGCTCAAACGTTGGCCTAGAAACAGTACATCCTTATTAAATACTAAACCCAAGACTTCGTGGGTTGTAGTGGTAGGCTTTATTTTTAATGTTTAAAACATAAAGGTATTTACATTATTAATGACTATTTCAATGTAAGACAGATGAAATACTTATTTGGTTAATATTAGTTCTTACCTATCCACTTTCTATCACTTTTTTTAAGGATTATAGTTTTTATTTGATTCTCTGATTGATATGAGGTTATTAGATTATATCACCACTTTAGAGAGCTCTTTTTTTTTTATTAACTTTTTAATTTGGATATACTATTTGTTATGTTGTTTCATATTTGGTGTCACTTTTTTTTTTCGTCGTCTAGGTACATTATTAATAGTATGTTTATTGTACTATTTATAAAATATTAATGTGTATTGGATGGTGTTGTGATTCCCAACCCTCTATTTAGAAGTTTTGTTTTCTCTTGGGTAAAGGAAATAAAGAAATGTAGCTGCGATAAGATAATGAGAAACTATTACCTCATCCCAATTCTCAAAATCAACCTTCCTTTGATATTAGGGATTGATAAATTATTTGCCACTTCTTTAAATTTTTTTTATTGAAAACTAGTTTCCAATATTATACATTCATCCTCAGCTCAAAAAATTCAAAAATAAGTAATTCAAAATATAGTTTGGTATTATTATACATATTTAATATGTATAATAATACCAAACTATATTTTGAATTTTTTGTGTGGTTTTAGAACTGAGGATGAATGTATAACATTCGAAACTAGTTGTCAATAAAACAAATTTATAGAAGTGGCAAAGAATTTATCAATCCCTAATTAGATTGATCCTTTGATCCTTCTATAACATCATGTGGATGTCAACTGATTCCTTTGATATACCTTATGCAACTGAGCATGATGTTAAATAAATCGTTGCATCCCTAAATGAAAAAAAAAAAAATCTGCTGGATTTGATGGTATGAGAACCCGTGACCTAATTATTCTCTCAAATTTCTTCACTCCATTATTAACACAAATGTTGAATTCTATGATTAAATCAGGAACATACTTTGACTTATTAAATATCTCTATTATCAGACCAATTTATAAAAAAGGCACCAAAGACCATATAGATAATTATAGACCGATCTCAATCCTATCATCGGTAAATAAAATAATAGAAAAATACATAATGAAACATTTAAACATAGTACTGGAAACATAAAATAATTAATAGCGATTAGTATGGTTTTCAAAAAGGCAGGGGGGCTTAGCATCTACTGCTTGATTTTACTAATTTAATTACTAATGAACTTGATCGTAACTGTTATATAATCTGTACATTTGTAGATAGGTCTAATGTCTTTGGTGCCATTATACATGAAAACCTCATGAGTATGAAAAATATAAGGGTGCTCTGATTCTACCTTGAGAATATTTAAAAGCTACTTTGATGATAGGAAAGCAACAGTTAAACTAGGAAATAGTCCAAGTAGATTTACTGATATAATAACTGATGAACCTCGGGGCAGTATCTTAGGCCCTGTGTGTTTTGATATTTACATTAATGACATACAAAAAGTTATTATAAGTGATAACGAATATTTCTTTGCTGATGATTCTCTTTTCATCACTTACCATAAAAATTACCAGATAGCTCTAAAAAAATTTCAAAAATATACTATTTTTTTAAAATGGCCATAAAGATAAAACTGTCATGTTAATAAACTCACCTCATATGGCTCTAGTAGATGATCCTGAAATCAAATCCCATGATTTGAGTTGCCTGTCCACCAACATTAATGAAAAAAAAGTCATGTTCATGAAGAACCTTAAATGTTGTTGAAAAACATAAATATTTAGTTGTTATTGTCGACAATATCTTTTCTTGGGAATCTCCTCTAACATGTGTTTTAAGGAGATTACATGCATGCTCCTACAAAATTGACTTCCTCCAATATACGCTTAATAGTGAAGCCTTAATAATGGTGTACAAAGCATTGTTTGAGTCAATATTGAGATATGGGATTGAATTCTATGGACTAGATCCGAATGTAATTTATCAAAAACTACTAATGTACTGAGTAGAACATTGAAAACAGTAATAAAGCAGAAAATCTCAAAACATTGGCAACACTACCATCTAATTTATTAATTTGTACAAAATTATACTCAAATCTATAAAAAATAATTCATTTGGAAAAGAAAACAGTTATTTACTTAATGTTAGAAAACAAAAGTATATTAAACCACCATTTAACAACAGATTTTGGAAACGCACTTTAAACTATATATGGCACCATATTTGTTCAACTGTATACCAGAGAAACTAACTACTTCATATACCAGCCAAAAAGAAAACTAAAAAAGATATCTGATTGGGTACTTTATTTTTTTTTTGTTAACCATAATAACCACTAACAGTATTGATCTAATATCTAACCAAATTTTTCTCTTTCCCTACTTTAATAATTTCGTTTTCATTAAATTCCAAACAATCAAGTAGCACATATCACTTAGATATTTAGTTGACATCCGCATGATGGTATAGAAAGATCAATCTTATTAGGGATTGAGAAATTATTTGCCACTTCTATAAATTTGTTTTATTGAAAACTAGTCTCAAATGTTATACATTCATCTTCAGTTCTAAAAACACAATAAAAATTCAAAAATAAGCAATTCAAAATATAGTTTGGTATTACATATTAAATTAGATGTAATATAAATCAATTATGAATTTAATTATGGCAAGAAATCAAATACATGTTGGTACTCACCGAGGCTTCTTAAATGGGTTATATCAAACAGACATCATGAATTTGAAATTTACCGGAAACCCAACCACATGGATGTCGTTATAAACAATGAAGCTAAGAGACCAATAGCACATAAACTCGCAGCCTTTAATAGCATGATTTACCGTCTTTTGAACGTACCATTAAATGAAAAGAACTATAATAAAGAAATTGAAATAATATATTCCATAGAAAAAAATAACGGGCACAGTAAAACCATTATCAATCATATTTTAAAAAAACAAATACAAAAAAAGACAATTAATGATATCTATTCAAAACCCCCGAAGATGGGGCCATCCCAAAACATTTTCATTGGTAAAACATTATTAGTGGTTTTACTGTACCCGTTATTTTTTGCTATGGAATATATTATTTCCAGCTATGGAATATATTAGTTGTGGTTGAGTTATCGATTTGCTCAATGCTTGTATGAATATCGTTTTGGAGGAAGCGAGATAAATCTATAACATATGTGATCTACACATGATTGTGCCAGATCATTCCCATATAATTCTATTCTAGTGAAATTTTCATTACCTTGTTGAAGCCTAATGTTTCTTTTTCAACAAAATCAAGGAATTTATGTTATTTACTGAACTGAATTGTATTTTATTTTTTGGTTCTGAATGAACTTCCTTAATTATAATAAGTCTTAATTGGTCATGTTATTACCTAGGTTACATATTGGTTCATAAAAGAAGGTTTTAATTAGTTGTAATAATTGGGAATGCGTTAAGTAATTTATTGCTGAAAGAGTGACTTCAAGTTTTTGAATATTCCAAGAACCACCTAAATAATATCAATGTTTTTTGTAGTAGGTCATTATTCCTAATTTTTTCAGTAAGATTACAAATTTGCATGCATACTGTTTATCTAAGAAATGTTCAAGTATTTTTTAATGCTGTACAAATCTTTTTGCCCTTTTCACCTCTCCTTTTTGCATTTCAGAATGAAGGGGTCTCAACCCAGTTGAAAAATAGCTATCTCGTTACTTTGGCAGTGCCCTTATAGCTCCCAGCTTATTACTTAGTGTAAAAACTTACTAATTGTTACACAGGCCAACAAAAAATTTTTTTTTGAAAACTTTCTTAACTTTAATAGTTGATCTTTATAGATTTTTATGTGCTGAATCTAAATCTGGTCTTAGTTTTTTTGTGTCACCCATAGTTTTCCAGCAATATGCTTTGTATTATATAGTATAAACCCCTATACGGTATACGGGGGAATTAATGAAACACTATGATACATCATAAGCATGGTTTGTATTTACTGTAGCTACTTAAAACAGTGATATAATGTACTGTTCATGATCTTGTTCATATAACTCAGATTGTACATCAGAAAATACTTCCGTTGGAATAGAATTTAAATCATCTGGTGGTTCAGGGACCGGTAAATCTACATCGTGCCCTATTGGTCGGATGGCAGAAGGAAGGTTAGGGTAGCTTATTACCTTCTTGTTTTTTGAGTTATGACCAGTAATATCGACACTGCAAAAGTAGCAATCATCGGAATGATTTCTTGGCTCCCTCCATATCATAGGAACAGCAAATTTAAAGGTTTTTTTCTCCTTTTTTGACGATTTTCTTAGATCTTCGACACATACATAACATACCTTATGCGGGGTCCAAGATTTATTCTGATCACCAAGTTTAGTTCCAAAGTATTATAGATAAACCTTTTTGACAAAGTCTGTAATGTTTCTTTGGTGTTTTTTAATCACAAACTCACCACAAATGTAACAAAAACTGTCAGCAGAGTTTTTACAACCACGATTAGACTACTTTTTGGAAGTATTCAAAGCTATTTTATGTACCTAAATGATTTTGGAAATTTGCTAATGCACTTATGGATTGTGCAGTAGCAGCAGTTTGAAGCCCAAATTCTCGATCACGAAAATCTTCAACTCGAATCAAGCTCTTCTGGCATAGCCTGAACTAAGATATTGAATAAAACTGTTTTAAAACTCCAATTGATTTGTAAAAACCATTATATTTTACACTCATTCATGACCACTAATTCCTTGAGTCTTCTCATACACTATCGACATCAGGTACAGGAACGTCAACAGTCATTACTTCAGATCGTAAGGGAACCTTTTTTCGTAATCACTTTTCATTTGTTTTGCTTGAACATCCAGGCCAAATTTTGAACTCTTCCTTTCTTCAATAATACTTTTCTCTTTAAAACATAGAGGGTGTAATACTTTTTTCTCACAATCTTCATTCTCCACAAACTTAATGTCCACATGCAGTATGCAGTTCGTGAAAACACACTTTACAGTTTTGTTGATCAGTTTTTTCTCTAAAACAAACAAAAACTCTGTTAGTAATATCTACTGTATGCACAATCTTGAGAATTTAAATCAAGATATTCTTACCCAACTTCTAAATAGTGATCACCTAGATTACCCTCTTAGTTTTGTAGCTATACTGATCGTGCATATGTTGCTGTTTGTATGTTGTTAATATCACTTTTAAGATCTTCTTTACTCTGAATAGTATCCAAAACATCTTTAGGAAGGGAAGACGTTATAAGCCCAACGTTTACCTTACAACCATAGTGCTTCTAGGGTGTTTGGCTTATTCCTAAATGTAAGGCTCTACATTTCATTAATTGAACTAATTTTAACCCTCACTCCATTTGTCAGTTTTCTAATCTTGCATTCAAGTTGATATCATGATTTCAATGTCTTGGTTGGCACGTTTGACACTCTCTTGGCTTTGTGAGTGACGCGGTTTGTCTTAAACAATTTTTAAAGAGGGCAAATATTCTTTTAAATTATTTACTATTTGGTGAGAAAACTCTCTTCCGTTATCTGATTATAGTATGGAGGGTGCAACATACATTGTAAAAATGTCAACAAGATAGTAAGCCATCTCTTCAGCACTTTTGGTTTTTGAGAGCTTCGAGATCACAGATTTTGTCAAGGGGTCTTTATGTACTAATATTAGTTTATAGTACCCATATGCAGCTGTGTACGTAGGGGGAGGGGTTATTATCAGGGTAATATATCCCTTCCTCCGAAATTTTTGAAAAATATATGATTTTCATATAAGTTTTTTATTTTGAGTTATAATTTTTGATCCAATTTTCATTCTTACCCTTAAAACTTATGCCCTATTTGGCGATTATAGACACGTAATGATTACTTGCCTTCTCATTAAATCCCTCACCCGACAAAAAAAAATTGAAATCCCCTCCCTCTCCGAAAATTTTTTTGAATCCTCTCCCTACCTGAAAAAATATTCTGCATACCACCCGCATGCCCATCTGGCTGGGATTAAAAATTAATTAGGTCAACTCAGATGAAATCATAGGCTTAATAACAACACATTTTTTTGAAACTTTCTTCTTTTTCTGACAAGGTTAGCACTAACTGATATAAAGTTCAATCTCAAGTTACATTTTTGTACTTATATATAAGATGTAAATGAAGGGGTGAGATGAGGGAATGATAGCATAAAATTATTTCATACTTTGCCGATAATGCGGTAGGCATTCTATACATTTGATTTTATACTTTGCCAGTAACACACACGTGTGTATATATATATATGAATATATATATATGAACTATATGAATATATAGTTGGTTTTATATATAATATATATATATATATATATATATATATATATATATATATATATATATATATATATATATATACATATATATATATATTAGAAATGCATGTCACTTAAAAGATGCAGGATCTTATATCTACGTATGCTTTATTAATGCTAGTGTTTGCTTGTGTTTTGGATTTTCTATATTTACTCAAGACTTTTTACTGTGTTTTTTTTTTTTTAATTTTATAAGTGTTTTGAGTATAAAATAACCTGAGAATTAATTAAATTTAAGTAAAAACATGTGTTTTATCTTAATATTATTTTGTTTTTTTCTAGTAAGCAGTCAATATTTGATGGAAGAAGACCTATTCGAGGAGGCATACCCTTTGTTTTCCGTGAGTTGTTTATTTTTCATTAAATACATAGTTGGCTTTAGTTTTTGGGATCAGGTGTTTTATTAAAAGGAATGAAAAAAAAAGAAATTGTTATCCTGATTGGTTGTTTCAATTGTCTTTTATTTTCCTTTAATTAAATTAAATTAGTAAATCTTTGTTTGCTTTATTAATTCTGTAAGCCTATCTTTCTGTGTTTTTCATTGTTATGTTTTCTTTTAAATATTGATATTCATTAACTCCCGATTTGTTTACAATTTTCTTATTTCTAATTTTCAGTTTATTTCCTTGTTAAATTGTGTAATACTTAATCGGATAATAAACTACTCCTAACTGCCTGCTTATTTAATCTTCTTACATTTTTCACTCCAAGAGTGTTAAGGCGTCACCTTAGACTGCTACAGCGCCGGTTTGAATCCGATATGGATGGGTTGAAATATATTTTGTGGTGTCTCCACGTAATGAATCTCGACCTTCCCACTTTGGATAGAAAAGGTTGGTAACCTGTAGGATAACCCGTCCTGTATGCCTTACTAGGATAGGAAAGGACGTTAAATCCCAATAATAAAAAAATTGAGTGCACGGTGTGTCTTTCGCTGATTTGGATCAAAATTTTTTGGATGATTCTTTATTGAAAAACAGTTGACACATGCCCAACCGTTTCGTCCAAACGACTCTTTTAGCTGAGAAAAATATAAAACTCTGAAATTGCTTTGTTTTATATCTCGAGTTTGAAAAATGATATCAGCATAGTTTTTCCAGCAAAACATTTGATTTTCAGAGTGCATTTAAGGAAAAATATAAACATTAAAAAAGAATTGATTTTTGGCCAGCTAAATTTAGAAGTGTTTCAAATTATTAAGTAACTAGTCTTATAGATATTTTTCACCCCAAAACTGGTGGCAAATTTTGATTCAGCACACAAAAAAACCTGGATGCTCAAAAAGTCATCGAAAACAAAATACAATTTTTTTTTTTCAGTTCCGACGGCTCAAAATGTTTAAGCCATAAAATTATATTTCGATTTGAAGCTCTGAAAGAGCGGAGTTTCTTCTTTCCATACATATTAACAGCTATTGCATTATTTTAAAAGGTCTGAATAAATAAATGTGTTTACCTAATAAAAACTAAATTAAGGTTTTTTGTGGATAACATTGGTTCTTAAACATGTAGGAACACCACTGTTAAAGCAAATCTTGTAGTTTAAGGACCTTTACTGATGCCCCAAAGTTGGTTTGAATCATTCAAAGGATTCCTGATATAAGAGCAATTATTTAAATCTTTTAAAAAATTGAAGGGAAAAATTTGTAGTCAATAAATTTTTATTTTTGAGCGAACATTTGAATATATGGGTTTTTCAAAGTGTTGAAACCAAATCTGGTGCCAGTTTTGAATAAAAAAATTCTGTAAATATAATTCACTCTGTAGAAGAATACTGCTTTCATTACAGTAGAACTCCTTACTAATCGGCCACCTCTGGACTGCTACCCTGACCGGTGAATCCGATTAGGTATTTCAAAGAGAAATCTTAAGAGAAATATAGAATAACACTATTTCATGAGGTATTTGATGTATATGAACAGATTTTATTATACATTTGAAAACATAGGAAAAGACTTTTTACGTACAAGGTTCAAATTTATGACAGCAAGGTTATTTTTTGAAAAAGTTTTTTTTTTCTTTTGTTTTTCAACATTTACTGAATTTTTAAATGCAAAATCTCCCCATCTTTTCATGATTAAAACTTTTGTAGCAGTTGAACCACGTTGCTGTCGCTTTTTATGTCGGGCAATCCAGCCTTCACTCGCTACAAATTCGTGTCGGTTTTCAAATTTTTTATGAACGGCCAGAGCTTTTTTTTTCGAAATTGGGCCACTGATTGGCGCACCTCTCCGACGTTCCTGATACAACCACAAGCACAGAGATTAGTCAGCTGTCAGTAGATGATTTTTTTCTGCATGCAGTGAGTTGAAAGGGGACAAAAATCTTCAATCCAATGCCTGTCGCTTCACCAATCCTTGACTGTACCTTTCCTCATGTTCAGTTCTCGACTGATTTTTGCCACAGACACCACTATTAATTACCTTTAGAACCCGGAGGCACATCTCCATACTCACAACACATTTACCTTTTGCACTTGATTCATTCATGATTTATCGCAATTTACAAATGGCCGGTCTGGATATCAAAACTGAACTGACAAATGTGGAAACAAATATCCCAGAATACAATGGAATAATATTTGGGTCCAGTGAACAACGGGCCTCCGTCAGCTTCCTTTTCTCTGTTGTATATATATTTTTTGTTACTCAAGGCAGGTTAATCCGAAGGACGGTTAATGCGTGACCAGTTAACAGGGATTCTACTGTACATGCAATTTAATGGACCCTTCAGATCGCTCTAAAATTTAATTTTTTTATATAATTAAATATGGATAGTTCTGATAGGTTTATTGAATTATATTTAATTAGAACAGTATTATTATAGGGTGAAAATTTATTTCTGTACTACCGGTTAACAGGGATTCTACTGTACATGCAATTTAATGGACCCTTCAGATCGCTCTAAAATTTAATTTTTTTATATAATTAAATATGGATAGTTCTGATAGGTTTATTGAATTATATTTAATTAGAACAGTATTATTATAGAGTGAAAATTTATTTCTGTACTACAATAATGTTTATAGCTGTGGTGTAAATGTGTAATATTTAAACATTTATATTTCTTGATAACTATTAATGCTTTGGAATTAAAATATGTATATTGTTAAGAACCCAGCCTTGCTCGGGATGTCATAATAATTTGAAATTTAATTGAATATTTATGGCCATGTTCAAAGTGTTACAAGTAAGGACCAGATTTTCGTGCAGTAAAAACCGAAAAACGTGCCATGAAAAACCGAACAATGTGTAGTAAAAAGCCAAAAACCATACAGTAAAAAATCCCATATCGTGCTTTATAAACCCAAAAAGTTTAAAATGTGCACATAAAACCCTAAAACATGCAAAACCATATTTTTCAAATACTCTATTTAATCCATTGGCTACATGGATCATGTTTGGGTATAATGTTTTCAAAGCTTGTCGTTTTTGTCATGTATGGTGCTGCGTCTGTTATAAGGAATAGAACTTTATACTTAAATTCTGAATTTTAGAAAAATATCATGAGATTGTCATTGACAAATCGAGAGACAGTCTTATAATCTGTCTTTAAGTGAGACTTACAGGCAACTAATAATGGTATTACATCGATTTCTTGGTGAAGAACTCCAACCAAGAGGTTACATATCAACATCGTTTTTTGAAAAAGGCTTAAGCTCCAAAAATTCAAAATTTAGATTTTGATTTATTGTCGGAAGTAAACACCGCCTCTCTCGATTCCTGCTTGTGATTTATTAAAAAAAAAAAAAAAATTTGTAATGGTCTAAAAATCGACAATTAATGATGTAAACACCAAATACTGATGACTCAGTCATCATTCAGGCCTTGACCAATGCCAAAAGTCTTAAAAATATAGTTTGATTACAAAAGTTTTTATTATGATATAATAATGGCCATTAAGATTATGGCCACCTAAATAAACTCCTAATCTACACAATAAAGAATAAAAATTAAAAAAAAAATATATTTGGAAAAACAACGTTTTATGTGTTTCCTGTAAAGTTTGCTAAATGGTGCTATGCCTTTTTTTAAAAAAAGACGTCGATATATAATCCTCTAGCATCTGTTCTCTCATCGACCATGGCGTATATAAAATTGTCTCCAATCTTCTACCGAATTTCAACCATGTTTGAGTCGCAATAGACTTGTAAATAATTCCTCCTGAGTGATCACATCAGATATACTTTTTTTGTGTGTGTATATAAAATGGTTCTAAACAGTGGTGGCTGTAGTTTGAAAAGTGATATCTTTGCCCCTCTTTAAGCCTGGCATAAGTTGATGTAAAATTGTTTTGGGCTGCTCGATGCTTGAAAAGACTCTGCAAGTTGCTTTTGAATCGCCTTATTTTTTTTTCAGTCTCAATTGATGCACCTGTCTAGCTAACGACAAAATAAATAAAAGAAAAATATTTTTCTTACATAGTTTACAATGAGCCTCTATTTCACAAGAAGTACAGAAGACCGCTTTCCCATCGAATTTTAGCTCGAGGTAATTTGATATCCAGATTTTAATTTTCGACGAGAGACTAGTTCCAACTTTCTGCTTTTGAAAAATGCATAACTTTTTTTATAATAATGAAATTACCATTAATAGATAATAGATGAAACACTGATTTATGAAAAAAGCACTATCCACTGCAAAGTCAGACCGAATATCGAAGGGCTGTAGACCAAGTGGGAATTAATTTAACAACAATAATCTCTTATTCTAGGGAGATGATTTTTGTTACAGCTACCTAAGACCACTGAGAAATACTATTCCAAGAATTTTAGGGGCTAGTGTATAACTACTTGTTCCTTTTGTAAACTTTTTGCGTGTTTTATGAGTATTTCCCCTACACCATATATTTCTTTCCTTACCTTAATATTATATTTTAAGAAAAAAAAATTATGTACTAAAATTGAAATAAATAAATGTTTAAATATATATATATATATATATATATATATATATATATATATATATATATATATATATATATATATATATATATAAATTTAGTTTCAAACGATCAATTATGCTATTAAAATCTAAATTTACAAATTTTATCAAAATGGAAAGAAGAAACTTTCCGCTTTCTAACGAGTCCGACAATGTTGATATTGGATGCACTGAAGACGAGATACAGAGCTTCAAATCGAAACATGGCTAAAAAAATTTGAGAACACTCAGAACTGAAAAAAAAAAAAAGCTATTTTGTATTTGATGATTTTTTCATATGAGGTTTTTTTTGTTGTGCTGAATCAAAATCTCCCAAATGTTTTGGTGTGAAAAAAATGTATAAGGCTAGTTTACTTAATAATTTAAATACTTTTTTAATTTAGTTGACCAAATTTCAATTATTTTTTAATGTTTATATTTTTCCTTTAATGCACTCTGAAAACCAAATCTTTTGCCACAAAAATCATGTCTACATCATTTTTCAAACTTGATATATAAAATAAAGCAGTTTCATTATTTTTTTTTTTTTTTCTTAGCTCCTAGAACCCATTAGACCAAACGGTTGGATGTGTCTACTTTTTTTCAATGTAGAATCTATAAAATTTCCATATTCTTACATAACTAATCAAATCATCATTTAACATTTTATGGGAGTTGTATTAATGAACTGCTAGCTAAAACACAATTTTCATGGTATATTAAATTTCAGTCAAGGCATTAAATATTTAAGACTTAAGTTTCATTTATTTGTTTTTCATTACTGCACCTGAACTGCCTATTTTTTAAGGTCACCTATATTATTATTAAACAATCAGAATTAATTTTTTTATTTTCTCAGCTCAATATGGGTCTGAAAATCCACAAATTCCCAATCATGGTTTTGCTAGAGTAAGTCGCTGGAAAGTTGAAAAACCACCCGAAGCTTTAATAGGAGGTGATGTAGAAGCAGTATTTTCTCTAAGAGACAATGAGTTCATCCGTACCAATTATTGGAACTATACGTAAGTATTTTTTGTTAGTTTAAAAATTACTTTTTATTTTATTTTTTTACCTCCTTTATTTGCTATTATTAACCTCTAATAAGTTAATAATAAACCTCTAATAGGTTTTAATTAGCATGTGATGACTAGCCATGAAATTTCAATTTTAATTAAAATTGTTTCTTCATTAGCATACAGTTTGGTATAATCTATTATACATTTTAGCTTCTGTTAGTTCTCCCCTCTCGCTCTTAAAACAGTAAATCTTAAATCACCTGCTTTAATGATGTATTTTAATAACTTTATACTAATAGTAAGTGATGAGGTTGAGATTTTATTTTTTTAATGTTTAATAATATGGCTTAAACAAAACTGTGTATTAACAGTTTTTCTTGTCTTATAAATAACTTCTATTAATTAATCTGTTTTCCTAGTTTATATCCTTTACTAACATTAACATGTATTAACATTATCTGTTTTTGTTGCCTTTTAGCTTTAGATTGACCTATAGGCTAATACTCAGGGAAAAAGAATTGCATTTTATAATTGGCGTGTTTAATCCCAGTAAAGAAGTAACATTTAGTTTTAATTTACTGCTTCATACCTATTTCAAAGTTCCTGACGTTAGACGTTGCCAAATTACTGGTCTTCATGGATGTACTTTTATTGATAAGGTATGCATTTTGTTTTAGTTGAATTTCCATTGTAACATGAATAATTATTTAATATTTTTTTAAATTAAAGATTAGGTTAAAAATTAGTACTGATCTTGCAGATTTCCATAGTATTTTTTATTGTTAATCTATGTATATAAGAATATATATATATATATATATATATATATATATATAAGAGCACTTGTGGTTATTTATTTCTTGTGTAACATTCCTTGTGCTGCTAGGGATGGCCAGGAACCTAGAGGAAAGAGTAGGTTACTCACTGATTTGAATAATTTAAATATAATGTATAAATAACGGGCAACTTAAGGCTTCCAGTGTAATTTTGACTTTTATTCCATTTTTGTTAATGTTTCAGGAAAAAGATCTCCATCTTCAGAACATTCTTTCTCTAATTTACTCTACTCCTGTTGTCAGTTTTAACAATAAAATTTCTCACTTTTTAATAAAATAAATAGTATCATATTGCTTGGAGTATTGGTCATTGCTTAAAAATAAGTCAATGACCAATACTCCAAGCTATATGATGTTATTAATTTTATAAGAAAGTGTCTGTCCTATTTACAGAAAATTTCCATAATGTGATAATTATCATGGTACTAGTAGGAGTGGCGTACATTTTTTCTATTATATTGTTATACAAATTTAATTTTTGCTTATCTTTCATTGAATTTAAGACTTATCGGTATGGATTTCTGAAAGCTATTTTTACATATATATTTTTACATTGATAAAAAAAATAGAATACTAGATGTGTTTATTATTTGTCCATTATCTCCTAGTCGTTTACTTTTACAGTAGAGTCAATTTAATTAAAATCTTGCAGGATTTAAGTATCCCTAATCAACTCATACAATCAATTGGCATGATTCTAAGAAACTAGTTTGTGGCTCAAGTACTGAAAGTTTGTGGTAATATCAGCCACAGCTTTCCTGAATTTCCTTTGGTATGAGGCAGCATAATATTATTCTTCTATTTGGCTCTACACAAAGCTGTATGCAATTTAAACATTAATGGTAATGCCCATTCCACTTATCAAATCTGCCTAAATTGTTTGATGTTAGATATATATGTATATGTATATGTGTATATATATATATATATATATATATATATATATATATATATATATATATATCTTTAAGAACACCAAAAATTAGCCGGTTATTGATTTTTTACTCATATCAGAGAACAAAATCTTAGAATTAGATAGATTAGACACGCTACCCATTGAACTATCCTTGCCAAACATCCTTATATAATCTCAATATCATCTATTAGTCTTAAATATTTTACTGAGTCAGCCAGTGCTGTTTTGGCAAAAAATATTGAGTATGACTTTAATTCGATCTGATATTTTATTCTTAAGATTGATTTCCCAGTAGTTTTAACTACTTCTATCTTAATAGCAATAAGCAATTTTGAATTGTCTGTAAATATATATATATATATATATATATATATATATATTAACCCGGTCTCTAATGCCTCCCAGTGTCGATCAACCATGAGACCCTCTGAGTGCAAGGTTTCGAATTTATTCTTTAGCTTGATTTGGAATTTAGCTTTTAATTCAGAATTTTTCAGATTATGGATTTCGTACATGTTTCTTTCCACATGGTCCCCTACTTTGTTGATTCTTTCCCCTGCTTCAGCCTCTGACAGAATTTGATCCTAATCAGAGTGTAGTCCGAATCACAGTCTGCTCCACGGTAGCTTCTTATGTCTTGGATGGAGCTCTGATGTCTCTTATCTTTCAGCACATGGTCAATTTGGTTTTTAGCACCTTTAGGGCTTACCCAGGTGTACTTGTGGATGTCTCTGTGCGGGAACATCGTGCTACTGACCACTAGACCCTAAGCTGCTGCCAGACTAATACATCTCACTCCATTGTCATTGCTCGTTTCGTGAAGACTTTGGCCTCCGATAATGGACCTGAATTGGGGTTCTCTGCCTATTTTGGGTTAAAAGAAACAGCTAAGGAAGTAATAGGTATTCAGGAGAAACGAAAAGCCAAGAAGTGGTTCACAGAAGCATGTGAAAAGGCAGTGGAGGAAAGAAGAAAGATTAAAGTTCTCTCCGTAGCCAAAGCTGATCATGCCATGCTGGAAAAATACGCCGCCTCCAGGACAAAGACAAACAGAATAATAAGAAAAGCAAAAAGAGAATTCCTCAAAGAAAGACTGCAAACTATTGAGGACAACTGGCAGGCCGGAAATGCGAATTCTACGCAGACATCAGGAAAGAAAGGGTAGGATATAAAGCGAGAAACACGTAAATGCGAGGAAAAGATAGCAAACTGACGGCATCAAAAGAAAAGGTATTAAGCATCTGGAAAAAACATTTCCAGCAGCTTCTCAACCAAGGAAACCCCACAAACGGAGAAGTCATGGACTACGCGGAAGACCTCGACCCGCAAGAGGTTGAAAAATCAGACATTCTGGATGTGGAAATAGCTATTGACAGGCTCAAAAGAAGAAAGACCCCAGGGTTGGACAGCATACCATCAGAGCTGTTTAATGATGGTATAGGTAAACTATATATTAGTAAAAGATATAATAGCCAAACTATCTACTCAAAGAATACTCTGAGCTTTGATTTCTATGATATAGGAATACAGTAAAATAAGTAGATCATTACTTTAGCACATTTTTCCAAAAGCAAAGGGAATAAACAAAGAATACAATGTTTACTAAATTGCCTCTATAAATGAGAGACCTATGTCATATAAAAATACAAAACATTATTTAGCACAATTTTTTTTCCTCCAAAAACAATAGGAATAAACAAAGAATATAATTGCTTACTAAGTTATGTCTATTGGGAGAAAATACTTATTTATCTATTGAGAGAAATATTCTTTATAAAAATAAGCTATATCAATTAAAAAAATACAGAACTATTATCACATTAGCTGGATAATGGAATTTTCAAATAGCAGTATGATTTATTGTAAAAAATAAAAAAAAAAATAAATAAATGATAAATTATAATGAATAATAATTACAGAAAAAAATTGGCTATATTCTTGGTAGTATCATAATTTTTTTTTTTTTATATTATGTATTTCTGAAGTACAAGCAAAATGTAGTATATATTTCTTTTTGATAATTCCGTTTATTTTAATTTTTCAACTTCATTTGAGTATACAGAGCAGCTTCTTCACAAGAATTTGAGCCTCAGATTTGTTTATTTACATTAGTTAGTCTGTTTGGTGTCAGTAGCTAATCCGGCCGGTGACTAGCAGCCGATAAACAAGCTCCGAGATGTCCAGGCCAGTGAGAGCCTTCAGTGTTGTCATTACGTCCGCCTCTCCGCACAATAAACCTATTTCGGACCAACTGAAGATTTTGTTTTTAATTTTCATTTTGTTTCCTCTTACCTGAACTTTATTGCCTTTATCTTTCATCTTGTTAATTATTTCCCTTCTTATTATAAGAAGTTTAGATTGTTTAAATCTTGTGCTTGAACTGAAATCTCTACCAACAGTAATCCCTGGTTTTAATTTTTTTTTTTGTATTATACAGAATATTTTTAACATCACCTGTCGTTTTGAATTCCACCATGAAGGAATAGTGAGTCCCTTAAAAATAAGATTTTTTTGTCAGATTTGATCATCCATATTTTCAGTCATTTGTTTTAATTCCTGGTTTTCACATTTAATGTGCGATATTTCTTCTCTGAGCTTTTGATTTTCAGTAATATATTTTTTTAATTCAATTTGGAATTTGTCGAAGTCAACTTTTCTAATAATGTTTGACGACTTATCTTCTAGTTTTCGGATTTCAAAATTTTGTTGAAATCTCAGACAATAGCTGCTTGTTACTCATTGCAACAGTTATAACACTTTCAGTTGGAGTCCTGGATTTATTTTTCGGATTACTATTGCTTTTGAGTTCTGGGGATGATTTGCTGCACTGTCTCTTCGTTCCGGGTGAGAAATATTTGTCAATACTATTTGGCATCAAACTCAACTGTTTAATTAAATATATTCCCTGTGACGCCAGGCTCCCACTTTTACTCTCTCAGTTCTTCTGACGTAGTTATCTTGCTCTAATAGGAAAAAATGTTCCAGACCAAGTGAAAGCCAAGTTTTATTATTAAGAGATTCAATTTAATACTCACTTTTTCCATTACCAAAATAACTCGTGTTAATCGGAACTTAACCTACCTTAACTTCTGTTTTCACCCCGAAATTTCTCCTTTTAACCATTTAAAATTAACGTTAATGCGGAGCCGATGTGAACAGTAAAATGGCCAACTGAAACCTATTTATATTTAGATTTTATTAAGGCTGAAATTATTTCATAAACATAGAAAACTATAATGAGATATAGAATATATTGCAGTTTACCTAATATCAAAAAAATATGTTAAAATACATAACATTAATAATATATTAATGTCCATTCCTGGACCAGGTCTCATAAATCATGTTGGTAACTATAAGAATAAAAATAAATATTAGGTTAGGATCAATCAAACCTCTTTAATAATCGTAATTTAATAAACACAAATATGACACTTCAATTATGTGATACTCCAAAGAGTGAAGGTAATTTTATATTTTTATTGTATATTTCTATTACAGTTAATAGTCTATTGAGTATATAATATATTGTATGCAACCATTATAGGCCAGTCAGTAGAGGATCAAAACATGGGTCTATAATCTAAAAGGCGGGGGTAGAATCTTTTATTAATTAACTTGTTTATATGGGTGCAAAAATATTAAAAACAAAAATGCTAACATGAGTGGGTGACCTCAGAAGAACTTTTGGCAGCCAAAAAACCTTGAAATTTTATGACATTTTTTGTTGTTTTGCCTGTAATTTCTAAATTGTATATTCAATTGAAAAAGTTATTGTATAATAAATTAAAGAAAAATAAATTTTCTTTCTAATGAGTAGCTTCTTCTTCTGCTTGGTGCTATGATCCGCGTGGAACCTTTCTCTTTTTGCTTTCTCCATACACATATTGAAGAGGGTGGAAGCCTGAATGTCCCCTTGCATTATTCTGTAAGCTACTGGAAGTCCTTCTGAAAGTGCTCTCTGTAATTTCACCCTGCATCTAGTATTCTCCGACATCATTCTTATTAGTCGGATTAACTTAATTGATAATCAAGGTTTATCTGTCCACTGAATCGTATGGCTGTTGAAAATCTTTAAATTAGTAATGCAGATTGATATTGTATTCTAGTATTTTCTCCATCTGCCGGACAACATATATAACATTTGTGGTGGATCTCCCTCTTCTGAAGCCACATTGGGAAGTAGTCACCAACTTCCCTCTTCATGTAGACTATGAGTCTTCTATTAATAGCTGTTGATAGCACCTTATGCGAAACATTCAGGAGAGAAATTCCTCTGTAGTTAGAGTAGTTCAGTTTGTCACCTTTGGAGACAGGACACAGGAGCGCCACCTTCACATTCCTTTGGGACCTTCTCCTCTGTCCATATGTCAAATATGAGCTGGTACAGCTGATCACAGACCTCATATCCACCATTAGCCAATAGAGCTATTGTACGTATATTTACCCATTTGATCACCTGGAGTTCTGCCATTTAACACTAGGAAAGAATTAAGTTCCATAAATTCATTTAATATTTTACTTCTTGCATTTAAAACACTATATGACCTTTCCCGAGTTTATAAAAGGTAAGTGTCAAGAGTATTATCAGGAGAGCATATATTTAATTTAGCAATTCTGGAGTTAAAATCTCTTCCCAAATAAATCGGGATATTCTTATACTCTCCTTTTATTTTGTTTATAAAAATCTATATTTTTTCTAAAAACAAATTTATGTCTAACCCAGGATTAATATAAATTAAATCAAAAATTAATTTGAAACTATTCTTACAGACAAACAAAAAAATTGTATTAAATATAAATGGTAATTATTTTTTAGACATTAATTGATTAATGTTATATATAAACCATACTTTCATCATTTCTCAATGTAGTCTCCAGCGTGATCTACACACATTTGCCACCAATTTGAAAGCTTGGATATTCCTTGTTTATAAAAAGTTTGAGTGTGAGTTGTCAGCCAATTGTGCACATGATTCTCAACTCTGGCTTTAGAATCTTTCTCCTCCAAGTGATTCTTTCAAGGGCCTGAACAAAAAATAGTCTCAGGGGGACAAGTTTGGACTATAAGGAGTGTGATCGAGGGTATCCCAGCTCATTTCTTCCACTTTATCTTTATTCCAGATCGTGTTGTCAGACCTGGCGTTGTCAAGAGAAGGATAACATTACTAATGGGCATACTTTGTCTTTTTCGATTAGCGGTGTTTGCTGACTGTAACAATTAGCAATATTAAGCTGTTGATTGACAGCGAAGTAAAATTCCTCTTAAATACAAAAAAAAAAATTCCTAGAATCTTTCCGGTTGAGAGATGAGTTTTTGCCTTCACCGGCCTGCCACTCAATTATGGGACAGATTAGTGCCCCCCAATCTGTGCCTTCAAATGAGTAAAAAGTTCCAAGGATTTGACGCCTTCATTGGTTAAAAGCTTTATGATCATGCATTGTGCAACAGACCAATGTACCTCCTGTTTGGTCATGACTGTACTGACAGAGCGCAGCCACTTACTGAGCCGGTTTCCCACTCCATTATCTAGCTTGGAACTGTGTGCTAAGCGAAATTGCCATTTATATTTTACTAGTTGGCCTGTGCGAATAAATCACATGGTATATGGTATATTGATTAGTAATAAAAGTATAGCATATTTACTTGTGATGAAAAATGTTGATTTAATTCAGTTGCACTTTGTTAGTGCCAAAGAATATTTTTATTACAGCTTGGAATGTGCTTGGGGAGTGGGAGATTTGGGGGTGGAAAACAGTATTGAGTGAAGACTTATGTTAATTTATTGTAGTCAGTGTATTGAATGAACCGTAATAGAATGTGGAAATAATTGTAAACACATCCAAGTGGTAAAATAGATCAGAGGAAAGCATCACGTAATGTTGTAAACGTTTAAGTAGAATTTGAAAAAAAAAATAGAAAAAAAATTATGTGTTAATGTTTCATCATTAGCAGTGAAGTAATCTTTAATACGATGGCTTAATTATTATTGGTTTTGATGAAGTATTAAGTGAGATATGGCGTCACGACAAAAAAACACCTTTGAGAAATGATATATAAGGATACTCTGCTGGATCTCGTGGAAACTGAATCCTAATTAATATATTTAATTCTTTAGGGAATTTAATTACCTTTTAATTGTCATACATATAATTAACCAAAAAAATTATATTTCTTGAGATATGCGCAAATAAAATATTCTTTTTTTCATAGCTTTTTTCCCTGTTTTTTCTTGGAGATGATTTCTACATATATGGATACTTAAAGGGCGGGCTTTAAGGAGAAGACTTAAGGCAAGTTTCATCAAAATCACTAGATCTTGGCGCTTCAGTCTATAGATAATCAAGTTTTTCGGCTATTGCGCTGCCACTGTAATTATTTTGTTCATTAGCGATGAAGGTAATCTTTAAAATGATGGTTGATTTATTGATTTTGATGAATTATTAAGGGAGGTATAGTGTAATGACAAAGAAACGCCTTTGAGAAATAATGTATAAGAATTCACTCTCGCACTATCTTTTCCAATGTCTTCATTAGAAAGGATGTATGTCATATTCAAGGTGTCCAGCAGCCTTAAATTCCTTGAAGGATGGGAAATTCTGCTTGAATTTTCGGTGTTGTGAAAAAATCAGGAATTATGCTTGGCTAGTCACAGAGAATTTTTAGTTTTTAGTCTAATAATTCCATTTTTCCATTAGTACTAAGCAACAAATGTATAAAATATTGAGAAGGTTGACGTAGTTGTTCCCCTTGCCTACTATTTTCAACAAAATATAATTATTTATTACCAAAAGTGAAGTAAAGAAGTACACTAAAGACCCAAGCAGTTGTGTGTCCATAAGAAGCTTCACCTAACCTTACCATCTCTTAATTCCCTAAAAGCTAAAAAAGCCTCCTTTCACTAACTTCTGTCCAACATTAGCGGGTCGCTAAGTGAACTAGGGATGTTGTGGAACGGTAAAATGATGTATTAATACACTAGTATTGGAGCTAATTAGCTCCAAGTTTCAATTTTCGATTTACACTCTTCTTATAATCAGTCCCCCTTAAGGCCAAGGGTGGAGTGACAATGATAAGGGGTTGCCAGTAGGGGTGTGAATATCGAAAAAAAATATCGATATTTTTTTTAATCTTTTAACCCTTTATAAGGGAAACTTATTGAGCATTGCAATTCATTTATTCTTTTAGGTATCTAATATTTAGTTCTTGTGTTTTTTAAAAAAATTTACTAGGAAATAATAGGCTGGTACAACATAGTCCCCGTTTGCAGAAGCGTTATCTTACTAAGTCACTAGTACATTTGGTATACCACAAGATGTGTAGAGGAGTTTTAAATTCATTATTTCTTGTTTTTGAAAATAAATAAATGTTTCAAATTTAAAAAAATATTTATAATTATAACTCTAATAGTATTTTGGACATCTTTGAACTTAATTATAGGTAAATACACCTACATTGAAATTATATATTAATTAATAATAACATTAATTAAATTAGAGTACTTTGGAATGACAACAAAAAAGAAAATTATTGAAACAAAAAAAATTACCAAAATTCACCCAAATTGGTTTCACCAAACTGTGTCAATTTCCTCGATAATATTGAAATATACTATCAACAAATCTGGTGAAAAACAATGGCATAGAATAATATTACTGCATGTTTTTTTAACAAAGTAAAATAATTAAATTTATTATATACTTCAGAATTTTAGTTTTGTGAGAGCAACAATGTAGATAATGGTACTTTGTAGACAAACACTTGCTGATCACGGGCACAGACGTTGTACCAATCATTCTCTATCTGCTATTTCAAGATTTAGAGTCCTTAATATAGTTTTCTAGCCTTGCTGCCATCTGGTATATCCCAATGAAATTATTTACAAAATTCTAATTGACGTACAGTCAAACCTCTGTTTTCCATATATTGAAAATCTGTATATATCAAACTTTTTTTAGGAACCTTGAATTTTTATAAGAAAAAAATATTCTGTATATCGAATCAAATTTCTATGTATCGAACAAAAAATTTCCATTTAAGAAAATATAAAATGTGATTGTCATCAAAAAGAGCCCTTAGTTTACGTATATAAGAATGGGTAATAATTAAATAAGAAAAAAAAATGTTCCACTGGTTTGCAAAGAAATGGAAATTCAGGGAACATCTTGTTTCAGAAGAAGTACAGGAGTACCTAAATTCTCTGAATATCTTTGCTAATATAGAGTGAAATTTTCATTTTAAATTCAGTTCAACTTTACCTTTCTTGTTATGAACATTGCTCCTAAACATAACTTCGGTGATGAATTATACGCAAATATATATATATATATATATATATATATATATATATATATATATATATATATATATATATATATATATATATATATCTGAAGCTATTTTGCACGAAAACAAAAATAAATTAATTTTTATGCCTGTTTGCTTATTTTTAATACATGTCCTTATTAATTTATAAATGTACATTTGTAAAAAATTTGGAATCATAGATGTATATTGTACAATTTTGCAAATAAGTGCTATTGATTGTTCAGCTTTGTTTTTCTGAAAGTATTTCAAAAATTGCCTTTGATACTTCTTTATCCCTAAAGAATTGCTGTAATTGTTTTAGCCTAAAAAGGGAGAAAATTTCAATCTTTCTATTTATCGAAATTTCCATATATCAAATTTTTTTTCAAGGAATCTTCATGTTCGATATATAGAGGTTCATCTGTACTTTGCTCTGGTACAACATGTGTTCCAGAGTTCTATAAAGGGTTAAAGGGGACTTAGGGATTTAAGCATCTATATATATATATATATATATATATATATATATATATATATATACACACACACATACATACGTACCCTTCTGCAGTAATCCCCAAAAGATGCCATTAGTGCCAACTGGTTTGCCCATTTAGTCTTGCCTATGGTGATATTGTCATAATATTTTTCTTTGACTATTACTTATATTGAAATTTTTATTTTAGACTAGAATAGGTGTCTTTCAAGAAGGTAGAGAGTCAGTAACTATTAATGAATGGACTGATAGAATTTATCAGAACACCAGCCAAGAACATGTTATTACCAATGTTGTTTCTGGAAGGAAAATGAGGGTACAAAAGTACAACTTTCCAGATACAGGTATATAATTATTATCTTAATGTATTTATTCAAATATTAAACTTTATTTTATTATCTTTGCCAAATGTTTGGAAATTTCTCTGACAACACTGCTAGTATTCGAATAACTCTCTGAGTAAAGAATGATGATTCCAAGGGAGAAAAATTTCCTTTACTCTTCAACATCTCATTTTTTGTAATGCTAATCCTAGATTTCATTTCATAGATTTATTCTTTCAGTTTGGGATCTGTTTACTTTTATCTTAGATAAAGGAATGATTTTGTGAATAAAGAGGTGGTTTGGTATACCAAAGAAGTCAGCTGCACCAATAGAATAACTTAATGAACTACTTTAAAATGAAGATTCATAATTCACCCTCCAGTCTTTTTATTGTAATGCTGCATGAACTATAAGACAATGGGGGGGAGGGGGGGGAGGGGGAGGTCTGCCCATTTCAGTTTATTTTATTTTAACTAACAAAGGGAGTACACAATGTGTCCAGCGTCGATTTTGGTCCAAATTTTTTGGGTGATTCTACACTGAAAAGTAGTTGACACTTATCCATCTGTTATGAGTTATCCAACTGTCATCCTAGGGATTATGAAAAAAGATAAAACACACTTAAACTGCTTTATTTTATATCTCAAGTTTGAAAGATGATATCGGGATGGTTGTTCCAGAAAAAAAAACATTTGTTTTTCAGAGTATATTAAAGATAAAATATAAACAAAAAATTATTGATTTTGGTCAGATCAATTTTAGAAAGTGTTTAAATTATTAATTAAACTAGCCTTACAGATTTTTTAACACCAAAAACGATGGCAGGTTTTGATTTTGAAAAAATCAACAAAAGAAATTTCAGTTCCGAGGGTGCTCAAAATTTTTAAAGCCTCAAAATTACGTTTCAGTTTGAAGCTCTAAATCTCGTCTTCAGCGTATCCGATATCGAAGTTCTTGGACTTGGTAGAAAAAGCGAAGTTTCTTCTTTCCATACTTATAAACAAGTATTGGTATTATCTTAGAAGGTCTTTCCTTAGGCATTATCTTGAATTATATGTAATGAAAACAGTATTTTTCTACGGAGTGAACTATATTAAACTGATTTTTTTTATTCAAAACTGGCATCAGATTTGGTTTCAGCACTTACTTTAAAAAACCTTGCATTAAAATTTTCTGGCGAATCTAAAAATAAAAATTTTGCCCATGGTCTGTCTACCCTTCAAAATTTTTTAAGATTCATAAAATTGCTCCTATCAGTAACCCTTAGAACGTTTCAAATCAAATTTGGGACATCGGTAAAGGTTCTTAAACTACGCAATTTGCTTTAACCGTGGTGTTGCTACCTGTTTTATAACCAACGTTATCTGCTATAAACCTCAATTTCTTTTTTATTTGGTAATACAATTTTTTTACACAGACCTTCTAGGATAATGCAATAGTTGTTTATAGGCATGGGAATTTCCCTTTGTCTAGCGATATCAGAAACACTGAAGACGAGATAAAGTGCTTCTAACAGAAATGTAATTTTGTGGCTTTAAAAGTTTTGAGCACCCTTGGAACTTTTCATTGATTTTTTTCAAAATCAAAATCTGCCACCGTTTTTGTTGTGAAAAAATCTCAAAGGCTAGTTTAATTAATAATTTAAACACTTTTTTTTAATTGATTTGACCAAAAATCAATTATTTTTTATGTTCATATTTTTCCTTTAATTTACTCTGTAAAACAAACGATTTGCTATAAAAACTATGTCAATACTATTTTTCAAACTCGAGATATAAAATAAAGCAGTTTCAGTGTGCTTTATTTTTTTTCAAAGCTCCTAGAGCCCATTGGATGAAATGGTTGGATATGTGTTGGCTTCTTTTCAGTGTAGAATCACCCAAAAAAGTTTGATTAAAATCAGTGACAGACACACCATGCACTCCCCATCTAAGTAGAAGTTATTGCTGAACATTAAATTATCTAGGAAGTAATATTTATAATAAAATAATATCTCATGAAGCACTTATTATAAATTCAGATTTAGAACTTATTACTGGATGAGACAAAGCTTATTGGGCCACTGAGGTGTTTGAAAGAGTGGAAATGCTAATAGTTTTGAGAATTTATGAGGAAATGAACAATTACATGAAAAATTATTCGAATTGAGTAAGGCTGATCATGAAAGTGAGGATAATTGAATAATTAGAAACCACTACTTTCTAGCATGTAGAACCTTAGAGCTATTCTGACAAGAAAAACAAAAAAGGAGATTGATGGGGGGTTAATACATGGATTAGTAAATACATGTACTTTGTTTTTCAAATGCTGATGTTAAAAGTGCAGGTCATTAAAATCTATTGATTCTCCTAACAAAATCTGTATAGCAACCTTAGAGGTAGAAGAAAACTTGGAACACCTGAATTACGGTGATTAGGCGACAGGTATGATGTGGCGGTATGTACCAGGTACTGGAATAGATCTAAGATCCTGTAGAACTGATGTATTATTATAAATGAATGAATTTAGTTTAAAAGCACTATAGACCATGAAAGTGATTACCGTTAGTATATCCAACTTTGATTATAATTCGATATAGTCTGATTGAATGGATAATATTGTTTTTTGCTGCTTCATATACCTTAGTCAGCATATTTTATGGTTACAACTTATGATATAGAGTTGGAAATTTCAAATAATATTGATAAATAAAATATATTATTTCCATAATTACAAGTTTTTGATATTTTAATTTTCTAGTTATTTGGAATCCATGGTCAGATCATGCCAAAGATGTTACAGACTTCGGACCTAATGAATATCCTAATATGATCTGTGTAAAATCTGGTCATGTGTCCAATCCAGTTGTGCTTCTTCCTGGGACTGCTTTTGAAGCTAGCCAAATACTACAGGTATGGTGTATTTATTTAGTACAATGTAAATATTATTTCTATTAATATTGATAATAGCTCTAAAAATTGGGCTTGTTTGAAAAACTAAGCATACTTTTATATATTTGCGTAGCATTACCTGGTCTTTTTGAACCTATTACAAATTAAATGTAGCTTCTCAACCATTTCCAAATCACAGGTGCCCCCAAAGTAATTGAATAAAATCTTATAGTGAATTTGACTTTCTGTAAAAAAAAAGTTTTTCAAATATGGGTCCACAAACGCTTCAACTTGGAGTTGGAGTCAATAGTTTTGAAAAACAAACAAGTTTTCTGCCCTTTGTTTAGGAATAAATATAAGCATTTAAAAAAATATTCAGCACAAAATTATCCTATATGTTCATTAGAACCATCAAGAAAAGTTCTTTAGTTTCTATTTTATCTGTACATGGTAATATAAAAATATTACACAATTATTACTTTCTTTTTTACAGATATAATGAACATTCAAAATATAAAATGAGTTGTTGCCTTTTTTTTTTTTTCTTTAAAATCTGTATTTATGCTAATAACAACTATAACAGTGCTATTACTACTACTAATAATAATATGAAGATGAAGCCATAACTAGTTCGGAATTGCTTCTTAACATGCTAAAGGAAGCTTAACAAGCAGTTCTCTTGGGCATGCAAGAATCTTCCAAAACATTTTAAATATTTGGAAAATTAATACCCAAAGGTAGGATTTGTTGTTCCCCAGACCAATTAAGAAGCCGCGAAATGAATGAAAAGTCATAAAAAATTATATACTATACCTTCCTAGAATGATGGTAGGATATGGCTAAATTATAGTGCCTTCCTAGAATGATGGTAGGATATGGCCAAATCAGCCTCTTGAAGTTATGTCTTGAGGAAGAAAATAATTTTCGCAATTACATTTAAGTTAATTGACATGAATAAAAAGATAACCAAGATATTGAACTGTGGATATTCAAATTACATTTACTAATAACATCTCCAGGTATCAAAATTAACAGGAGAATTATAGAAAATCTATATACTGCAAAAATTTAAACTGTCATAATCTCTTGTAATAGCTTGATTTCAGAAGCTGTGATAGTTCATTCTTTTAAAGCAGAAGGTAGGAATACAATGAAGAAATTAGAGGAAGAGCAAGGATAGATGGTGGTTCTTCTGGATTTTAGATGTTAAATTGCACTATATTCAAAACATTGAACATTTAGGCTTTTGGGTTTAAATTAACCCAAAAAAGTTTTAGCTACCACTATGCAGTATAAAAGCTTGCAGAAGAATATTTCTATAAGCAGTATTTTCTGGTAAGCTCTACTATAATTATTGCTATGATATGAATGATGGGTTTTTCTGTAATTAATTCTGACGGTACAAGAAATAAGAAGTGAGGATTATTTTAAAACTGTGTAAAAGAAGAACCTGGATGAGCATGAGATCTTTAATGAACTCACAGTTGAGAGATTGAAATAGGTCAACTTTTTATTGAGATAGAAGGGTTTAGTACGGCGATACAAGATGAAGACATTGTAACTAGGGAATATTAGTGGCATACTCTAAAGGAGAACCTTGTCACAGATAAATCTCACTCCAGCTTGAAGACTCATGAATCTGTTCAGCATTTGACAAATAGATCTGAAACCTTGGCTGAGACAGTGTATTTCTATTTGATGAGATACAATAATGAAGCCATGATATTTGTAGGAAATTGGGGTTACTGGGCAATGATGAGGTCCCATATTATCCTCATATCCCTGGAACACTTGTGGAAAGTGCTGATATAAAAGTTTACTGTGATGAACAAATTGTTATGGACCATAGGGTAATGTGTAACCATTCCAATATTTTGCCTTTGTATAAAAGAAATATGATTGCCTGATACATAGACATAGCACTCACCCCTAAGTGATTCTAAACTAATAATCATGAGGGCAGAAAAACTGAAAAAATATTAAGAACTTTCCTTAGAGCTAAAATCAAGAACTTTATCACCTAGATAAAATAACTATTATTCTAATAATCATATCTTCAAATAGTTTGATTTTAAAAGGGGCCAAAAAGGGTATGTAGGATCTTTGGCCTTGATTACCAAAATTTGAAATTGGCCCAAAGACAAAAGGAAATTCTGTCTGACACTTGCAGATTGCAAGGAAATTTTTAACTAATAAGTCAAACTACAGCCTCCACATTTCCTTGATTTTTCTTTTTGACCTGTGTCTCATAAGTGATCCATGCCAGTCTGTCTTCTGGCATTCGAGAAACATGCCCAAACCACCTTAGCTAGTGTTCCTCTATTATATCCTTTGCATCCTGCAGGCCCAAGTTGGATCGGATAGTGATGTATCTCATTCAGTCTCTCCTAGTCTTTCCTTCGATCCTACGGAGGTAGCGCATCTCCATCGCTTGGAGTTAGTTGGCTTCTATGTTTACTTGTTAGGGTCCAAGACTCACTCGAGTATGTCAAGATTGGCAGGAAATTATTTTTAAAAATCGTTATTTTTGTAGATTTGGGAACCTCTTTCCTTCCCAAAAAGCCTTTTTTACTGGCATTACAACATCTTTCAGCTGCCTTGATCCTCTCTCTTATAACCCCATCTACCCAGCCATTCTCATTCAAATGTGATCCCAGGTACTTAAAATCGTTTACTTGTTCTATTCTGGTTTCATCTAGTCTTATCACATAGTCCTACAGATTGGTCCTCCTTTCGACACGCACAATTTTTGTTTTTGTCACATTTATCTCCATGCTAATTTCTTTTAATCAATCCCTCAGGATCCGCATGTTAAACTGTAGATTCTTTCCATTGTTATCAAAGATTACCAGGTCATCCGCATAGACCAGTAAGGTGAACTGGTTAGGAAGTAATCTTCTATGGCCAAAATAAAGGAGTCAGTACTACTAAAGAGGAGTAGACTTAGGCTACATCCTTGCCTAATTCCTTCAGTGGTTTGTAACTCTTTGGATGTCATGTTACATGTCCTGACCACATTCCTTTTGTTTTTATTTTAGGCTTCTAATGGCCTCCCTTAATCCCAAATACACCCTCTTCTTCCGTTCTTTTATTAAGCTTCTTCTATATCTCGCCTTCTGACTCTGTCAAATGCCTTGTTTAGGTCGACAAAACAGGTCAGCACTTCCCTGCCTTTTTTGATGGCCTTTGCCGATATTTGCCTCAGGGTGAATATTAGATCCTGTGTGCTTCTATTGGATCTGAAGCCATATTGTTCCTCCGTTAACAAGGACTCAACAGTTTTTCTGAGCCTCTTTTCTAGAATCCTGGTGTATATTTTCGATGGCATGCTTAGAAGAGAAATTCCTTTATGGTTCTGGTACTCCTTGTTGTCTCCCTTTTTGAATATTAGGTCTATGAAGGAAACTTCCCAGTCTTTGGGTATTGTTTTTCCTTTCCATACTAAGTTTAGTAGATGTTGGAAGATTTTTATTCCTTTGGAATCTATATTTTTCATCATCTCAGGAGAAATCCCATCGATTCCTGTCGACTTGCATGCTTTTAGTGTTGTCAGTGCCTTTACAACTTCGTCCTCATCAATGTACTCTTCTTCCCAGCTCTCTGTATGTGGGCCATATTCTTCAGCTGGCTCAGATTCAAGAAGATCCAAGTATTCTGCCCAGCGTTCCATTACTTCTTTGGGCTTGGTTAGAATATTGCCATTCTTGTCCTTAGTATGCTTTAAAAGTGGCTCTTTTTCTCTGCGCATATTTCTGAGGGTTCTGTAAAAAAGTTTTTGGTTTTCTTGGAAGTTCTCATTATTTTCTTTCCGCACACCTCCCATGTCTTTCGCTTTGCCTGAATCACTGCTTCCTTATCCTTCTTTCTACATTCTTTATAAGTGGAATAGCAATCTCCTTCTTATTTATTTCTTCTTTCACATTCTCTTTCCACCATGCTATCCTTTTATTCTTTGGCCCACCCTAGAAGAAACCCTTTACCTTGAAGAATCCCTTTAATTATGCAGTTTATTTACTATACATTAAAAAAATTCTTGCAACCTGCAAAGTAAAGTAATAAATTACTTCTGTATGAAAACAATTGAATTAACCGGTCTAAAAATGAAAATAATAATTCATATTGTTTCTATTGATGCTTTTTATTGAGATAGATAGACTTTCAGCCAGTAAATCTAATTATTAGACCATTAGATAGAAATTAGGTGAGACTAAGCAAGAAAAACTAATTAATAAGTCAATAATAATGAAGCTAGATCAATCAGATCTGTTCCAGGATCAATGTACTAATAGAGAGTATTATGAATTTCCTGAAAGGCTATCTCATTGTCATTAATCATGTTTCCATATCACAATTTACAAGAGAAGTTACCGATTTCCATGAAACTTTTTTTGGTGATACTAGGTCAAAAAATATTAGAAATACGTCTGAGGGTTTTTGCAAGTACGCCCTAGGAGCCGAGAAAAAACTATTTTATATAATTTGAACATTTTCCTTTATTATTATTTTTTTCCTTTGCTGTGCATAGATTTAAAAGTTCTTATATACCAATTGATTTGTTTTTCTGTGTAAAATAAGAAAAAAATATTGCCAATTGTATTAGATGAGTTTAAATGTACAAAAAGATTATATAAACCAAATGACACTTCCAGTAAAGTTGGCAAAAAAAAAAAATATTTTAGGAAAAATCAAGTCAGATCTGTTTTTAGCATCCTCAAAACTCTTAAATATAAATTTTCTTGGAATATAGAAATTTATTTACTTAATTTTTCTGGAGGATTTTTGTTTTCCTGGTGATGTCCGCCATTTACTTAATCATTCATAATCCTCAGGATTTTATCCAAATTCAACTTTACTACAACTGTTGGAAAGCTGAATTTCTGATCTCCAACCATACCAATAATTTTTAGATTTTATGCCTTTATAAGGGAGAAAAAGCAATAGAAACAAGAATGACCCAGGAAAACTCGGAAGAGATCAGTGATGAAGGAAGTGAACCAGTCGGTACAGCAATAGAATGAAGTAAAGAATTTAAGATCTGATTGAGATCAATGGCGACAATTCGTGGTGATCCTTTGCTCCAATGGGATTACTACTGCTAACCCATACCAATAACTTTTAGATTTTATGCCTTTATAAGGGATAAAAAGCAATATAAAATAAAGACAAATTTCACAAATGTTTTATTTTATATCTTCGGCTCATTTATTTACGGAGGTTGGGTTCGTTCCATTTTGTCTATATGTGCCAAAATAGGGTGGACACTCATTTTAGGAGAAGCTTTGAATGTTAATTACGAAAGTTTAGGACATTTTAAGTAAAATAAGCCTTGTCTGATATTCCAAAGCCACTAACGTCAAAAATGGCGACATTTTGTTAAAAAAAAAAAACTTAAAATTTTCGCTTGGAAACTACCAACTAGGTGAAAAACATTATGAATACCTTTTAAAAGGTAATTAAATTGCTGAATTTTTAGCCCTAGTAGATATAACTACTTTATGGAGTATTTAACTAGCTAATTAGTGTGTTACTAGACATCTGTATGTCAAATAGTTATTCCTTAGACAAAGTTTTTCAAAAAATAATTCTGTTTACCAAAGAAAAAAAAAAGAGAAATTGCATTTTGTAAATTTATTTTGGCATACATCATGGAAAATATTCTTCCTACAAAGATAATCATTATAAACTACTTTATGGTGTATTTAACTAGCTCTAATTTGAGTGGTAATAGACAGATTAAATATGAGGTCTACTAGTTCCTGTGATAAAAGTTAAAAAAAAAAAAAAAAAAAAAATGAGAAATCATTTGTAAATATATTTTGGAAAATATCATGGTAACTGTTCTTCCTATGAAGATAATCAAGATCTATAAGATAATCTATGAACTCTTAAAGATATAGAGCATGAAATGAAAAATTGATATAATTATAGTAGATATAACTACTTTATGGTGCATTTAATTAGCTAATTAGTTAGTGTGTTACTAGACATCTATATGTCAAATAGTTGTCCCTGAGATAAAGTTTTTCAAAAGATAATTCTGTTTACTAAAGAAAAGAGAAAAAATAGAAATTGCATTTTGTGAATTTATTTTGGCAAACATCATGGAAAATATTCTTCCTACGTAGGTAATCATTATAAAGTACTTTATGGTGCGTTTAACTAGCTCTAATTTGAGTGGTAATAGACATATTACATATGACGTCTACTAATTCTTGTGATGAAAGTTTAAAAAAAAAAATGAGAAATCACTATTTTGTGAATTTATTTTGGAAAATATCATGGGAACTATTTTTCCTATGAAGATAATCTACAAAGGCTTCAAGATATTTAGTATGAAATGAAAAATAGCAATAATTATAGGTTTTTGTTGAACAAAATTTTGTCATTTTATAAAGTGACGGCTTTGGAGTGGCAAACAAGGCTTATTTTACTTTGAATGTCCTACACTTTTGTAATTCATATTCAAAGCTTCTCGTATAATTTCTATTTTAATTTTGATTTTGATTTTATAAAAAAATTATAATTTTTTACTTCCAAGAAATTTTTTATGTAAGAGTTTTAAAGGATGTTGAAAACGAATCTGACTTGCTTTTTCCTTAAATAATTTTTTTTTTTTGCCAACTTTACTGGAAGCATATTTTGGTTTTTGCAATTTTTTTGTTCATTAAAACTCATTTAATACAATTGCCAATAATTTTTCTTGTTTTATTCAGAAAAATAAATCAATTGCTATATAAGAACCTTTAAATCCTAGCACAGCAAAGGCAGAAAATGATAATATAAAAAAATGTTAAAATAATTGGCAAGAACCCTCGGACACTACTATTTTTCAGCCTAGTATCACCAATAAAAGTTTTATTGAAATCGATGATCCCATGTCCGTAGCCTCCCCATGTTAGTATTAGTATACTAGTCAGTTTATTTTGTAGGATTTTATGATTTTTAAAAAAAGCATCTTAGTTTGCTGTACAAATATTCATTTACTTTTGATAATTACACATTTCATGATCCACACAATTACAATATGATTATGGGCCAATAAATATTAATTAGTTCGTTGTTGGATGTGTTTATAATAGCCCCTGCAAAAATGAGATTGTTTTGAATGAGGCTCCAAAAGAAAAAATATTACAACTAATTATAGCTCAGATATAGAAATTTATTTGAAAACAATTGGTAAGTATATACTTATGAATGACACAAAAAAATATACTACGTATGTATATGTACATGATGTTATATGTTGTTTTTGTAAATGTGTATGTATGTGTGTGTGTGTGTGTGTGTGTGTGTATATATATATATATATATATATATATATATATATATATATATATATATATATATATATATATCCTAAACATGGAAGAAGCTTGATCCAGGGTTCCCTGGTTGATACTGAATATTGTAAATATGTATGGTTGTGATTGAGAGTTTTTGTTGCTATTTATTATTACTCTTTCTGTTTGTTTTTATTTGTCCATCTTTGTTTTTATTTTTTGTTTATTTACTTATCCATCTTTTATATTTAGCATGAATGATATTCAGTTAGTATTATAGGATCCGCAAGTGGCAGATTGTAATATTTTAAAAACATTGGTTGATTTAAAAAAATACACTAGTAGCTGATTGTAATATGTTTGAATTAAAAGTTTGTTTAAAGAAATAATAAAAAAAATGAAAAATATTAATAGTCAAGTTTTTCAGGGAGTTTCTTAAATATATTTGGATAATCCAAAGAAAAACTTTCAGTATAGTCACTTAATGGATCCCTAATAAAGGTAGTGTTGCTAAATCATTCCACAATAATAGAAAGAATTGTATACATAATTTTTTTTTATTATGGATTGTTCAAGGCTGTGATAAAGAATTTAAAATGTTTTGATAGATAAAAGGGTTCCTGGGCCACAAAGCTAAATATAACTAAATATAATATAATATATTTATATATTATAATAACTAAATATAATAACTAATATAACTAAATATAAATATAACAAGCTGAAAATCTTATGAACTATTACACTGGAAGTATGTAAACGGTAAAAGAAAAGAAGAGAGTGTTTAAAAAAGAAATCAACGGCTTACATCTATATATAGCTGATCAGAACTGTATATAGAAAATAAAATCATACTGATAAAGAAATCGTTTAAAATTAACTGCATTACAAAGACAAACGATATAATAGGGAAGTGGAGGGAAGACGGCAATTCTAGAAATAAAAAACAAATTAATTATTGAAAGAATTGTGCGGAGTCTGAATATTTGATCTAACGTCGATCTACCCCTTCTAAATCCAGACTGATATTTGCCAATTACTCGCTCAGTGAATGGGAGGAGCTTCATAAAGATGACATTAGATAGTACTTTATAGGTAGGTACATTGCAGGAGGAAAATACCACGATAATCGTCACATTCCAAGATGTCCCCCTTCTTGTGAATTGGACGTATAATGCCTTTTCTCCACTCCTGGGGTATTCCATCTCCAGTCCAGATTGATATGAATTTTGTGAAGTCTTTCACCGCCCTGTTTTATAAGCTCCTCTGGGATTCCATCATCACCTGGGGCTTTGTTGTTTTTAAGTTAATTAATTGCCTCCAAGACTTCGAATTCTGGTGGGTCAATATCTTCTTCCTCACAAGTGTAGATGTCTCCTTCAGTTTCAGTATCTTCATTTAACAATGAGTCAAAGTGGAACCGTCCTCAGTCCTACACGCTTTAATATGAGGTTTGAATGGACCTTTACTCTGATTTACCAAGCGATAAAACATTCTTACACCTTTCAATCCTCTATACTCCTCTATTTTTTCTAATAGCTGCAACTCCCACTGTTTTTTTTTCTCTTCTCGTCGAGGGAAAACAAAAATGACACAGTATTTGTCAACTGGACTTAAATATCGGACAGTGGAATATTATATCCCTACACTGACTGGGGTAGCTTCAGCTACTCCTATTCTGAACTGGACAGATACCATATAGACCTTGCCACAATCCAAGAAGTAAGATGGAAGGGAAAGGGACTTATTGAGAAGCGTTTTCATACTATATTATAATGTTTTAGTGTTTTAGGTCATAAACAAAGAAACACGTATCTTTAATTTAACCAAATATTTTTATTTTAGGGTGGATTCTTACAACCAAACACTCATTCCTTCTATTTTACTAAATTTAACAATTAACTATTTAAACTATTTTTACAAACGAGACGCTCATTAGAATTTTCAGCAATTGTATGCAATTGGCGAGTCTGAAAAGGAGAGTATATACCTTCTTATGGTTGCTACTTCTTTTTCCTATTCTTTCTTCCACTCGTAATCGTGAAGTTCTATCTTCAAGTTCTTTCTATAAAACTCACTTCACTCAACCAACAACAATATTCATCCACTCTCAACCAGGTGTAAATTCAGACTGCCTGCCTTTGTGTGCTCTGCCTCCTCTCGCCTCTCTCGTATTACTCTGTATAACGGTTGATCTATGCATATGAAAAGTAGTCCATCTTACGTAATAAGCATCCCCGCTTATTTTGAATTTTAAATATAAAACACCATAATGTTAACATTACAATATTTTACAGCTGTCAAGAACATCATATCTTTGGAACGGGATTTGTGGTTAGGGGAAGAGCTAGAGACCGTGTGATAGGCTTCCCGCTAGTCAACCACCACATTTGCGTTCTGAAAATCAGGGATAGATATATACTGTTTTCTACTTTATAATCGACAGGATCCAATGTGAATGTGCATGGATTCAGAAGCTGTTATTTTCTTATGGTTATGAACTGTGGCTAGGATGGAGGGACGTGTTGAGGTGTAACAGGATGTTTTAAGTTTTTATAGATGTTAGTTTATGGGATCTAAGGCCTGAGATATTGGATTGTATGTATTTCTTCATGTTGGCAAAGTATGGGGATATATGGGAGCGATCTTTATATAAAAGGTAGGTAGAGAGTGGAAGATTTAAAGGGAAGAAGAATGGGTATGGTTGGATTTTTATTATGATAATTATCAATCAAGTTTCTGTTTGCTGGTTTCATGGTACTAGGTATCAGATAATGAAGGCAATGGTGGATAAACATTTAGGCAACATTAGTTTTCTGATGAAACATTATACTTGCATTCTATTTTTTTTAAAGATTCTAATCCTTGTTTTATCTTTCTTTATCGATGTGAAGAAGGCTTGTAAAGTGGACCAAAACGCCGGTTGCATTAAATAGTTTTATAGTTGACGTAAGCATAATAGTTTAGAAGGATCAATCTAATTAGGGATTGAGAAATTATTTGCCACTTCTATAATTTTATGATTCAATTAATTCAATTCCACCAAAGTCAGAAATGAATTGAAAAAAGTAGGATTAAACCCTGCATTTAAAATAGAAAAAGCTCTATCCTCACATTTCCCTTCTAAAGACAAAATAGACCCTTTCCAAAAAAGCGGAGTTTATGAACTAAACTGTAATGATTGGGCACACAAATACACGGGAAAAACTGGGAGATCACTAAATCAGAGATTAAAAGAACATATAGGAGCATATAATAAGAAAGAGAATTCCAACTTTGCAATTCATTTAAATAAAAAAAAACTTAAATTCATCAAAGACTCAGGAGTTAATACATCACATAGAAAACAGTCTCAAATTAAATATATATGAAGCACTTGAAATAATAAAAATTTTCAAATCCAATCCAGAACAAATAAGTATCTCCAATAGTCCAATCTTAAATTGATTCCCATCCATAACAGAAAAAAACAATTACTTACCGGAAATACTGGGATTATCCCGATCCTTCTCCCTAAACCGTACCATTTACCTACAAACACATCACCTTTCTTCCATTACAGTCATTTCCATGTTCAGTGCGAGAACACACCAATGTAACTTTTTCTGTTTGATATAATCTATTTTAACATTGGTGAGTACAAATGTGGCAAATAATTTATCAATTCCTAATTAAATAGTTTTACACAATTTTGTTTTTACATTTTAACCATCACCGTGTTCATCTCATTAAAAAAGAAATATTTAGTAGTGAAAACTATATATTCAAATTAATCTCAGAAGAATTAAAAATAAATCATTATTTATGTTTTTTGTACTCATGACTTATAAAGACTTGTTTTCTTCTTTTAATCAGAATTAACATTTCAGGTGATGTGAAGCACTTGTTTACCTCGGACTAACAGTGATTATGAGTCTAAAGTTATGTATGTACTATTCCTTCAAATCTTTGAAAACAAATTTTTAATTGTTGATTATAATGTCCAAATGTTGATGATCATGTTTTATCATTTCCTACCAGCATAGTAATACTTAATAATGATTTTCCATAATCTGTGTATCCATAATCCTTTTTCCATAAATTAGAAATATTTTACTCAATTATTCTGTCTAGCTTGGCCTATGAAATTAACAGTTTTTGGTGTTTTTTCAATAAACAAATTTGTTGTGTTGTCATTTTTCTTAATTTTTGTTATTTTATTTTTAAATATTGTTTACTAATGGTATTTATATTATTAAGTATATTCTGTAGATCTCTGCATGAATGGAGTTTCTCATTTAATTCTATTGTAATGAGAGCTAAATATTTAAGTATGTATTGTAATAATTAAATCAAGAAAACTTATATATCCTTATAGTGTTTAAATATTCAAATTTTGTTGTTATTTGATATTTCAAGATCTGTAATGAAAAAAAAAAAATAAAATCCTATATAATATGTGTTCAATGAAATAAATGGCATTTGTAGATAAAATTTATAGTTGTTTCTTTAAAAACTGTTTACTGCCGATTAATTAATAATCGTGCAAATGATTGATTTGTTTTAGTTTTAAATTATTGTTTCATTCAATTAATTTTACCGCCTGTTCTATGCTAAAGGTCCCTATCCACCTGAGATTTTTCACTCTCGAGAGTTGCACTCCCTAATGTTTACTGCTCTGAAAGTATATACACTCCAGACTAAAGACCAGAAACAGCTGGCTCATTTTCAGAGAGTGTGCAAGTTTGGGAGTGTTCTCTATTCAGCATGCCCCAATTTCCCTCTTTGAAGATGGCTCATCGAATATGTATCGATTTCTTTCTTCTGAGAGGACTCTCCAGTTATTGGAGAACTTTCATGCTCCTTTTTTTTTTTTTTTCACTTTTAAATACCGAAATATTGGAAAATAGGTGAAATAACTAATTGAGTTGTAAACAACTAATCCGGCATTATGGGATTTAAAATCTTCAGAATATAAAGACAGGAACAAAATATGAATAGATAGTCGGTTTGGGTGTAATGGGGAAGAAATTCAGAGAAAAATACACAATTTGAGAATTCAGATAATATAATCAAACATAATTCTTTACATAGTGCACACAAAGTATTTTATTAGGTATCGTTTTCATTTTAATGTTCATATTAATTATCTTAGGTATCGCAAGAACTGGAAAAAAAAATGGAAGTGGAACCAAAGAATATCGTATTATGGCAATAGCCTGGCCACATGAGCCATTTTTCACAAAGGAAAACGCAGTGTGAAAAGGCGTAACAAATATAAACCCTGTAATAGAATGGTGGTGGACAGTCACAGTTCGATTGCATAAAGGTCTGGATTTCTTGCTGGCCAATCAAGTTGCGGATACCTGCTGTTTTCAGTTAATCAGAAACACATGTTGCCTTATGGGGTCAAACATTATCATGCTTAAGCAATGTCATAGGCATGTAAGGCATTGCATGATATCGTAAACCGATCTTCACATACCTTTAAGCATTGAAGACGGCTCCTTCTTGGTCTGGGACGAAATCGGTACGGGCCTCCCAGCAAATGCCACTCTCGAACATGATAGAGCCTTCTCCAAATGCTACAGTTTCTGAATCTGTACTGTCTTCTCCTGACTCTCATACGTTCATCTGGACTGTTAAGGGCTACTCTTGTCTCGTCAGTGAATATGACATCTTTCCATTCCTCCTCAGTCCAACATTGGTATTCTCTTGCAAATCTTATTCTCTGTTTACAGTGTTTCATAGTGAGAAGGAGCTTTTTAGCAGGCCTTTTTGAGCTAAGGTTTGAATCTCTCAGTCTTCTTCTAACGGTTGATTGTGAGATCCTCCGAACACCAGCAACCAAGTTTCTATTGAAGCTATTGAATTAAGTTTCTTGAGTGCTTGCATTTAAATAAAATGGTCATCAATAAATGACTCCCAATCTCTCTTTTCCTCTTCATGGTTCTTGAAACTGTAGTAATGAATGCATGGGCGATTAGGGATGCAAAGCGGAGATTTTCCTTCTTTTTGAAGAGTAAGTATTGTTACTGAATCATTGTGGCTTAATCAACCTGTATCACACGAATAAAATACAGAATACAGAGAAAAGGTAGAATTCAATGCACGGGGCAAACAAAAGGTAAAAACAGATTGAAGGTGGAATTGAAATTGACCAAGAAAAACTCCAAAACTATGCATCTGAAAGAAAATCCTGTCTCATTCTTTATTAAAGTCGATAAACTTAGCTACAATTTGAGACCAAAACGAGCTCTTTGCGACCTTTACTTTCTATGTTACAGCTCTTCACAAATTGACCATTTCTTCAAAAAGTCAAACATTTTCATAGTCGTCTCTTATTTTGTGAAATATCGTCAAAAATATTCGTTCTACAGGAACATTTATGTGGATTCAATTTAAAGTAAATTTAAGTAAGTAGCTTTCATTTCAGGCAATAAGAGAATGTTTAGTAACAATGGTTCACTTGACAATTGCAGATAGCCAACATTATTGATAAGTGGATCTTGAGAGAAATACAAAAAAAAAAAAAGAACTATTGAAGAGGTAATTATTAATTTTTTTTATTAAATTTTTATAAAAAGAATAAATATAAAATGGAAACTGAGTGTATAGAGTGATTTGACTCAAAACTTAGAAAATTATTCAAGTGGTAATTATTAATTTTTTAGTAAATTGTAATAAATTGTATGAAATAAATAATACATGTACAGAAGCCTATGAAATGGTCATTGTTATAATTTCATGATTTTTTGTGCACCTGGCTGAGGAAATGTTTCAATCGAAGCTGGTGTCACTTCACTGTCAATGCTCGTAGTACAAACTCAGATGAGGGATAATTTTCTTCATCGTTTAAATACTCAAGTTCGAGTGTTGCATCGTTTATGCAAGATTTGGCAAAGGGCAAAGCACTTCAGTCCAGTTTTACGACAGCAGCAACCATGGGCACCCGTACAAAATTTTCCAGGGAAGGGCCGAAGGACTGGGGTGTCCTGGGAGTTTTCCATACACAGTGGGGAACCTCCAAAATTAAGGCTATGAATATACAATTATTTTTCTTACAAACAACTAAGATGATGCAGGTTTTGAATAATATTTTGCATTTCGCTGATGAGCAAATCTATAAAATAACCTTAATAACAATTAGATAGTGTTGTTAATTTATGTTGGTGTTAGACAAGCAACTTTTGGCTTATAACCATAGTTCAATTATGGACTTTTTTTTCATTGATCTTATACAAGGAATATTTGGAAGGAAGGAAATGGATCACTGACAACGAGTTCTTTATGAGTTTTCACAAAGGTTCATAAAAATAGATTCATAATTTAAAATAATGTTCAATTTTAATAAACCATAAACAAAAAAACACTTCTGATACTTATCCGAAAATACAAACTGGATGTTTCTCTAATTTTTCGGAAATATATCAAAGAAACTTATCTCTAAATTCTAACTTTTTGCTCTAAAATTATGTACACTAACTAGACAAAAACTTAAAAGATTCTCCAATTGTACTTCTCAGCCATGTCTTAACACGAGGTAAAGTGCTGAATGATGTTTCAATCGTCCACGTAGTTGGAGGGATCGTTTAATAATAGATTTAATTTAACTTCGACCGATGTTCGTTGGAATTGTGAATTTCAACGAACCTTCTGTGATCCAAAGGAAACTCGCGAACATTCAGTCATTTTGCAACATAGGTATAAACATATTTCTGTCGCATGGGAAATAACGCGATTTTGGTGGTGAGCGGTACGGCATTGCTAATGGCATTTTTGTGCAAAAAGAAAAGGAAAATGACGTTGGTGGTTGAATGTGATCCTTATGATGAGGATCCAATGAAGCGGCCTGTTTAGGTAACCATCGATAAATTTTATTGTAATTTCTTCAGATCACTCTATTATTACTTCTGAAAAAGCAATCACAAAAAACAATAATATGTTATTCAAGTATAGTAATATCAAGATATTAATTTTTTTTTCTCCAGTGCCTTTCGGCAAAACGGGGTATGGCCAGTAAATTCTTCATATTTGTCTATCTTTTTCTGTCCCTCAATTCGATTGGCGCCGCCTCCTTCGTCGTGTCCCAGGCACATCTCCAGTCTTCATTCTTCTCTGGTTCTACATTTGGAGAATGTCTTCCACCTGTTGATGAGATCTAATAAGTGCTGGTAGTTTTCTCTGACAACCAGCTGTGAAAATTCATTTTTCGTTAAGACGTATATTCCCGTTTTTCTAGACACATTGGCTCTCAGTGCGTCATAAGCAGTGCAAGTCGTGACCACACGCTCGGCAGCCTTCGGAACGCTGCTACTAGGACATAGAGGATCGATATAAAAAATAAATAGATTTATTACAGCTTCATTCCTAAAATTTTTCCTGGTAGGATCTTTATTTTCCCAAATATTTGGTCCTTAAGTTAGTAAACTTAAAATTTTACTTTTGGAAATAAATAAATTTTTGAAGTACTTCATATCGAGAACTATTGGACATGCAGAGCTGTGGTTGAGCTCAAATTGAGGCAAATTTATAATTTTAGTTAAATTTAAAAATGGTGTGATTTTTTCGCTACCACATATAATTTTGAAATTATAAGAGATAAAACAAAAAAAGTTTGGACATTTCAAAGTTTTTTTTGCAAATATCTCAAAATGCATACATTAATTTAGTTGGATAGCTTCAGATTCGGATTCAACACCCCCAAGCACATGGTGAACGATAATAACACTAACTACTGAATTTTTTGCAATGCGAATCTGCCAATGGTTGTAGTATTGGGGTAGGGATCGCTGGAGTTGGGGTAGCTGGTCTTCTTCTATGGCTTACCGCCTCTGCTCTACGTATTCTGTGGTCGCACACCAACAGCGGTAGCCCGCTTATCCATTATACAGCAGTTCCAGTCCTATTCTAAATTTAATCTAATTTAAATTAGACATATTATTTTGCGGTTGTTTAATTTGAAGACGAATCAATTTTACATTAATTAATTACTGTAATTCTATATCCTATAACTACTTTATGGATCATTTATCAAGAGAAATATTTTTAAAAAAAAAGTTCATGGACCCGTGTATGGGCGTTCATGGCAAGAACTCTTCCTGCACTTGCTGGAGAATTTGCACAGAAGTAGTTGGGGAAGCGGGATCCATGGTGGTGTTGTTGGGGGTAAGCTCTTGAAGTTCCACCGCACCATCCCCAATCTGGCGAATTCTTCCTTGCACCCAATCACCTCTGTACTTCATAGTAACACATGCCAGCATTGAGGCATGCAGCGTTTTCTACAGGTGGTAGTCAAGCGAGGTTAATGGCTGCAGTGATCATGCACGATTTGCCACAACAAGCTTGATAAAGAGTAGAGCGCTTTAGTGTAGTTTTACGAAGATGCTGACCAGAAAATTATTCTGATGGCGTTATCAAAAAGCCCTTCATCCGATCGGACCATTATCGCAGGAGAATATGTAGACCTCATTCTACTGAACAGTTTAGACTGATGAGACAAACGTCTACCTACACAAGATTAGCAAAGGTGAAAATGGCTAGGCAAAAAGGGTAGGTTGATTTCGTACAGTAATTTATATAATATAGGTAGTCTTCGATAGCAATAGATTAAAATTAAGAGTTTTCGTGTATTCGGCCTTAGTTACGCTGCTGCCTCAATAAGATATTATTCGCTGGAATCAGGGAACAAATGTAACAGTTGTAACATTGACGGAAGAAAACAAACATTTTGGCACTGAAACAGATAATATTTTTATATATACATTTACGGACGTACTTTGCGCATTTACTTTACTAATTGAAACAAATAACAGAATTTTCTAATGGAAAACAAAGCATAGCATAACATGACAGTTCGATAACCTTCATAGCCTGTTTGACTTTGCAGCGCAGCCTTGATGCAGTTACTGAAGCTACGGCGTGCTACACTTTAAATTCAATACCAGAATACTACAGTACTGTTCTAAAAACAGATTTCTTATAAATCAAAACTTCAAGATTCTAATAAGCTCTGCATTTTCTGAGCATGTCAGTAGTGTCCTGCAGGGTTGTGTCCTAGTCCAACACTACTCTGCCTGGCAATATATTATTTTGGGCTGAGCTTGCTAAGAGGAGTCAAGCCGCTATTATGTGCTGATGATTTAGCCATTAGGTCTAGTACACACAAGCCGTTGAATCACGTGATCGATGGCGCGTTAATGGGCGCTTGCAGCGAACACATTGTGGCGCTTGAACTTACGTTTTTGGTTCAGTCTTACAATGGAAGGCGAAGAAGAAGTTTGTTTGTGGTATCTCCACCGTCGTTTTTAAACTAAGAAAACAAAGGCAAAGTCAGTATTGGATTCATCCTACTTTAAGAGATAAATCCACACATAGTATGTTCCTAACCCTCTATCCAAAGTTGCGTGAATATGAGCCAATTTTCAATTACTTTAGAATGCCAGTTAACTCTTTTGTCAATTTTTTGGACTTAATAAAATGCGTTATTTCATCATCATCTCAGTGTATGAGGGAATCCATCTCGGTAGAAGAAAACTCGTTGTAACATTGAGGTAAGTTTATTTATTTAATTTTTTCTTCTTTTTTTTTTAAATAATGGTATAAAACCGAAAAGGTTGATATTGCAGAACAAGATTTTAGGAAATATCAAAAACGCATTTAAGACTATATAAATATAAATATTAAAAATTAACATAAAAAATATCCATCTTTTCCAATGAATAGCTTGGAAAACGCGCGTTCAACTGAACACTTGTACTAACTAGGATGTAGGTACCTCGAGACGTTGGTCAATCGCGCGTTGGCGAGGAAACTTCGAATCGCGCGTTGGAGCGCCTGTTGAGCAAAAGCGCGCGTTAGAATGTGTCCTCTTCTATTACCTCCTTGATATTTCGCTAACGCGCGTTAGCCCGATCGCGCGATTCAACGCCTTGTGTGTAATAGGCCTTATTCGCCGATCTGGGAACACTAACGCCATACAATATGAATCTCTGATCTCTTACACGAATCACCATAGATTCTCATGCTTGATATTTGATCGAAGATTTGGGAACAACATATCCTTACATAAGAAATCATCAATACAAAAAAAATAAATAAGATACATTTTCTGGTACTTACTGGGGTTCAACAGGCTTAATATATTAAAACCTGCTGGGCTTTGGTATGCTCCAAACTTGGTAACGGGTCTTTTATGTACAGTTCTGCCCGTTACCACGCCCTTTCCAGAGTTGATGCCGTAATGCTTGAATTTGGATCGCATTTCGAACCGGCCTCTTACCTCTGCATATATTCTGAAGCAGGACCACCCTTCTTTTATTTAGAAGTAAAAACTACTATTTTGTTCTTCGTAAGCATACAAAAAGCGTAACTGTCTCCCGTGATATGAAGCTCTGCATTTACAGGAGATTGATTAGGATTGTGTTTCATATGCCTCAGAATGTAAGTCATTATCAGGGACCCTTTCCTTTAATTTGAAGGATGGATCTAGAGGAAAATAGTTAGATCCATAAGCAATTATGGCATCTAGGGGATCTGAACGAATACGGAGTTAGTAGAACCCTCTAAAATGCGTGACATTGCCGGAGTTATCAAGGTTGAACAGCACCAGTGGGCCGGCCATATTGCTAGAATTCCTCATTAGAAAATAGATGAAGATATTTGGTGCGAAGAGCTCAACAATCCTGGATAGATGGTGTGGCCACCGAACCGATGCGAGACACATCTTAGGAATCCAAAACTGAAGGGCAGCCAGAGTAAAATGTAAGTTCCCCTGATTCTCTATGAATTTTAGCACGGTACCTCCAAAAATAGCGACATTTTATTCAAGGAAAATCTAAAATTTTCGCTAATTTTTCATTCCGTGCTCAATATCTTGAAGTCTACTAACCATGTGACAAAAATTATGAATACTGATTTTAAAGGAAATTAAGTTTCCTAAAATTTGAGCCCTAATAGAGAGAGCTCTTTATGTTTTCTAATTCCCGAGATATAGTATTTAAAAAAAAAAAAAAAATTTCCAAAAAAAAGAGAAACCCCATTTTGTGAATTTATTTTGGAAAATATCATAGAAACTGTTCCTCCTACGAAGATAGTCATTATAGACTAGTTTATGGTGGATTTTACTAGTTCCAATTAGGGTCGTAATAGACGTCTACGTCTAATAATATAATAGTGCCCGAGATAAGATATTTTAAAAAAAACACATAGTACATGATTTTGATATTATACAACGCGGTCATGTCATGAGAAAAGTTGAATATCTCATAAACTATTGGACGTACAGATGTCAATTACCACCCAAATTAGAGCTCGTGAATCCGCGCCATAAAGTAGTTTATAATAATTATCTTCATAGGTAGAACAGTTTCCATGATATTTGCCAAAATAAATTCACAAAATGGTGATTTCTCTATTTTTTTTTTTATTTTATCTCGGGATTATTAGATGTAAAGAGCTCTATTAGGGCTCATAAAATTTTAGAAAATTTAATTTCCTTTAAAAAAATGTATCCATAATTTTTTCAAATGGTTAATCAAGATATTGAGCAATGGAAAATGAAAAATGAGCGAAAATTTTAGATTTTTCTTGAATAAAATGTCACCACTTTTTGGAAGGTAGACAATAGACTTTTTGAATGGTAGCAAGACTGACTTATTTTACTTAAAATGTCCTACACTTTCGAAATTCACATTTAAATTTTCTCCAAAAATGAGTGCACTACTTTGGCCCTGGACCCAGGGCTATCCGCCTTATATCTAGAGAATAGTTGATAATGCAAAAAAAAAAAAAAAAAAAAAAAAAAAAAAAAAAAAAAAAAAAAAAATGAATAAGACTAAACTTGTAGAGAATTTAATTTTTTACAAGTTTTATAATAGTATCTAAGAACTTGGGACGCTAAAAAACAGAAAATTTACAAAAAATCGATCTTTGTCACTTTTTGTTACCCTCAATAACTCTAGACCTCTTCTCCAGATTTAATGAGACTTTTTAGCCAACATTTAGAAATTCATACTAAAGGTCCATGCAAATTTTCAGCTCAGTGTCTTTCATTCTGAGGTACCCTTATTTCACTAGGCTAAACTTTTCTTAACCATCCTGAAGTGTGATCAATTTGTAGCTACATAATTAAAATAAATTATGGCAGGATTAAGCTTAATTTCCTATAGTTTATTAATATTGTACACTTCTATTAATTTCCTCAGTTTTAAATTTTATATGTCTCAAAATTGAGTGTTAAAATTAAAATGCCAAAACATGCAAAAATGTGCAACGAAAAATAAAATTCTGCCATTTACGCCGCTTATGCTTAAAAAACAATATCTACATACTTTTTCTTTCATAAATTACTATTTTTTCTTAATAAATTAGGTAAGTTGGATCATTGTTATGTAAAATGTGAAAACCTCACGAGCTCTTATTAGGGTATTTTATGCTACTTTTCGCACGATCATACGTGTTTCACGCACTATGGCAAGAGGCATTTTCTGCCTAATTGTTTTTTATTACCAACTGATAATTTTTTTAATAACGTATCGCATGGTCAAGTAAGACAATCCCAAATTTCTGCCGATATATCGATAACTCAATCCTTGTTGAAAAAGTTGAACCATTCATCTTTGCCGATAGAACTTAACTCTTTGGATTTAAGATCAATTTTGGTGGATTGACTTTCAATTCTGATCATTTATCCCATTTTGGGCTTATATTTGAATAAGATATAATTAATTAGATAAAAACCATGAGCAGATAACTAACAAACTAGTTAATATCACAACTGTTACAGCATGAATAAAGTTTTTGCTCGACCAATTTCCGATATTTGTTTTTAATTAGATTGTACGGATTTTTAATCTCCTTCACTGGTAAAAATTTATGCGGTATGTTGTTTCTTATCATATCCACTAATTAATTTATTTTCAATAAATTATTAACACATATTTTTGTCCGAAAAACTGTTGTGTATGCATAATTATTTTGCCAATTATAGACTGAGTATAGCACTGTAGAACTTAAAAGGAAGTGAATGGATTGGTAAGGATTAACTGTCTTTCCACGAATCTAAAAAGAGCAAAACAAACTTCAATTTTCAATTTCAGTTCCAGAAAATTGAATTATATTTTATAAGTTGTAAACAGTAACTTATTACTTCGTGAATCTGTCCTATGTAATGTTTATATTTTCAAGCAATTTACAAATTTTTTTTTTAATTACGGCTAAATGTGCAATTTAATGCAGTAAAAAACATAAAACGTGCAATTTAGCCAAAATTGTTTAAAATGTGCAAAATAAAACTTACATATCCTAATCCGGACGCCTTATATCGTCTAAATAACTTGTCCCCGATCGATTTCAAGCAACCGAAAAAAAAGTGCAATTGCACGAGAATTCGGGCTCTAGCTATAACACATATCTGTAATTATGTTTAATAAAACCAAAACAATATTCTTGTTTTATAGATCGGATGTATTAAGGCTGGGATACTCTATAGTACTACTGTATACACATTAATTTAGGGTTAATTCAGTAGTTTTGGTGGCGGGGTATTTGGAGCTGATTTCATATGAATTTGGTGCTCTGAATTCAAATATGGCATTAGTTTTTGCCTAGCTAAAAATGTTGTCAAATTTACGTTTTACGTTATATTAGGTCAAATCCATGAATCAAATCTAAAAATTAAACATGAAATTTTTATTATTAAATTAGACAAAGATTATTAGTAAATACTAATATTATCATATATACAAACATAGTACCAAGTCATCGATGGAACCAACTACTCACTCCACACTTCGGAAGCTTCTTTTTCGTGACCTTTTTGAATATATCTTGGAACAGTCCCTTTCTAAACTCCAGCAATAATCTGCCATCATGTGCATATCCCATCTTCCTTGAAAGCAGTCCTCCATAATTTTAATATCTTGATGAAATCTTTCACCTTGCTCCTCAATGCTGAAATTTTTAAGCATATTGTTTACCAGCTCAACGTGGTTTTCTGCTTTTCGTTGGTCCAGAAAATTTCTGAAAACTGCAACAAATGAAGTCCAGGATTTTCGCTCAGCCTCATTCATGGAATTTATGAAAGCTTGGTCCTTTATGAATTTTCTTACTTCTGGGCAGTTAAATATTCCTGCTTTAATTTTTTCCTTAATCAAGTGATGCATTTTTTCTCCTATAAATGCAAAGCATGATCCGTCCTTGGAAAGATGATTTTCTCTTGTTTAATTAAGGGTTCGTTAATAATGTTATTTTATCCAACGACCATGTCTTCTCTCTTAGGCCACTCTTGTCTAACCCAGTGGTGTGTTTAGTCAACCCAGAGGCACAAGAAACGAGGATATTTAGTGTGGCCACTTTGCTGTCCGACGAGAAAGTTTACAATTTTTAAGTCCACACAAATCACCCATTGATGTTCACGATACCTTATCTTCTCCAAGACCAAAGCTATCGCGCTAAGGAAGGAAGTGGCTTGAGTCAAGCAGGCGCTTTTACTTCTTTTTTCACACTTATCTCAAAAAGTAGAGCTGATAGAAAAAAACTGATTTCATATTTAGATCCAGCACCCCAAATATAGCTAAGATGTCTAATAGGACCCTGAAGATGACAGGCATACAAGCCATCAAAAGAGACAAATAAAGATATGAAGAAGTACAGAAAAAGACATTAAAAACAACTTAACTAAAAGTGGATACTTCTACCTATTAATGGAATGAAAATATAAAAGGCATAAGTTATCCGAAATCATGTTAAAATATTTGAAAATATTGTTAAAGTGTACATATGTAAATAAAACTTTCTATCTATCTCTCTATAAAAGGCATTATTTCCATTGTAGAGTTTAGAAAAATAGAAACTGTAAACTTATTTATGTTATGTTTCATCATTATCTACTTATTGCCATAAGTAGAAAACAAATATAAATGATTATCCCTCTTAATAAGACATTATGAATAATTAATGATAAAAGTAAATTTGATTCTCATTGATAACTCTATCCTTCACTTTCATTTCCCCATCACCACCAGTTAAATAGTAACTTGAATAAAACTTTTATTTATTAATGAATAAAATAACTGATAGAGAATTCGATATACTTTTATGCTAATAATTTGTATAAAAGTTGTTAATCAGAAACTATTTTTTTTTATTCAAAAGAAAAAACAATATAAAATTTTTGGGTAGGAATATTATAAGTTGGGGATAAGGAAAATGTATGAAAACATTAAAAAAAAAACTCAATTTTTAAAAGAAGTTTTATGCAACAGTCATAGTAAAAATTATATCAATACTTGAGCAAATAAGGATATTTTTATTATATATAAATATTATATAATATAGGAACAACACAGCCTCAAACATATTTACAACCTTATAAATACATCACCTTCACATTTATTCACAATTAAAAAAACTTATGGTATAATAATTTTAAATTAAGAAATAACACTAAATGATTTTAATTGAGATGGTTAATGTAAAGTAAAATAACAAGATAATACATCTAATCCATCATCGGAACTTTTAAAATCATATTTGAAACAGAACACAAAATTAGTTTAAAAATCTAGATTAATTTAATAAAAGAAATAATTACAAAAATTATATACTAAAAAACATCAGAACTTAACTTGAATTTAAATATAAGAACAAAAACAAAAATTAACTTTAAAATAAACTTCAGAACAAAAACAATTAAACTTAAAAAAATACAATTGTAAATAGAATTTAACAAAGAGCAATCAAAACAAACAACACAAATAATTATTTCAGGAATTTAAAACATCTTTTTATTGCGGGTAAAAACCTTTTCCTTCAAGTAATGCATGAAGGTCAGGAGACCATATTTGTTTTTCTTCTTAGACAAATAATTCCCTAATGCATCAGTGTCATTTGCATCTGAAAATAAATGCAGTAGGTCCATAAATATGTGTCAAGGTCATATTTTAAACTAACCAATTAAAAAGGAAACAGAAGGATCTCATGAAATTCCATGGATCAAATGTAATATCATAATACCTATGTTATCTGAATTATTAAATATCTGAAGTGGGTACCAGTAGAAAAACAAAAAGGAATACTAAAATTATATGTATTCATTATCAAAAATATTTTATATGTTATTCAATAAACATGCCATAACTAAAAAAACAACTCATTTTTTTAAAAAATGCAACAGTAACATTTGAATAAATTTAACTCAGGGATCAAATGTTTGAGAAACTTTGTACTTAAGTGATAGCAGAATAATTATTAAAGAGACAGTCTTTATGGTATAGTTGGCAATGATGTTGACTTTGTACAGGGTCCTAGGCTTTAAGCCTTGAGAGGGTAGGTACCCGGGTATCAAATTCAATAAAAATGTCATAGCCTAACATAGGAGGCCAACAGTAATAATGTGAGGAACTATACATGACTAACCATCATGTACAGTAAACTTTCATTAATCCAAACCTAAAAAAAAAATACCTAAAAAAGTAAATGCTATATTTACTTCAATCCAAGTAATGCAGTAATAATTTCAATGATTATGAATGTTACAATAGAATAAAAAGCAGTTGGTTAGCAGAAATGGCGCTAGTGTGCCAGTCCAGCGACCTTCGGGTGATCTCGGAAGGAACAAGTGATAATGAGCCCCTAATGTAAAGTTGTACCCTAGTTTTAAATAAAAACAAAATTATAGAAGTGGCAAATAATTTATCCCTAATGAATTAATTCAATATTATTTATTTTATTATTGAAAAAATAATTATTTTAATTACAATAATGACTTTTGAAATAATTTCGGCATATTCTTCCGACATTTTTTTCATTTACTACATAATTGATATTATGTGCTAATATGAAATAGTTTAATTTTTAAAAATAAAATTGTTGTTTATTTATTTTTTAACGGAAGAGCGAAAAGCGCGATTCAAAATCAAATTCAAGAAATGGAATAAGAACCCTCGAAAACCTAATGAACGATCTCTATGTCATAGAAAATTCTAACGGAAGTAACGTTACGATAGCGAAAATAGACGATAGCGGAAATGCAAAAATACGCATGCGCGATCAAAAATCTAATTAAAAAAGTGGGATATCATATAAAACTTCAATAACAACGGAAAATCGAAATGCGCATGCGCGATCGGAAATCCGATAGTGAATTCGTTAATATCGCCTTTGAAAACCTAGTAAATGACACCTATGCCAAAGAATTTTGAAAATTAATAATTACGTAGAAATGCTCGTGGCAGAACAAAATTTCGGTAGAAAATTTGACATTAGCAACTTGGAGAACCTAATGAACGATCATGAAATCCATCCCCTCCTCCCCACTCCCATCCACCAAATAAATAAAAAATAAACAATTATAATTCAAAAATTTAAAAACTACTTGAAATTAACACTTAATATCAATTATCTAATACATAACTATGAAGTGATAATTTTAATTTATAAAATAAATATAAATGATTGACTTGTTAATTTTCTTACAGTTCCCTTTTTCAGGCTTGATGCGACACAAGTTAATGTTAATAAATTGGAAGAATATTTTGTGAGCGCTCAAAAACAAAAAAGTTTATTTTTCACCCCTATAAATAAGTGCCACCCTAATATACATCCAAATATTAAATAAAACTGTCTGTATTACATTCGTACCAACTTCGTTTTCTTTAAATTAAAAATTAAACTATAAAAATTTGGAAGCATATTTATTTTCTCAACTTCTATATCGGTGGATATTAATTAACCTTTTCATTAAATTGATCTTCAGTGCAAAACAACTTCTCTCCCTATTGCCCAATCAGTTATAAAAAACAATTTTATAAGTATTAACATCCTATGTTTAATTTGTGTTAAATAGTTTTCTTAATTTAAACTATGCGCTTTAAAATGGAAACATCTCAAATTAACTTTGGAGGAGAAACTAACAATAATAAAACCTATTGAGAGAGGTGAACCCGAAACGCAATTAACAGTGAAATTTAAAGCTGGTAAATACAGCATCCCTGATATTAAGAAAAATAAAGAAAAAAAATTAAATTTTGTCGCTTCCATGAAACAAAGCCCAAGTGCAACACAAACTGTAAAAAATAACAATATGCCATCATTTGTTGAAGCAGTTTACTTATGACCACGAAGCACATGCAGTCAAATGCTTTGAAAAAGATGCTTTTAACTTTCAAGCTAACGAAAATTTCAAACTATTTCTCAAGAAAATAATTAAAAGATAAAAAGATGTGAAAATTTCTCTTCTTCCTCATATGTTTTATTAAACCTCAAACATTCTCACAAATGTTTCAGGGTTTGTTTGTGATAACGTTAGAGGTTTAATAAAACCATATAAGGAAGAAGGGAAATTTTTACAGAATTTTATTGAATGACATCTATTATTCTTCCATTTTTTAAAATATATTATTTTTGCTTTTGCATATTAATATCTAATTAAAATTAAAACATAAACTTCTGAACATTGATTAACTACTGTAAAAATATTTTTAATATAAAATTTTTGTTTTTAATTGACTTGTAATTAATGAAATTACCTTTTATTCCCATAAAATAATCCGAATTTTACTCTCAGCCGAATACCTATGGTTATAATTAATTTGGATTAACGAGAATCTACTGTATATACCAAGGTCCAATGATGGTATATAGTAACCTACACAACAGGCATTGCCTATCGCAAGGCATATTATGTTAAAATTTTATATTCAAATATGTAAAAGTTTATGTATAACATAATATATTGAACTATGACATTTTCGATACAAAACTAAATCATATTTTTATAGAATAGCTATTTTCCAAATTATTAATAGATTAGTTTGGGAATAATTTGAAAAATTAATCACTATCAATATAAAAAGTTAATAAAATATTTTCAATAAAAATACTTTGACTAGAACAACACAACTAGCTATAAATATACATTTGCAACCAAACAATACAACTAAGTGAATAAATGACGAGATAATTTGAAAAATTCTTAAGTCAACTGATTCATATAAGAAACACATCAGAAAAGAAAAGACAGTATAAATTATATTAAACACAACGTTATGAAATCAAATAATTTGAATATACTGTAAAAAGGGAATTTTTTAAAACAAATTTAAAATCAGTTATGCTGCTACAAGAAGAGTGTTATGCATTTATGAAGCCAGCAGGGTGTTAAAAATTAAGTAATCTGGAAAAAAATGAGGGAGAGATGAAACTCCATAATATAGTATATTTCGACATCCTAAAAAATATACTAAGTTTGCCATCCCCACCCCCTTAACCCATTCAATACAGTGGCCATATTGCTGAACATACAAAGCATACTACACAATAAATAAAAAACTTTCGGCTCTGACTGTGGCTCAACAACCTAAACTTTGAAGATCTATAGCCTCTCAAACGCTAAAAGGTATTCCAAAACGGTGCACCTAGAAATACTGGAATGGCATTGAAGGCTTCTCTGAATGACTGGAAAGCTAAGCTGAACACATTTGGTTATAATTAGTTCGGATTAGCGAGAGTCTACAAAATATACCAAGGTCCAATGATGGCATATAGTAGCCTACACAAGAGGCCTTGCCTATCGCAAAGCATACTATGTTAAAATTTAATTTTCAAGTATGTAAAAGTCTATGTATAACATAATACATTGAACTATGATATTTATTACAGCGGGTGCTGTCATTGAGTTGGGGTAGGGAAAACTGCATGAACGCCTAATTGTCATCTGAAATTGAAGCTATTATTGATTAAGTATTAATTTTACTAATGCTTTTTATAATAATAATGGCAAGAATTATTATTATTGTTCATTGCGCACATTTGAAAAATTAAAATTATACAGATGTCCCTCTCTACTCCTAATACTTTTTATTTTATAATACATTGAAGCCCTCTCCCATCTTAAAAATTTATTAATTTTTCATACAGGTATTTTGCAAAGAATTCAGAAAAAAAGTTAAGAGGGTACCTCAAATTTGAATTTGCACCATTTCCCTTGTCACTCTTTTCAAAGGAAAGAATGTATAAGGGCACAAAGTCTTTGCTCTACAAAGCTTTTAAGCTTCTTCAAAATGATATGTGATTTGAAAACAGCATTCATGTTGTAGAAGGTGAATTCTTGCTCGCGAGTCGTGTGGCATCGATATGAGTCTTTCAAAGCAATTTGCACAAATTACATTCAGTACATGCAAAGACACAGGGTGGAACGGGATAATTGCATTTGATAAATGCACTCCTGATGGAGCAGGTAAAAGTACACAAAGTGCAGAATGACTTCTGCAATCAAGAAAGTAGTCTTTCGCGGATGTCTCCTTTGAGGATTCAATGATGCAAAAGTAGACATAAGCTAGATTTTTATTCTAATATCATCGACCTTCTTATTCTATTAGTAGCACTGGTCAAAGGTCACTGCATTCTTTATTTTCTGAAACCAGGCAAAGCAAAAACTTCAGAACAAGTTTTCTCCACAAAGTTTGAATGCTGAAGAAACTGTGAAAGATAATATTTAATTCTAGCACGCTTTTAGTAGTTGTGATACGACATCTGTAATCTTTTTTTCTAGAATGCACCAACAGAACATATTTTGAAAAACCCGGATTTTGGGCACCATTTTTCAAGGTAGTGGCAAAAGCATAAGGGGGTGGAGATGGCAAACTTAGTATGTTTTTAGGATATCAAAATGTACTATAGTACCAAGTTCCATCACTTCTGAATTTTTTTCTTGGTAAAAGTACCTATTGCCTGGGCTGCAGTTAAAGTTCTTTTTTTCTTAAAATTTTTCTCTCATTTTGAGATAGAAATTTAATGTTTAAGCTTTTTAATTTTATGTAAAAATACAAAATCTATTGAGATGATCAATAATAACACTTAGATTAGTTTGTACATGCTTTTGTATCAAATCTACAAACCTAAGAATGCAGGAGGGTGGGGATTCCATGTTTCAGTGCCAAAAAAAGCTATGGGAAGAACATTATCATTAGCCGATAAGGATATGAAGAGAGAAAACGGAACGAGCCATATACAGACGGTGAAAAAGCCTAGAAGCTGAAAAAAAAAAAAGAAGTTAAAATTGATTTACAAATATATGGAAAATCAGTCGCTTATTGTTTCGTTGATCCCATATTATTTAGCCTGAAAACAACAAATTCAATTTATTTTTATTATTGATAATACAAGAACTATCCTATTGATCAGAAATTGAAACTACTTATTGGTAGATTGCAAACAATAGATAAACTCATATAAAAAACTATCAAATATTAGTTTTTTCAAATGTGAAATTACTTGCTAACGTAACAGTTCTAGATTTAGACCAAAAGTAAAACTAAAGTTTACACTAAAAAATAAAACACTATACATAAATAGATATTTTTTATTTCCTTTCTTTTTTGCTGTTTTTTTTTTAACATATCATACAACAAAATCATACTTTGAACACACACTAATATGTGTGCTAATTATGTCTGGAGGCAAGTGAAGGGAAGTTGTAGTAGGGCACTTCTGGAATTAACTCTTGTCCAAAACACTTTATTGGAGACGACTCATAAACTCCTTGCCGAAGTCCATTGACCACTACTCTAATAGAAGCCAATTGGCTATCTTAGCTTCATATAGAGAAACAATCAATTTTTGCTGGATTAGGTCCAATGTACGGAATGTTTTCTTACCATGCCTGTACTTTGTATTACCTGTTCTCTCGGGCCCACAGTGGACCGAAAATATGATTTTGTGGACAAAACTCCATAAATTACAAACGGTATGAGATAAGTAATAACTGGCTATTGATCTTTATACTTAAGCTCATGCTAGATCGAATGAAAGATGAGCCATGTTTGTGTGACTAATCTAACTTGAGATTTTGAGGGCTCCAGTTATAAATAATGACTAGCTATGGTACTAATTTTCATTTGAAACCCAATCAACTAATCCTCTGATACTTTTTGCTTGTTATAACTAAAGTTCTGGATGTAGTTCTTATTACTAATTTGTATAATTTATTTAACATGAAATTGGGAATTGGGGCCTCCTATAAGATTTTAACCTCATTTCTTGACAATTGAATCATAAATTCACATTTTATTGCAGATATCTTTTTATTGTATGGGGCTGTACCTCGATTTATCGAACATTAACCTTTTGATCATAATTTTCTCAAACTCTTAAGTTCTTTTTTTTTTTTTTTAATATTTTTAAAATATCATATAAAAAAGTTTTAATGACCTAGAGCAGGGGTTCTCAGATCGTGGTACGCGAACAAGCAAACAAAAGTCATGAATGAAATCATCTTTTTAACACCTTCAATGTGGGATAACAAGTTTTTTAAAAATATTATTGAATGTATAACTAATAAGATGATTATTAATCTACAATTAATAAAAATGATTCAGAATGATTACCACAGTAAAGGCAAAAGCACTCAGTGTTGAAGAGGATTTAGCAATAAAGTTGAACTCCATCAAGGCTAACATTTATGCTCTGATTGGAAATAACAGCATGCTTCCAAATGAAAAATATTGTCCAAATTTCTAATATTTTATTAATACACTTTTATCTGCAGATTTTTTGGTGTTGTTAATCTTATTGTTGCTGTTGTTATGCAATATCAATTTCACTTTTGATTTTTTAACTTAATTTTACTTTATCATTTTCTTAAGCACATTTACTGCTATATATATAATATATAATATAATATATATATTATGTTGTTTGTTTAATAAACTTTTATGAAGACAAAATTGTTAATTTTAATGCTAATTAATTGTATTACTACATATAAATACAATTTGATATAATATCTTATTATTATGAATGCCAATTCGAGGCCCCCTTTGGATCTAGGCCCGTGGCATTTGCCACCTGCTATTTACGCCTCTGTACCATCATCTACCGCCTAAGCAGTGTGAGGAGACCTTTTGTAGAGCTTGACCCAGTTGTCACTGTCTTGCACCAGCACATTTCTTCCACTCCAATTCATTCTTTTCGCAAATGCTTCCTTCACCCCGTCCTCCCACTTCAGTCTTGGTCTTCCTCTACTTCTCTTGCCCTCCACTCTAGCATTGTATTAACAGCTTGCATTGTGGCTTGGTTCCATATGTAACAAATTCCCAAACATCTGAGCCTGTTCTGTTCTATTACTTCAGTGGCTGGTATTATGTCGAGGTTTGAACTTATTGTCGTGTTACGGACTTGGTCTCTTCTAGTCTTCCCTTCCACCTTCCTAAGAAACCTCATTTCAATGGCCTGAAGCATTGTTCTATATTTTGTTGTTAGAATCCATGAATCCGAGGAGTATATCAAGATTGGTAGAAAGGTAGACCACTTTGACTTTGTATTTTTTACCACCTCGCGACGGTTCAAGAAGCCTCTTTTCACAACGTTGAACATCCTGCTTGCTGCCCCAATCCGCTCGGTTATTTCACTATCTATATAGCCACTCTTAGTTATGCTCCCAGATATTTGAAACAAGTAACTTGCTCTATTATTTCGCCGCCAATTCTAATCACTCTCATGGCTCTGCTTGGCTTCTTTCCAATCCTTATTACCTTTTTGTTTGCCGGATTGATACTCATGTTTATATACTTCAGCTCTTCCTGGAGTATCCTAATATTTGTGCTGAAGATCTTTATCATGGTTTGCAAACACAACCAGATCATCGGTGAATGCCAGTAGTGACAGATTTAGTTGTCTCAAATTGAAATGTCCTAGGTGGAACTTTTTGAACTTTTCTTTACAATTTCTGATGGCTGAATCTAGGACCAAAATAAACTATAGAGGGCTAAGACTGCATCCTTGCCGGATTCTTGCAGATGTCTCAAATTCTTTTGAGGAGTTATTGGCGAATCTTACTACACTTCTATTATTCTTATATAGACTTTCCAGCATTAATATGTGTCCTGTGTCGACATCTTTTTCTCTTAAGGTCTTAGATATATAATGCTCCTGTACTGTTAATATTATTATACTACTTCATACATGATATCAGGTTTTTTTTTTTGTTTTGGTTTCTAAAAATAGAAAACTGGCACCCTGGTTATTATTAAGAATGAATTCTCTTCCATCTTCACTGAGCTTCCTAAAATTACTTATAATCCCATTTCACAAGAAGAGTGGGTAACACTCACATATTTCCAACAGTTAGTCATACATAACTGTTTAGAATTCCTATAGACTTTATATAAAATTTAGACTCCTATCTGAACAAATCATTTACCTTCCTACAAACCGAGATCTTATCCTTTCCTCAAAACGAAGTTCAATAAGCATCTTAAGAAAATCCTAGATAGTAAACAAGTCAACCTATAAAATCCTCATTTCATACAACTCCATTACTACCAGTCATTATAGTTGACCTAAAATTCATAAATCTAGTAATTTTCTAGTAGTGAGAAAAGTGGTTCGAAAAATTCACATAAAACGAGACCTTTAGCGCTGTAAAAGTGTAAAGGAAAAGAAAATATGCACCATAACTCAGCTGCAAAGAAAATTTATAAATAAAATCTAATATTGTCTACCTTGAAGCATTTGAATAATAAAGTCAAAAAAAATAAAATGAATATCTATTTCTATGAATGTATTCATTATCGATAAGAATATAAATATCATTCTTTTTTTTCTATTCATTTCTATTTCCTTTTCATTCTATAATTTTATCGTTATTTCTTTATTTCTTCTGCGGCAGCAACGCAGTACCAGCTAGTGTTACATAACTATTTGGCCTGATATGGATTCGAAGTGAAGAAGGGTGATTTCTCCACTCTAGCCATTGATGATGTGCCGTGTTAAGGCACTACAGAACTGATATGTAGTTCTACATTAGACCTGTTACCATCAACTATTGGGAGAGGGCTTTTTCCATTAGAATACTAATAATAAGGCTTTTATAATCGAGAAAGGCTAGGATTAACTTGCCAGGAAAGTTTATGATGATAAAAAGGAATTTTTAATATAAAGATTGTTTTGGCTAAGACTTGAAGGAATTTCCAAAGTTTGGAAAAGGAAAAATTATGGAAATAATGGAATGAAAAGAATTACTAGGTTTATGAATTTTAGGTCGACTATAACGACTGGTAGTGATGGAGTTGTATGAAATGAGGATTTTATAAGTTGACTTGTTTACTATCTAGGATGTTCTTAAGCTTATTGAACTTTGTTCTGAGAAAAGGGTAAGGTCTCTGTTTGTAGGAAGGTAAATGATTTGTTCAGATAGGAGTCTAAATTTTCACTTAAGTAGTGAGAAAACTGGTTTGAACAATTCACAACAATTTACATAAAACAAGACTTTTAGCGCTATAAAAGTGTAAAGGAAAAGAAAACAAGTGAAGGAAAAGAAAACATGCATAAGGAAAACAAGCTTAAGGAAAGGAAAACACCCATGGTTTTGAAATCACCAAATGATTGGGAATAATTGGTAAAAAAAATCATAAATGTCGAACAACTAAACTAATTCAAATTGAGTGATTTCAAATGGATTGACACCAATGTTCAAATAAGAACAAAGAGAAGACAGAGTAAATAAAAAAAATTCCATTGCCAATATAAATTTTTTCTTTGATCCTGAGCCTACAGCTGAATTAGAAAAACCTTTTACATTATGTGTTTGTAGTATACAAATTTTAAGATTACAGAAATCTTACCTCAAAGGGAAATAGCATAAGGCCACTATTGTCATTAATTATTTATTTTTTATATATAGTATGAATTCTAACAATTTAACACTGTTATTAATTGCCCACAAGTGGCAGATTATATTTTTCAAGAAAACTTTTAAATAAAATAGAATCTCCCTCCCTTACATAGGCATTACCTTGAACTTAGTTATAAATAGCCTCATCTTCCAAGGAAAGTTCTTTAATAAGATTCTAAGACTTCCCATGTGTAATCTATTATGACTATTTATTTTGACTAATTAGGCTCCTGACCTATCCAACATTGTTCTTAAAACCTTCTTATTATCTGATAACTTTATTTATCAACAGCATTATTTGCATTGAAAAATATGTTCACCTATTTATTTTTCTTAATCCTAATGCGAGTCCCAATATCCTTGCTGCTTTTAGTTGAAATAAATAAAGTTTTAAATTAAATACAAAAGTTTTCTATTAATAAAGTTATACCCATGATTTGCAATCAGATTTTTAATATAATTAAAAAAAGTGCTAGAGACTATTAAAGTTTTTAAATTATTATAAAACTATAATGGCCATTATAGTTTTTAAATTATTTTAAAACAACAATGGCCATTAAATAGAGCTAAAAATTAGCAATTTTTTTGTTTGTTTTGTATTTACATAAATCACACACAAAATAAAAAAAACAAAAATGATTGAATTCCATAGGAAATTATCAAATTCTGGAATGAATGGCATTAAATTGGAAATAAAATAAAAAGCATAAACTAAAAAATGGTTTGCTACTCATACGAATAGCTTTTTGCAACAATGCACATATCTATTAATAAAAAAAAAAATATGACAATATAACAATTATATACACACATACATATAACTACATCAGAACTTAGTTTTAGCCAAAATTAATTCTTCACTTGAATCTCTTAATGCATGCAATTATATGAGTAATGGTAACTATATTAAAAAAGAAAATATAAACTTACTTCGTAAAATGGCATAAAAATTCCACTGAAAAAACTGAATGCAAGATAATGATTTATAATAAACAGTACGATGGCGGATATAAAGGAAAACGAATTTACAGTAATATATGGAAAGTCCAGAAGAATTACAAGGTGGACACTCTGGCTTAGAATACCGCATAAAACTAACAGAAATGGAAGATCTTCAAATAGCAGGATAGCCGAGTAAATGATCAATACAAACTGTAAAAGAAAAAATTGTCATTATTGGTAATGAGCATTTTCAAGTAATTATATTATTCTAACATCTTTTTTCTACACAATAATGGATTATTAGAAACAAATAAAATCTTCCTAATACTCAGTCGAGATTATAGCAACATAACACAAATTTTAATTATAAAACATCAATCTTGAATCAATACAAAAGATTTTTTCATTTGATTTTATAAAAAAGCTGATGTTGACAGGTACTACATGATCACATAACCTATCATAATAAACATAATGGAAAAATTGAAAAATAGCAAAAAGTTTTTAATAAATACTCCCCAAATAATTATTTACATTTTAAAAGATTTTTAAGTCTTCCCCAATGTTATAGTTAGTTTATCTGTAATTATTTCAATATCATTACCCATAAAACTCAGCATTTATTGAAATTGGATGACAATAAGTGCAAAAGAAAAAAATAATGAGAACATGGTTACATTACCATGAGATAGAATGAGTAAGGATTTTCTAAAATTACACCAAAACATTTAAATTGTCAACATACTGAGAAACTTGCTCATTTATTGATTCAATTTTATCACAATCTCAACATCATTTAATGATATAAATTTATTTCCCATAAACTTTGCCCAATTAACCTTATGGCATCAATAGTTAAAAATAAACTTTGCCTAAAAAAAAATGTATAATAATATTTTAATTTTAGAGATACAACTTCATACAAAATTTTGAATCACTTCAACAATCGATCTCACGGTATGAATTTTAATTTCAAACTACGACCTTCGGGAAACTCATAAAAATTGCTTCATTTAATCAGCTTTCCAACGAAATACCCAACTTTGCGAAGCTAGTCTAATTTCGAAGAGATATTGAGGTTGGGATGTCAAAAAATGTTAGATACCTACTACAACAATACGAGTACCTAGTATTTCTTTTGTTCTGGTTTTGTTATCTTGCACTTTGGTTTTTTTTTTCCAAAAATTTTTCTTAAGTGGGCTACTACTGCAAAAGCAAGGTTTTGTTCTAAATTGTTTTTATCGTTTATCCTACAATTTTACTATTTATTTAATGGGTGAATATAGTAGTTAAAAATTGAAGTGGAATCAAACACTGCAATGGCTGCCCATTTACCGGATTGTGACAGCCACTTTCATCCCTCAAAAAAAAAAAAAAAAAATGCTGGACAAGCAATATAAACCATTCAAAACAAAAAACACTGTTTTGGAGTAGTTACCCACCTTAAAAAAATGTTGGAAAAAAAAACTGACATACAAGATAACTAAACCAGAACAAAAAAATAAATACTAGGCACTCGTATTGTTGTGGGTATCTAACGTTTTATGACCACTCTACCTCAAAATATTGTCGAAATTAGACTAGCTTCGCTAAGTTGGGTATACTGTTGGAAAGCTAACGAAATAATGCAACATTTTTGAATTCCCCAAGGCCGTAGCTTGAAAATTCTTTGTGTGAGATTCTACCTAGTATTTCTGAAAATCATTTGTTTTTACTTGTTTACTTCGCTTTGGCTGCTATGATCGCCTGACAAAGCCATATTTTTCTATAAATTGGTTGCTATCTTGTAGGAAATTCACCATAGATTGGTGAATAAAAAATATAGAAAATTGGTAGAATCACAGAAAAATGGTAACAAGTCGAGAAATGTTCAGTTACAGTAGAGAAATTCGGACTTCTATTGGAAAAAAACGTGGTTTGCTTGAATATTAAAAAAAATAATCTCGAAAATGGATTGAGATAAGAAGTTGTGGTTGGCAGCACTGAACTACCTTTTGATAGACTATCCCTCCCTCAATTACTGGCATTTTCTCCTGGGACACCCTTCATGGCCAAAATATGATGTGTATTTTAAGGCCATTTTATAAATAGTTTCAAAATCAGGCAGTAAATCTATCTGATAATGTTGAAAAACTTTAATTATACTAGTTGTCTTTCATACTAAAAATTAAAAAATGCTATAAAGACTCATTATAATAGAATAACACTCACAATTGATAACCATCTTATAACTTTTTTGGTTATTTCCGTGTTTTCTTCAACAAGCTCGGCTAAATAATAAAGTCCAGAGGCTGAAAAAAAAAAAAAATTATTCGTAAAAATAATTTTATAATTGTTTCAATAATTTACTGGTAAATGCAATTTTTCAAAATCTATTAGTTTTTTCAAATATTAATATTTAGCATAAATGTACACATATTTATTGCTCAACAACTTTGAAATAATTTATGCTTAGTTTGGAATAATACCATTAATTTCAGAAATTAGGGATGAAATGTGGAATTAGGACTTCATAAATAGTTGAATAAATATATCAAAAGGACTAAAGCCCTAAAAGAGAGAAGTCCTACTGAATCAGTTCCTGCCTTATTGGTGGTTGGTATAATCAATTGTTTAGGTTTTAGCCATACATAATACTCACAACCTTGAAAAAAAATAACAAAAAAGTAGGTAACTCAATAATTAATTGAGTGCTAATAGTACATACTGGCTTAGAGAACAAATTTTATAATATTATTATAACTTTAACTGCTTCCACACCATGAAACATTCCAGGCTTTGAATTGTGGTGATAGTGAGGATTAAAAATTGAACTTAACAAAATCAACCACTTTCCATGCACTGGTAAAATTCAGCACCTAAATAACTATATGTTATTTATTTATTTAAAAAAATAAATAAAATAAGGAGAAAATGAATGACGAAAAGCAGCAACAGAAAATTACAATATTTAAATAATAATGACACAAATCCAAGGCTTCTTTCAAAATTAAAATATTAAGCAATGATAACAAGGTTATAATGCAATATACCTAAGACTGGTTCATAAAATAAAACATTCTAAATAAAAATTCTTAAACAAATAATAGTTTAATCAAATTTATTAATTATTAAATACAGCTTAAATTGATTTATTGTTATAAATTGTCCAAAAACCAAATATCAATAATAAACAATATTTTACTGAAGAAAAAAAAAGAAATTAATATACTTTGACGTTCAGAAGCAGTTGGCTACGAACATAGAACCATTTATTTAGTAGTTAGCCACTTTGCCAAATGGCTATCATTGATGTTAAAAATGAATGGTAGACATACCATCATTTGCTCCTTCCTCTATTCAAAGTGTACCATTTTGCTCTCTTTTTTCAGGATAAAGATCAAGGATTAAGAATGATTAATTATGTTTAAATGAGTACTCACTGAAGAAAGTTATAATAAATCCACGGACAATTCTCTAGTAGCCACTTTCTCTGCTGGAAGTTTTCGGCTTATAAAGCGAAGTCCGTGGTGCCCTGCTGATGTCCCTAAATGTGGGGTATCCACAAGTGGAGCACAAAAAAAAAAAAGAGTAAATTGGACATATCTGATGGATGTAAGTGGTGATCTGCTGCAGGATCCCTTGAAGTTATTCTTGCTTGACATGTGCCGTCCTGAAAGTGTCCCAGATGTGGGAATGCATAAGTGCAACACAAACAAGAATAAAATTGGCTCATAAGTCCAGCACAAACAAGAATAAAATTGGCTCAGAAGTCCAGAACAAACAATAATAAAATTGGCTAAGCCAATGTCCACAACCAAAAAAAAAAAGAAGGTATTTGTACAAAAGTGAAAGTTTAGGTTACACGTTTTTTTTAAATTTTATTTTCACAAAAGTTAGCCACAGCATGAATAAAACAATGCTATCAACATCATGTTAGAAGGATCTACTTTGGTATTTATAATGATGGATACTGCTATATTTCTGGAAAACTGCTTTTCTAAGGCAGGTGGAGGTTCCAGATACCCCATTTACTTATTTTAGTTGTTGAATATACTCTGCATTCGCATCGGTTCCAGAAGAGAATCGATTATTCAAACTGGATATTAACTTAAAAGGCTAGAGACCACAGACCCCCCTGCTATGGTCACTAGTTTGGGATATTATAAATACCATTGGAGATCCTTTCCAAGGGTGTCGCGTTTACCAATTTACTTAATTAAACTGTATGATGGTATTGAATAGAATAATAGCTTTTGATAGAAAATCTTATTTTATTTAAGAGAATATTATTAATTAAACTGTTGGTTCACTAATTTACAACCTAAATTCCTCTCAATATAAAAGAACCCTTGACTATAATATATGTATTTGAGAATACTGGGACAACTTGCTTATTTAAAATATTACTCTGGTGCCACATAACATTAGACAGTAATGTGCACATTTCCCAGGGCTTACCTCGGCTACTGGGCGGGTCCACAGGTGGCGGATAGTGGAATAATCTGTAGATATACAGCTTAGCTGTGAATAAAGGTTATTCCAAATAAGCAGCACCGGACCAGAGGTTAGGAGAGGATAACTCCGACAGAAAAGCAAAGGGTAGTCTGGACTCTAAGCTATAGTGGAAGCAATCAGGCTCGGGGACGAAAACCCCTAAGCAAAATGACCTGGCCCTCCAGGTTGGGGGTTGAGCGCAGGGCTAACAACCCTACCTCGGAAAAGAAACATTGTTGCGAAACCTAAGAACAATAATAAACTGGATGGAAAACCTGGCTATGGAAAACGGAAATTGGATACGGACCTAAAAATTGCTATATGGAATGTAAGGACGATGCTACAACCAGGAAAAATGACGGAAGGGACAGAACAAATTACAAAATTCAAAATAGATGTAGTTGCGCTACAGGAAATAAGATGGAGAAGCCAAGGAAGATTAGATAAACAAGAGTATTAACTACTGTACAGTGGAGCAGAAGAAAGAACCGGCAGGTATGGGATGGGATTTATAATTTCAAAGCGATTGAGAAATAGATTTTTACAATTCGAGCCTTTTTGTGATAGAATATGCAAGATACGGCTAAAAGGTAAATTTAGAAATATCACAATTATGTCTGCCTATGCTCCCACAGAGGATAGTAATGATGATGAAAAGATAGAATTCTATCAAAAACTCGAAAGAGTTTACCAGATTATCCCAAAGTATGATATAAAAATTGTATTGGGAGATTTACATGCCCAAATTGGAAAAGAGGATTTTATTAATGTAACTGCATAATGTAACAAACAAGAATGGTGAATTCCTATGTCAATATGCAGAATCAAACAATATGATTATAAAGAGCACGTGATTCCCTCATAAGGACATACATAAGGGGACTTGGAAGGCACCTAACGGTGCAATAACTCAAATAGACTATGTCCTGATTTCTAAAAGACACAGCTCTTCAATAATGGATGTTAAATCTGTACGCGGTCCTGATTGTGACTCTGATCATTATATGGTTAGAGTCAAACTTAGGGAACGACTCACAAAAGTCAAACTTGGAAACCATAATAGGAAACGATAGAACTTGGAGACACTAAAAGATCCGAGCAAAGTCGCTGAATTGAAGGACGTAATGGAGGAAAAAATGGAAGAGAAACTGAAAGAAGATGGAGAGGGAGAAGAGGAAGAAGAAGGAATAGAAAAGAAATGGAATAGGCTAAAAAACATAATGATCAAATCAGCGGAGGAGGTAGTTGGTATGCAAGATAGGAGTAGAGGAGCAGAGTGGTTTGATGACGAATGTTTAGAAATATTAAAGAAAAGAAACGGCAACGTTCCACTAGTATGGACAAAGTGTGGCAGCATATCAAGCAAGCCGTAGGGATGCTAAAAAACTTATCCGTATGAAGAAAAGAGAGTTCATGAAAAAGAAAATAGAAAAAATTGAGGAATTACATACAAATAATGAAACCAGAAAATTCTATGGAGCTATAAGGTATATGAATTGCGTATTTCAAACAAAAGTGGACACCTGCAAAGATAGGAATGGTAACATAATCGAAGGGAAAAAACCTGGTGATTGACAAATGGGCCGAGCATTTCGGCGAATTACTTAACTAGAATAAAAATGATGAAATTAATGCTGGGGTATTGTTACCTAACGTTAATGACATTGAGCCACATGATATGGATGAGGTAACTAAAGCAATTCAGAATTTAAAAAATAATAAAGCATCAAGCGAAGATTTATTAATAGCTGAATTCTTTAAAAGCAGTAGTGAGAATATGCTCACACACCTATATAATTTGGTCTTGGACATATGGATGAATGAAAGCATGCCTCAAGAGTGGGGAACTAGTTTGATTTACCCCATCTTTAAAAAAGGAGATAAGTTATAATGTAAAAATTACAGAGGAATATCGCTCGTAGGTGTAGCATACAAAATACTCTCGAATATTATCTCAAAAAAACTTAATTTCTTTGCTGAAAGCATTCTAGCAGAATATCAATGCGGGTTTCGAAAAGGAAAAGGAACAGTGGATCAAATTTTTACTATGAAGCAAATGTTAGAGAAATGTTGGGAGCATAAAACTACCCTTCATATTCTTTTCATCGACTATCGCCAAGCTTTTGACAGCATTAATAGGGCCAACTTAATTAGAGTACTAATAGATACAATATAACATGCCAAAAAAGTTAATAAGATTGATACAGATGACTAAGCAATAGCAATGCCAGAGTGCTTGTCAGTGGTAATATAAGTCGTTCTTTTTCAAAATCAACCGGTGTGGATAAGGCAGGGAGATGCCTTATCCGCCACTCTGTTTAATCCAGCATTACATAAAGTAGTAAATAGTATAACTATACATGGAAATATAATATATTCCAGCAGTCAAATATGTGCATATACGGACGATATAGGTCTTGTGGCTAGAAGTGTTCAAACTCTTACTGAAATTTTCAATAACCTCAATACTGAGAGTAAGAATATGGGCCTTGAAATAAATGATTCGAAAACCAAATATAGGTGCATTGCTCCAGATAATTTAAGATTTACCCATAATCTTGTGGTGGAAGGGCATGTTTTTAAAAACATTGATTCCTTTACCTACCTGGGGTCAGAATTAAATAATGAAAATAAAATGATAACAGAAGTACAAAAAAGAATTATGGCCGCCAACCGTGCAGTTTTTGCAAACTTAAAGTGTTTTAAATCATCATTGCTCTCAAAGAAAACCAAAGTAAGGTTATACATAACTTTAATTAGGCCTATTTTTACATATGCTGCTGAAACGTGGATGTTTACTACCACCCTCACAAATGCATTAAGAATCTTCGAGACAAAAATACTTAAGAAAATATTTGGCCCGCTCTTCGATGAATTAATTCAAGAATGGAGAATAAAAACAAATAATAAGCTCCACACGTTATACAACAATACAGATATTGTGAGCTTTATAAAATCCCGCCGAATCGAATGGTTAGGGCATGTTCTAAGAATGCCGATAGAATGCCAAAAAAGATACTCCAAAGCAGAATTGATGGGACCAGAAGAAGAGGAAGACCTAGGAGAAGATGGATGGATGATGTGCAGGATGACCTCAAACGGTTGGGAGTAACAAACTGGAAGGAAAAGGCTAATGATAGGAATATCTGGAGGACTATTGTTCAGGAAGCCAAGGCCCACCCCGGGCTGTAGAGCTACGCAGTAAGTAATGTGCACATCTGAACTATGACTAATGTGGACTATCACTTATCTTAGTGTTGCCTTAGCCGCTCGATACTGGTCACTTCGTCGCTCGAAGGTCTGCTCTTCTCTCCCGCCAGGCTCACGGACTCCGTCTCGGATGGACTGCTCAGCTGGACCCTCTGCTTCTACACTTAGCATCTTCCTCTTCTCCCTTCTAGCAAGAACTCCTTTGAACATCACTCTTCTACCTTCTACCTAGAACTCCCCTTCCATCTGTCTCCTCTGTCTGTTCTCTCACTTTCCCCTTCTCCTTCTTGAAAGATACATTTTGTCCCCACTCTCCTTTTGGACTTGGGGGGGGGGGGTGTCACTTTCAGCGGCATTGAGTGCTTTGTAAAATTTCTTCTATTGTTCTTGGGCAGTAGGTTTTATTATAACTTTTCAACCGGGCCTATCTTTTATTTTTATCTTTATGACGGTTTGTAATCTCGACCTGGTCCCCCAACCCTCCAGGTATAGACCTCCAGGATCCCGAGCCCGCTGTTTCTTTGTGTGAAAAAAAAAAATTAGATTAATATTAATATTGCTAAACCGTGTGGCATCTCTTTAATTTATCCCTTATTTGATTACTATTATTTAATCTGAATTATTTCCTTCAGTCCCTGTACTTTTATATACATTATTGTTATAGCATATATATATACATAACAATCTACTATGCATATTAATAGTTACAAATGCTGTAGTAAAAATAATTGTTGATTCAATTATTGAATGAGCAATTAAATAATGCCATTCTAATTTAAGATCAAATAAAATAAATCACAGTAGACAGTCAACAGAAGTAACTATCCTATTCTTAAACATAAGAGAGTGTAAAACATCAACCATGTCTAAATTCAAATCCAGGATAAATGTGTTTTAAAACATTTAAAAGGAGTAGTGCAAGACCCTAAAATAAGGTAAACAGCCTCTTAAATGACTCCTGCTTCTCCTCTAATAGGTGAGAAAGATAAACAAGGATTTGTTAGACACATCACAATGCTAAAGACAGTTATCAGTTTTAGAGATTTTGTTAAATAAAGCCGATATTCTTGCCTAACATAACCTTGGTATATTGCAAAAATATAAAGCATATCATTGAAAAATTAGTGCTGAATGTCAGTTTTTAAATTAAGAATTAAAATACAAAATCAATGTTTAAAGTAAAAGTTAATTATGATAGGAATAAAAAAAAAAATAATTTATACATTAAATGTAATTTTGGGATACCTTATTCCCAAGCCGTTTGTAAATTACTTGATAAATACGATACTACTTAATGTTAGCCAAGATTTCTGTAAGCAGTTAGGTTTTCTTTAAAGTAAAACAAGCATTTATGATATAAAGCAGGGATTCTCAGACTTTAAGTCACTGCGTACTACTTCCACTTTTCTGATTGCGGGTGTACCACTACCTGATCTTATAATATTAGTATTAAAGATTTGTCTTCATAAAAAAAATACAAACTGATTTATAAAAGTTTTTATAACAAACAAAACAATATATACTACAGTAAATCTCCTTAAAAAAATAATAAAATGATAATAAACTTCAAAAATCCAAAATCAAAAGTTTATCAGTTTCACATAACAGTAACAGAAAGAAAATGGGAAATCAATCGATATTCTGTAAATAAAAGTGTTCACATCAAAAATAAGAAATTTGAACATTGTGGAGAAAAGCATAAATAATTTTAAGCTGGAAGGATGTTTATTTACCATCAGAGCATCAATGGTAGAGTTGAAGGACCTCAATTTGATTCTTAAGTTCTCTTAAACATTGAGGGCTTTTATCTTTACTACAGTACAATCGCAGATAATTTTTAATCAATAGTAGATCATGGTTAATCATCTTATGATTGATTTATTTAATAATAATTTTTTTTAAAACTTTATCACTCATAGAATGTATTAAAAAGATAATTTTATCCATGACTATTTTTGCATGTTCACGCGCCACCTAGAACGTCCTTATGTACCACCATCCGGGAAACCTTGATTTTAAGATTTAAGTTCACTGACTATTATGGAGGTGAATATAACATATATGAAAAAAAAGCTACAACTAAACACAATCAGAACATTTGGATCATTGGCCACATTAAAATAGAATGGTTAATTAATCACAATTTACTATTATAAACAATGAGTGGTTTGATTGTAAAGTCTATGGATTTAAGTAATATGAAATGAAACTGCTGTATAATGGCATTTGAAATAAACTGTTGCAAGATAAATTCAGATAATGGATTGAAAAAGAAACAAGAAAAATGAATTAAAACATATCAATGTTAGCTTTATACTTATTAGAAAATAATGCTAAAACAATATGTAAATTACGGTAACATAACTATGTATATTATATACAATACTCATAACAATCAATCCATCATGAAACTTATTCCTAACATGACCAAGCTGGATTGTTTAGCCTTTATATTGTTTAGTCATTATTTTCAATGTATTCAAAGAAGCAAATTTATCTTTTTAATTATTGATAACAAATTGTATTACCTACCATCCACTCACAAACCGATTAGATTCAGTTTCAGAAAAAGTGAATTTTAATCAAAACTTAGGTCGACTAGAGCATATATAAAATTTATATATTTTTATTTCATTCAATCCACAATAATAAGAAAATAATAATTCAATGACAATGGCTAATACTATAAAATCTTCAATATAATGAGTACTATAGAATCTTTGCATAATATGTAAACATTAAACTTGAAAACGTAATAAATACTTACCAATTGCAACAAGCAAAAACAACATTTGAACTACTATTCCGAACCAGCTCAAAATGGATAAAACCCACATCTTAAGGTTGTAAATTAAATTTAACTTCAACACAAAAGTGGCTACGCTCACAAAAATTTAAATTTGCAGTTAAACAACTTCAGCACTACCGCGACAACGAATATCTAACTACCGGTAAAAACTAGAGATCGACCGAAAATTATAATAGTAAAAAATTGTCCAAATTTACGTCATAGGAGGAAGTTCAGTTCAAGGTACATTTGAAAGTATTTAAGCGTGCATAAAAATGTGTTAATATACAATCATATAAATGATATAATATTTATTAGTTAAAAGAACTTTTCTAGAAGTCGAAATTACTTGAAGTAAGTCATATATATATATAGATATAGTTGACCGTAGATATAATGTTAAGAAGTTGGTCGGGGGGTACGGTCTATAAAGAGCACACTAATAATTTGAACTTAATTTTATTGTGTGCCGACGTTTAGGGCCAAGCGTCAGTTGGCGCTTGGCTCTACGCCTCTCTCCCCAGATGATGGCCTAAAATTTTGGCCGAAAAGTCGGCGCACAATAAAAATAAGTTTAACTTATGAGTGTGTTCTTGATTGACCGCACCTTCCTTCTAAATTCTTCTTTAAAATAAATCATATAAGATTGACTTCATTGCGTGCACCATCAACAGGGATTACTTGAACACAGAACGTTTATGCTTGCTTTCTTTGGCTTCGATTTTTGCCCGGTTGTGCACAGGATCCCCAAGCTGCCGCAAGCTTGTCTCACTTAAGAAACTATGCATAAGTAAGTGATCGTATAGCTGTGTCAATGAGCCCACATTTTATCAGGTCTCATCCAATTCACTCGCAAATTCCACTGAGGGGAAGATATTTATCCTCACCTTGGAAATATCAAACTTTAAGTATTGACTTGACACAAAGGAACGACCAACACTTCGCAATAGACCCCTGAGTATAGTTAGAAAGTATTTCTACTAAAATTATAGAAATGATAACATGCTGAAAATGATAACAAATAATCTTCAAACCTATTCCACGAAAAAGAAATATGGTAACTAATCTTAGTAACCAAAGAAACTGAGCCTATTGCCAAAGTCCAGGACAACTGGTGTTTATTTCAGAAATACAAATGGGGTATAGAAACCTTGTGTAGGAGCCACAATTTATATTATACCCTGTTATATCACCATCATGATCACTGTTTCTAAGTACGTGGATAGAATGTATATTCCGCCAGCGTATAGCACAACCGGGCCAAGTCTTACTAAATCCAACTCTCACTGCAACTACCACGTTATTACCTATTTATTATCCAGACTTGAAAATTCTTTATTACCGAATGAAATTTAATATTTTTTGGCTCTGAAGCCGGATTTTCTCGCTCTCCAAATCACGTGTTTGGTTGACAATCGTGGTTGTCCTTGAGGATTTTGATAGCACTCGTCCGTCATTTCTCGCAAATTTCTAACAAAAATAATAATAATGTTTGAGAATGAATCTTGTTTGTGGCAAATGAGTTAAATAGATTATCACGATCGAAATAAAAAGGAGACTGTGTACAGGCTGTTCGAAAAATGCAAAGATAATATTGCAGAAAAATTGAGGTATTCGTAGCTCCAAGAATCTTAGCGTTGCAATGAGTCTTTCGTAGGGGTGGACCTCCATCCTGGCTAAGCCACCTGGCTTACCTCGCAACTGTATCTTCTTTGGCTATAAAAGGGGCGACCAATGCAAGAGTATGTAAATAAGTATCATTATCCCTCATAAAATAATTGTGGAATTCTTTTGGGAAATTTTTGTTAAATATGTTTGCTGAGTCATTTACCTTGAACCTTAATAGCCTTTGGTGATTACACAGTCAAAAGACACTTTAGTTAATAGTTAATTTATTCATTGAACTGAAAGTACAACACACAAATCGAATATATGAACATGTTGGGAGGTAATAACTCGTACCAACGTTGCTCAATTAGGGACAAAAACTCTCTATCAGATATCCTATCAATTATTTCTGACAACTTTTTGGTTCATTGATTAGATATTTGATAGAAAATATCATCATCCATTCATGCCATGTGACTGTGAAACCAAGAGAAACACAGAACTAGTGTGTTGACCTAGACGAAATCCTCAAGTTCTTATTTTGGCGGATTTACTTGAGGAAAATCCTATTTGTTTATGGGCAAAGATTCGGTAGGAAAAATCCCGGAGGCTTTTTCTTTGAGGATTTCCTTAGGACTTTTTCTGCGCGTGTATGGTGGTCTTAAGGGTATAAAAATAACGGAACGGCGAGGTAAGAGTATAGAGGCACGATAAGCCACTTAGAAAGACATGTTCCATGTATTCCGTCGGGGGTGCACAAAACGGGGAGGCAAGGGTGACTGCGTACTAGAGGGGGCCATGGAGGTTTTTTTTTCAGAAAGGATCCAACTATTTCTGTCTCTTTCGCTCTTAGAGGTACTCATCTCCTACCAGACCCGATGTTTACCTTTACACCTCTCCAAACTCCACGCCACCACATTTGCTGTCACTCGTTTCCCTTTATTAATTAATTTTCGGAATAGATATTGAAAAATTAATTATAGTTATTTACTCCAAAAAAAACAATTTGAGATCAGACTTGTTCCGAACACCATAATAGGTTTATCCTCGATTTATGTTGGAGGAAAGAGGTGAACGAATTTCCTGGAGTTAAAGGTACGTTAATAAATATTTTTATATGGAGTGATTTCATAATGTGATTTCATAACAGTAATTAATTACCATTAAATTATTTGAATACTTTAAATAATTGTATTTCAATCCATATTGATGCGAACAATCGCCTTTTTGGATAATTAATTTAAAAAATCAACTTTTGTAATCGAACAAGAAAAAAAATTATATCCCCCCTCAAACATTTACCTATCTTTAAGTGTTTATTAAAAGGTTTGGAGAGAAATGTGTTTTGAATGAATTAATTTCTTACCTGAATATGATCACAAATGTTTTTTTCAGCTAAAATCGACCACGCGTGACAATTTTTAAAAAAAAAGGATTTATGTAATTCGTCAGTACAACCATTTAGTAAGTATTCAAATGTCGGTACACTCATACTCACATAATTGAAAAATCGCTCGGGAAATGTATAATTGCTAAAAATAAATGGTGATATTCTCCTAATTGTGGCACTGCACATTCAAGGATGAATATAATTGGTAAAGTGAATAAAACTATTTATTTCTCTAAAAACTAAGTAGGTGCTCTGGTTCGATGTGAATAAATAGAAGTTACACAATGAAGTACTTAAATACTCTATTATTATTACTAATTTAAACCGACTTTCGTTCAAAACTAATTTACTTTATTATTATTTACCAATTTTTTAATAATTATTTTACTAATGTTTGGAGCACGTGCTCCGCAAATATGGACGGCTTATTGATTCGGAGTACCTGCTCACCTTTATTTGGTGTATGCATGCAATGCATGCTATGTGAGCAGGTGCTCAATAAAATTTTGAGTCTACGAAAGAATAGATCGGATTTTAAATAATACCTAATTAAAACAGTAATAATTCCGATGAATATGAATGTTAGAATTGAATAGAAAGGAGTTAGTTGGCAGAAATGGCGCTGGAGAGTGGTAGTGCGGCGACCTTCGGATAAGTTCGGCCCGAGCCAGTGATAAGGCATCCCGATTGTTAAATTATACTCCAAATTATTTTCTGGCGCGCCCATTGGCTTAGAAACAGTACGCCCTTACGGAGTATCCAATCCAAGACCCTTCATGGGTTTAAGTGGTACAGGATTCCTTTTTTTTTTATGGGTTAGGTTAGGTTATGTTTCTTATGGACACTCAAGAGCTTAGGTCTTTAGTGTTCTTCTTAAGTATTTTTTTAACATTTCTCTGTATGTGTTTTATTAAACAGATTGTTCTGTTTTTTTAAGGCATTCAATTATTTTTCTTATGTTGGTGCTGTATAACCCAGTTTAGTTTGGAGTTTTCTTTCCATCTCTAAATTGTGGAAATATTTGTCATGTTGCGGGCAGTCTTCTGAAATGTGGCCAATCATGTGCTGCACATTGCAATTACGCAGTTTGGAGGTGGAGTTTTATCAATAAGGAAACCGTGAACAAGTCGTATGTGACCAGTCCTCATTCTAATTAGGGATTGATAAATTATTTGCCACTTCTATAATTTTGTTTTTATTGAAAACTAGTTTCGAATGTTATACATTCATCTTCAGTTTTAAAAACACAAAAATTCAAAAATCAGGAATTCAAAGTACAGTTTGTTGTTATTATACATACTAAATTAAGTGTAATATCAATTAGTATTATAAAACATCCATGAATTATGAATTTAATTAAGACAAGAAATCAAATACATGTTGGTACTCACCAAGGTTTGAATGGATTATATCAAACAGAAAAGTTTGTACTGGTTTCTTCTCGCATTGTCCTAACGATGAACGAAAGGTAGGTGGGATGTTTTTAGGTAAATGGTTTAAGGGTCAGGGTTTTTCCAGCAATGCCGGTGAGTAATTGTTTTTTCTGTTATTGATGGGTATAAATTTAAAATTGGACTGTTGGAGATATTTATTGATCTGGATTGGATTTAAAGGATTTTATTATTTCAAGTACTTCATATATATTTAATTTGAGGCTGTTTTCAACGTGATGTATTAATTTAACTCCTGAATGATTAATTTATGGTTTTTTTTCATTTAAATGAATTGCAAAGTTGGAATTCTCTGTCTTATTATTATATGCATGTAAATATACTATATGCCGTAAGTTGGAATAAATACATAATGTTTCGGGATGGGCCTGTCTTCGGGGGTTGTTGAATAGATATCATTAATTGTCTTTTTTGTATATATTTTTTTTTAATATGATTAATACTGGTTTTATTGTACCCGTTATTTTTTGCTATGGAATATATTATTTCAATTTCTTTATTTTAATTATTTTTGTTTAATGGTACGTCAAAAGACGGTAAATCATGCCATTAAAGACTGCGAGTTTATGTGCTATCGATCTCCTAGCTTCATTGTTTATAACGACATCCGTGTGGGTGGGTCTCCGGTAATTCCAAATTCATGATGTTTGTTTTTTAATGAGATTTATAAACCTAAAAAGTTTATGGTTTTGTTTTTTTTCAGTTCTACTGTGAATTTAATCGAGGGGTGAATTTTGTTTATTTCCTTTAAGAAATTATTTATTTGTCTTGTCTTACCAGACCATAGGCATATGTCATCCACATACCGATACCAGTATATCATATGTTGAGCTAATTGAGAATTTTTGTCGTCAAGAATTTTTTGTTCTGATTTTTCCATAAATAAATCTGCCAGAAGGGGTGAGAGAGGGGAGGCCATCTGTAATCTTTCTTCCTGTTTGAAGAATTTTCCATAAAATTGAAAACAATTATGGTTTGCACAAATAGATATCAAATTGTAAAAATCTAGTTTTTCAAGCGGTGATAGATTCGATCAGAAGATTAACTGTTCTAAAATTTCTATTGTTTCTGGTGGTGGGATACTTACGAAAACATTTGTCACGTCGAATGATATTAATTTCGCTTTAAATACGGAATTATTATGTTTTTAATTTTGTTGACTAACGCCATAGAGTTCTTTACCGTGTGTTGTGGAGAAAATGAGGTTTTTGTTTTGAATACATTGTTTAATTAATTGGCAAGTTTATATTTGAACAAATGAATTACATTAAGGAGCGAACAGAGATTGAAAAATATTTTAGGATTTTATTAATTATTGAAGAGGTAAGTGACAAAACTTGTTATGTAACATCAGAGAAATTTTTTCTTGGTAAAGACGTAGATGCCCTCAGTTCTCATCATCTTAGCGCTTTATGTTTGTAATGCTCAGCTGTCTCCGGAACGCCGTTTAAGGGGCATAGGAGATCAATATGTATGGTATTTGACAAGGTACCTGTCTGAAGTTATGTAGAGAGAAAAGGCTTTCACATCCTCCAGCGTAACCTCCAGGCCTATGTTCCCCACACAAGGTTCTTCCTCCTCCAAGGGTTCTTGATCTGGATTATCAGGCTGAAGGCCAGATAAGTCGAAATCCAGTTTCGCCTAAAGGTCCTTGTCGACGATATCCTATTCTGCAGTCACAGTTTCTTGACCAGGTTTTGGTAAACCTACAAGTCACCAGCTTCAGCAATACAGGGAAATTAGTGGTTAATTGTTCAAGATCGTTTCCGGTTCCCTTCCAATCATACTCTTCGCACGTTTCTCCATCACTTGCTATTGCTAAACCTGGTGATTCAACGAATCTGAGTTGGTTCAACGAGGGTGCAGTCCTCTCACTTTAATCATATGCAAGGGCCTTCGCAGGAATTTCTTCTAGGAGACCAGCCCCAGAGAAATATAACTGATATATCTGAAATATAGACATTTTACGTAATTTCGCCTTTATTCAAGACAATGTTTGAACATTGCTAGCAAATTTGGCTATGTTGCGGATTTTTAGAGTAGAATTCCACAAATTATCACCGATTTCAAAAAAAAATGTTTAAGTCGGACGAGGATATGTGTTTTGTAAATTTCTGGAACAGAATTCAACTCTTTATAATTTTAACCATTTTAAGAAAACTTAAAAAAAAATCGGACGAAAATTGTATCTGTTTGGAGCCGAATTCGGCTGGTTATAATGACTCTTATCCAAGAAAATTTATGAAAAATGGACGAAGATTTACGTGTTCTAAAGGTTCTAATAATATTTTGCTTTAATGTCGCCCGTTTCAAGAGAATTTTTAAAAAGCGGATGAAAAGTTGGATATTTTAAGGATTTATGGAACAGAATTCAGCTTGATATATTTGTCATAATCAGAGGCGAATAGTCAAGGTTTTGAACCTTTCAAGAGTAGAGTTTAGCTCATTATATTGTATCCCTTTCCAAGAAAATTTTTGAAAATCTGAAGTGAATTCGACTGTTGTCTGGAGCAGAATTCAGCTCGTTTTAATTTGTGGCTTTCATGCTACGTTTTTCATTATCGTATTTCAGCACATCTTTGCCAATGATGTAGAAGTTCATGTGAGAGCTGTTTGGTTCCCTGAGGATATCGTTTCTGCTGGGCAAAAATGTTTACTAATTTTTCTGTTTGTTAAAATAGTTGATTTTTTAATAACATCATTGGTCTGTTTTAGTTGATGCTAAATTTTCCATTATAACTGAAAGTTAGTAGCGGCTTTCAAAAGGCATCACAAGATCCTAAAACTCTACTAATATTGATAAATTTAAAACCATTAGAATGAACAATTTTAAAAATTAAGTTCAAGTTTTGTAGTAAGAACATCCATTTATATTGATCAAAGAGGACGAAATTATCTCATAGCTACTTACATCATGTAAGAACATGATATGCTTTTAATAAGTTTGGCTGTGCGTGCATTGGGGAGTATGATGAACATTATCGCTTTCTAGTCGACTATTTTTTTTTTTTTTTTTTTTTTAACTGAAATCAAACAACTGAGAGATCAAGTAGATAAATTTTTCGGGGCTCTACTTCTTCAGATATACCAAATATTAATGCGTGTTTTATGTATTTTTATGCGTATTCCATGAAGTTTAATATCGTGTATGGTCATAACTAACGCAACCATGGACAGTTTTTATATAAATCGGACTTGAAGAGCCTTAAATCGCGTTTTGACCACTTTTTGAGAATTAGGCCTCATTTTCTGCGGGTTATAGCATGGTTGATAGTAGAGAAATATTTGATGGACATAAAGTGTAAAATATTTTGTCTACTTTAATTTGATAGAGAATGGTTTTGTTTCCAAGATTTAGATGGAAAACCAAGGTTTCGGGCAAAATATCTGTCAGAAAACCTCAGGTTTAAGTTCAGAGACCCAAAGAACTACAATATACCAAAAGTTTCGTCTACCACAAACCTTTTCCTTTTTCTGTTATAGTTTATCTGGACCACCACTTATATAATTTTAGTTTTAGTGTACTTTTTTCTATTTCTTGTTCCAAAAACCGCCCCCCCCCCGTGGAAAATCCCCAAAAAGGCCACTTTTAGCCTCCCCCCCCAAAGAATTTTTATGATGCAACTTACATCGTAACCACTCCCAATCTGTGGAATACATATTTTAATTTTTTAAAATTCAATTTAATGATTTTTATAGCTTTTTTTGATAAGATCCCTCAGCTCATTGATGTATATTGTTGTGCAGTCTGATAATAAGTAAAAATGATTGAAAACAAATGAAAGAGAATAAATAATATAATATAAAAAATCATTACACTCAATTTTTCTCAGATTCAAATTTTTGTAACATATAAAGGTGCGTTCACACCTATGAAAATAAAATAGTTATGTATGCAGTTCCTAAATCCTGTAAATATATTTTATTATATATATATATATATATATATATATATATATATATATATATATATATATATATATATATATAATAAAGTGGGAGTTTGTAATAAATTCTGGAGAAGCCGCCATTTCTCCATGGTTCTCGAAATTTCGCACAAGAACATCAAAGACTAAAAGTGACTAAGGAATAATATATCTATAAAATTATTTTAATACAAAAATATAATAATTTAATATGTATTTACTATAATTATTTCGTAAGAAAAAGTGAACGCATCGACGAAAATTTCGAAGAAGAACTGAAAGACGTGAAACACGACGAAAACATTATGAATTAACAGGTTCAAGCAGATATTTAAACTTAAAAATGGTATAGGAAAGAAGGCGGTGGGGACAAGAGATCTATTCGGTAAAAGGCGGGAAGTCTGACCTAACCCTACATGACTATTCCAAGTGAAAAGGATCCATCGGTTTGAGTATTTAATTGGGCATGCGGAGTGGGTGAAAGTATAGTCTGGTCTGAAAATCTAGACCTCTTAACGGTCCTCAGTAGCAATTCCAAAGGTTTACCGAAAAAAGTTCAATAGGATCAGCTTTATACAGTTAATGATGCTGATTGGACCCAGATCATGAGAGATCATTCTATACCAACTAATGGAAATTTCAAATCTTGGTCCATTGTTTACTTAGGAAGAACTGAGAGTGATAAGTTGTTGAAATTTAATCATCGATTAAAAGAGAGTAAAGAAATCTCTAAAGATATGGATTCGTGGAATACGAAATTAACAATCATTAATAACATTTGAAGGCAGGGTTTTTCGAATCGAAACTATCTATTTTGTAGATAATAGGACATGATACTGATAGCAGCTAATGATACTGACTAGACCCAGAGCATGGGATATCAACAAGAGAAAATTTCAAATCTTGGTCCTTTATTTATTTAGAAAGAACTGAGAGTGAAGTTAACAGCTTAATTCACACCCTTACAAAAGCAGCAGTTTAAACTTTTGGTTCCCTACACCAAGATTAACTGAAGTTATAAATGACATGGCGAATTTTTCTTGAAGCATTGGATTTTATGGATTCCAAGCACAATTCTCAATTAATACTTTGTTTTGTACCAAACAGCAGAGCTGACAGGTATGCAGCCATAGAAATAAAATGTGTAGCTAGAGCAGTCCCCACCCAAGTTGTACTGGTAAAACACTTTAATTCCAAAAATCTGTTGACGATTTCTATCAAAATAACATTGGAGTAATTTGTAGACTTGGTGGCATCCCTTGCAAAACAATGAATCCACTCAAAGGTTAAATGGTGGTGTGATAAAACTAATGGCTGTCAACATGCTTCCCGAAAAGGTATGTAATATGGAGTAATGGTGGCTTCATTGAATTCTTCTTTTTCAAGATACTACTCATTTGTGACAGCCCATTCACGTGGAAAAGTAATAAACTATTCGCTAAAAAGGAAATAATGAGGGTAGCATTCCTTTTATGAAAATACGTTATCAAGGTGGAGTAGGAGATTGCCAAAAATTCACGTTAATAATGGGGTAGATTCTCAGTCACCATTCAACACTGAACGAACCTGTTTAGTTTAACCAAACTAAAAACACAACCCACACTAGTTCACTAGTTAAGAACCGCCAACCCTAAAACAGACAGGAGAAACACTGATCAATTGAAACAGTTGTTTCTCTTTTATTTAAATGTTTATTGCAATCACACAGTAGAAACAATCACAATGGCGACTCCAACGAAACAGTTTAGATCATCATTATTCCTAGCTTCACGCCCTTCTAATCAGTGTTGCCACATAGTCCGCATATTCTCAATCTCTAAGACCACCCCTGCCCCTCTCACAATAAGTTGTATATAAATATACTTGGTCGTTACAAAAGTCTTTGTGCATCAATCCATTACTGAGATGAAAGCCTCCATTTTAATATCTATTCGACTCTAATCTAAACCATTTATAAATCGTTTATTACTTTAACTAATCCTTTATTCAGTTGTGTCTATAAACTGTCTCTGACTTTCATTCTATTTTATAATTTTTTCGAAAATGGATGAAAAAATTGTCATTCTTGGTCTTCTGAGGCATAGCAGGGAAAAAGAACTAAGTACGTAGGCAGCAGGCGAGGTAATTTGTGTGGTGGAAGGTGAAAACCTGGTGCTCCGTAGCACAGCAGCGTTTTTGCTCTTACGTTCACGCTTACTAAAAAAAAAACTCATACTCGTAAATGGATTTTATTGGTAGGGAAACCTCCTTCTACACTTTGCACAGTATGAGATTGGTATTTTCTGGTCAATGGCGCATTTTTTGAAAAACTTAGAAAACAATCAGAATGTCAAATCATGATGTGATGAGTTTATCGCCTCGATAACCAAAGACTGGTATCACTACTAAGTTCAACTTCTGACGGAAAGATGGCTTAAAGTATTTGATGATGATGGCCTATATTTTGAAGAATAGATTTCATACTGAAATTTAAATAAAACTCATTTTATGCACAAAAACTTTTGTAACAATCTAGTCTATATGTATATATAAATATATATATATATATATATATATATATATATATATATATATATATATATATCAGTAATATACATATGTAATTCTGCGATTTAGAAAGAATACGACCGTAAAAGTTTGCTAAAACAAAATAGTTTATTCAGTAACTTTTAATACAATTAAATTGTTATTAATTCCAAACAATACAAAATATACAAGCTTACCTAGAACAAAATAGAATTGTATACGAGTCTTTTACTCCCTAAATCACTATAATATATTTTACTAACAAGTTTGCTGATTAGTATAACCTTCATTTATAACAAAAGCCAATAAACATCTGTTCAATTTAATTTAAAAGTAAACGATCTGAATTAATAATTAATCTTGTTTATTTATTGTTAATTTACACCTCCGGTGGTCGGAGGCTCATTTCCTACAGGAAACGAGTAAGGCACTAACTTACAACTATGAAAATAGTTTTTAGCTCTGTGTTTTTATCGCATTCTATTTCATAAATGCTTGAAGAAATGCGTCGTTTAATATAAAAGGGACCCTTTCTGAATGCATCCAGTTTATTCCTGTTTAATTTAGCGCCGTTTGTTATATATACAAAATCACCTTCTTTAAATTCGTGAATTTTTCTGTTTTTATCTATTCGATTCTTATTTTTTTTTTTTTTTTTTTAATTCTGGAATTTTCAAGCGCTTCCTGGCGATCCTTTATTAAATCAGAGCCTCGTTCCAATTCGGTCGGTACTATTTCTGATCTAATATCATGTAAGAGGTAAGCAGGTGAGAATTTAGTCGTTCCATGAGTAGTTCTGTTATATTCCTCAACACAACTCAGCAACCTTATTCCAGGGCACGCTAGAATCACTCTCATTCAATCGGCAGCGTATTCTGTTTACCAAAGTTTGGTTTAAACATTTGTTTAAACCATTAGATTGTGGGTTATCCACTGTAGTGAAAAGCAACTCGATCTTCTTGTTGTCTAAGAACATTTTAATATTTTTTTTAATTGTAAGCTCCATACTGGTCCACTAGTAACACCTTGATATTATTTTCCTCTGTCAGTGGATTAAGAAGTTTGATAACATCTTTCGCATCCTGACTTCTCGATGTTCTAATCCACGCGTATCGAGAAAAATGGTCTACTAGTAAATTAATGTATTTTTTTACTGACCCGTTACCGGCGAATCCTCCAACTGTGTCAATGGACATGATGTGGAACGGGTATTCTGCTAGACCCAATTTCGATAGCATCCCCATTGCTCTTCCTGTTCTAGTCTTGTTTTTAATACATATCTCACAGGACTTGCAATATTGATTTATAAGTTCATCCATGTTTTTAAAATAGTAAAATTGTCTCAATTTCTCAGCGATTTGACTAGTACCAATATGACCATGACAGATGAATTTTTTTAATCATATCGAGCCCAAATTTTTCAGATCCATAAATCCGCTTTCTGTTATTTAACACCTTGAAACTAATGTTACCGTCTCTTAAAACTTTCTTTGATATTTCAATTTCATCTTTAATTGTGTTTTGATTCTTCATGATGTCATCTAATTGAACCATATTGATCACCTTTAAACAATCGTCGTCGTTCTCAAAACATTCTAAAACTGGGTTCCTCGATAATGTGTCCGCTTCTACATTATCTTTGCCTTGTTTATAAATTACTTTGTAATTATAGTGGGATAAATACAACATTAAGTCTCCTAAAGCCTCATCAATTCTTGATTTTGCTTTTAGATTAATCAGTGCTTTATGATCTGATGTTACTGTGAAAGATTTCCTATTAAATAATGTTGCCAATATATAATGGCTTCCTTTATAGCTAGACACTCTAAATACATTATCTCTTTTTTCATCTGGCTTGGTGTAAACTTTTTTGAAAAGTAAGCCACTGGATGTAACATTCCATTTGCTTGAACTTGTTTTAAAACTGCTCCCAGTCCTGATCGGTTTGCATCCACGACTATTACTGTACACTACTGCAATACACGACTATACTTGGTGAACATAAGTATCGTTTAACCTCTTCAAAACAAATTTCGCAATCATCTGTCCAAACAAATTCTTCATTCTTCTTCAACAAATTATGTAAGGGGGCTAATCGTTGGGTACAATGGTCAACAAATTTGTGATAGAAATTAATCTTTTCTAATATCTGGCGAACCATTTTTCTTGTTGTTGGACGTTTAAATTCCCTAATTGCAACAAGATTATCATTAATCGGTCGAACTTTACCATTTTCTATCACATGCCCAAGATACTTTATAGATCGCGTAGCAAAGTTAAATTTAAGTAATTTTAATTTAATTCCCTCTTTCTTGATTGTTTCAAAAACATTCGAAAATATTCCTCAAAAGACTTCGAAAATATCAAAATGTCATCTATATAATTAACACAAAAATTTCCAAAATTATGTTTACGTAAGATACCTGATAACACCCGTTGAAAAATTGCTGGTGAATTTTTATATCCGAAGGGGAGTACTTTCCATTGCCACTGGCCTATCTGTGTTATGAAATCTGTCTTCTTCCTGTCCTTTACTCGAACTGGTATAGACCAAAAAGCCGAGTTAATGTCCAATGCCGAGAACCAACTGCAGTCGCCAACATTCACAACCAGATCGTCAATTCTAGGGAATGGCTGAGGTTCGGTAACCATTAGTTTATTTAATTCTCGGAAATCAACACATAATCCAGTTCTTCTTCCATCTTAAAAGCTAAGGTTACAGGGGATGCGAATGGAGAACTCGATTCTTCTATTAAATCATTCTCCAACAGTTTTGAAATTTGTAAATCTATCTCCTCTTGGTCTGGGAATGAACATCTATAAGGTTTTTTTGAAATGTACCTGTCTTCTTTTAGTTTAATTGTAGCTTCGCTATTTCCCATTGAACCAACATCAAATTTATTAATAGCAAAACACATATTGTATGCATCTAATAAACCAATTATTTTGTGTTTTTTATCGTTCTCTAAATGATCCAATTATTCTTCAACTGGATTTTTACCAGAAAATGTTTCAATTTTCCCAATTTTACATTCATGCTGTTCAAATCGGTTAGTTTATTACCCACTCTCTGTTTAATTCGCAAGTTTTCATCCTGAATAAATTTGAAGTTTTTTATTGCATCCAAACCAAGCAAAAAATCGTACTAAAGTTATTATTTTTTATGACAAATAGGTCCAATTTATCTTCTATTTCTCCAATTTTTAAATGTAAGTTAGCCCGGCCTTTACAAAAATTCATACCACTTATAGTCTTTAGGATACTTTTGTTGGCATACAATTTTGATTTGAGTAGACCGACACGATTTTCATTAACTAAAGAGCAGGTAGAGCCATTATCATAAACGGTTTTAACTAGTTAATGTTTTTCCACAATTACTTTAACTTTAATTAATGTACATTGTGTTAATCTTCCCGGGCTAATTAGTTTTTTGTATTTCTATCATTATTTTGCATTTCAATCCGTAAATCTTCATTTTTATTGTTCTCATCTTCTTCGGTCAAATTGATCCAGTGTTTGGATTGTGTTGCTTTGTTTTCGCATATTTGTGGTGAATGAAAGCGATTTTTATAACCTAATTTTACGCATATTGGACAAGATATTCTTTCCGAGTCCATTGGTTTTCTTGTTGTATTATTTCTGCATATTTCTGGTGGATAGAAACGATTTTTTAACCTAATGCTTCGCATATTCTGCAAGGTTTTCTTTCTGAATTATTTAATTTTCATATCTCAATTTCAGTCTTCGTTTTATCATCGTTTTGTTTTTCATCTATTTTTTTTAATCATGTATGAGTCATTAAACCTTTTTAGTTCTTTCACTAGGTCATTCAGACTCTCAATTTTTTCTCTAAGCTATCTTGAACTTCCAGAGGCAGGTTATAAGCTATTTGATAGATTCTAAACATTTCTGGCATATTTTTGGCAGCTTCCAGAAGTAAACGTTCTTTTATAAATACAAAGTCAATCAATGAACCAAATACATATTTGTAATTAGACGCCAAGCGAATAGAGATCCAATTTTTCTTACCGTATACTAATAAAAACGAATTTTTCCAATTTTCCCAGTCCGTCAATGGTATCTTAATGAGATTTGCACTGTACCATTCTTTTACATTCCCTTCTATAAATAATTTTAAAGTTTCTACCCTCATGCCATCAACAATTTGAAATCTATTGCATTCTTTCTCAAATGAAGAAATCCAGGTTAGAGCTTCTTGTTTTTCATTAAATTTGCTGAACAAAAATTGTTGTTCAATTTCACTTAACGGTACTTGATTAGTAGTTGAAATCCGATTCTCTAATTCCCTGATTCGTTTAATTAAAAAAATTGCATTAGTTTTGCTTTCCTCTAAAGCAGTACTTAATGCACCAGCCTCATTTTGATTATATTCTTCAAAATACTGATCCCGGATACAAACATTTTCGTCCTCGTCTAAATATTCTTTTTGCAATTCGAGTTTAAATGAAATAGCAATTTTTCTATAACCATCTACCTTCGTGATGGATTTAGAACTGTTTAACACAGTTTTATTTGACAGTAGTTCCTTATGCTGATCCAAACTCTTTAGTTCATCAGGTATCAAAAACCAAACTATTTTGTCCAAAGATAAGGCAATTAATTGTTATTCATTTTCTCCTTCCTTTACTAAATGGATGTGCAATTTCCTTCGTGGATCCATACTACAGAACGTATACAATTAGTAATTCTGCGATTTAGAAGGAGTACGACCGTAAACGTTTGCTAAAACTTCTTCTTCTTCATCTTCCTCATCTGTGCCTCTCAGAGTGGAGGTGCCCCAGTCCAAGTCAGCCAGGCATCACGATCCCGAGCCAGCGCTCTCATGGAGTTCAGACTCTTTCCCCTTTTCTGTCCTATGAGAGATGGTAATAACAGTCTGAGTCTTCCTCGAGGGCGACGTCCAGTGGGCCTGGCTTCAAAAAACATTCGTGGATCTCGGTCTTCATTCCTTCGGCATAGATGACCGAACCATTTTAGCTGCCTCTTTTCGACAGTGTCCCTCAAGGCGGGTACTCCAAGGTCTCCACGTATCCGCTCATTTCTGACCTGATCTCTCCTTGTACGGCCTGCCACTCTCCGGAGGTACTTCATTTCAGCGGCTGTAGCTCTACTCCAGTGCCTGTCGATGGACCCAGCTTTCACTGTCATAAAGAAGGGTAGGTAAGTAGATAGCTTTGAATATGTGTATTTTTACACTATTTCTATCTCCCCTTTTCTCACTGCAAAGCTGCATAATATATATTATTTGCTTTTTTGATCGTGTTGGAAAGCTCTTGGTCAATTTTTCCATTTGTGCTGAGCACAATCCCAAGATAAGTATAGTCCTCTACTGTTTCCAATACCTCCTCCTTGCAGCGAACTATCACTTCTTCTTCCTCACGACTAATGTGCATTACCTTACTTTTCTTTGCATTCAGTACCATGCCCTTTCTTTCCAACTCGGCTTCCCACTCAATGGCAGCTTGCTCGAGGTTTTCATGGTAATCAGCAATAAGGACAATATCGTCTGCAAAAATTAGAACTTGGGCCAGTATTTTCCTCATATTCCACTTTCCCACGACTGTCCGTGTCGTCCTCCGCTTGCATATTTTTAAAATTTCATCCATGAATATGGTGAAAAGCAGAGGACTAAGGCTGTCACCTTGTTTAACTCCTTTATTTATGTTAAAAGTGCTGGATTCTGTTCCGTTTATTCTAACTATGCCTCTGGAGTCGTGGTAGGTAGATTTTATTGCACCAATCAATTCCTTGGGCACATTTTTAGCAACTACAGCTGCCCCTATTTCTTTTCTCGGAACCGAATCAAAGGCTGCCTTTATATCGAGAAATGCGAGGTAAATGCTCTTCCCTCTGTCCCATGACTTCTCAATAATTGACCTGAGCGAGAAGATGTGGTCTTGCGTCTGGTGGTGGGGTCTAAATGCTAAAACAAAATAGTTTATTCAGTAACTTTTAATACAATCAATTAAATTGTTATTATTTCCCAACAAAACAAAATATACAAGCTTACCTAAAACAAAATAGAATTGTATACGAGTCTTTTCACTAAGTTACAATGCTCCCGGTCCCGGGTTCGAGACCGGCTGTGGCAGATAATTATTTATTCTGTTATCAGCCGTGGATCGACTCTGTGGGATCGGGAGACCCTCCTGGGGACCACCCAGCCTCTACAAAATGGGTACCCTTAATTGGGGGAAAAAACTGGCGGTTGAGCGTGGTCTCGGCCAAATCACCTCCTTGCACAACCGTTGGCCTAGAGACAGTACGGTCCTTAACAAGTACTGAACCCAAAACCCTTCATGGGTTGTAGTGGTACAGGTTTTTTTTATACGAGTCTTTTACTCCCTAAATCACTATAATATATTTTACTAACAAGTTTGCTGATTAGCATAACCTTCATTTATAACAAAAGTCAATAAACAGATGTTCAATGTCAAAAGTAAACGATCTGAATTAATAATTAACCTTGTTAATTATTAATTTACACATATACATATATATTATTGTATATAGTATACATGAATTATATTATTGTGCATATGTACATTATTTGTATAATTTTTTTTTAATGGCACAACAACCTGTTTTGCGAGTCTGTGCCTTTCCAAGGGCCCGATGTAGTGCTGCCAGGAGCAAACGCAGTATTTTTTTGGGGGGAGGGGATTTAATAAGAAGAAGACAAGTAATCACTTAAGTGTCTATAATCGCCAAATTGGACGTCAATTTTAAGGATAAGAGTGAAAATTTCAAAAGTTATTAAAAATACAAAACTCGTGTTGGAATGAAAATCGTATTTTTTCAAAAATGTTGGTGGAAGAGGGATATATTCTCCTATTATCTTCCCCTTGCATATGCATATGTGTGCTGCAGTTAAAATTACTTACTAAAAGTAAGGCGACTTAGCGGACATACCGTTTCTTGGCAGCGGATAAAAGCATTAAATTTGGTATGGTTCCTTAGGGTATTCTAATAAATGTTAGTTTAGGAACTTTCGGGAATTTCCCCAAAAAAATATTGAATTAACAATTTAGGTTCTTAATTGAATAATTTTTTTTTCTTCAAATTTTCGCTCATTTTTCATTCTGACTTTACGTTTACTAGTTTCCTAGATATTTTTTTTTTAAACGAACTTTTTTCCTCCGAAATAAGAGAAATCACCATGTTCTGAATTTATTCAGGCAAATTTCTTGAAAACTGCTCTTCCTAAGAAAATAATTACTAGACACGAAACTATGAAACTAGCTCTAATTAGAGTGATAATAGACATTTTTACATCTAATATTTTCCGAGATAGTTTTAAAAAAAAAAATTATTTTCAGAAAACCGACAAATCACCATTTTCTGAAATTATTTTGGCAAATATGATGAAAGCTGTTCTTCCTACGAATATTCCAGGCGCGATAGAGTAAATATAATCATTTTTTGAAATAAATTGCCGGGGCACTTTCTTAACGTGATAATTAGGAAAAAAATAGTAGAAACAAATTTTATATGTTTTAGATAAAATCGGTGTGTAGTAGTATGGTGACAAAAATTCATAAAGGTGTCGAAAAATTGTTTTTATTCACGTTTAAGATGTGAAAAAACATTGTTTAAGAAAAATAGTACCTAATAGAATTTAAAAATACGGGAAAAATCAATTCTAAACAATTGAAGTCGGTCAACAACTTTTCACAAAAAAAAATTAAAAATCGAGAAATTTATCCATTTTTGGTCATTTTTATTATACAGGGCATTTAATTATCGCAGGAACTTGTTGTTGGGCTTAAATTGTGGCTTTTGTTACTGTCTATCTATGATAAAAAAATTATGCAAAAATAACAATAACTTTTCCCGGAAATTGAGAGAATGTAAAAACTGGTGATCTCGAAAAAAGATTTGAACAAAGGCTAAAATGGTTCAAGAGCCATTTTTCAAACCGTTATTTGTTCCCAAGGAGTTTCTCTACAATCCTATTTTCATGAAATATATCTAAGATTCGATTAAATACCTAAATAACGGCTTTGAACATATGACTGTTTATCGCAACGGCCTAGTAAAAGTGAGGTAGCGAAAGGGAAGTAAAGAGGGTGGGGGAAGGATGTAGAGGGATAGAGAGATAGCCTTCCCCCGTCCTCATCACTTCCTCCCCGCTACCTCACCATTACTGGGCCATTGTAAACAATTAGGTATTTCAAATCAACATACTTAATAAAAATTTGCTTTATTTCCATGTGATGTCCCTCGAATAATTTTCCAAAAGTGGATATATTGACTTTTGATATAAAATTCCATAATTCATTCGACCAAAATGTCAATCTAAAAAATGATAATTGTACAGGACATTCTTAACTAATAAAAAACAAAAGGGATATAACGATTAGGAAATTCATTCAAGAGAAGTTATATCAATGTAAGCTCACTTACATTTTATTTCTCATACGTGGTGAGTAACATTTAATTGATTGGTTGGCATACTTAACAGAGTCTCAATCTCTAGGACCACCGCATATAAATATACGTATACTAGGCCGTCACAAAAGTCTTAGTGCATCGTTCACGCTTAGTAAAATAATATCTCGTAAATGGAAGGTGTTGGCGTCTTTGCCTACCCTCCTTCCACTCGTTGCAGTGCCTGAGAATGACATTTTCTGGTCAATGGTGTATTTTTTGAAAGGCGTGGAACTTCAAAAACAATGAGGATGCCAAATCAGGATGTGAGGAGTTTTTTGCCTCGATGACCAAGGACTGGAATCACCACCAAACTCAACTTCTGGCAGAAAGATGGGTAAAAGTAATTGACGATGATGACCTATATTTTGAAAAATAATTTTAATGTATAGATTTTATTCTGAAATTTCAATAAAACTCATTTTCTGCACAAAGACTTTGGCAAAGACCTAGTATCCATGTGTAAATGTATACTTTTGCTTTTAACGGCACAACTACCCGTTTAGCGAGTTTGGATCTCTCCAAGGACCCGGTCGTGTAATACGAGGCGCGAACGCAGAATTGTTCTTCGGGGGAAATTTAGTAAGAAGACAAATAATCACTTAAGTGCCAATTTGGGCGTGTTTTAAGGATAAAAATGAAAATTGGATCAAAAGTTATCATTAAAAATACAAAACTTGTGTTGGTAGGTATGAAAATCCTATTTTTTCAAAAATGTCGGGGGAGGATATATTCCCCTGATCTCCTCTTCCTGCTTACGCCACTGCGTGCTGCAGCTTTAGTGTGGTGACTTAGCGAAAATACCGTTACTTGGCGACGGATAAAATCACCAAATTTGGTATGAAGGTACCTAAGGGTATACTAATAAATGCTCGCCAAGGAGCCCACGGGTTATTCCAAAAAAAATATGAAAACAAAATTTTATTCAATAAAAAACCTAAAATGTTCGCTCATTTTTCACTCCCTCTTTTCGTTTATTAGTTCTCGAGATAATGTTTTTCAAAAAATTTATTTCCGAAAACGATAAATCATGGTTTCGTTGATTTTTTTGGCTACTATCACGGAAACTGTTCTTCCTACGAAGATAATCATTATAAATTACTTTATGGTGTATTTAACTAGCTCAAATTTGAGTGGTAATAGACATCTGCACGTCAAATAGTTCCATGGATAAAGTGAGATATATCAATTTTATTTTCAATAAACCAGCAAATCATCATTTTTTAAGAACTATCTTGGCAAATCTCATGAAAACTAATCTTTCTAAGAATATAATCATTAGAAATAGTTTATGATGCATATAACTAGTTCTAATTTGAGTGGTAATAGACGTGTCTGCTAGTTCTTGAGATATCTAACTTTTCAAAAGATATGACTCAGTCAAAATCGTGTACAAAGTGTTTTGTTTTTTTAAACATTATTTCGGGAACTATCTTAAGTGTCTATTGCCCCTCAAATAAGAGCTACTTAAATGCACCATAAAGCATTCATTATTGTTGTAGGAAAAACAGTTTCTATGATATTTACCAAAATTAATTAACGAAACGGTGATTTTTCGTTTTTGGAATAAATTAATTTTTTTGAAAAACATCTCGAAAACTATTATACGTACAAATGGCTATTACTACTCACGTTGGAACTAGTTAAATACATAATAAAGTATGTGTATATACGTATGTAAAAACAAATTTTTTTTTGTACTTCCGGGATAAATTCCAGATAACAAGGTTGATATTCGTAATCAGCATACTAAAAAAATATTAATGCGCAAATTTTCAGAACTCCAACATTTTCATCCGAGATCCCTTTCTTGACCGCAGTAGACTAATACCTCTATAACCGCTCCTTCAGAATTCGGTGTGGTGCTCAATCTTCCAACTAAATAAAATTCCTAACATCGAAATAAAACAGTCTAGTGTTCGTGTTTTTATAAATTTTTAATTGACAAAGTATTTCAATGTAGTTTATTGACATATTTTTAAATGAAATTTGCCAAACATCTGACTGTTTCTATGGATATGTATTCGTATCATATAATAAGTATGGTCCTGATGATGGGGCAGAACTCCAAAACGTAGATAATTTGTTGATGTGTGTCAATAAAAATTGGGAAGACTTCCCTTTTCACTATCCTTTTACTGCTTAAAATCATAGTCTTCCATTCAGAAATATTCACCACAAATTATTTATTTCTGGTAAAAAATTGAGGTAATAAAGTTGAAATTCGTAATCAGCACCCCAAAAAAACATAAATGAACAAATTTTCAGAACTTCTCCAAAATTTTCTTCCAAGACACTTTTCTGGACTATAACCTAGAGTACAGGAATGGCAACAATAGAACACAGAATAACATTCTATTATTCTGAACTCTTTGGGGGTGACTGTATCAATCTCTTTTAACTCATACTTCTTGTCAGATGTACAAGCTATCAATCGACCAAGATGTTCAAGGAAAATCCTTTTTTAAAAATAAGTCATAAATTGTAGCAAGAAGCGATACTGAAAGACATTATAAAATGTTACAGAAGTGTAAACAGTCTCATTTCAGGATTAGAATAATAACCCAACAGTCTAATTTTAGGTACATAAATATTCAAATTTAAATAATTATAAACTGAAACATTAATTGGAGATTTTTTACTGGTATATATTTATTGGTCTATTTTAAATTATAAATGAGGATTGGATTTATATGTAATAAAAAAACAAAATATTTCAGTTAATGTATACTTATGTTTTTCAATATATGTAACAAATTAAAAAGTTTACTAGTAAATTTTATTAATAAAATAAAAAAAAATGTTTTTATGTCTCAATAAATGTATGCTTTGGAGAAGTTCTGAAAATTCTGTTATTCTGTACTCTTTGGGGGCAACTTTATCAATCTTTTACTTTTAACCTAGGAGGATAGAAGAGAAACTATTTACTGAATGCCAACATTTCGCTACACATTGCAGGACCTCTTCAGGGCTATAAAGAACAAGATACAATGAAAATGAAAATATTTTCGAAGTATACAGAATGACATTAAAAATGGTATAAAAAATAATAACATATATATAAAAGAAATGAAGAAGTAACATCAGAATAGTATGAAATGAATATTAGAATGAACTAACACAAAATAAAGGAATATAGTAAAACTAAATAGAACAAACAAAAATTATGGTAAACATGTAAAGATAGGAAATAAACAGAGGTAAAAGTAAGAGAAAAGGCACATGGTTGAAGTAAATAGAAAATTAACAGGGTAGGATAAAATAAATAGGAAATTAATAGGGTAGGGTAAAATAAATAGGAAATTAATAGGATAGGAACAGTCTGTAGTAAAAATTACTGTTTTTTTAATAAGCTCAAAATATATCTATAGGTGAGGGGGTAAAAGAAAGGCATCTGTATGGTTGGTTGTGAAGAGTTGGAAGGAAGGACAGTTCTATGGTTTTTACAATAGTATATAAGTTTCTGTATGTTAGGTAGGAAGCTTTCAAACAGCTGTTAAAATGTAAAAATCCTTTTCAAAATTTAGGGCTTGTAGAACCGAGTAAGGACAAACCAGTAATTTTAATATTTCAAAGGATCCAATGCAAATTTCTGATTAAATATCAACACCCTTTCATACCATTTCGTGCATTGGGGAAGCAATTTGGCATGGTTAGCGATCATTTTCCTATAAAACGTGTATGCCCTAGAAATGCTTTGAATTATGACCTAAGGTATTGGTTAATTTATACTTCACCTGTGAGAGGCGTACCTTTGAGCATTCTTTTTATGCCTAGAAACAAACTTATGCATTTTCCTTTAGAATAACTGAGTGAATATTAAAGGTTACTTCTCACATAAATAAATAATATAATACAGGAGTTAATTTGTACTCTAACATAGCTATTTTGCAATAATTTAAAACTATAAAATATTTTTTTTTCTTTAACAAAGGGTGTGTCGTGGAAAAATAAAATGAACTTATTTCATTGTTTTAAATATAATATTATTATTCTGTTTTAGATTTCTGTAAAATAAATTTATTTCTTGTGTTCAATAACATGTTTTTATTTTCTACTCTGGATAGGTTGGTAAACTATAAAAATAACACGCCCTGTTTGCTTAGTAGGAGTAGGAAAGGATGATAAACACCAATAAAAAAATAAAATAAAAAAGGAGTCAAGAGACCTTTCTGGGGCATCCCAGCCTCTACAAAGTGTGTAACTTGTCCTTCATTGGATTGGGGGAAAAACTTGGTGGTTGAGCATGAATGCTGATATCACATCCTTAACCATTACCATTGACCAAGAAACAATGCATCCTTACCAAGTACTGAACCAAGACCCTTCATGAATTGTAGTATCACAAGTTTTATATTTACTTGTAAGCATTTATAGTTAAAAACAGAACAGCACAAATTATCTACCATGATAATAGCTCACAGAATATGATAGCCCCTTAAGGAAACAAAAAGAAGACACTGTTGCCAGGATAAGACATGAAGATCAAAATTGTCACTTATAAACTAACGTACTACCTACCTAATTACAATTGAACCAATTTGGAATAATAGTATATAACTTCTCTTCTTCTTCCTCCATAGTGCCTCTCAGTGTGGAGGTGCCTCAGTCCAAGCATGCCAGGCCTCCCGATACCTTGCCAGCGCTTTCATGGCATTTATCTGCTTGTCTCTCTTCTGGCCTATTCTAGAAATGTGTTCAGTCCATTGCATTCTAGGTCGCCCTCTTGGGCGTTTCCCCATGGGTATGGCTTCAAAGAATTTTCGAGGGTCACGGTTCTCATCCATCTGGCAAAGGTGTCCAAACCATCGAAGTTGTATTTTTTCAAGAGTATCTTTCAAGGAAGCAACTCCGAGATCTTCTCGTGCCCGCTTGTTTTTAATGCGATCTCTCCTTGTTCGACCAACTACTGTTTGGAGATATTTCATTTCAGCAGCTGTTATTCTGCTTAGGTGCTTGTCTAGAGGTATCCAGCTTTCACTTCCATATAATAGAGCAGGCAGGTAAACGGCTTTAAAAATGTGTACTTTAACATTTTTCTCTACCTCCCTTTTACCTATCAATGTGTTACAGAGGTGGTAGTAGATAGAATTTGCCTTCTTTATTCTATTGGAGATCTCCTGGTCCAACCTTCCATTCCTGCAGATCACTGTCCCTAGGTAAGTGAAGTCATCCACCATTTCCATTACTTCACCTTTGCAGCGTATTTCAACAACTTCCTGTTCCCTGCCTATATGCATTGCTTTGCTCTTTCCGACATTGATGGTCATTCCTTTCCTTTCCAGCTCTGCCTCCCATTCCATTACGGCCTGCTGCAATCGGGCTTCTGAATCCGCTATGAGAACAATATCATCTGCAAACACCATCACTTGCGCCAGGATTGTCCTCATATTCCATTTGCCTACAACAGTGCAAGCTGTCCTTCGTTTGCACATCTTCAAAATTTAATCCATATATATATAATGAATAAGAGAGGACTTAAGCTATCTCCTTGCTTCACACATTTCTTCATTCCAAATATATCTGACTCTCTTCCGTTGATTCTAATTATACCTTTGGAGTTATGGTATGTGGACTTGACAGCATCTATTAATCCTTGTGGGATATTCTTGGCGGAGAGGGCATTCCATAATTCTTGTCTAGGAACAGAGTCAAAGGCAGCCTTCAGGTCTAGGTATGCCAAGAAAACACTCTTATCTCGATCCCAAGTCTTGTCTATGATAGTTCTCAGAGAGTAAATGAGATCTTGGGTTTGGCATTGTGGTCGGAATGCACATTGCTCCTCTTCCAAATCCTTCTCTACAAGCATCCTCAGTTTCTTTTCTAATATTGAAGTGTATAACTTGAATACAACCTGAGATAGGCAGATAGGTCTATAGTTCCCACATTTGCTTGCACTTCCTTTTTTATGAATAGGGATAATTATATTATATTCCCATTCTTTAGGGATAGCTTTTTCGGTATATATTTTCTGAAAAAGATACTGTAATGCTTTTAACAGTTCCACTTCACCAAATTTGATTAATTCGGGAGCTATACCGTCTTTGCCAGCTGCCTTACCAAGTCTTAACTTTTCCATTGCAGCTTCTATCTCTTCTTCCCAGATCACTTCATTGTGTTCCTCCTGAACATTTCCTCTGGTTATTATCTCCTCAGCATTTCCAGAAAAAATCTCTGAGTAATGGCGTCTCAATCTCTCCAAACTATCTTTATCTTTAGTGACCAATCTGCCTCTTTCATCTTTAACATTTCCTATTGCTTTGATTTTCTTTTCTTTCAAAGCTTTCACCCTTTTCCAAAAAACTTTGACGTTTTCTTTGTAGTCATTTTGTAGGCTTTGACCGAATTCTTCCCAGCTCTTTCTTTTGGCCATTCTCACCACCAGCTTTGACTCATTTCTTCTTCGGACATAAAGTTCCCAATTTTCAGGGGTCTTATGTCTGTGGTACTTCTTCCAAGCCTCCTTCTTCCTTGCGGCTGATGCCTTCACCCTTTCATTCCACCACTTGGTTCTTTTGTTATAATAGTATATAACACTTGATGAAAATATAGAAATATATATTCTCACATGTGTATGACAAAAATAAAAATTCAAATTAGATAACAAAAGATATATTTTTCACAAATGTAGATAAATACAAAATGGGACAATATTTTATTGCGTAATATAATATCTCCAAAAGAAAATAATAAATGTATAACAATATAAATATAAATATTTAAATAAAGCTGACAATTACATAATGAGTTTATAAATTTATCTGGTGTCATGAAATTTTATTTGAGCATTTTATTAATATCTTTAGACTGTTTTTTTAATGAACAATCAGCAATTTCTGATTTGTCGATTACTTTTTCGATAAGAACATTTTGTGATGTAATTTCTTCACCCAAGTTATATCCTAAATCTGAAATAAATAAATGATAATTACAAATTAATTAAGTCATTAAAAAAAAATCAGAATACAATCAATATGTAAATAGATAATCTGATAACATAATAAAACAATTAATGAGTATTGGTTTTGTCTATTTCGAATATATTTATTATAAATCTAAAATGAAATAGATCTTAATTTTTAAATTATTATGTAAATTATAATATTTCTGTACCATGGTTAGGACTCAAAGGTTGCAGCCATAAACGTTATTGAAGCCATTAGAAATGTTAAGCAGATAACGAAATATACTAATTTTGATATTTATCTAAATATTTTTCTAATGTTAGATATAGATCATATCAAACGAACATCAGTATTTTGTGATAAGAAAAGTCATATTCTTTTTTGTCATTCCCAAAATGCCAGAGGTTTCTGGTAATGGGTTCTGTTCTTTTTTCAGAGTAGGGGAAAAAAAAAATGTAACAAGAAGAGATATATTACAGTTCAATTTTAAACTTTAAAAAGTATACTTATATGAATTCAAACTATCCAATTGTTTCTTAATGAAAAAATTTAAAAAAAAGAAAAAGATAAACTTTGAGAGTGTAAATAATTTGTGTTTCTTGAAGATTAGGGAATATAATCAAAGTCTTAACCTCGGTACAAAAATATTATAATTGAAAAATTCTATCATTAGATCAATTTCATAAACCACTGCATAAATTCCTGTAGTATCTCAATATTTTATGGTTTATTTACAATATCAGTGGAAGCTTTAATTATTTTATCATTATTTATTAATGTATTCCAAGTCCTAATCCTCTAGGCAACAGAATAATAAAACAAACAAAAAAAAAAGAAAAAAAAAAGAAGCCTAACCTATACATTCAATCAGACATGTTTATAAAATAAGCATAGCTACATGATGAGTAAATAAATGTTTTTAAAAGTAAATCAGTTCAATTTTTCAAGAATTGTTCCTTTATGTTTTTATTTTCTGAGTATTGTTCACATAGAGATTTAACCATTTTTAATTTCACATGACCTTAAAACTAAACCACAGAATAATTAATTATATATTTTATCAAAAAAGTACCTTTCAATCTATGTATACTAGTTAACATCTGATCCAAGTTTTTGTCTATTACATCCTGAGCTTTAGATTCAAGAACAGTATTTTCATCATTATCATATAACCCTCTAATTTTCAAGCCTAAAAACAAAGTTAATTTAAAAAGCTGTAAAAAAGAAAGATAATTAAGATTCTCAGCATGTAGATTTTTAATGGATAATTTGGAATTTATAAATAAACCAGGTATTTTCACAAAAAATTTAATTCCATACAAGGCAGTATATAAGTGATGATGATAACTTTGATTAAGTTAGATTTATAACTACAGACAGGAAAAACAACTTAGCAACATTTTGTTTTATTACGTTGGTGTCACGGAAAGTGACAATGTTGTCATTTATTTTCTGATAGCCCAGTACAGCTTTGATAGTTGAGTAAAACCTGAACAGGCAGTGCTCAGTTTTTGTGCTATTAGCCTCTGAGTAAGTCTCCTTGGAATTAGAGGCCAATTACGTAACAATTCTATTTTAAATACACATGTGTCGACAGAGGAGAAAGAAACAGAATTGAAGGATGCCTAAAATCAGATTCTCTCACCATAATTTCCACATTTTTCCGCATAAAACCATTCACATTAATCCTCAGATGGAGGTATTAGCAACCAGATTGATTGACCATATTCTTATATCTAATCAACATTTCAATAGTGTTAATGATGTTTGATCATATAGAGATATACACCCCAATCACTACATTGTTAACATGAAGTTAAAGCAGCGTATTACAGCAGATATAAAAATGAATGGAAGAGAAGAAGTTCAGGCAAGTAATCTTGATGCATTAGGAGATGAAGAATTATACACAATACAAGCAAAGAAAGATGAACTTGTTCAAAGTATCCCTGATGTGACAGACAAAACTTTTCAAAGCGGCAAATTGGGAGATTGCAGCAGTGCTCCAAGAATTAATATCACAAATTTGGGAAGAAGTGACCCCTAGAGAATGGTCAAAGGGCCAAATAGTGCCAATTTATAAAAGAAAAGGGGACATTATGCAATGTAAGAATCAGGGGAATCAAACTACTCATCCTTGCATAGAAGGCTTTCTCTATTGCACTGTATAATAGAATCATGTTTTATAATAGGGGTGAATTTCGTTTATTTCCTTTAAGAAATTATTTATTTATCTTGTAGTACCAGACTATAGACATATAATGTCATCTACATACCGATACTAGTATATGATATGTAGAGCTAATTGAGAATTGTTTGGGTCAAGAATTTTTTGTTCTAATTGGCCCATAAATAAATCTGCCAGAAGGAGTGAGAGAGGGGAGCCAATTGGTAAGCCTTCATTCTATTTGAAGAATTTTCAAATAAATTCAAAATAATTATAGTTTATGCAAATAGACATCAAATTGTAAAGATCTAGTTTTTCTAGCGGTGATAGATTCGATCGGAAGATTAACTGTTCTAAAATACCCCACAATTAAATTTGCAGTAGAACTGGGAAAAAACAAAACCATAAACTTTTTAGATTTAGAAATCTCAGTAAAAAACAAACATCATGAATTTAGAATTTACCGGAAACCCACCCACACGGATGTCATTATAAACAATGAAGGTAGGAGACCGATAGCAAATAAACTCGCAGTCTTTAATAGCATGATTTACCGTCTTTAGAATGCACCATTAAATGAAAATAATTAAAATAAAGAAATTGAAATAATATATTCCATAGCAAAAAATAACAGGGCCATCCCAAAACATTATGTCTTGATTCCAACTTACGGCCCTATATCCACCAAAGTCAGAAATAAATTGAAAAAACTAGGATTAGACACTACATTTAAAATAGCAAAAATCCAATCCTCATATTTCCCTTCTACTAAAGACAAAATAGACCCTTTCCAAAAAAGCAGAGGATACAAACTAAATTGTAACAATTGTGCAGCCAAATACACGGGAAAAACTAGAAGATCACTAAATCAGAGATCATATACATGCATATAATAATAAGACAGAGAATTCCAACTTTGTAATTCATTTAAATGAAAAAACCCATAAATTAGTCAAAGACTCAGAAGTTAAATTAATACATCACGTTGAAAACAGCCTCAAATTAAATATAGATGAAGCACTTGAAATAATAAAATCCTTCAAATCCTATCCAGATTTTTGCTTAAATGACCAAATAAATATCTGAAATAGTCATATCTTAAATTTATTCCCATCTATAACAGAAAACAAAATTACTCACCGGAATTACTGGAAAAACCCTGACCCTTAAACCGTTTACCTATCAACACCCCACCTTTCTTTCATTACTAGTTCAGTCCGAGAACAAACCAGTACAAACTTTTCTGTTTGATATAACCTACTTAAACCTTGTTGACATGTTTTTGATTTCTTGTCTTAATTAAATTCATAATTCATAAATGTTTTTTTTGTAATACTAATTTATATTACATTTAATTTAATATATATAATAATACCGAACTGTATTTTGAATTGCTTATTTTTGAATTTTTGTGTGCTTTTAGAACTGAAGATGAATGCATAACATTCGAAACTAGTTTTCAATAAAAACAAAATTATAAAAGTGGCAAATAATTTATCAATCAATAATTAGATTGATCCTTCTATACCATCATGCGGATGTCAACTGATATAACATCTTGTACTTTACTTTATAGACACCACACCATTTCATAATAAAGTAGAAAAGTATAAGAACAGGTTAGCCTATGACTTACTACGCCTATGACTAGCACAGTAAAATGTTAAAATACGATAACATTTAAAATAGTTATATTAAAAATAGTAAATAAAATAAGTAATTGAATACAATTATTATTATCTAATGATGATAATTAACCTGCAACCTCTAAAAACGAACATTTCCATTTCTAATTTTACCACTTGTACTTGTACTGTTGTACTTTATTATGAAATAGGGCCCTGCTCTGCGTATGAAACATATTTTATGTGATGCTACTGTCCTAGAAATAGGTAATTCCGTGTAAGAGGGCTCGCCATCGTGATCTATCAGGGAAACGAATGAGAGATCATCCGTTGAAGATTGTGAAAGTTCAACAGAGTCATCAGAGTAAGGCTGAGAGGAAAGTTAAGGCTGTGAATGATGTTCATTTTCAATGCAAGACGTTCTAATATTAAAATTACAATTCTTACAACAATTATAACAGAGGCCGTCGCCTGTATTCACCTCTCCTTGAACTTGAGCTTTTACAATGTTTACTTTCTCTGAGGTCAACTCTCTTGGGCATCCAGGCAGATATTTATAAGATATTTTTGGCATTGAGCACACTTCCTATTATCTCTGAGGGGTTGACTGGAACTGGGATAGTCTGACATTCGAGTGAAAAGCACCACAAAAACGACCGGTACAACTAACAATCGCATAGCTAGAAAACTGAGTATTTAGAGGAAATGGAAGTAGTTTTCAATAAAAACAAAATTATAGAAGTGGCAATTAATTTATCAATCCCTAATAGGATGTTATATAGTTGATATATATTGTTAAAACATTGTTATAATGTTGAAACATGGCATTTAAAATATTTATATTAAAAAGCAATAAATTAAAAAAAAAAAAAATGAATAAAATTATTATTATCTAATAGCGATAACTTGTAACCTCTGAACATGAACCTTTCCACTTGTACTTTATTATGAAATAGGGCCCAGCTAGTGATTCCTTTTGAAGCGAGATTACAATTTTTTTTTTTAAAAAAGAGTATTTTTTATTCCTAAAGGAAACTCTAGCTGTGAAGAACATTTGATACGTACGAAGAAACGTTTTTTTGATAATGAGTTGGATTGAATATGTGTTTTTTCAACTGTAAGTTTTATAGACACTTCAGAACATATCCGATTTTTGGAAACTTGGTTCCTAAGAAGAAGTGAATCAACTATACTAGATAAAATTGGTAAATTTTCAACATCCGAAAAAGATTTAAGAATTTTTACAGGCCTCACATGGGAGAATATTTCCCATTTATCGGAGCTGATGGTATTGATGTGAAATACTGAGTATAGAATAGTTGTCCAGGGATTAGTGACAATTCTAACAAAAATTTGGACAGGTAACTCAAATGTGTTGATAGTATCAATCCTGGAGTTAGAACAGGAACAGCAAATTTCTGATTTCTGCATATGGTTTTTTAAAAGATGTAATACCTCATCGATTCGGAATGTGAATTTCTGATTGAAAACCACATTTCACCAGTGGCAAAGAGTATTCACAGGCCTGACAACACACTAGCCCTAATCTTTGACAGAACAAGAAAAGCTCTAATACTTTCTACAAAAGAAAGTCTTTTTCTGGACAAAAGAAAGTACCACTATGTAAACCTTTCACAGTTTGTACAACTGATGGTTTCCTCAAAGAAATTCCAGGTCCTTTCTATGCCACTGAAAATGATGCCTCAATTATGAAAAAAGTGTTGATTGACCCCCAATGGCTTTTGCAACATTTTGCAAGAGGGAAATTTTTGTTTCATTGATCGCGGTTTCCCTGATGTAGTTTTAGATTTTGCAAAAATTAAATATAATGTTTTAATGCCTGCTTTAAACTCAGGAGTTAAATTAATACATCATGTTAAAAACAGCCTCAAATTAAATGTATATGAAGCACTTGAAATAATAAAATCCAATCCAGATTTTTGCTTAAATGATCAAATAAATATCTGCAATAGTCCTATCTTAAATTTATTCATTTATTAAACAAACTCAGTTGACAACTGAGCAAGCTAACGCTCCCTGCCTGGTCACAAAAGTTTTGTTGGATCGTCGAAGCAGTTCACGGAGTGATTAGAAAAAAAAAGGGCTTCTTCACCATCAGATGCACAATACGATCCTTCCCTCAATAGTACTCCAAGTAAAAGTGGCTTGTTTCTTACACAAAGACTGAGTTCGGACACCAAGAACTTTAGACACCTTGGATAGACTGCCTCAACCACCTTACCAATTACTTGGCAGAACAAGCTTAACATGAGAGATGGGCCAGGAGGCATGTCATATTTCAGCGAATCACGGTATCAGAGATTCCCTATTTTCCAGAAATTACTGAAAGCGACCCTGAAATATTTTTTTTTCAGGGACATATCAGCTGGGGCAGGCTATTTCCTACTTGGTAGAGATGACTAATGAAAATGGTCAGGTCCATATTCAGTACATCAAGATGATTCCGACCATCATTAAGTTCGAAGTCCAACCAATAGAAAAGTTTATCGCTGCTTTGTGGACTACAAGCCCTACTAAGAGGGTTATAATGAGGTAACAGGATATTGCTGCTAACAGACAATGAACAATTGGCTGTAGTTCCATTTTGCAGCCATTGTGTATTATTTGTTTCATGGGAGATATAAATCCAAAATACTGAAACCAGCTGAATTTCTGAAGGATAACTTCAAGAACAGTGACTTCAACCCAGTGATAAATGAAAACAGTGATCTTGATGATTGATTGTGTGGATTCGCAAGTTCAAATACATTAAGATATTGTCTCTTTATATTTAACTAGAAGAAACTCTTTTATTTTGTTAATTTATCGCCACTCTTTACTTTTTCCATATTTCTTTAATCGAAAAATGGGAGAGCCTCCTGACCCTTCCGAACTAACTAGTCCCTTAAGTAAAAAAAGAAAATGAGCTCAGTGTCAAATCAAATTCCCTCCCAACAAAATTATAACTCAAAGCACCGACCTATTTAATAGTAAAAAGAGTAGAGGAAGAGGATTTAAAAAAAAATCTCCCTTTTTTTTTTATTCATAAAGTCATTTAAAATTTGGTAGGAAACATTAAAAACGTAAAAAAGTTAAGAGATGGGTCTCTATTAATTCAAACAATAAATGGACAACAATGCAATAAGCTTTTATTATATACACAACTCCTCACAATACACTGAACTATAGCAAAGGCGTGATCCATTATTTTGATTTCCAATACATGGAAATAGAATAAATTAAAAAAGAGCTAACCCCAATTATTAAAAACATAGTAAGAATTAAATAAAAAAAATAATGGAAATGAAATATTATCACATAACTATATAATAATCTTCCCGACTCGTAAACCTCCAAACACACAACAGATTGGATATGGAACAATTAGTGTTCAACCTTATCCTTTACGATGCTTTAATTGTTTGGGGTTTTCTCACCCTATGACACAATTAAAAAAAGAAACTGTGTGTATCCAGTGCGGTCAGGATAACAAGGAGAAAATATTAGGTGCAACCTACAGGCTAGATGCATACACTGTAACAGCTCACATAATGCTCCTAGTCGTTACTGCCCCTTATTTAAATTGCGAAAAGAAATCAAAGCAATACAAGTTAATAATAAAGTATCGCTGAACGAAGCAAAAAAATATATATAAAAGGAAAATCCTATTCAATTTAATAAAACTTTCAAGGAAATAACTAAAAAGCAAAATAAAAATATTGAAAAAAAAAAAAGATGTTACCATTCAGGCGAATACTTTATATTATTTTCCAGATAATCTTAACAAAATAGTGTTTATAAAATATAGTCCAGCTGAAGAAATACCAAATGAAACCATTCAGATTTAGGCCGCGTGTCCAATGGAACCGTTTTCGAACAATTAATCTCCGAGCCGCATAGGGCCGTTTTGAGCCATAGCCAGCTGAACAATCCCAATTATAGGAAAAGAGTTGGAGCCGGGGCCAGCCGAGCAACGGTTCAATCCCATCGAGATGGGATTTTCTGGCTATGTTCAGCCCTTCAATGAGACAAAAGGAGTTTAGTCCAAGCGCAATAGTTTATTGTTTTAGTTTAGGTACTTTTTTTTATTAGTTTCACCCGAGGGAAGTTAAGTTTTTTGAGATTTTAAGTTAAAATTTCTAACATTATTATAGCTTAATAATATTTACTAATACTAATTATAATTAAACATATATTATTTCATCTCAATGATACTGTAATATAATATTTTTAAAAATTGACAGTTTGAGAGACTAACTTGCAATTAAAATAACAAAGCTCTTAATTACACACATGAACTTTTTTTTTTTTTGGTTGTATATAATTGAAACAACACTATCGATTCCTTAGGTTGGAAATGTGTTCATCTACCATTGAATTTCCAAGTTCATTTAATAGTGATATCAAAATAAGCACCTAAATGAAATGGTTTTTTTTTAATCATCAAATTAACTTTCACATCAGCAATATTTCATGTTTGTCGATATTGGCAAACTTGGATAATAAGCAAACTTATATTGGATACCTCGAATCTTCTACTTAACACTGGAGACTACCACTAAGATAACACTGGAAACCTATCTTCCTCAGCTCCAGCTATGGAACATATTCAGCCCTTGATCTTTCCCTATGTAGTCCAACGTTTTTTAGTAATATTAATTGGACAGTTTTACCTGATCTATATGGTAGTGACCACTTCCTGTTACTCATCAAATTTACTTAAATGAATCCCACGCACATAAAACTGAGATGGGTGCTAAACAGAGCTAATTGGTCCCTTTTTACCTCTTTGGCCTCACCACCCCAAATACTGCCATCTGATATGAACATTAATACCTATCACCTTAGGTTTACCGAGAAGACCACTAGTCCCATGGTTTAACGATACTTGTAAAAAAGCCATTAAAAATCGTCGTACAGCATATAAAAAATCTATGATGTCCGAAAACCTTATGGAATATAAAAAACAGCGGGCTATATGCAGGAAAATATTCAAACAGTGTAAGACCGAGTCTTTGAAAAAATGTATAAGTCCCATAAATGTTTCTACTACATCAGCTGATGCATGGAACAAAACCCATAAACTTACTAAAAATCCTTCTTCCTCCCGTTACACTGTTTCAGTTAATGGACAATGGTCTGAAAACCCTTTACTGATCTCAAATACCTTTGCCGATTTTTTTCCAAAATATATAATTCTGAGAGAAATAGTCCCAACCTTGAAGAAATAGAATCTGATAGTACAGTAAATGCTGAAGCCCTTATTATATCCTTACTTTTTCAATGTGGAAATTTAAAAATATTTTAAATACTATTAAAGGAACTACACCTGGCCCTGACCATATGCATGATAAAAAACCTTCCAGTTGACACACTAAAATGGCTGCTAGAATATTACAATCATGTCTGATCCACTGGACACTTCCCAAGCACCTAGATTCAGTCACAATCCCGATTCCAAAAAACAGAAAAGACAAATGGGACCCAAACAGTTATCGTCCTTACTAGCTGTCTAAGTAAAATCATGGAACGTATGGTCAACAAAAGATTAATGTGGATAATAGAGAAGAATAATTTAATACAACCATTTCAATCTGGGTTCTGCAAAGGACGATGCACAATAGATTAGGTTACATTGAAGGCTGAAACCCAATATGCCTTCAACGCTCAACAGATGATTGCTGTATTCTTCGATATGAAGAAGGCTTTTGATAGCATAAACCATGCAGTAATTTTCAATAAGTTATCATCTATAGGAATTAGAGAGCAAATGCTCTATTATATTAAATAATTTCTTTCGAACCACCACTTCAGAGTTAGAATAGGCTGTGAATTATCTGAGAACCATGAACAGGTCAACGGTGCCCCACAGGGCTGTATCCTTAGCCCCACTGCCTAGCAGTTAATGACCTGGGACCAATTCATTACCAAGGGATATCAAACCGAAATTGTTCGCAAATGATTAAGCCATTATTTTTCGATCAGATAACATTACCACCATATAACATAAACTAAAGGAAGCTATAAATAGAATCAACAATTGGTCCCTTACTGTCTTCTTCTCTGCTCAAAAAAATTAATGTCTACATATCAGCAGAAAGAGAAATACCCATGCCTCTCCCGAATTTCTTTTAGGTAATACCCCAATCCCATAGATTTTTATGGATGATATTTGACCGAAAACTGACTTGGGAACCACACATCTTTACATTAAAACTAGCTGCACAAAAAATTAAATATACTACGATTTCTCAGCGGCACTTTCTGGGGCTCAGACAGAATTACACTGCTAAAATTTTACCAGTTAATATTAGTATAATTTATAGATATAGATATAATTTTAGTATGCTTGAAGCTAGAGTTGGAATATCGACATGCAATATATCGATATATCGGAGTTGAAAAACCTATATTTTCTATAGATATCTCAACACCCAATATATCAATACTTTACGATATATCGATCACAACATATGTTAAACTATATTACAGTAGAATCTCGATAATTCATATATCCCGATATATATTGCCTCCCAACACACCCTCTAAGCTGCAGTCTCTAAACTTGGCCATAATTAAACGATTTAAGACATTTAACGCAAGGAAGTAGTGATGCAACTCTTAGAAAGCATCAAGGATGGGAATCCTCTACCTCAAAATTAAGAATGCATCTACAACATGTGTCATTTCTTAGCAAAATCGGATGTTTGTGTAGACCTATTTTCTGCTCTGAACATGCTTAACAAAGTCATTGATGAGACCCGTCTTCAAGGATTGCACCATAAGAAAATAACCGAATTTTTTTTCAAATGTGATACTCTTAAGATTTTGTTGATCTAACTATATCATTTGTATTTCCGTCCATATTAATACAATTTTGTATTAATTTTATATTTCGTATTTTTTACCACCGATTATTAGAAATCTCGATAATTTATATTTACCTTTCGAACCCTTGAACCATACGAAGTATCGAGGTTCTACTGTATTTTATTTTATCAATTTCCTTTATACCATAAAACTCCAGAATCGTAACTCCAACATGGCAGAGGTCTAGATTTTTAATATTTAATTACCAAACAATAATTAGTAGATAAGATTTAGAAACAAATAATGTTAATTAATCCTATGTAAAGACAAATTTATGATTGTATAAATGACGATGATACTGAGATGTATATAAAATAAATTACATCATGCTTTTAGATGAATGTTTTGAGAATGCACAATATAGTCGGAAGTGTTATAAGATAAATATATTTTTTAGAAGTTTGAAGGGTTTATTATTAAAACACTTCTAGAAGACTATAATATATGAAATATGGCTATAAGTCTTCAAAATTAAAAATGTTAAAACATTTTTTTTTTTTAAGTGTAATTCTTTTCTATCTTTTTATATAATGATTCATGGATAATAAAAATATCGTTTTATAAATAATAATAATTATATTATTTCATAACCTTCTTCACAGTTTAACATTATACTCATTTGATGTACTTTCTTTGCTTTTCGTCCATTTCCTTTCGATATATCGATATTTTTCTCACGATTATTGGTGGATATCAATATTTGGTTTTGGGATACCGCAAAATATCGATATTTTTTCTTCGATGTTCCAACCCTACTTGAAGATAGACTATGGATGCTTTATCTATGGTTCTGCCCACTAATGGATCCTTAACAAACTCGATACTGTCCATCATACCAGGATTCGGATCGCAACCAGTGTGTTTAGAAACAATCCTATTCTCAGCTTGTATTCTGAAGCTGGACTAGCCCCTCTTTTATTCAGAAGAAAAAAACTGGGAAAAATGATATCTCTAAACTGTTCCCTAAAAAAGAACACTCTCCAAAATCTTTGAAAAAATAAATAATCCAACCCTCCCTTTATCAGAGAGAATTTTTTCCGCTACTGCGTTCCTTAAAGCAATACCTTTATATAAACCAGAAATTACCGAAAAACAGTACATCACCCTTGGAATACAAAACTGAACTTTCCCGTCTCCTCCAGAATCTTCTTAATCTATACAGATGGATATAAATCCTCCGACTCTACAGCATCTTCTTTCGTTACCCATAGCTCAACCCACAAAATAAAACTACATAAATTATGCAGCATCTATACAGCCGAACTCCATGCAATAGTTACAGCCCTCCACTTCTTAATGTCAATATTCCCAAAATAACCAACTCATTGAGTTCACTAAAAGGTTTGAATAATACATATCTAAAACATCCTATTATACTTAAAATTCACACCTACCTTAATATGCTAGAAAACCTAGGAAAGTCAGTATACTTTATATTGGCAGGCCGAGGTGCTGCCATTTTAACAACTCAAGAAACCAGTTTTCATTTCAAAAAGAAAATGACCAGAAAATTAATTAGCATTCCATGTGGAATGAAAACCCACCAAGTAAACTAAAAGCTATTAAAACATCAGTAAAGCCATGAATCATGTCAAATTGTTCTAATCGTATAAAGGAGAGCGCAATAACCAGACTAAGAATAGGACACACCAATTTAACCCATTCCTACCTAATTAGCAAGCAACTGCCACCGAAATGCCAACACAGTCATAACACCCTCACGATCAGTCATATTTTCAAGGAATGCCCATTTTACATATCGGCTCTAGCTAGGTCAGGACTTACAGCCGAAATCTCGATCAGTCTAAGTAATGACGAAACTAAGATAAAGTGTGTATTAAATTTTCTGAAAGCAAATGACAATAAATAAAATTTAGTTTTTATATTATTTTTTATTTTATTTGTTTATTTACTTTATTATTATCTTTGTGTGTGTGTATATATGTGTTACTGGCAAAGTATAAAATCCAGGCATTCTATACATTGCTTGCACATTTTTGGCAAAGTCTGAAATTGAATAAAATTCATACTGTATATATTACATACTTTGCCTAGGCATTTCATATAATACTATTTGTTCATCTAGCAAAGTATGAAATGAAAATGGCTTGAATAATTTTTTTTTTTTATTTTATGAATAAAAAGTTATGTATTTTATGACAAAAGAACTCAAAATGTTATTTCTAAGACTTATATACTTGAAGCTACTTGTTACAGCAGGCTTGAGATTTTTGATACTTTGAATTCCATTTTATTTGTTCTTTTGTACATTTAAACTTATTAGTTTGACACTTAGCGTAGCAGAAGCACTTCACGAAGCCTTATTCTCTTCCTGATGATTATGCTGAAGGAGCAGTTCGAAGACCAGTTTCTGTATTCCCAATCTTTAGACAATTTAAATCAAGATTTTCTTCCTCAACTTATAAACTGTGATCGCCTAAATTACCCTCGCAGTTTTCTAGCTGAACTGATCGTGCTTCTGTTGCTAATATCACTTTTAAGATCTTCTTCACTCTGGATAGTTAATGATTAGATACTTAATGATTAATAGCCTTCTCATTAACCCCCCCTCCCCAAAAAATTGCAATCTTTCCTTTCCTCAAAAATATTCTGCATACGCACCCTCCTGCCCATCTGGCTGGGATTGAAAATTAATTAGGCCAACTTGTACTCTGATGAAATCATAGGCTTAACAACAACACCTTTTTTTTAGGACCTTTCTTCTTTTTCTGACAAGGTAAACACAAACTGATGTAAAGTTCAATATCATTTCAAATTACATTTTTGTACATATATATAAGATGTATCTGAACGGGTGAGGCAAGCAAATGACAACATGAAAGTATTTCATACTTTGCCGATAATGTGGTAGACATTCTATAGAATGCCAAGTCAAAGTTTAAAATACGCTTTATATCATAATTTACCAGCTTGATTTAGGTATTGCATAGAATACCTAGGCATTCTATAGGATGCCTGATTTTATACATTGCCGGTAAGATACATACATACATAGATACATATATATATATATATATATATATATATATATATATATATATATATATATATATATATACAGAAGAGCGTCGATTATCCGAATTAATGTTGTCAGTGGTGGTTCGGTTAATCAAAAGTTCGGATAACTGAAATTCACGTACTCGCAAACACACACACACACACACACACACACACACACACACACACACACACACACACACACACACACACACACATATATCGTTTTCTTTTTGTTGACATGTTTTGATTAAAAAAAAAAAAGTGATCACAAATGTGGTAAACTGAAAGTAAGCTATCTACAACCAAATGAACGGAAAGGGTTTCACAGAAACAAATGCAATGAACTAATTAGGTATACAGTTCTAGGTATACAAATACAATTTAACGAAGCAGTTTCTGAGTAATAATTAAAGATAACTTCCTTTATAGAGGTTCTGGGAAAAATAATTTTATTTTTCATTTAATTTTATTCAAAATAACAATAATTTTAACAATACCAATAAGTAATTTACATGATCAAATTAATTAAAATTACACACAAAAAAAAAAAACCGTTCCGATAATCGAACGTTCGGATAATCGACGCTCCACAGTATATATATATATATATATATATATATATATATATATGTGTATTTTTTTTTAAATTTTCTATATAAAAAAAGAACTACAGGCGTCAGTAACCTTTCGGTTTAAGGCCTTAAAACCCCAAAAAATTTCATATAAATGAATTTCCTCATTTCTAAAAGAAAGTGAATTGAATTATTAGGTCGTTTATACTGTATATTGAAGTTTAGATTGAGTAATATATATTTATTAAAGAATTATTCTCAATGTAATTTTTTTAATGTTTTCATTGCAGGTAATAAATAAAAACACTTTGCTCAAGCCGAAAATTAATTCGTTCAATAAAAAGTTGAACATTAAAACAAAAATATATTTCAAACTAAAAATCTAGATAAAAACAATGAAATTATTAAAATTTATTTGAAAAACACATTACAAATTTATTCAATTGTTTCTACAAATTATACCTTTTTAAAAAAAATATTTATTTTTCTAATTAATGACTGAAGAATGAAGAGACAAAGGGAGTTGAGTAGAAATGACCAGGAATGTGTGCTGGGAACCAATCGGACTCATTTGAAGTAAGGAATGGGCTGAGGCAAGAAGACCCATTAGCTTCCCTTTTATTAAATATCGTCCTCTAAATCATTGTGAAGCAAGCTGAATTAGACTCAGGAGAAACCATAAACCAGGTGCGTAAATATGAAACCGGATTTTTCGTATAGAAAGTAAACTTTTATTGCATAAAACTGTTCAAAAATATTTCTTTGATGCTTAGGATTCTCAAAATATATCCGCTTTTCATCACCTCTTACAATGCGATGGAGAAATGACCTTTTGAATCTGGCGAGCAGCATTTCGGAGGTGGTTTTCTTGCTGTCTTTCATCCAGTTCAGGTGGAACCCATTCTCCCATCTTCTGGATCTTTCCCATGGCTTCCAAACGCATGGAGACAGCTTCTCGTGCCACATTCAATTGATCCGCGAGTTGTTGGGTTTGTGCATCATCCTCATCCAACAATGCTTGCAATTCGCTGTCTTCAAATTTTTTCAGTAATCTTCCATATTCTTCATTTCTCACACAAAAATCGCCAATTTTGAATTTTTTAAACCACTCAAAACACTGTGATTTACCAAGAGCATGCTCAATGTAAGCTTCGAAAAGCATTCTATGCGATTCTGCAGCATTTTCTTTAAATAGTAATAGAAAACTAATGCTGTCGTAGTTTGTAGACACAAAACTCGACATGTTCAACACTATTAAAACCATGCTGTTATATGAAACTTGTATTGTTGCGAGTTGAAATTCTTTGCCAGCTGTCGAATAAACAAAATGGCACCAATTTAACGGTAACTACATTAACAACTAGAGCCATCTATGGATGAATTCCGGTTTCGTATTTATACACATGGTACAGTAAGATGACTCAGATATTGAAGTCCGTGAGCCCAAGCTAAAAAGTACATGTCTGCTGTCATGAAGCCGACAGAATACAAAATGGTAGCCAATCAAACATGAAAGTTTTTGGGGGTATTTTCAGATATTGATTTATAATTCCAAATCGGTGCTTCCTAGCAAAAACGTTTATAGTTCAAGAATTAAAGAATATTAAATTTTACATCGAATGAGTATCTAACATTATAAATTTGGTTTAGGAAAATGGTAGAAACCGATAATCGAAAAACAACCCCTAGTACAATTTACAGGCAGCGAGTCAGATTGTTACTCACTCATCTGTACTAATTCTAACCAAATAACTAGATGAGCTATAAACTTGAAAATTGGCAAACTTGTAGCTTTTAGCCTGCAACCGATGGGAAGATTCCAAAAAGTAAAATTTTTAATGTTTAACTCCCATAAATCCAAATGGCGGACACAACTTAACAATTCATAAGACCTATTTTTGAAGGTCTATTATGACTGAACAGCAATACCTATCGACAAATAGATTGCACCAAAAACTACTGATTTTGTGAGACCTACAATTTTGGTCCTATCAATTTTTGTCGTATCTCTATCAGTTTACCTTAGACGGAGCTAGTTTTTTAAAGTCTAGACCAATTTTTCAATTATTTCCACACTTAATGGAAACTAACTGTCTTAAAACTTAGTAAGCCTATAGAATTAAAATTTCAATTATTTCCACACTTAATGGAAACTAACTGTCTTAAAACTTAGTAAGCCTATAGAATTAAAAAAAAATACATAACTTTGGTCCTATTACTTTTTGAATTTTTAGATATACGACAAATTTTCCAACTTTTTTCTGCTTTTTATTAATAACTCCAAAACGGCAGCCTCTAGCGAAAACTTTCCTATTTCAAGAGTTAAAGAACATTAAATTATTTTATGCTTGCAAAAGGAAAGTTTTCACCAGAAAGCACCGTTTCAAATTTATAAATAAAAAACTTGAAAAAGTTCAAAAATTTGTAGTATATCTAAAAATTTAGCTTCATCAAATTTATAACCGATGTAGATGACAAAAAGTCATAGAACCAAAGTAGTATATCTTTTTGACTTAGATAGGCCTACCAAGTTTGAAGATTGTCAGTATCTATTAAGTGTAAAAATAATTGAAAAATTGGTGAAAAATTAAAAAACTTGGTCTAGACTTAAAAAAACTAGCTCCATCTAAGGTGTAACCGATGGAGATACGACAAAAATTGATAAGAGCCAAAATTGTTGATCACAGTAGCTTTTGGTGCAATCCGTTTGTTCATAGGTATTACCATTAATTATTACAAGCCTTCAAATATAGGTCTTACGAATTTTTAAGTTTCGCCCGACACTTTGATTTTTTTGTGGGTTATATATTAAAAATTTTACTTTTTGGAAATTTCCCCTTTGATTGCAGGCTAAAAGCTACAAGTATGCCAATTTTCAAGTTTCTAGCTCTTCTAGTAAGTTGGTTAAAATTTATACAAAATAAGTGAAGTTTCTGCATGGGCTCCCAGACTATTGGCATAAGCTGATGATATGGTGATCATTGGAAGATACCTGGACAGCGCAAAGGAGAAATTCATTAATTATAATTTTTAAAAGGCCATAAAATATATTTAATTGTTCACATTTTTTATCAACATAACCTACAGTTATATCTACCATGAGTGAAAGGCTATCACAATAATTACTAGTAGACAGTGAGGCATAGAGTAGACAAGATTTTTAATTAAATCTGGATTGATTGTTTTCCATTCTTGAACCAAAGTTGTTTTAAATGGTGTCCTCCGATAATGTGATAATTTCTCACATTTTGATTGAGGGTATACCATAAATATCCAATAACATTTATTATATCTGGTGATTGAGGAGAGGTATGGAGCTGTCTTTGCACATCGGACATTAATAACCATTGCAAAATTTTCACATAGCCGTTTTCATTTAAAATCCCGTAAATAAACACAAGATTTCCAACTCCATGGTATGAACTACATCCCCACACAATAATATGGCCACCACCATGTTTTATGATAGAAGAAACTTTTTGCTTTTAAAATTCTTCCTACCATGCCACCATCTAATAGTGTCCCGACCTTCAGACCTTTCTAAAAAAATTGAACTTGCTTGCATCATAAAAAATTACATTTTTCCAAAAGCTAAGTGGCTTATTTAAATATTCTCTTGCAAAAATAAGGTGCTTTTTGCAGTATGTTTCACAATTGAATGATTTATTTCGAGGTACCCTACCATAGAAAACTTCATAATTCAGGCAATAAATACCAGCTGCTCACTCACTAACCTAGACCTCAGTAGTTATGAGGGTCCTGCTGTTTGCTAGAGTTTTGAGAATTTATTACTGGGTTTTTCAGGGCTATATTTTTTATTTTTGTTCTGATTCTATTAGATCTGGAGCCCAGTGCAAAAAAGCTTACATATTTTATGAAAATTTTTAACTATCCAAATCAAAAATATCCTCCTTCAGGAATATGAATTGGAAGTCTGCCACTCCTAATCCGATGGAATAAAAAATGGCAGCCAAGTAAATCTGGGACAAATACTGAAAAACGTACATATTTCATGACGACTGAAACTTCGACCATATTAAACTGCATAAAATATTGGTTAGAAAAAACTTAATCTGCCACCTTAAGACCGGCGGATCGCCCGAGCAGATGCTGTCCAAAATACTACTTTCGGTTATTCAAATTTTCACTTATTTTATGACAACTGAAACTTCGACCATATTAAACTGCATAAAATATTGGTTAGAAAAAACTTAATCTGCCACCTTAAGACCGGCGGATCGCCCGAGCAGATGCTGTCCAAAATACTACTTTCGGTTATTCAAATTTTCACTTATTTTATGACAACTGAAACTTCGACCATATTAAACTGCATAAAATATTGGTTAGAAAAAACTTAATCTGCCACCTTAAGACCGGCGGATCGCCCGAGCAGATGCTGTCCAAAATACTACTTTCGGGTATTCAAATTTTCACTTATTTTATGACGACTGAAACTTCGACCATATTAAACTGCATAAAATATTGGTAAGAAAAAACTTAATCTGCCATCGTAAGGCCGGCGGGTCGACCGAGCAGACACTGTCCAAAATACTACTTTCGGGTATTCAAATTTTCACTTATTTTATGACGACTGAAACTTCGACCATATTAAACTGCATAAAATATTGGTAAGAAAAAACTTAATCTGCCATCGTAAGGCCGGCGGGTCGACCGAGCAGACACTGTCCAAAATACCACTTTCGGGTATTCAAATTTTCACTTATTTTATGACGACTGAAACTTCGACTATATTAAACTACATAAAATATTGGTTAGAAAAAACATAATCTGCCACCTTAAGACCGGCGGGTCGCCCGAGTAGACGCAATAAAATATTGGTTCAGAAAACATAATCTGCCTCCTTAAAACCGGGGGAGGGAGGGCGCCCGAGCAGATGCAGATCGAAATTCTATTAGCGAGTGATATTCAAATTTTGACGTATTTTATGACGACTGAAACTTTGACCATCCCAAACTGCATAAAATATTTGTTCGAAAAATCTTAATCTGCCACCTTAAGACCGGCGGGACGCCCTAGCAAGCTTGTCATCTAAGATTGTAATCACATTAGTATTCACATTTTTTTTTTTTTTTTTTTTTTATTGATCAAGTCAACCATTTCATTTTTATCTTCAATTCCATAGTTTTCATATAGAAGTTGTACAGAAGGATTCTCAATGCTAGTGATGCTCTATCTAATGAATCCTAAAACATCTTTTGTAATTTGTTCCTCCAACGAACCCGAATATTGAACGAGATGCAAGCATATCAGCTTCTTCTAAAATATCCGTGAGACCAGAACCATCAATAAATTTTCCTAGAGCTTTACATCATATGTTGTAGGGCGTGCGTTGATTTGGGGCAAATACACCACTTTTTGAGTCGGAGACTCATCAGTGAAAATGTTGGAATTAAAACCCACCCACATTGGAGTTTTATCTGGATTATAAAAACAGTGAAGAGCCCATAAAAGAGCCGAAAGACCTCTGTGTGCTGAAGAAATTGAATAGGATCTTGAGGATTTAATTGTGGTAACATTCTAGGCTTTTTCGTATAAGGTTCAACATGAGAATACTTCTTCAAAAGTCCTTTTTCGTCTTTTACATTCTTCATTACTAGGCCCAGCTTCTCCACTAGGGCTGCTCATTGCAGAGTTTTGGTAAATTACTCCCACCGTATCATGTAATGTATTTTTTCCAGTCAAGATTTCCAAAAAGCGATCAAAATTATTAAATGCTACTGTGGTAAATAGTTCAGGTCTTTTATTAACAGAACATGGAATTAATGATGTCTCTTCATAAAAAGAATATGACATTTCTATCTCTATTTCTTCTATTGTAGTGTAGCTTGGAGAATGGCCAAATCTATGTAAAACATCAACAACTTTTTTACTGCCCGTTAGAGATTTTATGGCCATGCCCAAAGCTAAATTTTTCGATGGTCGAATTTTTTCCTCTTGACGTAGCGAAAAAAATATCTTCGGTAATTGACTTAACGAGAGTATTTAGTAGGAATTGAACAGGTGAGCGATTATAAATACCTTGGATCTCACCTGAATGAGCATGGATGGGTGGATGGCGAGAAAAACACTTTCCTTCCGATATTGACATATGCCAGCGAATCCTGGACCCTCACTACTAAACACAAGAGTCAGATCCAAGCAATGGAAATGAGGTATCTTAGGAAGGTCAAGGGAAAGACAAGGCAGGACAGTGTGAGGAACTCAATGATTAGAGCGAGCCTCAATATGAGACCAATCGAGAATATATTAGAAGAACATCGCTTGAGATGGTATGCACACGTGTCTCGGATGTCGGAGAATCGCATTCCCCGAGCTGCATAAGAAACTGTCGCAGAGGGCAAAAGATCGCAAGGAAGACCCAGAAAGACATGGGATGAAGGGTTGAAGGAGGCCTTTGACAGGAGAGGTTTGGAGTGGAGGAGGAGGAAACAGCTGGTGCTGGACCGGGATGCATGGATCAGGCTATATAGAAAGGCACCTCACACTGCGTTGCAGTAGAAGAGGGAAGGATCAAGAAGAAGAAGAGAGTATTTACGTTTTCCGAACTGCTTGTTCTGTGTCCAACTATAATATTATTCACGAACTGCAGAACTGATTGTGGCAATATACACTCTCCGGATTGTATATTTCCAACAGTTATTTTTTGTGGCAGAGGAATTGTATCCATTTTTTAAATTTCCTCCCTAATCGAATGGAAGTAATACATGATGAAGATAATAGAATTGAAGGAGAACAATAATTAATGTCGAACTCTGGAGGCACTGAATTTACTATACGACTTTTTATGGCTGTGAAGTAGGAATAACGGGAGCTATAATATCCTTTGTAGGTGTCCGGGATAAGAGGGATGAAAAAGTTGCTTAATTTTAATTTGTGAAATTTCCTTGCAATAAAAATTTACATTTTTTCAATGTTACTCAGTAACATCAGTAAACTGCTTTACAGAACTTTCTCCGCTGGAGTGAGTGCAGCATGAGCATTGGGACATTTTTGTTTTGAAAGGAATTAAACGTGTTCTTGACCTGGAATAAATTGAAAATAAATAGAAATACGCGATATATTTGCTACATACACAAATGTATAAAAATATTTATGACTCCGACAATGTTTTTTCTTGTGTCTTGAAAACTAAGTGTTCAGAATTTTATCAAAATTGGAAAAGAAAACTATAGTTTTGAACTGAGAAAATAACAGATGGGAACTTGCGATCTTCTACCATCCCTATAAATTTTCAAATTAGGGATTGATCCTTCTATACCATCATGCGGATGTCAACTGATTATAAATTTTCGAACAATTTTTTTCCTCGGCAAGTCTTGGTGGACATGAATTTAAATTGGTGGACAATCATCTTTATACATGATGTTTTGCATTCAGTTTGAAAAAATGGATTCAACTAGGCTAAAATCGAATAAAATTCCTTCAGCCCGGGTGTTTCAATGTGAATGCATTGAGGAGTTATGAATTTTTAAGTGCTCTCCCCAATAAACAAAATTTTCTCTAGCAGAACGAACATATTCTCTAATTTGATTCGTGCTATTCTCCAAAATGAGCTTTTTCAAAATCTGCATGCAACTTTTTATAAAAAGGTACCTTTTTGAATTCTCTTTATTTTTTACAAAACAGAGCACATCATAAATATGAACCCAAACATACCAAAAATGAACAATGAAAAATTAAAATATTTTTGATGACTCTTACCACGCAGTGATGAAAATTCATAGACATCTTAAAAAAAAAAATTCCTTTTGATAAGGTTTCAAATTTTCTGTTTGTTTATTAATATTATTATTTTTTGTTTACGATCGTATTTTTAATATGTTTAAATTGAAGAATAAAAATTTTGACGACAGAAAAATTATCGTTAGCATTAAACAATGATTTAATCTCACCCTTTTTCTTCTTTTTTTACATTCAGATTTAATCTCACCCTTTTTCTTCTTTTTTTACATTCAAACGAAAATAATTGGCAAAAATTATTAAAACCATGAATAACGTTTGAAAGGTTATTAATTAAGAGATGCAGTTTTTGTGAAATTTGCAGATGTCTAGGAATTTTTATAACTGCGTGGTAAATTAAAAGATTTACTTCGTATTTCACCTAGTATTACCCAATTTTTTTTTTCTTCAAATCAGTGGAAAAAACCTTTCATTCGTGAAAATTATACATTAGATATTTTTTTGTACGAAAAAGAGATTTGGAGGAAAAAATATAAGAAAATTCAGGCATGCATACCATCCATTTTTTTTTTTAAGAAATTGAAAAAATGAGTTTTCATACCAATAGTTACACAAACATAAATTTAAAAATACATTATCAGAATACAGCAATAAAAAAAAGGCGAAAAAGAAAAATACAGCGTAATTAGACACAACCTAGGTAGGAATAGTGTAGAATAATTTATAAGGGATGTTGTCCACTTACTTATAACTATAAATATAAAATAGAAAAACAATTCAAAACTAAAAAACAAAAAATGTTAATAATTCAGAACAAATTAATTTTGATAAGAAGAGAAGAGAAAAATAAATTTTGCTTGTTTTCGTTTATTGCTTTACTCACAATATGTACCACAAATTATAAATTGCAGTAAGGATTAGAACCTCCAAATTAACACTTCTTACTTTTAGTCAAACTAGTAACAGACTAATGAAAAACTGAAAGGTTGAGGGGTTGCTATCTGCAATCCGACGATGAAAGATATTCTATGAAATGATTTTTTGTTTGAAACAGCAGCGTTAGGAGACGACTGATCCGCTATGACGCAAAATTATTACGGTGACCATCTACGTAGTAATTATACCTCCCATTTACGTGTTAATGATTTTAAAAAATCATTTACAAGCTGTGTAATACTACAATACGTATTATATTATATTTATATAGTCACTATTTCAAGTTATTTCCACCCATATTAATTTATCAATTCAATTTTTTTTTTAAATTTATCATCAATCATCGGTATCCTCGTCAATTAAAATATGAAAATATGTCAGGCAATAAAGCGGAAATGGGTACATATTCTTATTTTGTGTCATTGCAATTGAAGTAATGCACATTCATTATTTATCAATTATAATTATTTAATGTAAAAGAATATTACATTGGAGGCTTCTCCTCCTTATTGCGTTTTCTTCTGAATTCCTTGTTTTTTGTTTTTCTGAACCAGTATTTGGACTTCAGGATGACAAAAAACATCAGAATTTGAAGTGGCAGATTATTTTTTTCCGAATCAATATTATGTGCAGTTTGGGATGGTCAACGTTTTAGTCGCCATAAAATAGGTCAAAATTTGAATAACTGAAAGTGGTATTTTGGGCTACGTCTGCTCGGGCTACCCGCCGGTCTTAAGGTGGCAGATTATTTTTTTCTGAACCAATATTTTATGCAGTTTAATGTGGTCGAAGTTTCAGTCGTCACAAAATAAGTAAAAATTTGAATACCCGAAAGTGGTATTTTGGGCTGCGTCTGCTCGAGCAATCCACCGGTCTTAAGATGGCAGATTAAGTTTTTTCTAACCAATATTTTATGCAGTTTAATGTCGTAGAAGTTGCAGTCGTCATAAAATTAGTAAAAATTTGAATACCCGAAAGTGGTATTTTGGGCTGCGTCTGCTCGGGCTACCCACCGGTCTTAAGGTGGCAGATTATGTTTTTCCAAACCAAAATTTTGTGGATTTTAAAACGGTCGAAGTTTCAGTCGTCATAAAATAAGTCAAAATTTGATTCCCAGAAGTAGGATTTTACGCTGCGTCTGATTGGGCGACCCACCGGTCTTAAGGTGGCAGATTGTGTTTTTCTGAACCAGTATTTTATGCAGTTTAGGATGATCGATGTTTCAGTCGTCATAAAATATGTCCGTTTTTCAGTATTTGTTCCGGATTTACTTCTCCGCCATTTTGTATTCCATCGGATTTGGAGTGGCAGACTTCCAATTTCTTATTCCTGAAGGAGGATATTTTTGATATTGATAATTAAAAATTTTCATAAAATATTTATGCTTATTTGCTCTGGGCTCCCGGTCTAAATAGTTAAGCATGTTAGGATGCCCTTTTGCTTACTGTTTTCAGTTGTTACATATTTCTCATATGTTTTTATAACATATCTTATAGTGAAAAATAAATAAACAGACAAACTATAGTACCTTGAAGCTCAAAGGGAGGAAGAATGACTTTGCAAAAAGCAAAGTAATTAAGAAGGCGGTGTAGGAGTAGTAATTAGAATGTAATTAATAGTATATAGAGAAGGCAGTGGGGAGACGGTGGGGAGGGAAGTTCCCTCTGAGCTTCAAGGTACTATAGTTTGTCTGTTTATTTATTTGTATTCCCTTATTTAGCAGCGTTATTAATTTTTTAGTTAATGTTATTTCTCTTTTGGTTTACCTATTTTTATTATAATATAGTCAGTGTTATTAATGTATTAATATTCACTAATTTATTTTTAGTTGTTGTCATTACTCTATCAGTTTCATTTTACAAATTCACTGTTTTCATTTTTTTTCTCACTAAATCTTTTTTATTTATTAATTCATTCACTGTATATACCATTGTTTTATTCTTATTTTTGTATCTTGTTTATTCAACCCTGAAGAAGACCTGCAAAGTGGGTCGAAATGCCGGATCCTTAATAAATAGTTTTTACTATTTGTGTTCCATTTTTTGACCACCACCACAGTTCTAGGACCATCTCATTCCTTCATAAGTTCTATGGTCAACCATTGATTATTCAATATATATAATTTAATAACAGGCAACATGAAAGTTGATTCAAAACATACAAGAGTTGTATGACCTCAACATGAAGATGGCAGCACTCATCAACAAATGTTAGGGAATATGTTTGCATATGCTTTGAAAGGTACTACACAGTTCACCAAGTGATGAACATCATATTAATACTAGAGAGATAGCATGTCTATGAACATATCCAAAGAATGTGTTTGCCATACATTGAATCAAGACTAAGCCATGAGAAAACTGATGTGTAGAAATGAACATTTCCAACTCTCTGCTGACACAGTTTAGGCACAATAAATCAAAGTTTTGGTGCCGATTAATTACTGTAGATGAAACTTAGATGCATCAAAACAGTGGACTGCAAAGGAGGAATTGGCTCCGAAAAAGGCAAAGGCTGTTCCTTTAGCTAAGAAAGTGATGGAGACAGTTTTCTGGCATAGTCATAAAGTTGTCTTAATCGATTAACTTAAAAAAGAAAAATCATTACTTAACAAGTAAGATCGGTGGAGTCCCAGGACCGGCCCTTGCTGTCAAGTCAGGACCCAAACCTATTTCTGCTGGGCATGAAAGTGGAAGAAGGAAACCAAGAGGGAAAAAGCACACAACAAAGAAACCACTAGGGAAAGAATAAAACAATTGAAAATATTAAAATAATACAGGTGAATCTACATCATGTCAAAGGCGCATCAGCCTTACTAGCAAGAAAATTAATCAATCATAACAGGGATCCTTTAGGAACCCTGGAGGACGATAAGAGGTAAGATTAAAGGACTCACAATAAGAAGATAGGCCAGCTCATCTGCTGCAGAGATGTAGATAGACCAATAATGACAACTATAAAAAATAATAATATTAAATACTTTGTGATTACAGAATGTGTTTCACAAGACGTAGTTGCAGTGGCGATAGAGGTATCCATGGAAGAGGAACGAGAGAGATGATTTTTGCTTCAGCCAACTTCCTGGAGACAAGAACAAGGTCCTTCCTCCCTTTATATGAAATTTAAAAAAATGAGACTGGGTGACTTACAATTTTTGATAACTGCACTACCACTAGTAATATTAAAAATACACATAAAAAGTTCTAAACAAAAGACGTAAATTCATTCTGACAAAATCAAGTATTTAAGAGAAAATGATTCTATTTAAAATTTAAAAAATATACTACTTAATTAAATTGAAAACATAATCAATTTTTCAGAAAGAAATCACCAAATGAAACCATCAACATTTTCTATCTCCACATGGATTAAATGAAATCACCATTTCCAATGAAAGTTTTTCAAAATTGATATGATTACAATATTCAGATAAAATATAGTATAATTTACCAGGTGCTGTTTCATTTTTCTTTCTGTCTATAACTTCATATAAGTTACTTGAGGATGGTGTTGTATTTGCATCATTAGGGTTCACATTTTTAGATACTGGTGGCAAAGTTGCACTTTTTCCACTTATGAGATTTTTCAAACCACCAAATACACTTTTGATTCCTTGAATGTGCCTTTGACTAAAACGTAGGGTAGTATTTATGTCGTCCAATCGTTTCTCAGTTCTTTCAAGCTGCTCTCTTTGACGATACAATTCCTATAATCAAAATTTAAATAATATATATTTAAAGCAGTAATCATTTTAATAATTCCAATGAATATGAATCTTACAATTAAATACAAAGCAACTATGGCAGTAGAGTGTGCTAGTGCTGCGACTGCAGCGATCTTTGGGTAAGTTCATGTGCAGACACTGATAATGCAACTGAACTGTAAAGTTGTACCATTATTTTTTTCCAATTAGAATTTTTTAAACAGTTGGCCGATTTTTATGCATGAAAGTATATGTATTTCTGGTGGGCCAACAAAATTTTAGTTATATGTAAATCAACTCAGCCTTGTTTAGGGGGGAGGGAGAAGTTCATCAGAAATTTAAAACTTCTTACCCGATTTTGATGAAATTTGGTAAAAATATTCCTTATGTGATAATTAAACATGTTTTAGGGGCAAATCATTTTCCCTCAGAGCAGGATGTCAAGCATAAAAAATTAAATAAAAAATATTCTACGCATTTGGTTTTCAAGGAAGCCCATTTTTTAAATTATTCATAAGTAGGTCATTTAAACAGATAATATTAAAAACATGGAAGCAACAATTAGCTGAAAATATTTCAACAACAATGTAAGTAATAGTTTGCTATTAAAAATATTTGGTTTTAATACAAGCTAGATATATAAATATCAAATAAATACAGTGTCATAACTATTTAAGTACACGAATAAATAAGATCTATCCTTGAATGACTACCTTTTAAAATGCTTACTAGATTCGGTACAACTACAGAGGAGTGGTGCACTATTAGAAGAATCTAGAGACTGAATCAAGTGTCGTCTCACTAGCGATCTCTGGGTCCATTCTTGTTAACTACGTACATCCTTTTTTCACACTTTCTTATAATTTTGGTTTTATGCTCACTGCTTAAAGCTGTTTTTTTACAAGCAATTTTTCGATTGCTATGAAAATTCGTATTTAGTAGTTTTGGAGGGTGCAAAAAACGAATATCAACTTTGTCTCTCCCTAAAAAAAATATTTTACCCCACTTTGTTACATCACACAAATTTTATTCCGAGTTGCTACACACATTGTGATTTAATTTTGTTAGATTCTAGTTTGCACCTATTTATGACAGTTAATGGGTAGTTTCATATTTTTTAATTATGAATTTAATCATTTATAATCATAATGGATAATATTAACAGTATTTATTTTAGTAGAAAATTAAATTAATTATTTAAAAAATTCAATTGCGAGAGTAAAGTGCTAATTTTATGGTTTTTAATTATGAACATATTTATTTATCTTATTTTTAGATAATTAAATTAGAACTAAATTAATGAAATTAATTATTACAAATGTTTTTTAATCATGGCCTTGAATTATGAAGATCATTTAAAAAAAAAACATTACTTGATTAATTATTATTTAATTGTATAAAAATAAGTGAAATTCTTATATTCTTATGTGAAAAAGGGGAAGATGTTATGTACATTAAAATAAAAAGTAACTTTTTTCTTTAAAAAAAACAACAAACAGTTATATCCAAATAAGAATCAATTTGCAAACTGTGAAACAGCTATAAGCGGTGAGCATAAAACCAATTTATAAGAAAGTGCTGAAAAAAGGAGGCACGCAGTTAACAAGAATGGACCCAGAGATCGCTAGTGAGACGACACTCGATTCAGTCTCTAGACTCTTCCGATAGTGCGCCGCTCCTCTGTAGTTGTACCCTAGATTCTTTACATGAATCTTGTATGTTGAAATATGTTTTAATGGAAAGAAAAAAAAATAAAACAATTAATAATACAAACTAAATGAAACATTATCATGGTTTAATTATATTTTTACAGTTAAAATTATATATAGGCAGATGATGAAATGTATTTAGGCTCTTATATAGAATAGGTACAACAGCTACTTTTCAGTAACTACAGTGATAGTTACCAAATATCATATGATAAAAAAAAAATATATGTATAGGTTAAAGAAACATTTATTTTATTTACAAACTATAAAACAAGAAACATTAATAATACACAATATTAAAGGGATGTTACTCTAGAGGTCTAAATTCCAACATGTCCTGAAATACAGAGTCTGAAACACCAGCCGATGAGCTGGGAAAATGCCTCAACATCTCCCTCCTCATAACACGCCGGAATCATAGGGTCAAGCATGAACTAATGAGACTCCTTAGGGAAAAGGACTTCACCTGCTTCAATGAGGTATATTGCATCGACGCAGATGGATCTGTGAGATATGCAGATATTGTTGCATTCTCCAACACACAGCACTGGTCTTAGATCCGACAGTGAGATTTGAGAGCAATGACCTTGATCAGGCAGGTGGGGTGGAAAGTGAAAAGAAGAAAATTTATAAGAAGTGTATCCCTTTCCTAAAAGTGAAATTCCACGAGACCTTCGGAGAGAGAGAGTTCACCGTGAGGGGCCTCTGGTTTGGGTCTCGCGGAACAATCCCAAGTAGAACAAGCAGCTTTCTGGTTACCTAGGTGTTAGCAACAGGGACATTGTGATATTGGCTGAGAATATTATACTAGACTCCCTGGGAATTATGCACCATCACCTGTATGGTGGTTAACTGAGTGGATATTTAGTATTTATTTTTAATTTATTATATTATTTATTTTTTCTTTAAATATATATTTATAACATTGTTTTTATCCGTATTTTCTTATTTAGATATTATTTATTGTACTGTTTTTGATGCTTAGGTGTGCATTCCTAAAATTTGAACATTAGATTAGTTTTCGAATTGTTTGTTGTTTTTTTGTATTGCATGTATAAAAAAAGAGAAAGCGTTATTTTAAGTTATGAAATGGTTCAGAGTTACCGGAAAAGAGAAATAACGGATGGATTAAAGAGTAATAGGTCTATAGCAAACAAAGGGAAAAGAAAAAGAAAAGGAACAGATAATGTAGTGATAATTATAATGTGCTTAGAGCTAGAATGAAAGGAAAAAAAAAATGTAATGAATATTATGTATAATATTATTGTATGTCTAGGTATAGATTGATTTAGTATGCTGTGCATGTAGCAACCCAAGGTTTTTGGGCAGCATTGCTGTAAATAAAGCATTTCTCTCTCTTCAAAAATCGTGATATTTATCTTGAAACTTTCCAACAATTTCTTGTTGAACACGTCCACTTGTTGATAGTATTAAGAAATTTTATTATGTGCCCTTCACAGCAGCAAAATTCTTCATACAGAATAGAAACCTTTGGATCGAGCACTTCTTTCATCTTTTAATTTTTCAAATAAGTATGTAGCTCGAACAAACAACATTTTTCTGATTTATGGTTATAATTATGTACAAACATATGATCTCTGAATCTCATATTAATAGTAACTAACAATCATTGTAGTTATGGAAAAGTAACTGGTGTAACTATTCTATAAAAAAACCCTATATTTGTACAACTAAGTTTCGACACTTAGATTTTCATAATTTGAAATAGAGAATAGTCAGACTTTACTCTATCCAGTCAAATGTTTTCTGTTAAAATGGGTCAGAACTGTAGATGAGAAACAGAAGAGGATTATAATACGATTCCATAATTGGTGGCGATACTGAAATCTTATGTCTTGGAAAAAGCACTATAAAAGCTTTCCTAACACAATTAGAAATAATAATTTAAAATAATTTTTCATTAACAACACAAATTCTCACAGAGCTGTGTTGAATTAAAAACTGTTACATAATAGTTTAGAATTATAATTTAAGATATGTTTGTAAGAGAATAATACAATAATTCAAATATAATAAAAAAAATTACACCCAGTTGAATTAAATAACAAAAACAAAAGTTCAAGTGCCAAACTCACCTCAGCTGTAGCTGCACCAACTTCTTCAGAATTCCTCAAATAACTGATGGATCTCTCAGTAGACTTAATAGTTCTTTGTTCAACCTCTCTTCTTTTTTGTAACATTTCCTGTCTTTTCTCTTCCATGGTTGATGGAATATTGTTCGATGAGAAACCATTTGAACTAAGATTATTACTTAACATGTAATTTTTATTTGTATTAAGGAATGCTTCATCGTCAATGTCGTCTTCATCGTCTAAAAATATATTCTTATTGGAAGTATAAGCAGCCATAAGGGAATAATTTGGAATGTATTTACAAAGTAATGAATCTCCTTGTGTAGCAAGTATGTTATTTATGTTTGTGTACTTAGTACTTCCAGAAAATTTGATGGAATTACCTGTCGTTCATAAACGACAAATTAAAAAGTCAAGCTGAAAAGCAACAATAGCAAGAGCTGTCAAATAATCGTCCCATCTATTCGCCTGCGCCTTACAAAGAGGTAGGAAATATGAATGATAAATAAGTACTACATAGCTTTAAGTGCTGAAAAGGTAAAGCATTGTTTTTTTGTTTTAACATGTGTTATACGAGATAAAATAAAATTACTTCTTCTACTTCTATCGGCACAACAGGCGCATGAAACTGTCTTTGGTCTGCTCAACAGTTGCCAACCATTTCCTCTATCTCTAGCATGAGAAACAGAGATACTCAGTTGCCGAAGATCCTGCCCTACCCCATCTCACCATCGGCCATTCGACCTGCCACGTGGGCGAACACCATCCGGGAGATTCATGTACTGCTTACTTATCACTCTTTCGTTGCTCATCCTCATCACATGGCCAAGCCGTTTTAATCTTCGTATTTTTATATAAGAGGAGATGCTGTATCCACCGTATGTGACTACAGTCCTTATAAGGGTCTTGTGCAATATAAACTTGGTGACATGACTTACAAGTTTGCTTTTAATTAAGCTTGATATGGAAAAATAGGCTCTATTTCCAGCTGCAATTCTTCTTCTTACCTCTTCTTTCTCATTTAGATTATCGTTGATAACAGAGCCAAGGTACAGGAAGTTTCTGACTATTTCAAAACTGTAAGGGCCTATTCCATAGTGACTCTGCTGATATTCTTTCATCTTCTCAGAGATCTGCCTCAGGAAGAAAACATTTCTCATTTCTTTTTGTACACTGGCACTATTAGGGCCTTATTCCATTCTTTAGGTAGGGTCTCATTTCCCCATATTTGGACTATCAGATCCTGCATTTCTCTGATCCTGCGACTTTATGATGTCCTGTTTAAAGAGTTCTACAGAGAGCCCATCATTACCTGGTGACTTGTTGCTTTTCAGTTTTCAAAAATGTCTTCGATGTCCTCTACATCGGGCGTAATGATTTCCAAATCATCAGAATCCACTGATAATTGTACTTGGTCTTCCTGGAAGTTCTGAGACTTGGGCTTAAGCACGTTCTCGAAATGTTGTCGCCAACATTGTCATCTTTGATACTGTAAGTAATTACAGTATATAGTTATAGCATGGATGGAGATATTATGAATAGCTAAGCATGGATGGAACTATTATGAATAGCTAAGCATGGATTTTACAGTAACAAAGCTTACCATCCTGTGTCTATTAGTTCTATGGTGTAAGATATGTGTTCCTATGGTAGGTCTTAGCTCCGTTTCCTTTCCAACCCGTGCGAAAGTCCCCCAAGGCGATTTTCTATAATAGCAGGGACAAGTATACATCTTCTAGATTTCCTCTTCTGGTCGGTCCACTTATCCTTCAAATGTTATTCACCATTTTATAGAATTTGCGGGATTTATTATTACATCTAGAGTTTTCAATCTCCTCAAATTGGGGTGGTCTCCTTAGTGTCTTTCTTTTCTTGCTTCAAACCAACCTCTTCGCGTACATTCTGGCCTCTTTGTACTCCTTGGTCGTGCCTTTCGACTTATACATATTCCGTTTCTGGATTGCCTGATCAGATTCATGTTCCTGTAACTTCATTGACTGGTTTGCTCATGACTATCTCGTGAAATTTCTCAGAAAACATATTCATCCCTTTATTCCGGCTTTAGGCATTCTGTATTCCATGGTTCATTCCGGAGCAGTTTTTCTTTCCAATGCATTATATTCTTTGGTGGAGTTTCATCATTATTAGGCAATGATCAAAGTTAATGTCATAGCCTCTATAGGATCTTATATCATTTATACAGCTGAAGTTTTTGGTGGATACCAACACGTGGTCAATTTGACTTGCTGAAGTACTTTCCGGAGAGTGCCGTGCTTCCTTTTGCTCATATTTATAAGGGAAAAAAGTGCTCATGACAGCCATCGATTTTACAGTAGCAAAGCTTACTATACTGTGTTCATTGTCATTAGTTCTATGGTGTAAGATATGTGTTCCTATGGTTGGCCTTAGCTTCGTTTCCTTCCCAACCCGTGCGTTAAAATCTCCCAAGACGATTTTTATATCAAAGCAGGGACAAGTATTATAGGCTTCTTCCAGCTGTTCGTAGAAGATATCTATCTCCTTTTCACCCTTATCTTCTGTGGGAACATGCACACAAATCGGACTAATGTTTCTGAAATGATACCTAATGCGTAGTTTGCGAAGCCTTTCGTTAATTGGTTGGAAATTTATGATTGCAGATTTTATTTTATTCGAGACCATAAATGCTACTCCAAACTCATGCTCATTCTCGGTTCCACTATATAACTTTTTAAAATCCTTTCACTTTATGAAGCCTTTTCCACACCATCTCATCTCTTGTACGGCCAATATATCTAGGCAGCCCTTCTGTGATACGCCAGTAAGCTCCTTTAAGTGCTCCAGCTCTATATAAGATTCGTACATTCCGTGTTCCAATTTTGCATGTCTAATTCCAGGGTCCATGTCGTGTCGTGAATCATTCCATCTGAGGCTTCGTTGGGTGTTCATAAAATTGATTTTTTGTGTTGTTTTTTTTTACGATTGTGTTGTTTATTTCATTGGCGTAGTAATAAAATTACAACAATACAAAAACATTTTTTTTTTTTTTTTTTTTTTTTTTTTTTTTTTTTTTTTTTTTTTTTTTTTTTTTTAGTTATTTCTTCTAAAATTAGTTAAAGTTGGTCCATTAAAAAGCTTTCATCCAAACTTTTTTATAGTTTGTATTACAAATTTAACAGAGTAACCATATATCCTAAAGTAAAAACGTATTATTCTGTTTAAGATTTATTCCTAATTGCTATTAAAATAGATAAGTTATCATTTTAAATAATGTTTAGTTTTATGTATGTGAATAAACTATAAATAATTAATAGGATATAATTGGAAGGTCCTTTGGCAGGTAGGTTGTAATTAACAACACCAAAATAGATTTAATGCTTGTAATGAAAAATACATTAATCTTGTTAGAATGACAAATAAAACAATTCCTATCATGAAATAAATTAACTATAGTGAAAATTATAAATCCTCTTGCCCCTTACACGTAAAGGGCCGTTTACACGGGCCACAAAAATTGCATATTGCCCAGCAATATTTCCAGAAATATAGTCCGGCAATGTTGCCGGTCATACATTGCTCGGCCATATGTTCGGAAACATTGTTGGCTATATTGCTGAAACATTGCTCAGCAATATTTGCGGCAATAGATTGCCGAAAAATAGTGTTTAGACGGGCCACACATAGAGATAGTGACGATCTTCGTTTCTATTGGCTGAGGGAGCGCAGCCATTTTGAATCTTAGTTCTATACTAGGTTATACTGTTTTGTTTATGCTCATTGTTTTTTCATTTGTCCATTTATCCATCGATCCAATAAACTTAATAAACCAGGTAATGAAAAAAACTATCGAAGCGCGTAAGAGACTGAAGAAATAGGGATGGGAGTGAAAGTGCCAAAGAAAAGAAGTTTCAGATTCAAAATAAACGAACTATTGTTCTTAACTAATGTTTGCAAAGTGGCTCCAAGTAGATTCCTTCATCAAATTCACATCGCGATAAAAAATTATTCATTGGCAATACTATTCAAGTTAAAATGAAAGTGCAATTCAGAAGTAAAGGTGTAAGTGTAAATTTGGATGCTAAAAAGAAAGACAATGCCATTGCCTTCATGTGTTGTTTCATTAAAAGTTCATCACTTGTGAAATGTGTTATTCTGGTATTAAGAGACAAATTAGGGTATGGCAATACAGTTGATAATGTATGATAATGTATCAGCATCCCATTTCCCAACCTTCAATGTCATCAACAGATTCTGAGGTAGATAGTTGTTCATTTGAGCCGGAACCAGAAGAAGATTCAGACGATTAAAAAACCTAATGTGTAGTGCTTAATATTAATAGCTATTCATAAGGATCCAAACGTTTTTTAGGTTTACCAAAGAGAGCTTGTTTGATAAAAATACTTAGTGAAACTGAAAATTTCTATGCTGCCAAGAAACTCCTAGCATTTGATTATATCAATCAGTTATTCCTAAACCAGTACTGAAAATTTATAGCAAGGAGGGCCATTTTATTACTATTTGGTTAAAGAAACACCATTACTATTTATATGTCCTTTTTTTGGAGAACACCAGTTCTTCTTGCGTAGAACATGCTACTGACCTTGGATTGAACATTTATTCCTCTATTAGAACATAGCTAGTTGTTAATATTTAAAATAAAGGAAGATCTATTATTAAAAAACCAATTCTATGCCTCATTGTATGTTATATGTTAATTTTCAAAAAATAAATACAAGCTTGAATTGAATAAAATATATTTGCTCTTTGAGATCTCAAAAAAATAAAATAAATAAAACTATAAATAAATAAAGCACAGCAGTATGTTTAAATAAAAGTAAAGGATTCTGATGTCACTATATAAATTTGTATTAAATAACTAAAAACTAGTCGAGGAAATATTGCAAATGACCAGTTTTATTTGGTAAAACTGTTAACACAAACACACATAAATGTTAAAAAATATATATTGGTAAAAATAGGACCTTTCCCCTCTCATTTATCAGCTCATTCTCTGAACTATATACTGGGTCAGAAGGCTAATGCTTTTATTAGTTATTTTTTCCTTCAACACTTCTAATTGTCCTGTCTCTCCTAGTTCTATCCTTCAACTCTATTGGATACTTTTTGATGCCTTCTAATACCTCCTATCAACCTCATCTTAACTACATTACAATACTTAGTACATTTCTAATGTACTGTTCCTATTTAGAGGTATATAAGAACACAAAAACAGTCGTACTAACTTCATTTATTTCTTGATTGGAAACAAAAGAGTACCCATGAGCTTATAAGTGCTTATTGCAGCTATAGCCTCAACTTAACATTAACATAAGCACCTATTTATTCCATAAAATAATTCAAGTAAGATAAGAAAATATATAATATGAAGATATGTTATTTGAATAAGAAAAAATAATTCATATTCCTATATTGGACTGCATTTGTTGATAAAATAATCTTATCTGCATTTATACGTTTTGTTAAGTTTTTCAATTAATATGTATTAAAAGATCTTCATTAACATGTATTGAAAAAGGTAATATGAAATGAAGGGATATGCATTAAAAGAGCTTCATGAAGCGTTAACTTATTAGCTTACTAAAGCTAATAGGATAATTTGAGAGTCAAAATTTAAATTTGTAATCAGCACTCTAAAAAACACAAATGAGCAAATTTTCAGAATCTTTTCAAAACTTTCCAGGCAACATTCACCACAATTGTACTCCAAAATACCAGACCAATGAAGTATATAATCAAGTGAAGAAGTATGGATTCATAATTATCCTATTGGCAGCTTACTAAAGCGTTAACACATTCCCTCATGCATGTTAATAATTATATATTAATAAAAATAGGATTTTCTCCCTCTCATTTATCAGCTAAACCTCTGAACTCCTATTACTACCCAGCAGAGGGCTAATGATTTTATTAGTTGGTTGTCCCTTTAACACTTCTAATTGTCCTGTCTCAACTATCTCCCAGTTCGACTAGATACTCTTTGTTTGAGGCCTTCTGATACCTCCTATCACCCTCACCTTAACAAAATTACAATAGTATCTAATGAAATGTTGTTGGCATATTCTAGATATATTGAAGTCAATAAACCATTTTCCGCAAAAAGCATGCATGGGCTTATAAGCACATAGTGCAGCTCAACCTAACATAAACATCAACCCTCAACTGAACATTAACATAGGCACCAATTTACTCCATAAAATAATTTCTATATTTGGCTCCATTTGTTGATAAAATAAAGTTATCTGTATTTATATCTTATGTTAAGTTTTCCAAATTAATATGTACTAGAAGAGGTAATATATATTTAAAGAGGTTCATTAGCATGTATTGAAAGAGCTAATAAGGATTAACGTGTATTGAAGAGATATGTATTAAAAGAAATTCATTAATATGTTTTAAAAGAGTTAATATGTTTTAAAGAGCTTCATTAATATTTATTAAAAGAGTAAACATGGAAATTCATAAAATCTGGATTTGAAGCAAAAAAAGAGATCATAAATTTGTTCATTTTCGTTTCACAAAAATAACAGAAGAATTGTTTTATGAATTAAATCGAGTAATTATTTAAAATAAGGAAAATGACAGAAGTTGATAGGGAGGTGGTAATTATTTTGAGTATGTATTTCAAATGTTTGACTTTAATTATTATTAGTATAATTGTTTAATTAAAGAACCTATGCTTTATTTGAAATAATGTGAGCGAATTGACAATTCTCTAGTAAAATAATTATTGAAATAACCATTTACATAAAATAATATAAAAAATCAATTGAAAAATAATCTTTAACAATAAATAATCGCCTCTAGAAGCAAGGGGGAGACGCAAAAATTGAGTGAGAGGTTAGGATTTACAAAGACAGAGTCGGGTATGGCCCGGCAATATGAAATATTCTCCAACCCCTCTGGACAACACCGGCAAACCCTCAGCAATACTCAACAACCTGCAAGTAGGCAATGTGGCCGGTAATATGGCCGGACCATACGTAGATATTTGGGCAACATTGCCGTATATTGCAGCAACATTGCCGGCAACACTATTGCAGCCACAAATTGCCGGAAAATATGGACCGTCTAAACGGCCCTTAATAACAAAGTTCGACTTTACAGGACTGTAAAATTTTAAATTTCGAAGCTAGATTTTTCTATTTTTTTAAAAATGTTCCTCAGACGATTATGTTTAAATGTTACATTCAAGCCTAAGTTTCAACCACGTCCATTTTGATGAGATTGATAATTCAATTAAATACTACTTAGTACGCACTCGCACCTGCCTTAAGAGGTAAGTGCTTACAATGTATGTGGAAGACTGATTATTAAAGCAAGAGTGATTTTGGGGGAAGTGCAAAATACGAACTATTTTGCACTTTCCCCAAAATCACTCTTGCTGAAAATCGATCGTTTCCGAAACAAAATTATTTTTGTTTTAATTCGCTAGTTTTTAGTTGTCTAAACAAAACATGATAGTAACGGTAAGTGTACACTTGTCACACAACAGAGGCCTACACATGCCCCTACTATCATGTTTTGAAGGGAGACTGCGGACAAGCGCTTAATAAATGGAAAACTGTCACGGAGAAATGTAAATTACAAAGTATTTTGCAGAACAGCTTCGATAGGTTTCGCCTTACGGCAAAAAAAAAAAGAAAAAAAAAAGGCCTACTGGTAGATAATCATCAATACAGTTGTACTGCAAAAGTTGAAAGACACAAGTTTATCAACAGGTTGGAACTAATATTTTTACAACTCGTGGTATTGTATTTCCACGTCAATTGTAACCTTTTCCAAATCAATTATCACCTTTTCCAATTCAATTGTAACCTTTTCCATTTCAATTGTAACTTTTTCCATTTCAATTGTAACCCAACTGGACATGAATTAATTCAATATTATTTATTTTATTATTGAAAAATAATTATTTTTATTACAATCATGACTTTTGAAATAATTTCGGCATATTCTTCCGACATTTTTTTCGTTTATTATATAATTGATATTAAGTGCTAATTTCAAGTAGTTTAAATTTTTGAAATAAAATTGTTGCTTATTTATTTTTAAATATTTATTGTTTTCATTTATTTAGTGGGTGGAGGGAAGGTGGATTTCATCGATTTGGTGATCATTCATTAGATTTTCGAAGTTGCTAATGTGAAATTTACCACTGAAATTTTGTTCAGCCACGAGCATTACTACTTAATTATTAGTTTTCGAAATTCTTCGGTACAGGTATCGTTTACTAGGCTTTCAAGGGCGTTATTTCCGAATTTACTATTGTATTAGCATGCGCATTTCGATTTACTGTTCTGATTAAACTTTTCTTCGTTTATAAGAGCCGTTTATTAGATTTTCAAAAGTTCTGATTTAGTTTTTGGAATTGGATATTTTATTGAACATGCTCATTTCGGATAACCGATTATAACATGGAAAAGGTTACATTTGAAATGAAAAAGGTTATAATTGAAATGGAAAATGTGACAATTAATTTGGAAAAGGTTATAATTGAATTGGAAACACTATACTTCACCTCAGCGAACTTTCGTGACTGATTTCTGATGCATCAGTGTTTAAGCTTCATGCTCGGTAAAGAACAGCTCTTACCAGTTGTGGGTTTGGATTTAACTAGACAATTACGCACTTACCCTGAAAAGGCACTTAGTCCACATCACCCTACCTTAGTTATTTACTTATATCTTAAATATTAATTATTTAATGTATTTGTATGGTCTTTTAGCACATTTTTAGTTGCTTGGTACGTGCTTTTTATGATTTTCAGTTTTCTGCTGATCAGTGGTTCGAATATAAACTTCCTCAGCAGTTTTTATATTAACTCATGTTTCCTTCAGTATGTGTTTAGATGTCTTGGAGGATGTACTGTTCCAAGTTGATGTGTCCTTTTTTCAGACTGTTGATGTGGGATGTGCTATCTTCTGTGATGCCTGAATCGGTGAAATGCTGACTGATTTGTTGCTTACCGGTATTTTAGAAACTTGAGGATATGTTTATGGAATCTTTCAGTTATTTCCTAACAATTATTTTTGTCTCTTTTTGAATTTTTCTTCTTTTATAGTAATAAATAATTATATTACACTCTTGTGTTAACCTTATAACATATCAAATTCTAAGTATACATAATAACTTGTGATAACTTTATTAAACCTTATTTCATCCAAAGTGATTTCTATTAACATAATTAAATGCATAATACTTTCCCCACATATTAACAGAATAATTTGTAGATTAGGATACGAGGAACGTTGTAGAGCAGTTAGATCAATTTATGTGGGTCTTCAGTTATTAGATCTGTGGATGTAGAAATCTGATTTGCTGTGTGGTTGTAACGTGATGCAATTGAGGATATGCAGGAGGGAAAAAATGAACGTTCAGCTGGGGATGGTAATTGAAGCATTAAGGCTCAGGCACACAGAATGTGATCTGTCGCGACGATCTGCGATCTCTCTAGATCTCTCTAGCTATATAGAAATGGATCGCTGCCGGGCTCGATCAAGACTGGCTCGCTGCGATAGATCGCCTTCTGTGTGACATAGTGTAGTAAGTAGTAATGCATTAGCTTGCCAGCTCGCTGCGGGCTGAGATCGCAGATTGACTCTACAGATCAGACTCTTTGTACCTGAGTCTTTAGTCTTGGAGCGATTGATGCTGAAGACAAATAACTGGCTTAGCACAATTGAGGACATATCCATTTCCACTTTTGCTTGCAAAGTTTCAGTAAAAACTAATTTTTCCACCATTCGGAGCTTCATTTTTGCTTGAAAAAACAAAGTTTCCATATGGCAAAAACATATTTGGCTGAATGGGAGTGAGCATCAAGCACAGTTTGGGGATGCCAACCAGAACTCATCGCAATCTGTTTTGGTCGGACGTGCAGATGTCCACTTTTGATAGCAAGCTCCTCAATGGTGGGTACGACATCGGTGATTGGTGCTAATTTAACTGGCCTATATGCCTTTTGAGACCGTATCTTTCGACTTCATAGTGCAGATCACCCCGTTTTTTTCTTTGTCGCTCCAGGAAGTCATATTGTGGTATCTGCTACCACCAGTCTTGGAAGCCAGAATACAAAAAGTTGACATTTTCATATGTTAAATTTTTTTGAAGAGCTTTAAAATATCAAGTCTGTCAGGAATAGGTTATATCAAAATCATATAGCACGGTTTAAGGAAAAAAATATTATTGAAATAGAGATTTTTAAAAGATAAAATGACTAATTTTAATAGCAAGCTAAACATCGATTTATATAAAATATTAATATTAATTAAATATTAAGGATGCTGGAGCTGGTTTAGCCGACAAAAGCGTACAGCCGATTATAACTATTAGCATAATTAAATGCATAATACTTAGGGTTTTTCTGGCAGGTATTCTTTACAATTTTAACGGAGAATTGTATTTCCAATAATTAATCGATGAGAGATGTTTCTATTCTTACAAATATCACTTAAGAAAAGAAATTAAACCCACTCTCCGTACAAATAGGTTGAAATTTAACAATTACGAATATGTATTTCTGAATACGTATTTAATAGTATTTTAAATATGTAGGAAGATATATATATACTTTATCATCGGTGAGTATCTCAATCTCCAGTAGAAACCTCTCTTCTGGGTATTGGCTTGAGAGATAACAGATAATCCGTAACTAGAAAAATCATGAGAAGGCTGAAATCCCCGTCTTATAGCAAAATTGGTTCTTAACTCTTAGGAGTTAATTGGGTATCCTCACTGCATTTATTCCTCTGTTAACGCCTCTATCTACTAGTGCTTTACGGACTCCGTCCTATCTAATTTTATCAAATAATTTTTTGGGTTCTACTAAACAGTCAGATCTTTGACTTTTTTAGTTTTCTTTTTTTAGTATAGTTTTTAGTTGACTTTTTCTGTGATCTGTCTCGAAGTGAAGAATAGATCTTGGGTGTTCCTCTTTTCTCGAAAACCTCATTGCTCTTCCTTGAGTTGTTCCAATTCTGTCGTAATGTTTCTCGAAGAAATTGGATTATATTTTAACCGGTATGCTCATATCTCGTCGATTCCTGAACTCTCTGCTATCACCTTTTTTTAATGCAGTAATTATTGTTGCAATCTCCTAATGTCTCAAGATATTCTTTTTTAAGAAGTTTGTAAAGACGTGTTTAAGCATGTTCGAGATTATTTCATGTTGTCATGTTGCTTTCCCAAACTCCATTTCCGCCATCATGTCTTCAAGATGTTCATATTTAGCGATGTAATCATCTTATTCGCGTTGGTTGTCATGGTATTCCACCAACACTGGATAAACTCCTTCGCCTTCAAGTTGCTCTATTCAAGTCCCTTCACATTTTCATATCTTTTTGTTCTTTACGAATGATCTTTGATGAACTTGAGTACAGTTGGCTTTTCGCTTTTCAATATTTTAAAAATGGGAAATGCTCACTGTAGAATGACTTCTGGTTTGCTTGTGTTTCTTCTTAAAGTTTCCTCTCGCAATCATTTCTTTTTCTACCATCTCCTTTGCTTCAGTTCTCTCATTTGTGTAGTACTATTTGTGTATGTAGAACATACTTAGATCCGTTATCAGCTGTGAGATACTGCTTGCAGTGTATTTTATTCTCTATAGTGTTTGTATTCAATGAAGGAAATCTTGTTTGCTGCAAGGGGTCCGTTAACTTTTTTCTTGAAACACCTGCTTTCATTCCTGCTTAGTCAGCGCCTACGATAGAAATTATGGTATCTTGTACCGAATGTTTTTGAATTCAAAATCTTTAAGCTGTTGTGATGAAATAAGTTTGTATCCCGGGAAATAAGCTAGCCTAGATTTCTTCAAGATTTCAAGCTAATCTACAAGAAACGACATGGCGAACTGAGAACTGTCAATTCAGTAAGAAATATGCCAAAGAACTGGGTATGGCCAATTCTTGTAATCTATAGAAAATTAGCCAGTCATAAAAAGTCATAATTAGCGGCTACCAAAATTGGAGGAATCACAAGACAGGTGTTGCGGAATATGTTCTTTCTCATTTCCTCCAGAACCATATTAAAATTTGTATGAAACAGGAATTCACTTGTGAAGAAATGGGAGCTCTCTATGAAAAGATCAAGTATGATTTAGATAAAGATGACCCTAAAGTACATTCTCAAACCTGGCTCTTAAATAAATATGTATACTGACTGATGGGAGGAATTAAAGGGTGTTTTATCCATTAATTAACGAACAATTATCTCCATGGGTTAAAATTTGTTTAGGAATTTTTTTTTTCCAGAAATATTTCCAAATATTGGTTAGTCTGGATGGATTACCATCCTTAGATCTACCTCACATCGACCATGCACAGCTTGAAAATGATAAATCGGAATGAAAAAATCATTTTTTACCGATTACTTAAAAATGAGTTTTTCCTACTCATTGTATAAACTAGACCAAACACCGACCGAATACCACCCTCTCTTTTTTTTTTTCTACTTTTTCAAGATCATTATCCTACACGAATCGTACAGTCGTGTTTGTGGATGTTTTCTGGCATGTTATCAGTGCCCATGCTCCATAGATGCAATGACATTTGCATTTTTATTCATTCCATTCAAACTGTACGAAGATTTTCTTCAGATTAATCAATACCCGAGTTTCCTTCTTGATCTGTTTACACATTTCCGAAGGATGAGACTAATGCTCTGAGCGAGGGGGGAGGGGGAGAGAGAGAGGATAACTAGGCTATAGGGCCGATGAAAAAGAGGTCAGGATTTATCGTGGCAAGAGGTAAGGTACGGGCAGCCTGGGTGGCCAGCGATCTCCATATAATGGCCGAGCCTGGTGTGTGGCCCCGAGTGAGGCCGCGATCCCCCCTCCCTCCCCACCCTCTCGTCCTTTTCATCACTAATACCGACTTTATTCACGACTTTTATCCACCTTGTTAGTGCTCTAGCCACAGCGGGTAGGTAAAATAGATCGATATATCTAATTATCAAGCATGTACCTGACGTTAATTTTACTGATGAGCAATACATTAATGAGTTAGAAAACACCCCTGTAGCTCTTTGGAATTATTTAATGGTTTTGAATTCAGTACTAATTATTTATTATGACTGTATCCACGGGTTCCGCAGTTGTAATTTCTATTTTACTTTTTTTTTCTTTTTAAATCACGAAAAATATATTTAAAAAATCCTGGATTTAATAATTTTTCACAATACTCTTTTATTTTTTCTCTTAACATTGCAGAGGTACATGATTTACGATATTTTTTTATTTCCAGCGGACAGGGACTACCCTCCAAAATTAACAATATCTCTAACATTAGGGGAAAATACTTATAAATGCCAGATTATAACTTCCAAATTTCTTCAGAAGAGACTAAATAAAAGTGATCAGCATTTTGGATTTAGAGAAACTGGCCAAATGAACATCAGAAGTGCTGAAATCAGTCGATATTGACCATCTTGCATTTGTATTATTTATCAAAATTAATGATGTATTTAAATAAAAAAGAAAAAATATATATATATACTTAAATGTATAATAAAAAATACTGCATGTCTCACTTTTTCAGGCTATTCTCTATTTATCTTTGGAAGCATTGCATCATAAAAAACAATTGTAAATTCTTAAATTATCTTCAACATATGCCATCACACAGAGTTCTCGATAAAATATTATCGAGTTTGAAACATCAATCTTTCTGTGCAATGGACAGGAATGGAATATTCAAATTTGAAATGTATGATGACGAATTCTTGAAGGAAATTAAATTTAAAACGATTTCGTTGTTAGTAGTTCTTCTATTTATTTTGAGAATAAACAGCAAACCCTTTAAAAATTGCCTTATTTCTCAATAAAAAAGAGTGCTAAAGAAAAACTAGAGGAGACTAGAAAGTCGACTGTACCATCAAAAGAAACTTCATGTTACATAACTAATTGTAAGATATACAAAGTTTGATTATGAAATTTTCAAAACTCAGATGGAGTGTTATTCATATCCGCTGGGATACCGTGTCTATACATGTATTTATACATATATATGTTATTAATTTTAATCAATAATACAAAATAGTCGTTCAACATGGTTAAATAAATGGAATACCGTAGGCACTTTTTAAAATAAATACTTTTTTTTATTTAAATAAACTAGTAAACAATAAGGCGTAATGACTTAGGTATAGAATACCTTCCATTTCAATTGTGTTTTTTTACATTTTAATAGTAAGCCTTTCCACTTCAAATGTAACCTTTTTCATCTCAATTGTGACTTTTTCAAATTCAATTGTAACCATTTCCATCTCAATTTTAACCCAGCTAATGACTAGAATTAATTCATAAATATTATATTTTATTTAAAAACAACTATTTTAATTTCAATAATGACTATTAATTTTTTTAAATTTAATTTTTAAAAAATAACAAATTTTTCGCTGCACTCAGCAATTTTTTATGCTCAGGTTTTGGCCATATTATCTCTTATCGGCTTGATATAGATTTTTCGCTGATGAAGATATTTCTACTTGATGCTTATTGCTACTTGATGCTTTGATACTTGATGAAGATATTTCTAAAAATAAAAAGTTTTATGTTAAAATATTTCATTTAAAATAAATATTACAATAGTTATGCCAAACACAATATATATAATACACAATATTATTATCAAGGAGTTTATTTATTATTAAAAATGGTCGCTGTTAATATTTACTTGATGAATTTTTTTAATTAAATTAGTTATTTAATAATTAAATTAGATGGTGATGGTGCTTATATGTAGTTTTATAGAAATATTATATACAATTTCAACGATTTTTATATTATTGTTTTCTGCATGAATTTCAAGGTTCTTATATATCAATCGATTTATTTTTTGTGTGAAATAAGAAAAAATATTGCCGATTGTATTAAATAAGATTAAATATACAAAAACCAAAAGACGCTTCTAATAAAGTAGGCCAAAAAAAAACCCCCCAAAAAAAAACAATCGAAAAATAAATTTTTTTTCCTCAAAATTTTCGTCTTACTCGGGCCTTCGATTTTTTCTGTTTCATGTAATTTATAGGACCCTAAACCACTCCAAAGTTTTGTATGGATCGGTGGAGTCTTGAAGTTATTGCAATTTGTTATTTTAGAAAAAAAATCGAAGGCCCGAGTAAGACGAAAATTTTGAGGGAAAAAAAGTTATTTTTCGATTGGTATGAAAATTTAATCTTTAAATATAGATCCTGATGATATGTCGATTGTCACGAAAAGTTGGTCCTTATATTAGAAATCTGTATGAAAATTAGTATTTAATGGTTTGTTGAGGTGCGAAAAACGAATATCAACTTTGTTTCTCCTTAAAAATACATTTGACCCCACTTTGTTACTTTGCACAGTGGTCTGGATTCTCCCATCATGCTGTGAAAAAATTGTCTGTGTTTTTTATTCGAAATTGTGGCACAAATTGTGATTTGATTTCGTTAGATTCTAGTTTTCACCTGTTTACGAAAGTAAATAGATAATTTTATGGATTTTAATTATGAATTAAATCATTGATAATGGATAATAATAGTATTTAACTTATTTTTATACAGTTAAATAATAATTTTTGGATTTTAATTTATTATTTACTACTTACTATGAAATTGGCCAATCCGATCTCCGTAAATAAATTAGAACCGAAGATATAAAAGAAAACGTTTGAAGATTTTTTATTTAGTTCACACTAATTTTTCTCCCTTATATAAGCAGAAAATCTAAAAGTTATTTGTATGTATTAGAGGTCAGAAATTCAGCTTTTGTAATAACGTTGAATTTGGATAAAATCCTGAGGAGTTGAATGCAATAGGAAACGGCAGACTTCAGCAGGAAAAAAAAAATTAGGTCTAGCAAAATTAAGTCGATTTTGATGAAACTTGCCTAATGTCTTCTTCTTAAAGCCCTTCAACTTTTCATGTATTTAAAATATCAACGAAAAAATGCAGGAGAAATAGTTATAGCGAAAAGAAAATTTGATTTTCGCATAACTCAAAAATTAGAATTTTATGGTAAATTGTGTATGGCATTATATGAAAGGTAATTAAATTCTCTGAAAAACAAAACAAAAAAAAAATCTAAATCTGGCCTTTATTAGAAAACATACAGCGTATCTCATAAGGATTACAACCGAGAAGGATTAAAGACGAGCTCGTTCGGGTGGAGACTGATGCGATCGAACCTCCTCCCACCAAGCAGCTAACCTTATGTTAACAATACCTTCTGTAATAATGTATTGTAATAATATAAAAGTAGAAATTAAGTTAATAATTTCTAATTTTATATTATTTAATGGAAACAAAATGATTCCATGGAAACTAAATGGAATTTCCATGGAAACTGAACCGAAACTTTAAAAAACTAAAGTTGTTTAAAAACTAATATTTTATACTTTTGTGAGAGAAGACTTGAAAAAGCGCTTTCTGCTGAATTTATTTCGAGTAGTGTTTATGTGAACTCTTTAAAATAATGTTTTAAAGATTATTATTATAGGGTGGTAAGAGAAAGTTGTGCGATGCACGCACCGCAACAGATTTTTAGCATTTTGTGATAGGAATTGATGAGTGCTAAAAATTATTTGATTTCTTTTTCAGTTTTCGGATTAAAATTGTTCAACCTCGATATATATATATATATATATATATATATATATATATATATATATATATATATATATATATATATATATATATATATATATATATATATATTTTGGAACCGAGTCAGGTTCAATTTAAATTTGATGAAATCCTGATACTAAATCAGTCGTTGAGAAATGTGTAGAACATCCTGTTTATTAAAAATGATCTCCAATATTTGGAAGGGGATATTTTTCTCAATATTTTTTTCCTTTAACTTTCTATGATATATTACAAGCCTCGTTTTCCTCTGTATCGATGCGTCTAATTTTTTAGTAACAACCCATATTGGTGAACTAAGGGGAATTAGGTAGTTGAGTTATATTGTTTTCTAATAGGATATATATTTATATATTTCTACGTCTTTACTAAATGATACTGGGTAACTATAACTCTTATAAAGATATTCAGTGGCTAAAAAAAAAGTATTTGAACACCTTAATTTTCTCAAATCATTTTTTGCCGACATCAACAATTGAAAAATGTTGTGATTAAATAATTACAAATCTAAATAGAAAGCTTTTGTAAGTAACGATTTTTAAATTAGATTTATAGCATTAAAGAAATGATAGAATTTTGACTTTTTCAATGTCAAAAAAGTATTTTAGCAGTTTGATAAAATACATTTTGCATACAAATTTGACAAAATAATGCCCCTTTTATCTTTTAATACCACTTCCCTATTTAATATCTATTCAAACCCAATCAGTATTTAAATTTTTAAACCTGTAAATAAGAGAAAAAAGTGAAATGTGCCCATAAAACTAGTGAAGTTCCTTCTTTAGCAGTAAAACTTAAAATTTCAGATTTCCGTGAAATTGGCAATAGTTTTAGAGAAATTTCACGAAATTTGAAAATTAATTTATCTGCTATGTAGTGAGTTCAAATAACGGTGTTTTGTTTTTTCACGAGGGTAGATGGAAATCTTCAAAAGACGTCGATAGGCCCGTACCCATCCGTGTGTGGGATTTGTAGCCACTAAAACCACCTCCCTACACATTCCCAGTTTTCCACCGGGACCACTGTTAGGCATTACTTCATGGAAGGAGAGTGGCTGAGTGCCGCCTCATTGTATTAGGCTACCTGGTTTATTAGAATCGCCGTTCCTTCTCTTCCTTCCTCAGTAGCTTGGTAATCTGTGCTACTAGACGTTGGCCCGCCATGTAGCACTCCAGGGAGAGCAGGATTAGGCTGAAGATGTTATGGGCAGTCGGTTCCGATTGGCAGATATTCGCCTTCGAAATTCGTCTCTCTTTCTGAAAGCGGGAACAGCAGAAGAATACGTGTTCCACGATCTCTATTGATGAGGGATATTATACTGTATTGTCCAGCTTAAATCTATACTGGTAAGCTCGAAAGCAGCCATGTCCTGTAAGTAACTGTGTGAGGTTGTAGTCAACCTCTCCGTGTTCCCCCCTTTCCCCTCCTCTTCCAACCCAGGGTTGGATATAGGGAACCAGCCTGTGTGTCCAGCTCCCGTTCGTTGCCATATCCCACCGTCGTTGCCATATGTTGACTGTTTCCTTTCTTTCTGTGGCCCTAGGAACGCGGCCAACTCTCCACTCTTGTGTCTCCACTCTTTGGCGATCAGCTCTATTGGTGGCATTCTGGCCACCACACACGCAGCGTCTTATGTAACTGTACGAAACGCGCTGATCACTCTTAAGGCACTCCGGCGATATATGGATACCATCGGTCTTCTGTAAGCCAGTGTATCCAAGGAACGTTTCCATATCACGCCTGCGTAGGGCAGGATGGATGTGATCACGCTTGATATCAACAACCTGCGGCTGTGCCTGGGTCCTCCTACGTTGGACATCAGTCGAGTCAGTGCTGTTGTCACTCCGCTGGATATGCTCCTTGAACATTAGCCATTCATCGATTCTGACACCGAGATACATCAAGTAAGGCTTGGACCGGATCTCTTGTCTACCCACTCTCAGAATTATTTCTTCCTTTATTTCCCTGCTGCTAATAAGAAGGGCTTCTGTTTTGCTGTCTGCCAGCTGCAGCCCCACGGATGCCAGCAAATTGCGAATCAGTGAAATACTCTGGTTGGCCTTCAAATACTCTGCAGGCTTTCTTATTTGTACTTTGTCTTGATGACCAATCCGACATCACCAGCAAAAGTAGGCTAAGCTTGGGAGTTCTATCGTACATGATGTTCCACAGAAGGGGTCCCAGCACTGAACCCTGAGGTACTCCGCTCGTCACATTGAACCTCTCCGGCCCGTCATCAATTGAACATATCAACGTCCTATCTTTGAAGTAGTCACTGACTATCCTCCTGAGATACGTGGAGATACCTATTACCTGCAGAGGATCCTGAATGCAGCTCCATCTCGCAGAGGTAAAGGCGTTTCTTACATCTATTGTGATGAAGGTGCTATAAAACTTCGCGCCTCTCATCCTCCTCTTCCCCGCGATAGTCTTCTGAGCCTTTTCGGTCACCAAGGTGATTTTGTCTACCGTACACCTCGCTTTCCGGAAGCCAGATTGGGCCCTAGATAGGCCTCCTACACTTAGGTGGTCTCTTGTATCCTATTTCATATGATTTTATCCCAAGCCTTTTTAGCTGTGTTCAGCAGACATATAGGTCTTTATGCCTCTAAGTTCCGATGGTCTTATCTTGCCTTTCGGTATCAAAACCAGGCGCTGCATTTTCCATGGTCGCGAAAAGGATCCCTCACGTAAGCAGAAACTGAAGACTTCCAGGAAACTATCTTGTTTGGTTTCCATTTCCGCCTTTAGTGCCATGTTCGGAATGCCATCCAAGCCTGGGGCTTTTCTCATCTGAAGGTTGTGCAGATGTCGCTGAGATCTTCCACCGACACGGGTGGTGCGTCAAATAGGGACATACCGGTGTGTGTGTGCGCGCTTGTCTTTGTCTTTGTATGTGATTAGTCAAGCTCAACAACGAAAGGTTGTACGAAATTACGTATTAAAGGTAAGTAAATGCCTAGATTGTAACAGCAACTTTTTAACAAAAATTGTCTTAGCGGAATTTCACTTTATATACTCGATTTTACAAATATTTACAATTTTCTCGTTGGAGGCTCTAACGATTTTGATCAGACTCGTTATATCAATTTAAAATTAAACCTTCTTTAATATCAGCTAGGTCTTATCCTCGCCGTATAGTCTGAAAGGGCTTTAATGGCGAATTTTCAAAATGGCATCTTCTAAAATACCTTTTATTTTGTTTATTTGAAATAATTGGCCGTCCTTCATTGTTAGTAGTAATAAAGCATAGATAAATATAAAGTATGACAGAAGTTAATCACTAACTAAAGGAGAAATTATTTTCAATTTTTGACCTTCCATATTACATATTTATCTTCAATCAATTTGCCTTAAGGCCATTTATCTTCAATCAATAATTGACTTTAAGCAAAATTGATTGAAGTAAACATATAAAGAAGAAATATTTTCCCAGATTGAAAACCAATTTTCGGAAATAAGAGTAGTAATATAGATGTATAATATATCGTAGGAAAACTAAAGATTTTAGAAAAAAATATTATCTAACATATAAAGTCGTAAATGGAAATGGAGAGTGACGAAAAACTTTTTCACTTAAGGGATTGCTGTAGTTAATAATTTCTACTTTTATATTATTTAATTTGAGAAAATGCTGGATCACAATACGAGAAGGATCTCAACGACAGAGCAAAACATATATAGCAATGAATACCATGACGAAGATGTGGACGACTTTATAGGAGAAGATGGAATAACATATGCAATAGATAGCCTGAAAGTGGGCAAGGCAGCTGGTAAAGACGGTATCACCCCCGCAATGCTGAAGAAAATGGGAACAAAAGATCAAGAAATATTTCAACAGCTACTAAATCTAGTGTGGAAAAGAAAAGAAGTTTCGAAGGATTGGGAGATATCAGTATTAATACCGATACACAAGAAAGGAGACTAGAGGGACTGCTGAAAACCATCGAGGCATCTAACTGCTCAGTATACCTTGTAAGGTATACTCTAAAATACTAGAGGTAAGGCTAAGGGGATTCATTGAGAGGGCCCTAGAAGAAGAACAATATGGTTTTAGGCCACAAAGAAGCACCCAAGACCTGATCTTCGTTATGAGGCAGCTCTCCGAAAAGGTCTTGGAAAAGAACCTAGAGGTATATATATACCTGTTTTGTAGACCTTACCCAGGCGTCCGATAGGGTCAGGAAGACAGACATCGCAAAAGCACCAAATGAGCAAGAAGTTGATCCAGGAATATCGAGGGGCATTTTTAGCCTATATAATAAGCAAATAAATATGGTGAGAGCTAACAACCACACTTCAGAAAGTTTCAGAGCACCCAAGGAATAAGAAAGGGCTGCAGCCTTAGCCGCAATTGTTTATGATGGTGCTCAAAATGGCACTGAAGAGAGCTAAAATGAAAATGAGGCCTTATAGCCTCGGCCACTGAGAAATGAGGACAGTTAATCTCACCCTTCTAGCGTAAGCCGACAATATCGTTGTATTCGGGAATAATGAAAGAAATCTCCGATAATAGAAGAACACAATATCCGAGTCCTACAAGAAGAACTATAGCTGCTAAATATGGAAATAAACAGCGATAAAACAAAAATAATGAGGATAGAGAATGCAGAGAAGAGGGGTGGCCGGGTACTTCGACTGAGGGAGGAAGAACTGGAGCATGTCCGAGATTTCAAGTATCTGGGTGCCCATCTGAACGAGAACGGCTGGATGGACGGAGAAATCAAGGAGAAAGTGTAAAACTGACCCGCAAGCAAGTGCTTCCACTCACTTAAGACGGGTTTTCTGGGAAAGAGAGAAGTCTAAAAAGGTGTAGAAAGCGGTGTTCAAAAACACATTCATCCCCATTCCCCATCCTGAGCTACTCCAGTGAATCCTGGACTATTACCTCAAAGCACCGAAGCTAACTCCAAGCAATGGAGATGCGGTTCCTGAGGAGAATAGATGGAAAAACAAGAAGGGACAAAATCAGAAACACCATAGTAAGAAGCAATAACGGAGTAAAGCCAGCTGAAGATATAATAGAAGAAAACAGGTTAAGGTGATTTGGCCATATCAAAAGAAGGCAGGAGGAAAGATTAGCCAGAGTAGTGTATGAGGCAAGAGTGGAAGGAAGAAGAGCAAGAGGAAGGGCCCAGAAACACATGGGAGGGCGACGTCAGAACAGCTTTCGAGAGAAGAGGCATGGACTGAAGCAGGCGGAGTCAGCTGGTCCAGGATCGAGATGCATGGATCGGGCTATATAAACGGGATCCTCAACACTGAACTACGGTAGAAGAGAATAAGATTAAGAAGAAGAAGAAGAAGTAATTATTTAATGGGCATTAAATGTTTCTATGGAAACTAAAAGGAATTAAAATTTATTTAAAGTAAGCTGGTAAGTGAAAGCTGTGTGATGCGCGCACCAGACTTTTTTACATTATTTTTTAATTCTTATTTTTTAAGGGAAGACTTGAACTCTTTCAATAGTTTCCTCACCTATCTGGAGACTGTCCTCGGCACTCGGGTTTACCCTCATCTCCTTCGTCTTCTTGATGTTAATTGAGAGACCAGCCTCTCCTGCTTCCTCTCGGAGTTTTTGGAATTTAGCTTTGATGTCCGAGAACCTCTGGGCCATAATGGAGACATCATCTGCAAACACCAAGTTCTCCAGCCTTTGGCTTAGTGTCCACTGGATTCTCCGCTTCCGTTGACCCAGTACTCTTCTCATTATGGTGTCGAGTACGATGATAAATAGAGTTGGGGACAGTACGCACCACTAACGCACACCTGAATCTGTCTTGATAGAGCCAGACAGTTTCCCCTCATGTAGAACACTGCAGTCGAAGTCCAAGTACATCTTAATAATCCTAATGATCTTCATAGGAACTCCGTACTTCTCCAGGGTAAGCCACATACATTCCCCAGTACAGCACTGCCTGGAAATGTTGCACCCATCGGGCCAACTGCTTTTCCAGTGTTGTAAGAATACCACCCTCTTCTGTCTCAGTAAATATGATTGGTTTTGCTGCAATAAACAATCAGTAGGGTGTAAATTTTCAATTAATTCGTTCCATTAAAAGTACGTTATTTTTATGCCAACCTAATCACTTTTTTTTTTCTCTTGCTTTGTAACCCTGAGCAAAATGAATTAATTTACAAAAAGTACATGTGAAACAGCATAACATATGAAACAGCATGGTTAGGGGTGGTGTTTGGTTGGCGGGGTGTTGGGCGGGGGAAATTTCTTTTTTCTTTCTTATGGCGCACCCTTGTGCGCCTCTGTTAACGAAGGGCGCACAAGGGTGCACCATAAGAAAGAAAAAAAGAAATTTCCCCCGCCCAACACCCCACCAACCAAACACCACCCCTAACCACCCCTAACCATGCCTACAGAAATAGGCATGCAGTGTTATATAGAATTATATATAAATATATATATCACATAAAGGAATACGTGGCTTACCCTGGAGAAGTACGGAGTTCCTATGAAGATCATTAGGATTATTAAGATGTACTTGGACTTCGACTGCAGTGTTCTACATGAGGGGAAACTGTCTGGCTCTATCAAGACAGATTCAGGCGTGCGTTAGTGGTGCGTACTGTCCCCAACTCTATTTATCATCGTACTCGACACCATAATGAGAAGAGTACTGGGTCAACGGAAGCGGAGAATCCAGTGGACACTAAGCCAAAGGCTGGAGAACTTGGAGTTTGCAGATGATGTCTCCATTATGGCCCAGAGGTTCTCGGACATCAAAGCTAAATTCCAAAAACTCCGAGAGGAAGCAGGAGAGGCTGGTCTCTCAATTAACATCAAGAAGACGAAGGAGATGCGGGTAAACTCGAGTGCCGAGGACAGTCTCCAGATAGGTGAGGATACTATTGAAAGAGTTCAAGTCTTCCCTTACGTTGGTAGCCTCGTCTCAGAGAAAGGAGGGACCGACGAAAATGTCAGAGAACGCATTCGGAAAGCCAATACTGCGTTCATCCAGCTCTATCCCCTTTGGAGGAACTGGAGTGTGTCCGTGAAATTTTACAATCAATTTAAAGTCTGTACTTCTGTATGGTTCGGAAGCTTGGAAGGTCACAAAAAGTGTCACCAGGAAGCTGCAGGTATTTACCAATCGCTGTCTCCGCCGTATCCTAAATATCTGATGGCCCGAAAAGTCTCAAATTGAGAGCCTTGGTGAAGAGCCGGGCAGAGGCCGAATGAGCAAGATATAAGAAGAAGGAACTGGACTGGCCTTTCACTCCGAAAACAGCCTGGGGCAGTGGAAAGGTCGGGACCTGAACCCCAAGGAGTACGCCGAAAAGGACGACCTCTCATCACCTGGAGGAGATCCGCCCTAAATGAGACGGAGCAGGCAGGACTTTGAGCGAGGTGAAGTGGATGGGAATAGAGATGGATGGAAGTTGTTCGTTGAGGCTCTTTGCTCCACTGGGAGCTACAGGAGTTAGAGAGAGAGAAATGATTTATTAAAAATCAGTGCTGCCCAATTACATTGGGTTGCTATAATACACAGCATACTAATCAATCCATAGTGGATAAAAATTAATAGAATAATAGAACTGATAAGTGCTAAAAATTATTTGATTTCTTTTTCAGTTTTCGGAAAAAAAAATTTCAACCTCGATATATATATATATATATATATATATATATATATATATATATATATATATATATATATATATATATATAGTGTTATAAAGTATAGTGTATATACTTATATATATATATATATATATATATATATATATATATATATATATATATAAGTATATACACAGTCTCTAAAGAGGTATAAAATTAGTCTAATACAGTATTCGGCAAAACGTAATAGCAATTACTTACCAATTACTGTAGTGTGGTATTGCAGAATTGTAATTGATCATTGCAATGACTATGGCTCAACTAGTAATTGTAATTGCAGACATAACGTGTTCTAAATACTATTATATATTTTTAGTGGTAAAATTCTGCTTTGACTACTTAAATTTTGAAATAATATTTCCTAAAATTTTTGAAAAGTATTTTTAAAATGTTCATCAAAATCATCTATATAGAAATATAATATCATCCGAATAAATAAGTACCTAGGTTTGGAATTTTTAAAAATTATTTTCATCGTTTTTCTGATGATCTGTCAGTGTTAACCGAAGATGCTGAAACTATTAAATTAAATACAAAACTAATAAAATCTGGTAAAGGATTTTGCCTCGAAATAAATACGGGTAAAACAAAATATATGGTTTGTAGTAGAAACGGTGATATTGCTATGACAGGGAATACGTTTGAATGCGTACAGAAGTTTAAATATCTATATACTTCTAGTATCTATATAGATACTTAAATATCTCGACAATATATATAATAAATGAAATTCAAGAAGAAATAAAAGTGAGGTTTGATGGGAGAAATGCTTGTTATTTCACCGTCTAAAAATTATTCACTTCACTTCTACTATATAGAAACCTGATAGCTAGAATTTACAAAACTAAATTGACTAATGATAATTTTTGGTTTCGAGAGGCCCAAAAACCGATTATGGAAATTCCTTTCTTCGTAGGTTGTTGAGGAAATAAAAAATATGAAAACATCGGAAGAAAAACGTTGGTAATGCAATGATTTCATGGTATGATTTGATTTAACGTTCCTCACTTTTTGTGCGCTATACCTTTCAGATTGATGATTGAATTTTTTAAACTCTTTTAGAAACTTCGTAACTGATGAGAGAGCTAAATATTCATTATGTTTTATTTCTGGTTGACAGTGTGTTAATGAAGTTGACCCAATCTTTATAGAATGCTATTGAAGTTGATAATCGAATTATTTATCAGATTTATTTGTTAATTGCGATTTCCCGTTCAGGAATCTGGGGTTTAATTTGCCGTTCTACTCAAGACAATGCTCCACACTAGAGCTGTAAGGTGGTGCACTCTTGCGGCGTTTACTTGAACTGCTAACTGCTGTTATCAAGGCCTGAGGGATGTACAGTTTTAAATATTTTCCAATATTCCTGAGTAAATTAAACAATTTTTTTTTAGTAAGTAAATTAAAATTTAAATATCACAATCCTATCAGTAATTAAATAAATATTTTTAATCCAAAAGCTTAAAATATTATAATAAATTTACCATCTATCAGTATAAATAACCCAATTTTATTATAAAGTTGATAAAATTAAACTGTCACAAAATATCAAAAATGTCTTCACGAATTCTGATTATCTTTTATGTGTCTTACGTGATCAATCAAAACTATTTTTCATTATTTTCACTATAATATTTACCGTAATATTGTTTATAATTAATAATAAAATTTTGAATTAACACATTCCTTTGAAAGTATATTTTGGCTACTTAAGTATCAAGCGGTCGACTAAATCTTCGTATTTATGAGTTTATGTAGCGGCATTAAATATAAACTTTATATTACATTTCACTTCCAAAATTCCTTTATTTAAAAAAAATCGAATAATATCAAAACTTTGAATTTATGTGGCGGCTTTAAAAATCCGTTTCATTGGGATTAGTAGTGGTTATCAAAATTATGACTGCTTTAATTAGATAAAAATTGTAGACTTATAAAAATCTACAACGGATTCTTTTCAGTTGAGGTCGGGGCCTACCCTACATAAGTTTAGGTATTTATGTAAGGAACGTATCATACCCATTCTCACTGACTTTAGTCGATGGAATAATCCCAAAACTTTGAAAATACTTTACTGCAATTCCTTTTGTAGAAGATAATTCCAAATTTTAGTTATTTTTCGTCAATATTATAAAAAAAATATATATATCACAGGGGACAGAACTTATTAATACACAAATTATATAAATAAACAAAACACAGAGCTGACAAGGTAGGTTATAAGTGAAACCGATGGAACATATCGTCGAACGATTAGTACGTAGCACCATATTTTGTCTACATTAACCTAATCACTGAAGATATGCCATGATGACATTGCATCTGCAATTTTTTCCCATTTTTGAAAAAAAATTCCATTAGCCCCAATAAATTGAAAATAACACTCTATTTATTCAGTTTAATCTACATTTACTAATGTTAATAATACAATATATCATCGCTGTCAGCAGAAAATATTTATGTGCCACCAAATATCTTATAAGATTTTTATATTTTTTAGTTATACTGAATAATTATTTCAATTTTTTAATTTTCTGAATAGTTAGTATGTTCTTCTTCACTCTCAATGAGTCGTATTTCAAATTAATTTATACACTACAAATTTAAAAGCCAAAATATTAAAATCGAATGGAATATTAGATGGCCTTAAGAAATTTTATCTTGTGATAACAATATATGGGTATGGTAAATATTTGTATAACAGTTTTAAAATAATTCTTGTTTAATACATTTCCTTTGTATGGGATATATTAAAAAAATAAAATAAAAGATCAATGGAGTGATTATGAAATGAGATTATAACTTTGTTGTGAATGCAGAGGAAAAAAAAATAATTGACATCTTTGTTCTAGAAATATCATCAATTTTGCTTGATGCAGTATTGTAATAAATTTCATGAGTTAATCGTCGATTATATTATGGTGTTCTAAGCAGCAACTACGAAATAGTTAGTTCGAAAATAGGCCGAGCTTCCAAAAACACTAATCTTTGATTTCGTAAAAAAATTTCAAATCAGGATATTAATTTACGTGTAAGTACTGGTAGGCTTCATATTTACAGTTTCAAGAAAATGACTGTCTAAAAAATTATATTAAATTTCTGTTTCAAATATAATTATTTTACATGGAAAATATTTATAAGGTAAGTCGGGGTGAGTATCTACCCAGGGCATGTGCATACTTGGAGATTTATTTCACATTTATTTTGTTGGGATAGTTGCCATCTATGGGGATTTTATAATTTACTTCCAATTTATTTCAAATTCCCATTTTGATGCTTCAATTCCCATGCCAAAGGCAGCTCTCCCAACAAAATAGATTTGAAATAAATAAACCCATATATGCACTTACTTAACTTTATTTTCGGGTTGTTTTTTTCTTAATATAATTCTTTAAGTGGAAATGAAAAATTGGCATTTTGGAAATATTCACATTACCTAGAGAAAAATACGAAATATTCATTTACTGCAAATAGTTTATTCAAATCTGAAAATACTTCTTTAATGATCGGAATCCTAGTAACATTTCCTTTTCTAAAAGAACTTTTTTTAACTTAGGACCTTTTTGATATCCTTTTTTGGGGAGATCTGTGAATACTTAGAAATTCCGAGATGGTCTAAGAGGGAGATTGCCAAACCGTGGCGCATGCTTCAACAGTAGACTTATAAATTATAAGTAAGGCATTACATCTTTGCACCTATAAGTATTTTTAAATCGTGGGCTTTGACCATTGGGTCGAATCAATACTCTTTGGATGTCATGTCAACAAGTATACTTTTAAATTATTGAAATAAAGTATAAAGTATACTTAAAAATTATTAAATATATGCCAGGACCAAGACACCTTGCAAGCAAAGAGAACAGAAAATCCATGTTCCAAGCTAATCTCGCAATTATTGTGGACCAGAGTTATCTTTACCAAACAAGACTCTCTGGCAGCTTTAGTACCACCACGAAGAGATCACCCTCTCGTAATGGAGATCATTTCTGCCTATCGTAGATTGGCGATTTAAGAAACTGGCTTACATTAATTAGCCTAATTGAATGATTATGTTGTTCCTTATCCTCCACTAAGCGAAGCAGATCCTATCCTCTATTTTATAACCCCTAACCACGAAGGTCACTAATGCTGTTCTTGAAGTCACCCAGTCCTTTGTGAAAGTTCAATGCTGGGCTCTTGGGCTCAACACCCAATACCATCAAACGTCTTTAGAGGTATCTTGTTTCTATAAGAAAAAGATGGTGATCGAATATTGACTCATACCGAAATATATTGTCAAGAACTACAATTTATGGCTATTATTTATTTATGTAAAGCTTTGTTTACATCAACTGCGGTATTCTTTTATATTTTATTATCACTCTTCTTGTGAATAATATAAGTATTATACAAATTCGATTAGGAAAAAATTGAATATTTATAAAAATATATTTTGTCCCCAAAAAAATTTGTATTTCCGTTCATAAAATAGGTTTTTTTTTTTTCATGTTTCAACTCATGATTAAAAGTTTGGTTACTTTAAATTAATCTCTGATGTTGGATATGAATCCTCAGAAGTTCTTTATCGAAATTCGTCTGGATTTTTGTAAACCTAAGCAACCATTGGCGCATAGTACAAGAATAAAGGTTACTTAAATCTATGAGATAGTATAATACGATAAATGTAAGTTTTATCTATTAATAGGCACGTGCATGACAATATTAATTGACGTTTTAAGGTTGTTTTTAATCATATTTCTTCACCCATAGGCTTGTCTAAACAAATTTGAATGAGAGTGAAGAAAGAAAGAAGTGATCAATCGAAATATACATGCACTAATTGTGAAAGGCGTAACATATAATTGCATATCCCGTTACAATTGTTTCATGTCAATTTGATTTAATAGTTTCGATGTCTATTAATCAATATATGCTCGTTTTTCATAGCGGGTAGGGCGATTAACTCTGATTAAGTATGATAAAATATTCCATTCCTTTATTATCCTACACCTTGTCGCTTAAATCAGTTTTACGATAAATCAACTTTTTATCAGGGTCAACCTATTTTAGATATAGAATTATGAAAACATTATGTAAATAGGGGTGGGCGATTAAAAAAAAAAATAAAAATAAAAAAATCCGCTTTTGAACCGTTAACTAGAAAGGGTGGGTGTAGGAAAACTGCTAATAATGCCAAGGTCTGTTAATTAATACATCAGTGAAATAACTACAAAAACAAACATGTATTAGTCCGAGAATGGCGTCTACAAATTCGAGCTTTTTGACCGAGAGTATAGGAGGTCCTGTTTCAACTCGACCTTTTGGCATTTCGTTTGCTTGTTACGCGATTGAGACCAAACGCGTCGTTCGATTTTCTTCAAATTTAGCAGAAATGTTCCTTGTAGTCAAGAAAAGCGGCGTATGTGTAGGGATTTTTTATTTTTTAATTCCTAACTTAGATTGCGTTTTATTTTAATGCACCCACATCATCAAAAATCTGTTTGTTTTGCAGTCACGACCAAATGCATAATTGGATTTTCTTCAAATTCAGAAGAAATATCTCCTTTTAGTCATTAAAAACGAGGTATGTGCAGGTATGTTATAGGCTTAAAGTACGAAATTATAATGTATGTACCAACAAATAAACAATTAATATTATTGTTAAACTTACTACATATAACGAAACTCTCTAAAAGATTTTAGCTTTATATTACTAGTAGTTCTATGAACTGCAGACCTGTCGAAGACATTTAAAATCTGCTTTTAATTATAGCTTTTAAAAGTTTAGCCAATGTTGTCATTCATTGGGATATTAATAACCTTACAAACTCAAAACACTTGAACTAACTACCTTAAAAAAACAAAGCATTAAAATGTTTGCAATATCATATTTTGCAATTCCCATCTAGTATCCTTAAAATAATTCACTACCTAACTTTTCAATCTCTTATTGAAATGAAAATACTTATTTTTCATATCTATTTAGTGGTTGAGAATTGAAGTGGCTATGTCAGCAAGACTATATGCACCAGTATCATATCCATTTTGATTTAATTTCATGTATTAGCTAAATTTTGAAAGATGCCTTAAAGGAGAGTGGGTATCAATTCCTGAAAATTCAGTATATTAATGCATAATTTCCTTTTCTTTTTTTTGTTGACTCCAAGATGGCTCGATGGTTAAAATAAATTTGAATTTAGACAGGGATGGTTAATTGATTTGTTATTTCTCCGCAAGTGTAATGGTACGAGTCACTCACACGCCGATGAATGTCGTAGACCACTCCAAGTTCATCTCCGTTCCAGCGGGTGCCACCCTCTCGCAAAAATGACGAAGCGCAATCCGACAGCGTGACGCGGAGAAAGGGAGCCGATGGTAAAGAACTCGTTACAGATCTATACAAAGGTCCCTGTGGGGTAGCGCACAAATTTGTTCGACCGAGATTAGTGATGGTAATGGGGTTGTGGCGCAATTTGTGGGCGCCGCTCTACCGGAAGGTGTCCGTCACAGGGTGGAGATCCGGGGGTGGCTAAAAATCGGAGAGCGACCCTACGCCGCGCATAAATCACCACTTTTTTCCTTCCTCAGGAAACCGCCACCGAACAAGGACACGTTTCCATTCTTTCGGTGGCTCCCTAATACTTCCTAACTACATGCCCCTGATGACGTGGTCCAGAAACTCCGGGAAGAGCTCGCTTCGGCGTTACTGAAAATTTGGAAGATACGGAGAATATTAGCACAGCACTCGCTAGAGGATGACTTAAATACATAAAAGGACCAAATATTTATTACTGTAAGAGTCACTGTTTCTTTTAAAGCATTTTTACAATAGAATAGAATATTTTCGGTTTATTTGATGCGAAAGGTTTTTAAATTCGTATTTTTTCTTCAGTGATTAATTTAAACAGGGTGTTCAAGACTATGGGTGAAAATGCGATGCACACCTGTGTCTCAAGTTTCTTTTGAGTTCATATACAATTCCCTAATTTTCTCAAGTACTTCTCCAGCTCACAAGTCATATTACTGAAGTTTTCTATGGAATAGGGTATATTTTAGGACAGATTCTTATAAGAAATCAAATTCTAAAGCCATACTATATTGGTGAAAGTATCGACCCGACACTTTGGAAAGACACTAATCTCGTGAAACCAAAAAAAATCAGGGTTTTTTCAGACAAATTTTTATTTACCTTCAAAAGAAAGCATTGTATCAAAAACACATCCATGGTAAAGGTTGTAGCTGATTAAATTATCTATAAAATTAACTCGGGTATACAGCCCTTCGTTAAGTATAAACTGAGATAATCCTGTTTAAACATAAACCCAAATTGTCATTTTCCTGAAAAGGTGAAAAGGGTTGAATTCTCAAGTGTGGTGTGTGTTTGATGATCCTTTCTTACAGTCCATTAACATAATACAATTTGAAATTTTATTATTCAATTTATTATCATTTATTTTATTTATTCAAATTATTTGAAATTTTTCCGCGTCATACACAACGAAAAGGAAAGGGGCCCACAAAACATAATGGGTGCATTTTGATAATCATCGGTATAAGCTTGTTAATAACCTAAGTACTTATTAATTTTGTAACTAAAAATCAGTTTAGGAAAACTGAGTCTAAAAGGCACGGGAGCAAACCGTACTTTGAAACCCCTCTAGTGTGAAAGCGCTCATCCGTATCGACTCAAGGTATAAACCGGACAGTTATTTTCCGCTTGGTGAAATTCTAAACGCGAATTAACGAACACACAACAGTGAAGACTTTAAGATATACTTTTATTGTCGAAGAATATGTTACAATAACATTTAAAATACTTCTTATAAACTAAGTTACAATATCTCAGCTATCTTACATCATGGCTTACTCTGATATAGAATACCACTATAGTAAATTTAGACAAGGATTTATAAGGATGAGAATGGAGAGGGGATGAAGTTACAAGGAGCAGAAGGAGGGAGATAATTTCCTCTACACCTAAATTCTGGGTGACCTATGTAGGAACAATTCTTGGAAGCTGATGTGAACTTCTTGTGAGGGCTGTCCTGAGGATTTAGTTATAAAGTATACAATTGACATCTGGCCCAGAATATGCTAGTAATAAACTGTTGAATATAAGAGAGAGCTTGACAGGGTTTCCGGTAGAAATACAACAGATCTCTGGGCAATGGTTAACCGACCTTACATTGATAAGGTGTTGCCACGTGGTGGGACTCCCATATGTATGGTCTAAGACATTGCAGAGCCCTGAGAAAGACAGTTTACTGATATTAAAGTAATGTTTAAAATTATCTTTATAAAAATTGTTAAATATAATAGTCGTCTGATAACTCGCGTGAAAGAGGCCTACGTCCTTACTAACTACTGAGCCACTGAGTTCTAGTGGTCCAGGTTTTTTTTAAATTTTATTCTCAGCACAATATTTAATCCGAAAAAAAAGATTTGTTTTTAGAGTAATATTTAACAAATTTATGTATTAAAAATTATGATAAATAAAATATATATATATTCTTGATATCAAATTTATTCGTGTAAAAAGATTATTTTCGAATTAAAATTTGGGAGTAAATAGTTCATTTGTTTATGGCGAATAACAAGGGAACAAAATAAAACTTAAACAAAATATTTAAACTACTTTTGATCTGCATAATCGATTCACAAAGCTCGATCGACTATTAAAAACAATACACACACACATATATATGTGTGTGTGTGTGTGCGTGCGTAAGAGTTTGTCTATATGTGCATTTCTATGTATATACACATATACAGACAAATGCCTATACATGTTGTAATTATATCGTAAATTCTTATTTTTATTTACTGGTTCCATCATATTTCAATTTCATGCTGAATGAGTAATAACCGAAAGAAGCTGAAAGTCACTGTCATTCTATCTAGCTATAATGAAATTACAGATTTACATCAAAACAAGACTACAATGTTATATTAAAATACAATACTAAATGTTTCCAGTGGTGTATATTGATTTTTTAAATTTATAAATACAAAGACTAACTAAAATTCCTTAAGATGCCCTTTTAATGTATGCAAGTACATCGTTAAAATAAATCATTAATAGAAAAACTATAATTATTTAATTAATTTTTAGTAATTATTTATTAATTAATGTTTGTTCTAACATTCGATTTTGGCTGGCTCACAAACGATTGTAAATTTTTAATTAATTAATCCATTTCATTATGTGATATTATATAATTGAAATAGGTGAAAAAAATACTCATATAAATATTCTTTTAGTACATTCTTATAATTGATCAAAGCCCCTTGTTTCTTAGTACAAACAGCCGGTAAATGAAACAGCTTGATTGGAAATGGTAGCATCACACCAATAGGAGGTTGTTACCCTGGAAGCAAACATTTACGCTTGACCAATAGATCGAGCTGTGTCTGTGCTTACACCCTTCATAACATTATTTGATACTTTACTACTTTCTGAAGCAATATTTGACAATAAAAACAGTTAACATTAAAATAAGTGACGAATTAAATTATAATTAATAAAATTAACATTTACATTATTATAGTCAAGATAAGTTTAAATAAGCAACAAATCGCGCTATTCGGTAACTTTTCAGTTTGTTATTTGCCAATAATTTTGATCTCTAATTGTATATTTTAAAAAAAATTCATTTGCGGAATACAACAAAATAATTTAGTCAAATTAAGTAAATTATTTTGGGATAAAATCAAATAATTATTTATACCAAATATTTTAAGTGTTAAAATTTAATATTTTCTTTACAATAATTTTTTTTTGAAAATCATAATCAACTTCAGCCCCAGAACAACTTTCTTAAGACAAGACCGATTTTGATGCAACTGCAGATGTTTCATTGATCAACCATTTTTTCTTAGCTCTTAAATGAAAATATCGTTTTTGGCATTAATAGACAAATTATACCTGTTTCCTTTTACTGTAACATCGTTAAATGTTAAGGTATTGTTGACGTATTAACAATGTCCATGGGTTTAATTTTATATTTACAAAACTTTAAATAGTGATGGGGCTCACCGATGTTAGGACCTGGACAACTGAATATTCATAAGGACTACATCTCCCAAACATTTATCGGATGGAGGAGGGATTGGGATTCAGAATAAGATTTTTACGAACAGCTTGATTTTGATGAAACTTGGTGAGTATGCATGCCTCTCATTTGCTAACTAAAAAATTATACCGAGCTTAATCCATTAATTTTTTACCGAAATGGGGTGAATAGTTCAAAACTATTTTCTAACAAGTCCGTTTTTGATTATTCTATTTTCTTATTTTTTTTTTAAATATATCGACGTCGTTTTTTTGAAAAAGGCTTAAGTGGCAAAAATTGGAAATTTAGTTTTCAATTTATTATGGGACCTGAACACCATCTATATCGATTCTCACTCACGCTATATCGAAAAAAAATATTGGAAATGGTCTTAAAACCCATAATTGATGACGTAAGCAACAAATATTGACGACTACCTGTCGTTACTCTGTCCATGACCAGTGCTAGAAGCCTTAAAAATATGTTGTAATTAAAAAAGTGTTGCCACCTTAATAAAATCCTACTGTACAGGATGAAGAATGAAATAAAAACATAAAAATTATTATTTGGGGAAAAAATGGTTTCATATGTTTCCTGTAAAGTTTGTTATATGGCGCTAATGCCTTTTTCAATAAAAAACGACGTCAATATATATATATATATATATATATATATATATATATATATATATATATATATATATATATATATATATATATATATATATATTATTTTTTTTCTATTCATATTTATTGCTTTCTGTGACATGATGTTTTAATAGTAAAAGTTATAAAACAATGTTGGTGACTTTTTGGCTTATAACTTTTGCTACTATATATGATTTGTTTAAACGTTACAGTAATTCAAGGCACTGGTCAATGCAATACATTCTGTGAAAAATAATTAGAAAATTAAATATTATGAGTGGTTTCGTTTAAATTCATTACCCAATAAAAAAATATGTGATTAACCTATCATATTTTAAAAAGGATTGAATTTGTAAGGCATAAATTGTGGTTTAAATAAGAGAAAGAATTATAAAATGGTTAACCGTCGCTACTTTAGAAACATGTGTTTTAAGGACGTTCATTTTTAATAAATTTACGTAGACTAGCTTACGATTCCCCTGTGAACCTAGTTACCCAGCTAACCTCCAAGAGATTGCAGTGGTCTATATCAATAAGCTCATCAGGAAGAGAGGAGAATTCGCCGACACCGTCAATGTTGGACGAGGCGGGAAGACGGGCAATAAGAAGGGATATAAATTGGAGGGGGGTTTCATTAGGCTGTCCATACATCAAGGGACGCCCACCCCAAATTTAAGTGGACCTCCGACAAGCATTTTCTAATAATCATCAACATCTTTCAGTCCGACTCTCACCTAGTCATCTATTCACGGTGACATGGGGGTGGGAAGGGAGGTGCCTCGATGGAGTAACATACTTTTTAGAGAATGATAGAGTTGAGTAACTTCAACTCATCACCTGAAAATAATAATAATCTTTGCTTCTCCCTGTTTCCTTCAAAACCTAAGTCTAACTGAGTAGATTAGACCTAACACAATCCTCAACCTTTTTATAACAACTTTACCCGCCTATTTACTCATTCTTAATATATATGATCCAATATATACAAAAATTATACGTAAAATGCTCATAGAGATGACCATTGAGATACACTATTTTTTGTAATAAAAGTACATTATTGAATTTTTTTTTCTTTTCTTATTCTTATTTTTTCCTGTCTAAATTTTGTTTTTTAGTGGGAGGTGTCGCCAACTGCTTATATCATATGATTCGGTCTACTAATAGCGCTTTCTTCTCGGCTAGGGTTTTCCACCTTTCATATATCATTCTTTGGATGTGTTCAGATTATAATCTTGTCTGTTGCCTAATTGGCCTTGCTTCCATCAATGCATTCTGAATTTCGTCATTAACACATTTACAAAATAGCCAAGTTATCGACATTCAAGGATGAAATTCAGCATGTGAATGTGAAGATCTTTCCGTTTTTCTAATTTGTTATTTAACCATTACATGTTCTGCTCAATATTTTGCGCAGGCATGTCATCATGTCAGACATAATCCTAATTTGCCCCAACTTTCGCTGCCTTATAATAATATTGGTAAACTGCTTTGATAATATGAATTTGATGTACTTTCCAACTTGCCCTGGGCCATTTATAGTACGTATTGTAAATTTGGAGTTTGGTATCATTCCATTTTTCGATCCTTTTTGACATTTCTTGCTCCATTTTCACAGATATACAACTGTTTTTAATTAGTTATAGAATTTTACTTACTCAAAAACATATCGTGTCCTTCCTCCCTTGTGCCCTTCATATCATCTTCATTTCTTCTCACTATAGTCGTAGTTTTGCTGTTTACCATTTGATAAACATTTTCGTTCGAACAAGTTCTTCTTTTCACTATTTAGCCTGCTGTTTTCTTAAGGCAAGGATCATCTGTAATTAAAATGGTCTGTACCTTAAGTCATGCCGACTGCAAACCAAGGCAATTCTGCGAATTTGGGTTATTCCATTCAAGAAAACTATAAATAGCTATGGAACAAATTTAACTCAGTGATTTAATCTATTGCTGGCGACTAAATGTTCATTTTTTTTTAAAATTTATTTATTGAAATTTACGATTGTATTAAAAATACAATAAGTAATTGTGATATATGAATTATAAAACATGATAATAGCTTGTGAAGGATCGGCCCACTGTTAGGACTTCAATGATTATTATAAGTTAGGAGATACCTTGGCCATCTTCTTTTCTGACGCCCCTTAAAGTTGTCAGGAATAGATTGAAATGCCAGGTTACTAACTAGCGGGCTTATGAGGGTATGGGGTTTGTAATTATATATAAGATGTGTATCTATTTCGAGACAAATCTGTAGTATATGGAATATCTTGATCTTTATCGATAATTTTATTTGCTACATAATAAGGAGCATTGAGGATTTTTTAAAGGATTTTGGATTCCAAGGATTGGATTTCGTAGGATTTGATTGTTTCATGGACCCCCAAATCTCAACTCCGTATATCCCATTAGACCAGATTGGGCTAATGTTTGTAAGCATTTTGTAATAAATTGGAAGGTTAGAGTGTTTGTCAAGTAAATTTTGAAGTGATCTAAATCTACGTGCAGTTTCATGTCCTTTCAATGATACACGTAAGATTCTTGTGAAGATGAAGACCTAGGTAGCGGATCTGCTCAACAGGGATAAATGGAACTTTGGACAGGAAGGACAAAGGGAATATATGATTTGATGCGATTTGTTGGAATATATTTCAATATTCTAGTTTTGACACTATTCTTTAATGGCTGTGATGTGATAATTGTTAAAAATGGGTCATTATTCACAGATAACTCACATGTTTCATCAGTGTATGTAGCAAGGACTGTTCTATGATATGTGAAATGTTTTTAAATCAAATATTGAAAGCACCCAATTTGACTAATCTTAACCATAACAATAATAATATCAATAATGAATGATTGTTTATTAACTTTATGTGTTGTTGTTAATTGTCTAACTTGTATGTTTATTAACTAAACAGTTAATGAATTTTGAATCTTTTGAAAATCCTAAATGGGGGAGGGGTACGTGCTTTATGCACCAATAGATCTACCATTGCTCAATATCATGCTAGATGGCGTGTAACATAATGAAAAGAGCTAGCTACAGCTGTTATAAGAGAATAGTTTGAATTTATTATGTTTATTTAGTTTAGTTATTAATTTAAACTTTTTTTTCTAAGGAATTATTATAATGTGATTATAATCGAATATTTTGCACATAATGAGAATATAATGCTATTATATTTTCATTTTGTTATTTAACTTTCTTTTTTTTGTTGTTTCTGAATATGCAGTTCTCACACATAAATAATTAATGAAGCAATTATAACTGCTCGACGAACGCTCTTAATCCCCAATTGCCTTTGGAACTTACCTGCATGCTTAAAATAGAATCAATTCGGACATGCGGTATCGGGTAACTTAGCACATCCCAACCATCCATTTCTCTACCTCGTTCATTTATTTCAAAATCCTTCTACGATCCATTATATTCCTTAGCAAAGCGCATACAATTCACAAACGGGGGCTTAAATAGCAAGTGGGAAGGTGTCAAATGCTCTGGGCCTCGGCCTAAGAGGGGCCTCGAATTGGCCTTTTATAACAATAAAATGCACTATAAAATTATATTATAAATATACGATTAATAACTAACATTGCGATATTACTTATAACGCACAATGGTCCAGTCAAAATGTCGAAAAAAATAGCTTTAGCTTGCAAAGATGTGGTAGAAGATTTTATTGTTTTAACTTGTTTTTATGGGTGGTAAGATAGGGGAAAGAAGTTTTGCCCACCAAATTTAACATGGCAAATTTTTTTGCAGCCTAAAACTCACGAAATTTTCGAACTTTTTTAAGTTTTTTGCTTATTGACGTTTTCACAGTTGACTCCACTGCATTTTTTGCGGACAGAAGAACATGTCACATCTGCTTTTCTGGAAGTTCCCGTTCGACTACAGCCCATCTTACGCGCTCACAAAACACCTTGTAAAATTGATTCCTGTGTATTATGCCGTTGTATGGTGGAAGTGTCAGTCAGCAGTTCACAATCGCTAGACGCTTTTCTTTAGAAAGTAAATTAAATCTTATCAGGCTGCCACCCACAAAAGATGCTGCGCAACATCATTCTTTAAGAACTTACCAACAAGTGCAAACTTGGTTGGGAAACCTATAACGATTATAAGCTATAAAGAAACGGGAATGGACTCATAATAATCAGGGCCTCATACCTGTTGAAATGAGTCAAGAACCCAGCACCCAAATCAATTTTACACGTTGTTTCGTGTTCGTGTAAGATGGGCTGTAGTCGAGCGGGAACCTGCGGAAAAGCAGGTTCGATATGCTCTTTTGTCTGCAAAAAATGCAGTGGAGTCAAATGCGAAAACGTCACCGACTTTAAATATGAGCAGAAAGTAGATGATGAAACAGATCTTGCGGACAGTGTTGAGGAGATAGACGTCAACATCGATGAGCAGGAAAATGGATGGATGGAAGAAGCTGGTTCAGTGATCGAAGAACAAACAGACTTCGAAGATGTTTCTGCTGATACTGCTATTGATAGACAATCCCGAAAACAACGATAAATCTGAGTCATCATCTTTAGTGATTGTTACTTACACCACGACATTATTTATGTAGTTAATAATTTGAAATTTTGAATAACAATCAAATTATTGTACTCAGATGTCAATGTTTTGTCTTATTACATTAGTTTCTATTTTTTTCCTGTTTTACATTTTTTTACGAAACTGGAAAAATTTCTTATTTTTTGACGATCTGTACTGTCCCTGGTATGAAAAAGGTTCTAGCATTAGGATTTTTGACAAATTCTATACTCTTTTAAATAGCAAATAGATGGCTAATCGCTAGGGCCGCGGAGGACTGAAATATTATTATTTAAAAAAAAAAAAGAAGAATATTTCATGGTCTTTAGGCTACAGAAAATTAAGCCATGATAAATTTTGTGGGAAAACTAGTTTTCACCATCTTACCATCCATATCAACAAGTTAAAGCAACCTACCCACCTTTTGTACATCTATAAATCTACAATTTGACTGGACTGCATGCAGTATAAATTTTTATAAAATATATATTTTATACATCTATAACTGCGCTCTTTATTATGAAATGAACATCTCACAAAGGGTAGGCTTTCTATTGTTTAGGTTATTGACCGTTATTCATATAGAAATGCTGAAAGATGAAAATTACTAGGGAAAAATCTGCAATTTTCAATATTTTGGAAAAAAAAAACACCAAACTTTGAAGGGCTATATCTCGGTACGTATTCCGTTAAAAAAAAACTTTTAATCAGTGCAAATCGTAGAAAATTTAATGCTTTTTAATTTGTGTAGTAAAGCATTTTCGGCTAGAACGGCTCGTTCAAGAGTCATAAGCAAAAACTGAAAAAAGTTCGAAAATTTCGTGATTTTGGGCTTCAACAAATTTAGCCGCGATAAATTTGGTGGGTAAAACTTGTTTCCCCTATCTTACCACCCACATAGACAAGTTAAAACAATAAAACCTTCTATCCCACCTTTTGCAAGGTAAATCTACAATTTGACTGGACTACAGCCATATCTTCAAATTTTGTGTAAGAAGGTTAGGAGGCCTCAAAATTGGGCTGACATGTGCCTCCAAAATCATACTTACGCCACTGTTCACAAATGCGTTAGTTATAGTCATTAACTGATTTTCAATTCAGCTTCCTATGGTGGAAGTTTGCGAATCGATGATTTATTTACTTCTTCGAGAATTAATCTTTACCAAAGAAAAAAAAATACAAAATACACTCTTTCGTACTCATCTTATTTTTGTTACATTATTTTTGTCCAAGTTTTCAGTTCATCAACTCACTCTTTCGGAGTGGATATATATGCGATCGAATAGCATTACTTAACGATTACCCGAGTTAATCAAAATCTATGTTAAGTAATTACAGGCCATTACGGCCCAGAACGTCCGGTGTTGATTCAATTCCCACCTTGAGCAGTTAATATTAATTTCGCGAAACAAAACTAGTCATATGCCAGATGTAATTCCGTATCAAATACGATACCATTTATCAGCACTTTATAGAATTAGCTGGAAGTTATTTAAAAAAATGCAGAAAATATACCGTAAGAAATTATTTGAGCAATTCGTCAATCAGAATCATATCAAATTTATTTTGATATGCCTCTCTTTTTCGGCTTCCACCGATATCAAATTTATAATAAAGGATTTAAAAAAATTCTATATATTTTAAAAGTTGTACTAAAAAAATTAGATAACTAATCTCATTGAACTTTTTCAACATGATTTATTTGTATATTTTGTCATCGTCTTTCTACCAAAAATATAACCAAATCTGTAGGTTTAGTATTTTTTTCTGAAAAAATGCACATGTAGTTTCTGAAATCATTTGTCTACAATTATAAAAGGGAAATTGATTGTATGAATTCAAAACGTTTATGTATTTAACAATTGAATCATTGACTTCAATAGCTATATTAATAATAAAGTATAAACATATTCATGCACGATTTATATAGAAAAAAAAATAAGAAAAAACTATCGCTTCTCCGAACACCATAATCCATCAAAAATTTCACCTCGTAGAGATTGATATTGAACGTTCATTCTTTTACAACTAACTGCAAATTAATGATCTCATAAGCAAACAGAATCCATCACCTTAAGGATCAATTCCTTAGGTAATTAAGCCTCTTAGGGATCAGTGAATACCGTCTCTTTAGTATACATATTACACAAAAGTGTCCAAAGGGTGACGAAAACGCTATTGGGTTGTCCGGATAATAATGCACGATTTCATGTTTTCTTTATATTAACCCTCCATATAACAAACTGTTTATATTTGAGGGATTATTCTTTTGTATGGGTGGCAACACTTATTAATCCTCTTACAAACAAAAATGTTTTTTTTATCTTCTATAGCATTTCATTAGTTGGAAATAATTCAGTCTTTACTAAAATGTCAAATCGCGATTTTCGCATAACTTCGTTTTACGAGTTTAAACTCGGTCGGAACGGGTCCCAAACGGCCAGAAAAATTAATGAAGTCTGGGGCGATGTCAGTGAGTGTGTGCACCGTTCAACAAAGATTAAAAAAATTTCGAGACGGAAACTTAAGCCTTGAAGACAAAGATGGTCATGCAAGGACTTTATCCCTTGATGACGATGCTCTGCGAGCTTTGGTCGAAGAAAATACTAGAACAACTGTTCGAGAACTTGCAGAGAAACTCTCAGTTAGCAAATCGACAATCGCTGACCACCTCAGCGTAATTGGAAAGGTAAAAAAGCTTTAAACGTGAGTTCCTCATGCGTTATACGACCGCCAAAAAAAATCTTCATTGTGAAGTTTGCACTGCACTCCTATTCCGAAACAGAAACGAACCTTTTCTGGCTAGAATTGTTACATGTGATAAAAAGTGGATTCTCTACAACTCTAAACGTTCTGGATACTGGCTCGATAAAGGAGAAGCAACACAACATTTTCCAAAGCCCCCAACTCATCAAAAAAAGGTGATGGTTACTGTTAGGTGGGCTTCATTTGGGCTAATTCATTACAGCTTCTTGAATCCTGGCGAAACAATCAATGCCGAAAGTTATTGCTCTCAAATTGATGCAATGTACCAAAAATTGGTATTAATGAAGCCATTTTTGGTTAATCAAAAAGGGCTTATTCTCTTACACGACAACGCTCGGCCTCATGTCTCATATGTGACGCCACGAAAATTATTGGAGCTTGGTTATGGAGACTGCCTCACCCGCCCTACTCTGCAGACATCACGCTTACCGACTACCATTTTTTTAACCATCTGGGCCACTTTTTAAAATGCAAATATTATATTGGTCAAAAGTGGTTAGAAAGTGCATTTTCAGAATTTGATAGTAATAACGATTCAACGTTCTATTCAGAGGGAATAGAATAGTTATCAACACGTTGGCAGAAATCTATCGCGAATAATGCAGCGTATTTTGATTAATGAAAATAGTTTCGTATCATTTTATTTTTATCTGTTTTATTTTAAAACCATAAATCTGCATTAATTTCCGGACAGCACAATATTATTGTTAAAGTAAGGAGGCTCCCACAAATCAGTACCGAGGAAAGCTGCAAAAAACTGTGAAACTTGGGAAGCGATAATAACTGAAATGTAAGAAAAGGTTTCTAATACTAAATTAATAAACATTTTTAATTCATACAATAAATTTCCGTTTCATAATTGTAGAAAAATCATTTCAGAAATTAGTTGTTTGCATTTTTCAGAAAAAAAATGCTGCACCTACAGACTTGGCAATATTTATAATAGAAAGAGCATGAAAAAATACATAAAAATTATGAACTTCAGTTTATGGGGTGCCTGAAAAATAATCGTATGAAATAATAACGTTCAGAATACAATATTTTAAAATGGTGTAAATCATTCAATTGGAAGATATCTAAGATTCATTTGGAAGATATCTAAATGCGATTTGCGGGATCTTTCATAACTTTTCAATGACTATAAATGAACATATTAAAAAGGTGTTATCTGAAAAGTCCAAGTTTTCGCCATGCGTCAACCGCACGTATCGGCATTATTTCATTGGAGCATCTGTTTGGCCGTGAGAAGCCGATTTGTATTGAACACCCTGTATACCGGGTGCCCCAGATAACCTGCCCCTCCATTTAAATTCCAGAATGTTTAGAATATCAAAATGAAATTTGGCGATCTCAATCGGGCAACCTGAAGTTAGTTTGAGGCGTATTTGTAACCTACCGGAGTATTCTTCACTTTGAAATGAGTCTACTTTCATTCCAAAACATTAAGTTTTAGTGTGACAATAATAAATACGAGAACAGCAAAAAGTGTCAAAAGTCTAAAAAGAATGTTTTGGGCAAGCCTCCAGTTATTTGTTTTACTATCCAATAATTATAATGAATACAAATAATAAAAATCATTAAATAATTTTTTTTTTTAAATAACACTTTTTACTATTCTGTAATCTGTTATTGCCAGTCTATACTTGAATCGTTTATTTCAGAAATGCGTCAACAGATATTTTTGAGGAATTTGCGATTATTACGGAATCAGATTCTCTTACTGTAAATGAAATACTTTTATGCAGAAACCCGTCATAATTTCACGTTATAATTTTCTGTGAATATTACGTTTAGTGCATAAATCCGACAAACCACATCACATAGAGTGTTTCTGCAATAAATCTAACTTTCGTCTAGTTGGCTGCATTACTCTATGGCGACAATATTTGTTTGAATCTGTTTTTAGAAAGACACAAAATTCGTAAAATTCCTCAACTCAAGTAAAGCATTTTTTTAAACAACTTGGCCACTTTTTAAAATGTAAACATTTCATTGTTCAAAATTCGTTAGAAAGTGCATTTTCAATAATAACGATTCAACGTTCTATTCAGAGGGAATGAAAAAGTTACCAACACGTTTATAAAAAATTTATCAAGAGCAACGGAGCGTATTTTGATTAATAAAAATAGTTTCGTATCATTTTATTTTTTATTTTAAAACCATAAACCTGCATTAATTTCTGGATAGCCCAATATTATTGTTAAAGTAAGGAGGCTCCCACAAATCAATATATATATATATACTTCACTATTTTACAGTAAGGTGGCATATTGTCTCACATGTGACGTCACGAAAATTGTGACTTTTCTACCTTGCGATCATGATTTGGATCCATAAAACGTCAAAAGTAGATTGTACACACTGAAAGTTGAGAGTGTACGCACCAGAACAGTATACGGAGTTGATTCTAAAAGTCAGTAAAACTGGTTTTTTTTTCGTTCACCGAATAACCAGTGAGAATATATTCAGCCTTAAATCTTGGCTGCCTCAATTTTACAAAAAAAAAAAAAAAAAAAAAATCGTTTACCCTGATGAAACATTTGGACAAGCTGTTCTCAACGACCAAAGAATCCCATTCAAATTTTCATCCTAAAAATAATTTCCATGTAGGAACGAGAACCTAGGAAAAGTTGTAGTTAAACACTTTATTGATGGCCTTATATTCTCTACATTGCCTTTAAAAAGTAAAAGAACGTTCCTGAACTCCCTGTAGTTGGTGCGTACCCGACTGGAAAAGTACCCGTAAATAACAAAAAGATTGATGACCTGAAAAAACTAAGAACCTACAATATATGACATGAGAGTTTCTATACTGAAATCTTCCAGTAGCCCAACTACCGAAGCAGAGCTCAACGTAGACAGAGAATACAGATAGACCTAAAGAATATTTATATATATCTATCTCTAAATAATAAATTAATTAACATCCAAGAGCTAAAGCTCAAAATGAGACATAAATATGGCTTCTATTTTGGATTTTTCCATTTATGTCCTAATAAATTAATATTTTATTTTCATGCTTTAGCATATTATTCTGAGTTCAAATAAAAAATATTTAGTTTCCATATTGTATTGGATTATTAAAAATACAAATGCTACAAAAAAATGTTAGAGAATTGATTTTAAAAATGAACATTTTTGTAATAAAAAGTATTTTATTGCAGAAACCTGTCAATTTCAAAACCTTTAAATATTTTTATAAAATTTGGAATAAACGTTATAATTTAATCACAGCATCCATTTCGAGGAGACGTGCACTTTAATAACCTAATTGTTTTAAAGCGAAATCTAAATTAATGTTCAGGATAGGTGCTTTTCCTGTGTTTCCAGAAAAAAAGTACACTTGACGGGTTTCTGAAATAAACGATTCACTTAAAATTCTGGAATGAAAGTACACTTGGATTCCAGAGTGATTTTAATCCTCTACATCGTTTACTTGAATAGTTTTCTAAAAAAAAAAAATGCTTTCCTTCTGAGAAATTTGGAATTTAGAAATTCCAATTTCAATTTTGGAATTTGGAAATTTGGCTTTTTATTAAAACCATGTTTTTTGTTTTTACCGCGATTAGCATCCCCGGGGCGCATCGAATCAAAATTGTGCCAAGTATGAATTCGTCTTAAAATTTCATTTCCCACCAGAATCCGTAAAAAAAATTACAAATTACTTTGGGAATTAAAGAGTTAAAGTCGCTGGAGGAATACTGCGGGAGGTTACAAAGTGGATAATAAGTTTCAAACTAACTTGAGATTGCCCAATTGAGGTCACCTAAATTTCATTATGTAATTTCATATTTTAAACATTTTAGAGTTTAAAAGTGACCCATATGTTATCTGAGACACCCCGTATTTTCTTTTATTTTGAAGAATGATATTTTAATTTTTAATTGTAATTCTATTTGATGTTATAATCCTCCATTACCTCTCTCTCACTCTCTCTCTCTCTCTATATATATATATATATATATATATATATATATATATATATATATATATATATAAATACCTTTGTGTGCTACCGATATAATTTAAACAATGCATTAACAATTGTAACTTTAATTATTCCGATAAGGTTTGTTCGCGCATTTAGTACAAACTGGTGGTTAGTTAGGCTGGTGACGAAAGCCTTGTGGTATGTCCCCATACCCACAGTGGCTAGGGATATCGACCACAATACCAGAGTGCACCCGCCCCGTGAAATCTGGCCGTACCATCAATAACTACCATATAAGCCCTGTCTCACTGATTCATCCCAATAGTTTTCTTCCATAAATCCCTGGGATCAAATAAAAGACTCCTTCTAACTCAAACCATTCCGGAGGGTGAGGTCGTTCATTATGACACCGTAAAATACCGAAGTTAGAATGATGGCTCAGTGAGTCACTCCATGCTTGAATTGATTATTGAAATAAAACTGAATTTCCGACTATTATACTGATTCCGTTTTAATTTCTCGAAAATTTGATAGTGTAAACGAAGCAATTACTTCCCCTGCTAACCAATACATACAAACTCTAATATTACTTGAAGATTCCACGGGAGAAAATGGGCGAATCAGCCGAAATAGATTTCGAGAAAATCAATTTTTTTATTTTTATAATAAGCATATAATGCAATTTTAATTTTTTCGTAAGTTATTTAATAATCTGTTTTTCTGTTTCTTTTAACAGCTTAATTTTACTTAACGATATGAATATATTGATATGTACAACTCCATTTGGAAAAACAGGTGACTCTCCCCCTTTCTCACGTAGGCTCTTCTCTTGTTAATACCCAAAAATTCCTGAGGCAGATGTAAGAAAACAATGTTTGACAGGCCGTTTTAGGTTTTCATAGTCACTGGATTATTTTTTATTTTAGATAAAAACTAATAATAAAACTATTTCAAACTACACTATTACGTTATAAGCTGTCCAAGTCAATGTTATAGTATAATATTTCAATCAATATAAAAATATGGTAAAAAAAAAAACATACGAAAATCAATGGTACAACATGGATTCATATTTTAGCTTGCTAGTTGATAATTTATGTCGGCTATAGAATCGTGGGCAATCTAATTTAATGTGCAATAAGTGAATTAAAGTAATTCTTAAGTATTTTCTTACTTTCTTATTTTCATTATAAATACAATCAGCAATTGATAGCACAATTCGGGTCATACAATTCATAACCAAAATGAATTATCAAGCTAGTGATTCTAAATATGATCCACGTTATACCACTCATTTTGGTATGTCCTTTTTACCATATTTTTATATTGGTTGACATATTAAAATAACTTTGATTTTTACAGCTTATAATATAATAATGCAGATTGAAATAATTTGGACGTTATTTTACGTCTTTTAGTGCACGACTATCTGAAAATAATCATTTTTTTTAAACATTTTTTTATTTATTTAATTTTTAATTTTTTAGTTTTCAAGACGTACGAACGCTTTATTCGGTACTTGTAGAAAATCATTACCTACGCCATACTTCGCATCTTGAAAAGTTCTGCTGATGCCTCCTTCACGCAGACCGCTTTCCTGTTAACTTTCGTTTCCCCTGTTCTAAGACCATATTAAGATCTAACACGGCTTAAAGCTAAATAAACTTGCCCATCCTCATATACTCTCGGGTCTAAATATATAACGGCATTGTCTACGGCTCTTTAATGCATTTTGTGAGCGGTAGCAGCACATGACAGGATCAGTGGAAGCATGTGCCTTTCACCTGTTCCGTAGCTGAACTTTGCTGAAAAATGTGTTGTTTTCGATTCAACTATATCTATCCCATCCCTGTAAATGTCAATTCGTACCGATGGAATATCTGTGTCGTACGTTTGTGCTCGAGGGCAATTAGGCGATAAAATTTCCGTTATGAACTCGACAATTTTTGATCGGCAACAATTATATCTTCCACCATGGAATTATCGGCATTTCGAGTCACATTGACTATTCCATTCGGTACAGAGGTGTAGTAATCTAAGCTAAAAATATTAGTTAATTGAAACAACTCTCGGTGTCCATCTTTGACACAGAGGTATGAACACCTCAGAGTTATATTCTCTAAATTAAGTTACCCTTTCAGTCTCTCTAGAGCTGAGCCTATTAGTAAATCAGTACCTCTCTGTATTTTTGTTCTACAAATAGTTTCTCATTTCTTATACCTCTCTTTGTCTTTCCTTATCCTGAGTTCTACTTCGTACAGATACGAGGGCCCTCAACCTTGGCAAAAGTATTCCGTATGTGGCTTACTATGTATAGTATCTGAGGGCTAATATCTCACAAATGTACCTCTTCCTAGCACAAATTCTGGAGGCGAATACCCTCCATTTGTGATTACCTTCCTGCAATATTCGAACGTTGTTAGTTAGTTGGCCCTCATCATACTGTCTCAGCCTCTTCTCAACATGTTCAGTTACTATTATCCTATTTTTGATACTCATTATTCGAGGCCTTCTGATACCGCCAATAATCCTAACCTCGACAAGACATTAATTTAACCACTCATTCCATATTCTGTATAAAAATTAAAAAAATCTTTGTAATATTTTTGTATGGACATAACCTTATGAGGTGTTTTTTGGGGAGCGATGTATTATTAAGAGCTATGTATTATTCTTACCTCTTAAATTACCCCATATATAATTTATTAAGTATTAAATAGAAGTTATATTTCTTTTTTCTTTGGCTAAAATATTTCAATGCTACGAAATGAGGCCTCTTCTGACCTAGGTTCGTAACGCTGGTTGAGCTGGCCGCCCCCGATCAGCGAAGCCAGGTTTATAATTCATGCTCATGAATATTGGACTGGCGGTGTCCTAGCTCATCCGATTCTAGACTCTATCCCAGCTTAGTCGTAAATATTCGTCAACTAGTTTCATCACGCTCTAACTATCCGTTTGATCCGAAGGCTTATAAACATTTGAAATAAATAAAGAATAAAATAACTAAATAACAATTTGGAAAGTTATTATTATTTAGTGGAAAATCCCCTGTAATTATGACATAGCCTGTTCTGTACCTAGTGTTAGGGCGGTCGTCCACTGGAACCTTTTTCGACCTAATAATCTCCGGGCGGTTTTGAGTCGTGGGGCGGTCTAACGAGAAACTTGGAGAAAGCATTGAAGCGCGACCACTACACAGCCCCTATTCGACCGTTACCGGCCGAACAAGGCACATTGGTCCAAATCGAACTTTTTTCCGACGAAAATCTGCTCTTGGCGATCTAAATGTGCTAAGAAAATGAAACAAACGCCATTGTCTTCAGGACTAAATGTTCTTGAGTTTGATGTAGGCGAAATTAAAAAAAAAAAATGATAATTAAAAAAAAATTGTACCATTTTCATTTAATTGTAGTTAAACGTCTGTAACTTCGGGCTGTTTGTAGTTTTTTTAACTAATTTTTTTTTATTTATTTATAAATTGGATTTTAAAACAAACAAAGGTAATTTTAATAATATACCTTAAAATGCGTAATTAAGGCTGGCAAAATTAGTTATTAATGAAAAATACGCGAACTTTCGAAGATAATACAAAACTTTTCTTTGCCCAATACATAGAATTACAGATCTCTTTTAATAGCAGTTTTCGCAACATTTTTCTGAGCATAGTGATTTCGTCACGGGAAGTGAAACACGATAGGTACCGTGATTTCGAAAGTGAAGGATCTCAGAAAAAATGGTGTCTAAGATTCAAGAATCATCCCTTTTAAAATTTTCCACAGCAATTACATTAAATGAGCGGCAACTTACAGAATAAATCTACTTATGAAAACACTTTTTTTGAACATTTTATTAAAGTAACAATATAAATAACATTGAAGTTGTTATAATCTATATTCAAAATATACAAGGTTACGTAATCTAATAAATATAAAATGCGAGCTGAAAAATTAAAATGAAAGTTGAATGGGGTTCTGAATCAAAATTTTAACTTTTCCGCGTCGTATGGATGACGCATCATTCCCAAATTTAACAAAATTGCAAAACATTATCTAATTTTGACTGCATAACACGGACTAATGGACTACATTTTTGCATATTATTCAAATTTATTCAAATTTCGTTGCTCCCACAAGACTGAAAAGTTTAAATTTGGATTCTGTACTCCGAAAAACATAAAGGGCAAGTGAGAACCCTAGTTAATCATTTGTAAGGGCAAAACCTCAACGAGTCGGTCGCGTTGAAATTCAGATCCAGCATTCCCGATAACCTAAAAACCATGTAAGCAACTTTATTGCGTATAATATGTATATGGAAATACATAAGTAGGTTGCTCATCTTGTTTTTATGTTATCGGGAATGCTGGATCCGAATTTCAACCACTGTACGACGGTTCAATTCCATTGAGATGTGGTTTTTCGGTCCAGATCAGCCGAACAGTGCAACAAATGGAATTAGTTATCTTTTGAGTTGAATACCATGATGAACGTTGTGGCGAGGGCCACAGAGTGCCCAGTTCGGTACGTTGTGGGTTCGATTCCCATCTGGGTCAGTTAATATTTATTTCACGATGGTCCCGAGAAATGAATCTTGACACTCACAGTTTGGTTAGTACGTGGCGACGACGTGAAGGCAGCCTTCAGGGGTTGGCGAAAAGGACCACAAGGCCCACTTGCCGGAATGGTTCCCCGACTAATACCAGTACCAGTACCAGTACCTTTTGAGCTAGGTACTTGCTTTATTAGTTTCACCCGAGGAAAATTAATAAACAGATTTTAACATTATTACAGCTTAATAATATTTATGAGTACTATAACAAAACATATAATATTTCATCTCTGTGATACCGTGATATAACATTTTTAAATATTAACAGTTTATGAGATTAACATGCAATTAAAATTAGGAAGCTCTTATTTACATACATGAACTTAGATTTTTAATTTTTTTGGAGCTTGGATAGAATTGAAGCCACTATCAATACCACAGGTTTAAGAAACCTTCGTCTACCATTGATTTACAAGTCATTTAATAACGATATGAAAATAAGTACCTGAATGAAATTGTTTTTTTTTTCTTCAAATTGGCTTTTACATCAGCAATATTTTTTTTTTTGTCGCTATTGTTTAAAAAGAAAAGTGTAGAAATCTTTTAATAATTAGTTTATGCTTACCCTGATTTCTGTTCTGCCGGAACTGATAGAAGAGACCTCACCGAGGTAATCTTTAAAACAACTGCTGTCCCTACTGTTAGGAATATCTGTGATGGCTGCTCTCACATTCATCGTCGAAGAATAGTCTTAATGTTACTATACCCATCTTTTTGGATAGTCAGCCTCTAATCTCCTCCAAGGAACGTTTGATGCTCTTATATGTACAGATATATTTCAGTTCGAGGTATAGCTCAGCTTCTGTTACTCTGAAATGTTATAAGTTAATAGATCTGTTTTGTTTTTCATTTTATTTTTTTCTGACAATTGTTTATCAGCTTTATAATAGTAATTTCGCATTGTGGCAGTATCTTTCTGTGAATGCTTCTTTGTTTTGTTCATGATAAATATTTATATATGTAGTTCATAGGCCATTTGACATTTGAGGATACATTTTCTTTATTATTTTATTTTGGTTAACATGTAAACTTATGAGAATATTCCTATTTTAGAATTGGCCTAAACTTGAGGCTCATTCCAGAGTGATCTATTTACATTAGTTATTAGTCAGCCTATCATGATTTTTTTTTCTCAAGATTTTCTTGTAATGTATAATTTATGTTTAAAAATATTGATATCTTTTGTTCAAGTTATTGTTTGCTTTTAAACATACTTATGGCTGAACATTATTTTAAAATATTTTATTGATGCAAAACACTCTGAAATTAATTAATTCTTTCTTTCTGTTCATGCAAAGTGTGTACATTTTACAGATTCATAAAATTACATGATGTTCTTAATAGTTTGAACTAAAATATATAGATTTTCTTCTTTTTTTTTTTAACAAGATTCCGGAATCAGAAGTAAATATGTTTAGTAATTATCAGCTGATATTGCTTGGAAATTATATTTATTATCAATTAAAATCCTATAGTTCCAGTATAGTTCCATGATAAATATAATTATAATTGAAAACATATATTTTGGTGGCTCACCTTTGAGATGCAATCCTTCAACATTGATCTAATATTTTTTTATATTAAAAAAAAATAAAGCTAGTAAGATAAAGGTAACTGGGCATTAAATATTAATAAAATTATTATCTTTCTATCTTAGTATTATTATTTTTTTTTTTTTTGCATCACTTTTATCAAAGGATAGTAATTGAATTATATCAATAATTTATAATCATTGTAAAAACTATTGTTTGCTGTTATTACAGAAATTGATTTTTTTCTTCTGGACATGATTTTTAATACTATTTCTGTATTAATTAATCTGATTTTATACTGAATCTGTATAAAATATTTATAAACTAAAGATTTATCTCATAGTTGACAGTTTGCTGGTAGGATCAGCAAATATCCCACATGTGTTATCTTGTTTAAATTGTACCGTTTTTTAGTTCCCATCATAGCTTAGCGAAAAGTAAACACATAGGAATTCTGTGCGACAGATGACAGTCAAACATTTGTTATTAGTAAAAAGGTATAATAAAGGATTTATATATTATTTTTACAAGATTAGTAAAATATAAAAAATAATAAAAGTAGACTAGAAAATAAGAACACATTTTAATCACTATATGCTTTAAAACACTGTTCTTAGCATAATGGAGGCTTCTGATCACTAGATAGCACAACTATTGTGTTTATTGGAGTTTTCTTTTAGGTGTTGCGAACTCAACCAGTCTTAGTCGTACATATTTGTTTTCTGTTGGAATTTTATTGGTTACTTCCCAAGAAATTTAATTGTTTATTTGTATTATTCATTTCAAATTAGATGTTTGATTTTCATTAAATGCTAAAGATTTAATGTTAATTTTTCTGGCTTTTCAAAACATAAATAAGCTTGGTTTATATACCTACTTCCTCTTAAACAGATACCTTTTAAATTGTGTTAGTAGTTTGCTTGTTTTTTTTTTTTATTATTGGCATTCAAAGTCTTAGTATGTCAGCATATTTTTTTCGTTTATAAAGAAAGTTACATTATAACACCTCTTGTCCGTCTTGGTTGGAAATAGGAAGGGGATGGCAAATGGGTATAATTGGTTAATCCTTATTTAGTGAAATTAAAGAAAACTATGGTTAATAACTTTTTGTTATTAAAAATGTAAACAAATTATTTTATTGTAATTTGTACTTCCATGAAGTAAATTGAGTATCAAATTCTATTGTTGAATAATTTGACAAATCTTAGTAGTGGTGTCAGATATCTGAAAACAATTAGGTCTGTATTAGCTTCATTTTTGTTTTTGGGAATTGATTAAAACCCATGGAATCAGTCAACTGTACATTTGTATCACAGATATGCAGAACTTTTGAAAGTGATGACAATGCACTAAGATGAATATTTCAATTGTAAAACGTAATATAAAAATGTATCAATGTAGATTATTATTTGTAATTGGGGTCCCAATAAACTTTTTTTATGAGGATAGTACCACTAAACTGAATCCCATTATGGTTTTCTTGTCACAGCACTTTTTTTTTTTTTTTTTTTGTCCTGAAATGTATTATTATTAACTAGTCTGTCATTTCATATGATATTGAAATAACAGAAAACACATTTATTTTTACTTAGTCATTAAATATTCATGTGTGTTGGAAACTCATGAAATTGTAAGTGAAGAGTGTTTTAAAGTCTTTTAATTTAATTATATTATATTATTATTTTAATTATATTTAAAATCATAAAATTAAAACAATGATTAGATTTAGGCTGTATGTGATAAAATGTATTGTGAAGATAAGTAACTATTTTAATTTTGTAGTTATAACCACTAGTGTTATCTGTATATTATTAGCTACTATATTTTTTAAATGCTCAAAAGTCATAAATTTATGAAATGTATTTTTATATATCCAATAACACCTTAGGCATAGGTAGTATGTATATTTTTTACTTTTTCAATGTATACCTTTATTTTCTGAATAATGTTTCTGAAGCCATTTTGTTAATTGGGATGAAGAAGATTGTATAAAAAATTAGAGATTGAAATATGTACACAAGTAAATTCTTTGTTATAACAGTATACAATATGTTGATGTTATGTAAATATTTTAGCATATATTATTATAGTGATGAATAAATTCTAACTAACATTGGTTGGGCCAGACTCCGTGGCTACGCTGTATTAAAAGCCAATAAAAAAAAAAAAAAAAAAAAAAAAACTAATTGTCATAAGATTTTTTCGTTCTGTCGCCTGATTTTAGAAAAAAATATACTTAACGACTGTTATAATCATAAAGCAATATTTTCAACTGCATCTACAAGTCCTCCACTATATTTTCAATAATATCAATAATAATTAATATTAATATTAATTTCAATTATAAATTAATATTGAAATTCTATAATAATTTCAATAGCAATGTAATATTTTCAATTGAACAAGTCCTCCACTTGTTCATAATCGATAATTTTTTTAATAAGCCCGTAGCATAAGGTAAACTAGTAACTGACAGCACTAGTGGACGGACTTGAGGCTCCTCTGCCCGTAGAAATCAGTTCCTCGTCCGGCCAAATGGACATACGGCTGAAAACGGTTCCAGTGGACGGCCAGGCCAAAGCTTTCCATGGCTAGTTGCAACATCTGATTCAGTAGTCGGGGCTCGGCAGTTATATAATTAATAAAATTAGGTAATTTATAATAATTTTACTAGTTTTTAATAAACACACGACAATATCAATACCATAAAGATGTCAAAATATAACAACACAGTCATAACACATGAGTAATAGTGAAACAAACAAATAGTATAGTGAAGATAAGGGAAGGCGCCCAATTTCCTCCTAAGCCAAATTCGAAATTTCAAAATAAATTTTAAAATTCCCAAAAATTGATACAAGCAACTCTGGTCTATATTGACAAATGTTGGTATTATTATTGGGGAGAACCAGTAGCGGATTAAGGACATAATTTTTTGGTGAGAGGAGGGGGGTTACACCGGGGGTCTAGGTATAGAGATGCCTTATAAAAACAAAGAGAGCCCTCCCCAAGGAAAGTTTTTTAGGCCACTGATCAAAACTGTGTTTAAAGAGAGAATATATCGAAATTCTTTATTTATTTGGCTCAGATATCATCAGATCATAGAAACAAAAATAGACCAATGTAAACAAGTTTTTGTTTAGGGGATGGCTTCAGCCCAAAAGCCACCCCTTTAAATCTGCTCAGCAATCTTTCCTCTGATTAAACAAAAACAATAATTGTCTCAGGGTTAGGATATTATAAGAGACCCTAATTTCGTCTCACTATTAAACTCACTATTTCCTATTTATTTGAAGCTAGGGACATTTAAATAAAGGCAAATAACTCCCCGAAATGAAATTTATTTACATTAAGATAACTAAAACGTTTTGATTATTGACTATTTTATTAAAAGATGTGGCTAATTATCCATCCAAACAAAAATCACAATACATTTCCCTACTATTGGTAAGGATCCTCACAGTTTGTGAAACATATCGTTAATCCATTTTTCTCCTCGTTTATCTTGGAAACAAAGTTGACTTTGTTTGTCTTTAGACGGGTTGGAAAATCTCGAGGGGGAAGGAATTTAGGACTTGACCTTTGAATAATATTGGCAGCTACCTAGACGATTGAACGTACGGGTCTCGAGCAATTTGAACATCACAATACTCTAGTATTACGAACATTAAGGATAAAATAAGAAATATCTCAGCTTGATGCACCCGAATAGCATTCTGAAGCTAAACAAAAACTATAACCAACTTCTTTCATTTTTATATCTGAAAAATTCTGAGCCAAAACACAAACCTTCAAAGCTATTTTACTGTCAACAGTCAACTGTATGATACTGAAGTATTTCAAGAGTTTTTCAGATAATTGGGAGAGAGGAAGGCTAGTTTTGATGACTGAACAGATTTCAGGGGTCTTACCTTATATGCTTTATTTTTCTTAAAGACATTTTAATTTTTTAATACATTTTAACGTTTTTTTAAAATTATTTATTCAATTATATTTTGCATTACAAAATGCAATATACATTACAAATAAAAGTATCCTACATCGTAATATTATACATTATGAAATCATATCAAGGTTATAAAACAAATCAAACAAATCAAACACATAAAGTTTGATATAAACTTCCAATTTCAGCATTGTAATATTTTTTTTATTCTCCACTTTTACGCCTCCATCCATGGAGCTCAGGGCGGACTGTCCCCTGTCCCCACTCGCCTCCCCCCCCCTTGGCATGCCACTGCATTGGTAGCTTGAAGCGTTTGTAGAGAAACTGTCGAAATGGTCAGAAACTACGAGTAGTTTCTTGTCATTTCGTTCTTGTACGAGGATTTCAAGATAGTCTCTTGTCCAGATAAGTAGGGAAATGCATTCTACATTGACAAACAGAATATCGCGAAGTGATGCCGTCATTAGAACTGAAATGCCACATAACTGCCGATCAAACGCAAATTAAAATTTTGAGTAGACTACAACTCGATATTTTCATTTGTGGTTGTAAAATTAAATGATCCTATACAATTGTACATCAATTGGCATTTTAAAATTTAAGTCAATTGCGAATGAGAGTCGGAATTAGTTGATTGACAACATTGATTGGTTCAACTAATGAAATAGATAAACTAATGAAAATCGACTAATCACTATCCTTGACTCTAATAGTCCGCTCTAAGGAACTGGAACGGATGATATATTTTAATTGAGCTTGTAGTATTTGTACATACAAGGCCTTCATTTTTTATCAAGGTTTGACGGGTATAACATTTGTGGAGGAAAATATCTTAGCTTGATGGTTCGAGATAAATGGGTCTCTGGTAACATTTTTATTTTAATGTTTTTTTACAATTTTTAACAATTAATTTGGCGTGAATCTATCCATTATTGTGTTATATTTCCTCAATCAATACCGCCAACAGTCCACACTAATTAATACAACACATTTTATTTCAAAATGTGAACTTTTGATAATTATCTAGTAAAATAAACTAAGTCTTGATTTTATCTATTCCTTTCTAGTTCCCTTCTATCCCAAAGTAAATAAAAATATCAATTTGAACCACGTTTTCTGACACAATCTGAATCGCAAGGCGAGCAAAGATAACATTATATAAAACCTTTTTCTGTAAAAAAAAAAGAAAAAAAAACCTGGTCTACCTCAAAAGCGGAAAACAAGAAATCCCAGATATTTGAGAGACAAGTTCTCCAACGAATCTTAGTTTAATAATTGAAGCGAACGGCGATGATGGATTAATAATGAAACATATGATCTGTCCAGCAAAAGTGTTAAAATTAAATCGACTCCTCTGGGCAGGTCATGTCGTTGGAATGCAGAGGTGTTAGTACGAGAACCAGTAACGTTTTTGAGAAACAATTTTAGGTCGGATGGTCTTTCGCATATTCCTTTTCTTATTGAAGCTTGGTAGGGATGCGGCACATCTGACTGCTGGGAACGTTTGCGTTTAATTGTGCGCATTCCGTTTGTACAGGAACAAATTTCATATTTTCAAACTATTTTAGTATAGCTGAAACTGTAATACGATGTAGTTAAGCTATCAGAGAATTCAAAATTAATTTGCCAAATTAAGATCCAGACCGATTTAAGTCTAGGTGGAAGTTGGTGGTTTAGAAGAGTGGAGTCGGTTGTCGGAGAAGGATAGCTTTGCCAAAGAGCGCCAGGAGAGAGACAGAAGAATATTATAAGTTTTCTTTTCGTTATAGGTTAGAATTTCATTGCAGAATACATATAGAAATTTGATTAAAATTAGATGAAAAAACTAGTTACACGTATTATTTGTAAAATAAAAAATTAAATTTTTTAATGTAAATATTTTCACAATCACATACAAATTACAATTAAGTATTTTTGCTCTATTGTGGTATTACTAATAAAATGAAGCATCTTCAAGGCCATCACCATCTTCACTGCTATTATTGTTATCAATATTTTCATCATTGTTAGGGTTATATTCAGGTGTATTATTTTCTAAAACTTGACTATCTGTAAAGAAACATGTTAATTAAGCAGTTGCTGTAATAGCCTGTCTCTCTCTTGGCGCTCTCTATCCTCTCTTGGTGCAGCTATATCTCTTTAGGGGAACCGACTCCACTCTTCTAAATCACCTACTGCCTCCGAGACTGAATTTCTGTCTGGCAAATTCATTTTAGATTCTTTGATAGCATAAATATATCATTTAAAAATTTCAGCTATACTGAAATGGTTTTGAAATACGAAATTTGTTCCCGTACAAACGGGATGCGTTCAGATAAACGCTCCCAGCAGCCCAATTTGCCGCTTCTCAACCAAGCTTCAATAAGAAAAAGAAAATCAAAAGACCAGCTGACCTAAAATTCTTGTTTTCACAACGTTATCAGATCTTATACCATATGCATTCAATTCTAAGGTGCTGATGACAGAACCCTCGTAAGGACGTCGAGCGGTCAGCAGACAAACATTGATAGTCAAAGTGCGTTGCAAAAAAAAAAAAAAAAAAAAGATGGGGAACGACAGGATGTCGACAGCCAGTGACAGAAATGCATGGCGATTAGTGTTGAAAGAAGCCAGGACTCGGTTGCGGGTTCTAGTGCTTCAATATAAAAATGATACAATATTATAATAATAATAATAATAATACAAATTAATAAGGTTGAAAAGATTCGCTGACAGAAATTCTTTTTCGAATTGTTGTCGAGTGCAAGCCGAAGTTAAAAAAAACAAAACTTAATATCAATTTAAAACTTTTTGGAGTGTTTCATAGTGGCGAGTCCTATAAAAATAGACAATAGCTAAAAAATGTACTAAGGCACCGGTTTTTCCTCTTTTTTTTTTATTTTCTTTAATATTCTAGAAATAGGATATATAATAGACAAATTGTGAAGATATAAAAATAGGTGAAGATACAATAATAAAGATAGAGACAAATTAATTAAAATATCATACTTAAAATATAATAACAGATATATTTGGGTGCATAAAAAAATTAAACATCGATATATAGCAAACAAATATATATATATATATATATATATATATATATATATATATATATATATATTGGTGTATAAATGTTTCCATATATATATATATATATATATATATATATATATATATATATATATATATATATATATATATATATATATATATGGAAACATTTATACACCAATTAAATAATAGGATACTATAAGACATTTAACAACTGGGGATAACTTTAATCAATTAAATTAATAATATAATGAAAATTTACTAATTTGATATCACAGGTTTTCACACTATACCATAAAATGTGCTACACCAAACGGTTTATAATTGGATTCCTGATTTATTTGAAGGTCGATCATGAAGATAAAGCACACAAGATTTTGTCTTGCATTACATAACTTTTTATCAAATCTTATTTTTGTTGTTCGTGCAGTTTAAAGTAGAAAATAATGAGTTAAAATGTTCGTGAAGTTTATCCGTCACAGTTAAATAGGTTAGATAAAAACAAAATGCAGAATATCATCCGAACTGAGGATTTCAAGAAAGTTTTTTTGGTGAGTTAGGCCATTAAGTATTGAGTAATATCCAGGTAGGTCCAGATATGCTTATGTACAAACTATCGAGACTCATTGCTTGATAAAGCTTCCGATTGGGGGATAGTTGGAAGATGGAGGTCAATATTCCAAGCATCCTCCGGAGTCGGTTAATAAGGAACAGTCCGGCCCGCTCAGCATTCAGCGTTAGCCAGCGTTAAAAAGTTGCCGACGGCCCCCCGGTTCATTATCCCGCAGGCCAAGGAGGCTACTGATTGTGCCCCGGAGTGAGATCACGTTTCAAGGGGTTCAGCATAATTGTTAAGTCAACAGACGGATCCGCTCCCTTAACACAAAGCTGTTTACGCTGGATTTGTCATTGAGACTACATCTGTCCCTCCCACCCTCTGTCAGGACCAGCTTGCTCTAGCGTTTACCCTTCCACTAAGCTTCGGCCTCAAATGTAGAAACACTGCTTTTGTTGTAGCCGAACCTAAATAGGACAAGGTACATTCTGAAAAATACTGTAAAACTGTATATATATATATTTTTTTTATTGCTATTGTAATTTATAACTATACTTACTATAAATAAAAGAGAGCAATAAAAACAGAAAAATATATAGTTAGTATATAATTGGCAGATTAAAAAAAAACTGAGCCTAATTATCTCAAGTACCAGAAACCAGCCCAATTCAGGCATCATCAGGACAGAAAATGACAAGATCACATCAATTTAAACCAAAGGCAGCACATCTCACATCAACAGCCAAAAAGTACCCTTAAACTAGAGACTGGAAATTACTCCAAGACATCTTTTATTGAATCTAATCAACGACCTGTTATATTCTTGTCAAAAGGTTTACCCATGAACATAGGCGTGCACACGGGGGATGCCACAGGTGCATAGGCATCTGCTTATACGTAAGTCTTATATCTTTTGTAGCCCAAGAGTTAACTTTTTGGTTTAATTTTAACACCAAATTTGTTTAAAATACGTTTTAAACAGCATATTCTTTAACTAATTTTCCAGGGGTGTAAAAATAGCTGCCCTTTACGGATCATGAAGTCTAAATACTGATGTAGCAGATATCAGCCGCGTGAATTCGCTAAGGTAAAGTATTAGTTCCAACCTGTTGATAATGTTAGGTTTTTCAACTTCTGCTGTACAGCTGTATTGGTGTTTATCTACCAGTAGGCCTATTTTTATGTTTTGTTTTTTTGACTTGTATGCGTGTTGTACATTTACCCTTACTGTCACGTTTTGCAAGAGCAACTTCGGACTTGCGCATTAAACCAAAAATTCTTTTTATCAAAACATTTATTCGATTACACAGGCCAACAACATTTTCAAAAAATGTTTTTTGAAAACTTTTTTAAATTTAATAGTTGATCTTTATAGATTTTGATGTGCTTAATCTAAATCTGGCCTTAGTTTTCTTGTATCACCCATAGTTTTCCAGCAATATGCTTTGTATTATATAGTATAAACCCCTATACGGTATACGGGGGAATTAATGAAACACTATGTTACATCATAAGCATGGTTTGTATTTACAGTGGCTAAAACAGTGATATAATGTGCTAATACAGGTTTCACTTGTCAACTGGAATTGGTCTATACTTTCTTCCTCTTTTTACTTCCTTGTACGAAGTAAAGGAAGTATTGTAATCGCGAAAATTTTCGGTTTTCAGATTTTAACGGAAATATCCATTTTGACCATCCCTGAATCCATTTTGACTAGTTTCGTCGTGGCGTCTGTACGTACGTACGTACATTCGTATTTCGCATAACTCAAAAACGGTTAGCCGTAGAAAGTTGAAATTTTGTATTTAGGATTTTTGTAAAATCTAGTTGTGAACCTCCCTTTTTGATCACTGCGTAATCACCGGAAGTGGTACTTTACTTGAAGGTCATAATTGATTTCCATCAAAAAGATATTAAAATATTATGCAAAACTTCTCCAATTTAGTATTTATACTTTATATATTGATTTAAATAACATACTAGAATTTGGTCTAAATTGGAAAACCGGAAGAGGTACTTTATTTGAAGGTCATATTAGACTTTCAATAGAAAATTTTTGTAACCCTCTCCCCCCCCCCCTCAAAATTTGAGTATGTTTTACGTTTCAAGAAACGTAGAATCCAAATATCGAATAAAAAAAAAAATCCGTCACCAATTTTTTTGGTGCTTTAAACGAAAGATAATGAAATTCCCTACAAAACGAAATAAAAATCATTTAAATCGGACCATTATTAGCTGAGATATTGCGTAAGGAACTTCTGAGACTGATTCTTCTGGCGGCTAGTCATCCTGTTTCCTGACTTATTTATTGGGCTTCTGACTTCCTCGTATCTCTCTGTTTTACTCTTCCTTGGATTATTTCTTTACTTCCTTTAGCTTCCTTAGTCGGAAACTAGTAACCAAATTCAGTATTACTTTTTGAGCCACGGATTTATAATTTAAATGGCGTACAAGGAAGTCATGTGTTGTCCACATCAGATATTTTCTTTGAAGCTTCTTGTGAAGCTTTTTCTACGATGAGTCGCTTGTTAAACTATGAAAAAACTTTTTTACTGAAAATACCTTATTCCTATAATTTTTAGGGTACTGAATCGAAATATGATATTAAAAAAGCTGTATCACCCACAATTTCTTCACATTTTATAATTAAATTAAGCGATTTTTAAAGAATTGAACAGCTTTAATAGTTAAAATTGTGGGTGATACAGCTTTTTTAATATCATATTTGGATTCAGCACCCTAAAAACTATAGGAATAAGGTATTTTCAGTACAAAAGTTTTTTCATCGTTGGCCTGTGTTATATACCCTGTCACACTTTCATGGCTCAATGAAAGATTGCGAAATATGAATTTCAGGCAAGCTCTAACTTTTTTCGATGATTATATCAGTATAATAAATAATCCTCCGGAAACCGCTACTGCTTGAATAATGAGTCTTCCAGATACCTCGTTCGCACTTGCCCCTAAAAACGGAGGCAAGTGGCATACTAGGGACTGTTAAATTGAATTATCAATCTCGTAAAAATGGACGTGATTGAAACATGGGCTTAAACGTAATATTTAAAGATAATCGTTTAAGAATTTTTTTTAAAAACTGAGGAAAAAGACGTAGAAAAAACTGATTTCAGATCATTAATCAGAGGTTAAAATCTATTGAAAAAATAGAAAAGGTATAATTTTATTAAAATCTTAGTTTTCTATTCGCTATATATACTTATATACAAACTAAGTATAACTTGTAATACTGAGTTGTAGAACCGAGTCATTTTGACGTTTAGTGGGATATAAGAACTTCATTTTTTGATAATGTGTTTTATGTATCGATGCAATAAAAGCAAGAACAAAAGTAGAGTCAGTAACAAAGATACTCAGAAGGCTGGAACGTTAAAAATGTATACGAAATAAGGCAGAAGCTTACTCGACTCGGGGCCCTTGTTAAATCTTTTATAAACAGTTTTGTTTTTCTTCTTAAAAGTCTGAGATGCGTTAAGTTTCCCTTCTTAATCTTACCGGCATTATTATTAACGAGGACTATTATAACAGGAATCCGGTGTTACAGAAAGTGTCCTTTTACATTTTAATGATTTCAGTTTCAACACTCCTCTCTGTTTCGGTCTATGGCTCTTCAAATTACCTTCAACCTCTTTTTTTTTTTTTTAAATATTAAATCTATTATAATTAATTATAAAATCACAAACTGTAACTTTGTTACCTAAAATCTTCTCTCGGGGTACCTTTTCTTTAATATGAATAATGGTATCTGGCTAATTTATAGTATTATATTTAGATTATAAGTATATATTTAAAGATAAATAAATAAATAAAATGAATAATTAATATCAATCTAGAATTATAATTAGGACTAGTTTAATTAAATTATAATAATTTTATATTTGAAATTATTAGTAATATGTAGGATAAGAAATAATTCAAGACATCCTTTTTCACTTATTTTCAACAATTTAATAAATGAGAAGGCGTCCAAATACCGTCTCCCTAAGCAAGATTCTCATACCAGGACATTTAAATTTTGAAGTCAATGACCATGACCATAAAGTAATTATGGAAAAATATTCCTAATTAAAGTACCTACCTAATTATTAAAAATGGTCTATATTCTTACTTATTAATGGGAAATAACACTTAAAATTTCTGTTTTAAAATCCCCAAAAATATTCGTTTTTTATTCTAAAAAATTATTCAACATACTAGTATTTTCTCTCTCTCTCGATTTTTCCTGTTTTTACATTTAAAAGATAATTGAAGAATATAAATCAAAATTAATTCTTTCTATTCAGAGACCTTGAAAACCTAAAAAACGATTCCTGTATCGGAGAAAACTTCAACAGTAACGAAAATGCAAAATGCGAATGCGCAATCATAAATCCAGTTAAAAATGGAATCAGAATCCTTAAAAACCTAATAAAGGATCCCTTTATCATAGAAAACTTCAACAGCAACGGAAAATAGAAATGCGCATGCGCGATCGAAAATCCAATGGTAAATTCGAAAATAGCCCCCTTGAAAATCTGGTAAATGATTCCTATACCGATGAATTTTGAATATTAATAATTTAGATTTATTCTAAATAAATGATTCTTATACCGATGAATTTTGAATATTAATAATTTAGATTAAATGCCCAGGACCGAACAAAATGTCGGTAGTAAATTTCGATGAAATCCACATCTCTCCCCTCGAAATGAATAAGTAACAATAAATATTTTAAAATAAATAAACAATAATTTTATTTCAAAAATTTAAACTACTTGAAATCTGCACTTAATATCAACTATGTAATAAACGAAAAAAATGTCAGAAGAATATGCCAAAATGATTTCAAAAGTCATTATTGTAATTAAAATAATTATTTTTCATTAATAAAATAAGTAATATATAATTAAGTAATGTCCGGTTGGGATACAATTGAAATGGAAAAGTTACGATTGAAATAGAAAAGGTGGCAATTGATTTGGAAAAGGTTGCAATGGACTTGGAAATGGTATATATATTTGATATTACTTTAGATTTGTATAAATTTCTTAATATTAGACTCTGTTTTTTTTATATTTTAGAATTTTGTTTATTAGAGTAGTTTAGATTAGTATCTATTAATATAAGGCATCTTTTAGTTCTTATATATATATATATATATATATATATATATATATATATATATATATATATAAGAACTAAAAGATATATATATATATATACATTATTCTTTGTTGTGTAGTATTGTATAAAATCTGTTGTGTCTTTTGAATGCCGTGTATTAATCTGTAAAAAATTTAACTGCCCCATATTATGTTATAGAAATAAATAAGTCATTAAAAGAAGTATGAAGTTGAACTGTATGCCACTAAATAAATCATAAGAAAATCAATTTATGTACTTAGGCTAATGCAATAGTACAGTCAGTGTTTGAAACCAGTTTTTATACTTCTGTTATGTAGGAAGGACAATTTTTATCGTACGCTAAGTGATTTGTTCTTCTCGGCATGCTGATTTCCGGGTTCTTGTTGAAGTTTTGGCAATTAATGCACTTCTGATGTTCTGTTGATAGTGGCTCGATGGGCGTTTCTCTCCGCATCTTGAGCAGACGACTTCACCCCGGCAGTCTCTTGCGTTATATTATATTATATTGCGTTGCGTTATATTAATCCAGAACCCTACACGCAAGATAGTAAGATTTCATGTTATAATAATTATCCGTTATATCAAACATACGATCGAAAGCCTAGGTGTTTCACTCAATATTCCAATGCTGATTTAGTACTTGTTGAAATTTCATGTGGAAATTTAATAATTTATTAATATTAATAATCAGTGGATATTTTGACATCAATAGATACGTAAATAATGATTTACAACAGTTAGAGACAATTCTATCAAAATTCAATGAAGAAAAAATTATAAATGGAATAGATTCTAATAGTCGATCAAAATTCTGATTCGACAAACCAATGAATAAAAAATGTTATAGGCTTTTATCCTTTCTAAAGACTTGATTATTCTAAATATTGAATCTGAGTTGACCACATTCGAAAGTACAACTGGAAAAATTATTGTACGCTTGTTAATACCACCTTGATGAGACACTTTAAAGTAAAAAATATCTAAAGAAACAAATTTTTCGGACCACAATTGTATAACCTACGACATTGTAATAAATAGCCAAAGCATGGGACCGATCATAAGATAAATTTATTCACTTTGCATTACCAATAAGGCGGATTGGGAACAATTTAAAACAAATTGCTGTACTCATTAACATAAACAATTATTACCACCCAATGATAAAAAATGTGTACCGGCAGATAATCGCCGGCAAACAATAACTAGAACGGCAAATAATCGCACATTTACAGGAAATGCAAACAGACACTATAGCAAGAATATTAACGGTGGCTTTAACTAAAGCGAGTAATATGACCTTTAATGACGAGGAAAGCAATTTAACAATTCGCATCGGTCAATACCCTGGTATTCGTATCGTATCGACGAATCATCAAAATTACGGAAACAAACACATTGTGTTGGAAGGTTATACCAGCTGATTGTTAACAACATTCAACTTAGAGAATTAAGAAAAAACAATTATCTTGATATGAAACGGCACTACAAACACTACAAGAAATCGAAAATGGAATCATAGAAGGCATATAACAAAAATTCTTCAGCCTGGAACTGGTCTTACAAATGGGCTTCGAACAAAATTAAAAGTAGGATGACTTTACAAACCATTTTAACTGACAATGGCGAATACACAAAGGTAAAAAAAAAACCTAACTTACATGATCAATAATTTAATTTAAGGCGATAATTCTAGCAATGATACAGCTGAACAGAGCCGTAGATGTAGCTGTTCCACCTAACACAATTGATGAATTACCGGTCCAAGATGATGAAATAATAGATATCATGAACAACTTTAATAACAAGAAATCTCCTGGTAATGATTAAATTACCCCAATCATAGTAAAAAAGATAAATGAATGTTTCTCCCATATCATTGCAGAAATCTATAAAATTTTCTTTGATAGAAGAGAATTCCCTCAAATATGCAAAATAGTTAAATTAGGATTGATCCCAAAAAAAAAGATCCAAGCTCGATCAGGCCCCTGAGCATGATACCAGTGTTGGGTGAAGTTTTTGAAAGAATTGTTAAAACAGATTGATGAATTTTTTATCATCTAATAATTTATTAGATGAAAATCAGTTCGCTTCCAATCCACAATCAGGATCAGAACGCTCTGTGTGTTCTAAATGAACATATCAATGCTTCATTAGACCAAAATATCTGATGTGGACAACACATGACTTCCTTGTACTCCTATTAAACTATAAATCGTTGGCTCAAAAAGTGATCCTCAATTTGGTTACTAATTTCCGAAAATTGCAAAATCTCAAAAACGAAACTCGGCGTCGCGACACCCATCTATTGACACACACACATACTCTTGTTTCTGGAGGTCTCATTCCGTTATTAAATGTCGTTGTTTTTTTTCAGTAGGTAACTAGTTTCTAAGAGATTTCTTCGTGTTCCGTGACAACATTAAAACTGTCAATATCACTAGATAAAGCATTAGAAATCGACAGTTTCTAAATTTTAAGCGGAAGAACCCACTTAACTTATATCTTATTCTCCTGCTGCAGACTTGTTCATCGCACAAATGGAGAGGAAAACCAGTATTATGCCCAATATTAATAACACCTAAAATAAGTAATAAAAATGTTTAATTAGAGTATAAACAAAATCGCGTTTGTAACCTTTATTACCGAACCATATGATTTCTCCATTTAATTTTAATATAATTTTTGATGTAAGTGTATTATGATCTTCAAGTAAAGTATCCTTTTCGGCTCACCAATTTTAACCAAAATCTAGAAAACACATTCATATTGATATAAAAGTCCTATTTACTAAATTTTAAATGTTTTACATTATATTTTAATATAATTTTTGATGAAAGTCTAATGTGACCTTCAAATAAAGTACCTCTTCCGGTTTTCCAATTTAGACCAAAATCTAATATGTTATTTAAATCAATATATAAAGTATAAATACTAAATTTGAGAAGTTTTGCATAATATTTTAATATCATTTTTGATGGAAATCAATTATGACCTTAAAGTAAAGTACCACTTCCGGTGATTAAGGAGTTACCAAAAAGGGAGGTTCACAACTAGATTTTACATCAATCCTAAATACAAAATTTCAACTTTCAACGGCTAACCGTTTTTGAGTTATGCGAAATACGAACGAACGTAGGTGCGTACAGACGCCACGACGAAACTAGTCAAAATGGATTCAGAGATGGTCAAAATGGATATTTCCGTTGAAATCTGAAAACCGAAAATTTTCGCGATTACAATACTTCCTTTACTTCGTACAAGGAAGTAAAAAGAAACTTGCCAGTGGTAAGCTTGGATATAAAAGGAGCCTTTGATAATGGATGGTGAACTGCAATTTATAGGAATACTATGGCAAAAAAAATCTTTATCAAATAATTCAAAATTATTTCGATAACAGACAGCTAATTATACTTACTAACTCATTCACTATCGATAAAAAATTGAGTAAGGGGACTCCACAAGGTTCCAGTTTATCACCGGCAGTATGCAACATCTTAATTAACACTATTTTTCAAATAAAATTATCAGATGGCACTAAACTAATAGCATACGCCGATGATATTCTATAGCTGGTCAAGCGGCGAAACATCGAAGAGCTCCAAGCTGTCACCAATTTAGTAATATCCAGATTAACAAGTCGGGCGAACCTAACTAAACTCTTTTTCAATTCTCAAAAAACAAAATTCATAATTTTTTCACGGAAATGGATGATACGGAAGTTAAACATAAAGCTAAATTGGACAAAAATCAAACAACGTGACACATTAAAATATTTAGGCGTACTTTTTGACCGGAAATTAAATTGGAAAAGACACATAGACAATATGTACAATCAGGCTCTACAAACTATTAACAGACTGACATTAGCAGCGGGGGTCACTTAGTGACTTAAATCGGAGGTTCTTAAAATTGAGTATTGAGTACTTAAAGTATTAATATTAAGTTCTTAAAATTGATAATTGAGTACTTAAAAAGGAGCTATCTTGCCTAAGATATTATACGCAGCACAGGTTAGGGTTGGAATATCGACACGCGATATATCGATATATCGGAGTTGAAAAACCGTTTTATTATATCGATATCTTAACATCCGATATATCGATGACATCGATATTTTATAACGATATATCGATCACACCATACGCTAAACTACAGTAAAATATCGGCAATTCATATTCCAGTAATTCGTATAGATTTTCTGGTATCTTGAAAGTCTCCCTTTATTTCGTATAAAAACACTGCAATTCGGTTCCCCCGATAATTCGTATTTATTTTCGTCTTCCAAGTAATGTAAACGCCTTATAATTCGAATTTCCAAATAAAAAATCTGGTTAACTCTTAATTTTTTCAAGAGGAGAGGTGAGTGAGTGAGAGAGGAATCGTTTCTACGAATTTCGGTCGGTTTACCCTTTTTTTTTTTTCTCTTCAGTCTCTTTAAATAAAATTGTAAAAAAAAACCTGTAACCATACTGTTAGCCGACAACATAGATTGATCTGAAAAATTAACTTCGCTCCTGACTGGCAAATCCGCGAATGCAAGGTGGTTTATAAACAAAAACTTTACCGAACGCCTATCGTGTAAAGACAAAAGCATGCATCACAAGTGAAATTTTCAACGAATGGATACAGATATGGAATAGAAAACAGCGAAAATTGTCAACTGTTTATTGATAATTGTACGTCCCACAACAGTACCACATCACTCAGTGATGTTTATCTTCTGTTTTCGCCTCCCAGCACAACCTCTAAGCTCCAATCTCTAAACTTGGCCATAATTAGACGATTTTAGACATTTAACGCAAGGAATTAGTGATGCAACTTTTAGAAAGGATCAAGGATGGGAATCACCTACCTCAAAATTAAGAACTCCCATGACTTTTCGAGATTTCGTCTATTTTGACGAAAGTTTAGCAGTAGCGTGGATCCTAACTGAGGATGAAATTTTGACTCCGTAAAAAAAGGAGATGAAGAAGAAATTGATATCCCGACGATTAGTTCTAAAATGGCGAAATAATGCATCTACAACGTGTGTCATTTCTTAGCAAAATCGGACGTTTTGTGTAAACGTATTTTCTGCTCTGAACATGCTTAACGAAGCCATCGATGAGATCAGTCTTCAAGGATTGCACCGTAAGAAAATAACCGAATTTTTTTGTTGATCTAACTATATCGTTTGTATTTCCATTCATATTAATACAATTTTGTATTAATTTTGTTATTTCCTATTTTTTATCGCCGATTATTGGAAATCTCGATGATTTGGATATCTGGATAATTCATATTTACCTTTTGAACCCTTGACCATACGGATTATGGAGATTCTACTGTATTTTATTTTAACAATTTCCTTTATTCGGTAAAACTCCAGAATCGTAACCCCAAAATGGTGGAGGTTTAGCTTTTTAAGATCAGCCAGGTCCTAAAAATCTAGATGTCCTCCATGTTGGGATTACCATTCTCGAGTTTTACCAGTAAATATAACAATAAACAATATTTAATTACCAAACAATAATTAGAAGATAAGATTTACATACAAATAATGTTGATTAATCCTATATAAAGAAAAAATGATGATGGTACTGAGATTTATATCAAATAAATTACATGCTTTTAGATGAATGTTTCGAGAATGCACAATATAATCGGAAGTTATAAGATAAATAAAAATTTGAGAAGTTTGAAGGTTTTATTATTGAAAAACTTGAAGAAGACTATAATATATCAAATATGGCTAAAAGTCTTTAAAATAAAAATTTGTTATAACATTTTTTTTTTTTTAAGTATAATTCTTTTCTATCTTTTTTTATAATGATTCATGGCTAATAAAAATATTGTTTTATAAATAATAATCATTATATTATTTCATAATCTTCTTCACAGTTTAACATTATATTCATTTGATGCACTTTCTTTGCTTTTTCATCCATTTCCTTTCGATATATCGATATTTTTCTAGCGATTATCGGTGGATATCGATATTTGGTTTTGCGATATATCAAAATATTGAATATCGATATTTTCCTTTCGATGTTCCAACCCTAGCACAGGTGTGGTATACTTAAAGTTATGCTCCGAAAAACAAATATAATGAAACTCCAAAGGCTACAAAGACTAATGACAATAAAAAGAGGTAAGTATACTTTATCTCATGAAGCTGCCAGCGTTTTGGCAGTAATAACTCCAATTGATACGAAAATAAACGAAATCATCGAACTATTTAACATTAAATAGTTCAACAAAAATATACGGTACGAAATTATATACCTCCCAAACGACTGTAAATATTGGGTTCATTCAGCAATACACATACAACTACTGTCATACGAACAAACTGACCCAAAAACTAAGACAGAAATTTTTACCGAAGGAAGCAAGGATGGAGAAAACGTGGGATGTGCTCGGTTATTAAAAGACAAAAATGAAGAAGTAGTAGAAAGTCAGTGTAGATTGAGATCGGAATGTTCAAATAACCAAGCGGAGAAGCTAGCTGTCTTCAAAGCTACAGAATATCTCTTTGAGAATATGACAGACACATGTACGGAGGTCACTATTTACACGTACAATATGAATGTTATACATTCAATTCAAAAAGCAAAATCCATGAAGACTTACTGAGAAATTAGAAACAACTTGACTAAACTACAATATCACAATAAAAACATAAAAATAGTGTGGATTAGAGGGTACTCAGGAATAGAAGGAAATGAAAGAGCAGACACCCTAGCGAAGTTAGCGGCCCACTATGACCTCCCGATATCATAGAATAAGTTCCCTCCCTATATCCTTCATTAAAGGAGATATCAGAAAGGACACGATAGTAAAATACCTGGTCTGTTTCATTGAAATCACCAAGCCTTCATAGATTTGTTCCCCTTATCACTCACCAAAACTATAAACGAATATTCAGTACTGACCACAAGTTGACAAATTCTTACTGAGCACGGTCAAACTAAACAATACTTAACACGCTTTAACATAATACACGAAGCCAAGTGCCCACACGACGGACAAATACTCAATTTTCAACACTTAATTTTTGACTGCATACAACTAGACAACATTCGGGTAAGACTGATCCAAAAGTATTTTTAAAACATGGGACTTGGCTAGAAACAGAACTGAGACTGGTAACAAAATGCAAAAATGACTTTTTTGAATTTATTTAAAAAATAGACTTTAAACAACTTACTGAAGATTGTAGGAAGGCAGTTTAATTCAGACAGCTTGGCGTTTCTTGTGCTTTATCAATTTTCTTCAATAATTTTTGTCTATTTTATTTTATATCTTATATGTACTTATATTTATTTATATTTCTTTTATTGTAACTTATATTGCTTATTATTATTTTCATTTTGTTTTTATATGACATAATTTAATCATGTTGATAAAATTTAGAATGTAACTTTACTACGTAATATAAAAATGTAACATGTATTACGTGCAGTGTACACCAAACTAATAGGCATGGAACATGTAACGTAGTAATCAATAAACTCTCCTTCTTTGGTGTTATCATAGAAGGAAAAATAATATATATATATATATATATATATATATATATATATATATATATATATATATATATATATATATATATATACATATAAAGGCCCAACGTTCCTAAAGTATTGCCCTTCGGCAAGCATGGAATTTGATCTTATATAAGATCCATTTTCCAATTTACACTGATGGAGGCAACAAAGACCATTGACAATATGGGGGAGACCAAACTATCTCAACTATATGAACAATTACCCAATAGATGAAGAGGTGGAAGTTTGCCCACTAAAACTTATATGCTGGTATCATTACCGCTTCATAATACATTGTTACGTAGTTAACACGCCCCATTAATTCTTAATCGAATAAACACCACAAGATGAACTATAAACGTTCATCAAAAATCAAGAAGTTTTGAAAATCCTATTGAATTCCAATGTGACTGCAGTTTTAATGTAAGAGAAAATATACATTTGTAGCTTCCGTGGGAACTCAAAAGATCATGTATGCTCTTGATATGACCTTTTAAATCTACTTTTTATCTGAGTGAATTTTCAAAAATAGAATTCTATTCAAAAATCAAAACAAGACAATTATTATTTTAACGTTTTTAGTAAAATGTTTATTTCAAGAACGTTTTATGATATTGATGTTCCTGTTATGTTAAAAAATATGTTTTAATTTTGTCGGTTTAAAGTCTTTTAAGGGTTCTTTACTGGAGAGATGTCTATTAATGGCTTATTTAACTTATTTATCCACATTGATAAACTATTATAATTGTAAATATAACTTTAATTCAGTTATGTAAAAAAAAAAAAAGTTTATAGGCTACTTTTTCATCAAATCCGTAGTAGTCTGAACTATCTTAAGTGATTAAAATTAAAATAAAAAGGCTAATTTGGAGATAGGATAGTTCTGCTATCGCGAGTGGACACACTGCCAGATTTAGGGTTAAGGATTATAGATAGAGGTAGGCTATTTATTCATCAAATCCGCAGTAGTCTGAACTCTGTCTTAAAAAAAAAAAAAAAAGCCTAACTTGGAGATAGGGTGGTCCTGCTCTGAAGCGGCGATATTTGGACAGAAATAATTGAGAAATGAACTGTTTCTTTCTTGTAGAGAAAAGCCGAATTATAATTTTTTCTTATAAGTATGAATGTAATTTCAATGTTTTTATTATTATTATTTTGTTATAATTGTCTTTCATGTTCATGTAAATAAGGCATGAATGTGCACATTGGTCACTATTATCTATTGGTCTTAGTGTGGCAGAATGTTATATTTGTCAGTATATAAATTTAAATTTTTTATTCGCAAATCGGTAATTTTTTTGGGCGAAATTTAAAAACAAGCCGGATTGTGTTTGTAAAGGATCTCATTGAACCCCTACCCGCAATCACAACTGGGAGTTTCGATGTGTTTTTTTTTTTCCGGTTGCGGCAATATACCCTGATGGTCAAAAAAAAAAATCGCTTGTACCCTGAGGTCCCCGGAATGCATTACCCTCTCCCGCCGTAGATGAAAAGGCAGAAAACGCCTCACTTTATAAGCTTGCTACGTGCGCGGTCGATATTAAATAAAAGAAATGAGGAATCGGGGGATTCCGTTTTTAGTAAAAAACGGCACCGACGAAGGCTGGCAAAGGCACCTATCCAATATCCTGTCTCCCCTTTCCAGATGACAACTAATAAATATCCCCGCTCCTTCCTTCGACCGCTATCCCTCATAGATGATATTAAATGCTTTAATTTAGCTCGTTTCCCTCCTTGTGTGGTCCTTCCGCGAGGGAGAAAAAATCCCTTTATCCTTTCTTTTCTACCCTTATCACGAGCGGGACAGTCCCTTCGACTGGCAATTATTCCGCACCAACAAAGAAACAATAATTTCTGACAAATCGAACCGGTTCACTATAAATATGTTCACTCTTTAATTGAATATGTGGCATTCCGACCCTTAAATGCAGGAACGAAGCGTTAGTCAAAAGTTAGTGACACTACTAAAGTGGAGTCAGAAGGTCGACAGTTGATAATACTATCTATAGTCTCGTGTAGAGATGGCCTACAGACATGGATGTTTTGCCAATGCTATTTTTAGACCGATGTATTGGTAACATTGTTGTTTGACTTTCGATATTTTTAAACATCCATGTATTTTTTAAATTCTAGCTTTCGTTCGATATTTAAAATAAAAACATCTTGAGAAATTATAAAGTTTAATCCAAAACGCGACATGTGCCTTCGACCGCAACAGTTACTACTTCCTGGCGACAGGTCTCTCAGACCCAGTAAAATCACTTGTCTACGTTTTAAAGAAAAAAAAAAAAAGAGATACATATTATCCGTTAAATATTATGCTATTATTAATGTACTTATTTCATTATTTTTCTGAAAATGGTAGTATGCAAAGCCCCCCCCACCCAAAAAAAAAAAAAAAAAAAAAAAAACCTAGCTAAAACCTTTTTAATACTTACTTTTTTGGAGTATAACAGAATAAAAAATAAAATTAAGTATCCACCAGCTCTTAGAGTAAAACAAAGATTGATTCAAAACAAAACATTTATAATCATAATATGAACTTTAGATAAAATATAACAGAGTATTTTTAGGATTTATAAGATTTATCTAGTCTTATTTAAAATATTTATCGCTACTTCAAAATGACTAATGTTTACTTTAAATTACTAGAGTTTCATTCAATTTGGAAAACGTCTTGCTCTGTTAGTTTTGTCCGTTCTAAAAAAAGAATAATAAATTAAAAAGAAAAAGAAAAAAGCAAATATTTTATCTTCATCCCTTTAACCAAAACAATTTTCGTTACTTTGTAACACAGACATTAGTTCCTTTGGCTTATGCTTTATTTTCACACTTTTTGGAGCTTGGCTTTTATACTATCAGTATAAAAACGATAAACAGGCCTATGGGTCCCACAGAATCACCTGTCGCTTTATGGATTTACTTTATTTGCCTTAAAGCACATTCCTTGAGAGTATAAGAAAATAAAGAAATTTGGAAAATAAAAATAATGATAACACAGGGCAACAGTGATTTTGCGGCGCAGGGTTTCATAGCCAAATCGGAATAATTGCAGTCTTCTAAATACGCGAAAAATACCAGATTTGCCAAATTGACTCAAACATTTGAAATAAAGGCAATATATAATCTTATATTGAAAGAAATTGTACATTTGGACCAAACCCAAAAGCGCTTTTTGTGTCGATTCATACCTTGCACATTCACATCGCAAAAGTAGCATTCATTAAGGCGATTTGATGGATCACACCATCTTATCGGCACATAACAAATGGAAGCCCTTTGCGTCTGCCTTGAATCCAGTATCGAAGTGTCTCCACACAAGTTTTAAAAAATATACGTGGCACCCAATATTTATCCTGTTGTCCAAGATATTTCTCTAAATATGGTTGATAAGCTTGATTAACAAAATAATTTATATTTTTTTCGTAGTTTTTCTTGGCAATATTTCCCATATATGAAGCAAAATTGATCGGGATCGTGAATTACTCATGTTTTTTCTTAAGTAATGCAGTGATAAAGGTACACAAATAACAACGAAATTTTATTGATAACATGAACAAAACAAATATTGTTTATTTGTATTGTTTATATGTTTTAGTGCTTTAAGGATTATTATACCTTAATATTACACGAGATGAGACTAGATAACAGAAAACATTCTTTATTTTTGATAGAACTGTTTATAATGACAAATCATTAATCTGTTTTGCGAACGAAGTTGATTGTCTCTCTCTCTCTCTCTCTCCAGCTTCAACATTCTGAGCGGTCGCCGCTTGATCTTCTGCGAAACCTATAAGTAAAACAGGATCGTGGTTATGAGTTAATTTATAGGCATATTCTTCAGCGACCTTTGGAATGCATAGTTCAGTATACATGGAATCTATACATAAATTAAAGAGTGCCGGGGAAAGTGGCCCACCATGTGGTACTCCCCTCGAAACATGGATAGGGCTGGTTTTGTGACCCTGAGATTAACTCCTATGATGTTGTAAAACAACAGGCCTTCTATTGCTTCCCTCTAATGGTTCAAACGAAAGAGCAAAAGCACAAGAAAGAAAAAAAAATAATTCTTAGGTTATAATAATTGTCAGGTTGATATGCTACGCTCTGTTTCTTTCAGAGACATCGTGGAGTGATGTGCTTCCACTAGTTTATGGGCATTTTTTAGACTGTTGATGTGAGATGTTTTTTCTTTGGTCTGCATATGTGCGACATTGTATTTTTCTGTCCTAATGATGCCTGAATTGGCGAAAAGTTGTTCGTTTAGTTATTTACTGGTATTTTGAAGATTTATGGCTTTACTTTTGGAATCTTCCAATTCAAAAGAAATGAGCGGATGGAGGTGCTATGTAACAAATTTTCGAAAATTGATTTTTTCTTACGAATGAAGGTGCTATTTGCCTAACTCGTCCTTGTGACTTTATCAAACGAAGATCCGTGGTTAATCACATGATTTTTCAGTCCCAAGATTGAGTATGTCTTTAAAAACATATATTAAAAAAAATATTTGTCATTTTCTCAAAACTTTAAATTTGTAACACGACACCTTCATCCACTCGTGTCTTAAATTATATCCTAATAAATTAAAAAACTAGACATTTTTACTATGAGGTTTGATTTCTATTATAAATAGTTCATTATAAACGAACAAGCATTGCCAATGACAATATTCGGAATCATTATAAACTCCAAAAAGGAAACAACTACGGATCTAAATCTGATCAAAATTCGAGAGATCTGTTTTTAGTAAAACTGATAAATTTCAAAACCTGATGGCATAGTGAACTAGGCCTAACAATGTTTTATATTATGTAGACATAAATTACTTACGTGCAATATTATTTTGTATACCTAAGTAATTATGTAAATTATGAATATGCTACCCTGAAAGCTGGAAGTGAAACCGGAAACGTTTGTGACCAATTAAATAATTGAAATAAATTACATGCTTTATTTCCACCTTATCTTAATTACAATTTTATAAAGTTTATAGAAAAATTAATGCATGATATGAGGAGTGGAGATGCAAAAGGGGATAAACCCATTTTTTGTCATTTTTAATGTTTTCCTCTCTGTTTAGCGTCCTCTTTAAGATGGTACATCCTTAACTCTCCCCCCTCCCCCCTAAAAAGCACAAAATTTTGTCTGATTTTTGGGTTGAGTTTCGTGAAAATCCCTGTTTCTCAAAACAACCGCTTAGAGCGCCATGTAAGAAATTAACAATGAACTGTAGGAAAAGTTAATGCAATGTTATTGTGTTCAATCTATTTTGTTGTAGCAATCATGGAGAAATATCCTGAAGAAAATACGACAGCATCAAGAAAAAAACTTCGGGATGGAATTTGCTAAAACATCAGATGATTGCTCAATCCTCCATTTACAATTTTTTTAAAAGGTTTTCACATTTATCAATCAATTCCAATCTAATTAATTCAATTTGAACTTATAAGATTTACCATTACTGGAACTTGTGCCTGGATGTCGGAATGTAAACATCTCAAACAAAAGCAATTAAAATGTTCCATTATTGGCCATCATGATCTACGTTTTTTTTATGTACAAGTTCTCTGCTCTACTGATAAAGTTTGAACTCCTTCACAATATTTTATTTTGCTTCAATGAATTTAAATCTTAATTTATTTTTATTATTAGCTCATGCAAGATGTTTTTCTTATAAAGTACCTATACCGAAATCAAAAAAGTTGAAACACTTTCCGGCGCTTGTTTTAAAAAATTAAAAATTATTATAAAAAAAAAAAAATAATATCTTGAGAAATTATATACCAATAGTTTTCTTCTTTTTTTATTTCCTTTTCACGTTAACGTTTGATATTAATGCTAAAAGATTAAAACCGTAAATTTTGTTAATTGTCATGAGATTTTTTCCTTGCTTATTGACTTTTTTTCATCACCCCCAGCATAATGGGATAAATCCAATTTATTTAAAATTTAGTATTTGGAAAAGCTAAACAATATTTCGCAAACCTATTTCTGATTTAGTTTAGAAAATTCTGATCCAATAATAATTGTTTGAAAAGAACAATAACCTAAATTATGCATAGTTTTGCGTTTGCTGAAAAATTTTCAATTTTGGATTTATCCTCTTTTGCATCTCCACGCCTCATATAAAGTATTAAAATTGAAAATGTTTACTAAAATCTTGGAAATTATATTTATTAAACATTTACGCCAGAATTGATTGACTTTTTGAAAATTTAAATGAAATCGTATCAATAGAAAATTGATTTAAAAGAAAATGAGAGAAAAAAAAAGAAAAAATTATAATTGAATGAATAATAGTTATCAGAGTTTAGGATTAGTTAAGGAAGCACGTATACATACATTCCGACATCTTAAAACCTTTATAAATTTTACAAGAAGTATGTAAATGAGTCTGGAGACCCTCTCCCCCCTTCGGGGATGAGGGATAAACGTGGCGGTTGAGTTTGAATGCTGACCACATCACCTCATTGATGGTACTCTTGAGAAACAATACTTCCTTACCATGCACTGGACCCAAGACCCTCTTAATGGGTTGTAGTATTATGTAAAGATTTATTTTATCTGTGTATAATTTTAAGTTTTTACTTGTAAATTAATCGTCCTTTATCAGAATAAGTATTTATATTATATGCCCTCAATGTCTCACCTACACCCTTGGGTACGTCCCTTAGCAGTAGTCAAAAGAACTACAAGGATCTCTGGTAACCGTGAAATATGTGGTTAATGGAGAGTGAGAGGCATCTCATCCGTGGAGTCAGTCCCGATGATCCGGACCATTTGATGAGCTAAGGGACTGTGCATAGAAGGAAAGTATTTGATTTATTCACAGGCAGCTGGTAATTAGAGGAGGGGGGGAAGAAATAATTAGGGGGGCAAAAACGTTGGCGCCGGCCCGGGCCATTGCCACCATCTCTAATTATATATCAACATGCGTCTATCTTCACATCCTTGCACACATGCGGCGGATCCACGGATTACTTGTGGCTTCCTCCCGGCGCCTATTTCACTACTTAACGCCTGTCAGCGCCACCGTGAATAACTCATTAACTATATATAATAATATTCATAGATGATTTAAACGTGCAGGCAACAAATTAAAAAAACAAAATAAGTCACTCAACGACAAGACAAAAGAAACATCATTAATCAAAGAGACATTGCGTAAAATATTGACTTAAAATTTTTGTAGAGCTTCATAATAGCAATCAATCACTTAAGGCCTGAAAATCGTTTTAAAAAGAGAAAATCCTATAATCCTGATACTAGCAAATTCCCCGTAAGGATTTTCCTTAAATTTTAGAATAAGGGTTTTTGGGCCTCAGAAATCCGTTCGCGTAATCCTTTACCCTAGGAAAACTGTCATTTCTTAAAAAAAAATAAAAAGAAAAAAAAGAGGCCATTTGGATAAAACGTGAATGAAAAAGAGTGAAACGCGTGTTATTGAACGGAATTCCGGTTTATTCCAGTCAAATCTCATTTAAAGAATTTTTTATTTAGTAAATAATTTAACGGCGAATTGTTTATTTATTATTTAATTATCACTTTATTTTTTACTAAAATATGAATTCAAATATTTTGGTAAAAATTAGTAATGATTATAAATATCTTGTTGTAATGATTACAAAATGTTCTAAATTTTTTAGCTTAATTTTGTTTATGCTGTAATATTTTTACATCTTTATTTTATTTATATTGTCATGCGTTTACTAAAAATTAGTAAAATTATTGTTAAGTATATGACTGTACAACGTATAATATATTGTTTTTTTCATCCTCCTTTACTAAATAAATAAATAACGAATAAAATTACGGGTTACTAGACAGTAAAATAAATTACCGAAATACGTAGGTTATTATTCGAAATAGTAAAGATATGTATATATATATATATATATATATATATATATATATATATATATATATATATATATATATATATATATATATAATGATATATATAATTTACATAACGTAGACATTTAATAATGTTAATTACATTTAGCATATATATATATACACACACACACATTTAATTTACATAATATAGACATTTATTAATGTTAATTACATGTAGCTTCGAGGTTTTTCCCTCATCACCAGGATTTATCTAATTATTAAAACATAATACAACATAGTAATTATTACACATTGCTCATAAATAACAAAGTACATTTATTTATCTTATATATCATATCTCATTTGTTAAAAATGTGCAATAATTATAATATTGTATTATATTTTAATAATTAGATAAATCCTGAAGATGAGGCAAATGTCTGGAAACTGCATGTAATAAACTTTAATAAATGTTTAAGAAAAGATTATCTTCTCATACTACACTATATAAATAGAATTATATATTTCTGTAGTGATTGAAATATTTATCTAAATATTAAATTTCAATACATGCGAAATTACAGGGTATAAAAATCAACACAATACAACAAGTCGTTGCCTCCTTGAAACCTCCTTGTGCCAAAAGTACGATTTTACAGAACAAACGAAAAACTGATTTATAAGCAATTTTATAAAATATAATTTTGTAAACTAATGATAAAAATTACAAAATCATAGATGAGCACATAGATGATAAAACTGATCTTGGCCACATAGATCGTTTCACGGCGCCAACGACGATATACTTCAAAAATTATACCAAAGAAAACCTTTCTGACTTTCAAAGTAAAATGGATGTATGAAAGATTTGCCTCATTCCTCACTAGAAATACGTTTTTAAAATGTATGTCGATTATTAATAATTAAAGATACCAAGAATGCAAGAGTTCAATGGTTAGTCTCTCTTTTCTGCTGGATCCTTGGGTGTTAACTTTCTTTCTGACCGCACTCTATAACCATCTATTCCTTGATTTCATCTAGGGTAAAAAGTGTCTCCATCATTAAAGCGAAAATAATGATTCCTGATTCGTTCGGCCCATCCCTGTCCGCAAAAGTTTTTTTATTTTTTTATTATTCAATATAAAGATTAACAAAAATAATAAAAAAAAAAAAATAGAGTGGAATATATAAATCTATTTATCTGACTTGAAAAATTTGCCGCAAGTTGGATAAGGAAAGTACTGAGTAGGAGGAAGCCGGTGGACATCGGAGATCGGGCCGGACTGCTTTGTGTGCTGCCAATGAGACGTGCTAATGGGGAGCCCTGGCGCCGACTCCAGGTAAATAATCTGTTTAGTCCCTCCGCTGCGGATAATCTACTCTTCCTATCGCCGCTTTATTAGCCGCCTATTGTCGTCAGGATCTACGGCCTCTGTCTCCGGCAAAAACTTATCCGTCCGCGGTGTGGGCTTTTTGCGCATGAGAGCTCGCCGGTACCCCAGTGAAATTTTAATAGCCCCTCTGGTTCCGATCCTGGTTATTTGACAGTCGGATGAATTGTTTATGTGCCCTCTCTCCCCACCACCGTGATCAGTAGCATAGCAGATCCGGAATCCCGCATATCCGGACCCGACACAACCGAAACCCAAATTATTTTTTTACTTATAGTTTTTGTACAAAATAAACTGATACGACATTCAGAAATTCGTAATTTTAATCTGTAATAATAATAATGTTTTTATTTACAAAATGGCATTAATACTCGTACATTGTTCGTTGTAAACACTATTAGGGCTTGATATTTGATTATCAGCTCGGATTTCATTATAATTTATATTACAAATATGATTTCGCTATGAGAAAAAAAGAATTATTAATCAATTAAAATTTCATTCCTAAATATATTGGCACTATTAATTAAAATATCACTATAAAATATATACAATGAATAAAATATTACAATTCAAAATATTTACTTTAAAATATATACAATTACTAAAATAATTACTTTCAAATGTTCACAATAAAAAACATTATACACAATACCGTAATTTTAATTAAGTAATTTAAAATGCATTTATAAAAAAATTTAACATTAATTTTCATATTTAATTTTAAATACGCACATACGTAAATTGGATCGTATCTAACAATTTTATTTTTAAAACAATCTTTTATTCTTTTGGAAGTTCTTAGTGACAACACTTTCATACTTCTTAGGCATTTATTTCATTTTGTTACGTTTCGGACTTACATTGTCCATTATCAAACGTCTAAAAACACATAATTCAATACACTTACTTTCAGCATAACTATATTATGTTAAAAATTTAACTAAAAGATCTGTGTAATAAATGCATAAGCCATATTTTTAAAATTATAATGTGTTATAAAAAAAAAAATAGATAAACTTATTTTCTTCATTAAACTGTCAATTGTTTAATGCTATTAGTACTTAATTTTTGTATTCATAATCTTTTTTTATTTGAAGTGTTGTCATTAAATCCTAAAACTATGGAGATTATTTTCACTATTCATTTTGCGTCCTTTTATTTAAAAATTCTTTATTTTTTTGTACTTTAACTTTAATAAGTATATTGATATTATTATTGTTATTAATTTCCACTTAATTATTAATGAATATATATATATATATATATATATATATATATATATATCTTCTATCTTGGTGAAGACTAACGCCGTTCCCCACTATCTTAATACACTTACCCATTATCTTTTATTTGTAATTTTTAAGTTTTTATTTTTATTGTTTAAAATTAATTTTAATGAAGTAATTTAGAAAACATTAATATAAAAATTTAACATTTTATTTTTATTTGAGATACACACGTAGTTAAATTAGATCCCTTCTTACAAATTTTTTTATTTTAAAAGCATATATATTTTCCACTTACTATCATCTCTTAAGTCCAAATATTCTATTTTAGGGTGTCTGATTTATATTTATTATTTCTTCAACTTTTGGTATCTCCTGGCAAAACTTATGCCTATGTCACAGCTGGCTCATTCATTTGCTGCGAAATAGGTGATTTTGAAGTTAGGTGAAGGCGAAGAAACAATAAATCTAAATCAAAACCCCTGACGTAGAAAATTCGGACTTACGAGGACTTGATAGTAAGCCGAAGATAGAGATTTCATATTTAAAAAAAGATTTGTGAAATACTTAAAAGTGGGGCATATTCCGCCGCATCCTATCTCCAATTTTTTTTTTTCTTCTATTTTTACCACAAGATTGTTCAGACTACTGCTTTGATGCAGAAGTAGTCTAGCTCTATCTATAATAGTTAATCCTAAATTTGACAATGTGTTACCCATGACAAGGTTCTTTTATTCAAAATTTCGGCCAGGCATAGGGATTTATATTTTTTTTTAAATATAAATTTTTGTAAAAAATATTGAATTAAAAATTTTTTTTTTAAAGAATAATATTTTTAAAATGATTTTATAAACGTAATTAATATTTAAAAAATCCTTATTTACTGATAATAACATATATTATCCGGAATTTCGCGTTATCCGGAATAACTCTTGATTATTTTATTCTATTGTAATGTGAATGTTCGCAAAGAGTAATTGCACGAAAGCAATCTGTAAAGAACTCGTAAAATGTTACGATTTCTGCACAGCTATATAAGAAGTTGCTAGAGAGCAATTTACGCTTTGATGATTATCCACAACATCAAGGAAACTAGGTTGAGGTGTATTGGGTTAGTAGTGGTTATGTGTTTTTTATGAAAGTAGATGTTGGACAGTAATATGTAGGGTACCAATAACATAGGTTTCACATGTAGGGTACCAATAGCATAGGTTTCACAGGACAAAGGTACCGATACGTACAGATACAGGTACAGATACGTGGTTTGAGAAAAACCTATAACCATCTAATAAAATGTGCTATCGTTAACATAAAAAATAAAATGGGAGTTTTTTAAAATATTAATTATTTTATTAGTATCTGGTTTAATGATGGCGCTGTATCTTGAGCTACAATATTTTACAATAGTTAGAGGCACAATATTTCACAAGGTGTATTGTGTAACAATGACAGTTCAGCAAAAGCTTCTACAAATAACATGTAAAGCAAACAATTTTATATCGTAAAATGTGTTCCTTTAATGGTCGCTACCCTTAAATTTAAATGACTAGAAAATTCAATGATCAATAATGTCCTGGGTTGTTACAAAAGTCCTTCTGAATGAACACAACCCTTAATTCCAACTCTCATAATTATCCTATGAGAATATTTTTGTTCCTACTATTTATGTCAATGTTTACTTTTACTAATCCTTTAATTCCATGTGAGTTGAGTTGGCTTTATGGGGGTATTTACATTTTTAAAACGCACGCGCAATGCCAGAGAAAAAATCGTGATTAGCAGTCTTTTGAGACATTACTGGAAAAAAGGTTTAAGCGCAAAGGCATCCGCCGAAGAAATTTGTGCCATATAAGGAGAGTCAATAATCCATCGAAATACTGCCGCAGAACCCAGATCAGGTCGCCCATCGGTCGTTGATGATGACAGGGAACTAGGACCCACATGCAACTACTCGTGAATTATCGGCCGTAGTAGGGACTCAAACCTTTACTGTGAACAGCTAGACAGAATTTATGCAATTTGCTCCTTATTGTGCCATATATGGAAAGTCAATAATCCATCGAAATACTGCCGCAGAACCCAGATCAGGTCGCCCATCGGTCGTTGATGATGACATTCTTCTTGAATGTGGGAACTAGGACCCACATACAACTACTCATGAATTATCGGCCGTAGTAGGGACTCAAACCTTTACTGTGAACAGCTAGACAGAATTTATACAATTTTGATTTCAAAGTACCCCGCTTTGTTCAACAGGACCCAAGCCATTTTGCAAAACGACAATGCCCCTGCACATCGTTCTCGTTTGACCAAGGAAAAATTATCGGAACTGCAAGGAGTAATCGTTTTGCATCATCTTGCGTATAGCCCAGATATTGCACCATCAGATTATGGTTTGTTTAGATCAATGGCCAATTTTTTAAAAGGTCGGATCTTTGATAATTATGAGGACGTAAAAATTGGATGTGAAGTGTTCTTTGCCTCAAAACCAAAGAAGTGGTACCGGCATCAAATCCAATTACTGGCAGAAAGATGGGTAAAGTATTTGAAAATAATAGACTTTACGTTGAAGAGTAGTATTCAATAATGTTTAAAATATGTAATCTGAAATAAAGCTATACTAATGCACAAGGACTTTTGTAACAACCTAGTATATATAGTGGACACTGTATTTTTACGTTCTCATAATTATCAAAGATTTTAACTTTCACTGCATACAAGGGAGTAAAAAGAAAGAGAGTGAGCCAGATGGGAAAAGTAGAATACATAATAATATTGAAAAAAAAAATATTTATTTATAAATTAAAAAAAAAATGGTTAGCTCAAGTCTTGGATACAAAGAAGAAAAGAATTAATCCAAGCTAGTATAATTTAAGTTTTGAAGTCGGATCACTTACACATTGAAAATTTGAAATTTCAAAATGGACTGATACGTGGGAAGGATAAAGAATGAAGAAGTATCCGAAAAATCAATATTCGGATCGAGAAAAAAAAATTAACAAATTTAAATGGGTGTATTTTCAAGGTTCCCAATCCATGCTTTGGTCTAACATCTTTTTGCGTTTCAAACTGTTAGAGTACAATATAATGGCACCGCACACCTTCTGTTTATTTTTCTATTTTTATTTTTTATCAAATCAATTATTATTGTAGAAAAAGGTAACGACGGCATTAGAAAGTGCAGCTTGTGTAGCATGCTCACAAGAAAACTAAGTACTGATATTGCTGTGAAATACAAATACAAATCGTGTGAGGGTGAACAAATGCAAGATTTTTGAATCAGAAAACTATAAGTCTTTATTAATTAAAAAAAAAAAAAAAGCCTGTACCACTACAACCCGATAACGGTTTTGGGTTCAGTACTTGGTACTTGGTACTGTTTCTGGATCAACGGTTGTGCAAGGAGGTGATTCGGCCGAGATCACGCTCAACCGCCAGGTTTTTCTCCCAATTAAGGGTACCCACTTTATAGAGGCTGGGTGAGCCCTAGGAGGTTCTCCCTATCCCACAGGGTCGGTCCACGCCTGAATAAATAATTATCTGCCTCAGCCGGCCTCGAACCCGGGACGTTGAGATTAGTAGCGCAGTGCCTTTTACCCACTGAGCTACCCCGCTCCCACAGTATCGTATTCAATTATCTTTTCAATTATCTTCATTAATTAAAGATAACAAAAACTCAAAAAATAAAAAAGACAAAAGCAATTATTCCATTATCAATGGAAGGTTCCAAAACAAAACCGTGAGTCTCTCAAATATCAGTATATTACTAGATATCGTACATCCCAATTTAACAGCCTGAAAAATACAAACTAGATATAGTGCATCACTCCAAAGCAGTTCAAATATATTGAGAATATGCTTTTGTCTATTACCCTATATTATGGAGCGTTATTTAGTCTTGATTTTTTTACTGTAATAATATCTTCATTGAAATTATATTTTTTTAATGATTAATAGTATTTCTGATAAAAAAACAACAAGGAAAAACAAACGTAGGTATTTCGGAAAATAATTTAATGTATAAATGCCTCCATGACTTGGTATTTCGGGGGATTTAAATTTTTTTTTCCCGGGGATTTCAATTTTTTTTTGGTTTAAAGTGGTTTAAAGTGGTTTAAGGAGAAGGCAGGTAATCATTAAGTGCCTATAATCGCCAAATAGGGCGTAAATTATTAGGGATAAGGATAAGAATGAAAATTGGATCAAAAATTATTACTCAAAATACAAAACTTGTATGAAAATAATATTTTTTCAAAAATTTCGGGAGAGGGATATATCACTTCCCCTCTGTACGCCACTCCACACACATATATGCATATATGCAAGGTGAAATCTGCCTGGAGAATATTCCTTATATCATAAATGTCATCATTTCATCGCCTGGATAACTCAAAGGAAGAAGGAGTTATGAATGATTTACTAGCTAGTAATTAATATCTACAACCATCCTTATACAGAAAAAGATTCATTTCCGATTCTTGAAGGGACCACATACCTCGTTAAATTAAAGATGAAATAACTTGGAGGTGGGTCCTCTCTTCTCCTCATGTTCGGAGTTTCATTTTGCACAAGACGAATATTAAAACGTCCTGGGGACTGACGACGATGCGGTTATTAGTTAGGATACCGCTGGAGCCAGGTTAATTGGGAGCCATTGCGATGACGTATGAGCCGCCGGGAGGGTGGCCAGGAGCGTGCCGAGCTACAGGGCAGACTGACGCTATATACAATATGAAATATGACGATTACTTAAGTCAAATAGATGTACATGAAGCACTTAAAAACCACAAAACAGCAGAACCATTGTAAGAAGATCCGAAGCTTATATTCTTGAAAAGGTATCGGTATATCCACACCAGTGGCAATTTGTTTGTCCAATATAGCTAGGCACTTGTGTAGTATACCTTATAGGAGTATTTGGTGATGTTAATGTATTGGTGAAAGCACTGGTCTATGTTTGCGTTGCGTATTTGTAATTGTAGTGAAAGGATTTCTTGGCAACAAGAAAGATGAAAACTATAAAAACGTATATGAACTCTTGATAGCCTATGAAATGCTAGGATTTTGCATGCCCTTAAAATATATTTTTACAATTCCATTTGTATTTTATTCCAGAAACTTTGGGTGCAGTAAGCGACGAACAAGGAGAGAGGTTTCACCAGGACGATGGAAACAAGATACCAGGGACGCTGGAACCCATCAATGTTGAGCGACTATTGCTGGTTTTTAAAAAGAGATGGGGGAGGGGGAGGAGCTACAGAACACAAGAGGCAAAAGTGAAAGCTTTTTTTCTGTATGATATCTCATGCAATATATTTTTTACATACATAATCCTCAGTAAAGTCTTCCAGAATGTCAATTCCTTTTCATTTATTTTTTCTTGAAAACGGAAACATAATCCTCAGTAATGCATTGATTAAACGTATTTTACATGCTCATATTAAATTAATACATATGTATTAGATTGTAAAAATATGTAATATCCTTTTCCCCCTTACAGTAATAAGCTTATTTTCGGATTAAGCGCTACAAAATACTATATATTCCCCTATTCACATCAATATTTAAAAAATCATGTGTTATCTGAGTTTTTTTTTTTTAATTATAATCGTGTACATTCTGAAGGAGATATGTTGTTTCCACTACCAAAACGAATCTTTTACATAAGTAGTAATCTATTTATTAATTCAAAAATATTGTTGACTAATTAATTACACATTACTGTTTATTAATCGCTTCTAAGAATCAATATCAATTAATTGATATAAAGAACTAATTTGTATCTGTTCCAAGAAGTAATTAAATTTTTCAATCCGTTATTTTCTGAAAAAATTATACACTCATCAACCTTCAATATATTTTATCCACTCAATTCCTTCAAGGACTAATTCGTCCGTTTTAAGTTCTTTCTTTTCTATAAACCTAAATATATTCAAATATTACAGCATGTTCATTTCGTATTATTATAAAAAGACATATTTTTCATAAATACCTTAATTTACCTTTGACTTTTTAACTATAATCATATCAATTTATCTCATTAATTTGTAATACCATCTACTTGTTCATACAAAATTAGATATTTTTTTAACTGATTTTTTTCAAAATTAGCCAATATTTTCTATTAAACTATCAATTTATATATTTTTTTTATTCTTATCCTAATGCTTTCTATTATTTTCGTTATAATTACCCCTATTGATGCACATAGTTTACCTATTATCAACTCATCCATACCCTTACTATAGCTTACCGCCTCTATTTACTTATTGATTTACTGTTGTTCTGACTATTTACTTACTATTATCTCCGTTCCAATTCGTGTTGATACATTTCTATTTTAATTAATATTGTTAATTTTTCCTTAAATGTTAATTCTATTCATTATGTCTGTATAATATAAGCTTTCTTCGCCTACACCAGTTTTATAATTTACCCTATTTTTTATATTTTTTAGTAAATAATATTCACCTTTATAATACTTGCATTTGATTGTATACACTAAGTACGTTTTGTTTATCCACTGCTTCTATTGTGTATATTGTATTTGTAGTGTATTCACTTAATAAATTACCATTTAAGTTAAGATAAACCCGTCGAAAAAAATTTGTTTATAAAATTAAGTTTAATTTTTAAATTAAATTAAGGTTATTTGTTTTCAAATTAAGTATCGGAATGCCAATAAGATAATAATTGGTTATATATTATGTAAAAAAAACCTATTTATTAAAGAAGTAAATAAATAAATAAAAAATCAGGATTATACATTCTTTTCTTGAAAAAAAAAAGATCATAATTAAAATAGATCCTCCGAATATAATGAGACCATCATAAAGAAAATCAGGGTCCCTTTGTTAAAATAATTTATTTATTACATTTATACATCTTACATACATGCTATCCTGTTTCGGGGCCGCGAATCCAATTTTCAGACTTATGCTATATCTGCTGTTTTTTTTTTCAATTAATTGACACAATACCGGAATAAAAAAATAATTGCGTCAATCTTAATAATAATATTAAGATTGCTAAAATATTCAAATATATCAATGTTTAATAAAATATGAAAACGATTAAAACAATATGAAAAACATGAAACGGCAAATAACCTTATAGTATATGTAAATGGTTATAGACATAATAATGTTTGATATTCATGATAGAAACATAATATGAAAACTTTTCTAATACTAAAATATCAAAATAATAAAAACTTGTCATCAGTAAAAAAAGAAAAACAGTAACTATTGTATATAAAAAAGGTAACTAATTGACGATATTAAAAAAAATAAATAAATAAAACGCAAATGAATATGAAATTAATTAAAACACATATAACAAATAAGAAACAGTAAGTATGTAAATGTATTCAAAATATTTTTGCTAAAGGATAATAACATAATGTGAAACACTATTTAAATACGAAAATACACATTTTATTCATTAACCTTGTTTTTCGATAATCCTTGTCTACCCCCCTCCCCTTTTTTAATCGAAGTTTTACTAGTTTAAGATAACCCTTTCCCTGATCAAGTTACGTGCATAAAAGGAATAAAAAAAGACAATTGAGCTCACCTGTATTGTCATGATGATCGATATGTAATTTTCTTTCACTTGAAACTTGCTTTGAATAATTGTTGCAAAAAACAACTTTCCATCAGTAATAAAAACTGTTTCATCTTTGTTATGTAATGATGCTCTTGCTTTTGGCACTTCAGATTATAATAAATATTATCGCTTGTAAAGAAAGGAAGCAACAAACAGGAATTGAAACTGAGTGTGGTGTTTCAAAGAGACAAGAAGGGAAGTTAGAATAACGTGGAATGAAAAAAAAAAATCTATGACCTAACAAGTCAATTATTATAAGGTAGTGTTATTTCGTTGATTTGTTCTATTCATTGAAAATGAATCTGAGATCGTAATCTGGAATTACACCTTCAAAGTTTCGCTTTAATTTATTATCTCTAATTTTTTTTCTTAATTAAAATTATCAAAATATGCAATTATACGCATTTATCATCAAATATACATAATAAAATTTGGCTCATCTCTGAGTATCCTAAGTTAAGATATTTCGTCAACTGATTAGAAAATGGATACAAACAAAACATGCAATTTCAGAAAAATCTGGGCTATAACGATGAGTTAAAGTTAAAATTTCAAATATTTTTGTTTGATATCTAAAAACATTTTCCAAATCCATATTTAAAAAAAAAAATAAAACTTCTAAAATATCGATACCAAGAGATATTCGATATAAGAGGTTATTCAACTCCATTACAAAACTAAACGTACGAAAGCAGCCGAAAAGAGACAAAATCTCGTCATCTAGAGTCTGTTTCGCAAGAAGAATATTCGGATTTCCAGGTGAATCCTAAGAGGTCGGCGTCGATGAAAAAAATAAGACAGATGGCTGGCACTGAGTGATGAAACGAGCTGTGATCTGGTGACAGATGGAGCAGAAGGATTTAACAGTTCTAGGGAAAGTGATATTCCGGAAGCGGCTCCAGGTCACGGCAACACATGTCATACTCCAGACAATGCAAGCACACAATGCCCTCATATTACAGCTCCTAGACAACAACCTATTAGTATAGCATATTATCTACTGTTTTCACTTTAGTACATCTGTAAGAAACGATTTTTTTCTTCTTATATATATAAAGGAGACCTGTTACTATGAAAGGTGATGTTTAGACGACATTGTGTAAAGAAGCCTTGATTCCTTCCTAATACTCTTCCGGAGATGATGGGAAAAAGAAAAGAATAAACCTGATGTTCCTTTCAGAAATCTAGTCAATAAAAGGCATTCTCCCAGGTGGGAGGATATAGGCGATTAAAGAAACATTGGCTTGTTCTACACCCACTCCCACGGTAGAAAAGCGTAGTACTGATAGTTAGTCTCTATAATTGTCTATAAGGGCAATGACTGGCACAGTTCCGCCCAACTGTTCACTCTGTAAGATGCTTCCCCACTTATATACCTTATCATTTAAGGTAAAAATTTGTTTAATTTTAACTTCAATTGGCAGAGATATATCAATCCCAAATATCAAAATATCTTGAAAATACGGTCATCGGGGTTACTTGACAATCCTTACCTAACTCCTCTTATCCAAACAATCCTCCTCCTAGCAGGTTGAAACTGCTGCGGCCACGAAAATTGTAAAAAAAACATTGAGAATTGGGGTTCCGGCAATGGCCAGCTTTCCCCATTCGTGCTGAGATCGCTTGTGGCTTTAGCGTTTTCACTCAGTCGAGTGACTTAAACCCAAACTAATTTTCTACTTTGTTCCAACATATTTTAAAAGGTAACAGCACTACCTTTTACAATATGTGTGAACTTCAAATAAAAAACGCATGTTATGCATTTTCAATAGAAAGTTTAATTGATAAAAAGCCCGGTTTCATCTTCTGGCATAAGCCGTAAACAATTTTTTACTTTTAACACCCAATCAACACTATACCACTTCCACATGCATTACTTTATATAAAATTATTGTATAAATTACTCTAGGGAACAAAAATTTTTTTTTTTGCGGCAAAAGTAATTGGAGTGAATCGATACATTAATGTTCTAAGGTACCCGAATTATTGTCACTCTATTCAAATTGACACTATTTTTTTAAATTATTTAATAATAAAAAACTAGGCTCTCATTAAAAAATAACCGGTTTCGACCGGGGCAAAAAAAAAACAACCGAAAATACCAGTTAACCGAAGTAAAAAATCCGGCCGGTTATTTCTATCCCCAGTAGCGGATCCAGACTTTTCAGGGCGTTGGGCGATACGACATGAAGGCCCCGTCTTGGTTAGGTCGGAGGTCCGCCAGGGAGGTAGCCATGAGTGGAATACTCCCCAAGAGGAAGGGGGAATTCAGGGGCCCTCTTAAACTATAAATTTGTTAATAATATACCAGTAATTTGTTTAGTTTTTATACGGCGCGGGGCCTGCAAGGCTTGGATTCGCCACCGCCCATCCCTAGTGAATATCCTTCAGTCCTTGTTATACAAATAATACGATGGTGTGGTTCGGTAGTGTTGTATGTTTTAATAATTTTTTTTTACTAATCAATAATAATTTGTTACTACATTTAACATGGACGGAAACAAACGACCGAGTGGAGCTGAATTTCGGAAAAGAAGAAAAGACAAAGAAAAAAGAATGTAAATACTACCAAATATTTTCACTTTTTTTGCTAAAAAAATGTTATTTTTCGGGAGGTTCTGCGGGCCAGTACGGTGGAGTTAATGAGAGTGTGCAGACGAGAAGAAAAGTTTACAAGAAAATGAAAATGACTTGAATGAATGATGAATTTTCCCGGGAGATGATCCAAAAACTCTAACCTCGTAATGTGGTCCTCACTTTAGTTATTTTCTAATGGTGTATACAAATATTACGTAAAATCCTTTCAACCAAAGGCATACCATGGTGCTTTGAAATAAAAAAAAAAGATGAAAAAATCAACCAAAGGAAAAAAAATTGTTTTTAAAAGAATTGTTTATTTATTTATAGTGAGCATAGTTATGCTCTGTTTAGCATGTTTAGAAGGGTCTTCGAAAAATGTTCCGAGGTAAAATTATGGGCTAAGGATAAAGTAGGTTATATTTCAGGAAGGGGGGGGGGACGCCCAATAAAACTTTGCATTTGGGCGCAGACATCCCAACGCCCGCCACTGGGATTAATAAACCTCATACGCGTGAGCGAGCGGGTTCACGGGCTCAGTTTGAATGTAAATATTGTAAATAAGCGTGGATGCGATTTTAGTTTTTTTAATTTTATTATTATTCTTATATTATGGTTTAGTTTATTACTATAATATTTTTTTAGGATCATACAAATACCATTACATAATTTTTATTAAATGATTTTTGAAATTAAAAAATAAAATGAGTTTCTTTATTAGTTTTATTTTAAGTTTTCAAGTCAAATTTCAAGTTTTATTGTATAATTTTGACCACACTAGCTCGAAATAATAATTGGTGTAATACTTTGAAAATTAAATGTTCGTGATCGGGACAGGGAGTATTTTTCTGAATATGAATACAAAAATTATTCATCTGTGTTAAGGAAAACCTTTATTGAGCAGTTTTGATTGTTAGTGGAGGGGAGGGGGGTAGAGCTAGAGTAATTTCCTCACCACTAAAGGTGAAGGTTATATTCGACATCTTGTTCAAAATGTTCCATGGTGGAGGAGTGCGCCCCGTATACCGTTCTGTTCAAGTTGTGTATTTAATTTAAGTTATGCCCTTTTGTTTAAAAAATCTGCGATTCATGTCAAGTACTGCATATATTGTAATTGCATATTAATTGTAATGGCATATTAAAGAAAAATCTGCGTACGCCTCTGACCGTGTTATATTGACGTGATTTAAGAATTAGGTGTGTTGCTACAGTCAAAATTATTGGCATAAAAACATTACAGCACATCAAAACTACGGCATGCTTATTTATCAGTAACACTCGTAACATTAAATCTCGTGATGTTTTCATTCAAAATCACTATTTCTAACCTAATCAAGTGCTGGACAAATATTAGAGGATACCCCCAATTAGATGCTTCCAAACTACTTGTTTTACATTCATCATTCAAATTTTTAATTGAACCATGTAAAATGCAATATAGGTAACAATCGTTACGTATAACTTTTCTGACCATTTTTAGAGGTGTAGACTCCAAGTATAAGAGGTAACTTAAAAAAAAAAAAAAACACTCATCGTGGTAGGAAGTGTTCGAGGTTATTTTTTACATCTCGATCGAGATCCGTCGTGTTTCCGAAGGAGCCACTTCGGACAGGATGCGTGTGCTCTTGGCAGTTAATCCATCGAGATCTACCTTGCAAAAACATTTCAGATCTCATAATTTATAACAATCGATAACACAGGACAACAGTGATTTTGCGGCGCAGGGTTCAGGGTCAAATCTGGATATTGCCAGTCATCTAAATACGAGAAAAATATCGGATTGCCGAATAGATTCCTATTTGTTAAATAAAGGCAATACACACTCTTATAATTTAAATAAAAACGAACTTTTCCTTTGGAGGGGAGGGTTATTTAAAATAAAATGCTGTTATTTGTTTTTTAGACTCTGATAAGGAGATAATGAGTCTGTTTACAAAGGTGTAGCAAGTTTTAATTTAAAAAAAGTATAGGTTGGAAAGCTCAAAATTTGTTATTTATTTATTAAAATGTTGAAAAACTTCTATTTTAAAATAGGAACAGAATTATGAATGACAATTAATCAAATGAGGACCTAGATTTCTTCATTATAAAATAAATGAGTCGACTGAGGCGCTCCATGGAAGTATATTTATGGAATTATAAGTATGATCCGCCATGCCACCTTAATATCAAAAAATTACAACAGTATAAATTGACAGAATTCCTTCATGCAAATAAATATGTAAACATATAGTCAATAAAAAAAATAGAGAATGATAGAGCAAATTAACCTGGCAGCCTAGGAACTCTTCTGGTAATAACTAATCCAACCTATCCTGAATCGAGTACCGAGAACGAATTCCTCTCCTGGTAATAAACTGGATGTGCCCAATAAATAGGTTACAACAACCACAGTAGAGCAATTTTTTATCATGAATTTCGACGGATTACAAAACTTCTTCCAGCAATTTGTAGTTTGACACGTAAAATGAATATGAACTTGCACGATATCATGTCACAATTAGCTTCATTAAACCAACACATACTTTTATTTTTTGGATACTTCGTTATACAGCTATAATGAGTGACATAAAAAAAAAAACTGGGACAGATTCCAGTTCTGCCACGACAATTACTTCGCCGTGCCTGTATTGCATTATAGATTCAACATGGAATCCTGCAACAAATTATATTTTCTAATACCACTCCCTTCTCTGCATTCTTCTGTGAAAGTTTTTCTCTTATTAAAAACTTTTTCACATTTCCACTTGATCACTATTATCGATTGCCCTTAAATGTGGAAAATAGTTAATATTTGCCAATTAAAAAAACACTTAATCACCCTCTCAAATTTCCACTAAAATTGATTTCTATAGTGATGGGATGATAATTAATAATATATAAATTTTTTTTAACTGTGATTTCATTTAAGCCATCGGTTCCCTTCTTACTTTTTTGTTCCCATATAGTTGTTCCCATACAGGAGCTACACAGACGCAAATTGTTATCATCGCATGGTTAATGAGGCAAACGCGGAAACCCATTTAATTTTAATAAATTGATTATTAGAGGTAATTCGTCGCCAATAAATAAATAAAAACCTAGCGAATACGAAGGCTCGATGCCGAAAACCTCATCCTTTCTGCAAACCTCTCTCCACAGAACCCCATCAAAACTCTAATCCACAAGTCCTCCCTTATACGATTCAGTCGACCCTAAGGACGCTTGTCTGTTGGGTTTGTGCTGACTATCCTTTTAGTGATTCAATCTTTATCCATCCCGACAACCTGACACGTTCCCTTCATCCGCCGCTACAATTAAATACGCTGTAGGCAGGTCACGCGATGAGGCGTCTAAATTTTCCGGTTGACGAATCCTTCTTCGGTCCAAATATTCTGCGCAGTATTTACAAAAATAAATTCTGACTTTTAAGTTTCTGGAAGACGCGAGCTACTTAATTTTGCTGTAGCTAAGTAACAACCATTACCCAACTATATTTCTTCATGAATCTACTTTTTTCTACTTATTATAGACCTCATAAATTGAAGGATGTTAATTCATAATAGTAAGATTCCAAAAGCAAAGCCTTAACCCTAGAATACTAAACCTTCGACGAGTCGACCAAACAATTCTTGAAAAAAAAACGTTCTTCTCCGAATTCAGTATCCCTTAAATCACACAATAGAGTGAATCACTGCGACCTTCTGTTTATAACCAAGTAAGTCTAAACAAACAATACGATTCGACGAAGCTTTGACAACACATAAAAAATGTGTTCGTCATTTCGACTAAAATTTTGTAACAATTTATATGTGGGTTTAGTGATCCAAGTCGAATTATTATCGATTATAGTCGAGTTATTATTATTAATAATTTATTTCTCCATAATTATACATTCATGATTCACAAATTTTTATGTTTTAATTCAAATACAGTCTAGCTATTACTTTGTTTTTCTAAATTACTAATTTCATTTACGATCGATTCAGAATTTAACTAATTTTATTGATCTGCAACAATTTTTGTTATATCGTTTTTACCAGCTAGCCCGTCTATACCCAACTTCTTGAAATAAATTTTAATTAGTGAAATTTAACCGACTTACATTTAAACCAGCTTTTTTTTATCGTATAGCGTTATATAATTAATTTTATGCAACGTTAAAAATAATATTGAAAAATACAACATTAATAATTTATAATAATAAAGTGAAATACAATTTGTTTACAGTATTAGCATTTTTATACAACTTTTCATTCAATTTTCATAACAATATAAATGCTAAGTTATCATTATTTGTGTCTTATTGTTTCCTTTAATACTCTCTAATTTGATATTTTGGCTCTGGCAATAGAAACGATGAAGGATTGGTATTAAGGTACCTGCATTGAGGTTTAGTATTCTGGGATTAATTCTCCAAAATACTAGTAATAACTAACTAGTAAAAAAATATCCACCAGTAGAGCATGAGTTGAGATGTCATGGAATGACGTGTCGTCTCCAGTTGATGGGTCTTTACTGGACTGCAGATGTGAGATGTGCTGCATTTTATCTGCGTTGTGTGATCTTGTGAAACCTGACTGGTTAGGTATTTACTTGTATTTTGGAGAAGTAAAGCTTTGTTTTTGGAATCTTACTATTATATCTTAACAATTATTCTGTGTCTCTTTTTTTGAAGTTCTTGCTCTTGTTTATAAAAATATTATGATTACATCAAATGAGAACAGATCCTGAGATGGGGTTTGTGGCTGAAACAAGTAAATCTAAATGACAAAATTAAAGCACTAATGCGTCAAATATATCGGAAAAATATATTTTAAAAAATCTGGTGCGCGCATCACACAACTTTTACTTACTTCCATGTTTGAAATAAATTTTAAAGGTTTACATTTTAAATTATTCCAACAATACGTGTTTCGTCACTCTCACTCTTAACTTAACCACGACTTTACATGTACGATAATATTTTTTCTAAAATCTTTAGTTTTCTAACGGTATATTTTACATCTATATTACTAGTCTTATTTCCAGAAATTTGTTTTTAACCTGGGAAAATATTTCTGCTTATATCTCCTTTAGTTAATTATCTAGTTCTTTATAGTTTATATTTATCAATTTTTTATTACTGATAACAATGAGAGACGGTTAGTTTAAAAAAAAAAAAAAACATAATTAAAGGTACTTTAGAGGAAGATATGTTGAAAATTGGCAATTTAAGCTCTGTCCATTTATTTCCATGAGGAGAAGACCTAGCTGATATTAAAGAACATTTAATTATACATTGATAGAACGGGTTTGAACAAAATCGTCAGAGCCTTTTTAGCAAAAAAGTTTCTGTAATATCCTATGGATATACTTATCTTAAATATGTAATTTCGGTTTCGTACAACTTTTCGTTTTTGAGCCAGACTTACCACACAAAAACACACACACACACACCGATTTACGAGACTAGGTTGTTTGAACCGAGGGGACCTTAAAACGTGTATTTCCGAATACTCGAATTCGAAATTTTTCACGATCGCAATACTTTCCCTGGCAATATATTTCTTATATAGGTAAGTAAAAGTAATAACTGGGATGATTTTATATTAAGATTCGTTTTATACCTCGAAGCTGACTATATACCTAAATACCGATGTAACAAACAATAAATGTACATCTTCTAGTCATGTTTCTTTCTGTAATTTTTGTAAGTAGTAAAAATTATAAGCCAATAAGTAACCAACACACATTTTTATTTTCAGTCGTTTACACACGACGCACAGTGGGCTGTCCATCACAAGCTAGCGGGACAAAAGTAAAAAAAAAATATGGAATATATTTGGTATAGAATTTAAATCTAAAGTGAGACTAAGGTTCAGGCATATTAGAGATAATCGTATTACCCGATTTCAACGCAAACAAGCTATGATAAACGAAGAATCTATGCCTAATTCCAGTAGGTCGTCTTAACTGGTGGTAAATCTGTTTGATTGCCGGAGTAAACAGCTATTAAATTTCACACCGTTAAGTTTAGATTTAAAAAAAAAAAAAAAAATGGATTCAAACCCAAGAAGTGAGCTATTTTAAAATTTTACAACTGAATTCATAAAAAAATTGCCGTAGATTTGTAATTATTTTTTTTTTTAAATTGAATAGAAATTGAAATGATCACTAAAATACAAATTTTAAAATAATTGAACTTTCTCGGAACCTCTGAGAACTTCAGAATATGTGCATTTTCTATTTAAACGAGTCATGTATTTTACATATTTACCAAATTCAATTGCATCATTTTTCATCAATTGCAATTATATAATTGTGTTTATTTCAGTTGCGAAATATGCCATTAAAAGGAATGAATTCTGTATTTATTTAAGGGATCAAAAATAAATTAATAGATCAGATCAGAAGCACTGTGATATCTTGTGTGAATATTTAAAAAAATATATTCAACCTTCAGGATCATACTAAATGTTTATGAGAGGAACTGCTTCAATCCTTGCTTTTGTATTTTAAGTTTTAAAGCAAAACTGGATTAAGTACACTCGCAGCTTTACCAACTTACAACGGAAGCATATATAGTGGTTGGATCAAGAAATTGAAATTTCAAAACTGGTTTTATCTGATTTTAATTTGCCTTCAACGTCTTTCGGCAGTCCTTCAACAAGTTTCAATGAGTGCGGTCCAAGTCAAAAAGAAGAAAAGTTGAGCCTTAACTGAAACAGTGGTCAGCAAGGGAACTCTTATGCAGCTGAATAAAAATTAAAGCAGTCAGGGAAGAGGGATGCTGCATTTAGGATTATCTGCATTGATGATGATGACAATTTTGAAATAATCAGCAAGAGCCAGAAGGAATTTTCTAGAAAAAATATCTAGGACACGTACAAAAGATGATATTTTTCACAATTTGTTAATATTCTCTGATCCAGTGATTTCATATGCTAGACCATTACCTCTAAAAAATTTTAGCTTTTCTAAAGTAGCATTGGAACTTATTCACATATCTGAGATACAAGATAATAACAGCATTGTAAGTAGCATTAGTGATAGCGAAAATAACTTGTACATATTAAGTGATATGTCACTATAATTTTTGTGTTCATGTTTAGTTTTGATAAGTTGATTTATTAATTTATTACTTAGGTTAATAGTATATATTTAAATAACAAATTTTTTTTTAGGGGAAAGTTATTTCTTTTTGCATTTCCCTGCATTTTTTTAGTTTCCTGGGTAAGATATCTTCCGAAATTCATGTTTCAATTGCGAACATAAACAATTCTGAACTAAAATAAGCTATTTACAACTATGTAAAAATAATTTTGACCTAATAAACACAATTAATTCATTTATATTGACTTTAGACACGCTAGATTGCTAAGACAGCCCACTGTGCGATTTTTCGGCTATCTAAAGTCATTCTCAAGTTTGTAAACATAATTGTTTGTCAGTACATTAAAATGAAAATAATAATATTTGTTGGTGACTTATTTGCTTGGTATATATATATATATATATATATATATATATATATATATATATATATATAATGGCAGTTGGAGGAAAAATATGCTCAGTCATTTGGAATATAATGCCAATAATGTATTTTAACTGCAAGAATCTTATTTACAGATTCTCTATTGTTATCTAGAACGACAATAAAGTCTAAATATTATCATGATGAAATAGGCCGAAAGATATTTATGGGTGTTAATTTAATAATTTTTCGGATTCGAGCGGCAACCCCAATGACATTCCTCAGGCGGGCCAATATCGGCGACAACCGGGGAATCGGATAACTAATTTTTCTCCCCCGCCGATTGTTGGAGTAACGAGTTCAATATTTATGAGGAGGGGGGATGGTATCAAAGGAACCGCTCGGATTTTCGTAGTGAATAAACATAAAGATACCCCGAAGCCCTAATTACATCAATAACTTAGAATTGCAGATTCCGTTGAGTATTTTATCGTAGTGGTGTTACAGGCTACCTTACAATTATTGGTACGGCGTCCATGTTCCAGAGAATAAATTGAATACATAATAGGAATATATTGACTTTTTATACAGATTCGTTCACAATTCAATAAACACAATGCTTTCATTTTTTTCTTCTTCTACTTCTTCTTTTTATTTGTATTGTTCATAGCCGTTTCAGCTGCGGGTTAGAAATGATATATGATACAATATGTGAGACAGGAAAAGAAGTTGAAACCGCTACTGTTAATTTTAAGTTTAAAATATTAGTTTCTGTTATTTCATAAAAATATCTCATGTTAAGGATTTATATTGAAAAACTGATTAAGAAAATTAAATCGAAAGAAGGATATAACGGTTATTTACGGATTAATGTTATTTAAATATTGAATAACATTCGATCTGAATAACAGCTTCCAAAAATTGGCTAAACCAAATATAGTTGATATTTAGTTTTAACCTACATAAAATATGTTAACAAACAGTAATAAAAGACTAGTATGAACATAAGACTATACGACTAGTATGAATATAATATATAAGTATGAATAAGTAATATAAGACTAGCATATTTATATTAATTTTACTGGTAATGTCAATATTGTTTTTCTTAGCCCTGATGGTTGCCTAAAACTTAGGCCAAAACGTCGGCACATTACATTAAATGTTATTTTATTTGCGAGTTGTTCTTCATTGACGGTCCTTACAAGTACTGAACACAAGACCCTTTGCGGGTTGTAGTGGTACAGGTTTTTTTTTTTAATTTTTTTTTTTTTATTGAACTTCACATATATTTAATAAAATATAAGTAATGATTTTTTTTTTCATACAATTTTATTATAGATAGGCACTAAAACAAGCCATAGTTTCAGGCCCAAAACTAATCGCTGCGAAGATTATAAGCCCTGTAATATAATGTCCAAAAATGGCCATATTTCGTGGTTTTTAATTTTTTTTTTTTAGAAAAGGTGAGGACCGAAACTCATTTTTCCATATGTTTAAATGTTATTAAGTACTATTTTTTTTTAATTTAAAAAAAAAATTCACATCTTGAATGTGAAAAAACATTTTTCGGCATGTTTATGAATTTTTTTCTCAGCTGTTTGCAACATACCGATTTTATCTAAAACATATAAAAATTGTTTCCAATATTTTTCTCCTAATTATGGCGTTGAGAAAGTCCATTATAAATTTATTTCAAAAAATGAATATATTTTCTCAAAAGCTCCTGGTCTGATAACCCAAATGACACACTAGTATGTGACGACTTTCAAATCGGTTCTGCTTGACTAGTTGAAGTGACTAAAAATAATATGGCCAGGTGATCTAACAGTCATTGAAGAATAATATGCGGTAATGTTCAAGAATATACGCTTCTGATCACAACCGACCAAAACTTGGACATTGCTAGTTGTCAATACGGATTCGGGATTTTTTTAAAAAATATTTGGATTTAACAACCCCCTCAACTATGTTTATTTTATATACATATATATGTATATAGTTTTTATCGGTATTAAAGCAATTTAGGCTTCCTATGTTAAATTATTTATTTATTCTTTACTGTCCTATGACTTTTCGGGACCGCAAATCCCATCTTCAAACCTCTCTTTTCTTTACTGTAAATAATTATATTTATAAATTATTTACAATCATTTAACTTAAATTGCTGTCAATTTCTAGTGACGAATCCTTTTATATGACTGACTAGTTGATCCTTTGCTAAACATAGGCTGTAAGTTTTTAATTAAAATATATTTTTTACAATATTTTAAAAGACCAATGAAAAAAAATGTTCCCCGCATCTTCGCTGATGTTGGTCCGATTAAGATTTATACTTTTTATTTTCTTATTTTAAAAGTTTTACTTTGTAGACAATTTCATTATCTTTCAAATGAGCAACTTGAATTTTCCGCGAGATGTATTGTTTTCGGGTTAAACTAAGAGCGTTTCCATGGGAACATGAACAGAATACTTGTATAAATAATTTACCATAAAATGCATATTTTTTGAGTTAGGCGCAAATGTTCTTTTCGTCATTTTTTTCCCTTCTTTTTCACGTTTTTCGGATATTGAACAGTCGCAAATACGCACAAGGTACTCGATTTGTCATCAGAAGTCGAAACCCTAGCAAAATAAAAAAAAAAAAAAAAAAAAGCGGCAAAATAGGTCCACCCTTTTAAGGGATAATCATGGCACAGTCAGGCAGACTAATGGGCGAAACTTAGGCCCTATTACAATAACTCCCTTAGCTAGGTGATTAGGAAAGTAAAAATACTTCTATTTGATTTATTCAGATTTAATTTTTTTTTTTCTGATCTCTAATATTATCCATCACATTTTTTTCCAAGGGCTGATTCGAAGTACCTAGCAATTGTATAAAACGCAGGTAATTATTTCTTGAAGAAAATGGGAAGGTCGATGAACAGTTATGTGGTGGAGACAGGTGGGAGCTCTCAGCTAATGCCCATGTCCCGCCTCATGTCATCTTCAGTTACCTAACTACTAAAAATCGATCCAACATCAATTATGATTAGCTCTGGTTTTTTTTTAAATTTATTTTATTTTAAAACAAATGATTAACATTATTTCATACTATCGTTTATTCGTTTAGACTTCGATTAAAATAAATAGAAATTAATAATTTCTATAGAACCTAATAATTCCTTCAATATAAGTTTGAACTGTTTTGGAATAATGTACTGTCAAAATCTTTAATTAGTCTTCTTTTTTTTGGTTGTTGATTTGAGTTGTGCTATCTCTGCTTATATTTATATTGATGGCACCTGAATTGGTGAAACGTTGACCGGCTTTTAAAACTTTTTTTTTTAGTTTTTCTCTCATTTTTAATAGATAACGTAATCTTCTGAAATGTTGAGAGAAAGCTCAAGTGAGGTTACAATAATATCAATTTATGTATAATATAATAGCAATATATTTTTGAATTTTGCATGTTATTTAATTGTGTTATTTAGTTTAATTGTAAAATTATTGTATTTTGTATATTATTTAATTGTATTATTCAGTTTAATTGCCAATATTTTCAATTTTAGTCTTATTTTTTTTTATTATGTTTATTTAGTTTTGTTTATTTGTCTTTTGTTTTCTTCATTTATTTTTATTATTTATTTTTCAATAATTTAATGTTCTTTTCTTATGTTACTAAAATATTACTGTAGAGGTAGTACGCCTATTGCAGCATGGAACCCTGTAAGCTTTATAAATACACGAACCTCGCATAAGATTACTATAAAGGGAGGGGAAAAAAAAGAATGAGTAATTAATCGCACAGTGATTTTATCAACGAGGATGGGTAGTATTCAATGTGTCCGAATCAAACCTTTCGTTTCAAACATATGTTTTCCTTTTTTTTTTTTTATTTTAAAATTTCGAATAATAGATTTCGAGATGCATGAAGTTAGATTAAGTTTTCTTTAAAAAAAAAAATTAATAAATAAAAAATGAAATTTTCGTCAATTATTGTGCTCGATGTTCATGTGCACCAATTTGTGTGCATGCCTTTTCGAAATTGATTTGTTTTGTTTTTTAGTAAAATATCTTTCCGAATTTTCGCATTCAAGCTCGATAAATCCAGTTTTTGTTATGGGATAAATAATTATATAAATATTAAGATTTTTAAATATATTTAATTTTTTTTTTAATTTACTTTAATTTAACTATTATATATGAATTCTTCTTTTTTTCTTTTTACTTTATAGTAAACCTATGCGAGGCCCGTGTATTTATAAAGCTTACAGATTCCATGCTGCAACAGGCGTACCATCTCTATAGTAATGTTTTAGTAACATAAGATAGGAAGTTGACATCCGCATGGTGGTATAGAAGGATCAATCTAATTAGGGATTGATAAATTATAGAAGTGGCAAATAATTTATCAATCCCTAATAAGATAGGAACTTTAAATTATTGAAAAAATAAAATAAACATTGCAATACAAAAAAGAATAAAGCATGAAGAAAACAAAAGACAAATAAACCAAACTAAATAATCATCATAAAAATAAATAAAAAATAATAATAAAAAAAGTCAAATAAAAAATATTGAATCTTAAACTAAACTTGAAAATATTAATAATTAAACTAAATAATACAAAAAAAATGTTATGGGATAAATATTTATATGAATATTAAGATTAAATTTTTTTAAATTAATTTTTTTAAATTTGCTTTAGTTTAAAAGCAATAAGTAAATACATGTGGAGTAATAATTATTATAACCTGAAACAGAGTGAATGGATAACTTAATTCTTAAAAGCTTTTTTATATCAGTTTTTCATCCAGTTTTCAGATCGCTTTGCTTTAAATTAAAATATATATATATATATAATTCATACATATATCGCATATGTAATTACTTGAAATATATAATTAAAATGCCGCAAGTCAATTGTTCGTTTAATGCTCCTATTGATTTTAACAAACTAAGTTTTTCATTCATCATTTTCTTTATTTTATGTAGATTTTGGTTAAGAAAATTTAAGTTTATTAAGTGATAAATTGTTAGGCTTGTTTCAATTTTGTCTTGAAGATGGCTAATGTTGGCGAAACGCCGACTGGTTTTTACTTAACTTTTAGATTGTAATATTTCAAAAATACTATTAAAAATATGGTATTGGGTTTTTGATTATTATTATTATGAAAAGCCTAATATGACTAGTTAAATTTTAAAAGAAATATTTTTTAAACAAAATACTTTATTAATCGAAATTTATTGTTAAACTGTATCATATACATATATATATATATTTAACATTTCCATGTTAATTATAATCTTTTCCAAATCAATTGTCACCTTTTCCATTTCAATGGTAACTTTTCCATTTCAATGGTAACTTTTCCAATTCAAATGTAACCTTTTCCATTTCAATTGTAACCCTTTCCAAATTAATTGACACCTTTTCCATTTTGTTCGGCCACTAACATTTCTACTAAATCATTAGTTTTAAAAATTCATTGATATAGGTAACGTTTTCCAGGTTTTTAAGGGGTCTATTTCTGAATTTACTATAGGTTTTCGGTCGCGCATGCGCATTTCAATTTTCCGTTGCTGTTGAAGTTTTCTATGGTAAAGGGATCGTTTATTGGGTTTTCGAGAGTTCTGATTCCATTTTTTAATTGGATTTATGATCGCGCATATGCATTTTGCATTTCCGTTACTCGGAATTATTATTATAATCGGTTACTTATCGGTTAGAACCCTCTAAAACCTAACAAATGATCCCTATATCATAAAAAAACTTTAGCAGTAACGGAAATGCAACATGCACGATCATAAATCCAATTAAAAAAGTGGAATCTAAACCCTCGAAAACCTAATATACGATCCTTTTATTATAGAAAACTTCAACAGCAACGGAAAATTGAAATGCGTATGCGCGACCGAAAACCTATAGTAAATTCAGAAATAGCCCCCTTAAAAATCTAGTTAACGTTACCTAAACCGATGAATTTTGAAAACTAATGATTTAGTAGAAATATTCGTTGCCGAACAAAATTTTGGTTGTAAATTTGACATTAGCAACTTCGAAAACCTAATGAACCATCACCAAATCGATGAAATCCATCCCTCCCCTCCAAATAAATAAAAAATAATAAATATTTAAATGTAAATAAACACAGTGATATCTGCGTGGTCCTTAGACGGCCGGTTCACGGAGAAAAAAATAAAATAAAATAAACAACAATTTTATTTCAAATATTTAAACTATTTGAATTCAGTTCTTAATATCAACTAGCTAATAAACGAAAAAAAGTCGGAAGAATAAGCCAAAATTATTTCAAAAGTCATTATTGTATATATATTGTATTAATTAGGGATCCCTAATTAGATTGATCCTTCTATACCATCATGCGGATGCCAACTGATACATTGTATTACATATATATATATATATATATATATATATATATATATATATATATATATATATATACATATATATATATACATATATATATATATATTATAATCCATAACATGGATATACAGGTATATATTTTTGTGTGCGTACATTCACTACATTTATCAAACTAAGGTCAAAAATACTTTTACAAAATTTATCATAGTCAAAGAAACTAAGAGAAATAGCTAGATTTTGGCACTTTTTGATGTGCCTTTTAATTACTTTAATATTTCTTATTCTTTGTGAATGTTCTTACGTTGTTTTTTTATATTTATTTTTCACATGTTTTAAGCATAATTAAATATAATATAAAATAGCCTAATAATAATACAAAATATATAATAAAAAGTAATATTAAATATTAGTAAATGTTGGAAAAAAAAATTGTTTAAAAATAGTACTCAATGTTGAGATGGGTGGACCGCTTAATCCGTTGAATTGCTTTGCGTGATCACATGTTGATCCGTCGGTTTGGATTGATGTTAGCTACGGCTTCTAGTGTTTCCAAACACCATCCACTTTTGATTTTCACATTCCCTTTTTTTAAGCCTATATTCTGTGGCACGTGCTATATGTTTTTGTATGTAGTATATTTTTATCATTATTGCATATTTGAATTTGATAATAGTTTTAATCTCAATTTAAGACATTTTTATCTGATAATAACAAATAAAATACTACGTTTTATTTTGTATAAATATTTATATCGAAATAATTTAGACTAGATATTTTTGAAAGATGAAGTTTTTATTGAGAAATATTACGATTTGTCTTATTTAGGACTATAATTAATAGTCATGTAGGAGTTTATTCATAACATAATTAGATAATATATAAAAAAATTAAATCCTGGCAAAATAAATGAAAACAATTTTTCAATCACCTCAATCACCATTGAGACTGAATGTAAAGTATTACAAACTTGCAAATCAATTAAATATTTGTGTCATGAAAATATATAAAACCTCTACCGTTACAATTTCTGGAAGGCTGTTCATTTCCATACTTAATAAGGAAGTACTACTTCTTGACCAATGGTCATAAAAGTAACATCCATGCCCAAGCACTTGGTTTTTACCAAACCCATTGGGTGGGTCAGTTACCATATTTATAGAGGCTTGGCGTGTCAGTAATGGTAAATATTCCTAATAAAAGTTATATCTAAATTTCGATGAGGGCCAAAACTTACGAATTTGTCAAAAATTGTTTTATATATATATATTGGACAGGAGTTTGTCTCATTCGGCGAAGAATTTTATTACAAACAGGATTAATTTGATATCATGTTTTCTTAAAACGCGCATAGACTTAATAAAGCTTACAAAAACATTTTTAAATTTGTTTCTTTCTTTTTTTCAGTGTATAAATCAGTCCCTACCGAAATGTGTTAAAAATTATAATACAAGCAGTTAGTAAAACCTTTGTCAGAAGTTAGTAGTACTTTTGTCAGCAGTTTGCAATAATTATATGCACCACTGCGTATTGTTATTCCACAATGTTTAATTATATCAATCGGGTTTATCTTTTTATTGCTCGGAGCATTTATATTTCTATATCGAATATTTTATTTATTTTGTATTACTTTAATTTATGTACTCATATTATTTGTTAACTATTTATTTCATTTTATTTCTATCATTTTTTAATTTATTTATTTTGTAAAGATGGTAGAATGTTACATATAACAGTAATATCTATTGCTCGTGTTGCAGATTTTGTTTTTAAGCAATTAAAAAAAAGGATATATTTGATATCTATTCATTAGCGATTTTTAATTCATTCCTTAAATAAGACCAGAAAACGTTTTTTCTCTTGAACCTTCTCTTGAGGTTGTTTTTTTCTTCTTTTGAGCCTTAGTACGGAAGCATTTTTTTTGTATTTTTTTCAACGCCTATTTCTCTATCTAGTGGGGCACCCTGTTTGCATAGGCTGTGTCATTTCCAACGATTTTTGTAATCTAAAAGTTTTTATACCCTGACAAAATCTTCGATGGAATATAAATGAAAAAGAGGTAGGGAAAAATAATCGATAAACTTGTAAGAGAGATTTTAAATCATCGAAAACATTTCAGTGGTCGGTTATAAGAAGATAAACTGAATGCATACAGAAACAAAAAACGGAGAATCCGGTAAGAGTAGAGAAAAAGAGAACGAGAAAGGGGCAGAGACATTTATTTTTTTATTGTTTTTTGGTTTAAAAGGTTTTAAATATTCGCGATATGAAGAAGTATTTTCCTCGAATAGTCACTGAAATTAACATAGGCACCATTACCTCTCCCAAGACAGTGTTTTATACTATGATCATATTCTTCAATTGTTTTGATGCGCTTTGATTTTAAAATTAAGAATATATATATATATATTTAAAATATACAGAAGATTTAAACTTAATTCATGATTTCGATTTCAAAATTTTCATATTATTTCAAATTCTTTGCAGTAGTAATCATATATACCTGAGTCCATTCACTAACTTGGGTCAATTCTTGCCTTTGCAAAATTTTCACTCATATGACGGATTTTTAAAAATCCTATCATAATAAATTCTACCTATTTTAAGTTACATATTCAATTATCTTTTGTCATTAATAAGTCATCAGAAATTAATTTTAAAAAAAATTGTCTTTGCATTTTTTCTGTCTTTTGTCATGTATCAACTCTCGGGTGCTCCTCTTTATGGTTATCTGCAAACCTTACCTCCGACCTGAAAACGCTGGTTGCTTGGTTATTTTTAGTGCAAACCCTTCTAACTTATTGTTTAGGAGTTCTGAACCTAAATCTATAAAAACGGCCAGTGTAGACAGTGCATTTTTGTGCATGTCTTCAAGTGTGGACCCCTCAGTCCTTTGTCGAAACTTAAACTTGGCGGCAAGAAGGTACTTGTATTAATTCATTGGTTATGTGTTGGTATCACTGTTAGTTCCCGCCTAAGGAGACATAACCTTCAATATTTCTAGAAAAGCTTCCCAGTATTATGCAAGATGCAACGTGTTTGTGTTTACGTGAATACATCACTTAATTTTCACAGTCCTTTTCCTGTACTGGAGTCCTAGAAGAAGGTAAGTACACTTTTTTTCACGATTTTTTCACACAGAAAATTTTTTTTTTATATTGATGATGATGTATTATTTTCTAAAAATACACTGTGTTCTCAGTCCTTTGGGCCTCAGTCCTTTGCTCCAATAACTTCAGTAATAGTAAAATTGAGAGTCTCCTATTTAAATCTTATTTTATTTATTTATTTTTTTGAGGGGGAGAGGGGATTTTAAACTGTAGTTTTTACATAACATTCTACATAGCTTTATTATCACACAATTTTCGTCAGAAAATCATTACAAGAATGCCAAAATTTTGAAATTTCAAAAAGGTCAAACAATTTATGCACAGATAAATTATTTCAATGTGTTCAAAATCACTTAGAAACGCTTCTTTGCATGACTGAAATTTTCGTAAACAATTAACACTAAAATGTTTATTGGGAGTCTATTTATGAGAATTTGTTTGAACATTTTAGTGTCAGTTTTCGCTAGTTTATTATTCACCATTCTGAATAATTGTTTTATGTGTCCACTTTCCTAATTGTATTATGTATTCAGCCGTATGGGATACTTATACCAAAATTTGTTTAATATGACTTTGAAGCCCCAGCAGAATATATCTTAGCTACTAATATAATTAATTATTAATTTTATAATAGTTCAAATGGGAGTTTAATGGGAGATTAATTATGTTTTAATTCTGGTGTTTAAATAAAGAATTTTTGTAGAAATTTGATAGCATATTTTAAACATTCTGAGTCCTTTGCGCCCTTACCTTAGTCCTTTGTCAACAGTAATTAATGAATTAGCTAAATAACATAATTCGAGCAATTAAATGAATGCTACTTTGGAGGATGAATATCCATACATATAAGTATACATATAACCTAGTAAAAAAAAAGTCCTATTTTCGTGAAATAACCCTCCTACAGAGAGGGTATACCTATATAGATATACCTATGTGAATACTATATCATATATAAAGAAAGTTTACTATACTGTGTAGATGAGTATCCGGCACTCTTTAAATGACTTTAACAAATCTAACATAATATTATTTACTTTATAAGATATATCAATGCTAACAGATTCAATATTTAAAATGTATAAACATGTAAATTTGAAGAAAAACGTTAGGAAGTAAATGATAAAATATTTTAATGACAAGAGTAAAATTATATGACAAATAAAATAATCAAAACAATGAAAAAAAAAAATAAAATTATTGTTAATCAATTTCTAATTCTTATTAGTTATTCAATAAAGATGTTAAACGATTCTAAAACTAAGTCAATATTTAACAAACATAATTAAAGGAAATACTACCTAAAGCAAAGAATACTACAACAATCCTGTATTACCTACTTTATATAACAATGTTTTATTATTTAATTGCCTGAATCAAGATACTGAACAACCAATAATAAATAGTTACCATAAAATTTTTAAATGATACATTTCATTAAACAATCAAGATTAATAATTAAAATAAATTGATAAAATATATAAATAAAGAACATTGGGTCAACAACTATCTCCAACTGCCTGATGTGTCTCCGGTTTTATATGGGGTACTCAAGGGCTGGGTGGACCCGGGAAATGTCTTCCAAATCTGTAATCTTTCATGCAGTTCCTGTTTATTTGTAGATCAAAATCCTTTTTATCTCTGCTAAGATTCCTTATTTTTAATCGGAGAGCCATAGCGGTAGGTATGTGGTCTTCGATTACAGTATTGGTTTTGTAACATTGTCGCTTAAACGAGATGTTTCTTTGTTTCGAGTTCAGTCTGCCAAGTTCTGCCATCATTTGTATTCCCCAGATGTCATTGCGTATGCTAGTTTTCGAGATGTGGTTTCATTTATGAGGATTGAATTTACTTGTCGTCCTTCGTTGTCCTCATTTCTAATGCCATTCATCACGTGTTTTTTTTTTTGTCTCACCAACAATGCGAAAAGCAAAGTATCAATTTCCTTTGCAGAGACGTTGCCTGTTTCGATTGATGCTTCTTGGAATGGAGCTAAATCCTAGGATTGGGTTTCTGCAATTCGTTTTCCTTTCTACACCAATGGCCCAGAAAAGGCAAGAATACTGTCATTATGTGCCCAATACAACTTCGATTAGTTTGCCTCCACGGTTCCATTGATGTCAATTAAAGACACGCATGTACTCGTAAAGCCAAAAACTAGAACGTGGTATTTGCTTTTACGAAACAGGCTATAGGATGAGAAAATATCTAAACCCTAACAAAGGGACTGTTAAACAATTCTATATCTTATAATGGTGGAGATATCTTAGACCGTATATGAAATTCTAGGAAAAGTTGGTTAAAGTAATTTCCATTTGATCTGGAATCCTCGATTCGACACCTTGATGAAGGCCACTTAGGCCGAAACGCCGGTACACATTAAAAATAAGTTCTCCTATCTGTGTATGTTTTCTTTCTTGACCGCATCCCCTCTCCAAGAATTCCTTTTATTTTATCATATATTTTCAAGAATAATTTAGCCATTTTTTAAAAAATATTTCTTTTTCATATCATCTTCGTAGACCAATTTCGGGCTTTTACCATTTTAATACATTTGACCTTCCTTTTATTCTAAAAATACATTTAAAAATTAGTATCATTAATATCAAAAATACTTTATAATTACATCAAAATGATTGTATTAATATATAAATGTCTATTATATTACAAAATTTTCTTTTAAAACATTGAAATTATATTAAAAATGAAAAAAAGCTAATAATTAATTATTATATCCTTACTTATTCTTATAATTTTCTATTTATATTGAAGTGTAGAAAAACTATTTAATGTTTGTGAAATATTTGTACTATGTATAACTAATATTAATTAATAAAATTTATTTTAGCATCGTTTAACATCTTGCTTATTTAATTACTAATAAGAATTAGAAATGGTTTAACAGCCCTTTTATTACTCTATAGAGCATCTACTCATCGAATTACCAAAAACAACTGAATAACTAAACTAATATACTATATGGTATTGAAATTTTCAATTTTACATATATATTCATAGGTATATTAAATCATATTTCATTTCGAAAAAAATTATTATTTTGCTAGTCTCTATCAGTAGATAGAAATATGTGGTTATTATAATAAAAGGAATTCTCACCTAAAATGAAGAAGTGAAGAAGTTTGTTAGGGGCTTACATTAAACAGGAATTTATCATCAATAATTTGATATTACAATTACCTTGAAACAATAAATTATTGCTTTTTAATTATTAAAATTTATTATTTAATATTGAATTATTTCATTTTTATACTTTATAACCTCTGGATTGTCACCAACATTATAAAAATTGTCTTCAAAATATTTGGAAAATATGAGAAAATATAAATTTGAAACATTCTTTGTCAGCTTCGGAAAATGAATCACTATTGGTTAATTTAAAATTTATTTTGTGAATTTTTACGAACATGTTACAAGAAATACTTTTCAACTGCTGACTTTTCTGTTAAGGTGACATTTTCAAGTAGAACAATTTTAAGTAAGCCGAAAATATTAAATACATTAACTCTATTATTCCAATTTTCATTTCTGTCCATGTTAAATTAAAGGTTTCCAGTGTATGAAAATTCATTCATTTTTTACCACCGCATCTCAAATCAGTTTCATTTAGCCCCCTTACCAAGAGTGAAAATATTACTTCAATAATTTGAAATTTTCAAAATCTTATCTCTTTCATTCAAATTATTAAATCGAAGTAATTTATAATTCCCTTGAAATCTGAGACAGCCCAACTAGGCGAGTATACATAAACTTGTGGTCGGTCACGTGGTTAAGAGCAAAGGAGGTGCTGCGCCTAGCGGCCAGGCAAAGAAGCAATCCTTACAGATTCCTGCACCTCATATTTTAGATAATAGGAGAAAATAATTTAATACACAAAATTTTAACCTACTGTTTTGAAATTTATGTTTATTATAAATTAATATCATAATTTTTTTTCCAACATCAGAAAGTAAAAAAAAATAAAGAACAGAAAAAAATAATATTAAAAAGACTTCATGTGATTCAAGTTTCAATATTGTTTTTCTTACTGTTTTATTAAAGTCGATAAGGAGATGGCAATACGTCTCCAAATTTTGTTTGTGTTGATTTAGTATAATAGTGGAGTGAAAATTAATTTTGGTTTAGATAATTTTATTGATGGGAGTAAAAAACTTATAATGCAAGCAAAAACTAAGATTGAAATTCAATTCTGGTATTATTAAAATTATTTTTTATCTTAAGTTTTACGCATGATAATAATTAATAAATATAGACGCAATATAATTTTATAGGTGAGTTTGGATGATCCCAGGGCCGTAATAAAGTACTAAAGTATAAGTGGTAAAAATACTAGTGGAAAGATTTCTTTTTAAAGGTTACTTGGCTACTTATTGTCTTTAGATAATAATAATTTTATTCAATGTTTTTTTTTTTAATTTACTATTTTTAATATAAATATTATCGTATTTTAATATTTTACAGTGTTAGTCATAGGAATAGTAAATCATAGGCTAACTTGTACATGTACTTTTGTACTTTTTTTATGAAACAGGGGGTGTCTATAAAGTAAAGTACAAGATGTATAGTTGTTATATATTGTTAAAACATTATTATAATGTTGAAACACGATAACATTTTAAAATAGTTATATTAAAAAACAGTAAATTAAAAAAAAAATGAATACAATTATTATTATCTAATGACGATAAATAACTTGTAACGTCTCAACACGAACCTTTCCACTTCACATTTCTCACTTGTACTTTTCTCACTTGTACTTGTACTTATGTACTTAATTATGAAATAGGGCCAAGATGTATCGGTCCGTTTATTCTCACTAACTAATTTCCTCACTAATAACTAAATCACGTACTTTTCATTTATAAGACTTGTACATTTTAGACAACATATGCAAGGTATATTATTATTCATTTATTTTACAAGTATGGCGTATTTATTTTCCTGATGAATCATTCCTCTTTTTGGTTTTAGTCATTTAGAGATTATTATACTCAAATCGGACAAATGGTTTGAATAGTTTACTAATTGTTTGTTAATTATTAATAATGAATTCAATTTTATGTACTTTTACATGCATGATATAAATTCGAATTTTTATCTCAATTACTTATTGTTCAAATATGCCACAAATTATTATACTTGACAATGAAAGTAGTATTAACAACTTTAGATTTATTTTACATAGTAGCTAGCTATTGCTGTTTTATTTTCTTTAATTTTTTTAATGGAGGCATGTACAGATTTTTTTAATAACAGCGATCATTAAAATTATAAATCCTCAATAATTTCTCGTTAATTTATTTTTTCGAATTAAAATTTAGCAGTAATCAGTGTTTCAAAGGCTTTTAATTTTTATTAATAACCCATGAATCCTAAAAAATAATCATGTTTCAAGGAATTATGGGTTGGGATTTGTACCAAATATTTGGGCTCATATAAGATTTGATTGCTAGTATTGGAAAATGTATATCAGTTAAATCTTATTAATCATTTATATTTATAATACATATGATTGCTAGGATTATTTTTGAATATACTCGTCGATCAAGGTATGATTTCTCATGATTTTTGGTCAGCGTTTGAAATTCGCAATAAAAACTGAATTAATCAATTCAGAAAACAAAGCAATTGAAAAACGTATCCATTTACTAAATGAAGCCAAATCTAGTTGTGAATTTTATGAAATATATTAATCAACTTGTGAGAGCTAAGCAAGTTATTAATTTGTAATACTCCAAAAATATTTATAAAATAATAACCAGTCATAAAAAGTAAAAACCAAAAAAAAAAACTTCAGATTGTTAGCTCTTCAGTTATTGATGATTCATTTGAAAATTAATTGCAGATTGGCTACGACGATAATAATACAGAATGATGAACATTTTTATTATACACGGCTAAAACATATTAACAATTGCAAATTATTAATATTTAAATATAAACAAAAAACATTCTCGTCAATTTATTTATTTTTTAATAAGTTCAAATATTATCCTATAAATCAATAGCTGAGTTAAATTATTTTTAATATTATATTCTTGATTTATTTCAAATTAATTGGTTGTAGATTCAACTTAATCCAAAAGTAAAGTATCGAAATTAAATGCTATCTGAGAAAGGGCCGCCCATAAGGCCCGAATCTCCGACATATTGGGGGGGAGGGGGGAATCTTAGCGAACCTGATGCCTGGGTGGCGGGCTCATCCCAATTTTTTAAGTATGTCATTATTTTATTGATTATTTTAAGTAATTATTTATTGATAAAATCGATAGTTAAAATCGATAGTTGAAATTACCAAAGTCAATACTCGGCTGGGGCATTGGTACTTGCGGGCTCGAGTTAAAACCTGTCGAGGGGTCCGACATTTCCATGGGTGGCCCTGATCTAATTGTTGTTTATAATAAAAAATGAAAGTGACAAAATATTAAATTAATTGCAATGATTCAATGTGTATTTACGACAGAGAAAAAAAAAATGGTTATAGTCCATTAACTGTTCTTGTTAAAGTATAGAATGCTTAAAAACATTTTATCCGTGAACACCAGAAAATAAACCTGTTTTTCGTATATAAACAAACTGTTTTATTGTAAAATATTAAAATGTAAAAATAGCGATAGAAAAAAGGTATCCATTCATATCGCATTTAAATAAAATAAAATTGGACAAAACCTTAAACACAAAATATTTAAAAGAAAACGCATTAATTACAAAAAAAAAATTGGAATTATCTCTTTGGCATCTAATTCTAAAAATTAAGAAAAGTTTAGGTGAATTAACAATATATTGTAATGTGTTTGCTTGTTTTTTAACATGTTTGTTGACACAACAGTTAATACCATTGTATTATTTTCTACTTACAAAAAAATTGACGTTTGCTTATTCTATCTATTTGCATAGACTTTTTTTTTCTGTCTTGACGGACATATTATATGTTGATTTCATTGCTTATAATATTGCACAAAATTTGTTTTAATTAATCATAAGAAATTTTTTTCTTGTTTTCATTTTAAATTTAATATTAATATTAATACATTAAACTTATTAGTTCGTTATATGTTGCAATAGAATTGCCACACCAAACGAAAGTACACACTGAAATGTATATAGGAAAAGAAAGCACATAGTTGCTTGCTTTATTCAATCAAATTTCAAAATTCTTTCAGATATTATAGATACTAAATATTTAAACCTTTCCTAAATTTTCAAATGTACTTCCTCTCGTAATCTTTGTGTCCATTATTATCAACGCTCCTACTTCTAACTGTATATTATTTTTATACATTCTGTAATAAGTTTAATAGTTTACACTTAACTTCTCTGAATCCTCAACGAAGACGATAACCATGGTCCATTAAATAACCATAATTTCAGAGATTACTACATGATTGGAAAATAGAGTTGTAGAAGTTATATTTTGGAAATTTCGAGTTTTGGGCACTTATAACTTAAATGGAGCACTTAAAAATATAAATGTATTTTCATACAGCGATTCCATTTACGTAGTACAGGATTATACTAAACATTAAATTAATGATTAAAAAATTATTTACTTATATTTCCATTTAAAAACATAAAATTTTCAATAACTATTATATAAAAATCAATGAATATTGAAAAAACGATGTACATCTAATAAGAAGATGGTTCAAGAAGTAAAGAGATCGATTCGAATATCACTGTTAGAGGGGATGTAGTTAAAAATTTTGGTTAGCATACATATCAAGTTGAAGAGGAGAAAAAAAATATCTTCCTTCAGCTATTAGAGTATAAAGTTATCACGATTTTAGTAAATACATTTATCTTAGAGTTTAATCCTTTTTTTTCGCCTGAACGAGGGATCGGGAAAAAAAAAATCTTGTAATAAAATACTTCTAGCCAGCCAGAGTTTACTGTACTCCTAATTTTCCAGTAATGTCCGCTTTATTTATTTATGATATTCATTACAAAAATCATAAGTCGAAATAAAATTTACAAAAGTCTAAATAAATCAATATCATGCTGTACCACAATTGACCAGTCTCTAGTGTAACATACAGCATTTGTACAAGTATATACATGTGTTTATAAAGAATTAAAAACAATATATTTTTTTTTTAAATATATCGTCAACTGGGGTGAGAACGGCAAAAATAGGGAAAATGTGAATTTGGCTCTTCAAACCTTCCTAGTCAATATTTCTTTCATTTACTGGTAATTTAAGTGAGATTAGATAATTATATGCAATTTTATATATTTTCAATAATTTTATCCTCACATTACCATGCAGAAAAAAAAATTAAATAAAAAATTTAAATATATTTTTATTACAAAATTTATAAAGTAGCTATCTCCTTAAATAGATTGCCTTATCGTATGTTGTGGTGCTAGAACAACTCCTTCTCCGTATAAAGCTAAGGTTTTTTTCAATTGTTTTGTGACTTAAATGAAAATATTAATAAATTTTCTAACATTAGCCAAAGCTCGACTCATTTGTACGGTTACTATGCCCAAATGGATCCATGGCCATTCTCACCCTCCACTGAACATATGATTATTTATTGGACTCTTGCTAATCCGAAACGGTTTTGTAATCCAAACTACACTTAAAAAAACAAAACAAATTGTGATGCTTTTATTAGATGTGTACTCATACATTAGATGATAGATACCATATGAGCACCTTACACGCATTTAGGCTTAAAAACGTTTAGATTATTTATATTGTATTTATTTTCAATTGCCACACGTCAATATTATGAATAGAATACACGTGAAGAATTTTTTTTTTTTTACATTTTTAGAAGTTTAAAAGATTTTCTTTCTGGATATAGCCTTCAAATATGTGAGTGTGTATGGAAATAAATCCCAAACACGAGCTGACTATGGACACGGGTATATTTTCCTCTCTCACTCGCACACGCAGTCTAAAAAATCAGAAAACAGAAGAAATATAACTGAAGAGGTACTTTAAAAAATAATCCCATAGGGAAGTTTTTTTAAAAAATCGAATGGCACGTGCAACAGGAAAATCCTAATTTTAGCCATTCTCATCCCGATTGAGGGTTTTTGAAACCATACATTCTGTTTTAACAATACTCATAAGGAAACACGATTCTTATAATAATAATAAAAGTTTAAACTTTTTATGTAAATATCGCTTTTTACTATTTTTTGAGTAATTCCGTTATTATTATTATTATTTATTTTTTTCGGCGGAGATTTTTCTAAACTAGGATTTTTTTTTACATGATTCATATAATCCATTTTTACCGAATATAACTTCTACGTTTTTAATTAATATTTTTTCACATTTCTTCAATTAATCCTAATATGTTTAAACTTATCTTTTCTATTATTCTCGTGTCTTGTTTTTCTTTGCCCTGATGAAGGCCTGCAGCTCAGGCCGAAACGTTGGCACACATTAAACATTATATTTCATTTCTGTGTGTTTTATTTCTGACCGCATCCCAAATCTCCCATCTCCTCGGTTTACAAAATCTATTGGAAGATAATATGTATGAAAAGGAAAATATATTTTTCTATATTCCTTGTAGGCCGGGTTAATGAATATTAATTGGAATATATCAATATATACATGCATAAATATACATTTATTTTCTTATTTTAAAATATATTTATTATTTTGTAGATTGATAATTTGGTTACGGCTGGGTAGCTTGATTATATTAAAATATGTAAGCTATATTATTCTCCAAAAATGTATATAAATGAAAAAAAAGAAAAAGAAGAACAAACTAAAACATAAACCTATAAGATCTTTTATTCAAACATCTCAATTCAGAATCACATTTTATTCAGAGGAACATTTCCTTTAGTTAAAATATTAAACCAACTAATGTTATCTCTTAAATTTATCTTTTTGTTTATATACGTGGGAGAATAATACAGCTTGGAGTCATGGAGTTGCCTTGAAAAATGTCGAGTGATACTTTTGGAGAGCTTCATAATACTATGTTCTTCAAGAGACTAGCTATAGTTGAAACATGTCCCCCGGTAATTTGCATTAATGATATATCAAATCATCTTCTAAGAGTCGGAGAGCCATCCTGCATCGTTTAATTTATCGGACTAATGGTATACATTAATTGATAATTCATTTTCATTGACAAACCAAAGATTAGCGCGGTATTTTTATGCAATCATTAACACCATAGAAGGAGACTTGGGAAACTTGCTCTCTGTCGGAAAATTTTTGTTGGAAGATTGCATGTTTGTAATTATATAATTATTTCTAATATATTTACATTAAAAAAAACAAAACAAAAAAACAGGGAGGTATGACTTATATTTTTAAAGTTCAAAAACAATTTTACCCTTAGAATAAATTAAGATTTAAACATACTTGTAATTGCTATTTCAAATGCACTAATTATAATAGCTTTCAGCTTATCAATATTTATTTATTATGTTTATTTTAAGTCATAATACTATTTTTAACTTTCCATCAAATCCTATATATATAAATGTTTTATTATAGAAATAGTTTATATCGGGTTTGTGTCATTTCGTGTAGTTAATACCACCCCTAAGTTTCGTGTGGATCGGTGAAGGATTGTTGAAGTTATCGCCATTTTTGAAAAAAAATCAATCGGAGGGGTAAATTTTGAACACAACATTTAATTTTTCGATTGCTATGAAAAATCGTATTTAAGGGTTTTCTGATGTGCAAAAAACGAATATAAATGAAATGAACCTTTGGTTCTACGTCACACAAAAATATTAGACATATATTTTTTGACTTAGTATCAACAAAAAAAAATCTAGCATATACTAAATACTTCAGGGACCGGGTGAGCAAAAAGTATAATGGGCCATTGTCAAATAAACTGTCACTTTCGAAACCGAAAGCAGCCTTGGGCACTAAATAAATGTTATGCCAATGTCAAAGAGTGCAAAATATAACTTGGTTTTCGAGTTTTACGATTTTTCGATTTTATAGGTACTTAACAAATAAGAAAACCCTTTTATGACACGATAGTGCAAGAAAATTGCTTTCTTAATTTTTTCCAAGTATACTTGCCTAGTAGGACTAGTTACCGTTGTGCGATGGTCCCCCAGTAATCAAAATATAATTTTTTGATTTAAAATATTTAATGAAAATTTCTGAAATTCACTTCAGACAGAATGCAGCTCGCGCTAACTTTTCACAAAAATTTTTTCATAAAGTTTTTATTTTTAAACATTAAATATCTCAAAATGTGCACTGCTTTGAGGCGAACAAAAGGCTGATTGAGGGGTTAAAAAAAATATTATAAATACAGAAAAAACGAGAAATTTCGAGCTCCTAAAAACTTCAGGACAGACAAAGTGACAATTTGAGAATGATCCTAATAATTAATATTAAACTGAAACTTTAGTTTGTAGGTCAGACTTGTAGAGCTTAAATTTTTCTCGAGAAAACAAAAAATTAATCCTAAAAATTAAATTAAGTTTCCATGGTTTAAATTCTAGTCCCAACTTTAAGTTTAATGTTTCACTTTGAATTACATAATAAATGTTCACAATTAGACGGTTATGAAAAATTTCTTTCATCTCTTAAACTACTGAAAGTTGGTATGGTCATAAAAAAAACAGGGTGTATACAAATTAAAAATACCAAAACTTGTTCTTTTCCACAAAAATTAACCGTTAAATTCGATCCTCTAGGATAGTGGGGTATTAATAATAAAGATGGAAATGCATGGTTCAATGACGGCATAGGGGACACATTTCCTCCCCAGGAATGGAGTGGACCAAAACCAATATTCCCAAGCAGACAATACATTGTTCTGCGTTTTTTACTGTGGCTATGAGCACTTGATCAGGAAGCAATATTACCATTCGATAGTACTTCTCATTCCTCGCAAGATGGCACTGTAATCTAAATTTTAACAAAAAGTCGACTAAAATCTTTCCTCCGGTGAACTCCTCAAATATCAAAAAAAGAAAATCTTACGATTTTGATCGGTCTGACGCACTCCTGTCAAAAAATTTGTGTCAGGTGTTTGCAAGTTTTTAATTGAATTATTATATCTAGCAGTGAAAAATAAAAACAATCTGGTGCGGTGCGCCCATCATACCACAATCACTTACCATCCTACTTTGGAATTAAAAATTAATTCCAGCTTAAGGGCAAGTGAAATTTTAATTTTTTAAATTTAATTTCCATTAAATAGTATACAATTAGAAATCATTAACTACAACTATCACTCAAGTTTGTGCTTACGTTAAAAATTAATTTTTCTAATTTATTTAGCTTTCCAATGGTATATTACTACTCTTATTTTCGGAAATTTGTTTTCAACCTGGGAAAATATTCCTTCCTCTTTTTCTCCTTTAGATAATCATCAAATTCTTTCATAGTTTATATTTATCCATTTATATAACTAATAGCAATGAGATACGGTTAATTATTTCATATAAACAAAACTAAAGGTACTTTAGAGGAAGCCATTTTAAAAATTCGGCATTTAAGCTCTGTCCGACTATTTCAATGAGGATAAGACCTAACTGACATTAAAGATCATTTAATTGTACACTGAGTTTAATCAAAATCGCTTGAGCCGTTAACGAGAAAATTTGTAAAAACATTGATATAAAGTGGCATTTCTGCTAAGTCGCTTTTAACGCAACAGTTGCTGTTACATCATAGGCTTATTACATACCTTAAATATACCAGCATTAAATGTAACTCGCTATACACGTTCACGGCCTTCAGATTTATATACAACAGCCCACCGATCCGCAGCTTTTGTCACATCTTTCCTTATCCGATCCTCATCCTTATGATTCCAATACTTTTCCCACCTTCAAATCCCGTCTATTCAGACACTTCCTGGCCATTCAGTTCCAAAAGAATTGTAAATATGTATTGCTTATCTTCAATAAAACTTGTACCTAATAATGTATTAATTCATTATTTGTACTATTCCAATTATTATTAATTAATCTTCTTTAACAATATTTATTTTGAATTTATTAATATTAGAAGTTTGTTTTTGTTTAAAGGTCTAAAAGTTATATCATTATGATTTATTATAATTTCATATTTTTTTTATTATTCCTATATATATTTTCGTTTTATTGTTTGTTGATAGTCTTGTTATTTTTTATTTATTTTATATACTAAGGCTCTACTAATATTGCTTGAAATATTATTCTAAAGAGACGTGTCCCGGAATAAATAAAGAATTTATTATTAAAAAAAAAATTACATTTCAATTTCATACAACTTTTTTGTTTTTAAGATAGGCTGTTCACATACACCCAGACACAGAGAAAGACCATTTTGCAAGATTTGGTTATTTGGACTAAGGGAACCTTTAAACGTTTATTTCCGTTTGAAAACTTGGATTCGAAATTTATCACGATCGCAATACTTCCCCATACCACTTGTATATTTCATATGCAGGGTATCCCAGGACGAAATTTCAGCACTTGGGGGAGGGATAGCCTATCAAAAATGTAGTTCAGAGCAGCCAACCGAACAGTCTTGTCTCGATCCGTTTTAGAGAAATGCTTTTTTAAATGTTTTTTTCAAGAAGACCATGTTATTTTCCCATAAAGTTCCAAATCAACTGTAACCTAATATTGATCAACTTTTGTCACCATTTTTGGGATCTACGATGAATTTTCTATAAAATAGCCACCAATTTGTAGAAAAAATTGCTTCCTCAGGCTATCATAGCGGCCAAAGTATACAAATAAAAACCAATGGTTTTTAGAAATACTCGGTTGAATCAAACTGAATGAATTTTCTTGTTACGACGTTGGAGAATTGTTTCATTTCGTCTTCTTTCCAACGATATACACAACTTTGCAAAGCAAGTCTAATTTCGAAGTGATATTGAGGTTGGGATGTAAAAAAACGTTAGACAACAACGTTTACGAGTACCTAGTATTTTGTTGGACAAACAATAAAAAACATCCAAAACGAAAAATGCTGTAATTACTCTCTTCAATATCTCTTTGAAATTAGACTAGCTTCGCAAAGTTTGGTATATCGTTGGAAAGATGATGAAATTAAGCAAGTTTGGATTCCCCATGGTCGCTGCTAGAAAATTCATTCCGTGATATTCACCCGATTGTTTCTGAAAATTATTCGATATTACATGTTTACTTTGCTTTGGCTGCTATGATCACGAAGCAATATTTTGCTACAAACTGGTTCCTATCTTACAGGAAATTCATCGTAGGTTCCAAGAACGGTGACAAAAGTTAAGAAATGTTCGGTTACAGTTGAGAAATTAGGAACTTTATTGGAAAAAGACGTGATTTTCTTGTAAAAAGCACTAAAACAATCATATCTGGAAAACGGATTGAGATATGAAGATGCGGATGGCGGCACTGAACTACATTTTCGATAGACTATCCCTCACTTAATTACTGGCATTTCCTCCTGGGACACCCTTTATAGGTAAGTAAAGGTAACAGACGTTGACATTTCATTTGTTTTAAGTCGCTATTTGAAAATAAAATGTAACCCCTAATTTCATATTTAGTTTAGTATTGTAAGACTTGGTATAATGAAACTCTCAAAAATGTTTTAGACCCATAAAAACACGCTCCCGAACAAAATCGCTTTTTTTTTTTTCCTGTAGCTTTATAAAATCTGATATATTTTCCGAATAGATATTTCCCATAATTCCAAGACGAGAGGAGACAGGGCGACCTCCTAAAAGAAGAGGATGGGAAATGCTGCCGCGGACCCAAAGCTGGAGAGCAGACGATGTAGAGCGATGCCGAAGGTTGTAGGGCGCCAAAGCAACCGGTTCGGTGGGACACATCGCCGAACGGGCAAAATAAAAGATAGTGAAGGCCTTTTTTCTTAGGTCGGGCGTCGGACAAGATGAAGTGTTGTTTCCGGCGAAGAGGTCATTAATAAATAATGAGGAGGGCTCGTTCAATGGCCGCCCTCAATGGAGCGGCGAGTACATAAATCTCTACTCCTAATGGCGCCTTCCAGGGTGGCCTCCCCTCCCGCCTCTTAGCGCCTCGCATCCAAAGGCCAAATCCTATTACATCTTGTCTCGCTCCGGTATCCACATTATCAAGTCCGAGGATATTCTCCAAGAACACCCCCATCCCCATTCTATTCCTCCCCCAGGCCTACTGATCTCCTAAAATCCATTCCAAATATCACACAATCTAACTGCATATCTCAGAAAATTCATTATAATTTTATATAGCTGTCCCAATTGGAATTACTTTAAAAACTATAAAATAAAAAATAAAAAACTCAATGATTATTAATTGAAAGAAGTATTTGAAAGGTTTTTAATAAAATAAATGAGGAGTTGTAAATAATTAAAATTCTTTTATAAGTTGATATATCCACTTTTCATAAAAATTCATTGACGGATTAAAAATCTTCATTCGAATCTGCATTTAAAGGTTATTCGGTTTGTTTTCAAAACCTAATTTTTCTCAATCAAATAGGGGTTCAAAATCATCCTTTTCAATCAAAACTAAGCATACCTACATGAACTTTGCCCATAGTAATTGTTTCAGTTTTTCTTTCAAAAATCGATTTATCCACAGCCCTCCTCTGGCTGCTTAATACCTATTTCTTCATAGCGGACCCAGGAGATGGCGAGGGGGATGACCGCATTTAATGCGGACTTATTCATTACAGTTCATGTCGAAGATTGCCTGCGAGGCCATGCTCCGCATAAAAAAATTAAATAATAGAGTTATAAAATACAGACCAATGCAGTCTACACGGTAGAGGCTAACATCTTACTGCTTGATCGCGGGGTCCAACATTGTACAAAAATAAAATAAAAAAAGTACAAGAATTTGGTACTGAACAAAAATAACATAAAAATTGGAACTAAAATGCAAAATTATAAATTGAATACATGAGTTTCGAGAGTAAATTTAAGACGCTTAACAGCCATAAAATAGTGCCATTTCGCCTCAAAATTTTCAAATTATTCTTGAGGATGGCTACCGGGCTCTTTTCACTTGGGAGGATATTATGTATTATGTAGCCCCACTTGGCATAATCGTTCTCCCCACCATTACTAGTACCAGTACCCTTCAAATCCCCTTAACTAAGGGGGATACAGTATAGCCCAGGGTCCCCCAATATCTCATCGCCCAGGGCCCCGCATAGTCTATATCCATGCGGTATTACTTTTAAAACACCACTTATCCAAAAAAGTTATTTTGTCCATATTGTTCTTAGTAGTGCTCTTAAAATCCATAGAGGTAGCTTAATCATAAGAAAAGGTTTGATTTGTCATTTTATCTCCAATCGAGAGATACACTGCCATTTGTGTCTGCTAACAAATGGCAGTGTCATCTCTCGATTCGAGATAAAATGACAAATCAAACCTTTCCTAATGATTAAGCTCCCTCTATGGATTTTAAGAGCACTACTAAGAACAATATGGACAAAATAACTTTTTTGGATAAGTGGTGTTTTAAGTTTTAAAAGTAATACCGCATGGATATAGACTAAAATCCATAGAGGTAGCTTAATCATTAGGAAAGGTTTGATTTGTCATTTTATCTCGAATCGAGAGATGACATTGCCATTGGTTAGCAGACATCTGCTCTCGTGAGATAAGAAAAAACTCGCATTAAAAAATTTCAGGTGTAGGTTACATATATCTCATTTGTGCACTTTGATTTTATTTAGTACAATAATTATTGTATCCCGATTCCCAGAATTGTCGCTTGCCAACTAAAAATCGAAATATTTTTAATAAAGTAAAATTAAAGTGTTTAATATTATAAAACTCAAAACCAATGAAAATGATAAATTTGTCAGTTATAGTCGAGTTGAGGTACATGCAGGAGCATAGCGCATAGGTCTCTATAAGAAATGGGAGAAATCGTTCTTTTCGGTGGATAGTTCTTTTGGGAATCTTACCATTTACGAACCCAGTACATTGAACTAGTTCAAAAAGAACTACAGCTAGTTCACTGTTGGCAAGAGATGGCGTTTTCAATCACAAGTTAGCATACTCAAGATATTTACCTAAATTACTGAAAGTGAACTAAAAACGACCACCGGTTCGAAAGAATGAGTACAGTTCATACTACTCGTTTTTTTTTATTTACTGAAAATTATCGTAAAGGGAATATATTGACTTCTGACAGAATGCTCTTCAAATAAAGTATTAAGTGAGGGGATTGCTTTAAGGCTGAACTTGCGGATTTATGTTTTGGTGGGGTTGGTGGACGAAAGTGTGTAGGTATAAAAGGCGAACACTATGGCGAAATTGTTGGTGATATTGGCATCGAACATTTGTGTTCGCACTGGCTCTCGGACTAAACCCCTCTCTTTTCTTTTCCGTTTTCGCGATGATGGAATACTGGCAGTGTTGGGTTCCCGTTCTCCACGGTCGCATGTTTTCTAGGAGGATGAAAGAGTAAATACTCTTCTATTCTCCCAGCATCATTACTATTCTCCTAGTATTATTATTACTATTATATCCACCTAGCATGTTTTACATCCGCTTATTTCGGAATCTTTAATATTTCTGACAACAACCGATTAAATACGGTCGGATTTTTTTTTTCTAAGACTTCTAACTTCGCTAAGATAAGTGGATCTTGCTTCATTGACGGAATAACTCTTCACTTCCGAAGGTGATAATTTCTTAATTCTCTAGAAATCATTCGTGAAAGTTAAAATGAACGATACAATTATAGTAGTTTTAACGTTTGTGAAACATGGCCGATAACGTTCTAGGATGAAATGTAAGTTACATTTGGCATGCTAGGAGGGGTTGGGTTCGCACCGAGTATCACCTATAAAGGTTGTTATTGTCAGAAAAATGTTATTAATAAATACACACAATTTCACACGCACAAAAAAAAAAAGAGGAAAAAAAAGGGACTTATATCGAGTTACCGACAGTTATTTCTAGTTTATTTACAATTTAGCTCACAGCCCAGTTCTAATAGAGATTACGTATTTAGATTACGTTCAAAACATTTATTAAATGCAAATTCAACTGATTGTTTAAAAATATTGTCTACTTTCCATTAATTCAGTTTAATGGAATCATATCTATGTATTATTTCTTAAAGGTGTTTTTTTTTGTCTAAACGCCTTATCTTCCTTAATACTTAGTCAAAACCAATGATTGAGCCATAATTTTGAAGATTTTCTTTACCGCTAATGACGAAAAATAATTAAAGGATTCTGTGCGCAATAGACGAAAATCCCGTTTTTCTATGGACTGTAATGCCAAAACGGTTCCAGCGATTTTAATAATTTCCTAAAGCCTTCTGTTTAAAATCCTTTGATTATTCAAATATAACGCGTCCATGAGAAAATGAGGAAATAAAATTATGACGAAAATAAGAGCTTACTTTCGCATAAATCGGAAAGTATACATTTTTGGTTGATTATGTGCGTACCTACCAATTGGAAGGTAATCAAGTTCCCTACAATACAAAAAAAAATCGAGATTGATATATATATATATATATCAAGCCTAAAGGTTTTCAGATTAAAATTAAAAATGTTACAGTAATTATTATAAAATAATATTGTTTTCATTATTTACAAACTATATAACGTAATGATTTGATAATTTTAAAAATATATATCAAGCCTAAAGGTTTTCAGATTAAAATTAAAAATGTGCACAAATAGTCACGAACATTTTATTGCCGTTTAAACCAAACTCTGGACTTTTTCAAGTCTAATTTTAACTGTTTGGTACATTACACGTATTTAAAAATTAGAATTTCGTCAGAACGTCGATAAAATGTTTGTGTCGATTCGCACACATTTATAATTTTAACCTCTAGACCTTTAGATCTTATCAAAAAAATTTTTTTTAAACTATTAAAATACTCAAATTCCGAAAGGATTTTTCCTATTATACCGTAATGATTTTAATATATACATATGTATTCATGTACATATGTATACATGTACATATATATATATATATATATATATATATATATATATATATATATATATATATATATATATACATATACACGTACATATATATACATATGTACATGTAGGTACATATGTTTATATATGCACTTTATGTATTATGTAAAATACTTTATGTATTACATTATTATGTAAAATAGGAAGAGAAGAGAAGATAGGAAAATCAATTACTAAATAAAACAAAAATGTCAGTATAAAAAAATAAAATAATATAATATCGAAATAGCCAGTGGGTTAATGTCTAGAGTATAGTATAGTATTTGTTATCAGTGAGTTCAAATTTGTGTTAATTAGGTCGTGTACCATGAATTTCGTTCGTTCCTCTAAATTATTAATATATCCATATGGTGGCTTTTTTTTTTTTTTTTTTTTTTTTTGAGTAATAAACTCTTTAGTCTAGGTCTCTTAAGAATAACAAGTATATACAAGTAAAAAAGATAACAGAAAAATGTCTGGGCGAAGACTACATTAATAAAGTTCAATTAATATTTACAATAATTTCAATTAAAACATATAAGTAACAAAAAAAAAGAATATCCTTGTGGTGAAAAAATAATTTTACTGATAAAAAATGAAAAGAAAGAAAAACGTAGAAAATAAAAATATAAAGATAATACGAGTAAAACAATCCTGAGTTAAAACAACATTAAAAACAAATTCTCACTTCTAAACAGAATTTCATTCAACAATATAAAAATAATGAAATAATTCACAGAGTTAAAACTTCGTATGATAATTGAAACAATTATTTACAACTAATCAAAATATAGATCTTGCATTAAAATTTCATGAATTAACAGCGTCTTTTTAGGAAGTGAGGAGGTGTTGAAAAACGTGGAATTTGAATTAGGAGGGAGAAGAAGAATGTCGGATATTAGAAGGGAGGGAAACCCAGAGGACAGTGGAGCGAGCAAGAAAGGAACGCTCGTATGTTTTGGTTCTGTGGGAAGGGATATAGAGGTCAGAAAGGCGCGATCTTGTGCTGGGAGTTGATGGTTCGGTATAGGAAAGATCTAAGGAAATATTGTCAACGAATGGAGGGGAAGAGCCACTTTAACTCGCCGTAAAGGTGTGACACGTGAGACCGCCTCGAGGTACCATAGACAAATCTTAAAAAGCAGTTCATGATACGCTTCAGTCTGTCTTCGAGTACAACTGAGAGACCACCGTATACCGCGTAGCCTTTAAAGTGGGAAAAAATAAATGAGGATACAAAGAACTTACTTCAGGGGTTGTAGAAAAAGATAGAATAACTTTAGGATACTTATTGACCGTCTGGAAATTTGGGAAATGTGGGGTTTCCAAGAAAGGGTTTGGACAATAGTAATCCCTAAGTTTTTGACACAGGAGCTGAAAGTGATAGGATGATCAATTAGGAATAAATCAAGGATGGTGGCGTTGGATCTAAGGAGGTCATTGGAACCAATAAGAATGGCCTGAGTTTTCGTTGAGTTTAACCTTAATTTATTCGGGTTTTTTCTACTTTGTACTTTTTGTTCATGCAATGTATTATCTTTAATTCGGTTCCTGCTTTAATATAAGTTTTCTTATTGAATTTGGAAAGAAATTTAGTTGTGCAAAATTGTTTCATTTGCTGTTTATGCGTATTTATGTTTCGTTTTCAGTTTCTTCAGTACATCCATTGATCCCCGATATATGGTCTAGGAGAAATATACATCAAATAGCTTGTTACCTTACAAAAGGTGGGGCAAACGAATTGATTTTTTTTTTCTGACGGATATATTGAGAAAACCGAGTTTTCCAACAAAATTTCCTTCTGGAGAATTCTCTTTGGCTTAAAAACCTCGAGGAATTGGATTCTTTTGGTATATTCAGAATACATCGACAACCGTTGTTCCTAGATCAACGCTTGTTCATTTCATTGTTAAAGAGAAGAAAATTCTCAACTACTTTCATCTGCATAACTTTTTTATACATACAGTACCAAGCACGCTACCGAATTTATAAAATCAGGTGATTTATCAACAGTGGACTAGAAAGGTGTATAGGTGGGAAGTTTTGGAGAAACTGCAAAATTTGCTCATTTATATTTTTTGGGGTGCTCATTACGAATTTCAAATTTGTTACCTCGAATTTTCCCAGTGTAAAAAAAATGAATTGGATGTAAAAAATCGAATGAATTATGATATTCATTTTATACTAAATTAAAAATGAGTAAATTATCTACAAATTTGATTCTAATGATTTTTTTGTTTGACTTCTCTGTTTTTAAGCGAGAGTGGGTAGAAAGAATGTCGAAATTAGTTTTTTGAGCAAGGGGCCTCAGTAAGTTTTGGAGAAGTACTGAAAATTTACTCATTGGTGTTTTTTGGGTTGCTGATTATGAATTTCAACTTTATTACATCGCATTTCTCCCGGAAGTATAAAAAAAACAGACACAAATTTTTTTTTTCTTTTTTGCTTATAACTTGAAAACCATGTATTATCCTAGTCATATTCTTTTTATATTTAATTAAATATGAGCAAATTTTATATAGTTTTGATTCTAACGATTTATTAGTTCGGCCGCTCCGTTTTTAAGCGGGCGCGAATGGAATTTATTAGCCGGAAAGTGGAAATTAATTTTTTGAGCGTTTTGGACTGTTTAACAATTATTTCCGGGAAAAATTTGAGGTAACAAGGGTGAAATTCGTAATCAGCAGCCCAAAAAAACAAATGAGCAAATTTTCAGAACTTCTTCAACACTTCCACCTTGCTCAAAAAATTAATTTCGCCATTCTGTCGCATTATTTCGAGGTCAAAAAATAAAATCATTAGAATCTAAATTGTAGATAATTAACTCATCTTTACTTTGATATAAAATAAATATCAAAATCCATTCGATTGAATGGTCAACCATGCCTAAATTGGAGTTGGTAAGGACGTTATTTTTATGTTCGTAAGTAGTTGTCCCAAAAACTATTTTGAAGAATTCAAGATCGAGAACTTAAGTTGATTTATAATGGAATGATCCGATTTCGATTCCAGACAACCAGTAATTAGTGTTTAGTGCATAAATGACATTTATTTATCTTAAAATAATCATTGTGTGTACTTAAGAACATTAATAATTTTATTTTTAAACATTGTAGATTGTAAACATGATTTTTTTTTACACAAAAGTTCATTTATTTTTAATTAAGGATGGAATCAATAACCACTTCATCAAAAGCCAGTCTAGGTAATAGATCATTAAGCACTACATTCAGTTTAGCCGACAGAAAGTATTTGTTTTAGATCTGTAACGATTTGTTACGATTTTAATAATTATGGTTAAAGATGAATAATAAAAAAAGATAAATATTTTACTCAACTTGAGTACCTGTCAGAGAGCGCGGACAACTGTTTGTTTAGGACTTTTAAATACCTACCTACATGGTCAACATGTAACAGCTAATAAGGGGCACTAAAGGAATGGTTATATTCTGTTGAACAAAATTTGAACCTTTTAAATTAAAAAAAAAAAAGTTATAAAAACTAATTCATAAAGAAACTTCAGACAAGTAGGCAAGTAATTTTGACTTATTTTTAAAACTCCCTATTCTTGAGGAAATAGGTCACCGAAAACAGTAGAATACATTGCTCATTAGCAAAGTATTTTTGTTTGATTAGGAAACGTGTATGAAAATAATTTTCAGTTTCAAAGCAGTAACTTCTTGGGATTTAGGGGACGGCACAGATTTCGGTCAGCCTTACCTTATACAATACTACTTTACTACTTTATTAAAACCACGAAAATATCAATACAATAAATATGTATGATATTTATAATCATTGAAGAAGTTAAAAACAGAAAAACTGTTTCTCAACTTTCTTAATTGTCCTTTTTATTGCTCCTTCATTTTCACTAAAATATTTTATTTGATATTTAAGTAAAAATTAAGGGACGATAAAGTTGAAAGTAAAATAGTTAATGGCGAATCGTTTATTAAAATATTTCTTTGCATGAGATTTAACAGGAATAAATTACCGCGATCCGTTAGTTCGGTTTTATAATTTACGTTTCACTCTTTTTCATTCACATATTTTCCCACCGACCTGATTGTTTATTTTACTAAATCGTATACGCTATATAGTTTTTCTGGGGTAAAGCCGATTTTTTGATACCCAATTACCCTTACTGTAAGCTTTTAAGCAAAATCCTTCCGCGGGATTTCAAGATCCATTTTGCAGAAAGATAGAAATAAATGCTCGTATTATAGAATGGGATTTGCATTCAGGCTGTTTCCCGAGCCAAGCTCTTTTTTCCAGTGTTGGCTAATTAATTCATGTCCGGTTGGGCCACAATTAAAATGGAAAAGTTACAATTGAAATGGAAAAGATTACAATTGAAATGGAAAAGGTGACAATTGATTTGGAAAGGGATACAACTAAAATGGAAAGGGTTACAACTGAAATGGAAAAAGCTGCAATTGAAATGGAAAAGGTGACAATTGATTCGGAAAAGGTTACAGTTGACGTGGAAATGCTACATATGTGAGTTCCTACTGTTCTTCATATCAAATATCTCCTGTATCTTCTCAATGTTCTCTCTTTCTTTAGCCCTCCTATTTCCTCTACACAGTATTCTGACCTTCGCCTTTTTTCTTTTATAATCTTCTGTTGAGGCTCTCGTTGCTCTCTGTATCAGTTTGCCTAGCATCATTTCTGTGTGTAACTGCTTTTTCACATTCATTATCGAACCAATCATTTCTCCTTCCCTGCTGTCTCTCCCATAATCCCCCAATTGCCACACTTCAACGCCTTTTTAAACGCAAACCAATTCACATCAATTGATTCTGTACCTTCCAAGTTCCCTAACCTCCTCTCACTTTTCCTCCTAAATAGATCTCGAATCTCTTCAACTTGTAAAATTTTCTGATTGAAGATCGATTTCCTCGGGCCCTTGGGTACGAGGCTATTTTCATTTTATACCTAGCCTTAACTAGAAAGTTGCCAGACTCTCAGCTAGCACCTCTGAAAATAAGGACATCTTGTATGTCTGTCGCATGCCTAGTATACACAAAAACATGGCCAATGTGATTACGGGTCCTTCCATCTGGAGATACCCACGTCTCCTTGTGAATATTCTTATGAGGAAAAAAGGTGTCACTCACCCTCATTCCCTTAGATGCACCGAAGTCTATCAGACGTAGCCCATTATAACTAAAAACATCGTGCTTGCTATGTTTTCCTGTATCTGAATGGAAAGCGCCTTCCTTCCCAATTTTATTATTTTTTTATTTATTAATTTATTATTAATTCAAATAAAATAAGTCTGTTAAACTTCTATCTTTCTATATATTTTAAATCTGATGAAAACTCAACACTTATCTATGTGGCCCAGTGGCTAAGTCACTGAACTCGTATAAATAAGGTCAAAATAGTTTTAAATTGGTTTAAAATGGATCGTTCGTCATTGAGTTATTAATTACTTAGATATTCTGTCAAGCCATCTTGACACAGGACAAGACAGCACAATCACATAAATCTACGTATCATCCTTCCCATATTCCCTTATAAATAAACATTACAAAAGATATGGTTGGCACATTAAAGGAAGAATATATGTAAACATTAATAAATATTTAAAAAATTATGTCATAATCCAGGTCTGCTCTACGAGTATTCCAAATTTTGTGGTCACCCTGATACGGGTCCGGAACTAGAGGGGGGAGGGAGCACTTGCCCTGGTTAGCAGAATTTAAAAGGCGACAAATTTCGAGCGAAATTTTATTTTTAGGTCAAATAAAAAATATTTGTTTCTGCTTTTTGATTGTATTGACCATAATCCAGTCAAGTCAAGGAGATGATGCTATATATTTCGAAATATACTACCTGCAATACTGTTATAAAATTGTTAAATTTTATTGAAGGAGGGGAGAGGATGAAAGAAGGGGCGGCAAAATTGAGCTTACCCCCCTAGAAAAAACTCTAATTCCCGGCCCTGCTCTGATAGAACCTCCTAAAATTAATGGACCCTATAGTTTTCAAAGGAAGGACAGCCTAGAACTATTTATTTTTCATCTAACGGACAACTCTGTTAGGATCACCACACAGTTCATTTAATTCTGCCTCTCTGTGAAATGCTTTAATTAATTTGATTATCCTCATATCTTCACCAATAGTCTTAATAAAATATTTTTAATCGGTTCAAGTTGTTTCGCTTTAGATAATAATCATTCTGAAGGAAGTAAAAACTAAAGGAAACGACTAATTTTGAAGCAATTACATATTCAGACCCGAGGCGGAGAAAGGGTTATATAAAAGTGGGTGTTAAAACGAGTCTGGCACTGATGTATAAGGGGTATGTATAAAAGTAAATACCTTGGAAAAAATAATGTTTTGTATATTTATTGTTGCAGATGTGTGCAAACGCCAACACCATTTTATAGAATTACTAACGAATAGCATTTTCTGAGAATAATCATTTCCTCTTTTTTTCTACAGCTTTCAAATTTGGTCATATGATGCTCATTCAAGCATCTGGTTTCTCGCATTATGTTTAATTAAAAAATAAATACAGATTAGATACCAAATAAGGAAATGCGAAACATGAGTGCTGATAATTTGGGTTTCACTCACCAAAGTTTGGAGAATAAGATAATTAATATATAATGGATAAAAAAAAAAATATATAAGTTTTTTTTTTATAGTTACCTTACGGTCTCTAGGCATTTAATAAAAACCTCAAATATTATGACGGTTCGACCAATGCTTTGGTCAAACTATGTTTAAAAAATCTGATGGGCACGCGCATCACACAGCTTTCACTTATCTCCCTACTTGAAGTAACTTTTAAAAGTTTACATGGAAATTCCATTTAATTTCTATAGAAACATTTATTTTCTACTAAATAATATAAAAGCATAAATTTATATACTTAATATATATATATATATATATATATATATATATATATATATATATATATTAAGTATATAAATTCATGCTTTTATATTATTTAGTAGAAAATAAATGTTTCTATAGAAATTAAATGGAATTTCCATGTAAACTTTTAAAAGTTACTTATATATATATATATATATATATATATATATATATATATATATATATATATATATATATATATATATATATATATATTAATTTATACCAATTTAAAAAGATCGGCATTCAATTCCTGTCTGGCTATTTAAATGAGAATAAGACTCTTTAATATCTAGCTGATATTCAAGAGTATTTAATTGTACATTGATAAATCGAGATTGATCAAATTCGTTAGAGTCTTTGTAAAAATGCGTAAAATCGTTGATATAAAGTGGTATTTTTGGAAAGTCGATTTTGGCGAAAAATTTGCCGTAACATCACAGGCTTATACCTACCTTATAATCGCAATTTCAATTGCGTACAACTTTTCGTTTTTGAGCTAGACATACGACATGCACACAGACCATTTTTCGAGACTTAATTATTCGGACACAGGGGACCTAAAAACGTGCATTTCCGTTAAAAACGCGGGTTCGAAACTTTTCTAGGTTAGTGAAAGTAAAAAAAACAGACACAATAAGCATGGAAAATATAAAAGGTTGATTTAAAGTAGATAGCTAAAAACTGATTAAGTATAAATTTTATCAAATTTCATTTACTACTTTCGCTTATGCGTGTGCAAACGTATTTTCCTTGACACACATATACTTCAAAACGGCTCGTTCGATTTAGTCCAAAGTTGGAGGAATGTTGGGGACAAATGGCGCCGTATGACTTTCATCAAATCCCTCTTAACAATTCAAATTTATGTAATAATGACTTTGGCAAATCCCTCTGATATTTCTTTCCTTTATTACATAATAGATAATAAGTGCTCATTTCAACTAAATATATGATTTAAACCAAAATTGTTGTTTATTTATTTTAAAATATTTATTATTCTATTTTTATTTTATTTGATTTAATTTTAGAATTCAGTTGTAAATTTTAAAAATAAGTTTAAATAAACATTCGTCTGGTTTACTACTTAGCAACATATAAATATTATAACATAAATTATAATTTTTATTTGTTTGAAACACTACAACTCTTAATAGGACACTTATACGCTCGCCTAATAGTGGGGAGGCTTGGAGCTGTATTTTACGATTACCGTTACTTGGTGGCTAAAAGAACCAATTATGTTATGAAGGTATCTTAGGGTATACTAATAAACGTAAGCCTAGATGCTAACTAGAATTTATTAAAAAATTTATTCAATTTAAAACCTAAAATTTTTGATCATATTTAATTCTTTGCTCGATATTTTGAAAACTACCAACCACGCGAAAAACATTAGGAATACCTTTCTTAAAGGAAATTAAATTTTCTAAAATTTGAGCCCTTGATTGAGTTCCCCAGATAAAGTTTTTCAAAAAAACAATTTGTTTTCCCTAAAAACGAGAAATCACCATTAAGTGAATTTATTTTTGCAAATATCATGAAATAATCCTCCTACGAAGATAATAATTATATACTACTGTATTGTCCATGTAACTAGCTCAAATTTGAGTGGTTATAAACATATCCACGTCTAATAGTTTCCGAGAAAACGTTTAAAAAATCAACAACTTTTTTCCGAAAAAAAAAATCACCGTTTTGTTAATTTCTTTTGGCAAATTTCATGGTAACTGCTCTTCCTACGAAAATAATCATTATAAACTACTTTATGGTGCACTTAATTATCTCAAATTCGACTGGTAATAGAGCTCTTTACGTTTACTAGGTCCCCAGATAAAGTTATTCAAAAAACAATTTTTGTTTCCTAAAAAGGAGAAATCACCATTTTGTGAATTTATTTTGGCAAATATAATGGGAACTGTTCTTCCTACGAAGATAATCATTATGAACTAATTTTTGGTGCATTTAACTAGCTCTAATTTGAATATTAATAGACGTGTGCACGTCTAACAGTTTTCGAGATAAAGTCTTTCAATAAAACAATTGTTTTTACGAAAAACGAGAGATCAAAATTTTGTGAATTTCTTTTGGTAAACTCTTCATTCTTACGAAACTCATTCATGTAACTAAACTTCGTGGAAACGTTTCTTCCTACGAAGATAATCATTATAAACTATTTTATGGTCATTTTAACTTGCTCTAATCTGAGTAGGAATAGAGCTCTTTACGTTTACCAGTTCTCAGATAAATGTCTTAAAAAAAAAAAAAATTTTTTTTCCAAAAATAGAGAAATCACCATTTTATGAATTTATTTTTCTGAAAATCATGGAAACTGTTCTTCCTACGAAGATAATAATTATAAACTAATTTATGTTGCATTTAACTAGCTGCAATTGGAGGAGTAATTGACATCTGTACGTCAAATAGTTCCCGAAATAAAGATTAAAAAAAACAACGCATTTTACACGATTTGGACTTGGTCATATTTTAGGGAAAGTTAGATATCCAGGAATTATTCTACGTGCATACGTCTATTACCAGTAAAATTACATCTAGTTAAATGCTCCATAAAGTAGTCAATAATGATTATCTTCGTTAGAAGAACAGTTTCCATGATATTTGTCAAAATAAATTCCCAAAGCGGTGGTTTCTTTCTGGTTGACAATGTAATTATCTTTAAAAAAGGCATTCATAATGTTTTTCGCGAGGGTTGGTAGTTTTGATGATATTGAGCAGGGAATGAAAAATACGTAAAAATTTTAGGTTTTTAATAAATTATTGAATAATTTTGGGGGAAAATCGAGAGATTTTATCCGCTAAGTAATGGTAATTTCATTAAGCCATCTCACTATAAGCACTAATCACTTAATATTGCGTTAAAAACAAACGTTCTTTGTTTAATGACGAACAAAACCAATATTAACCGGTATTACCCCGGCACTGGGGTTATGGCAGTCGGCGATTATTTATTGACTATAAAATAGAGAATCTGGTAATTTTTTAATGATATGACCATTTGTAACTGAAAAAATAATATTTTTGTGTAAATGACACTTTTCTTTGTTTGCTTTCTCATCAATAAACCTTCAGCAATAACTTGTTTTCCTTTTTCAAATCTTCTGAAGTTATTTAGCATTTAAGTTTCTTTCTTTCCATACATTTTTCTAACTATCTGAAAAATGAAAAAAATATAGATATGTGTCCATAACAATAGACTATGTTACCTCGATCATGGTCACTGCCATTATCTCGATCGTATGGTTTTATTCAACGGGCAAAAAAAAAAAAAATATTGTGCATCAAATCCTTTTAAACAACTATATGTTAAAAAAGTATGTATTATCAGGTATTGGTGAAATCATTAATTTGATAGAGGAATCAGTGAAACAAGCGATTAATTGTAATCTGTAATATGGCTTTGCTTACAACAAACAACGAAAAAACATTTTACATAGTTCAACATTCAAACAACAACTGCCAAGACTGCAAGCACTTGTGCAGTAATTTAAGAGAGACACGCGGTGTCAGCACCTATCACATTAGTGTAGTGCAAACTACGTTAACAACTTCACGAGAAATCATAGTGACTTTGATTACCCCTTGACTTACATTACCACAGTCTCCCTTAATCATGCTTCTGAAAAAATCTAATAACATTCTATCGGGCTACCTAAATAGGAAAAACGAATATATATATATATATATATATATATATATATATATATATATATATATATATATATATAATTACATATGTTACTGAAAAAAGTATCAATGCTAATATTATTGACAAAAATGTTAATGGCATTTTCAATGAGTTGGTTTAAATGAAATCAAATGTTATTAGCAAAATTTATTCAAATTTTTTAGAACATATGTTTCAAAGATGGCAATAATGCTACATGCTAAAGTGCGTTTCTGGGGTAAGTGCGTAATCGTCTCGTTAAATCTAATTCCTTAACTTGTAAGAACTGCCCTTTTGTGAGCGTGAAGTCTAAACACTGGAGTATCATAAATCAGCCACGAATGTTCGCTAAAGTGAAATACAACGAGTTGTAAAAATATGTTTCATCCTGTTGATTAAGCTGGATCTTTCAAATTCTGCTGTTCAGATGTGTCGGCGTTTATCCACCACTAGGCTTCATTACTTTTTTTAAAAATTTTTGAGGTAAGTGGAACCTTTAGATACTTTTATTTACATTTCTCCTCGACAATTTTCCATTTTTTAAGTGCTAGTCCACAGTTGCCCCGGCGAAACATGATTGTAGAGGCAAGTGCAGATCTCTGTTGAGGGACTAGTATGTGTGAAGTAAACTTATCCCTACTATCATGTTTTATCCGGGCAACTCCGTACTAGCGCATTTAAATAAAACTTATTTTTTTCAATACATTTATTCAATAATGTTCCACATTCCACAGCAGGTTTTAACAGACAAGTTCAAACTTTTTTTTATTATTAAATCAGTATAATAATCTTACAGAAATGAACTACTTTGCTCTTACCCCAAAACCGCTACTGCTTGAATAATGAGTCTTCCAGATATCTCGCACGCACTTACCCCTTAAGGCAGGGGCATGTGCGTACTATGTACAACAAAATTAAGTTATCAATGTTATCAAAATGGAACTGGTTGAAACGTGGTCTTGAATGTAATATTTAAATACAGTTGTCTTAGGAACATTTAAAAAAAAAAAAAAGAGAAAAAATCTAGCTTCAAAAATTAAGATTTTACAGTTCTGTAAAGTCGAACTTTGTAAAATATAATGTGCACTTACTCCACATTACCTTTACTCCTTTTATATGCAAAGTTGTAAACTCTCCTAAATGCACTCGCCGTCGAAAGGTTTGTATGGGACAACTACAATTTTGTGATGGTATAATTATATCAAGTGGAGAAAGAAAAAAAATTAAGGCTGATATTTTTGTTTTTTTTTAGCCGCCATTTATAATTGAAATTTAATCTTAAATAATGGAGTATTTATTTAGTATATATATATATATATATATATATATATATATATATATATATATATATATATATATATATATATAGTATATATTTAATATATATAGTATATATTTAGTATTTATTTAGTATATATTTTAGCTATATTCTAATCTTGTAAGACATCGATATTATAGAGTTATTCAATAAGGTTTCGATATTAACAGTTCTGCTTATTGAATACCCGTTCCTGTACCGCTAAGCACGTTTTAGCTATTGATTCCCGGAGTTTCGTCAATTCCTAAGCTTTAAGTTCTCCAAGAGATCTTGTCTTGGTTCTTGAGGACTCATGCTCGCCAATTCGCCTATCGAAAGTTTGATTAAAATTCTTTCATTATGAGCGGTTCTTGCGTTTTTCTTCACCGGCTCTTCTCTGAAACAGTTCATCCTCCGACCCCGGCGCCGGGCGATGTCTGGGAATGTTCGGGATGCTCGTGTAAAGGCATCGACGAAAGTGTATCCGACAGGAATGTTGAAGGGAGAGACAATCTCCTTAAATGGTAATTACATTTATAAATTTATCGGGTGAGTAAGCGAAATGAAATTGAATTATCAAATTTTTTTTTTTTTTAAATTAACTCATCCTTGAAATATTAAGCTGAAATTGCTACACAGAAAACTTACGTTACATGGATAAATTTAAATAAACTTAATGTAAATTTGTAAAGTTTTAATTTTTAACTTATTTTTTATTACAGGCATATAAAATTTGAGTACTTTATGGTGTGTGGGAATTTTTAGTTTTAATTTTTTTCTATATTTTGATTTTAAATACGGGTTATTTTAAAAACACACACACGGACACGCACGCAAGCATACACACGGAAATTTTGATTTTAAATACCTAGTTATTTTCAACACAGTTATACTTTTACACAAGTTGATAATTGGAAAGAATGTTGATTTTTATATTATTATTATCATTATATTGTTGACTATACTTATTATCATTTTTGTTTTTTTAGCCTAATTTTAATTTTACTTATCAAATAATATAGGAGTAGAGATTTTTTTTTTTTGTAACGGTTAATTATAATTTAGTATTATTTATTTATAACGTGTTCAAGTATGCAAAGTTTTAAGTTTTGACTTGTTTTTTTCATTTTTGATGGTTTGTAAAATTTTAGCATGTTATGGCAGTATAACAGGTTAACTGGTAAATAGAGCAAAAAGGAAATGAAAGCTATTGAAAGGTAAAGGGAGAAATAATAAATAAGGAAATATGATTTAATTATGATAGTGATTGAGAAAGGAAAAACCATGGAAAAGAGTAATTGAGACTTAAATAATAGTTACATTCAATACATACAATTGTTATCAGAAACTACAGATTTATTGACTTCGACAATGCAGTTTTCATATAAATTATTGATTAACATTATTACATAATTCACCTAGAAAAATGGTGCATTGACTGAAAATTTTAAAAATATATACATTTATAACAATGATATACTTAATCGGAATAATAATAATTGTTTTTCAATAAAGGATGCCAAAAAATATCCTTCTTTTATGGTTTTATTAAACCTCAATACATTTCAACCAGCTACAACGTTTCGTAGATTTTCTCCATCTTCAGGATATACTCATTAAAAAAAAAAATTTCTCCTTCACCCTTAAAACTCATCCATATACTTATTTCGTCAGTTACATTTACTATTAAATATTGTAGTAGGAATATCACTATTGAATTGTAAATCAGTGATATTCCTATTATTATAATTTTAAATATTTTAACACTAAATGCAACTAACGAAATAAGTATATTTATAAGTTTTGATCGTGTAGGAGAAATTTATTTATTAAAGAAGTATATCCTGAAGATGCTGCAAAACTCCGAAACGTTGTTGCTGGTTGAAATAATTGAGGTTTAATATAACCGTAAAGGAAGGACATTTTTTAGCATCCTTAATAGGAAAATACATCTATTAATATTATCGCTATTATCTAATGTGATTGAGTGGTGTGCTGCGCTAGTAACACGATGCATTCAGGCAGCATTATTTAATAAATAATCTCTCTCTCTCTCTCTCTCTCTCTCTCTCTCTCGTTCTCTCTCACTCTCTCTCACTCTCACTCCCTCTCTGCTGTGCAGTCAAATCTTTATCACATAGTAAAGACCCAAAGAGTTGGTGTGCGTTTAGGAAGGAGATGACCCGGATGGTGGAACTGTCTTAGGATTGAGAACGAACCAGGGGATATTTGGGGTACCTGGTTGATCTTTCCTGGAATGAGTTTTGTCAAATATGACAGCAAAGTTTTTAACGCAGAAGCAATACTTACTGATTGGAGTGTTTTTCATAAATAAGTCAGAAAAATATGGAATGGATTTAAATAGGGGAGCAGATCCAGTGTTACAGATGATTTATATAATTCACATTTTCATCACACCGCTTCAGATATCTTAAATCGTCGATCAAAACCACGTAAGTCCAGATTTTGTATTTTAGTGTTTTTGTGATTTAGATTTATAATTTCTTCGCTTTTGGTATCTCCTGGGAAAAACCACTTATAGTCTATTTCGCAGCTAGGTCAAAATGCGGCGACATAGACATCAGCGGTTTTCCCAGGAGATACCAAAGTTGAAGAAATAATTATTCTAATCACAAAACCACTAAAGTGGACAAATTTGACGTAGGAGGTTTTAACTGCCGATGACATAGCTTTGATACAGAACAACGGGACTCCTCTATGACAGGGAACTAATTCACATCCGAGTTGAAGGTGTACCAAGGAGAAAAAAATCTGACGTAGACACCACATGAATTACATGTGCGCCTATTAAAGTATAAATGGGTAGTTCAAAAAGTGATCCTGAATCACTATTTGGTTACTAGATAGTAATATCTCAAAAACGACACTTGGCGTCGCGAGGTCTATTGGCGCTGGTTACTTGTGAAGGTGCCCCGAGCCGTAATTATGGATATGTTTGACTCTAGGATTTAGAATATTATTTTCTAAAACTTTCATTTGACGATTTTTTTCTAAAATTTATAGATAGCCATTTAAAAAGTCTATTATGAGAAAACTTCATGTAAAGCACCACCAAAAATCTAATATGTTAATTATATTGACATAAAAGTCGTGTGTACCAAATTTGAGAATTTTCGCATTTAATATAATTTTTTATGAATGTCCATTATGACCTTTAAGTAAAGTAATAAGTCCGATTTGATAATTTTAACCAAAATCATTAATATGCTATTTATACTAATATCTAAGTCTTATATACCAAATTTGAGAAGTTTTCCATTATACTGAAAATCTATTATGACCTTGAAGTAAAGTACCGCTTTCGGTAATCATGTAGGGATCAAAAAGATGCACAATCAAATGGTACAACAATCTCAAACACATGCGAGAAACGAGCGAACGTACAGACGTCACGACGAAACTAGTCACAATGGGTTCAATCAGGGATGATCCAAATAGATATTTCTATATTCGATATTTCCGTGGAAACCTCGAACATTTTCGCGATTAAAATACTTCCTTTACTGCGTAGAAGGAAGTTAAAACAATAACATATATATAAAAACAAAATGCATATTGTTTTTCGTTCCTTCTGAATTGATGATGCTTGAATTGGTGAAATATCGATAGGTATAATATAATATAATATAAAAATAATATAATACATAAATAAATAAATATATATATATATATATATATATATATATATATATATATATATATATATATATATATATATATATAAATCTCTCTCTCTCTCTCTCTCTCTCTATATATATATATATATATATATATATATAAATAAACCAATATATGTATTGTTATAAATTTTAAAACATATGTTATACCGATCAAATGACCACTTAAATATGAAACGGATTATTTACATCCTTCCATTGCCTACGAAGTTCTGCTCTTATGCTCCATTTATTCATTGATCCCAAATCGTTTCCTTTCGTCGTACCAAATGCGGACCAGATCATGAATAATGGATGTACCTACCGTCCATAATATGGGTAATGGATTATATTTACATAAATTTCAGGTTAGGCAAATCCTCAAGAGTTCGAACGATTTTTCTCTAAACAAATGGGGTCACCATTTATTGTTCTATACGATCTGGTCCGCCAGTCGATATTATTTCATTTTAGATAACATGTGTCTCACTTATAGACGAATGAATCAAATTATTCAATAGGGAACGGAACTTTCCATACTTTATTATCAGTTTACCATTAAAAAAAAAATTCAATTGGAATGGTTCTAAATAATCAAAAAAACTGACTCAATAACCTGTGAAATTTATCACCTCAATAGTCCATAAACGTTTTATGAATCTATTTTGTTTTAAAGCAAACCTGTGAAAACAAGTAAAATATACATTTTTTGTTTCACGAAAACATATTTTTAAGTTTTCAATTAATGACCAGAACAGAATCTTAGAGCTTGAATATAAAATATATAAGTCATGTCCTTTTATTTTGTCCAAATTATGTCTTAGATCTCAGACCCATACACCATTTGTGGTATAAAAGAAACGCATAGTTGGGATTCAGCGATAGAGATTGGGGATTAGAGATCTGCAATAGTCCAATCTTAAATTTATTCCCATCTATAATAGAAAAAACAATTACTCACCGGCATTACTGGAAAAAACCCTTAAACCGTTTACCTATAAACATCCCACTTTTCTTTCATTGTTAGTTCAGTGCGAGAAGAAACCAGTAAAAACTTTTCTGTTTGATATAATCTATTTAAACCTTTTGGTGAGTACCAACATATATTTGATTTTTTGTCTTAATTAAATTCATAATTCACAAATGTTTTATAATACTGATTTATATTACATCTAATTTAATATTTATAATAATACCAAACTATATTTTGAATTGCTTATTTTTGAATTTTTGTGTTTTTAGAACTGAAGATGAATGTATAGCATTCGAAACTAGTTTTCAATAAAACAGAATTATAGAAGTGGCAAATAATTTATCAATCCCTAATTGTATTTATTTATTTCACCTTTTCAGTTTTTGACTTATTTAAATTTTATATATATATATATATATATATATATATATATATATATATATATATATATATATATATATATATATATATATATATATATATATATATATATATATATATATATATATATATATATATATATATATATATATATATATATATATATATATATATATATATATATATACATATATATATATATATATAAACACAATATTGCAATAAATATATAGTATCTCAATATTACAACAAAATAATGTTGAAGCTTAGATTCTAAAAATTGATAAAACTAAACCATCTAATAAATGATAAATAAATTATATAAAACAATGCAAATATTAATAATGTAATAATAAAACGAGATCAATTAATAACAAAATAATTTGTAATTAGCATTAATTCTCCCTATTTAGAAATCACATTGTAGCATCCATACATCATATCGTACTCAACACTATTTACTAATAGTTTATAAACACGCATGTATTATTATTGTATTTATAGTAAAAAGCAAAATCGTGTATTGAACTAGTTGGTATGTAACATGCATTAAATCAAGAAATGGGTCTCCCTTAAGGGTTTCTTTAATAGGGAAAATTAAGAAAGTTTATTGGTGTGTTATTCGTTTGCTCTACAAGCCCTTTCTGTGTCAGGATTTCCATTATTTTCTTTCTCTGTTCATCCCTATCCAAAGTCAACGAAGTTTTCCATACTCAGCTGATCCCAGGAAAGCTTAGAAGTAACCGTGTATTTTTCCATGTCGACCCATCTTTTTCAAAATAATGCTTCGAGTAAGATTTTTTTTGTAAGCTCATCCTCACTCATCATTGCCGGGTATCTCAGTCTGCTGGCAAGTCGCACATATTTGGAGATACCGCGCTCTGGCCGCAGAGGATACAGTTCCCGGTTTGCCCTTCTTAGCCATTCCTGCACATCCATTCCTCCTCCATATGTACATCGCTGGATCTTCCTTTCTTGGATAACTGCCTGTCTGTCGGCTTTGGTCAATGTCCACGACTCAGCTCTATAAGTTAAAAGTGGGCGGATCAGGGGTTTTGTACACATATAGGTAGATACTTATGTAAAACGATAAATAATAATGAGTTTATATTCTTTATATATGACAAGGCCTTCTTTACATAAGCTCAAGGAAATAAGTACTACGTATGATGAGAATCACCATTCAATTAACATCTACAAAGTAATAAACATTATGTCCAGTATATGTATATATATACATATACACTGATAGCCCCTAGCATGGCAATATAAAAAAGTCTTTCTTGTTGAGTTTAATTTATGTATTGTATTGTATTTAAATTTATTTTTATGTATTTATTATTTATTGTATGTATTTGCCTTTTATTTATTTTGTGTATATCTGTTTTTAATTTATTTTTTATGTTTATTGTATGTCTACGTGGCTATGCAATATTATATTGTTATATATCATAACATAAGTAATTATAGATTATTTTTCATTTTATGCTTTTATTTTTTTTTTTATTGTTAGTTCTATTGATTTCTATTGTTTTATTTCTTATCATCGTAATTTCAATATAGCATAAAATATTAAAACAAATTATACATGGAGTGTACCCGTAAGGGCATGGAGAACGTAAAAGAATTCTAGTAAACGTTCCTTATATTGTTTTTATTTTCCTTTATTATATTGTACAATTATGTATACATAATTAATATTATTCAATGAATTTTGTTTTCAATAAATTTTTTTTTTGTCGTACAAAGCAAAAAAACGCCTGAATAAAATATTTGGATAGCTTATTATTCTAGGTCATGGCCTTTCTGATGTATTAGGAAACCAAAGTCTACGCGTTCTTAATTTTTTTTTTTTTTAAATTGATTTCTTTACTACCTATTAAATTAATCCTCAAAATGTATTCCATCGTACTCTATCACTTGGCCCAATCCCTGAGCCTACCATTCGATGCTCCTTCCCTATGCCATTATCGAAGGTGAAAAAAAAAAAACTTTCAAGAAACATGCACTCTATATTTTTGAATCGCACTGTCCGAGAAACCTGATTCGAAATTGGACTAATTTCGAGGCTGTTGAGTTGCAAAAATCTCATAGACCTTTAGTCAAACTGATACATTCAGCTAAATTTAGTATAGGTATCTAATCCTCAGGAAAAGGAAATGGTTAAATAATCATAATTGTTTTTATTTATAATATACTTTTGGGGCTAGAAGAAAACGCAGAATTCGTTTACAGCATATTTTAGCGTATTTTTGCCCGGCCTTATTTTTCACATCAATTTTATTTCCGCTACACAATTGATGATTCAAGGCGATGATGAAGATTCTGGAGGCTAGTGTCTGGAGAAACATAACCAAATTATGTTCCACATCAGGTTCGGAATCCAACGTCAAAGGCTGAATGTTCCCCTTGAAGTAATCGCCTTATAAGGAATCGTAATAGTGGTAACTTTCAGTTGATACTCAGAACTGGTATCTTGAGTTCCTTGGCCAGAAATGGATACGTTCTAATAATTTCTTCAAATTTTATTTTATCGTTAAATTGGGATGTATTATTGATTGCAAATTTATTACGAACTTTTTTTTTCTTTTTTTTTACTGCTGCGGATTCAGATAATAGATATTATATTATATACTATTTACGCACTAACTCATAACATATGCATCACTTAACTTGAGGGAGGAGTAGTGACTAACAAAAAAATCCATCTAGAAGAAGATGTCGGGTGGTGCTTTCACGAAAGAGTCACAAGGTAAGGTAATACATACTGCTTTAATGCGCGCCTACTTTTCGTCCTCAGTATGTAGACCTTCATCAGGGCTAAGCAAAACAAGGTGCAAGATCCACAGATTGAAGACACAAGAATTATTGGAAACAGAAGAATACATAAAGAACTATTGGGGAATATACGAATATAACGAAAACGAAAACTTAAAATATTACACGTAAAATATATGATAATATGAAATAGTATGTGATATGAAAATATATGAAAATAATGTATACATAAAATAAGGAGAATAAAAATAATGAGAAAAAAATATAAAAGCAAATAAAAATATAATAGGAAAGTAATGGTAAATATAAGTTAGCATCAAATGCACTCTTTCATTATATATTATTTTTGCTAGTACAGCTTCTAAATTTTTATGTATACCATTAAATATTTTCATACACTTTTCATTATTTCATTCTCTATATTTTTCAGATTTTTCATATATGTTCATCTTATAAACATATACTACAATAATACAAATACATACATATTTTTCAAAAAATCAAATATGTTCATATTATAAAGGTGCTTTACCATATATTTTCATATATCTTTACGTATAAGTTTTTACTTTTTTTTTATTCACCCACGTAATCCTACTTTATTTATCTTTTTATTTTCTATGATTATTATATCGTCATTCTATGCCTCCTGTATCTTGTTTTTCTTAGCCCTTATGAAGGCCTACAACTTAGGCCGAAACTTCGGCACACCTAGGACCAATGTATTATCTTAATATGTATTTTTTTCTTACCGCCTCCCCAACTTTGATTGCATCTACGGTCAAATTTGTTCTCCATAATTTTGAAATTATCAATCAATTGCCGTATTTGAAGAGATTTGCAATGAAATATCAAAAGTTGACTGGAACACTAAACAAAATTGTACATCTCAATTTATTAATAGAATTTGTTTTTTCCTTCTTCTTATCACCTACTCATTATCTATCAACCCGTGAGAAGAACTGATGGAGCATATTGATAATTGTTGGAGAAGTGACGGTTTGGTCCAAGAGACCTGACTCTCCTCACTCCTGACTCCTCACCAGAGAGTTACCATCAGTGCATTATTTGTGAGGTAGCTGAGACTCGGTCTGAGGCGGTGGAAGGTACGACCGGTTAATTCTATTATAGGAAGTTTGGGAGAGAACTCCGGGTTCCGTGTGAGACCCGCGTTTAGGAACCCCTCCTCTTCCTAACGATTCCCATAAATTTATCTCCGTCTTGGAATAGATCTAATGCCCGTCCTGAGACCGCTCGACGATTTAACTAATGCCAAATAATAAATAAGACACCATATTTAGCAAATTCCAGGATGGCATGTTCGCTAGTTGGGTGTAATTGCATTTCTGGGAGAGACAGGGTATCGAACCAATCTAGCTTACTGCTTTGCAGGATCCTATAACATTCAATCTTGAATCAGTGTCACCATTGGGCTTATGAAATTTCGTGCTTTCACGGTTTTGCTTATATCCTTCTTTTGCAAGTTCAAATTACGCTTTCTGGGCATTATACCTCATAATTAATAAAAAAGAGCGATATAAAATTATTGTTAGAATATGACTGAAAGATACAAAAAAAAAAAGTCTCAAGTCTCTCAAATACCAGTAAATAACTAACCAATCAACGTTTCGCCAATTCAGATCAGAAGGTATTCATACTCTCATGGCTAAAACTAGGATTTTTGCTTAGGAGGACAAGCTTTATTTTGATGACCTTTCTTTAACCCCCCTCCTCCCAATAAAAGTCAACAGTTTTGTAACATAATTTTAGGTAATATGGCTATTTCAAAATGAAAATCAACTCGTAACATGAAACCATTTTATTGACGGAAATAAGCCAAAATAAGAAACAAATAATTTTTATTCAACCTAAAGATAAACTTTCGCTCGAAATTTGTCAACCTCTAAATTCTATCGCCCGGGGCAAGTGCCCCCATTGTCCCTCCCCCTAGTTCCGGCCATGTATACTCTACATAGAGAACTATACACAGTATGTGTTGAGATGTCTTGAAGTGATGTTGCCGTTAATTATTAAGAGCTCTGATTTAATATTTACACTGACTGTTATATAGAGATGCATGGAAAAAAGTATTTATGTATGAGTAATAGAGTGTAGGTGGGCTTTAGATTAGAGCTTTAGGGTTAAACAAAAGAATTAAATTAAAAAATGAAATTATAATAAATCATAATGAAGCAATTTTTAAGCCTTTAAACAAAAACCTACAAACTTCTAATATCGATACAGGAAACAAAAATTAAAAAGGATTTAATTATAATTTCATTGCTAAATTTAAAGTTCAGTATGAATGCTGACCACATCAGCGTCTTGCATAACCGTAGGTCAAGAGACAAAACTTTCCTACCAAGAGCTGACGGCCTTTAATGGGTTGTAATGGTACATATTTTTTTTTAAATCCGCCAATTTATTATTTGATAGATATTGAAGGAAATTTGATAAAACATCTGTTATGAATTGAACTTCGTGATAAAGTTCTCAGTGTGATACATCTTGATCAAGCGAAATTTTTACCATGCTGATGGTAACAAGCTAGAGCCAACAAAGGTCGTTAAGATTCCATTTGCTGAGCGCACTGCCTCTAATAAAGATGGGTGTTATACAGGGTTGAGCAGCGGGCCATCAACTTCTCAACTAATTCCAGCCCCAGGCTGATCAACAGGCAACGCAATTTTATACGTTTCTTTTTCCTTCTATACTTTAGGAAAAAAAAAAAAAAATCAAGTGTGTGTGAAACCAATGTTACTTTGTTGAATCTCAAAAAAATCACTTAGCACTTATGGACGAACATTGCTCAAAATTATCTAATTTATTAAGTGTCAATCATTTGTAACCCAGAAAAAACAAATAATTTATATCCGAAAAAACATAAAAACAAATATTTATTCGATATTAATTTACTAAATTAAATAGCTATTTTTTTTTTTTTTAGAACGTTATATTTTATAAAAAGCGAAATGCTTTAAGTAGAGGCAATACCACCCAAATACATTAGGATGCTAAAACACACTAGCATACTTATCAATCAATTACATACACAATAACCTCCCGTTTCCTTCAGTAGGTGTGTAGATGTCCTGGAGTAAGATACTGTCTCTTCATCAATCTCTCTCTCTCTCTCTCTCTCTCTCTCTCTATATATATATATATATATATATATATATATATATATATATATATATATATATATATATTCCTGTTTTGATGATAAATCGGTGAAATATCGACCGGTTAGTTCTTTTCCGTTATTTTTTAGACTCTAGGCTTCGTGTCAGGAATCTTCTATTTACATCCTAAAATATTTCTTATTGTTTTAAAAATTATTCTTATGAAATATGAAGCAATTATATCTATATCTTGATATATTATTTTCTGTTGGCACTGCAAACCATGAAGATCTTTGGCCGCGCGATGCGGTATTCTTACAAATATTTATTGCTTGCGGGAGCACAGATAGCCTGGAGGGGATTCCCAACCTCACGTTGCTAAGAATCAAGGCTTCCATGGAGCAGCGGCAGACTACCCTTAGCTCCATAGCCGGTACCTTTGGGGCAGTGTCCTTCCCATCGACTCATTCAGGCTCAAGGGCAGTGACAAATCGGTATAGATCCAGGGATTATGGCTGTTCGGGGTCAGCAGGTTCACGAGGACCTATTTATTTCCCCAAAGCTGACCGACCGTCGTCCAAACCTACGGGCTAATTTATATCCTGGAAAACCACAACGCGATTCACAATTTAGGTACACGGGGTAGGGTCATCACTCCTACACCCGGTCTGTGTGAGTAGCCTCCAGTAAGCTGACGGGCCTCACATAACCCGGGGAGGGGTGATTAAATGCTTGAGGAATACCGGGACCGTGGTTCGTAATCACAACCTTTAGGTTTGTAAGCAGGTGGACTTTTGCGAGCGCGTTAACTCGCTCGCCCACCCCGACCCTCTTGCCTATTCCTTTTTTTAAGAAGAGTGAATTTTCTAAAATTTGAGTCCTAATAGACCTCTATCCGTTTAATAGTGCCCGAGATATAGATTTAAATAAAAACAGCATTTTTTTTTTTTTCGAGAAATGATAAATCACCATGTTGTGACTTTATTTTAGCAATTATCATGAAAAAATCTATTCCTACTAAGAAAATCATTATAAACTACTTTTATTTATATCTAATATAAATATTTAATTTTCTAAAATATTCTAAATCAAACCATATATATTTTGGCCAATAATATTTTTTGTTTTTTACATCTATGTAATTCTCAAGAGATTTTGTCATAGAAAAATGTTTTTTTGTATTATGTTCTATGCTTTCATACCAGATACAGGAATACTGTCAGTTCTCGATTTACGGCCATTCGGACTTACGAGGAAATTAAAATAATTAATCAATCAATCAATTCGACGCTACAACACGGTGACGAGTCCTGGCCTCCTCAACCAGCCTCCTCCAATCGTCTCTGTCTCTGGCAGCCACCATCCAGTCCCTGATGCCGAGCATAGTTCGAGCGTCACTTGTCACTCCATCAGACCATCGAAGCTTCGGCCTTCCTCTCCGTCTTCGCCGGAAGAGCTGCTCTGTCAGCAGCTTCCTTGGAATCTCCTCGCCTCCCATTCGGGCCACATGTCCAGCCCAACATGTGCTTAGAACTTGGGCAACATCGGGCTCTCGGTAGATATCTAGTAGTACCTGGTTGCTTCTTCTCCTCCAATCATTTCCTATTCTCTTTCCTCCTAGTATCCTACGGAGGACTTTTCTTTCAAAGATGTGTAGTTCCTTTTCACTGTTCTTCGAAAGGGTCCAGGTCTCAGGCCCATACAGGAGTATGATGGTCTTATATAGCTGTGTCTTCGTCTGTCTGGAGATATGGTTACTCACTTAGAATAATAATATTAAAAATTAAAATAAACAAATAAAAACCTTTTTTATTGTTTTTGTCACCATTAGCGCGCAAATGCTGTAAAACAAGATAATGCAATCGATTTCCACAGCTAATGTCCAGTCAGTTACCTATTGTATGCGTTTTGAGGGCGTTTGCCAAGAAGATATTAGCAATAAAGAAGATAAAAATATCCTAAAATAAATATTATATCCAAATATAATATATTATGCAAATAATTATTATAATCTGTGAAAAATTTATTTCCATTTTCTTCCATTACACCCTAACTATCCTTCTTCTACGTCATTCTAAACTTCAACGTTTCAGGGTATTGATCCATCTTCAAGAACATATCAAAAATTGACTCCTATCTTATCCATAATTAATCCATAACAATTGTTATTTTGTCTTCCTTATCATCATTTTATGATATCATTATTTTGATCATTATTTTGTGATCACTAATTTAAATGATAATTAGTAAGAGCCATCTCATACTTTTTGTATTGGAGCATTGAACTCATGAGTTCACTTATAAATTGTTAGATAGAATTCAATGTAACAATGCAAAAATAATGAGACGGCTCTTATGAATTATCATTTAAAATAGTGATTACAAAATAATGATTATTATATACGGAAGACAAAATAACAATTGTTATGAATTAATTATGGACAAGATTGGAGTCAATTTTTGTTATGCTCTTGAAGATGGGGCAATTTTCCGAAACGTTGGAGTTTAGAATGACGTAGAAGAAGGATAGTTGTGGTGTATTGGAAGAAAATGGAAATAAATTGTTCATAGATTATAATAATTATTTATTAAAATGTTCTTCCAGTTAGTATTTGTTTCTATATTATGTAACTATTTCTCTATACATTTTGCAAACAAATAACATATTTTTACAGAAATACTTTGGTTTTATATTTTTTTTTTATCCAACTTATGACCGGGGTGGATGAACGTTACTCGGTCGTAACTCGAGAACTGAGTGCACTTTATTTATTAAGTAACGATTCCCGAGGTTACTTCAAGACAGTATACTAATCAATGACATCGGACAAGTACAAATATTTAATGCGGACAATATTAATAATTATTAAAACATTTCGAACTTATAATAAATGAAAGTTTATTTATATTATTTCTTTATTTATTATTATGCGTTAGTTGCCATCCCAAGGTTGTTAATAGTTCCTTTCAGTCTTTGTATTTCATTATAATTTTTTTTCATTTCTGAATTTATACGTTTGTGATTGTATATTTTGTAAGTTTTATTCAGTATATAGTAAGTATATTTATAATTGTATACTTATGCTATGTTAAGTACATTTGCTAAAGGGCGAAAATGACTAAAGCGGTTGAAGATACCCTCTCCCCCGTACAATTTATAAATGAACAATAATGGATAAATTATTCTTTTCCACGGCCTTTTCTATCTCGATCACACGTCCGGATTAAGTCGAGTAGAGGCCCCTAGGCAACTCAAATCTCGGTGTCTCTCTTCCATTTTCAATTCAATTCACTTTAGCGCATAAACAAAAATAGAGGCATAAAGAAGTGAAGTATATAGTTAATATCTGATTTTTTGATAAATTCTATCAACCTCATTCACCCTGTACACTTCCATCATGTATTATAATAATATATCAAATTTACTAGATAGGTATGAAACATTTAATTAAATTTTGTACCAACACCCAATTTAAATATATCGGTACTATTGTATGCCATTTAAAAATGCAAAAATATTCATGATAATGACTGTAATGTAATGCAAGCAATTGATGCAATATTCGCAAATAAGGAAAATAAACTGAAGTTATAACAATGATTTCTTTCTCTACTAAGTTAATTTCAAACCGCATAAAAATGTCTGCGCAATCCATCTATAGAAGTGTCGCACCTCTTTTCTAAATTTGAAACACTACAAAAATGTCGAAGAACTTAACACAATTGACGGTCGCAATGACCGAACAAAATACACGGATAAAAGTATAATACAGATATATACATTGTCTACGATACAACGTACCGACCAAGGCGGGGTATCCCCCAGTATTCTATTTAATGCGAAACTAACAAAAATTTAGTTTTATTTTAGAGGGAAAGTAAGTATGCACCATATTAGGTTATTATGTTAAATTATTTGGCAAACCTAAAATATTTGAATTTCGAAGTAAAACTACTTCAAATAATTTTTCTCATCCGGCACTGCTCAATCACTGTCATAATTAAATCATATTCTATTATTGTTTTCTTTATTTATTTTTTTTTGACCTTTGGCTCTATATTACATTCTTTTCATTTTTTGCCTCTTTTCCAGCTAAAACTTCATGAGTCGAAACATACTAAAACTTTACATGCAATCAAAATCTTTACAAAAATTAACAAATCTGAAAATTCGCACACATCATAAATGGTTAAAATAAAATTAGAATCGAACAATGAAATAAAATAGTAAAACAGATAATTCCTAAAAAACAAAACTTTATTTTTTTATCCCATTTCATCAGTTGTTACCCGACACAATTAAAAATAATAGAATACCTTCCGATCCGTATGTTCATAATCTTGATCTGTTATTAATGATAACCACATGTCGCAGTCGGTCTTCGACTCTTGGTTCGTTTTGCGCCGAGACTTGTACCATAGATACGAAGAAGGGACAGGCGGTTATTAGAAGAGAAGATATGTAAATAGCCGTGGCACTGTTAGGAAGAAACAAAAAGTTAAAAATGAGATGAGCGGTTAGGGGGGGAGGGGGTGAGAGGGGGAGGACAAAGGCCGGGCACTGGCGCCTCCTCGGCCACACATGACAGCGGCCACTATAAATAAAGTCGAGAAGGCCGAATATTAAAGCTCCCATCCCTTCCTCTCGGTATCCGACAACATTAGACACAAACAGACCGGCTAAAAAAAGCTATTCGGGCTTGTTTGATCGGACGAACATCGGGGGTTGGGTACGGGTGGTCGGAGACCGTCGCAGGAACTGTGTTGACAAATGAGTGGATGGTCTCGGCCGCGGGAAAACGTATACATTGTCTTCAGCCATGCCTCATCCATTCCATAGCTATCGGAGGAATTTTCAGATATTTTCTCCGAAACTATATGAGCTAAAAGAACCTAGTTTATTGTAATACCTGTGGTTAATCATTCCCAATCAGTGCAAAATTTTAAGGATTAATAAATAAATTTATTATTCCTAATTAATTTAGGAATAATAGCCAATTTCGACAAAATCCTGACAAAGGTAGCCCTCCACTATGTCAGAGCGGCAAGCATTATTTATAATAACTCTGAAACTTTCCTATAACCTTGATAACATCAACAGCATGACATCGACCTTTATGACACCGTAGTCAGAGGAATAAAATAAATGCCAAGAAATCACCTATAGCCTTCATCGTAAACCTACATCTTATCCTCCAATATCGTTCAAGATTGTTCGGCGTATTACTATTGAACAGATTCGTAAAATTAAAGCAAAGCCACATTAGAAGGGCAGGAAAGACCAAATATTTCTGCCGAAGGAATTCAAATGACGACGTATCCAAAGGAAACCCAATGAGCTGCCAAAGGGCGGTCACACAACGAGAAGGGCGCGGACAATCGAAGGGGGCATCGATTGTCTCTCGAGTCCCTCTAGTGTGGCTTTGCCTTAAGACTCTAAATAGTCTAGACCGGCGGAATGGAATCTTCTTACAGGACTGAAACAACAACAAAATTCCTTGTCGATTCCGATTACTCCAATATTCACACTACAAACGCTCTTAGCTTCATTACTAATAGATCGTCTTCGAAAATATAATGAAGCCTATTTGTAAATACGGAATTGAGTTTTTTGGGCTCCACAAAATCTTCTTGAAAGTAATTCTTACATTGTCCAATCCTTACAAAATCCTCAATACTACTTATTATGTAAAAAAATAAATCATTCATTAAGACCTTAATATCCGATATTGCTGGAAATAGGCACCTAGGCTTCCATTAGAAAATCCGTACCCATACAAAACCTCGGTTTTCTTACCTTGCTTCGCAATTTATTCCCAATATGCTTTGATGAGTCTGAAAAGGAGAATGTCCTGGGATATTTTAAAATATAACTGTTTTCAAAGGAGCATTTTTTTCTACACCAATCTCTGACTAAGGAGAGTAATATTTCAACTATGCATATTTGCTTGTATGTTATTTACATCTGCAAATACTTTTTATTTTTTAGATTCATGGATTAAAATTCAGTTAATTAATTAATTATGATAATCATATTTTATATAATTAATTATAGTAAACATATTAAAATGATTATCAGCTATTATTTTAATTTAAAAAAATAAATTTGAAAATGGTAATGACATGAAATAATTTAATGAATATTTTTTAAATATTTTGAAAACAAAATTAAGTTTTTCTTATGCAATAAAGGATTTGAAATTACTATTATTTCTGTCAAAAATTTTTTTACATTAATAATTAACATTTTATATCCATTTTTATTATTTTTCTGATAAAAGGACTGATAATTGAATTATCGCTTTATTATTTACAATTTAAAGTCTCTAAACAATAATTTCCTTTTTTGATTATGTTAGAATCGATTGGAGAAAATGTTAAGTTTTTATGAGGAAAACACTAAGAGTTAAATTTTGTTGTAAACTGGTTAATTTGTCGGGAAATCAATTGAATTTATCTGGTGAAATTTCAAATTCGTTTGGAAATATGTTTAATTTGAATGGTGAAAAGTTTTAATTGCCTAGCAAGTAGTTTAAATTGGCTGGATAATGAAGCTTTCTCTTCGTTTTTAAGTACAGTAGAATACAGCTATTTGGATCAACCATATCCTAAACCTGAAAGATCCATTGCGTTTTTTTTTTTTTTTTTACATTTTCTTATTATTCTTTCCGATTTTCTTTAGGCACTGTTTTACTCACAATAAACTGTTACAGAATAATGTTTAGTTACAATATGTTTACATATATTCTTAATTTTAATTACGTAATTTAATGTGCATTTATAAGATATTTCAATATATGAAGTTTTTTTGTTTTGTTTTTTTATTTAAATACATATGTAAGTAATCGTATCTTGTATCCTATTTTATTTTTTAAAAACATATACATAATTGGTATTTAATAAAAATTTTGAGATATTCTTAAAAGTGAGGAGTGTGTAAAATACGTGAATTACAGTTTTTGTGAAAGTAGAGATTTTGAAATATTTCGTGTAACTGCTCCTTCCATACTGTTTTGTTTTTCATACGTATTAAAACTAAGAATTGAGTTATCATTATTGTCACTTGTAGTTTTAACTCTAAGGTTTTTGTTAGTTTTGGTTTATTCTTTTCAATAAATAATTTCTTGTAATAGACCAAGAAAAAAAAAAAAAAACGTTAACCCCCCTCAAAATTTGAGGTTTTACGTTTTACGTTACACGTAGAATCCAAATATCGAATAAAAAAAAAAAAGTCCACCGGTTGAAAGGCGGAAAAAAAATCTATTTTTTCAAGATATTGGAAAAATAATTTTTTCCATAATCAATAATATTGAGGAAAGATGTGAAGTGCTTTAGAATCAGTGCAGCAAGGTTTACAAAAAAAATCTATATAAAAGTTTTTGGCTTATTATTTTCAGTAATGAATCTTTGTAATCGATCAAGATTTGACGCCACCTCAAAATTTGAGGTTTTACGTTTCAAGACACGTAGAATCCAAATAACGAATAAAAAAAAATTCATCCGTCTACTATCCTATTTTTTTAATCGAAAAGTAATAAAATTCCCTACAAAAAAAAAAAAAATAAATAAAAAAAATATATCGCAATTGGACTAGTATTAGCTGAGATATAGCGTATTGAACTTTGTAGACTAACTTCCTGACAGTTCAGCGTGATCCTTTGCCTCATGAGTTATCAATATTGGATCCATCCTCCACTTCCATCTGCTTCTTGGTTTTTTTCTTTTTCTTATCGCACTGAAGTGCTCCTTCAACATTTTCCCTGTACCATTTTAATCTCCTTTCCGATTAAATGTCCTTTTTGGAATCATAAGCCATTGCGTATTAATATGCAGCGTATTTTATTATATCGATTCAAAAACTGGTGATTTTGCCGTATAAATATATATATATATATATATATATATATATATATATATATATATATATATATATATAGTAAAAAGTGATGGTGTGTGGGGTAAAAGAAAGCAAGTTGTAATCTGTATCGACAAACAATTTCTTTACACATTACTTAAATAAACGCCATTAAAATAAAGATTTTTTTATGTACTGATCATACCTCTTATCCAGAATTTCGTATTATCCGCAATAGTAATGGCCACATTATTCCGGATAAGCGGGGTTCTACTGTATAAAGTTCCAATAAACATTTCGCATGTAAATAGGAAGTTACTCGGCAAAATTTTCGTGAGTATTAATTTTTTTATGTATTAGCCTAACATGTATCACTAAATGTTAATAAAAAAAAAAAAAATCTTGTAAATAAATGAAGAAAATCGAAACAAAGACATTTTTCGATAGGCGGAAATTTTTAGCAAAGTGGATTAACAAAGCTAGTCTTATTAGCCAAGTTAAGAGGTACGAATCGGGTCTTGATGCCAACTTTTATTACATCCTCAAGTAATTAGGGTTAATCTCGTTAAAAGGGAGAGGGGGGTTAATGTGGGGTTTTCTTCCTTAAACGATAATAGTTCAAGTCCTATGGCCCTATAACGCAGTTTTATTGTCATCTGAAGGAAAATAAATAACGGCTAACATACCAGAAATAAAAAAAAAAGACCCATTTCTATTATTATTATTATTATATAATTCCATATAATATTATGAATAAAATTAGATTAATCAGCAAAATTTGAATGTCAGAACATAATAAATTAATATTGTACTTTAGTAAACATGTAATAATTAGGAATGCATTATCCTCTTAACCAGGCAGAAGTTTGAACTCTTTATACAACTCCTATTCAATTGCCATATCTATAGCAGTTTCCAATCTTAATTTTTAAATAAACATCCCAGATTTAAACCAAGAATGAAATTTAAATAAAATCGGTTCACGTAACCACTAAATTCGCATATGAAATCATTCGAACTTACAATTTGAATTAAGGGTTTTTATAATTTAGTCATATTGAGCTTGCGTTCTTATAAATGAGGGAGGTAAAATAATTGTTTAATTTTTATTACCTTATTTTTAAAAATATATTACATACTCGTATATGAATATTGGACATATTTTTATTTTTTATTTTTATTATTGTTGTGGTTTAAATAGTTCTAGTTCTATGTTCTAGTTTCGAAGTTATCTCTGTTCAAGTTTCGAAATTAACTAAATTTTTTCGAAGTTACCTTTGTTTTACAGAACATATTTAGATCATGTTTTTTTATATGCCTCAAGTTGTTATATCCTTCAGTTTCCTTTAACATTATATTTTAAGTTGTTATTTCAAATTATTGATATGTAATAAATTATTTGCAAGATTCATCTGCAGGGGAAGTAATACTAATCCTTTTTAAAAAATAAAAATACATATATATATATATATATCTTGTAGACTGGGAGTGGATAGAGGACTTGAATTGAAGGAGATTGTAGACATAGGAAGGGCACTGGTTTGTAATCACTTGATAAAGGAAATGTGCCTAGGAAATACTCTATACGAAAGGGGGGGGGGGGGAGGTAAGCCCTCCTAACTGAGCCAAGTGGTGTGAAACGGGGGAACGCCTCGGAGTACCTTCAACAAACCTTACAAAACTATTCATAATTCTCTTTAGTCTATCACCGAGACTTTTCGTGAGGCCACCCTACACCACACAGCCATAGTTAAATTTGGGGAATATGAGGGAGGATACTATGAGTCTACAAATGGATTTGGGTAGGAGATAGCTGAAGCGATGAAACAGTTTAAGGGTAAAAATAGAACGTCGGGAGATGTGGGCGATATGGTGGTTCCAGGAGAGGGATTGGCCAATGATTATGCCTAAGTTTTTAACAGAGGAGCAGAAAGTGATTGGTTGGTCGTTTAGGTATAGGATAGGGAAGTTGGTATTTGATCTGAGAAGGGTTTTGGAACCAATGATAATGGCCTGAGTCTTAGCATCGTTTAAACTTAATCTATTTAAGTTTGCTCATGCTCTGATTCGATCTATGTCTTCGTGAATCTTGGTAAACAACGCTAATAGCTCAGAAGGAAAAAAGGGTATATAGATTTGGGAGTCGTCGGCATAAAGGTGATGGGAAAAATGAAGAATTAATTTGTGAAGGTCGTTTATATAGGAGCTGAAAAGAAGAGGAGATATGATGGAGCCCTGGGAAATTCTTGAGGATAGAGTAAGATAGGAAGATAAAGGTTGATTTGGAATGGTAAATTGGGCATATTGAAAGAGGGAAGATTGAAACCAACAGATAGATTAGAGGACAATGATTTTAGTTTGGAAAAAATGATGGAATCAAAGGCTTTTTAGAAGTCAAGGAGTACAAGAACAGTTAATTTTTTATCATCTGTAGCGACCTGAACATCGCTGGTAATTTTAATTAAGACTGATTGTGTGAAATTGAGTCGGGAGCCAAATTGGAGAGAGTCGAGTTGATTGGAATCTTCTAGGAAATTGGAAACTAGTGATTGCACTAGTCTTTCTAGGGGTTTTGAAAGGTTGGATAGGATTGAAATTGGTCGGAAATCATCGGAAGAAGAAGGGTTAGGTGTTTTATCTATTGGATGAACACTGGCTTTTTTCTTAGTGGAGCGAGAAGTTGTAGATAAAAAAGAGAACTGGAAGGATATCAGGGAGAGACAGTTTTATTAATTTGACGGGGACGCCATCTAGACCAGTGGAATTCGTTTGTGATTTCGTTAAGGCTGATAAAAGGTCAGTGGGGGAAATATAGGAAAAATAAAAGTCTAAAAGATGTCCCAGAGAGAAAGCAAGAAGGGGTGGATAGGTAGGTGGTAGAAGAAGAAGAAATAAAGTGTAAGTTTAAGTCGTTAGGAGAACCTGGAAAGAATAGTGAGGGGAGGGATCTAGAAGGTCCACAAAGGGAAAGTTTGCGTAGGGAAAGGAGTAGCCATTTTGATTTGGAGTCAGGAGCTAAGGAAAGGGCTTCATGAAAGTAGGTAGATTTGGTACGAGGGATCCTTATTTGTGTCATATTGCGGAGCACCCTAAACGCTTGATGATCGTCTGCCAGCCTTGTATGTCTAAAGCGTCTACCGGCAGCATCACGTCCTTTCTACAGATCTTTAATTTCATGGCACATCCAAAATGTAGGAGTATATATTTGTATGTAAATATATATATATATATATATATATATATATATATATATATATATATATATATATATATTTATAAATATTCATTAATATATAATTATTGATATCCTATTATTAGTGTTGTACACCTCAACAAACAAACTATTTATTTTTTCAGAAAGAGCCTTATACAAATAATATAAAATTCAAATGATTTTTCATTTTCTGTTTCAGTTATTAATTAAATTATTTTAGAAAACTCTGAAAAACATTATAAGAGAGAGTCAGAGTCAAAAACAGAGTCAATTAAAAAAATTATTAAAATAAATGTTTTTAAAGAATCTATTTTTACTCCCCTCCCCCAACCTTTTAATTTTTTTTTTAATATAGTGTAAGTAGACCAGGGAGAGCCAGCTATGAAATTAAGTTTACTGAACACTTTTTCTTTGCAATTGTAGACTTCTAACAAGGCAACGTAATGTTTGAACTTTGTAACATTTCATACTGTAAATATGTTTTTTAAAATTATTATTAATAATTTTTTCTTTTCAAATAATTTATTAATGTTTTATACTCATCTTAAAGTTTTTTCCCTGTAATTAATTAATTCCTTCAAATGAGATTTTAATAATTTTAAATTATATTTAATTTGGGTTACAATTCTAGTTGGCATGGTGCATGCAAATATTTTAACTTTTTTTTTTAATTTTAATTGTGTTCCGTTTGTGTGTTCCATTTATTCAATTAAATTGTTGTTATATTTCTTTTACTTCAAGGTTATTGCTTTTTATAGAACTATAATTTGATTTTTAATAAATTTCAATAGGTTATTAGTCAAGTTCTTCTTCTAGATAATTTAAACAGCAATCAATGCATAATAACTATAATAAACGACTTTTAGAGTTTTATTTATATCTTTACATTTGTTTAATGCCTTAAAATTTCCAATAAAAAATATTCAAATTTCTTTAGCCTTTTTTATGATTTGTTGTATTATAGCGATATTGTATGTAGTGCTTTCATAAAATATATCTATATTTTATTCATAAAATATATATACATATTTTTTTTTCTTTCCAAAATTTGTGCCTCATCAAAATCAAAATTATGCTTTAAATACATAGCATATTGAGCAGGAGAAGTATTGTCTATTTTTTGCCTTTATTTATAAATTATAAGTAGAATTTTCTTTTTATTCATTACCAAAATTTAACTGAATTTTGTTAAATTAGTAATAGTTTTTATGAATAACCTGATATAAGTAAATTTCAGGATGAAAATTCACAGGATCGTTATAAATAGTCGTAATAAATCTATTTTTTTTTTTATTAAAGTAATTTTTTTTTTATAAGAATTTGTCTACTTCTGTAAATATTAGAAGAAGCCCCAATATATAAAATAATAAAAAGAAAATAAACTACCTATAATAACATATTACAAGGAAGCACTCCAAGCCCTTCTAAATATTTACTTCCAGCTCCAGTTGGGCTCCAGGTATTGTATTCTTCTCCAGCTCAATCCTGGATCAGCGCAAACATCATCGGCAATGTCTTCCCTTGCTGAAAGCCCTAAAATTACCTTTTACAGAATAGAAGCTCCCTTCCGACCTCTTCGGTAAATAGTTCCAAGGCTCTTGTAACCGTCTTTTAAAAGTTTCTTCCGTCTTTGTTCCTTCCTGGCCTTCGAAAATATATTTTTCAAAAAGGAGTCTTATTATCGTACGCGATAATAACACATAAAGATGTGTATGAAATAAAACGTTTTGATTTTATGACTTTATTAAAGTAATTTAAAAAACAAAAATACTGTTAATGTGAATATATAATTCATCGATAACTCTTCGTGTTGAATTGAAAATTTATATGAATTAAAAAGATTAAGGGAAATGTCAACCCTTCTCGTGTTTTTTTATCCCGCCCCCTTAAGCATTCAATATCTCTTTTTTTCTCTTCAACTCTTGCAAAAATATCACAAAGGCTATTCAAGAAAGATTGAATATTTTAGGGCTACCTGATGCCTAAAATTTGGTGCTTTAGTAACGCTTTACTATCAGTCCTTGCTATGAAGGACTACACTACCTTGACTACTGCTGATGGACTAGCGTTCTAACACAGCCGGGCATCCCACATATAATGGCATGCAACTATTACAGTGTTATAATAGAATACTAAAAACTAAGAAAGTAATATATATATTATGTTTTTAAATTAAGAATTCAGTTAATTCTCTCCTAAGTTTTTTCTCTTTATTTTATTTTATTCTAATTCAATAAAGTACGCTTTATGGTGGTTTTCCGTGATAAGTAGGTTGAAAAGTGACGATATGTCCGGTAAATGGAATAGTAATCTCGATCCAATAAACAATTTCTTTCTTTATTACTCTAATAAATTCCATTAATATTAATATATTTTTATTTACTACCAACTCTTATCCGGAAATTAACTTTATCCGGAATAGACCTGGCCGCATAATTTCGGATAAATGGAGTCAGGGACCGGAACTAGGATTTTTATCAGGAGTGCAAGCTTAATTATGCCGTATTTTTTTTTTCACCCCTCCTCTTATAAAAGTTGACATTTTTATATCAGTATTTCAGTTTATTTTCAGAATTACTATCATCATCATCTCATAGCATTAACTCATTTCATCCAGAAAATTCAGGTTGAAACAATCAAAAAACAGAAACAAATATTTTTTACTAAACCTAAAAATAAAATTTCGCTTGAAATTTCCCTCCCTCTCTATATTAAACTGCCTGCACCCAGTTCCGACCTGATAAAGCCTATCTATATTATGGCTTTCATCAACTAGGAGACAGGGACTAATGGGACAACAAACGCAGAAGAGAGATATTTTAAAATCCTATTTGGCAGAATTCATTTGAAAAAGCGAGATATTTATTTTTCATGTCCTCTTGGTAACATTAAAGGGCTTTTCTATCGTAATGAACATTTTTAATTAGAAATAATTTTGTAATACGATAAGTTTATTAGAATTGATATTAAATTCAACTTAACAAGTTCAAGCTTTTAGCAGTCTTAACGAATTTATTTGGGATCTATTAAAATATTAACTGGCTTATGTTTTATAAATATCATATCCAACTCAGTAAGATGCTGAAATAACAAAAACCCATTTAATAGTTTCATCGAAAACTCAAACACATGTTTAGTTTATCCAATTAAATACTTGTACCATTAGGGATGTGAACGGGTAGAAAGTTTTCTGACTCGATTTCGTTTCTTTTAAGTGTTAATTTTATTAACGAGTAACATGTCAAACACACTGCAAGTTCCAAATTAAGGTAGTTTCTCGAAGCAATCGCCTGGTTTCTACTCCAGCCTTTCGGGGGGAGCGTTGACACCAGGTTGAGTGAAGTTGTAATGACGAGGGAAGGGGCAAATAAAATGGCGGAGGTGTTAAAGCAGGGTGTGAAGGCCACACCCTTCCCGACACCTCGTCCAATCGGCTACTCTCACCCCCACCACCGTCCTTCTCATTTCATCGGCCTTTTGCATTGGACTTTATAAATAAACTGGTACTAAAAATCATCTGGCGGGTATAGAAGTGTTAGTTATTTTACAAGTGCTATGGTATTATAGCTTAAAGTTTTACCGTTCTTACGTTTTTGTATACAACTTTTTCTGTTGCTACAGAGCACAGTATACTCTCACTAATCCAAACTAATTGAAACCAAGGGGATTCGGATTAGCGAACAATTCGGATTACCGAACAGGGGAAAAAGGCCAATTATAAGGCCAATAACAAGTCAAATTAAAAACCAAAATAATATATTAAAAATATGTTGACTGAAGTTAATCATTATTCAGGAATTTATTTTTTAATTATTTTCTTGATAAATAGACTGAAATTTTCGTTTGTTTGGAAGTTGGAAGCTTCTAACTAAGTGTGATTCGTGATGATTAGTAAACTTCGTCAATCAACGGCAAATCATTAAATCTTACAGTTTGTGTAACACTTGGACTTTGTTGGAAGCAACAAATTTTATTTTTCTCTTTATATCAGAGATATTTTGCTTACCAAAATTAAATTCCATTGGTAATTTCGTTCCGGGTTGACCTCTCTCAAAACCATTTATTATCATTAATTTCTCCTTCATGCTTAATTTGAAAAGTTTTCTTTTTTAAGCTCACATTTGACATTTGAAATTAAGAAAACTTAACAAAAATTAAACACAGAATGTTAATATTTATAAAAAAAAATTTATAATCGATTGAAGGGCAAGGGGAAAAGTTACTTCAAACGTAGGGTACTTAGAAGTACCCAGGCAGTGCATAGCTAATAAAACGATTTTTGGAAAACTCTTAAAACTGCTGACTCATACTTAATTACATTCTTGAATAGCGTAAACTATTCATGTACTAACAACACAATTTCGCACTGAAGATTAATTTAATGAAAAGGTTAATTAATATCCACCGATTAAGAAATTGAGAAAATGAATTAGCTTCCAAATGCTTATAGCTTAATTTTGTTTTTAAATAAACGGAGCTGGTACAGATACGAGTATAATACAGACGGTTTTATTGATTGGATGTACCGTATATACTTCAAATCAAATATTCATTTTTTTTTGTTATGAAGTTCGGATTATCCAGAGTTCACTGTATCAATTGAAAGCATGGATGGGATCATTGTCAATAATGCAATTCTCTTTAAGATGTTCTCTGTATTTTTATTAAAGTATGTGGGGACAGAGTCATGCTCAGACATTATTCTATTTAATTAGTTAACGTTTCTATGCTTGACAGCCATGATGAAAAAATATTTATTACAGCATATTTATAACATCTGGTATGATATGACATATGTAATAACATACGTAGGTATGATATTTAATTATTACAGAAGTTCAAAATAGAAAACAAAACATTTAGTCTACTTTTTTAATCGTCCAAAGATCATTTTATTAGTGTGCACTGACCTGAAGCAGATATTAGCCTGTCAGTACCTTAGAAATATCTTCCTCAACACGATAACTTTAACTATTATTTGGTATGTATAACTGATATGAATTCTTAATTAAATTGATTAACTCACTTATTCACTTATATCGTGTTCACTTAAATGTATTTATTTTATTTTTTACATTAAAAAATCCATTGCAGTAAAGAAATTTCCTCTTATTTTTATGATATGTTATTATTGGAAGTGGTAGGATTGTATGTTCTTTAAGTCCATTTGAATTAAATAGAAAAAAACAAAAATTATTATAAAAAAAACAACATTCTTACGTTCCTGGTCTGTAGCAGCGTTATACGACAAACGTGATTACTTTCCTCTAAATATCATATTCAAAATAAGTTGATCCATGTTTTATAAATTTTCTTCAATTTTCTAGGAAGTCATCTATCAGGAATTGAGTTTCATCGATAATTATCGATTACATTCGTCGATTCTGAAGAGAGTCTCAGAAATTAGATTTAATCTAATTCTTATAAATTAATTGTTATAAAAAAAATACATTACAAACTCTTGACTGTCGATGTCAAGGGGTCCCCATACCCTAGTGCCCTAATCAAACTCCCTCCCCTTTTTCTCCCTCCCCCCATTGCTCATTGTACTTACTTACTTCCGTGGCGCTACAACCCGTGGTAGGTCTTGGCCTCATCAATAATCTTCTGCCATTCAGCTCTATCTTGTGCAACCGTTCGGGTCCCATCAAGAAGGCTCCTCGCATCAGCTGCCACCATACGAAATCGATTTGACCACAAGGTCAAATTATGTTATTCATTAATATTATCGATGCTTTGTCCTGACATTTCATCTTATTCCGTAGATTTAGTGTAAAGATTGTATATTCTGATATTTTATTTTATCCCTTACTTATGATCAGGGCCGGAACTAGGATTATTTCCAGATGAGCCTTAATTCCGTTTACTAGTAAACCATTACTAGTACCAGTACCCTCCGAATCCCTCTAAACAAGGGGGGTCCCACAATATCATTTCGCCCAGAGCCCCGAAAGTTCAAGATCCGATACTGATCCTAACCTGGCGTTAGTCCTCCCTTCATCACTTCACTTGCTAGTACTAAACATTTCATACCTCTATTTCTAGTTTTCAGCACTTACACCATTTTGTTCAAAAGGCGTCCGCTTTAAGCAAGGAGTCCACTTTTGGGGCATTTCCCTCTAATATCATCATCTCGTAACATGAACTCATTTATTGACTGAATTAAGGTTAAAAAAAAATAAAAAACAGAAACAAATATTTTTTAGCTTAAACTAAAATTATATATAGCTCGAAATTTGCCGCCCTGGGCAAATACCCCCTTTGCCCCTCCCCCCCTAGTTCCAGTACTGCTTATGATGCTAAACAAAAATGGAATGGAAATTAAAAATTTATTTAGGTCCACAAGAACCCCAGAATAATAACGGTGTACAATATATTTCCTCTTCGCTCAAATAAAATTAAATGGGTCTAAAAAAATGCTTACAAACTAATTTGCATTTGCTAGATCGGAGAGTAGGTGATGGAAAAGTAGGGACTAAAACGTTTTTTAAGAGGTTGTATGGCGATTCTTGAGGGTTACAGAATTCCAGAGAAATGGAGAGCGGATTTGGAAAGATTTATCAGATGGCGTAGCCCTGCTCCAGATATGGGTCGGATGGTCTTGTGTGCATAAAAGATTTGAAATAGAATAGTTCAAACAGTGTCGGCCCTACGCGGTCCCGAGGGACGGGTGTCAATATAATGTTTTTGTCGAGATAAAAATTACAAGTAATTATATCTGTAGAAAATTATATTATCTGCTGTTCGACATATCTGTTTAGTTAATGGGAACGAACTAGCATGACATGTCATTTTTTAACCCACTTGTTAATTTGAAAATTACTACAGTGGTTTAATATTTATCACGCTCGCTCAGTGCATAGGGCAGAGAGTGGTCATAACGACACTGCATAGCACAAGAGTCGGGGCGAAAATTTGTGTACTATTTGAAGAAATATTTTATTCATACATCAATAAAATATCCTCCCTCAGCATTTAATTTACACTTATCTGCCAACACAAAGCGTGGGTGTTTCGAAATGGCGATTATCGAAAGAGGGTGACAAATATGTAAAAATTGTATTATTAGAAGATTTATTTCAATCAAACTAGAAACTGCACACTCCCTAGATACAAAAAAAATTTGCTGATTTTAGGAGGGGCGTCGAACTGACATACGAAATTCAAAACCCACTTTTCTTTTTCGTCAAATAGTGTGCTTTTCGAAGATGATTTTTTTCCCTATAAATGATACTGCATGTAATCCTCACCATTTGGGTGGAAGAGAGAATTCCCGATCAGTGGAAGAAAGACATCATATATCCATTGCACAAGAAGGGAGATATCTTGGTCTGCAATAATTACCGTGGTGTCTCACTTCTTCAGTGTGTCTACAAAGCCCTTTCTAATATTATTTACTATAAGCTCATCCCGTTAGCTGAAAGAGAAATCGGTAAATATCAGCTAGATTTCAGAGGAGGAAGGTCTACAGTCGATTAGATGTTCAGCATCCGGATGATATTAGAAAAATACCAAGATTACAGGATGACGACCCGATAGCCTTAGAAGACCTAAGCTATATGTATGAACTAGGAATTCCTGTGAAACTTGTCCGCCTGATTAAGATGACACTGGACGACACAAGGTGTACTGTTCGAGTACAGTCAGACTTTTCTCCGGAGTTTATTACCGCAAGAGAGGTTAGGCAGGATGATGGGCTTGTCATTGACAGGCGATGTCATTGGTCTCGGGAATCGAGACCAATGACATCGGGATGGTTCAAATACTTGGTTTTGCAGATTATCTCAACCTAGTTGTGAGATCATTCGAGTCTCTCAAGAATGCATTTTTAAAGTTCGCCGAAGCAGCTGAAGCTATGGGAATGAGTATCAATCAGGAGAAGACCAAGTGCAGAACAGAGATAACATAAGTACAGAGATAGCAGTTAGTGAACCAGTAGTTATGGACCAATTTACATTCCAGAATGTGGATTACTTTACATATCTAGGAGCTGTTGTAAGTCGGGGAAATAGAGTATCCCTGGAAACCGGCTAGCGAATCGTTAAGGCAAACAGGTGTTATTTTGGTCTCAGCAAACATCTTAGAAGTTTGACCATCTCCCGCCGCACCGAATGTCTCCTTTACAAGATCCTCATCAGACCTGTCCTTACTTACGGATCGGAGACCTGGACCCCCACCAACATGGAAGAGAAGGAGATACTTGTTTTCGAATGAAAGATCTTTCGTCGTATATTTGGACCAGTCAAGAAAGGCGAGAACTGGAGAAGGAGGAAGAACTGGGAGATCTACGATCTGTATGGATATATTGATGTGATGAAGCATATCAAGCTGGAAAAACTACGTTGGGCTGGACACGTTGCCAGAATGCCGGAGGAAGTGATACCAAGAAAGATGCTGGACGGATGAACCGTACAAGAGGGAGACCACGGCTGAGATGGACGGATGTTGTCACTCGGGATGACCGAGACCTTCTAAATACCCGCAATTAGAGAGCGACTGCACAGGGTAGACCCAACTGGCGAAGGCTTATTGAGGAGGCCAAGGATCACGCCGGTCAGTAGGGAAGGAGATAGATAGAGAGTCATGATACTGCATGCCCTTTACGTTCCAAAAAATGCGACTGACAGACAGTCTGTAATTAGATGTTAGTTAAAATTCAAATTGAATAAATAATATGTCTGTAATAAATAATATAACTGTCGATATTATTTTGATAGTGGTACAGAAAAGATAAGCAGAACAAAAAATAATCACAAAAAAATGCTTTATTTGACGAATGGTTTTGAGTTTTGTATTTGTTCGCACTCGCCTATATCCGACAAACAAATAGTTTTGGAACCTAAAAGGTATTATGCAACTGGATGTGCAGTTTCTTGTGTGCTTGAAATAAATCATCTTCAATCAATACAATTTTCACAAATTTGTTACCCTCTTTCGATGGTTAACATTTTGTAACGCCCTCCCTTCGAGTACGGAGACAAGTGCAAATTGAACATTGGAATATTGGAGGTGGATATTTTATGAATGTATGACTAAAATTCTCACCCCTTCCAATAATTTGAAAACCTATTAAGTTAACTCCAAACTGCGAAAATTGTGATTAAAGATTTTACTCAAAGAGTTACTAACATTTAATACTAATTACAGTACCTTTAGAGTTAAGACATTGGTATTTTATTGATAGAGTGTTGTGTTTGAATAGAAAAATAATTATTTTTGACTAGTGTCAACATTCACAACAGGTAAGTGAAAAGTTCATATCTAAAAGAGTTGGATCTAATCATAATATTTCATAATGTAATTAGAAAAATTAAAATATTTAATAAAGTTGGATAATCCGGTCAGAATTGTTAGAAAATTTTGTGTTCCCTCCAATAAATGGTATTGATAACGCCCATGCTTCCAGATTATATAATTAAATAATAATTTTCGTTTGCATGTAAAGGTATTGTATTTTAATATGGATCGTTCAATTACATAAATAATTAAATTTACGATAAAGTAATTTGGATATTTATTTTAATCATAATATAACAAGTAACTATTGTATTAATAAACATATAAAATTAAATTTAATTTTTTTTTGTTAATTGTAAGAGCGCCTAGCAGAAAGTTGTATCGGGGCGCCGAGACCCGTAGGACCAACGGTGAGTTCAGAGACAAAATAAGGAGATTGTGTTGAAATTTTCTGGCACAGAAAAGTGCTCTGAAGATACTGATTTCGGAAGGAAGGGCAGAGCCATTTTAATTCGGCTAAGAAACTGTTTACATTAGAGCTTACGGAATACCCGAAAACAAATCCGACATAATAATTCATTTAATTTATAAATTTTAAGTTTTAAATAATAATAATAAAAGGTTCGATGCTTATACCACCAATCGCTGTTTACACATCTCGGATCATGGCGCACCTTCAAAACCCAAATCCCCTAGATCAGCCCTAAGACAATCTTCCCACCTACGTTTCGGTCTACCCCTCGCCAATACCTATTACCATTGAGTATTTAAGATAGTTATTTAATAGCTGAAACAAAATAACAAAATTGCTAGAATACGATTAGAATATTTCAAACTCAAAGTCTTAAGTCTTTAAAATGCCAGTAAATAACTAACCAGTCATCGTTTCACCAATTAAGTCATCATCAGGATATACACTATAAAATAACATATATGAAGACCAAATACTCCACACCTCACATCAACAGTCTAAAAATACGCCTTTTTAAAACCCTTAGGTGCGTCCGACCGTTTACGTCGTTCAGACCTGCAAACTCTCATAACCGTTCAGTATTGCGGGCACTGTATAGCCAGTCCCGTGTCTATTTCTAAGTTTCATGAATAGAAAATCTATGTACATCTGATGTGAATAACCTGCAGTCCATTTTATTGAGGGGGAGCCACAAATAATGCTAAATAAATTATAAATTAATTAATTAAGTCTAAATAAATAAATTTTATGTTTTGTATTTTTTTCCAGTGATTTCGATCATGCTTGGGACGGAACTCACCTCCCCTAGTTAGTTTATAAAACATAACATTAAAAAAGATTTGTCTTCGGGTATTAAGCTTTAATTTCGTATAAATGTAGTTGAGGTTTCTTTTGGGATTGGTCTAGAATTGGCTTCCGATTTGCCGATAAGTGAGGTGTGGAATTAGGTTTCCCCGACAAAGAAGTGTTTTGAGTATGAAATTTATTAAATTCATTTTGTTTCAAGCCAATAAAATAACACGGAAATACAAAATAAAAAGCTTCTTTGAGAAATAAAATAAAAGTTTGCAAAAAAAAAAAAAAAAATATGTAGCAGATTTAACCAAAACAATTCTGAAATTAACAGTCTTTAAAACAGTCCCTTAAAATAAACATTGACAAATTAAAATGAATAATGCTCAAATATTTAAAATAAGAATATAAGTTTACCACAGCACTAACAATAGCAATACAAAACATACTTAAAATAGTAATATCGTTATTAAAATAAATTCTGAAATGGGCCAGAGAGGACTCAACATGCTCTTACCAGCAAAAAGTATTAATTAAAAAAAAATGATTGGATGATTATTATTTGTATTGTTATAGTTATTGGAAAATAAAAATGAATTCTTATAACTAATAACTGGAAGATCGATCCTGCGCTCCGAGGGCGCAAATCGTATGAAACGTTTTTATACTAAGTTCCAAATTTCTCTGAAGGAAACTTTTTTTTTTCTTATCAAGCTATTCAAGTAAACGGAAATTTAAAATTTCTTTTAAATCAGTCACCTTTCATTCAAGCATATTAAATGGCAATATTAAATATAACAGTGAAAAGTGTCAAACAAAGTATTTAGGACAAGTTACCGGTAATTTGTTTTATTAATGCAATTTTATTAACCAATAATTATAACAATAATTTTTTTTTTTTTTAAATATGCGTTTTGCTGTTTTCTTATTTACTATTGTCACTCTAATACTCAGCGTTCTGGAATGAATGTAGAATCATTTCAAAGTTATTTTAATATTGTACAACTTTTACTGGAATAGATTAAAAAAAAAAAAAAAAAAATGCTTTTCTCCATAAATTTTTTTAAATTTTGAATAACGTTTTACGCGATTTGCACCCTCGAGGCGCATCGGCTCAAAAAAGTTCCCAATATAAATTCGTCTTAAAATTTCATTTTCCTATCAGAATCCGTAAAAAAAAAAAAAAAAAAAATGAACATCCCATTGAAAATTCCATAGTTATGTGCACTAGAGTGATAATGGAGAAAGTTAGGAGGTTGAATGAATTTGAGCTCATGAATGAAGGTTGAATGAGGTTGAGCTCAAAGGAAACCTCCAGATGACACAATTGTGCCTCACCAAATTTCACCCATAAATTCCAAAAATCGAGGATTTTAATGGGGTGTTATTCAATCATCTTGAGCGCCAGCATATATATACAGGGTGCTTGAGATGTATATATATATATACATATATATAATTTTTATGGGCATAAATTATTTGACGAATAAATACATTTTTTTTGTCCATTTTAAACAGTAAAAAAATATCATAATTTTACAAATAATTTTAACCGGGTTCAAGTTCTGCTATGAACAGAGGGTGAGGTAAAGTGGAGGGAGCTTGATTAGGGCAGTAGGGCAAGGGAGGATTCGTATTTGTTCTTCAGGGAAGTTTTATTTGTTCTTTCTATTAATGATTATTCCAAATATTAAATGGTGCGGGTGCCAAACGTTAAAATAAATTAATGAATCACAGGGATTTACCAATTCGTAAACCTAAGACGTTCTTCTTCACTATGCCCCTCAATGCTTAAACCTGTAAAAAAAAATTAACTGCTGAGGATTTGATATGGTGAAGCAATTGTCATGGGATGACAAATGACTCAAAAGCCGAAGACTGCTCGCAAATTCAATTCAACATTTAATGAACCAACGCAAATTGTCTACAGACTCGCCACATACAATACTCTAGCTTTGTGTTTCAATGAAACTATCAAAGTGCTCATGTATCCAATCCAGAGTTATACATCGTATCCTCAATTGAATTATCCATAAAGAAATAAAATTAAGAAATCGGAAGATCCAAACCCAAATCCCCGAGTCTCTGGAATAACAATAATAATGAACAACTTCAATAATTCAGGCAACATCAGGACTGGAAAACATTACAACAAATTCATGCAGACCAGACATCGCACACCTCAACAGTCTGAAAAAGGCTAACCAATTGGAGATAGGATATAACTCCAAAACAGTTACCTTTGCTCATGTACAAAGTGGCCAAAATATTCAAAGAGGTTATTCTAGGCCTCAAGAGTAACAAAAAAGTTCATATAGGCCATCATCCCATTCCACGTAGAAAAGGAGGAAGTTTAAGATTTGTGTTTGTTTAAGTAAGTAAATTTTTTTTTTTTAATAGGAAGTGATCACTCAAAAATTATTCAATTAAGTTCCGATTGCTCCATCGTAAAGTAGACGAAATTCACTTTAAGAAATATAGTTTGGCTTAACTAAATCTATTGTAAAGGGGCTTTCGGAGGGACCAATAGCGAAAAAATGTTATGTTTAAATCACTCATATAACTTGTGTATATTTTTTCTCAGTGACCTCCTGGGCTATAGGTAACTCACTTCTAGGAAAACGTCTGTCTACTTTTATTAAGATTTAATTTATTTTCCAGTGATTTCGACCAAACTTGGGACGGAACTCACCTCCCCCTAGTTAGTTTATAAAACATAAAATTAAAACGGATTTGTCTTCGGGTATTAAGCTTTAATTTTTTATAAATGTAGTCGAGGTTTCTGTCGGGATTGGTCTAGAATTGGCTCCCGATTCGCCAATAAGTGTGGTGTGGAATTAGGTTTCCTGACATAGTAGTGTTTTGAGAATGAAATTTATTAAATTCACTTTGTTCCTAGTCAATAAAATAACAGGGTAACACCGAATAAAAAGCTCCTTTGTGAAATAAATCAATGCTTTACCAAAACAATTTCTGGTAATTAAACAAAACAATTATGAAATGAATCTGTCCCTCAAAATAAAAATAAAATGAACATTGACAAATTAAAATGAATAATAATAATAATTTAAAAGAATGACATAATTAATAATCAATAACACGCAGCGCTAAAACAAAAGCATAATTAAAATAAAAATATTAAGAGCAAGAGAATAAAGCAGACGCTGTTTTAAAGAGGGCAAGGGCGTGTAGATTCTTGTCTTGTCTTTTTGAAAATTTATTATAATGTTCATATTTTTATTATTATGTTTTTTTTTTCTTAAATTAGTATTTTGAGAATGCAATCACTTCTAGTTAATAAAATAACACGAAAATACAGAATAAAAAGCTTCTTTGTGAAATAAAACAAAACTTTACCAATAAAATATCTGTTAATTAACCAAAACAATTCTGAATTAAATATGAAATGAAACTGTCCCTTAAAATAAAAATAAAATAAATATTGACAAATTAAAATTAACAATGCATAAATATTTAAGAGGATAAAATAATCTTAACACAGCATTATAAAAAAAAAAAAAAAAATACATAATATACTTAAAATAAGAATATCACCACAAAAATCTATATAAATAAAGCAGCAACAATCGGTGTTTTGAAGAGGGTAAGGCCTCTCTGGCGTTTTTGAAAATTTATTTTAATAACGATATTTTTATTTTATGTATATTTTTTTTTAGTGCTATGGTAAAATTATTTAAGCATTATTATTTTAATTTGCCAATGCTTATTGTTATTTTATTTTCAGGAAGGGTTTTATTTCATATTTAATTTCAAAATTGTTTTAGTTAATTTAGAGATATTTTTGTTAGTAAAGTTTTGATTTATTTCTCAAAGAAACTTTTTATTTTATTTTTCCGTGTTATTTTATTGACTAGATACAGAGTGTATTTAATAAATTGCATTCACAAACACTCCTTTGTCGGGGAAAACTAATTCCACGCCTCACGTTATGGAAAATCACCAGCCGATTCTAGATCAATCCCAGAAGAAACCTTCGACTTAATTTATACGAAATTAAAGCTTAATTTGATCTTAAATTTTTCTGTCTTGGCGATCCCTGGATTGGCAAAACAACTGGTTAGTCATTCACTGATATTTGAAAGACCCGAGGCTTTGTGTTCAAATCTTCATGGTAATTTTTCTCTCCTTTTTTTTTTTTTTAATTTTCGCTCTCATTAATTATTATGATATGAATTACATAACAGGTCCTAGATAGATGCGTATATCTTTGTGCTGCCCTTGGAAATTATTTGTCGTTCACAATAAGCTCATAATCATTACACAGTAAATTCGCGAGTGTGTTCATAAGAGTGTTACTAATAAATAATTTATCAACAAATCTATTTAGATTTAGATTTTTGCCATTTTTACTGGTTAATTTGTAAACAAGCTTATAAATTTGGGTGATCAAAACGGAAATTATCTCATACCGTCGAATGGTTGATTAGACTTTCGCCCAGTGACTTCGCACGGCGATGCAAAAAAGAAGTTTCGCGGCTCTTGCCGAGGCTAGATACGTCATGTGCTTACCTACCTCAGAGTGAAAACAAAACACAAGGTCTTATTGTAAAACACTGAACGACAACTAATGATATTTCCATTCCTGGAGAAGGCCGCTGGAATTCTTCGAAGTGGCCGCCCGCCCTCCGAGGGGGTAAATCAAAGAAAGCAACACTCCATTTTATTCTGAGAATCACCAATGAGCTTGAGCTGGATTCCTCCACTAAAGTCGCCAGTGGAAACCCTTAACAGTTTTCAGAGGAACACTCACAGCCCTATTATTGTTCACCTTGTCTGTCTGTTCCAATTACGGAAGAATTCCGCGTTTCTGGTATTGTTTTAACGTGATCAGTAAGTGATTTCATTATACAGGACACACTTATACATATGTATATATAAATTTATTTAGAGTAACGAGGGACCAAGCCTTGCTCGGAAATAATTTTATTTAATTAGTTGACATACATGAAAAAGTACAGTAGTTCAATATTCATGTACATTACCAATAGTCGTATACATTGGTAATGGAAAGAACGTCGAAGAAAACAATATATTTATTTATTAAAAAAATAAATAAATATTAAATTGAAAAAAATAATGTTTATATTCTTGCTATATCGGAATAATGCATTGATATTTTACTAAATATTTGTTAATTAACTGTTTGAAGCTCACATTGAAATCGACGAGGGATGCCAAAAACGAAGATTTCTTTAATGCCTAATTTAATAAATCTTTAGAATTTTAATAAAGTTTTAAATCTGCTCAATGCAATTATATTGTATTTCGACAATTTTTTGTAAAAAATTGTGGACGCCCTAATTTGTACATCACAACTTCGATTTCTCCGAAAGGCAAAATATGGTTATAGACGTCCACTATTTTTCAAGGAAATATGAAGTATGTTTTAAGAATTATTTAGCAAAAATAAAAACTATAACATGTTTAAAAACATATGTGTTTATACTTATTATTATAAATGGTTATATAAATTAATATATAAATGGTATACTTATTATGCAGGAAGTGAATGGATGGCATTTGCTTCTGCACTCCCGAATACGTCAGTAACGTCAAAGGATCAAGGAAATAAACATGTTTACCATCAAGCCATAAGTTATAAAGCACAGTCTCGCTAGACGGAGTATTCCAAGCCGAATGGAGTTTCTGTATTTATTATAACAGTAGAAACCCGCTAATTGGGATCCGCCATAGCCGAAACCCGGATCATTCGGAACGTTTTTTATTGCATTTATGATAATTATTTTCTTGCCAGTAACGTATAGTTTTTTTAAAAATATTTTCTTTAAATTTCGTAGAAATGTGTGAAGAAGCTACCCCTGCCAATGTATTACTCATAAAATGGTGGCTATGCATTGTCGCTTGGAAAATATAAGAAAACAAGCTTGATATCTCTCATTACATATTTTAAATAAATTAAATCTTAAAAACTTTTCATATTATATACATATGAGGAGTTTTATATCAAAACTTAATATATCCACTTCTCAAAAACGAAGAATTTGTTTTTACAAACTAATATTATACACTTAAAAGTTATTCAGTTAATTTCAAATGTTCATTTTTTTTTTGCTTTAATAAAAGTCATTAATATCTAGAATTTTTATTTTCAATTACCTATATTTGAAATATATAGTAAGGGAAGGCATTAGGAAGGTGACAATTCCGAGACTCGCAAAATGATATGTGTGAGATTTACCGTCTAGTTAAAAAACGAAAAGTTTTACGAAACTGAAATTACGTATTTAAGATTTTTACTTCATGCTGAGTCAACATTTTTAATTCATTTTCTATCAAATTTTAATATCTTCTTTAATTTTTTAGACATATTTCTGATTTTATATGTCTGATCTATTATAGCCCTGATGATGGCCCACATATTTCGGCTGGAAATCGGCTTGTAATAAAAACCTGACTATTTGTGGTGTTTTTAAAGCCAATTTAACTGTTTATCCTGAAATTTCAAAATCCGGATATAATCTGCACAGTTAATTATTGATCATCTCTGGAAATATTCAAGGATCCAACAAAGATAAATTTTGGACTTTTTGATATTATCTATTGTTTTACTTTCTGATATATATAGTAGGGGAAATTTTATTGCGATTGTAAAAATTTCGGAACCGAGTTTTCAAAGGAAATACAAAATGGTGCTCTGAGCCCAAGTAAACAAGTTTCGCAAAAAGGTCTGTGTGTGTATGTGATAAGTCTAGCTCCAAAATGAAAAGCTGTCTGAAACTTAAATTGCTTATTTAAGGTGGGTATATACCTGGGATGTTACAGAAACTTTTTCGCCAAAATCAGCTATACAGAAGTGCCACTTTACATCATCAATTTTACACATTTTAACAATTTCTAACGATTTTGATCAAACTCGTTTAGTTAATGTACAATTAAATGGTCTATAATATCAGCTAAGTTTTATCTTCATTGAAGTAGTCTGTCAGGGCATAATTGCCGAATTTTTAAAATGGCTTCCTTTATAGTACCTTTAATTTTGTTTATTTGAAATAATTGACCGCCTCTCATTGTCAGAAGTAATAAAAAATGGTTAAATATAAAGCATGAAAAAATTTGATAATTAACTTGGGTTCATTTTCCCAGGTTCATAACAAATTTCCGGAAATAATAGTAGTAATATAGATGTATAATATACCGATGGAAAGCTAAAGATTTTAGAAAAAATAATATCTAAAATATGAAGTTGAAGTTAATGGAGTGTTGAAAAACGCATGAACTTAAGTGATTGTTGTAGTTCATAATTTCTACTTTTATGTTATTTAATGGAGACTATGTTTTCTTGGAAACTAAAGGAAATTTCCATGAAAATTAAATAGAAACTTTTAAAATTAAACTAACTCTACTTGAGCATAAATTAATTTATACTCAAAATAGAGTAGTAAGTGTAAGTTGCGCGCATCACACTAGATTAGACTATCTCTCACTCGGAATTTCGTGATATCTGCAATAGCCCTGGCCACATTCATTAACAAAATGAAATACATATACAGGTTAATTAACTCAATGCCACGGCAACATTCATCTGTTCTCTTCAAAAGTATTTCACTTGAAAAAGGGACGCAGGAGAGGAGAATTGGCAATTCCTCAACTTCTTCCTAATAGCTGTCGGTAATGCAAGACAAGATCGGAAGCAAGGATCATTGGATGAGTTTGCTCCGACGAGGAGATAGACAAGATAGGGTGCGGCAACCCCCAACCCCCTCACCAGGGTGGGACTAGATAAAGGAGGCACCGGCAACCGGTCAATACTAGATCCTATCGAAGGGCCTCCACCTACAGCCGTCCTCTCAACGCTCCCCGGTCACTTACCACTTACCGGTCACTCTACTTATCATTGCCCATTATCTCTATGGACATGGATACATATTGTAATATTTTAATGTGATAATAAGAGGAGAAAAGTCCGACGAACATTTATTAATTATCTCATAATCAGGGATGGTATACATACATAAATGTTTTTGAAACCACCAAAACCATCGATGTTGCTAGAGCAATGTTTTATAACCATCGATATTTAAAAACCAAACAACCATGTTTTGCTCCTTCAGGCTTTTGATGACGAAAATCGGATAGTATGTACTGACGATAAATATACGTATAAGGATAAATATACATCTTAAGAAAAAGTCAAATAAGAGATTTTTTTTTTCACAATTGAATGTTTAAATAACGATTTCCAAAAAATCTACAATTTTCATTTGTTAATCTTGAATAAAGCACAATCCCCAGCAGCTCGTCAGGGTTATTAATTATTTAATTAAAAGCAAGTAAAGAAATTGTTGATGTGAGGAAATTACATTGCATTTGACGGAATAACGTCGTGATCTTGGAGAGAATGCCTTCATTAATTTAGTTATCTTCCCATGTAAGAGATTATTTTTATCTGTTTTCAATAGTGTTACTCTTTTTTTTTCTTTTTGCTGTCCATTGTCCACGCAGAATTGCATTTCTTTATTATATAACCCTTGAATAATTATCATTACTATTCGTAGACTAGAGTATAGTTTTCATGTTCGAATTTGTCCGAGACCCGTACGTTTACTCGTTAAGGTAGGGAAAGCTGCCATTGTTTTCATATGGTCGAGTCCTAAGCTCGTCCCCTTCAAGATTTTTTGACTCGTCTGAAGGAATACAAGTCAGCTTTTCTAGAGACAAACAAGGAGAAAAATGAGTTAGTTATTCATGTTTCAAGTTGTGCTACGAACTGTATTCGTCCAAATCAAAGGTAGATAGATGTGTTTGTGATTTTTGTTTAGATGGATTTGTTGATCACATTTAAAATATTTTTGTCCGATATTTTTTTCATCGATATATCTTAATATCGACATTAAAATTTGAGTATCGAAAACCGATATTTGATAAACAAAAAAAAAAAAGGAGAACATTTTTAATAAAAAAATTCTACAACGACGGCGGATTCGACAACCAAATGGTTCTTTGTTTTTCCTCACAAAAAGTTGTGATGTGGTGTGTTCGTGTTACTATCTATAGTGGCTGTGTTCTAGAGATGGGATGTCGAAAGCAAAATATCGATATTGATATTGCTTTCGATATCGGTTGGCTATTCCTTTTATCTTGATGATATTGGCATAAACATATCGATATTTTAAAATATCATTAATATTATTATAAAAATAAAAATGGTCCAAACGAATTGGAGGAAGTTGATGATATAACCTATTTCTTAATATTTAGATCCTGCTGTGAACGAACTTACTATAAATAATATCTTAATTATATCGACACAGAAACATCGATATTTCAAAATATCGTTAATTCTTTTATCAAATTAGAAAAAAAAAAACCTAAACGAATATTATAAATATAATATATTAATTATCGATATATAATATATTATCGGTACGGAATATCGATGATATAAAAATATTATATTAATTATATCGCCACAGAAAAATAAATATTTCGAAATTTCGTTATTTTTTTTAATTAGATTAAAAAAAATCTAAACGAATAAGGAGATTATAAATTAACCTGTTTCTTAATATTTAATTCCTGCTGTTAATGAACTTAATAAAAAAATATATCTTCATAGTATCGGGACAGAAATATCAATATTATGATAACAATATTTTAATTATATAGGTACAGAAATATCGATATAATATAAATAATATATATATATAATATAAAAACAATATCTTAATTTTATCGTCCCAGAAATATGGATATTATAAAATCAATATCTTAATTAAATCGGCACAGAAATGTTCAAAATATTGTTAATTCTTTTATCAAATTAGAAAAAAAAAACCCTAAACGAATCGGAAGGAGATAGAGAGACAACTTGCCTCTTATTAAAAACAATATCATAATGATTTCAGAAGAGAAATAGTGATATTATAACAATAATACCTTAATTATATTGGCATAGAAATATCAATATTTCGAAATATCGTTATTTTTTTTAAATTAGATTTTAAAAAATTACTAAACGAATCAGGAGATTAGTAATTAACCTGTTTCTTAATACTTAAATCCTACTGTTAATGAACTTAATATAATTAATATCTTAATTATACCGGCACAGAAATATCGATATTATAAAAACAATAACTGAATTATATCGGCACAGAAATATCAATATGAGTGTGTCTCTTTGAAAGAATAAAAATATCGAAGCCTAATATATCGAAACATCGATATTTTTTCGATATATCGAACTACAATTTCTAGCGATACAATATATATCGATACTTTTTGCGATATTCAGATCCCTAATTCATACTTTATTTAGAAGTAAAAGCAAAATCTAAAACTAAAACTAAAAATTAATGATAACAAATTAAATTTAGACACTTATAAATATATGATTAAAAACACAGAAGTCACTTTTCCATACAATTTTTACTACTCCTTGTGAGGGGTGAAGCAGGTACTGAAAATCTTTGCGCAACTCTCTCGCCGCTACACTGGTATGATATTATATTATAATATAATACATTATAATACTATAATGTGCTATAGTTAAAGTGCTGAAATCGCAAGTGCTTCTGGCCATGAGTGAACTTTTTTTTTTTTTTTTTTATAATAAATCTTGTGGCTACTACCGTTTGAACCTTCAATATTATGTGAAATTCTTGTGTCAAAGCGAAGCATATGTTTTTGTTGACAAGTAAGCCCTAATGGGTTAATTGCAGTTATTGTAAAAATGGTGATTGAAATATCGCTTCCCTCTATTCTGTTCTGTTTCCCAACGTATTTAAATTAAGAATTCAGTTCATTATCGTCTCTTGTAGTTTGAATCCTTAAGTTTTTTTTTTCGCATTTTTTATTTTATTTTAATTCAAGTGTTTTTTGTGATGGTTTTTCGAGATACCTAAAGTGAAAAGTGACTATATGTTTGATAAAAGGAAACAAATAGCAATCTCCATCGAACAAACAAAATTTCGTACATTCCTTTAATATCAAGATTTTTTTATTAACTGATCATATCATCACTTATCCGAAATATCCTGTTATCCAGACTAGCCCCGGCCATTATATCTGGTGAACGGGTTTCTACTGTTTTCGTAATATTTATTGTAATATAATGAATTAAAAATGTTTATTTATTATTATTTTAGATTTTTATAACATGTAATTTTTAAATATGGGGAAATCGAACTTCGAAGTCGAAATTCACACAATTTGACATAGCATGTACAGCTAAGTCTCTAGGTACTGGGTAGGTCTCTAGAATCTGAGGTTTTACCAAGGTAACAGTGACCTGGAGTTACTGGACAACTCATGAATATTCCAGACTACTAATGACAGAACTCCCTCCAGGCTACCTACAGGCTGTGACTATTAGTACCACTCTTTCACTGCTTGTCATCAGGACCTTGTTAATAAATCATGGATCATGAGTTACTGTGTGTAGTATCGATGTCAGGATGAACTTTGAGCAATTCAAACTAAAGAAGAAATTAAATATTTGCATAGGAACTGGCACTAATATGTTACGAAAATAGCCAGTTATTATATTATATATATATATATATATATATATATATATATATATATATATATATAATTTTTTTCATTTCCGTCGTTTGTCAGATTTTAAAATTATATTTAGGTGCATAAAATCTATAGCTTAACAGTAATTTATTCTGTATAGTATACAATACTATCATTTTTATTAATATTATTCATTATTAATATTAAAGGCAATTTTAAATACTTCTATAAATAATTATTAAAATTTATGGCAATTTATATTAATAAAAACTGGAAAGAGTCTACTCAAATTCAATTCCATTTTTCATATTTCATGTATACATATTTCTCATATAGGAGTGAGTTTGTTTGACTGTAGATATACTTAAGAAAGAAGTTGCGAGGGAGGGAGGGGGAGTGGGAGGGGTGCGGTCAAAGACTAACACATCAATAAGTAAGACTTATTTATTTTGTGACAACGTTTCGGCCTAAGTTTTAGGTCATCATCACGGCTAAAAGAATATACCAATAACAACATTGAAAACGATAGAAACACTACCAGTAACAGTAAAAAATGATAAAAACAAAAATTACAAGCAAGATAAAATATATGAAGTATTAAAAGAAAAAGAGGACACTGTATTTTGTAAAAAAATAAAAAAAAATAAAGTTAAGTAAAAAGAGTGAAGGAAAGATTAGGAATTACATGAAACAATAAAGTGCATAATACATGATATGATAAAATATATGAACACTATTAATTGAAATGACTACTAGTATGAAGATTTGGAAGTATATAAAGCATATCAAGATAGTTATGATATTGTAAGTTTTGTAAAGGATTACGTTGATGTCAAAATTGTTAACAAGTGACTAATGAAAATAATAACAATGTAAAAATTAATTGAAATTAAAATAATACGTTATTTACACAGAGTATAGTAAAATATATGAAACCTATTAAATAAAAAGACAACTAGTATGAAGCTTTGGGTATATGTAAAGCATATAGAGATAATTATGATGCGACAAGTTATGTGAAAGATGACAATGTTGTTAAAAAAGTTGACATATATAATAATTATAAAATGACGGAATAAAATATAAAGTAATGCCCAAAAATAATTGTTCATATATTTTGATATCATCTACCATTTAATTTATTTTTATTTTTTCCTATTCACCCATATAATCCTACTATATTTATTCTTCTCTTTTCTATAATTGTATCGTGTGCTTAGCCCTGATAAAGGCTTACAACTTAAGCCGAAACGTCGGCACCAGAGGCGTAGCTAAGTGAATTGGCGCCCGGGGCAAACTTCAACACTAAAGCCCTCGAGGACCGGAACTATGGGGGGAGGCAAATGGTTCACTTTCCCCAAGCGGCAGAAACTAGAGGCGGTAAATTTAGAATGAATGCTTATTTTTAAGTTAAGCAAAAAATATTTGTTTCTTCTTTTTGATAGCTTTGACCTTAATTTAGTCAATAAAACGAGTTAATGTCATAAGATGATGAAATTTATTTTTGAAAGGTATTACCTAAAGTACTGCACACTAGTCCCCAACATTCTTCTAGCTTTGGCTCAAATCGGGCAAGCTATTTTTGAAACATAGCCCTATCAAGGAACATACGTTTATGCATGCGTTAATGCATGCTTAACCAAAAGTAGGATACGGGATTTGATAAAATTGGTACGAAACCATCAAGATACCAACCCGCATAATCCCTGAAAATTTCATCAAAATCGAATAAACGATAGTAGATGTTATGCCCGTCAGATGGATTTGAATACAGGCAGATACAAAAACAAATTTGTTTCTTGATGTATAGAACTTAAATCGCTAGATTTACGATTCTGAGAACATAAAATTTTTTCAATTTCTGCAAGAATACAAAGCTTTCATACCATCAGTAGTGAAGTAGCGAAAATTCTAAATCAGATATCTCTTTGATTAATGTCCTTTTATTTGATAAAAGAATATACATTTTTTACTTCCTCTTACTTATACGAGTATATGAAATATAAAGTAAGGGAAAGTATTGCCCTGAGTCCAAATAAGCAAGTCTCTCAAAAGGTTGTGCGTGTGTCTCTGTGGACAGCCTAGCTGAAAAACAAAATGTTGTACGAATTTTATTGAACTCGTTATAACACTGAACAATTAAATGGTCTTTAATATCAGTTAGGCCTTATCCTCATTGAAATAGAAAAATTACTATCTAATATATAAATTTGGAGAAGGTAACGAAGAGTGTTGAAAATCGCATAAGAAAAAGTGGTTGTTGTTAATATTTTTTACGTTTATGTTATTTAATGGAAACTAAGCGGAATTTCCACAGGGGAAAAAAATGGAAACATTAAAGATTTTACTTGAGCATAAATTAATTTCTACTCGATCCATCTCCTTTCGGTTTTTTCAACGAGCACTTTGATGGTGCGCTGTTCCGATTTGGACGGGAGGGTGACAGGTTTGTTGGTTTTCGCGCGCATATGATTGATTATTGTTTTTAAAGATAACTGAAAAGTTGAACTAAATGACTACAGCTCAATTAATATCTTGATGCTATTATTGTTTTAAGGAGTTGGTCGGGTGTGCGGTGTTGTGGAACTTATTTTTTGTCGTGTGCCAAATTTCCGGTCTCCGTTGTAGGCCTTCATCAGGGTTAATTAGAAAAAAAAACAAGATAACAACTTATATAAAATTTTTGAAGTATAAAACCTAAAAATACACAAGTAATATAGGTAGGCAAATATAGATAACTAGCTGACCCGACAACGCTTCGCTATTCCTGGATTTGAGTATATATATATATATATATATATTAAATGAACACAACTGAAAGTTTGATAAAAATTAATTCATGTATAAATGTAGTATTAAAAAAACAAATTAATTGAAATTCGAAATAGAATTAGCTCACCCATTCAAAAGATAATCGTGACACAGACAGACCAATGGCCAAAAATACGTTTTTTTAATACTCATTGTAGCTCTGCAAGGCGAAGAACTGTTGAAAACTGGGCATTGAAAATTTGACGCGTTATAATTTTCTTTACCCTAGCTGAGTGCTTATTTTCTGCAGTTCCTCCAACCTAACAAAAACATGGCTTCAATCTACAATGCGTATAATCAGCCAAAAATGTATACTTTTCCATTTGTCAGCAAATAAAATGTAAAAGTGGTTATTCGGCTTTTAGGCAATATGGATATAGGTAAATGTTACTATCGCAAAATCATCTAGTAATGACCAATAGTACAGAACTAACTAATAATTAATACGATCCTAACTAACAGGATTGTATTGACAAACGGCTCCTCTTAGAAAGCATCTATATACATTTAAAATTCCTTCCCATCAATAAAAAACTTATAAACAAATCCTATCCCTAACATATTCCCAAATTTTCAGTTTATTAAAACAACAATAACTTATGTTCCGTTCCCATATCCCACCATCCGCTCTTAACTCCATTATCACTACTAACACATATGGTTAACTGTTGATTTCTGTTATTATATTTTTATTTCCTATTGATTTTATATATATATATATATATATATATATATATATATATATATATATATATATTTCTTTTATTTTGTTTAGGTATTTATTTTCGTTTTTGACAACTCCTTATTTAGTTAAGACTCTATTCGACCTTTCCACCTCTTACCCTTTTCGTCTCCTCGTGTAACAGAGACATGCTAACAGCTACATTTCAAAATGACTACTGGATGCTCCGTGGGTCACCGTACGTGCACACATGGCGATTATTTTCATTCTTTAACAATTTTCCTTTCAATTTATGGACTGATTTCAACCCCTTATTCATCACAATCTACCACTGTTCGTACAATTTTATTTTATTTGTTTACAGCTCTGTGTTTATAGTTTTCATTTATATTACAATGTCAATGGGAATGGCCCTAAACATACAGTTCACTTCAGAAAGTGCATATGGTTATTTATGTTGAACCATATATAAAATGAATTTTTGAGCGTTTTCTTGATACTTTATACCATCTTCCGTTTGAAAAGACTTGACAAACATAGGTAAAAATAAACTATCTATTATTAAAGTGGTCTACGTAAATATGCTATATTCATTCTCCAACTCAAAACTGTTAGTCAGTATCACCGTAACTGTAACAAAAAAACAAACTATTTTTTCTTAAATTGTTACAAGGAACTATCATTAATGGATATTTTTCTGAAAAAAAGATCTTAGGTATACATGGGTGGAAGCATTTACAAGTGGGTATTGATTTTCCAGGAGGGTAAAATATCCTGAGATAAAGAATAATTAAATTAATAGTTATTCTTAAATAAAGAATCTTTGATGGTTCTGAAAAGGCTTTGTCCAAGTAAAAATGCCCCAGAGCGATAAATGTTTGCTACCTGCACATGTTTACACCCTCAAAAGAAATTGCAAATGCATAAGTTTTAGATCTCTAGTGCCCTCTTGATCACCATAATTAGCCCAAGTATCTTGAAACGCTGCAATTTTTTCACCAATTTGTCTTAATTTTTTTTTTTTTTTATAACCACTTTAGAAAAAATTATCAATAATGGGATTTCGAGGTGCAGGGTATCGGTTGTTACATAGTACGGAGCATTGACTATTGTCTGAATGACTTTGGACTGAAGGATTGGATGTGTCTGATGTTCTAAAGTGTAGCTGTCCTCCACAATTCAAGCTTATAGCTCCAGATAGGCTCCAGAATAGTCTGGTAAAGTAGAAGTTTCTTATCGATGGAAAGGTGATACGTTCTATTTAGTAAGCTAGTAGTTATATAGTTGGCCCTGTTGTTGTTTAAGTTCTCTTCTTTCAAGTCTAGTATGTGGGTTCCACGTTGGTCTTCTGCCTAAGAGGAAGCCAACGTACCAAACTGTTTCTGAAAAGGGTGGCGCAATGGTGTTAAAATGGACTGGCGGACAGGGTCTACGACGGAAGGTGAGCACTTAACCATTTTTACATTTCGATTCATAGACACTAAATATCGTCAACTTTTAAATCAAAATTATTAGTGTTATTTAACTGTTCGTTGAAACAAGCGGTTTTTCCATTATTATTTTCTTATACTTATCTTTAAGAAATATATTTAATTTCCGAAAGGCCATTTGCAGGCTTTTGCGAACTAGAATAAGGCCTGATATAAGACAATTAATAAAGATTTGGTAATGTGACTCTATTTCTAGTAAATGTTATTTAACGAAAAATTAGATGATCATCCCGAGAAGCTATCTGTTGTCGGGGAAAGAAAAAAAAAAAGGAGAAAGAAATGTAGGTAAAAGCGCCTTTTCTCAATGGTGGTCTTTACTTAGAGTTACATAAAAGATTCAGGGGCCTGGAAATAACGATTCAGGCTACTAATCTTTCTCTGCAGCAGAGCCTTCTATACCCATTATGTAGCTAATGTTTCCCTCTTTTGCCTTCTTACAAGTGGGAGGAACAGACTTTACAGGCAGAAGTTAAATTATGCGTTACTATTTTGTGTGCATAAACCGATTAAAAAACGTACCAAGAACTTTCTTCAGGCAGATTCGAACATCCTATTATCTATCTGATATGAGTAATCCATCATTAGCAATCGACTTAATTACAAGAGGTTTTTTTTAAATTTTTATATATATAAAAATTATCAATATTGAGAATTAAATTTAAACTCTAATTGTAAGTACTGAGGATGAACGGGGAACGAAAATAATTATCTTTATTCTAGGGCCGTTAGTCCAGTCAATTGGCAGTTTTCTTGCAAAAAATAAAACCAGTAGTCGGTTTTATTATCGTTTCCTATGTTTTTTTTGGAGTGCTAAATCCGAATATGGAATTGCATAACAAAAATTTCTGATGCGTTTTGAGATATTCGCAAAGTTTACGCTTTTTTTTTCCTCTTATAATCTTAAAAGTATGTGTGATAGCGAAAAATGTGATCTTAAGATTTTTAAAGTAGACTAAATATTGCACAGCTTTAGCTCGATTGAAGCACAGTTGGTCCAATGGTTCACGAGATACAGTCATTCATATAATCGTATTAAAAAAAAAAAGAAGTATAATTTTAAGTTTTGGGTCAAAGTTTGTGCCAAATATTGGGGAAAATAATGATTCTACGAGGTAAATTACTAGAAGTGATATTGTAAAAAATCTATTTAGCTTTAATTCAAGCACAGAATGACGCCTGTAGACCCAATGGTCAACCCACCATTTGTTAAATACTAAAAAATTAGAAAATTGGATTTTGGGATGAGTGGATCAAAATCTTTCCATTACTTGAAAACTTCTCTAAAAATGTAGATCTTGATTCAGTTTCCTAGGTCTATTATAATATATTATATATTATGATATATAATTATATTATAATATACTATATTATAATAAGGTATTAGAGAACGGTTAAACAGTTTTCTTGTTAATTTTTGGTTTTCATTAAATTTATTTGAGTTTTTATTATTTATTAAGCTCATAAATTATCATTTATAGATAAATAATAATATTTGAAATTTCGATACAAAATGAAGTATTAAGATGGCTTTGGTAGATTTTTTCAGGAAGATATTTTTTGCAAATATTTCAGCACCCCAAAAAACATAGGGAGCAATAATGAAACCGACTCCATGATTTTTTTAATGTAAACTACTAATTGACTTGGCTATGATGTCCAAGGATAATTTTAATGAACAAATAATAGAGAGCCGAACTTGCCACTCTAATAGAGCAAAATTACCATAAATGTAAAAATTAACTAAAACCAACTGTAACATATTATTGATAAAAATAATCTGAGAATAAATAAATGAATAAGTGTGCATTTAAAACACGAGCAGTAATAATAAATACGATAAATAAACATTAGTGCTAAAATAAAAGGTTCTAGTCCTCAGCTTCTGCGGTAATAGCGTTCTCACTCAGCCTCCATTGACTTTCAATAACAGTGACGTGGTAGAGAGAGAAGCGCTGAGATCTCCTGAAGTCCTTTTTCCTCTAGTGGTGAAGGGACAAGCTTGGTTCGGAATTCTTTAGGCTGAGTCTAAATATTGCAAATAGACATGAATGTGTTCTTTTATTTGATTTCTAATATAATTTTAATTGTCTTTATTTTTGTTTATTCAGATATTATTTAATTTATTTATATTGTCTGTAAATATGTTATGAACCAATTTTTTCAATACTACATATTACTTAATCTTCTTAATCGAGACATATTGTAATTTTTGAAAGTAAATACTAGAACGTTTCACCAATTCAGTCCAGTTCTTCTGCGTGTATTTCGGGATTGAATCTCCGACTCCAGTTAAAGGTGTTTGAACGACTTTGTCGGGAGACCCTGAATGGAAGTATCCCAGTACTAGAGACCCAAAATATTTTGAAATTTAAATTATAATTTCACTAATTAGTATAAACTTGTTTATAAACTTTTTGGCTCCTGGACTACTCCTTATCGAATAATTCTTTTGGTAAAACTCAGTTCTTTATGAACCCAAATAAACCTCGACGTATTCCTAAATTTTTATTAAAAAAAGAAATGATCTTTTTTATTGATATGTAATTTTTTTATAGTGAAATATTAACAATCTGCCATATTTAAAGTCAATAGTTAATACTGATCTAAGTAATATTCATACCATATCAAAAAAAAAAAATAAATAAATCATAAATAAAAAAGGAAGAAACTTAGAATTAACTTATAAAAATTAAATAAAATATAACATTATAAACACAATAAAAGTTATGTACTATATTTACACTCACAATAAGTCTGGAAAACCAAGCTGTCCTCTGCTTTGGAAAAAAACGGGACACGATGTGATCCCAGCGCTTTTCTCTCAACCACCTCAATGGCAAAGGCTGTGCGAAGACGCTACAGACATGGATGTTAAGGACTCGAGTGGAGAATCTGACCATTGCTTTAAATCCAGCCTATAGCCATTGCCGCAGTAAAACCTCCTACGAGACCGAAAATCAGCTATGGGATTTTGATTTTATTAGAAACCATATTTTATATCCTATGTGCCGGTGAAAAGTTATTATTTGTTAAAAAATCTTAACATGATTACAATTGATAAAAAAGAATCCTCAGGTCCTGTAAAATCACGTGCGTGACACATAGGAGGTTTTATAGCGGCAATGAGGATATAATTTTACAAAATATCTCGGGGCCACTGCCGTTTTAACTTTCGAGGAGGATTAAGATGATGAGTAAAGTTCTGGTGAAATAGCAATTAATTATTATTTTACTATATATATATATATATATATATATAATTAAATCCTAAAACGTCTAAATGTAGTGTTATCTCGACTATACTTCCTCTAACTTCGGTATTCGAGGAAGTGATATTTGCAGAAACGAGAGATTTAGCTTGGCTAAGAGTTTTACAAAGTTATCTACTTGCCATGGTTGTCGCTTCGTACCATGAAACGTACCGGCACAGACAGAAGCAAGCCAAGAGAAACTAATATCTTAGTAGGCCCATTATGAACTTGAAAGATGAAAGGGTACTCGTGTCTCTTCTTCTATCAAAGGACATTTCCCTTTTTAATAATGTGTGGGCAGTTATTCCTCTGCAGGAAGAGCTTTCAAGTCATCCCTAGGACGCGCGTGAGAGCGCGGTAGCTCCCGAGACTTAAACAACATACTTATTATAGAAAAGCTATTAATAAAAATTAAACGGCTGTTTAAGAGGTTTGTCCCCATTAGCTCTTTGATATGGGCCGCTTCTATTATCCTCGACAATGGTCCCTGTCAGCACCCTCTTGTCAACCCCAGGGCGATTTAGATTTTTTTTTTAATGCTAACCCTTCTGATTGCGGCTATAATGTCAGGCGGCCCCTTTGGTCCGAGGCCCCTTACAATTCGGTACCTTTACATATCCGACGCCCCTTTACAAGGACCCATTCATATATATCTGAAACGAGCCGACTTAGAACGTGGTCTTCCCCCAGGGTAATCATCCTCGGTACTGACTAGATAGAGGCTTAAATAGGGATGGCAAACAGAAATCGAAGTGTTAATTAAAATCATCGATGTTTTTAGATCAATGTATTTTTATATTGAGCGTCCGAGATTTGAAATAACAATATTTTATTAAATTTGTTTATATTTTTCTAAGTAATAGCTAATTCCTTAAGGGAAGAATAAAATAATGAAACCTGGGAAAAATTATGATAATTACTATATTCTTTTTTTTTTTACCTAACATACCAGCACTATGAATGGAGAGTTTATTTAAACATCTACATTTTTAGTTGACATCCCCATAATGGTGTAGAAGCATCAATCTAATTAGGGATTGATAAATTATTTGCCACTGCTATAATTTGCTTAAATGACCAAATAAATATCTCCAATAGTCCAATCTTAAATTTATTCCCATCTATAATAGAAAAAAACAATTACTCGCCGGAATTACTGGAAAAATTCCGACCCTTAAACCGTTTATCTATAAACACCCCACTTTTTTTTTTTTCATTGCTAGTTCAGTGCGAGAACAAACCAGTACAAACTTTTCTGTTTGATATAATCTATTTAAACCAACCTGTATTTGATTTCTCGTCTTAATTAAATTTATAATTCATAAATGTTTTATAATACTAATTTATATTACATTTAATTTAATATGCATTATAATACCAAACTGTATTTTGAATTGCTTATTTTTGAATTTTTGTGTGTTTTTAGAACTGAAGATGAACGTATAACATTCGAAACTAGTTTTTAATAAAAACAAAATTATAGAAGTGTCAAATAATTTATCAATCCCTAATATACATTTTTCATTCCGTTAGTCATTGCATGTGTACACAAATATTGCAATTTTAATGCATGAGCTGTAATAAATTAGCCCTTACATTGCACACTACGTGAGCTTTATCACGGTTATCACACTGGGGTCCCTTGATCCCCAATTTTTAAAAAGGAATACAAATATATAATTACCTAAATATTTGAAATTTCCATATTAAATCTTTATGGACAATGGTATTAAAAGTAATAAAACGGTTTAATAGACAATATAATGTATTTGAAATCGTTAAAAAGAATTTAAACTCATAGTTCACACACTTCGACAATTTATTATTTAAATTAGGGAAACAAATTTTTTTTTAAAGGGATAAATTATTTTTGTTTAGTTTTATTGGACGAAAACATATACGAACCGAAATAATATCAACGAAACGCTACTCTTGATAGGTACGCTTACATAATTTAATCAAATCCAGCATTCTTTGCAAATTCCGCTCTGTACTCGTAACACATTGGACATTCAGACTAGAGGTGACGGTTATTGGAAATAACCGGTTATCGGTTATTCCGATGTTCTTTTCACCTTCGGTTTAGCATTGTATTAACTGCACAAAATAGCCAGTTACGGAAATAACCGGTTTTCGGTTTTACGGAATAACTTGCATTTAGATTTTTTGAATTCAGCAGGTCTCTTATTTCAGTGAAATAGTCTGGGTTTTTTTCCGTACTATGTCCAATCGCAAACATGAGAACGAAAAATTGACTCTGTTCTGTTCCAAATTTTGGAGAACAGAGCTCCTCAGTTGGTCTGTAGCATGATTTTTGTGAACAACTGTAAAAAATAATGCCAAAGAAAGCCTTAAGCTCTATGATGTTTGGCAAGTTATGACGGGATTGTAAAGAGGACGATGAGTCTCCTCGCCTTCAAGACATTTATTAAGGATATCCTCTCAGAAAAGAAAGCTTGAAGTACCTAGCATTGTAATAATTTATCGAGTATTATATCCCATTTGTACGACTGTACCTATTCATTATTAAAAAAAAATATGAACTGTTATGCATTGACCAAAAAATCACGTAAATGGCACACAGGGGTCTTGGATGACCCCAAGATCAATTGAAACAGGTCTAAAAACTACTAAATAATAAAAGACCCTTAAAGTTTCCTATTGTTGGACAGATCTACCAACATCAAATACTAAAATCCTCAGAGCCTAATGTAACCTAAATTAAATTAATATGTAATTTAGAAAATTTACTGGAGTCCACGAGACCCCAATATGCAGAGCAAGGGTTAAACACATTATGAGCTGATACATATTATAATTCTTCATAAATTTAATGACTGCAGAGTACATTAAAAAACGATTAAGATAAGAAAGATAAATTAAAATGATTATTATTGTGAATTATATGGCATAATGTAACATCAAATTGTATTCGAGATATGAGTATGGATAGCAAACGCTTTTTGCTGGCGGCTCAAGGAAAGATTGGTTGCATTATGACATCATCTTTGGATATCCTGCTTCGCTAATGTTGAATAAATAAATCTCCCTTCAATAATATAGATTTTCTCAAGTTTAGAACAAGAATAACTTGGAGGGAATGAGAGGGGAATATTTATGTGTAAAACGGATAAAATTAATATTTTAGAAATGCCGATTTATTAATGTCAAGCCAAAATATTTTGGAGAGCTTTATAATACTAAGTCATACAAGAATAGTTTTTATTATTTATTTGGTAGTAAATTCATTATTATTTGGTACTTTAAGCTACCTTCACTATTTTGGATATCGTAATCTAAGACTCATATAAAAAATTTACGGCCATTATACTGAAGTACTCAGCAGTGCTGTAACAGTCATAGCAGCTGCCTCAAGGTAAAGTAAAAATGTATGAACTAAATTAGGATCAATCATCACTTTAAAAAATACGAAAATAATGTATATCGTAAACTGGGGTAACTTAAAGACTGACGGGGTAACTTTAAGACAATCGTTATTTCAAATTTGAACTTTTTAAGCTCGCTCATTTTTTCCGCCTTTTAATACAAACAAACTAAAATTTGAAGCTAAACGAAATGCGGTAACAATGAGCCCGCTTAAAATATTCAAATTTGAGATTGAACTATTGTCTTAAAGCAATCCCAGCTTACGGTACCATAACATCAATATAAACAAAATAAATTTTTTTATAATAATATCTGTTAATAACAATTTATATCAGATTCAATTTTAATTCAACAAGATTCAATTTTCAAATTCAAAATTTAAAATTCAACAAGATGAGAAAGGAAATAAATAAATAAAAGGAGGGGAAATATAATTTAAAATTTGATATTAGTGTAAGAAGGAAGAGGATGACGCAGCAACTACTAATGATGACATAGGTATCACTGTAAACGAGGGATTTACCTAAACATTCAAGTAGGGGTCTTTCAGAACTGTTAAGGTTATAGCGTTCATCAACTTCTTCGAAACGCCCAACGAACCCATGTCCAGAAACGAGAGCCGGCACCATAATGATTTTCAATTTATTTTAAGCACGTCATCTTCTGAGCCATCCTCCAATCTAGGACGTTATACTTGTCGCCTTTTAACCTGTTGAGTGGATGTCCCCGATGATCTGGGCATCAATGATACTGTTGCCATTTGGTCCTGAACAAACTAGAATCCGGCTTCCATCTATGCTTTTTCCCAATAAATGCATTTTCTTCGAGGACAAGCTTTCCCCTGGAGACCTGTTTCCAAGAGATCTACCACAGCATCATGCCGGCTCACTCTCCCTCCGTAAGACAAAATGCAGTTATGAATAATATGGAGGTTTTATTTGCAGGACAGCCGAATCTACATCAGGTTTCCATAGAGGTTCTGCATCATCTAGACACCCTTACTCTTGTTTCAAGGGCATTCTTATGGGTTCTCACACCGGTACGACTCCGCAACTAAAACACCTACTCCAGTAAAATTAGAAATAATTCACTATGACGTCATATTCAGGCGTTTCGCTCCGCTCGATTCATCGAACAAATGGACCAGCATTAATTACGTAATCATTATTAGCATAGAATGGGATTTCGGATTCCATACAGGAGTTAATATTATGAAGCTCTTCTAAAATTTTTAGCTTGGTGTTGATTAGTAACGTTTTAATGTTGTTTGGGAAGACAGTTCGTATTCAGACGTCATCTTCAGAGCGTCGGACAGCCATCCTACTTCGCTGGTAGTAAAACATAAAAATGGTAAACTATAAAAGGACTTCAAATTTCTATTATAAGACCGAAATTAGCCAAGGAGGCTAACTAAATACTGAGATGGGCTCACTTGGGTCTGTGAACCAGCACGACATATTTCGCTGACGTCATCGGCACCGCAATAGTCGGCCCATTATAGTCGATTTCCATGCTTAACTTTCACATTTTTTCTTATTACCCTATCAAAATAAGAAAGGACTGTTGAAATAATTAAATAATAATTTCTAAATAAGAAATTAATAGAAATGGAATTCTAACTGGAAGTACTACAAAACAATTAAGGAAAACAACAAGACACAACCTAAACATCTGAAGTCAATAGCGCATTAACAAAGGAGAGCAAGGTTCCGTGACGTAATTGGCACCGCCCGCCATATTGTCCCTTGCGAAGTGAGCCCACCTTAGTATTTACCCACCTTGGAAATTAACCTGGTATTAATTATGCAATCGTTCATATCATTGAACGTTAATATATTTACGTAGATGAAAACAAGATGATAAAACGCTTTTATCTTTTTAAAATTGCCAATTAAAAAAAAAAAAATTGGACATTTAGTACGGGGGTATATATTTCAGCTACGGTAATCGCAGGATTTGATATTATGAAGCTTTTCGAAGAAATTTAGCTTAGTATTAATTAGTCAAATTTTCGCAGGCCTACTAATAGGAAGAAAGGTTCCGGCTTGTATCGTTAACGACTCCCCGATCCCAAAACCATTGAGGGATGGCAGAGTAGGAAGGGTTCATTGCTACTGCTATCATAAATGAAAAAAATGGGAACATGCATGTTATAATATTCTAAACTAGTGGGTTTTAGAAATCCGTTAAAAAAAAAAAAATAAAAGTATGGAAAAAACTGTAAAAGAAAACAGCTCGACCACAATTAATCCATCAAGTGTGCCATTAGTCCTCTGAAATAAAATCGTAATTCTACCAAGATAGAACTGTTCGGATGGTTCGGTAGTAGAGCCCAAGTCTTTAGAGGAATATAGCCGGAGATGAAGATTCCAAGATCGTGATGAGGTAAGGGGAGGAGATGACTGGCGCCTGAGAGCGCTGACCGATTGCTCCGGGTATACCTTACTGTCCGCATTCCACGTCGGTGGGCCCCCAACTGGTCACCGTTAGCCCGCCGGTCTCTGTCTTATTATAGCTACTCATTACTATTACCACTCATTACTAATTCTACTAATCATATAAGTTATTTTTAAGTATATTGAGCAAATATTTAGGCTTCCAATCCTGTTCTTGCAATTTAATATTTTTGGAGTTTTTTGTATGTTAATTCCATCCTCAGGACTATTTTGGTACTTTTATTCAACTTTCCATTCATGGCTCAATTTATCACGTCATTTAATATATTATTAGCTCCACTTATCATTGTTTCTATCAGCGTTGACACCCTAGTTCTTTTTAATTATCTTTCTGGCCGGAGAGATTTTCTCTCTCTTTCCCTCAGCCAGAGCCTAGATATCCCTTAAATTTTACCTCCAGCCCAAATGTATATATTAAATAATTTATATTAATAATAATAATAATGTATATATTAATATTTTAATTAATAAATTAAGTTGCCTAGTTAAGACAGCCACCCAATTAGTTTGTGTGATGTTATTACTACTTGCATACGCCTGTAAAGTAGCAAAGCGGCTGAATTCAAATAAATTAGAGGGGATAAAACAAGCGTAGCTTTTAAATGACATATCTAAAGAAACGGCTGCAATTCATAATTTATGACGAAAAATAAAAAATAAAAATCGTGTTATAAATAATAAGGTTTATTTTGTTTCAAGAAAACTAAAAAAACAGGAGCTGACAAGAGAAAACTTCTAGGAATAGAAAAGAATTCGTACAAAAAATAAAAATTCACTTGCAATAAATAAAACCAAAATAAAATTCTATTTCAATCCGTATGTATATACTAACAGTTTTCACAGTAGCACTTTTATCAGACTACTAGATTAGACTAGACACCATAATGAGACAAAGCGCTGAGCTTCATAAATGGGACAATTTTCCCTCTTTCTTCTGTTTCCCTTTTTTTTCCCTCCGAACCGTGGAATTTTTCTAGATAAGTGAAATTCTTCTAGTGGAAGTGGAAACGCTGGTATCTATGTAACCAGCAAGAGAAGAGCACAGTCAAAAGCAGAAGAGCTTAGCACAAAGGAAATTCCAAAAAAAACATGTAGTCGCTACAAGTAAAGTAGGCCCAAAAAAGTATAAAACAAGTTCGTGTTTGCTTTCAACATCCCACAACAAAATCAGTTTTCAAAGATATCAAAATATAATTTTTTTAGCTCAATTTACCCTACCAGTTAAGAGTTGCTTCCAAAAATCATGAAAATCTTTCATAACTCCTAGGAAACTTTGCAGAGCAACTTCAATTTTTTATGGTACCAAAATTACATAACGATTTACCAAATGACACCATTCGGACTCTATTAAGAAAATTTGAATTTGAGATAATATCTCATATTATGAGGCTATGTACGTTATTTATTACTGTTTAAATATTTTCAAGTGGAATTTTATTGCCTTTAATAGATTTAAAGGCAATAAAGTGCCTCGTCTTTTTGGCCCTTATTGTACTCTTGGAAACTCCTCTTTCCAACTGTATAATAGCATTTGAATTTTCTCAAAGTGTGCACGAGTAACAAAGTTTGACGTTGATCTAGGATAGCGTTGATCTAAGAGCAAACAGATTCACTAAGAGAGAAAAATTTCAATTTTTTTGTTTTTTTGGAGATTTGTATACCTATAAGGGTTTCTCGGGGTACTGAATCCGAATATGAAGTTCGTTTTTATTTTTATTTATTTTTTTTTTTTTAAGCCTACATAATCTTTTTTTTCAATTTTACAGCAATTTTTGTTTTAATTTTATTTCCTGTCCATTTTTTTTACTTTACTGTTTTTTTTTTTAATTAATGAAAACTTCTCATATACTCATTTAATAAGTTCAAATTATATACATTTGTAAGGAAAATGGTATAATGATTTGTAAGGAAGATGCAATCCGAAAACAGACAATGCGTGCATTAAAAACAACTTCACAGACGAAAAAAGTCATTGAGCAGCTAGCGTAGAAGTAATTTGGAATCACCCAACTATTTTCCAACAGTCTGACATATATTTCGTACGGCAAATCAAATATTTTATCAATTTAATTGGGTAGAATTACTTTATTGATTTGTGGAACTGGTTAAAGAGTTATGTGCAGATAAAATTTTATTTTCTGCATAGCCTTTTTTCCTGTTTTTTCTCGGAGATGTACTATATATGAAAATTAAATAGGCTTTAAGAAGAAGATTTTGGGCAAGTTTCGTCAAAATCGTTAGCGCCGTTTTGGCGTTACAGTCTGTAGGAAAACACATTTTTCAGCTTTTGCTTACAGCGTGCTCGATTAGGTACACAGACATCGGAGGCCTCAACCCTACAAAACTAAAAAAAAACGAACAATATGGTCTACTCGTTCAAGAAATAATCGTGGCAGAGACTGACAGGCCAGATCAATAGACTGAAACGTTTTTTTTTTTTTTTTTTTTTGGCACAGGGGTTTTGAAACGGATAGATTCGTTAAAATTTGCACATCAAAACTTTGACCCGATTACAATACCCTTCTTACCTAGGTGGTAAGAAAAGTAAAAATTAAATGATTCTTTGCAATTAATTTTTTTTATTTTTTATCTGGTTCGCAGGTGCATGACTTTAAAGAAAAATAAGAAGTACCATTTAAGAGTGTTCGCCTGAATTAATATTTGATAAAGGAGTATTCTTTGCCATAAGGGTATGTCAACACAGGCCGAGAAGAGAAAGACTTTGCCTTCTTTTTATGAAATAAATGAACTTCCTTTCCCATGGAATGTGATCATTTTCTTGTTTAACGATGGGTATCCGCTACTCTCTTGTATGTCTTTGTAGCAATAACTACAGAACACTTGTACTAAGTAATTATGCTAATGAGATTCAAAAACACATGCAAAATCATGAAAGTATAAACGTGTTTGTATGTATATATATGTGTGTATATATATATATATATATATATATATATATATATATATATATATATATATATATATATAAATTCATTTATTTAGTATTTGTTTTAGGGAAGAACTCTACATCATTGGAAAATACAGAAAATTAAACATTAAAACATATTGAAATATTACATATACCTACCGGAGCTAAAATATTAAATGTTGTAATCTATAATTGTAAACCTCATTGAAAAATACAAAAATTAAAATATTAATGCTAAAAACAAGCGCCTTAGCTCAGCCTCCACTAGCTTTTAAGCCAATGACGCGATTGAGAGAGAAGCGCTGGAATATACTGGAGTTATAGTTTTCCATCCGCAAGCTGGAAGACAAGTCTGGCTCGGGGTTCCCCAGGTCGGTTATAAATAGTGTATATAAGTATTCCTTCGTTTAAGATGTTATTTTCATTTTATTTGATATGTTTTTGTTTGGTAAGTTTTTTTTTTTTCAATTAATTATTTTGCTATTGCTTCATTTTTAATTTCCCTTACCTATATATGAAATATGTAATAAGGGGAAGTATTGCGGTCGTAAAAATTTTCGAATTCGAGTTTTCAACGGAAATACACGTTTTAAGGTCCCCTGAGTCCAAGTAACCAAGTCTCGCAAAATGGTCTGTGAATCTGTGTGCCTGTGAGTACTGAGAAAGTTGTGTGATGCGCGCACCGCACCAGATTGTTTTTTGTGAATTTTCTGTAAATATGGTGTGAATGAACCCTTTGATTACCTATGAACTATTACCATTGTACTTGTTGAGACAGAATGCAATATTACTCAATATAAATAGTTTAAAATGCTAAAAACTAGGCTAAAAAACCATACTAAAATAATAAATGCTATACATACTACGGATCTACACATTATTTGCCAAAAACTATATCCTTATAGTTTATTACACTGTCAATAGCATTAGAAAATTAATGAATTAATTCTACCCAACCAACCCATATAATTTGAAATACCTGCTATATATATATATATATATATATATATATATATATATATATATATATATATATATATATATATATATATATAATGCACATGTATATGCCTACAATTCAAATCCTCTGTGCACGCGCAGGAAACAAGATAGCGCATTTCTGACCTCTTTATGCCTTCCCACAGAAACAAAACATTCGAACGTTCCTTTCTCGGACGCTCCTCTACCCTCTGGAATTCCTTTCCTTCTAATATCTGTCATGCTTCTTCTCTATTCTTATTCAAATCCCTCCTTTTCCAACACCTTCTTTGTTTCCAAAATGATGCTCTCTAATTACGAAATTTCAATTTAAGATTAACATCAAGATCAGAAGTAAATAATAGTTTTTAATGCACAAGTTTCAACTTTGCTAATCAACTCATTATTTTAGTATTTTTCACTTTTCATGTATTTTTTTTTCGTTTTTTTTTTATATTACAGCTAAACTGATTTTGGCGACACTTTTTTCCGTTGTTATTCAGGTTGTGAGAAGGTTTTAGATCAACCAACTATCTGCTCAACTTATATTAAATCAATATGATAGACGATCAAAAACCTAGATATTTTGTCCGCTTTTTATAGCAAAACGGTTGGACCAATTTAGATCAAACTTCATATTAATGTTATAAAAAGCCATTGTATTTTATTCATTAAAATAAATAAATAAGATCAGTAGGTTCAAAATCAGTTGGGGTCCTGCCATTAAATACTTGCAATCTTCCCAAGACAGACACAGCCGGTCATCGGATGAACATGAATCGTAGGAACGCGAAGGAGATTAGCTACGGACACGCATAAGCTTCCAGATTTAACCTTTTTCTTACTACTTATCAAACTACTATCAAATTTATGATGTAATTAATACATCGTTTATTAATATTTAAAACATATTATACTAAATATTAAATATTATATATAAATATTATACTAAATAAAAAATATTAGAAAACGAAGAACGGTCATAAAAATGATTGTTTGTTTGTTTTTGTTTGTTTCTTTGTTTCGCTAGTATTTTTTTTTTTATTAGATCTATTATTTGCTCGAGTGAATATCTAAGTTTACTCTTTTCATATCACAGAGTGTAAACATGAACCACATTTACTTTAAACTCGTTCTTATTTGTTTTGAAAACTTAATGATAGGAGGTCCATTCCGTTTCGAGTACCTCAGTTACTAACCGGTGATTTCTGTGATAATACCTATTATTTTGCATGCTTAATTTTAAACATCTGTAATTATTATCAACTAATCTCATTACCTGTTTTGTTTACACTCCTAAGTTCTAAATTCGGGTAAAATGAATTTCTCTACACTTGTTGCTGATTTTAATACCGAGGATTGTTATATTCGGATCAGGGTGCCATTCCTCGTAGAAAACTATGTCTAAAAGGGCACGATATGAGCCTCTCCATCAAGGGAGTTTTGTCTGTAATTTATAGGTTTATAAGAAGAACATACTACTATCATACATACTATACATTCATATACATACATATGCATACGTATACATACTACTATCCCTGTACGAACTGGAACGTGGTTTGAAGGCTGTGTTACCATTTAAGACGTCACTATGGTGCGAAAAGGAGTTACAAATGAATCATAATACCGCAGTAGATTATAATAATGACATGCGGGAATTGTGTGCGATTAGTCTTTTGAAACATCCATTAAAAATCGGTGACCCGGATGACATTGTTGAGGTGGATGAAGTACCATAAAGGAATACGCTACCGACGTCAGTGGGTTTTCGGGGGTGTCTCACAGTCATTTCTAGTGTCAGTTGACAACAGAAACGCAGCTACACTGACATCAGTTATAAAGGAGTATGTGTTACCTGGAACAACAAGCATATCAGACCATTGGAAGACCTGGAAGAGAAGGCTTGGTAGAGAAGGTTATGCACACCTAACAGTGAACCACTCATTGAACTTCGTTGATCCCGATAGCGGCGCTTGCCAAAAAGAAAAATACAAGTTAATTTGTGGTACCTCAAGAAAACTATTCGACTCCTACATATGTGACTTCATGTGGAGGCAAAGATACATGAATATGGACCGTTTTCGGAAAATCATTGAGGAGAAGAGTCATTTAACCTGAAGATTTTGACCTATAAAGCTTTTTATATTGCATATTTATTTTATGGTTTAACAATGTAAATAAATGTTTAATTTTGTTGGTTAATTGCATACATTATCAATAACCTAAACTTTAGCATATCATATGTTATACTAGTGATCACATAAATCACCGGTTTGTAACTGTGATACTCGAAACGGAAAATACCCATGATAGCTTACCCAATAAACTTTTTTTTTTCAATTTCTTTGGCCAAAAAGCAATTATTTTATTCATATTCAATTATTCATATTTTTCCTTCAATATCCTCTGTAAATCAAATGTTTGGTAGAAAAACCACGTCGATATCATTCTTCAAACTCAAGATATAAAAACAGTTTCAGCATGCTTTATTTATTTTCTCGGCTACATTGGCCCATTTGAACGAACTCCAGGACACGAGTCCATTTTTTTTTTGGATGTAGAATAACCAAAAAATAAATAATAAATTGGTTGAAATCGGTGACCATTGATTGTGCTCTCCCCTTGTAAGGGGAAATATTACGATTTTGAAAAAAAATCGAATCCGAGTTTTCTACTTAAGTACAAGGTTTTCATCCTTTAGACATTAAGAAAAATATAATTTATTCTTCTCAATATTCAGAACATATTAGATAATTATTTAAGAAATCATCAGGAATAAATTGAGAGGAATATCAGTTAAAGAACATGGTATAATAAATATAAGTATAAACCTTTGAATAATTATAAATGCTACCTTCAGGGGAAAGATATACGTTTTTTTTTTTTTTTTTTTTTACTTTCCCATAAGGTAATATAGCGTAAGTGCGTTTTCGGTGCAAGTGCATAAACGTTTCGTTAAATCCACACCCTGAACTTGTAAGAACTGCCCTTTTGGGAGCAAGAAGTCTAAACACTGATGTATCACAAATCAGCCACGAGAGTTCGCTGAGGTGAAGTATAACGAGTTGTAAATATATCAATTCCAATCTGTTGATTAAGTTGAATCTTTCATCATTCAATCTGTACAGCTGTATCGATGCTTATCCACCACTAGGACTCATTTGTTTGCGGTAATTGGAACCTTCAGAAGGTGTTCTTCAAAATTTTTTGTGATTCCATTTCTTTGTGGTTGCTGCCTCGGCAAAACATGATGGTATGGATAAGTGGAGATCACTGTTGTGGGACTTGTGAGCTTTCCCTTTGCTATTATGCTTTCCCAGTGCAACTTCTGACCTGAACATTAAACCAAAAATTCTTTTTTTTTCAATACATTTATTCAATTATATTCCACATCCTACTTTCATGACACAATGAATATTCTAAAGTGTTAATATCAGGCAAGCTTTAACTTTTTTCGATGATTACATCATTATAATAATCAACCGGAAACCGAACTGTTCTGTTCTTGCCCCAAAACCGCTACTACTTGAATAATGAGTCTTCCAGATACCTAGTACCCACTTACCCCAAAAAGCATGGGCAAGTGCGTACTAGGCACTATCCAATTAAATTATTAATCACATAAAAAATGGAAGCGATTGAATCATGGGCTTGAATGTAATATTTAAACGCAATCGTCTAAGGAAAATTTTTAAAAACTGAGGAAAAATCTAGCTTCAAAAATAAAGGTTTCACAGTCGTTTAAAGTGTGTGTGGTGTAAACTTACTCCTGCTACATATCATGTTTTGCCGGAATAACTGGGGAGTAGCGCATTATAATAAAATTCCAATACATTTATTCGATTATATTTCACTTATAACTGCCACTGAAGATCGTAAAATGTGATTCTCAGACAAGTTTTAACTTTGTCGATGATTACATCAGTGTAATAATCACTAGTGGTTGAATAACGAGTCTTCCAAATAACTTGCACGCACTCACCCCATAAGGAAAGGGCAAGTGCGTATAAAGTACTAATAAATTGAATTACCAATCGCATCAAAATGGTCGGGAAATTTGGGCTTGAACGCAATATTTAAATATAATGGTCTTAGGGATATTTTTGAAAAAAGAAGAAAAATCCAGCTTCAAAAATAAAGATTTTGCAGTCATGCAAAGTCGAATTTCGTAAAATCTAGAGCGCAATGTTCTTGTAAACTCAAATTTGGCTCATTTTAGTGCCCTATACCTGTCAACTAAGCTGCCTTGCAAAGCCAATAAAAATTTTGTTTCTATAATTAATACCCGAAATTTATCTGAGAGCTCGAAAAATCTCTCTAGAAGCTTTCCTGCAGAGGGTCATTGAATCTCAGTATGCAACAAGAGATCAATATGGTCACTCTGTATGTCCTTGCACAAGGCTTCAAACGTCCTGGATTGTAGGGGGTTTGATTAAAACGTATTTTAACCCGTATAGTTAAAAAAAAAATTTAAGTTTAAATGGCTCCTTCTGATATGCGATGTTTTCTAATAATGGCTTGATCCCTTCCCTACTTAAGAGAAGTTAATTCTTTTGTATTTACACAGCTGTTTAATGTTTTTTCCTTACGTAGCAACATTTTGAAAGGAATTAAGTTTTAAAAAATATAAAATTCATTTATTGCCTTTTGGCCATGCTTTCCTACATTCTTGACCACTGTGGAGCGTTAGTGAGGCAAGATTTACACAACGGGCGATGAGGAGGTAATGAGGAGGATGGGGAGGAAGGGAGACGAGGAGCTGAGACAATGGGACCTCCCGAGGAGCCAATTCTATCTGTCCATCATAGTTAGCTCTCATTGCTCTCCTCCGCTCTTCTTGCGTAACCCCATTGGATAATTATCGGGTCATCACTACCCCCTCCTATACCTTGGGTCATATTCATTCCCTGGCGAAGATGTTTTAATATCATGAAAGTGATATTTTCAGATTTTTAGCCATAGTTTTGGTCTAGCCGTAGTCTTCTTGTTCGTATTCCCGTTTTGATCCATCTCAAGCGTCCTCAATGGAACCCAGTTCCAAAAAAACTTATTCTTTTCACGGACCAAATGGGAAAACTGCTATAAATAATTAGGAATAACTGTTATATATATAACTTTAATTTTGGGTATATTTTATGAACTCAATTATCTTCCTTTTTATATTATGTTTTATCAAAAAAGATTGTCACATTTTCACTATACATCCTTATCGACATTTCGGGGAATTTCCCCATCCTCAGGAAAACCCATTTATTTTCTTAATTCTCCACTCTTTTAGTCATATTATCTATACAATTTTATTTTATATCGTCTTTTCCACGATAAAAACTTAATAAAAACAGTGTACATCCTTCCTTTACTATCATTGTCACAATGCCTAAGTAAGGTTGTACACTCTTTTTAATAAGTTTTTAAAAAATAGTGACTATTATAAGACAATATAAAATAAAATTTTATAGATAATATAAGTTTTGTCATATCGCCATCGAACCTTCGGGCTCGCTTAGTCCTTTATAAAAAATATTATTATCGGTGTGGAATCATTGGGTTCCCTATGCCTTATACTAATACACTACATTTTGTGTTTCAATTTTTCATCATGTATTCTTGCATACGAGTATACTTAATTAATACTCAATATTAATTATATACTTTTTAAATGTATTTTGTACTTTATTTGTTGAAAACACATTACATTTCTAAGCGTTTCCTGATTCAAAAAAATATTTTGTTATGATTATTTCAAGTTCTTAAAAGTCTCTTCTTTTTTTTTTTATGATTCAAATTATTGAATAATGTAGTTTTAAAAAATTAAAATTCAGAGATGTGACTGCTGTCCTTGGGATCAACAACCTGATTTGATCCGTACAACGCCTGGATTTACCTGCAGAAAAAAGGATGGAAAGACGTAATTTTAATGTATAAAAAACACAAAGGCTCTAAATATGCAATTTATTGATTTAATAATGTTGCAGATATTAGTTATACAAATAAAATTAAAGAAAAATAACTTGAATAACAAAAAATAACACAAACGAGTTGTGTCCTTCACCTTACAGTGTCCGAAGGCCCAAGATAAGCCATTTTATTTCCTAAAGAGGAATAGCAACCGGTAGGTTATGATTCCGATGACTTCAAAATAAAAAATAAATCTTCGAAACTTTTATATTGGCATATCAAAAATAATTGAAAACCTTGAACTAGGACTGATAAAAAAAAAAAATAATTATCATAAAAAAAAAAAATACAAGAAAAAAAATAATACAGATGAGATAATTTTTTTGTTTACTTTAATCTTTATAAAAGAGTAAAAATGTCATATTCACTTCCTTTGAGTCATCTAAGAGCCGGCTTTCCATGAGCAACTGAGTATCACCAGTTTACATCCACCAGTAACCTCGATCCTAATCCTTCAAATTATAATTTGAAATGTACGTAGGCACAACTGTTAGGTATGGGGTTCTGCCTTATTCAAGCCCTAATAACGTTTTTATTTTTACTAATGTACCTATGTTGATATATACGACCCAAAAAAGATTTTTTAATTTTTTACAAAATTAAAATTTTGTAAAATGACAAATTTTTAATTTAATACTATTTTTTAACAGGTTTCGATGGCTTGGCCGAAACCGATCTGAAATTCTCTAAAAATTTGCATGATCTCTATATATCCATTTGGTATTATTTTAAAACAGAAATCCAAGGTATCCGAAATAGAATTGCAATGGTCAAGCATTTGAGTGCTACCAACGATTAGTTTCTCCCCAGTTTATTTTCATAATAATCTTTTATTTATTATTTTCATTTTATATGAATTTCAATGAACAAATCCTAATGAAATATATTTCCTCTTCTTCTTTCCTTTTTTCTTTTTTTTTTTTTTTTTTAACCACTAGTTAATTTCTTAATAAAATTATTTAGACTGGGACGTGGTGGTTGAAAAAAAGAAAAGCGAAACGCAATTTAGATTTGAGTCAAAGGATTCCATTGCTCCCCGCCAAAGGTTGGCCGCATTATCAATCCGGAATTAATGGATGTTTAATGTTTCCCATTAGCCTTGTATCTCATGTTCCAAAGGCTTTCTTGTTAATGAGTTTTATTCTTCTTTATTACTGTTTTTTTCAACACATCGATAATTGGTGTATTTACGACGTTTACGAGATAATACGATTCAACTATTTCGATGAGTCGTTAATGTTTATAAAAGCTGTGAAAACGTGAAAGCTGAAACGTGTGGAGTGATCTGTCAATTGGGCAATCGTCGCCTCAAAGCGGCGATGCTTATTTAAAGTTGGGATGGCCTATAGCCTATAGCCCGGAACTATTGGAAAATTATAGATAATTAGTAGTCGCGGAAACGAAGCATATTCAAAATGCAAATGCTCGGGTATTCTGATTTTTTTTTTATGTGCTGTTCGGGTTCGGATTGACATTAAAAATCTGAATTTTCGACATCGGGACGCCACCGGAAGTACATTTCATTCCAGAATAGCCTGTGTATTTCGTTTATTTTTCATTTAGTGAAAAATATTATTTATAACTTTTTTAAAGTCGTGTAAAGTTGCTAAACTTTGAGCCCTGGGAGTTTAGTACATCCCGAGATACAGTTATACAAAAAATCATTTTTTATTTTTTTTTTCGAAAAACAAGAAACCATCATTTTGTCACTTAATTTAGGCCAATATCATCGCCACCAGCTGAGCCCAATCTCGGTACAAAATAATACATTGGGTCCCCCTTCCCCCACTCTTTATATCTTGTATTTTATTTTTGTCAATAATATTAATATATGAATTAAGGTATTATGAAAACTAAACTTACTACTGCATTGAAATAAGAAGAGTTTGTTGCCGTATAATAAATACAACACAATGTTTTTACAAAGTGACTTAAAAGTGATGGTATAATTTAATGATTATTACTTAAGTAAAGTTTTAATAATAACACTAGCAGAGCTTGAACTATTTGTTCTTAATAGCACCCTTCTTACCTTATCTTCTGGAAAAATTTTAATAGCCCAGTCAAAATTCAATTTCCTTGCTAACATAGACTTACTAGCCAACACATTCCTTGCTCTTTAAACTATAAACAAAATACATATTTATAAATTAGGCTTCATACTATAGTTTGATATATGAATGTGTAAAAATGTCAACAAATTCAGGTAATTACTTTCTGAGAAATTGTTCCTTATTTGACAAAAATATAAACTTTCGAAAAAACTTAAAAAATCAGGTTTCAAGTTACAGATTTTTTTTTAGAAAATTTGGGTCAGAATGATTGGTTCAATTGTATTCATTATAGCTTCTGGAATACTATTATTATGCAAAAATATTTCTACTATACTATTATGATGTAAAAATATCCCTACTGCACTAGTAAATTAAGTGGAAAATGTAAGTGCAAATTTTTATAATGTTGTTATGTTATATTATTATAACAATATTCTTATATAAATAACACACATTATATCCCATTCCAACCAGAAAACGTTTTATAATTACATAGAACTTGAGACAGTAGGTGGCCTGCATAAGGACCTAAGTTATGGCCCGTCCTCTCCAGTGGTCTCGGCATGAGCTCTGGACAGGAGCGTACGCCAAAATGTTTAACTATTATTTATACTTCAAAATTTATCAAACAAAAATTGAGATTCTAGACCTAACATCAACTAATGTCAATGAGCACCAATATTTAACCATAAGAAGAAAGAGAGAAAAATCTCGAAAAATTGCGAGTTTCTGCTCAACTGTCTTGGAGTATCAGCCAACTGGATCAATCGGGTAGAAAACGTTTAAACTAAAAAGATAGAGTTCGATCGATGGGAAAAGCATAATACATAATAATATTGACAGGAAAAAAAAATGGGCCATAAGTTGACAAAACAAAGCCTAGGCTTAATACAAATGATAGTGTAGGATTCCTAGTGTGTCCAGAATAATGGTTTCCGCCATGTGAACTGATTCATTTTAAAACCACAGAACTTTCTCAAAAGAACACCTGTTGTAAGCGGGATTGTACCCCTACTTTTGAACCAAAGCCCTTTCACTGAAAATTATCTTATTCCGAATTCCTCTTTATCCTTATTTTGTAGGTAGGGATTATTCTCTAGATAGAATAAATATTCTCTTTTTCTACTTGTATTTTAATGCCTTGGTCTTGATAGTTCGTTTCGAACCTTATAGTGGGATCTTCTATTAGTGCTTCTTCTTCTGTCGCACTAAACGCCAGGACATCCACAAATCTTGTTGTACCTTCGGTATCTGGGCGAAACACTTCCTGGAAACATTTATATTTTTTCATTTTAATCAGTTCGGCAACTTGCTTTTTAATGTTATTGTGCCGGCGGATGACAAGGAGCATTTTGTCTGGACAGTTACCCAATACATGAGCTGGAGTTACTGACTCGCGACAACATTTGCGACACAGGGGTCAAACAGCTCTGTTTGCCTGGCCTCCGGTTCCTGGAGCTCTACGGGGAGGAGCATAGTTTACGTTCAATTTTAGTGCTTTGCAATGGCACCACTCCTCAAACGATTTTTCTCTTAGGGATTGCCTAGCTTTTCTCGCTGTTAGTGCTGCTTCCATACTATTTTCATATATCTCCAACAGCTCAGTGCACTAACGAACCTCATCTCCGAAATTAAATTTTTTTTTGGAATAGGGCGTCTATCACACTGACCAATTTTTTTTTTGGAAAATAGACTAATTTTGAAGAGTCTTGTGGCTCCCATTGACATCTTAAAAGACACGGGCCCCTGTAATGTCGCGGCGCATATATCATAGCTGAGCAAGAGTTGGTGGGTAACCCTATCAGAGCCTTTACACTTCTGCGAAGTATGACATCAACAGTTTCCAAGAGAGATGGGTGCAATTTTGTCAATGGTGCTGTCTGTTATGAATATATTAGAGAGATAAAAACATATATATTAATTATGTTGAACTTCTGGTCAGACTTTAGGAGGCTTTGACAAATTATTACATTTCACGATTTAATCTAGCAACCGAATCATAATCAATTTATAGGTAATCCCAACTCACGAAATATTTTCCGAACGCAGTTAATTGCTCTCTCCCGCTTCAACGCTGTGAGCGGTCACCGCTTGATTATCCGTGAAACCAGGAAGTAAAATAGGATCGCGGTTATACGATGATTTGTAGCCATATTATTGAGCGACCATTTGATCGCATAGCTTCCTATACAGGGAATCCTTAAATTAAATAGTGCCGCAGTAAGTGCCCCATCCTGTAGTACTCCCCTCGAAACATGTATAGGGTGGGTTTTGTTGACCCCAAGATTAACTGTTATGAAGCTGTTACACAACAGTACTACTACTCCCTTCCTCATATCGTTCGAAACACCCCTGGCTTCCATTTACGTCAACATATGAACTTGTCCAATGTTGTTAAATACCCCCCGTCACATCCAATACCGCGAATACCGCATCTTCCTGTTTGCTCTTAGCATTTTTGAAAATCGCATCAATGATTAGTGCATTCACATGACACCCATGTTGACCAATTACGAAACCTCTATGGTTAGGGTGAAATGAAATTTGCTTTCGAGGCTCGTGTCCAAAACTTTTCCATGAAAAAAAATTAAATTTGTTTTTTTCTTTTTTAGCGCGTTTCAAATTGGTCGGACATTAAATTGTCATTTTATGTGAGAATGTCCCAAGTACGGCCCTTACCAATTACGGAAACGAAGACCCTTCATAGCTTGTAGTGGTACAGGTTTATTTATTTTTGTATAAGAACTATATTTCTAAAATACATTTCATGGTGAACGAATTCTTCAAAAAAAGTTTTGAAAACTAATTTTATTTTAGTTTTTAACAGTCTTTTTCTGTTGTCTGACTACTTTTCTTGAACTCCTTATCTCTAATTATTACAAATCCAAAAATATCAATGTTTTAAATAGATATGAAATGCAACATGTTGGTAGTATTATTCAAAATTCCAAAAAACATGTTTTGTTTTTTCTATAATGGCTAAACAGACTTCGTAAAGCCATTTTTAATAAGGCAGGGATATCTAAATCATAAAAAAATATTAAATGAATAAGAATTAAAAATCTAAATACTTTAGATTCGTATATTATTGAATGTTTTCAGAATAATTTCTTGCTATTGTTGCCTCGTTGCGTTACCTAGTGTTATAGCTAGTGTTTACTCTTAATAAATTTTTGAACTAACAAAATATGTATGTCTTAAGTACAACTGACAAAATAAAACGTAAACGAATTTCAATTACATTTCGATAACAGACAGACATTGACAATAAAAAAAAACAAAAAAAAAACTGCTTTGGACCGAAACAAATGTATGCAGACTTGTGTAACCGTCTCTTTTATTGGTAGACCATACAGGAATTGCAATTCACATACACAAAGTACTGCTTTTAACTCCTAACATTTTATTAAAATATATGTGTAATTTTATTATTAATATACAAGAGAAAAAGCTCAAATTGAGACATAAATAATTGTTAGGACATAAATGGAAAGTTCCAAACAATAGGCCAAGAGTCGCAAAAATGACCGAAAACAAATCACCTGTAGATATTTCACCAATTAAGGCATCATCAGGACATTAGGAGAGAAAAATAAAAAAGAAAAACACACAAAAAAAAGTATATAAAGCAAAAAATGCAGCACAGCTAACATCCACAATCCAAATAACACTAACCAGAGACAGCACTCCACACCAAGACACCCTAGCGCATACTGAGGGAAATTGGGGGTTACATGACAACAGCTGGAAAGGTTAAATTACTAACAGCTGTTCATAAAAAAAAAAAAAAAAAAAAAAAAAAGGAAATACTCATACTAAAACCCCCAAAATGTGCAAAAGATTATAAAAATAAATCAAATAATTACAAAAGAAGAAATCTAACAAATAGAAGAGGAAAGTTTTAATGGGAAAGAAAGTTAAGAATGGGAAAGTTAAATTGCACAGAGGAGGAAGGTTCCTATAAAAAAAATACTAGATACACGGCTATTCCGCAAAATGCATTAATTTAAAAGAGCAAAAGCTCAAAAGGAGACATAAATAATTGGCGAAATTTCGACAGGTGATTTGTTTTCTGTTATTTTTGAGGCTCTAGGCTTATTATTTGGAACTTTCCATTTATGCCATACTAATTTTATTATGTTTTACCATATGGGTTAACATAACAACTAGGTATCGCGTTTATTTATCGATTTATGTCGTAGAACTGCTTCACTGTTTTTGAAAATTTAGCTGTATTGATTAAAAAATAAAGATGATAATGGAAATCTGATGATAATTAGATTTAACTCATATCCAAAGAATCACGTACGTCACACGCAGTTACGTATTTTAAAAACTCTTTTCCAGTCCTGGATATTAGCTGAAAACCTACCGATTTCAGACGGGAGTCGGGACATGATCTTCCGGCCTTAGACAAATGGACGTTCCCCAGGTTTGATAGCTTCATAGCCTCTTTTTCAACATTCTTCACTTTATCTTTATTCTATATCACCGGCGAGGTTTCTTAATTTTACTAAGAATCATGTGATACGCTTTCACAATATAGTAACCACAAACTTCTAGTATTTCCTATTTTGTTATGTTCGACGTGAAACAAAAAATAATTAAATAATCAATATAAATACAATAAAAATAAGGAAATTAAAATAAGTATTTTCAATACATTTTTAAAAATATTTTGATTAATGTTTATTGTAATAGCAATCTCTATTACAAGAAATCTTGGACAAAGATTTGTGCTAGGATCAATACACACATACATATTTAAATAAATAAAGTCAACAAATATTTCAACATGCTATATACAGGAAAACAATGTTTTTAAAATATATTCGAACAAAAATTCAAATTTCATCATTTTCTGATGTTTTTAATTAGTCAGAGAATATGACAGAAATATTTCTTTCATAGAACAGAAGCCTAATAAAACAAAAACATTTTTATATTTAAGTATAATATTTAGTTTTCCTAAATAAGGAACTAAGGCTGATTCATTATTGAATTCGTTTAATAAATTTATGTAAATCCTTTCTTCTTTGTATTTAGGTTTAGTTATTGAACTTCTAGGAGTATTAAATTGGATCACATATAAGAAATTGCCATAAAAAACAAACTTTGTATAAATGTTTACTTTTAACATGTGCTATTATTTGTATTTTGTTTTGTATAAGATGGCATATACAAGGAAAAGGAAAATTATGTTCAACTTTTCGTAACTATATAAACTTAAAGTATTTCCCGGAGCTAAAAATTTTTATTTATGTACTGTTTGTTTCAATCAGGCCTTGAAAATTTTATGGAAGTTTTATAAAAAGTTCGATTTTAACCCTAAACTTGGCAGACAATTTTTGTGAATTTTTAAAAATAAAATATTTTTTTTAATAAAAACTTTAGGGCTATATATATTTACCACTAAACTTGGCCGAAAATTTGAATAATAGAACTGTGTCATGCGAATAATAGAACTGGCATGTGTGACTCATTGCCGAGTTTAGGATTAACAATTTTGAAGGAAATATTTTGAAGAAGAAAACATTTAAAATTAAAGTTCCTAGGAACTTTTATCTCATAAAGTTCTGGATTTATTATAAAACTTTTGACTTTTATTTATTTAAAGGGAGAAGTCTCATAATTATTTAATTACAACAATGGCAACTTCTTTAACGTCATTGTCACCTGTTGCATAACTTGTCACATCACAACTATCTCTGTATACTTTACATATTACCAAACATTCATACTGTTTGTCTTTTTAATGAATAGATTTCATATGTTTTACTATTCCCTGTGTAATTAAAGCATTATTTTAATTTCAATTGATTTTTTTATTATATTTTATTTTACTTTTTCATTTGTCACTTATATTATGTAATTTAGTGTTATCTTTTTCTTTTTATACTTCATATTTTTTTTCTTTTTTTATCTTACTTGTAATTCCTGTTTTTATCATTTTTTACTGTTGCTGGTACTGCCTCTGTCTTTTTACACTGTTATTTTATTTATTTTATTTTATTTTACTTTTTCATTTGTCACTTATATTATGTAATTTAGTGTTATCTTTTTCTTTTTATACTCTATATTTTTTTTCTTTTTTTATCTTACTTGTAATTTCTGATTTTATCATTTTTTACTGTTGCTGGTACTGCCTCTGTCTTTTTTCATTGTTGTTATTTTGTTTTCCTTTTTGCCCTGAAGATGGCCTAAAACTTAGACCGAAACGTCGGCACAAAATATATAAGTTTACTTATAAAAGTGTAATTCTTTGACCGCACCCCCCGACCAACTTCTTCCTTTAAATATACATATACGGCTAACAAAAACTCCTTTATTTATTTAAGTTCTTAAAAAAAAGTTCCGGTCATTAAGAAATAAATAGTAAGTGGGCATAGATTACAGATATAATTTATCTTGAAAGAATTGCCTGATTCTTATATTTCCTATGTTAGAGTAGCTAAACATTTCTTGTACAATTACCATGTTTTAGATTTACTTTTTAGTGATATAAATTGCATTAACTGAACTTTTAAATAAAAGTTCTATAACATTTTTTTTTTCAATTAATATATTTTTTTATTGGGAAATGTTGTTTTTAATTTGAAAAGAAACCCAATATTGCAATGGAGCTTTGAAATTTCCTTTCAAAAACATGTTTGTTTTAATGTTACCGGTTTGGTAAGCTGCTTTTTGTGAAGGTGATTGTCCGTTCGGTATGTAGCTTGCTCTCATATACCAGGTGGAAATTCCTACGAAATTTTATAACTTTTTCGTGTTCACTAACCACCCGTATGTTTAAACACATACGTACCATACGTTTTATACCTTAGGAAGACCACGTGGAAGTATAATGGAAAACAGGTATTCTTGTTTTATTGATAGGACCTTTTCCAAAATGTATGCAACATTGCAGTCCATAGATTTCACTTTATTTTTAACTATTTGTACGTCACTTTAGAGATTATTTTAAATCCTACAGAAAAATTTGCATTTTGTTGAAAATATGACCATCCAATCTGTCCTGCAATATGATTAATTACTTCTGTATAAATTAATAAATTTATTTAAGGATTAATATTGTAATAATATACTATTAGGAAAACTCGTAAAATGGGGTAATACAACATATACAATAAAAAATTATTGCTACAAAGTCTGTTTATCAAGGTTTATTACTGTCCTAAAATTCTGTCATGATAGTTACTTCAGGACTGTTATCTGGGATCGAAAGGGATTTATAGAAATCTTTGTTCTGTTTGGTTGGTAAACGGTAACCATTTTGTTTACAGCTAACAGCAGATGTGTATTTTCCAGACCAAGTTTAATTGTAGAGAAATAAAAGCTTGAAAACCAGAATAACATAGTCTATATTTTAATCAATTTTCATGAATCTTATCCAAATAATTTACTTTAAATGTAATGTTTACAGCATCCATTAGGTTTAGTTTCATAGTAGATGATATTCTTCCTCAGATGGCATAATCTCAAAATGCCAAACAACATTGTTAGCCATTTATGAAATATGCAATCACAGTTCGTCTGGAATGTTAGTGGTCATGAGTGTTACCTTAAATGAGGAAAATCCCAATTTACCTCCTTACGAAGCAGTAGGGTGTTAAAATCAAGATATTTTAATAAAATCTGAAGGCCAGAGGCATTCACAGATACGATTTACATAAACAAAATATTAGAAACGAAATAAAAATGAGTCTATTCATTTTGCCCAGGAAAATGAAGCTCGCTTGCGAAATGATCTCACAAGCTCGATTTTACTTTATTTAATTTAATTTTTTGGACCCTTTCCATTTTCGGAATCCCCAAAATCTACCTAGATATCAATCTTTTCATAAAAGACTCAAGAATTTTTTAAGATAACTCTTAATTTTTGAGCCTAAACTTGAAGAATAATTAATTCAATTAATATATAATTCAACAAAAATGTAATCATACAATGTTACCACTATGGCGTTTTTAGTAATTTAAGACGAGCTGTGTTATTTTGTAAAAAAATATTTATGAACTAGGTCAAATTGCATTTATGTTAAAAGTGAACCAACAATAATCTGATATCTTCAAAATTGTAACAATGTTTTAGATAATTAAAATAGTTGATTGTCAAGGAATCCTTTACAAAGTGTTTTCAAGGAAATAAATAACCATTGGTCTAATAAATCGTATTGATTAAAACGTTTAATAAAATAATTAATCTTAGAATTTCAACAAATGCTGAACGGTTTCTGTATCTTCTAAAATACGATACGTGTAATCCGATCTAAAAAGTCGTGAAAATCTCAACACCCCATTTTTTACATTAGGCGGCATCTATCAAAATCTGCGGTTTCCTGTTGGTAAGGTTACATCGCACGTAACCCTTACACCCTTCAAATCTAATTTCTACCGGCGGGTTTAAGTTGTCAAAATCGAACCGCCACGATTTCCAGTTCAAGCGTGTGTAAAACGACACACCCTGATAACCAAGCTTGTAAAAAAAAAAAAATTAGAACAGAACTTCTGAAATAATTCTTATATTCTTAATCATTTTTATTTTTCCACACTAGAAATCGAAAGTACCATAAAAAATATTGAAGAAAAATAATATCATACCCCCTGTTTTCTTTTTTCTTGTATTTTTCTGTTTATTTATATTTTCTTATATATGATGTTAGTTTACGATTATGAACACATCTTATTATTTGCTGTTTTACTACATATTGTTCTGGCTTAAATCTATGGTCACAGGTAATAAGTTGGTAAGTCGAAAAACGGTCCTCCTGGGTTCTGTATATGTATTGTGATCATCTTCCAAGAATTCCGCAATCAATGAAGAAAGTGGTAACTAACAGCTCTCTTCGATACCTCTTTAAGAAATTTGAGCTTTACCAACTTTTTCGCAGTACATGACTCACGAGGACCATTTTTCGAATTACCAACTTATTCCCTGTGACAATAGGATATAATTCTAAATTTTTATTATGTTATTTTTGCATATATACTTGTTTGTATTCTACTATATCTTTCATAACTTATTCTTTCATTCATTTCTCACTGTGTACCAGATCTTCCCCTCTCCTCGAAACTTTAAAGCATTTCAATCTTTCTTCGTTTCTTCACGTTATAAAATCCACATCAATCAATCAAAATTCAATTATTATATCAATAAAAGCCCCTGTTGGATATGTGAAATTCTTCTTAAAAAGAGAAATCCCAGTCCCATGAAGGAAATCGGAATTTTTGATGCATCTAGCAGACATTTTTTCTTTTGATTTTGATAATGCATGTTCTTAAGTCGTTTATTCGGGGTTAGCTTTCGTGTTAATAATAATTTTATATATGAAACATGTTTTAAACATGAAAATCCTCACTCCCTCGCATGCCCCATTACTTGAATTTTTTTATATTGACTTTGTTTAGCTTCCAGAAAACCTAACGCATCGCTATCAAAATAAATTAAGTGTGAAAACATGCTCAGTATTTTCAGAAAAGAAAAACGAATTCGTCGTAGCATAAAAACGTTCATAATTATTTAAATTAATTGCTTGTGCCCTGATCATGTACCTCACTACCTGTTTTGTTTTTTTCAAAAATGAGCGCCAAGCAAATTCCACATCCTACTGCAGGCTATATTAGATTAATTTATATTCTAGTTCTTCAGGTGTTGTGGCATTTGGTGTGGTGTAAATATGGAGGCTCTAATGTTAAGGCCTAATCAGTAAACAATCAATACGTACCTAAGCCTCCATATCGCCTAATTCCCTCACTTTTTATTTATTATAAAAATTGTATTTCATTCAATGTTCCCCTAATTCAGTTGCTTTATTAGTAGGTTAAATTAATTGATCTCATACGCTTTGTAATAATTTAATAATAATGTATTAATAATTTTATAATAATGTAAGTATTTAACTAAAAATATTGAAACTAAAGATATTTAAATAAAACTATATACCTTTTTATTATATAGTTATTATTCCATTATAATATTCCCCCACCCTCACACACACCCTCACCTTCTCACTTTTGAAAATTCGAATATTTTGATTTATCTTCCGTTCTAAAAATAATTACGACAGGATATTTTGACAACAGTTCTAAAATCAATACAAAATTAAAAAAAAATACAGTCCTACCTGAAATAATGAGAAAATTATTAGAAAATCTCCCTATTTTATAAGAATGACCCATATGTAATAGAAAACAGTTTTCAAGACATTTTTTTTCCACCTTCCCCCCACTCTCCCATCTGGATTCGTCAGTGACGGAGGTACTTGCAAGTAATGGATTTGTTAATAAGAAGCTAAAGGATGGTCATTGAGGATCACTTCACTCCAACCGCTCAATGCTGAATAGAACAACTTTCCCTTACCACCCTATAATAATAATATTTTTAACATAATTTTAAAGAGTTACCATTAGGTACCTCTCACAAAAGCACAATAAATTGTTTTTTCAAACAATTTTAGTGCTACAATTCTGTACACACGCACACCCACACAGATACAGACACATACATACACAGACCTTTTTGCGAGACTTTCAGTGAACCTTCAAAGGTGTATTTACGTTGAAAATTCGAATTCAAAGTTTTCACGATCGCAATACTTCCCCTTACTATATATTTCATATACAGGCAAGGGAAAGTAAAAATCGCTGATCAGTAAATACAGTATTGTTCAAATTTACGTTATTGATTGGATAAAATATTTCACAAAAATATTGATATGAATAATTTACAATTCTATTTTTTTTTACAATTAATTATATTAAAAATTACAAATAATAATTAAAAGAAAATAAACGATTTTAATGAATTTATAATTTTTAATATTCTTAAAATATTCACGATTTAGGATTAAGGATTAAGATTTATGGTTAAGGATTAGCATTAATTGATGCTCACGTGGGCAAGAGATGTTAAGATAGGGTCGTTTTGTATAAAGTCAGAAGTCCAATAGTGAACAGCCAAGTTCGGAAGCCCTCTCCCAAATGCTGATTCTGTGGGCATAAAACCGTCATTTCTTCCCTACACACATATATATATATATATATGTATATTGGGAGGGGAGGGGGTAAAGATAAAATTATTTAATGTTCTTGTTATTGTCTATTTATATTCCTATAATTCTCAAGAGCTACATAAATTTATACATTGAAATATATGTAGACTGTAAACATTATAAACTATGTGTTTACGTGAGCCTGTCTGTCACCTTGAAATCTTTTCACTCCAAGCACTCCAGTCACTCCATTCCATCAATGTAACGATATTCCGTTTGGAGGGATCTTCATAACTTTTTTAAAGATGGCTTCCGGGCTTTATGCAACAGGAGGGAAAAGCTGTATTTTTAATTTTGTCCAAAAACATGAGGAGAGGTGCCCGAAATCCGCTCCCCCCCCCTTCCCAGTTGCCATTAATAGTATTTCTAACTGCTGAAAGTACAATAGTTGACTGCTGACAGTAAAACAATTGTGACGGCCTGTGCTTTGGCTCAGTATTTTTAATTTACAGAATAAGGAGAAGCTGGTAATAGTTATTGTTTCACATCAAAACGCTATCCTGGTTCATCAAAAAAACATATTTTTTATTTTATCATTACTATTCGTAGGCTAGCGTATTGTGTTCATATTCAAATTGTTCGTGACACGCACGTTTACTTGTTAAGGTAGGAAAAAGATCATTGTTTTCATAGACCGAGTACAAAATTCGTCCCTCTCAAGGTTCTTCAACTCGTCTAAAGACAAACGAGCAAACTTTATTGAAGACAAGCGAGGAGAAAAATGGGGTAAATATACGAAATGTGTGCTTTGTTACCAAAATTAGAGATGTTTGTTTGTGATTTTTCTTCGGATGGATGATTAGTCACATATTCTAATGAAATAGTCAATAATCGAAAAGTGTTAATTATCTTAATGCAAATAAGAGTCGTTCTAGGGTGTTATCTGCCTTTAATTAAAGGCAGGAATTGAAATAAATAGTAAATTGCAAATTTAATTGGGGGACGAATCACTTTTTCGTTGTAATTCTCCATTTTAATTTTTTTGTAGTTTTATTATTTTAATAATGACGGTTTGCTTCATAAATACTTGAATAACTGATAGATGAAAATAATTTTACATTTTTAAAATTAAATAATAGAAGAATAGTTTGTTAAAGTCATTATTGTTATTGATAACAGTCAATGAAATACACGAAGTTGACTTTATCATGAATGCGTGCAAAATATTTCAATTTGTGAAATATTCAACAAATAAACGGCCATCTTACAGGGTTACTGTATGAAGGAAATACATACATGTGTGTCTATCTAGAATGGTCGAGCTGTGTATTGCATCATGTAACTAGGCGGTTGAGAGGTAAAACCAACACTTATCATGGAAATTTCCCAGGTGAAGGGATTCGCAGTCTATTCAATCGCAGTGTAACAGCCCACGGGACCGTAACATTGATTGTTACATGGTTTTTATTTTTGTTACCCTATACGACCGGAGGCTTTAATAGAAGGTTCTATAAAGCAGCCTCGTTTTTAAATGAATGATTGGCGTAGGGCAAGGCGGATAATGACAACTCCAGTGCGGACATCCTCGGCCAAATTGCCGGCTCCGTCCAAGAGGAAACCAAGCACCTGCCATTATCTGACACTAACGGCGAATTAAACTAGAATTAGAGGCAACGGCGCTCGGCCACCGATCACACCTCAATGCTAACCTACAAGCGTCAAATTGCCAATCACGGCGCTCTTATTTTCATCAAACTGGAATTTCTTTTTCAAATTGGGCTTGGATATGTTATTAATTAAAATAGTTAGAAATTTACAACCAAAGCTTGGGTGTAGCGTCCTCGAGTTCTCGGAGCGTGAGAGGCTGCTGATTTTAGGGCAGATAGTCTTTTTTTGAAGAGCATCCCATATGTGCTCAATCGGGTTTAAATCTAGAGAACATGAAGGAAAGGGAAGATGCCTTATTCCTGAATTGACGAGTGAGTCCAAAAAGAATCTTCTTCGATATAGCCGTGCATTATCATCCAAAAATGTAAAAGCTTTACCAAACAAGTTTGTAGTTGATAGGGAGTATTCACCGAAAATTTCCTCACAGTACCGCTGTGCTATCAGTTTCCCAACCATATTGTGAAGGGTTATACGACCATCTAGTAAATTCCGGCCATATCCACTAATAGTTGTCACCAGAGCAAGGTATTTTGGCCAAGTGCGCTGGCTACGCTCCTTGCAAGTTCATTGGCGTCGAGGACCGTTCTAAGGCAAAATTGAGATTCATTTATAAGCACTACAGTTGACCAATTTGCCCCATCCGAAATCCTCTCGTTTCACCAGAACAATCTTTGTTGACGAGTACGTAATGCCACTACTAGGCGCCTTACAGATGCTCACGATGTTATCCCAACTTCCCATAGACGATGTCGGATCGTTTGAACGGATATTGGAAGCTCAATAGCTAGTTGAAGATGTTGATCAAGCTGCCTAGATGTCAAAAACGGATTTCTTTTTGAAAATATGATAAAATTTCTATCCTGCCTAGGAGTAGTGACTCATAGTTTCTAACGACACTCCCTTTGAGGATTTATAGCTCGTGAATTACACTTTTATTCCCGCTTTATCGGTTTGAGGAAAACCACATGAGCTCAAACTAATAATTTTGGCTGTATGGAAAAACCCAATGCCATCCACATGGGGGAGGGAACTAATATTTTTTTTTTTCAAATGAAACATGTTGCTATTTTATTGTCAAAACTGATTAATTTATTTAACTGTACTATGTTGTCCTTTTGCTACACGCATTATAATTAAACATTATATATATACATGTATATTTAGTTCTAAAATTTAAAAAAAAAAAAAAAAAATCAGTAATTGTAGAACTTTTATCAAAACTATTATAATACTTTTCTTATAGACCGTTTCGGACAGAATTCATTGGTATCCGTGAAATTTGAAATACAATCCTAAAAATAATAATAAAAAAATAAAATTAACGTCCATTGGGACTAACAAGTAATTAGTAAAGTAAAGAGACGTAAGTAACGTGAACTAACTTTTATATAAAACTTTCTCCTATAAATTTAAATTTAAGGTGCTCTTAATCGCTTGGTAATAGTGGCTTGTACCTGAAATATCGAGCAAGCATGTAAGGTTGTATTACCCAATAAACTGTTTTGAATAGTCTTTACGAGCTAAAACCACTTTACATACATGGGAAAAATTGTACCCTCATTAATATAAAACTATAAAAGGAAACTTTTTGGTCCGTCACTAAAGTGTTTGTTGAAACCCAAAGACAATTATTAATTAGTAATAAATTTTTAATCATTTCATATATAGGTAAATATCATTGGTGTAAGCTAGATGTAATTCAAAAGTTGAAATTTTCCTATTTAAGAAACATATTTAATTATATTTGTGTTATTATTTATTTTAGAGACTCTACGCTTCGTGTGTAGAACTTTCCATTTATATCCTAACAATTATTTTATGTATGGAAAAAAAAAAATGGAATATCCATGAAAACTAAATAGAAACTTTGAAAATTTATTTTCAGCTCGACAAACCAAAAATACACAGTGCACAGAATTGTCGTACTTCAATTGTTTAAACAAATGCTTTATTTCACTTTTTTGAGAGAAGAGTGCCTTGCTAATGAAAATATATCAAGTAGTGTTTATGTGAAATTTGTTTGATGAGCGTACTTATGAGATTTTTTTTTAATTACATACTACAGCGAACACTTTCATATTTTTCATAACTTTTTACATATTTCTAATCTTAAATTTCACGAGAGCAATAATGTAGATGAAATTCTCTGAAAAATGCATGATAAAGTTTAACAATCCAAATTAATACAAGGAATGAATGTAAAATGTGTAATATGGAAAGGAATACAACACTTTGTCATCTCTCGTTAGGATGTGAAATATATACAAATATATATAACTGTGGTTTAGACTTTACTCGAACATGGAAAACCTTAATGATTTTAAAATATTGAAACGACAAAACATAAATGATATGAGAAAGTTGTACTTTTTCTTCGATGTTGTTTTATATGATATATAGTTGGTGGGTTAGGGTAAATGATGTAATGTTTATAATGTTTTAATTTTAGTATAACGTAATGATATAATGGTTTATAGCATGCAGTATTTCATCTGTGGTATTTTATAATAGTACATTTTTAACATGCATTATATAAGTATTGTAATTTTAAAATCGTATTAGAAAGAAATGTTTTAAAATAATATTATAATTCATAATATTAAAATAATATGATTTTAATTAAAACATATTAATTATTATATATTTTAATTAATATATCAATAGTTAATTATTGTCAATTTATTAATATATCAATTATAAATATACGTTAATTATAATTACGTAGCTCAATATCAATATTTAATCAAAATGTAAATGCAAGTTCATGATTATTTGTTTAATTGCAGAGTATCCATGTTTCAGGACCCTTGTTCAAAAATTATTTTTTAATTTTTATTTTTTTACTGTAAAATTTATAACTATAATTTTATTATATTAATATAATTTTTACTATAAAATGATATAATAGTTATACGTAGAACAACGTACTTTACAATAATTGTACTATAAATTAAACATACCACAATATCTATACAATAAAGATTTAAAAATATTACTACATATTTATAACATATGATCTTAGTAATCTTCAGAGAAGTTCAAAACGAAATAATACAAACAAAACACTTCCTCCGCTTACTTAATCGTCTAAGGTGTTAATTTATTTTATAGTGTAGAGTTATTATTATTTTACATGTAGAGTTTATTTATAGTGAATTTATCAGGTTAACAAAAAACACCTGTTTTAATTTTTTTAAATATTCGTTTAGTCTTTTATTTAAAAATTTAGAGTAAGGTAAAAAACAAATAAATAATTTTGAACGCATTAAAAAAAAAGTTTAAAAAAAAATTATGAATATAAGCAAAATAATATATGTATATCATTAAAAAAAATAAATACAATAGAAAGATAAATTGAATAAAAGCAAAATAAGTAAACAACCAAGATAAAGAAATTTAGAGTAAAGTAAAAATAAAAGCTTTAATATTAAGACGAATTACCGTTTACAATTCTTTGAATGTTCATTTTAGTATAAATGTATAGTTGATCGTATTTGTAAATTCATTAATTTATATTTATTTTAATGTGTATAATCTTCAAATTTCATATCACATGTTTTATTATTTGATAGCTAATATAACCCTATGTCATTAGAGTATAGGTATATGTTTTTTTGAACAGCTAATTTGTGTTTTTTAGTGCTGAGATATAAATAACTTTGCATTCATCAATATGAATACTTTGAACATTTTTTTAATCCTTTTTTTATCCGTTTTCCATGAAGAAAATTTCATTATATTGTCTCTTCATTTTTACTGAAATAATTAAATTTAAATTTCAGTTAAAATGAGGGGAAAATAAAATTGATTATAAAATAATTCTTCAAAAAAGATTCATTCTTCAAAAATTCTGTTTAATGGCAAGCGTTTTGCTCTATTTCATTGATTATTGTTTTTGTTTTTTTTATTAAATAAGAGTTTTCCTGAGGTAAAGAATTACTAAAATTAATTTCCGAGACTCAAACCCTAATTTTTAAGCGAAATCCTTCCACACAATTTCGAATTTTTTTTCTCAAATAGAAACTGGAATATAGCTCGAACTAGAGTATAGGATAGACTCCGTTTTTAAGAGATTCTTCTCTAGAAGCGAGTATATATAAGAAAAAATATATATTGTACTATATAAAAATTATTAGATAAATTATTTTTGATTATTTATAAGATGAGATAGTATATCGTTCCGGTCAGGTATGCATTATGTTTTATTTCTTTAAAACAAAGAACATCAATTTTAAAAATTCAGAATTTTTTTACTTAATCATAAAATGATATACTTACCGCTGATGGCGGAAAAGCTGTCGTGCATTCTAATGCTCAGGAATCGATCCCCTAAACCGCTAGAAGCGAAACGTTTCCCAACTGCGCACTGTGTTGCCAGAGTAAATGGAAACACTCATTTTTTACAACGGCGATAAAAAATCAAATTAAATTTATAATTCCCTTTAATTTACGGGGTTCACGCTGCTACTTTACTAAAAGCTGGTGGTGGTAAAAAAAAAAAAAAAAAAAAAAAAGTGGGTGTGGGCGGCTTAATTTTAAGTAATTGCCCAAGCAGGTGTCGGGCGCTGAAGACCTTTCCGGAAAACTGTTAGAAGCCTCTGTCTTGCGGTAATTCCATTGATCCTTTACAGTTTGGGGGCTATTCATTTCTTTCATCATTATTTTCACTTTTTTTTTTATTTTTTTTTTATTTTTTTAATAAACTTCATTATTACAGTAAATTTATCCAAATTTTGGCAGACGTATCAGTAATACAATAAACAGTGTTCCAGAAGCGAAAACATTAAAAGTTTAAACAAAAAATATAAATGATTAGATATTCAAATTACTTTTACTACACCATCTTACAAGGTTTATGAACAAAATAGGCTTACAAAATATTTTCGAATAATTTATTTCTTCCTAACTTTGCAAGTTTACATTCATTTATATAAATATATATATATATATATATATATATATATATATATATATATATATATATATATATTTATACTGGTAATTTAACTATATATATATATATATATATTTTTTTTTTCTTTCCTTTTTTTTCGGTTGGCTCTATAGACCTTGTAGATCTTTGGCCGCGCGATGTGGTGTTCTTACAGACATTTATTGCTTGCGGGAGCACAGACAGCCTGGAGGGGGTCACCCAACCTCACGTTGCTGCGAACCATGGTTTCCATGGTGCAGCGGCAGGCTGCCCATTGCTCCATAACCGGTCCCTTTGGGGCCAATTCGGCAGTGTCCTTCCCACCGACTCACTCGGGTTCAAGGACAGTGACAAATCGGTCTAGATCCACGGATTATGGCTGTTCGGAGTCAGCAGGCGCACGAGGACCTATATTTCTTTCCCCGAGACAGACCGTCCATGGACCAAACCTCCGGGCGGCTATTTTATGTCCTGGGAAACCACAACGCGATTCACAATTAAGGTACACGGGGTAGGGTCATCACTCCTACGCCCGGTCTGTGTGAGTAGCCTCCAGTAGGCTGACGGGCCTCACATACCCGGGGGGGGGGAGGGGTGATAGATTTCTTGAATTATTACTTTAATTAAATTAAAGTAGTGCCGGTGCCGGGATTCGAACTCACAACCTTTGGGTTTGTGAGTAGGTGCACTTTTGCAAGCGCGCTAACCCGCTTGGCCACCCCGACCCCTATATATATATATATATATATATATATATATATATATATATATATATATATATATATATATATAATAGAATAGAATGGAATAGAAGAAAAATGTCAATACGATTTTTTTTTTCTTCTGATAGTTTCCAGTGACGTGTATTTCTTTGAGAATAAATGCCAGATTTTTAGTTTAATTATTTACCCAATAAAAAATTGTTAATTTAGCGATTGGTAATTCTATTAAGGGGTAAGTGCGTATATGGTATCTGGAAGACTTATTATTCGAGCATTAGCGATTGTAGGTCAAGTCATTAACAGTCCATTTCCAAAGGATTACGTAAGCTGATGTAATCATCGAAAAAATCTAAAATTTGTCTGAGATTCAAATTTTACAATCTTCTGTGACAGTCACGAAAGTGTGGGATGTGGAACGTTATTGAATAAATGTATTGAAAAAAAGAATATTTATTTTATGGAAGCCATATAAAATATCGAGTGAATATATATAACTTAATAACTTGTTTTAAATTTTAAAAAATGAATAACCTGTTTTAAATAAATTAAAAAAAATAATTAAAATAATACATTTTGTATTTTATTTTTAAATTTTTGTAGGGGAAGGAGTGGTGTCTGCATTAACCACTATCCTTCTTAAGGAGCTGATTCGTTGGACGGGTAGCTAAAAAAAAAATATATATATAAAATGATCGTAACGGACTTTATTGCTACACAACATACTAAAATTAAACGTTTTTTTTTTTCTTAAGAAATATAAATTACTTAAAAAATAAAAAATCTTGACATAAAAAAATATCCTCTTGAATAAAAATTATTAAATAAAATTAAAAATACAGACTGTCTCTGATGTTGGCTGGACGAGGAGTGGGACGGTTGTATATATAGTGTAATCCCACTTACCCGTCAATATTAGCTAGCTTCCTTAAATGATAACTTTATAAATAATAAACTAGATCAACATTACATTATATTTACTATTTTAATTTGAAATATAATTTTATATTGCAAACACCATTGATCACGATTGTAATTAAAAATAAAATTATTCTTTAATTAAAAAAATGATGAGAAAAATATACAATTAAATTTATATTAAATTTATTTCGGGCTTTGACAACCTTAATAACGTGTTTTAAATTAAAACAAAAAAAAACTTAATTTTTTTTTAAATTAAAAAAAACGAACACTTAATTTGTTTTAAATTAAATTAAAAAAATATAACTATTGCTGGATATGATAATTTGAAATGTCGACAGGAAAAACAACCCCACCACGACTACCTTTAGCCGGAGGCGGTTGCACAGACATCACTTTTTTCAACTGCGCTGTCTTCTTTTGGCGGTGGATGGAAAGCCAATAATCCTTCAGGGCTTGTATAAGATTTTCTAACATATTTAAACAATGGTTCACCATGTTCAAAACTAATTAATTAAATCAAAATTGGATAAGTTTAGGAGGCTATAGAAACTATTATAACTTTTGGCCACGAATTTGGGTAGTTGCCACAGTTGCCCCGTCAGAACAGTAGAAGGTGCAAGCGCACACCACACGCACTTGCCCCACAACTCAGGTCTGCTCTTACAGCTACTATCATGCTTTATCGAGGCAACTGTTGAAAGTGATGTCTTTACAACTTAGTGAACTCTCGTGGCTGATTTCTGAAACAACTGGGTTTAGAAATAATTCTCCTCTTACCAGTTCACGGTTTAGATTTAACGAGACAATTACGCATTTGCCCCGACAACGTACTTGCCCCACATCACCCTTCATAAAATCTAAAGGAGCTTGTATTGCTTGTTACGAAAAACTGCCACAACTTGATTCATGTTTCAATAATCAAAAAATGAAGATTAACTTTTTTTTTTAAATAAAAAAGGTAAATCGTTGACGTTTTATATTCGAGTTGAGGGGCAGCGATAACCCTAAATATTCAAATTTTACAGGAGAAGGCAAAATTCCACTTTTTCGTATTTTGGCTTCTTTTTCATACAAAAGATTTATAAATTCGCATTTGAAATTTGAAATACGTTGAGCCCCGTGCAATTAGGGAGCTTTGATAAAGGTTCTAACGTTTCCTTCACCAATTCTTGTCCCTTCTTCCACATAACTTCTATTTCCCATTTCTCCCTCGGCGTCTCCTAACATCTACTTCTGCTTGGTGTGCATCACTCGCCACTTATTCTTCGTTAAAGACACAGATCAGATAGACATAACTGTTACGATCAACTGGTGTTGTTCGATAATTTTGTCCATTAATCTCAGGGCGAGGTTAAACCTAATTGCGAGATTTCTTACTTGATATCTTATTTTCCTTTCCTATTTTCTTAGACTGAAAACAACCTGCACTGGTTGAAGATCGTTTCTGTACTGAAATAACGCTCCATGTCTTAGTCAGCTTAGGCTCGAAAGGGAAGTATTATTGCACGCAGTCTGATATTAATTTATTGATAACTCTAGTAAAGAACTCTTTCTTAAAACATCTGCCAGCTTCTTTTATGCTTCCTCTAATTTCATTATTAATCCATCTGAATTTTTTCAGGTTGGTACAAATGTATCAAAAGTAAAAGTATCAACATCTTTTCATCCGCTTAAACAATACGTACGTCTTCTTAATCCAGGGCCGGATCCAAGATTTTTTCTAGGAGAGGGGGGGGGAGGCAAGCGTAATGTTTCCGCCTCATCTTTCATCCCCTCTCCCCAATAAAAAATCAACAGTTTTATAACTGTATTTTAATAATAATAATAATAAATATCATATTATAGCATTAACACATTTTATTCACTGAATTAAGCTCTAAACAAACAAAAAACAATCCAACAAACATAAATACAAACAAATATAATATTAAAATGATGAAAATGTTCAAATAATGACATCAAAATTTCACTTTCCCATGTTTTTTGCTGCAAAAATGTTTATGATCTCATAGTTTATGGAAGCAGCTCGTTTATACTTAGATTTGTCAACCTTTGTTGAGCAATCGTGCTCCTCAAATAGCTGTTAATCAGTTTCAGCTTGCTGAAACTCCTTTCTCCAGAAGAAACAGCAACTGGGATGGTAAGGAATATTCCTGAGGTTGTAGTAAAGTCGGCATATACTCTTCCAGTTTATTTTTATAAATAAAACTTAATGTGGGCGATGCATTGGCATGTTCCAAGTAGATGGGGAGCTGAGGCCAAAAGACGTGTCTGATTTCAAGAAATTTTTTTATCGTGTAGGCCGAGCGTACTCTCACTATAGACTGGAAATAACATCTGCCACCCTAGATCGTTAGCAATTGTATGAAGCTTTCAATTTCAAAAATTTCAATTTCAGAAATTCTTCCTTAGTAAGGTTTTGTACATTGCTATCTCCCGATTCGGCTGTTTTGGCCTTTAAGTGGAAGTCAATTTATCAATTAGGACACAACTTTTGTCATAAACAGAGATAAAATTTAGAACGTTCGAGTATAAAAAATTAATATTTTTTTTCACGACTACAATTGGTTCTGTAACGTTTTTTAATGCGAGGAACTTGAATCTGATACCGGATTTGCAAAAGATAAATACAAATTTGATATAACTATAAGTTGTTATATTTGGCTGACCTTGTTGGGATCGCTGCTTGCTTGGTTCTAATTATGGGTTGAAAAGAAGAGAAAGATGCGTTGGTGGATGCGAGACATTTTTGTGAAGCGTCTATGTTGTGGTTGCAGTTACGATTTTATATTTTAGATTAGTCAATTCCTACAAATAAAGGTGCAATGTGAAAATCTTCACAACAACACTTTCCCTGTAGCTCACGTCATAATAATAAAAAAAATTAATCGGGTGGAGGAAGCTCGAACAGAATAACTGGAAACCTCGCCTTCTGAGATGTCCACACTTCAAAAACTCTGCAAAAGCTATTGTCACATTGTCTTAACTATTGTCTCATTGCCTCGTGTCTTCCATTTCAAATGGAGAATATTGAATAGTATCGATTTTTGATCGCACTTGTCTTACATGCATTTAGATATAGTACAATTATTATTATTAGGTTTGAGAAGATACAATTGGAAGATTCCAAACACAAAGTCGGATGTCTGTAAGTTTGAGATTTGGTCTTTTGTATTAATTTAAATTGAGTATAAACAAATATTTAAAAGAAATATAAATAAAATTTCGCTCGAAATGCCGTCCTCTAAATTCCGCCGCCCGGGGCAAGTTCTCCCTAGATCCGGCCCTGTCTTAATCATTTCTTCTCCCAATTGTAATGAATTGATTTCCCTTTTTTTTTTTTTTTTTTTAATAAATTTAAATTTAATTATGCCTATGAAGCCTGTTTCTTTCTTTTTATATTAAGTTTTATTAAAAATTGTTATCACATTTTTTTACATTAATATCTTTATCAACGTTTCGGAGAATTTCCCCATCTTCAGGACAACCCATTCTAAAAGTTATAGAAACGAAATTATATTTTCACTTTATAAATAACCAACAAATTCTAAGAATTAACCCAAAACTATACATGCTAATATTCAAATATAATTTTTTTTTTCAATTCCTCTCCCAAGATATTTAATTTTCCAAAGTCCTGAGGTTGCATTATAAACGTAACTAATAATATACTGCCAATTTAAATAGCGACACCCTTGCAATTGACAGTTTATAAAAACGTTTGTATGTAAAGTGTAAACAACTCTTTATTTATTTATAGTTATGAAGTATATGTATTTAATAAGAAAATCATTCATATTACTAACAATGTGTGGGCACTGGATCGGTAGAGTATTATTAGTAAATTGGAAGGAGGTAACCACAAGGAAAGTTGAAAATGTTTGCTAACCAATCAGATAATGGTATAGACTGGCGTTTGCTTTGAATCCCTGAGTTATTTGAATTTGCAGTTTCCTCTCTTTTGTATTGAGCGAATATACAAAAATTCTCTTACATCTTATCCTCTCTCTTCCTATACCGTTTTCCTCAATAAGGATCATAAAATCAAAGTATTATCCTTTTCGTAAAGAATTATACTTCTATCCATCCATCCATCCACCATTTCATCCGTACATCATTTCTTCCATCCATCGATTTTTGTTTATCTGTGTTATACATAATAATACAAAGTTAGTTATTTATTGTATTACTGCATATAATATAATTTATTGTCGTATTTTATTTCTTCCTCAATTAGAGGAATCAATTAATCGATCAATTAATGGAATCAATTAGAGGCCCCCCCTTGGATCGAGGCCCGTGGTATTTGCCACGGCTCTAATCGTAATTCATTGATAACATACATGTTAAAAATACACAATTTTACCTGCGTTAAATTTGGATAAATCCCTAAAATACAAAATAAACCCATAAAGGTGCGTTGACACGTTTGCCAAACCTTGGAAAATCAAACGCGTGAATGAGATAGGGTAATGTGGGGTAAATGCGCACTAGATTTTACGATATTCGACTTTAATGACTCTAAAATTATTATTTTTGAAGCTGGATTTTTCCTCTTTTTTTTTTTCATAAATGCTCCTTAGACATCCTTCCATCCCTCCCTCATTCCATCCATATCGATATCTTACTCCATCCATTAATCCATCCTTCCATCCATTCATTCATCCCTCCCTCCATCCTTCCCTCCCTCTATCCATCGATCAATTCTTCCATCCATCGACTTTTATCCATCTGATCTTAGCCAGTAAGCTAAACGTGTTTGAATTCTGTCAAAACGAATACCATCCTACAGCTCCTTTCGAAGAAAAATATAAGCACTGATGTCCAAAAGGATATTTACTAAAATATATAAAAACTCCAAAGCCCTATTTTAATTGGACGAAAACTACGTTGAGATTAAAATAAGAAGAGGTGTTAGATAAGGAAAAGTGCGCTCTCCAAAATTTTTTATAACAACCTTCGATGGTGTGATGTAAGATTGTGCGTTGGAAGGTAAGGCGATAAAGATTGACGGTGAATGGTTAAATCATCTGGAATTCGCCAATGATCAAGTTCAGGTGGCCTCAATAGAAGAAACTATGGAAGTGTTCGAATAAGTGAGGATCAAAGATCTATACATTGGTTCGAAGGTCAATTTGAAAAAATCAAAATTCATAAATATTAATACCAAAGGCCAAACAATAACTTCTGAATGTATCATTGAAAACACCAATGACTAGTGCACGTTCACTACTTGGTTTGGTTACAGGAATAAAAACAGTGCACTCACTAGTTCATTCAACTACATAGAATCTCAAAACTCCCAAGCTAAAAGCTGATTTTGCTTATTGCTTGCTGATTGATCCTATTCCTATATGATGCAAATAAAAAAATATTATTGCTACAATTGCCAATTCGAGGTCCTCCTTTGGACCGAGCCCTGTGGCATTTGCCACCTTGTCACCTGCTGTCCCTGATACTGAAAGAATTCAGAGGATAACATAGAAAGATATGGGATAAGGCTATAATAAAAGAGGCGGTAATACCATCAACAAATAAAGAGATGGATTCATACAATAAAAAAGACAATGAAAAATTAACCGATGATGAGCTTCTATTTATAATTAGTTGAATATTGTTTACACCTGCAAAAAAAAAAAAAAAAATAAGATTATAGAATTATTTAAAAAGAGTGGCAATTCAACTTGCCATTGGAAATAATTTATCTTTTTAAGCGACACCCTGCGTTGTCAATAAGGAAACCTTTAGCTCGAATTAAGATGTAAAATAAGTCCTTTGATATACTTAATTAATCATCGTAACATGTGTTTTGCTTCATTTAATCTCATACTAGGAACATATGATGGGCGCTCTTGGTATATGACGGTAACAGATTTGTTCAAATATTTGGGAGTATCAAAAATCAATTTTTTTTTTTTAATTTTAATATAATGAATTTGTGTTACAATTAAATTTATTAATATATAACAGCATGAATAACCGACTAAAAACATATGGATTAGTTCTCTAGTAAAATAAAATGGCTTAAGTGGGCGATATTTGGGTCCTCTAGCTTAAATACAGTTGTCGGAAGAGTAATAAAATATAAATAATTGAAGTCCGTTAGGATGTAATTTTTTTTGTAGATATTTCGTTATCATGGTTCAATAACATTGTAAAGATTACTTTTTTTAGTTTTCTTTGTAGCTAAAATATATTTTAGGTTTTCAAGTAGAGGGTTTAATTCAAATAACGTTTCCTTATTTTGTTATTTATTGCTTGTTCAATATATTTAATTGCATTGGATATGTATAAATGTCTAAGATGTTAGCGATGTATAGTGTTTGGCCTTTCGATAAACCTACATGATGAATTTCCTGGTTATTGAAATCTGTAATTTATAATAAGTGAAAGGGAAAAAAAAAGAAAGGGGCCAACTGAAGATAGGTTTTTCGAAATTTCGAAGGTGGGTGATTCTTTGTAATCATGTTATTAAATCAACGAATTCAAAGTTCAAAGGGAAACTTAGGCAGACTTAAATCCTATTAAACATTAATTAATATAAAATTTCAGTGAAAGACTATTTTATTGAGAAAATTTAACAAGGAATTTTGTAAAAAGGGAAGGAATACGTTTTATATAACAGGTTAGATAAGAGCGTATAATAATAATGTATAATATTGTATAATAATATATAAAATAGCGTATAAATTAATGTATAATATTGCTTGGTTTGCACAAAACACTGATTCATAATTAGTTTCCGGATATGCATATGGTTTTTATTTTTTTAGTTTTACCTTGGAGTACTCCTGATTTTTTTCACTATACGGTAGAGATGTTGGAAAATTATCCCTATATCGATATATTTTTTTTTAATAAATCGATATTTTCCTCCGATAGTTTTTATTCTGTAGATCGTTATATCGATAATAAAATTTGAGTATATATTTATATAAGTAGATATTTTTTACATAAGAAAAATAATTAAAAATATAAATAATAAATTACGGCAAACAAAGAACCAAAAAATGGGCAATGGTAAGAATTAATTTTATTTATCAACATTTTTTTTGCAGTCAAATCTCAAAAAACTTATTTTAAAAAAAAATAATATGCCAATACGATTCACATTCTGGCCGTTTGGGAATCTAGTGGGACAAAATTCTGGAAGTCGTGGTGCCATAATGAAATATTATCTTTTCAGACTAATTTGTTATTGTTGTAAATGGTCATTAAATGATTTAAAACCATTTTCTGTCTGAAACCAGTATATTTTTTCTAATTCATTAATAATTTAAAAACCAAACACAAAATAAAACTACCATGATATATCGTTTACTAAGTAAGTAGCTTGAACCACTGGAAAATACCCCTTCCGTTTATAACGGATATAACCAATAAGACACAATGCATCTATGTGTGGTATTACTGTTTAACGGCGTTTTAGGGTCAAATATGGAAAAGAATATATTATTATGTCTATCGTTCATAGAAGCCTAAAAACCTTTTAGCATAAAAAAACAACAAACATTTCCAAGGGACTGGACGAAAACGACAATACACTTCTTTTATTAGAGTTGTATGAATTTAAGAATCGGAATTGGAATTTGTCACTTCTCCATAAAATCCCCTTTCTTTTCGCACTTCGTTTGTCAAAATCCATCATTCCCTGAGAGCCAGAAAACGGGACTATTGCACCTTAATATATAGTACGATGATACATTTTTTAGCAGATTATGCAGCAACATTTTCAAGCAAAGTTTTTACAAATTCACTGACAGTAAAACAGAGTTCGTTGAGAAATTTTCTTCCAAGAGGGAACCAGCTGTTCTTATTTTAGGTTTTGATCAGCTCGCGTCAAAACTTTCTACCTGACGCCGCATTGATGAAAGCGATGCTCTTTCATGAGGCACATTCTCAAAGGATATTTAAATAATACCGTATAGCCAGAGTTCATATTCATAATGCAATCTTGTCAGTGTCTTATTGTAGAGAATCCATTTCTTTTTAAGGGTGATAAAAAAGACGAAATGGAGAATCTACGTTTTCTCTCAAAACATTGACAGATTATTATTTTGTAAGAGTAGGCCTTTTTTATAAGCCTAATAAAGTAGATTTTTTCTTCCAGAGAATTCTTAAAACGGTGGTTTCCTCCCCGCAATGCCTCAATGAAATATAAATTCAAAACCATGAGTTTTCCACCAGCAACATCATTCTTATTCCTGCTTATAAATGGGCGAGAACGGGCGATAAAGTTTCACATGTTAGCTATCATTACATGTTTCTACACACAGAATAAAAATTTAAGTCGCAAATTGGTATACATAAAAAGCTACAGACTAAAACGTGGAAGAGTTAACGTTAATTATGAACGTTAATGGTTGACTGAGATTCTGAGTGTGTAGAATAGCCGACTATTGGAGAAAAAAAAGTATCATTAATTACCTTTATTACTGCATTCCATCATGAAATAGTAAAAAAAAAATTACTACAAGTTCCTTTTACTGAATGAACGAACTAATTTATCTCCCAACCATGAAAGGTCTTAGTTGATTGTTTACCCAAATGTTGTATTGACATTCACGTTTTTCTCACTTCTTAAGATCCTACCTAATGTTATAAACACGTTCCTCATCATAATTTCAAACTTAATTTTTGGACTTTTGTCCTGCTAGATTCGCGATCGGCCACACTGTGCTACGTTTTAAATTCAATACTATACTTTGAAATAGAAATTTAAAATCATAAAACCTATAAACAATACTTTAACTTATTTATAATTAATACACCGTGTCTATTACAATTTATTTATATTAATTAGCAATATTAATTTATCCCAATAGTTCGCCATAGGTCAGCTTTTGTTTATAGAATAAATAATATCAGATTTCGGTGTTCTCGTTTTTTAATTTTATATTGTTATTGTTGTTTAAATAAATTACGATGATTTTAATGAGCTATTAAATGATAATATTATAATTATTAATTAAATTGAAGGTAGCGTATTAAAATGTTATTTTATTTATGATTAGTATAACAATAATAATTGTTTAACATATAACAATTGTTATATATTTTAAATACGGAACATAGTCATTAAATAGAAATATAGTTTCCTTTTTTTTTATTTTTTGATTTCTCGTTATGAATCTTAAATTGGGTATTATCGGACATTTTTACTGCTTTTGTTATATTTTGGGGCTCTATGAGGTAACACAGATTGGAGGGGGATAGTGACATGGGTCCTTCCCCAATCCTCCTCGAATCGACCATACCACACCCCTTATTTACATAAGAATCATTCGATATATTGCCCTCTAGATTTATTACCCCGAATTAACATCGTTCCGATGATATGGATAGCAGGAAATTTCAATTGACTAACCCTTAGCCGATTTTGTGGGTCGGAGTTGGTTTTGGAAACCATATTCTGAAAGGTTGTTGTTGAGTGGAGGAGGGATTGGTAGTTTAAGCCACCTCAGAACGACCTTCACTAATTGGTTCTGTATCGATTTTGAGAATAATTGTTTATATTTTGAGCTATAACAGAAGCATAAGGAAATCCTTTATGAAATATTGGCAGACTTGGTTTTGAACCAAAAATAAATACATTTTGAATTAATTTCACATGGCACCAGGCCCATTATGGCCCTTGGATGGCACGGTTAATAAGAGTGTTTATTTCAGAGAAAATAATAGAATTGACACTGTCTAATGCTACAAAATTTGCCCTGCTTAGATGTTTTGATTCGTATTAAAACATTAGCTCTTCAATATTGTTTTATTTTAAGCATATCCATGCTGCGCGGTCATTTGATAGTCTTACGGTCCTGAAGACAATGTCAACAACAATCCGATGCTCGGAACCACTAATACCTCTCAGACTGAAAATAATACTAGAAAATGAAGCAACATGAAGAATTACGTATGACAATGATTTGGCAGGCATAGTTGCTTTTAAAAGATGATGAGCCTCCTATATTCCGTCATTGAGCTGGTGTGACAGTCAATTATTCATCATAGGTGCTTGGCTGGACCAGAAAAATAACAAATAATCCAAAATATAAAAAGAGCCAACAATTTATATATTTTATTTGATATCAAAGAAATAATAAAAAAGTATGGGAAATTTTAAACTTAAGACTAAATTTATAGTAAAGATCTCGTTTTTTTTTTTAAATTAATGATTTCTAAATAGAATATTTTTTTTCAATTATTTTTCCATAAATATATATACATATATACATATATATATATATATATATATATATATATATATATATATATATATATATATATATATAAGTTAAAGTACAGAGTGAAACAGTATGATACAACTTAACCCTTGCTATAAGATGTTAACACATTCTAATATAAAGAGGATTAATAAAGTATTAAAGCCAGTCTTTGCTCAGTACTCGTGTTTCATTTCGTTCCCTTATTTCCTTTTTTTTATTTCAAGTTACCAGAACGAGTATAAGTGGTGCCGAAACCCGGGACGGTTAAACTGGATACCAGGGAGCAGAGATGTGTTTTCTTGTGTTTTTTCGTTTGCTGTTTGCTGTTCGCGTCTATTTTTATGGGTTGACCGGGATAAGTGAGAATTTCACAGACTGCCAGACGAGACATCTCAGATATCCCCAACAGATAACACTGCCTCCAGACATCCCAAAGCTACCAACGGAAACCTTAGCAGTGGCGCACGCGAACTTTGCAGCAGGACTTGCGAATGACTAAAGATAAAGACGGCAACTTCGCAGGATCTTAGAAAAGCAATCACTGACCTAGAAACATTCAATGGAGAAATTGGATAACTAGACCATTTTCTCAAAGGAGGCGATCTTGTGATTACACGCATAGAGGCAAAGTCGGCCAAATATCTAATAGACCAGATGGACGCAAAACGCGTTGAGAGCACCGTTAGTATGTCGAGTCAACCGGAGCGTACTGAATCTGATTCAGGCGGATGAAGAAACACCGTTGATTGTAGTGAAGGACAGACTGAAGAAGGCGTTTGGGTATGGCCGGTGGGCCCCAGAAGAGGACATATTTCAGATGTTCAGGGAGATAAAGAAACCACACCAGATTAATTGGCAGTACGCGGGAGCGCTATAAGCCTGAAATAACAAGATACTGGAAAAGATGAGGAAAACCGTGGACGCAGCCGAGGTGGAGGCCAGGATGGCGTTTTTGTCAACTATCCTGAAAGTACAGCTAGCGAGATATAGCTACGGGAAAGAAGGAGGGGCTGTCGAAAGACAACACGATCATCGAATGTGCCCAAGAGATAGTTGACCCTAGTGCCAGAGACGAAGATGCCAGGTATGAAGAGGAAGTAGAAATGGAATGGAGTAGGATAACCTACAGAAGGGCCGAGGCAGGTAGGAACATGCCTAGACCAGATATAGGGAGAAGAAGGGAGACGGAGTTTGGTGGACGAGAGAGGTTGATAGCGCGAGATAGGAGGCAAGGAACAGAGAGAAAGAGCTGGAAGAGGGAAGACAGGATGTGTCATGGATGTGGGAAGGTGGGACATCTGGTAGCACAGTGCTCGCACAAGATGTTTCGAATGCGGCACCGAAGGGCACATTGCCAGACAGTCATTGCCATCCCCAGGCAGTTCAAACACAATTATTTGTCGGAGTGCGATTGAGGCATTGTATAAAGGAGAGAGGATACCCCAGATACAGGTATGTGGATGTAAATTAATCACCTTGAATGATCCGTGTAAAGTAGAAGGGGGAGTGGGGATGGAGTTGAATAGAGGGGGGACCGAGGGACGAAGATTGAGGGTGTATATATTGGAAAATATACGCCGGGAATATGGGGCGATAATCGGGTGCGACCTGTTAGGGAAAATGGGGGCGAGGATAAGGAATAAGGACGGGCAATGGATTATTAAAATAGGAGGAAAGAAGTACAGGTGTAAGAGGGTTCTGAAAAAGGACTAAGTTGGAGTCGGGGAAATCAACCAGATGGAAGATTGGAGACAGTCGCTGAGAAGCGAATACTCGGATTTTTGTTTTAGAGAGGGAGAGATATTGAGTGTATGTCAAGGAGAGAACATACCCGCAAGCTCTACGGCAACAGGTCCGGGAAGAGCTGGAGAGTTCGTAGAAACAAGGGATTGTTACAAACAGTATGTCGCCATACAGTAGCCCCCTATGGGTGGTAAAGAAAAAGTGTTTACTTGCCATTTTTGTAATCGCAATCTACGAGTTATCTCGTAGTTGGCAGTAAACGTGTTAAGGGAGGAATAGTGTATCAAAAATGTAATTCAGTCCCGCCAACTGCACCTTCTTATCTCAGTGCGTTTTCGAAATATGATGCTTTAAATGGCCAAACTTTGCGTAGCTAGTATAATTTAGAAGAGACATTGAGGTTGGGAGGTAAAAAACGTTAGGTACCTATTAAAATAGGAGTACCTAGAATTTTTTTTTTGCCTGGTTTTTTCCCCATAAATTTTTCTAAAGTGGATTACTACTGCAAACACAGTGTTTTTCTATTTGAATCGTTTTTATAATTTGCCCAACAATTTCACTTCACATTTCTTATTATTTTTGTTTTTTTAAGAGTGAAAGTGGTTTTTACTATTAGAGATGGGCAAAAAGTACTCTTGAGTCGGGATAGAAGGGATAGGTAAGTCTTCGCTACTTCTTCCACCCCTAGTCTTATCTAATCCAGGCTACTGAGAGTTAAATATTCGGTACTCGTTACTCGGAGTACTCTTTTCCCATCTGTAATCACAATGTGGTAATTAGAAAATGAAGTGGAATAATATACGATAACGGCAGCCTATTTACCGCGTTGTGATAACCCCTATACACCTTTAAAAAATATAAATAAAAAGTTATATTGTTGGACAAACAATAAAAACTATTCATGACGAAAAAAACGCATTTGCAGTAATAACCCCCTTAGAAAAATATTTGGAAAAAAGAACCAAGGTATATAATAACTAAACCAGGACAAAAAAATACTAGATCCTCCTATTTTAATTAACGTTTTTTACCTCCCAACCTCAATGTCTCTTCGAAATTATACTAGCTCCGCAAAGTTGGGCATATCGTTAGAAAGCTGATGAAATGAAGCAACTTTTTTGAATTCCCCAAGGTCGAAGCTAAAAAAATTCATTCCCTGAGATTCAAAAGTGTATTTCCGAAAATTATTCGTTTTTACTTGTTTACTTTGCTTTGTCTGCTGTGATCGTCTGACGAAGCAATATTTTTATACAAATTGGTTGCTATCTTATAGAAAATTCATTATAGACTAAGAAAATTCTGACAAATGTTGAGAAACGTTCAGTTTCAGTTGAGGAACTTGGAACTTTATTGGGACAAATATGGTTTTCTTGGAAAACCATTCAAAATGTCAATTCTCGAAAACGGGTTACGGTTGGCGTCACTGAAATATCTTTTTGATGGACAATCTCTCTCTCAATTACTGAAAATTTCCTCCTGAGAATTATATATATGTGTGTATATACATATATACATACATATATACATATATACATACACATATATATATATATATATATATATATATATATATATATATATATATATATATATATTTATAAATTTTTTAAATTTAATCCCATGTATGAAGAAGGACAACTGTGGCAAATGGTGTTTAGTGTGTATACATGTATTTTATTGATTTATTTTTTTATTATATGGCTACAAATCATGGATGCAAATTTTATACAAATATATATAGATTTATAGATATGTATGTATATATGGTGGTAATACCTAAAAAAGAAAACTAGAATAAACAAAACAAAAGAAAATTGCATAGTGTATAACGGAAATTCGTTAAATATCTATAAAAACGTTGAGAAGAAAATCACAAAAAATGTATTACAATTTTAAAAACTTTTTAAGAGAAAAGAATAAGACAAAGTTTGATTTGACACAAATAAATAAATCCATGGTGTGAACAAATCAAGAAGAAGTACAAAAAACATTCCCTTGGCAATATATACTGGTACTGGTATTGGTGGACGAGATCTAGTCCGGCAAGTGGTCCTTGCAACTATATATATAGTGGTCCTTTTTGGCAACCACTGGCGGCACCTTTAGGTCACCGTTCCGCACTAACCAGAGTGGGAGTGTCACGATTCATTTCATGGGACCTTGGCAAAATAACCATTAACTGACCCAGACGGGAATCGAACCCACTCTGAGACCTTTACCCCAACGTGATCTGCCATTACGTCATCTTGGCCACATATTAGTAGGTGGAATGTGTTTAAGATGTTTTATTTTATTTTAACATAACTATAATTTTCTTTACCTTAATTATTTATTTAATTAATTTGCTTATATATTTTGTCACTTATTTAATTAATTAATTTTCACCGTTATTTTTACTTGTTTATTTTATTTTACTTCTCTTTTGTCTGTAAATATGGTACGAATAGTTAGTTCCATATTGCACTAATACCTATTAACCTTATGCGTGGCATATTCTATTATTTAACAATAAATAAAAATTTATAACAAAAACTGAAATATAGCTATAAATAAAGAAGAGTGGCATTGATACAAATTTTATGTCAGCTTAATGTCATAATGTATGTCAAGTACCTAATTTTTGAACAAGTTATTGAGGATGAACAAGTTATTAACTTTTCTATCAAAAGTTAATACATCCACTTTCCGAAAATTATTACAAAAATTATTAGGGGACATCTTATGGAGATAAGGCAATTTTTTATTGAAAATGTTGCTGTTACACCTATTAGACAGGGGAAAATTTAAAATTCGAAATTAGCTGAATAATTTTTGTGTTTAGAATATTAATTCTTTGTTTTTGAGAAGTGGATATATTAAATTTTGATAGAAAACTCCTCAATTCATGTTTTGGTAAATTATTTAAATGTTAAGAAACATGCCTTGAACAAATGCACAATTCATCTTCTTACTTAGCTGTTGTCGATAATGAGCAGTAGCGGGAAGACGACAATTTCATTCGAAATTGGCATAATCTGGACAGGCGGCTGGAGTCCACGGTAGGACGAACTTGAAAAGTGACGGAGCGGGGTCAACTAGCCTGTCCCCATTAATTTTATCATGTGAATGCTTTTGTTCTGTTGTTGCGGTGAGCTGGCTTTCCAGGGAGTCAACGTTTCAGTTCTAATTCCTGGGCCCGGGGGTCATCCGGATCTAATTCTAGTAGCGGACAGGAAGCCGCCACCGCACGCAGCTCCATCACTTCCCACCTTACGCATCGCTAGGAAATTCTCTGTTCTCTGGGATTTTCGGTCATTCTCATGGACATTCTGATGGATCAATATATTAAAAAAATATTTGTAATTATTATAGTTCGCAACTGTTAAGGTCTTTGCGTGATGGTGCTAAATGCTCCCATTCATAAAATATAAATATAAAACAAAACAAACTCTCACAATAAAAACATAACAAATTGGGCTGTTTTATCCGCGCAAACGATGGTCAAAGTCTCTAAGAGACTATACCGCTTATACATCTATAGCATCCAGTGGATGCTAATGGAAATTAAAAAAAAATCAATATATCGATTTATGAAATATCGATGTTTTTCTTGATGTCCTATCAAATAAATTTAGGAACTTTTTATAGGTGACTTTAAAAAAAAATAAAACGTCGACTTCTTTTAGGTTCATTGTTCAACTATTTTTTTTAAATTCAATGATTTTTCAATTTAAATCGTAACCTCAATGAATAATATTTCTCTAAATACAGATCAAAAGATTTTCTATTTTATTTTACCAACACTAAAATTTTTAAATTATTTATGAAACAACTTTAGAGAGAATTTTTTTCTGTCAGTCAGAACATATTACTATTTAATTGTTTGTTTTTTTATTTGTTTTGAATATTTTTATTGAACTGTTGATACTTCCTGGTGGAGTTGAAAGACACATTTCGAAACATGCAGTTTTAGTAATGAAATGGATTTCTTTTTTTTATTCTTATATGGTGCTAAGTCCAGTTTGGGGACAAGATCTCTTGCTGCATTGACCATTAATCATCCCTTTTCTGCGCTGCCTCTTTCGAATTCTTCAACTACACTCATCTATCAACTACTTGGATCAGGCTGTACTCATATACATCGTTTTAGCCTCATTAATAAGGAATCCCATTGTTTCAGTATCCCTTTGGAGCTCCAGAAATTCATCTTTCAAGGCCTCAAAGGTTCTTCCAATTACATCAATATCATCAGCCAATCCTAGGATCATTGCAGACTTAAGTTCTGGATCTCCTTATTGCGCACTCAAGGGCCAAGCTAAATAAATGCAGGCACGCTAGTCAATCTTCTTGTCCAAGTTCTTCAAGGTTGCAAAAGAACACTGAGGTCATTCCCTGGATCAGCCATTTTCTTTGTTTGGTTTTTTAAATAATCGATATAAATAAATTGTTTATAACTGTTGAATGTAACACACTTTAATTAAATGAATGAAAAATAAATTATTTTAAAATTTAAATGAAAATATTACTTAATATAAAAGTAAATGATACTTATAGGTATTTGGTTTTCATCGTCAAAAACCTGAAAGAGCAACAAAAACACTGATAGTTGGTTATTTCCATCCCTTCCCGTGGGGGTTAAGTGCTTTAATTATTGGACAATACAACAATCTGTCACAAATGTTCAAATTTTTGCCTTATTTAATAGAAAAAATAAAATAAAGGTAATAAATTATTAGATTAAACATAAGAATATACGAAATAACTATTCTCAAATTGCAAAACATAAATGTAACATAAGAAATCACCTATATGGAATGGAGAATACGGGACATCTCTCTGAGGGATCGAGTGAGTTCCATGAAAACAAAAGTCGCTGAGTCCACAAGATGAATGTGTGCAGACCACCTCATGAGGAAAACTGGCAAGAAAAGCTACTGAATTGATTTCCTTGGACAGAAATAAATGTAGAAACCGACAACGCAGACGCTAAGCTGATGAGCTGAGGAAGAATGAAATCTGTTTTCAGAGAATGAATAGGGAAAAGTGGAAAATTAAGTGCAAACAACTCCCACCCCTTCGGCTGGTCTGTGTTCAGAAGATTCTAATCTCCCATAATTGGGAAGGTCAATAAGTAAATGTAACTTTTCAGAACAAACAAAGAAATACTTTATATTTACCCATAAATGTAGGCTTATTATTGTTATAAATAAAAACAAAGTGAGGACTAGTGGAATACCGGATATTTGATTAAATATTCTTTTTCAGGAGATTATTGCAGAAGGATTTCTTATAGAGGCATAAATCGTTACATATACTCTTATACACACACACACACACACACACACACACATATATATATAAAATAAAAAAAATAAGCAACATTGATAAATTAAAATGAATAATGCTTCAATATTTAAAAAAAAAAAATAATTTTAACAAAATGTTAACAAAAAAAATACAAAACAGTTAAAATAAATATATCCCTTTTAAAATAAATTTTCAATGAGACTAGAGGCTAGACTCTACTAGCCTTTACCCTTTTTTAAAACGCGCCTGTTGTTGATTTATTCTCTTGCCCATGATATTTTTATTGTATGCATACTTTATAATTTTTTTGATTGGGTAAAATTATTCCTTCTTTTAAATATTTTATCCTTATTCATTTTAATTTGTCCATGTTTATTTTCAGGGATAGTTTCATTTCATATTTAATTTCAGAATTGTTTTGATTAATTTACAGATTTTTTTTTTTTTGGCGAAGTTTTGTTTAATTTTACAAAGAAGCTTTTAATTCTGCATTTCCTTGTTGTTTTCTTGACTAGAAACAAAGTGAATTTAATGAATTTTATTCTCAAAACACTTCTTTGTCGGGGAAACCTAATTCCACACCACACTTTTTATCAAATCAGGAATAATTCTCGAGCAATCCCGAAAGAAACATCGATTTCATTTATAAGCAATCCCGAAAGAAACATCGATTTCATTTATACGAAATTAAAGCTTAATAAAATTAGAAGTTTTCCTAACAGTGGGGTATCTTGTAACCCAGTTTTGGTGGCTGTGAAAAATATTCACTCTGTGAAGTGTGATTTAAAAACATATAAAACTTTACAATATTGTTCTGCCCGAAATCCCTCTTACAATGGATTTAGTCAAGCCAATATTATATTATTTAAAGGGTACTTTATCTACAATACGAACGTGCAATTAAAACCTAATTACCTTAAATAGTTCTTGTATGATCACTTTCCATTCAACAAAACACAAAACTTAAATTTCCTGTGTGGAAACGGACGATGGGCCATATGAAGTTTCTTTGTTGATTCTGAGATCAATCAACTTTTAAATATTTTCCGTGACTTACGACACACACAAATATATATATATATATATATATATATATATATATATATATATATATATATATATATATATATATATATATACACAGGGTGTCCTTTTTAAATGGCCCAGCCGAATTTCTCTTGAACCGAAAACGTTATAAAAAAAAATAAAAAATACATATTTAATATTTTTCAGTCTAGTTTAAATTGACCTGTTTTTGTAAAAAACATATACCGGGTCTCCCAGACCCAGTACAACTTTAAAATTTCATATAGGAACCTATGCCTTCCGATACATCATTTTAACAGATTTTTGAAACTGAAATCAATGGTGAAACCAGATTTTAAATTGGTCTATATATATATACTGTAACCTTAGTAGTATATTCTGACTATATTTTTTTTGTATATACATATATATATATATATATATATATATATATATATATATATATATATATATATATATATATATATATATACTGTAACCTTAGTAGTATATTCTGACTATATTTTTTGTCTTCTTTTTATTTTTAATTTTATAAATTAATTGATTTATTAGAAAATTTGCAAATTATCACAGAACTAATTATACAATTAATCATTTTTCATTAAACAATCATTGAATCTCTTCAGAATTATAGTAATTATCTGATTTCGTTTTCCCTTCACTATCCGTGTCTTTGCGCCAAAAAAAAAAATGTATCAAGAAATAAAAGATCTGAAACAGTCGCTTTAAATGCCTTCGTGGAATATCCATGTCAACTTTGAAGAAAACTGAAAAAGTATTTTTTTTTTTTTTTTTTGATGAAACGGGAAAATTAAAACGACCGATACCCTGTATCGGAAATAAAAAATGAAAATCTCCACACACACGTCGTTTTTCCTGACTTCAAGGAACATATGTGCCGAATTTGAAGAAAATAGACCGACACGCTAGGTCATAATCGCTTAACAAAAAGACAGATAGGCAGACAGACGAACGGTCAGATGAACTGCCATACGGTCGAATTGAAATAGGATCTCGCTTACGCTCGGTCAAAAAATTGAGGAGTGAATCAGAAGAAATACTAGTAGTTCTGTGAACAGTATGCCTCGGGAAAAAATAAAAAATCTGCTCTTTATTACTGCATGAAATGCCGAAGAGTCGAGTTGAAACACTTTGGCTCAAAAATGTTTCAATTTTTTTTAATAATAGCTAGATTGGACAATTGTTTTGGGTATTTGTATGTTAAAATAGTTTTTTGATGATACGGTCCTGTTAAAACGACCGCCATCTTGAATCGAAATTAAAAAATACATATCCACATATGTACCCCATTTTTCCTGACTTCATGGTCCATTTGTGACAAATTTGAAGAAAAAACGAACTGACGAAATGCCGAACGGTTGAAGTTGAAATGTAGTTGAAACAGAACTTCGCTTTGGCTCGGTAAACAAATTTATTATTATTTTTTAATCTATAAAATAATAATCAACTCATCGATTTTTAAAAAATAGATTTGTATAGACTAATAGATACTAGTAGTTCTAGTAATACAATCACAATTCTCAATGCCAAAGATCGCTTGGATTCGATAGGATTCAAGCTAGAGATATCAAAGACAATTTGAAAATAATCCCAGACCCCATTTATTCATTAAAAAAATAATTTTATATCCTCGTAATAATTGTAACGATCTCATTTTATTTTCCCTTTACGATCCGCTTCAATGCTTATAAAAAATAAAAAATAAATCAAAGACTTTCAAGGAATATTCATATTAAATTTTGTTGTGACTTCGATTCCGATATATTTTTGATGATACGAAGCCAATAAAACGACCGCCATCTTGGGTCTGAATTAAATATACGTCGTTGAAATACGTCGTTTTTCATGGCTTCAAGGAACATTTCAACCAATTTTGAAGAAAACCGGACGACGCGTAACAAACAGACAAACGAAGTGCCAAATGGACGAGTTGAAACAGGGTCCCGCTTGTGCTCGATCAAAATTTTATTAATACTCTTGTAATATATAAAATAATTCCGTAAAAGTTCTGTGAACAGTAGACCTCGCGAACCAATTTAGGCATTTATAATTTATTTTGTATCCCTCTACTCCAATTGCAACGCAAGTCTGCTGATAACGAATGTGACTATACATAAATCTCTGTCACCTCAGTTCATTTTGTCCTCTTGTAATGTCGACATCAGTAATACAATTTCAATTATCAATATCATAAAATCACTAGGATTCTAAAAGATTCAAGCTAGAGATATCAAATACTATTCACAAATAGTCACATAACCCATTATATAATTGATAAATTTTTTTCATTAAAAAAATAATTTAATTTCCTCACAATTATTGCAATTGTCTCATTTTATTTTCTCTTCACCACCGATAGAGAAAAAAATAAAAAAAATGATCAAATTTCCTCAGGGAATATTCATGTCAAAATGCGAAACAAGCATATTTTTGATGATACGGGACCAAGAAACGGCTGCCCGTCTAAGATCGGCATTTAAAAATAGAAATCCCTACACATGGATTGTTTTTCCTGACTTAAGGGAATACTTGTGCCAAATTCGATGAAAAGCGAACACCGCGTTTATTTTAAAATCGCGCAACAAACAGACAAACGAAATGTCAAACGGCCGAGTTAAAACAGTCAATAAAGATCAATAAAACAGTCAATTACGGTCAATAAAGATCTCATCGATTTAAAAAAAATAGACATATTTTGTTTTTTAGCGTTTGAGTGCATTCTGAGGAAGTTTACGTACGTGACTCATAACAATGCCTTAAAAAAGAACTAACATGGTGTTTATAAAGGCAGCTGATAAACCATTAGGTATTACAAACCCCTTAACAAAAGGCGCAATAAAAATTTTACAGTAATAAGATAGAGGGGTGCAATAGTTCTTTCATGTGCTAATAAAGAAGTCCTTGGGAAAGGGCAATGGGTATGTTTGCCGGGAGACCAGCCATCATTCTCCGGCTGCAATATTGCGTACTTTAGCCGCCTTTAAAATTTAGCATTTGGGTTGTTTCTGTTTGCTAGCTTTATTTTACACACCTTAGGACTATTTTAGGTCCTAATAAAACCAGGCCTTAAACTAAAGTATTTGTTTGAAAACACTAATCCTCAATGGCCCTTATTATGTAAAAATAAAATAAAATAAATAGTCTCTCGAATATCCCTAAAAACTTCTATATCATTTCACAAGTTCGTACCAATCTATTGATGATAATGCTCTACGGCTTCTGAAAAAAAGAAGGCGCAGGGAGCTTCTAATATAAAACTAATAGGCAGTTTCTTCAAACGTCATAATAATCAGATGAACCATAATAATAATGCTACAGCTCGCCCACAATAGGATCGCAGCTCGATGGAGAAATCTCGTGGCATTATTTGTCAGTTGAAATTTGATGATGAAAACTTAAAGTGCCGTTTTCTCAAAAGGACAACTTTTGGAGTTGTGCCGGTCTTCTTCCAAGGTAGCGATATATATATATATGTTATAGAGCGATATATATGTGTATATATATATATATATATATATATATATATATATATATATATATATATATAGAGAGAGAGAGAGAGAGAGAGAGAGAGAGAGAGACATATCACTGTGTGTGCATGTTTATGCAGGAGAGATAGAGAGAGAGAGAGAGAGCTAGAGAATTTTGGTTTATTGCTCTAAAACATAATCATTATTTAGAAATAGTGTAGTAAGAAATCATCATGTTTCATTTATTTTTAACCTAAACCTCTGCGCTTTGTTTTACTATATTTAATTATATACTATATAATAGTATACGATGATGTATAAACGCAAGAAATTTTTTCTATTTAAATTTTTTTTTTCGATTAGCAATTGATAGAATATTCCCTGTAGACGAATGGCGGAAAGAGTCTAAATGTCGGCCTAGTAAGAATAAAAGAAATACGATGGAAAGAAAAATAGGAGAATAAGGAGGTAGAAAAAAAAAAAAAAACGAAAAAAAAACTTGTTTTTAACTTCCTTGACGAAAGGCAGGCCCGAGATAGCATCAAACGTCTCACTAAAGGAATGGGAGGTCGGGGCAAGATTTAAGGTGGAACGAGCCTCTGGGCATCATTTTGCGTCACAATTCCAGAAAAGACCATCTGGGTGGTATCGTGCTTACTAAATCCTCTAGTTTCAATGCAGATCTAATCGGGAAATCACTACTTATTATAAAGATCTAGATTTAGAGTATTAGAAAGAATACCCAATCGGTGCAAAAGAATCATAAATAATTATCCCAAGTCCACTGGGATATGAAATAGCCAATCAAGGACGCACGCAGGAATTTCTTTAGGGGTGGGGTGCCGATCCTAGAAAAATATAGTATAAATATCTGAAATATAGGTAATTTACTTAAATTCGCATTTAATCCAGACAATTTTTGAGTATAAGACGGAAATTTGAGCGTATTACGGTTTTTTTGTGGATTGCTAGAGCAGAATTCAGCTCTTTACAATTTCATCTTTTTCAAGAGCCTTTTTTAAAATCGAAAGAAAATTTCGGCTTATTGGAACTTGATTCAACTGGTTATGATGTTGCTCATTCCAAGAAAATTTACGAAAACCGAAGAAAGATTAACCAGTTCTGATGATTTCTAGAGCAGAATATTTAGCTCTAATGTATGTATTGCAAGAAACTTTGGGTATTTTAAAGATATCTGGGGCCAAATTGAGCTCATTATATTTTTCATAATCGGACATGAAGTGCCAAGGTTTTGAACCTTTCAGGAGCAGAGTTTCGCACGTTATAATATATCCTTTTCCAAGAAATTTTTTGAAAACTTGAGTAGAATTCAGATCGTTTTCATTTCACGATGTCACGCTACGTTTTTCATAATCCCTATCTCAGCACATGTTCGCCAATGATGTAGAAATTTCTGTGGCAGCTGTTTGGTTCCTTGAGGATATCGCGCCTGCAGGGATAAAAAATTCATATATCGCATAGTATTTCTGTTGGTTAAAATTGTTTTCTTCTTAATGATATTATTGGTCTGATTTAGATGAAGCTATGGTTTCCATTTTAGCTCGAAGTAGGATAGGGCTTTCAAAAAGCATAGCAAGATCCTCAAACTTTTTGATTAATTCATATTAAAAATTAAGTTCGAGTTTGGAAGTAAAAATAGTCTCACAAACCTTTTTCTCCAACTTAGTTTGCTTATTTTTTTTTCTCTCTCACAATTTAATATTTTTTGTTTTTCATTTGATTTTTTGGGTGCCTTGCTCCCTACATCCTCCCTCCAGCGTCCGCCCATGATAATGAAATGAATGATTTGAATTAGTAAATAAGTAAATAATTTATATACACACAAAACAAGAACATTTTCCATCTTACAAAAACGACAAAGATAAGAACATAGGCGTACCAAACATATTCTAGTAAATAATAATTAACCATCAATAATAATGTTATAGAAGTCATCCATAGTGCGCTCATAAAACATCATATTACATTTAATGTGTTTAATTTTATATTAATTAGTTACTCGATTCGTAAATCTCAAGGGAGTTTTTCCTCTCTAATAAAAAAAAATCTTATTAGATTATCATGGCTGGTCTAATGCGGGGGCTCCCATACTTTTTCACAGCATACCATGTACCACTACCTGATCTTATGATAATAGTACTAAAGATTCGTCTTCATAAAAAATACAAACTGATTTATAAACGTTTATTAAATAAACAGAACAACATATATTACAGTAATTGTGCTTTAAAGAACCCAAAACCAAAAGTAAAATTGATATTTATCACATAACAACAGGATCAGTAAGATTGACAACACCAAAAATTCTGCAGAAAAAAGCGAATCCATCAAAAATAAGAAATTTGGGCAATATTTTTCAGGTGGAAGTTTATTTACAATGTGGTCGTTTATTTACAATCAATCAATGTTAAGCTTGATGGAGCTCAACTTGATTTTTAAGTCCTCTTCTACACTGACAAGAAGTGCTTTTGCTTTCGGCAAACCTGCTTCAATTATAGTATTTAATAATGGTTTGGGTGACTTCAATCACTTCATCATTATTTTATATCGAATTTTATTTCTTAAAAACGATGAAGTTTCTTTGGTTAGTAACTAATTATAATTGTAAAAAAAAAAAAAAACATATAGCGTTCACTTGTTTTTGTTTTATAATACTTACCTAGATGATTGTTATCTACTAGAAGTACTAAATTTAGCACTAATATTTACTACTAGTATTACTACGCATTCTTGCCTAAAAGATTTATACTATTATTTATTTATTTTTTAAAAATGTATAGTTTTTATGAAACTCGGTATATTGGAACAAAATGACCATTATTTTTAAATGAATAAGCTATTGCAGAAGAATAGCGAAATTGAATGCATCATATCAAACATTTTAAATATTAAAATATAAAAATAATACTAATTTTTAATTCTAAATCCAATTAATCATTGTTTTTTATTTAATAAGAACGTTCAAAACGCAATACGCTCATTGATACTTTCATAGGAAAAAGTCTTTCTGAAGAAGGGTGAAATGGTATTGAAGTTCAGAAGGTATCGAAGAACCTTACGTCAGAGGTCTTAGCTCTGGAGTACTTCGAAGAAAGCGCTGTGCTTTTAGCCTTAAAGTGTAACCTTTTAGCACTTAACATGGCTTCGCTCAACTTGGGGGAACGTGCACGGCAAGATTTTACACCCAGGCGAAAATCTATCCCCGATAAAATTTTACGTTTTAATTCAACTTTTAAAGACAATTTAAAACTTTGGCCAAGACGTCTCAATTTGTTGGAGTGACAGCGTAACTGTATTGACTCTCCAAAGTTTTTTAGAAACTTAATAGGCCAACGGAGAAACCTTGCGGGTGATTCTTGTTTTGTAGATTTTTCTTTAAAAGAGACTTATATAAAGAGGAATTTATTAAATCTAATAAACTCGGCGCAATAGATATAAATGGAATCGGATAAAAAAAAAAAGGGGGGGAGGGATATGGATCAAAACTACAAAACATATTTATGAAAACTTAAGAAACTATAATCCTCTACACTTTTTTAATGGTTCTACAAACAATTGTTTATTGTACAAAAAATTGTTTCGAACACAGAGTTTGGCGGGAGTACACATATACACATATAAATTCAAGTAAATATAAAATCAAAAAATGTTATAATTTTTTATATAACGTTAATATAATGTTAATTATAACACTTGCCTAAAAAAAATGGTAAAATATGATATTGATTGACATATTAAATACTTACCTTACACACATGTTAATTATTATTAAACTTTTATGTTAATATTGGTATGATAATAGAAAAAGAAGGTAATATCAGCTATTGTAAATTTATTTTCTAGAAAAAAAAAAAATTAGTTATGAATTTGTTTAGTATTTATATGAAATGTAACGCAATTTTGTATTGTTTCCTAAATATTTATTAACAATGAATATTTTTTTATTGTTATTTTGCATTTATATATTTTTTAAAAATAATTTAGGCGATGTTTTATTTGATAATTTCATTATAATGAGCATAAATTGTATGATATACTATAATAGACCAGTCTGTAGATTAAAATACATTATTGTTCAACTTTACACATACGACTATAAGTACTCCTAATAAAAAGATCAAAGAAAAAACACATAAAAAAAACTTTCTCACTTTTTTATATTTATTTATTTATCCCAGTTTTAACCCCACATCGACAAAAACATATGCTAACTTATAACGATGTAGCTGAAAAGCAATAATCGGGATCCTTACAATGGATAAAACTCCAATAATCGACTGCTTGTTTATTCCATTTGGATGAAACAGACTTATTTGGTATCAGTCAAAGGTTTGGTTCTGAAGTGTCAAATTAGCTTCTGGGATTAGAAGGCAAGTAGAATCAATTTCATTTGAGTACAGTTTTTCAGTCTCGTGATAAGGCACATTTTGATGGTGTATTATTTCTTGATCAACAATGGACCCTTCAACCAGTGTTTAGTTTCAGTTATTTTATGATAGTAATACTAATTTGCTACATTATCATGATTTTTCAGTTTAAAAAAAAAATCATTTTTGATAGGTAACATTTTACTTTAAATATACCCCAAAGGCTTTTAATTCTCTTCACATTAAAAATGATTATTCTCAAAAAAGATAAAATCTTTTTTGTAAAAATTGTTGTATGAGTAGATCTATGAGTAGAATTGTCTGTTGTATTGCAATGTGTAAGATTCTTTTGCAAAATCTTGCAACTTTTTACAACTTTGGTGACAGAAATTTTTTTACACACTAACGCCAATAGTCGAATTTTCAAAACCTTGAGAGCCGAATCATCTGTGCACTCCTAGAAAATTGGTGGACGGCCAAAAAAAGATTTCGATGAATGTTCCAAAAAGAACATTTTTTTTTTATTCCTGTAAATTTTGTTCCGTTTTAACACTTATTTTATATTTAATTGAGTGCACTGATTCAGATTTTGTGTTTTAATAAAACTTTTTTTGTATTTAGTTGACGTCCACATGATGGTATAGAAGGATCAATCTAATTAGGGATTGATAAATCATTTGCCACTTCTATAATTTTGTTTTTATTGAAAACTAGCTTCAAATGTTGTACATTCATCTTCAGTTCTATAAACACACAAAAATTCAAAAATAAGCAATTCAAAATACAGTTTCGTATTATTATACATATTAAATTAAATGCAATATTAATTAGTATTATAAAACTAGTTTTTTATGTTAGTATTATAACATTCGAAACTAGTTTTCAATAAAAACAAAATTATAGAAGTGGAAAATAATTTATCAATCCCTAATGTTCTGTATAATATAATCAATTAATTTAATCGAATTTGGTTCACATTAGTCATTTTTCACCGTTTTTGTTTTCATTTAAAAAATAAATAAATAAATAACTTAATTTATTTGGATCAATGTATGTTTTATAAATTATGAATATCAAAAGCAAACGCAACACTGTATTATTTTATTAAATAAAAAATATTAATTGGAAGGTGAAATCTGGATTCTGTCATTTCCCCATATAATAGACTGTGCACTACAGTGAGTCGGTATTGAAACCGGCCTTTGAGAAAAAAATATTTTCTACTGTAATATTTAACAAGTTAATTAGGGATTGATAAATTATTTGCCACTTCTATAAATTTGTTTTATTGAAAACTAGTTTCGAATGTTATAGATTCATCTTAAGTTATAAAAACACACAAAAAAATCAAAAATAAGCAATTCAAAATATAGTTTGGTATTATTATACACATTAAGCTAGATGTAATATAAATCAGTATTATAAAACATTTATGAATTATGAATTTAATTAAGAAAATAAATCAAATACATGTTGGTACTCACCAAGGCTTAAATGGATTATATCAAACAGAAAGGTTTGTACTGGTTTCTTCTCGCATTGAACTAACAATGAAAAAAAGGTAGGTAGGATGTTTATAGGTAAGCGGTTCAAGGGTCGGGGTTTTTCCAGTAATGCCGGTGAGTAATTGGTTTTTATGTTATAGATGGGAATAAATTTAAGATTGGACTATTGGAGATATTTATTTGGTCATTTAAGCAAAAATCTGGATTGGATTTAAAGGATTTTTTTATTTCAAGTGCTTCATATATATTTAATTTGAGGCTGTTTTCAACGTGATGTATTAATTTAACTCCTGAGTCTTTGATGAATTTATTTATTTTTTTCATTTAAATGAATTGCAAAGTTGAAATTCTCCGTCTTATTATTATATGCACGTATATGTTCCTTTAATCTCTGATTTAGCGATCTTCCAGTTTTTCCCGTGTATTTGACTGCAAAATCATTGCAATTTAGTTCGTATACTCCGCTTTTTTTCCTTGATCCTTCTATACCATCATGCGGATGTCAACTGATAAGTTAATAACCTATTTATTATTTTTACATTTTTATTCCGTCAAGTAATAATGCTGTAACAACCTTACATGAAAAAATAAATGACAATGCAGAATTAAACAAAAACAAAAATATACGTAAGAATTTGCGAAAAGGATAAAAAATCATATTTTTCTTGGTAAAAGTTGGGATTAAGAATAAAACAAACTATATGTATTCCAATTTCTCAATTCTAGTGTCTAATCGTCCTCTATTGTATTTACTTTTCACACAAGATTTCAAAGCTGTGGGACAAGCGGTGAAGACTTCCGTTAATTATCACATTTCTTTCTTCTAGTCTGGGGGGAGGGGGGAGGAGGGATAAAAACAGTCCCACTGATGGTAATTGAACTGGGGTGGAAAATCGACACTGGAACAATGACAGAACAAGAGGACATTTCACAACTATCGCCGGCTGGAAAATGAGTAAAATTACGTGCTTCCATTGTTGCAAGGTCCGTGATTAAGAGGGACGATTTGGTCACAATGAGCAAGATCTGAGAATGAGAGAGCAAGTCGAGGATTTCTCTGCTATTGTCCCACGTGAACCCTTCGCTAATAACGTCGCCTTTCTTCCTTACCTCAACATCTGCCCTCTGGACTTCTAGTTATTCTGAAATCCGTAGTATTAAATAAAAATCATATGGATATGACTGGAATATTCCAAAAAAGAAATCTTAAGTCCCTCAAAAACCATTAAATAACTAACCAGTCAGCGTTTCACCAATTCAGGCACCGCCAGGACAGAAAAAGACAATGTCACGTAAATGCACATCTCACATCCACAGTACAAAAAGACCAGTCAACTAAAGGCCTATTAAATCAAAAATAAGAAAAAATGAAATATTCATTTATCAATGAAAATAAATTATTTTTGATTATTTCGTGACAATTTGTTTTAATTTTATATCGAAGAACTTTTTTTAACATCTATTGGTCTCTAAGATTAAATTTAAAAAAAAATTACTTTCGAGTTAGTCACATAATTTTTTTATTCCTTGCAGCTGGTATCCCAATAAATGATATTTAGTTAATTAAATAAACATTCAATTTTCTCTTACAATATACTAAAAAAAATTCTATTGACAATGATTGTCTGTCTGTTTGTTATACCTAATATGAGTATAGCAGCAACTCTCATCTCTCAATCGACTGACTCAATGGACTTGAACTGTTGGAGACAGCAAAACATCCGAACATCGAACGTATCCAATCCTTTCAATCCAAAGTCCTGAGAACTATAGTGAACACTCCATATTACGCTTCCAAATAAAAATAAATAAATACCAATTTTTCAAAATTTCATCTGAATCTTTCCAATCATCCTAATCCTCTGGTTCAATCCTTATCCAGCTCTACTCATCCCTATAATCCACCCCGAAGGTTAAAACAACAGTGGCCACGAGATCTTTTGTTAAATGAATTTGACAATTGGAGTTCTGCCATATGGCCAGATTCTCCTCTCATGTTCTGAGGCTCTTACTCAGCCTCCACTAGCTTAGTACCAGTGAACCGGCGAGAAAAAAGCGCTGGGATCTCCTAGGGCCCTACTTTACCTACCACACATGGGTAATGGAGCGGATTCGGTACTCCTCAGGCCATGTGTGTACATATTTTATATTTTATGAAGTTCTAAAAAGTTAATGATATTTATGTATGGAAGTTCTAAGTGCCCTTATTTTATTATTATATTTTAGTTCCACTTTCTACTGTTTTACTTTTATTTGTATTCTTCATTTTTCATTATTTTTATTTATGTATTTTGAAATATGAATTTATCATAGTTATTACTATTACTTATTGTCCTGGATTGCAGCAGATTGTATTATTTGTCTATTAACAAGGTTAAATATATATATATATATATATATATATATATATATATATATATATATATATATATATATATACATACATATACATATATATAAAGTATAAGTTTTTTTTTATAAGAAAAATAATATTTTTCTATTATTCACTTAGTTATCATGTTTGTAGCCGGTAAGTCTTTAAAAATATTTTATCTACAACTAATAGATAATGACAAATGTCTAAAAATTAAGAAAGGCCATATATACCTGATAAGTAAGGAACGGATGGACAGTAACAAAAATGAAATTTAATTATACTTTGACTCTTATAATTAAAATACATGTTTTGTTTTTTCAATAGTTGATACGGAAATGAAAGGTGAAAATCAACGCTTTCAAATATCAGATAAAATATGTGCAAACTTTGGGTTAATAACATCGTAAATTCAGACTATATACTGCAAGCTTTTACTGTGCAACATTGCTATAAAAAATAAAACTATTTTTTTAAATTTCTAATTATTTATTTAAATATATATATATATATATATATATATATATATATATATATATATATATATATATATATATATATATATATATCGTGAGTTATTTAGGAATATAAACTATATTGAAAGGGTAAAGAACAATTAACAAAATCCAGAATGTATAAGACGAATTGTTTGTTTAATTTTATTTTGGCAAAGTTTGTATTTCGTAAAGTTTGTTCTGATGCTTGTTACGAAAAATTACAGTGAATTTAAGCCATGGTTCACTATTATACATAATATATTAGGCATATCAATCTGTAAGACATAATTTAATTACCTACACTTTTTCATTCATAATCAACTATTATTTACAACTGTACATTAGTATTATTATCAATAAATTATACTACATCTGATTTTTTGTTGTACTTATATTCACCTCTCTATTACATTCTTCTTTATTTTCTTTTTTTATTTTCCAGTCAACCCAAATAATTCGAAAATGTATAAAATTTAATATATAATCAAAAATTACAAGAAACGAAATTCAAGATTTCACAGGTCCGCAAAAGCTTCTGGACATAACTAAATATTATAATTAAACAATAAAAGAAACTTTATTGACCAACAAATTAAAGAAACAACTGAATATATTGTTTAAGGTTTAGTTACTTAATAATAATTACTACGAAACTCGTTTTATGCTACATGAAGCAGCTTTGCTGACTATTAAAATAAAAATCAAATTTCTTGATTAAAAAAATTATATGACGACTAAATAAAGAATTAATATTATTTTAATTTCCTAATGATATTAATATGATTGATATGACGTACTGGTTTACAAATGCTTAATTGTCTGATGTAGAATTTAAAAAAAATTTAATGATACAAAAAAAAAAATTTTTTTTTTTGTCTTGATCAGGTGGGCCCTTTTGTTTCAATGCCGCAGTTCCAGACGTTCAGTTCCAGAAGCTGTGTCCAGCCTACTTGACATACCGCTTTATTTCCCCGGCCGAAGATAGGCTAAAAGGGAGATAGACCAGTGAGGGATGGTAGGAGAAATGGGAATCCATGTTAGGTTTATAAGATCCGAGATAGTAAGTGGTATAAGTCTAATACAACTATTAGTTTGATGAGATAAGATCTGGCCCGACAGATGCCTCTAACCTTCCCTTCCTTTATCGTCTCCTCTTTCTACCTCACTTATGTCTATTATATTTACCTACCTTATTTATTTTCTCCTTCTCTTGCCCTTTTATTTGTAGTTATATCATATTTAGTGCTTTTGCCGCGAGGCTCAACGTTAGTGCCTATAGCATTAGCCATGTATGAAATAAATTTATTGATAAATTGCATTTATTTAACATAAAATAACGGAGTATATCTGTTAAAAAAATATATGTTTTTTTTTTAAATCTGGCTACAAAAGACTTTTTATTCGAAATAATAGAATTATAGATTATATATTTAGTGATGTTTCGCAGTAATTGTTAGTAGATTTTCAAATATCCAATATGCATGGACTAGGTTTCTAGAATTTTATATTATTTAAATGTAAACAAAATTAAAATGAGGAAGGAAACAAAAAAAGTAGTACAGGAACAAGTATAATACATTTTTAACATACACGTAGAATAATTTAAAGTTGTTTATAAATATGAACATAATAGAAAATTAGGAATTAAATATTAAAAGGCAACAAAAGAATAAATAAATGAATAAATTGATATCTGCATCAATAAATAATAAGATAATGTATAAAAATAAGACATTTAACAAATGGAGATAACATCAGTCAGTCCGGTCTGAAAGAAATGAAAATTAACTAATTTTATTAAATAGGTTTATAGTGAATTGAATATATTATTATTCCAATAACCATATACTACTTTTATCAACGTTTTGGGTGGGGTCCCCATCTCATCTTGAGGACATTTTACTTAGCATTTCTTTAAAATTGTATATTTATATATATTCTCTACGCAATTAACCTATGATGAATATATTATCTTCCAGTAATCTCATATATAACTAATGTACTAATGGAGAAAAAAAATTGACGTATTTGCTCTCTGAGGTTTTCACACTGCACCATTAAATGAACGGTTTGGATTTGGATCCGAATCATTTACTTGTAGGCCAATTTTTTTTTTGTTTATATGTTGGAAGTTATGTTTAAATATAATTAGGCATGTTGACTATATTTTATATTACTTGAAGATTTTGCCTTCTGAAGTTGGCCATGTGTTCTCTTGCATTTGACAGCATTTATCAAATCATGTCTTTGATGTTCATACAGATTATTGCCGAAAAGATTCTGTTTCAATTTTTATGTGTTTAAATACCATAAGTTTCATAAAATAAAATTTTATTTTATTTGCCATAGGTTTTATGTGTTTTATAAAATAAAATGTTATACGTCAAGATGGTTTTTATTTAAACATTTTATATTTTCATATTTTTTTTCTTAATATCAATCACAACTTGTTGCTTTTTTTTAATCCTAGATAGACATTTTTATTTAAAAGTTTTAAAGGTATAAATCAAGATTTTTTTTACGATTTTATAACGAATTGTAATGATGTAAAGTTCAAGACTAGATGTATTGCATGCTATCATAAAATAATTTTATTATTCAAATATTATCATAATATAAATAAAAATTAATATTATTTACTTCAACTCTTTGAAACAGCTTAACACTGAATTTGTAAACTCTACCACACGACTCTATATCCCCAATTTGATCGAATAGATTGGTAGATTAGATAAATTAGTCTGATTTCATCCTCTGGATATGGAATAGGACATTGGCACCATATGTTTTTCAATCTTATTCCTGTTGTAAAAACCTTTTTAATGGAGTACTTGGATTCGTTTTTGGGCGTTTCACAACTCATTTAAAATAAAATCCTTCCGAGGATTGAGCTGCGAAAACATAATAAAATAAGTATTAATCAATAACTCTAAAATTTATTTAGAATAATAATTACTAAATTAGAACTAACGTATATGAGATCAATAAAGTGTAAATACGCCAGTAGCTGACAGTATACTAATAAATGACATTCTCCTCAAAAAGTTGGACTAATAAAATTTCAGGACATCCTAGACCTCTGTTTCAAAAATTTATTTACCAAATACTCTAGTAGATGCTTTATGAGAAATTCCACCAGCTGCTATTATCAATGGATTCAAAAAAGGCGGGTTGGTGTAATTTCCTCCTTGCAAATCCAATATAGAATTTCAGCAATTTATTTCGCACAATTATTTGCTTGTTCGGATCCCTGCCAGCTAAAGGAGCATTCCAACTTAGTGTTAGCTACTGTTGCAACAAAACTATTATCTAAATTTACTATTTTTTTTTTTTTTTACTTAAGGTGGATATTTCTTGTATTTTAAATCCTAATTTGGGAAGTTCAAGAAAAATATAATAACTTGACTATTTAAGTTTTTGCACCTTAAAACTCAAAAAGATTTCCTTAAGCTTGTCAGCTACTGTTGCTTTTACACTAATACGTTTTATATTATTTTATATTTATATTATACACACACACGCACACACTAATATACTATATTTATATAGGATATGGTATTGAGAATGTAATTTTGCCATCTTCAAACTTCATTTATTAATAATCATAGAAAAATGAATGCTAGGTAATTACGAAAGTCCTTCTATATGAAAATATTGACTTTGAAATTATATAAGTCCGTATTGGTTTCATTTTTTTTTTTTTTAGTCATAATTTAAAATGTATGTTATTCTTATAGGACATAGTTTCAAGATTAAATTATTTTTCTATTCTATTCTATAATATTTATTTTAATCGTTTAAAAAAAAAACTTTTATATGCACAAAAAATATATTTTAAGTAAAGCCCTCTACACACTTTTAAAGATTTCAAAGCATAAGTTTGGTTTCTAACTCTACTAAGTTAACGAAATATATTTTATAGAGCACGTTAAAATGTTGTGTAATAAAAACTTATTCGTGAAAAAGTTTATTGGACCAAAAGTATTTTCGTGAACAAAAAAACAAAAAAAAAAAAAAAAAAAAAAAAATATATATATATATATGTATATATTAGCAAAATAAAAAAAAATCTTGAATACAAAAAATATTTACGATTAAAAGTTGAGGAATAAATTGTTTTGTAAATGGACACAATTAGACATTATACATATATATTTATTATTCGCTTTTAAAAAATTAGGAATTAAGTTAATTTATTTGCTATTATACCTAATAATAACCATTTAAAATATACAACGATACCCTTTCAACTCCTTAAGTATAATCAAATGAAATGCAATTTAGCTAATAATTTTATATCATTTTATTCCACTTCTAGCTTTCTGAAAGACGTTGAGTGCAGAGCAAACAGATGTCCTGAATTCAGGATTCCGCAAATTCTGTGGAACTAAAGCAGAGACTGAAGTTATATAAAAGGGCTCCATGACAGTTAATTAATCAAATTGATAGTTTTATTTTAACTAGTAGAGTGGACAAACAAGTTCTAATTAAAAGCTAGAGCAGTCACGTTGGTAAGAGAATTCAAACGATTCTCAGGAATAAAAACGAACCCTATGTAATGTCTAGTATCGTACTTTGAGTATCACTAGTTCAATACCTCGCCTGAAACTGATTACCCACTTTTCAATCAGTCCAAACTCAATTTTTTTTTCTACGACATTGCAGAGAGGAATCTGGTATTAATGTTCCATAAGAGACAGCCAATCAGCCAAACTGAGGAGTAATTAAAGCTTCATAAGTGCTCATCGTATCCAGACCTCTAATTATTGTTAATTTAGTATTATTGAAATTATTCTTTTAATTATTTTTTTATTTAATTAGTTATGTAGATGAAAAAAAAAAATTGTTATTTCTGTATAGACAAGTACCTACAATACAATAATTTGACCATTTTATTAAATACAAGATAATACCAACATAATAAAGATGTAATACGAGATTGTTCAGGTCCTACTTTAGCTCGAATTCAAGCCAGACCCGACAGAAAACATAACACTTCTGCTCCTAAGTTCATTTTTTGTTTTTTTAATAAAATACTTAAATTCGTAAATTATAACAAACTTTTTTTTTTTTAATTTTGAGTCATTAGCTGACATATTCTTTATCCTTTAGATAGTTAAATGAAGCGTGTTATTACTTGTTTAATTATTATTATTATTTGTTTTTAAATGAATTATCATTGAAAATAAAATAATTAATGGCTCATTATTTAAAAAAATATAAATAATATTTCTGTATATAAGATTTGACTGGAAAAAATTACCACGATAGTAATTTCCGTTTAATTCCAGGAGTTTAACTTTTCATTCACGCTTTTCCCCATCGGAATGCTGGATTTTATCTTTTCTAGAATAAGAGTTTTAGTTGCGTTATATGGTTCGTTGCCACCTCGAGGCCAACTGTCGGAATCCTACTCTACAGTACCAACTCTTTGGGTTTTTTAACGGAAGAATTCTGTATCTTTATATTAAAGTTCGTCCAGAGGATTGAAGATTTATCATTGAAGATAGTGAGCCATTGACCGGAAAAGATAGCGGTCAGAAGGTCCTAAATCCGGACTGTAAGCTGAGTGAGGGAGAAGCTATATTCCATCCAGTTTTGAAATCATTTGTTTCGTAAAAAATGTTTTCGTTGGGTACTGTGGCATTAAATCACTAAAAAAATACGAATTATATTAAAATAATGATTCTGAATTGATTTTTTTCTCTTTATTTTCTTTGTTTTTTTTTATTGATCAGCTTAGTGACATCATTCACAGAAGTGTTTTACTCAAACCCCCATTGAACTTTTCGATTTCGTAATTTTATTTTCAGTAGCGATCCATTAATTAAAAAAAAAAAGTTTGCACATCCTCTCAGTTAAAAGTAAATTCCATCGATTCTAACTCCCCAACCATTTTTTGAATTTCTCAATCGCGGACTTGAATAACACATAAGGAGTTTTAAAGTATTATTCATTTTCTAAAATAAATTGAAGGAATATGTTTTCAAATATTCACTTCCACCATTACCCACTTTTCGCAGTGCTGGAAGTAATTGCAAAATGATTAAATGAAAGATTAAACATTTTTTACTAACATTTTTTTTTTATAATAGTTAATTACTTTTCAAAAGAAAAATACTCTCTTGAGTACTCGGGATGGTTAGAGGAACCAATAACACCATAGATTTTTTTTGAAACCACATTTCGTAATAATTTGCTCCCTCCAGACTTTCCCCTATCTAGTGAAAGGTCAGCCGGTCCAAGACAATCTCCTACGAAATGAAACATGAAAAAATGAGTTCTCAGCTTCGTTAAGAATCCAAATATTGGTCAGAGGGGTAAATAATTGTTGAAATCAATTTAATAAATAATTAAAACACACAGTAGTTAGCTTTACTGATAAAGTTAAATAAAAATATATCTGGTGTGTCCGCTAACGCGATTTTTCTTACCGCTTTGAGCGCAAAGTCGTATAAGTAAACTACTAAAATTGTTTGCTGTATCTTCGCTAATATTGGCCCGATTAGGTTTTTTTTTTTTTAAATGTAATTTTATCGAAAATTTAATAACCTTTCAAATGAGGGTTTGGAATGTTCCGGGAGTTTAATAGTTTTTTATTTATCCGTAAAACTAAAAAAAAAGTGAACGGGTTTCCATGGGAACATGTACAGAATGCTTTAAAAGACAAGGGTGCAAAGTCCAATTTGTCGTATACTTGCTAATACCGGTCCGGATTAGATTTTTTTTTTCGCTTTGCAGAGAATTGAATTATAATTCAGGTAATTACCTTTCAAATGATTATATATCGCTCATACGGTGAAACAACAGCGTAACTGCAAATCCTGATATTTGAAACTAGAGGCATTCAATGATAATTCATTTAAAAACAAATAATAATAATTTAACAAGTAATAACATACTTCATTTCATTTAGCTAATAATGATAAAGAAAATGTCAACCAATGATTTAAAATTTAAAAAATGTTGTTATAATTTACGAATTTAAGTATCTTATTAAAAAAAAAAAAAAAAAAGGAAAACGAACTTTAAGCAGAAGAGTTAAGTTTTCTGTAGGATCTGGTTTGAAATAGAGCTAAAGCAGGCCTGAACAATCTCGTATTACATCTTTATTATGTTGTTATTATCTTGTGTTTAATAAAATATTAAAATTATTGTACTGTAGGTACTTAAAATTACATAAAATAACAATTGTATTTTTTTTATCAACGTTAAATAATTAAATAAAAGTTCTTTATGGGATTTTTATAACTACCATTACCATACCATTTTTATAACTACCATTACCAGTACCATTTTAAACAATAATTAATTTATTTATTTAGCTATTGCCATGGTAGCCGACCTAACTATCTAATATATTATATATATCGGGCGCAGTAGTGATGATCCTACCCCGTGTACCTAAATTGTGAATCGCCTTGTGGTTTTCCAGGACTTGATATAGCCGCCCCGAGGTTTTGTCTATGGACGTTTTGCTTCTGGGAAAGAAACATAGGTCCTCGTTAGGTCCTCGCTGACCCCGAACAGCCATAATCCGTGGGTCTTGACCGGTTTGTCACTGCCCTTGAGCCCGAGTGTGTCGGTGAGAAGGACACTGCCGAATTGGCCCCAAAAGGTACAGGTATGGAGCCATGGAGAGCCTGCCGCTGCACCATGGAAAGCATGGTTCGTGGCAACGTGAGGTTGGGTGAACCCCTCCAGGCTGTCTGTGCTCCCGTAAGCAATTAATGTCTGTAAGAATACCACATCGTGCGGCCAAAGATCTCCAAGGTCAGTAGCGCCAAGAGAAAAGATATATATACGGGAATATGAGGACACTGAATTAAATTATTTCATTCCTGGTCGAATTCCTAATACGTAGATGTTTGGAATACCATTTGGCGATATTGGACGGAATCCTATTTATTCAAGCAGAAAACCTATTTACTGAAAATAATGTTTAAATAATTCCTACGTATTTCGTTATTCCTAGTTGCTTTTTTTTTTTTTTTTTTTTTATATAGAGCATTTTTTAAAATGGACATCTAATGAATAGATAGATATATTTATAGAAATCTTTATTTGTATCTATTTTCTTCCATTTAATATTGAAAGTTTTACGAATTGGTTAAGTTTTAATCTTTTAAAGCGTTATTTTTTTTGGATTGTATGTTGTAAAATTTTATTATGTTATGATTTTATCAAGTGTTAGCTGGAGAGAGATTCAATCAATGTGTTAGTAAAAAAAAAATACAATAAAATAAAAAATAATTGACTTATTGATCTCAACGAAGTGTTTATATAAATTATTTATTTGTACGATTGTAAAGTTCGATGTAAAGATGTTTTAGTTATATGAATATATATTTATTACTATTTTCTATTCTATGCATTTATACTTATCCAGAGTGATTAATAAGTTGTGTTATTCAGTAACCTGATGTATTTGGGCAGCGTTACATGGTAAATAAAGGATTTCTCTAACTCTTTGTTAACCTTGCTTTCCCCGTAATTCGGATCGCCATCTACAGCGGACAAGATATAGGGTCGGCGAACGAGGGGATAACTATGGTTATGATAGCCAGTAGCGGCGCCAGGACGCTGGGAAAGGAAGGGAGGGACAAATTGGACTGAAAGGCTGCTACGTGACTGATTAGGGAGTCGGGGCTCGTTAGGCCTGCGGTGGGCGGTTCGGCCCCACGCAAACACCACGGATTTACAGTACCCCCCTCGTAGCCCTGAAGGAGAGAGTACGGGAGGAGGATCTGGAGGGAGGGATTTCGCAAGGTTAAATACTGCTACACTCTAATTTTTTGCATAATGAACTAAATCAGCAAACGAGATGGTTTAAAGGATCACCCAACAATCTTATACTCTAATAAGAGCATTTTCTGTCCACAAAATGTATCTGGAAATCCTGCGGAATGATTTTGCTTAAAATTTTAGAATAAGGGTTTTTGGGCATTGTAAATCAATTGTCATAATATTTTACCATAGCAAAACTCTTATTTAGTAAACAAATACCAAGCAGGCCAGTGGGAAAAAACTTTAATGAAAAAGAGTGTAACGTGTTTGGTTTATTGTAATAGTAAAAATGAACTGACGAATCGCGGTAATATATTTCAATAAATTTCGTACAAAGGAATATATTTTTATTAAATAAACATTTACTAGTAATTATATTATTTTCAATTTTTATGTCTCACAATTTTACTAAAGTATGAATGTAAATACTTAAATGAAAATGAAGGGCCAGTAAATATTATTAATAAAAAAATATGAAAATATTGTATTTATAGCATTTCAAAGCCAATTCGAATCTTTTCCAAATCAACTGTCACCTTTTCCGTTTCAAATGTAACTTTTTCCATTTCAATTGTAACCTTTTCCATTTCATTTGTAACTTTCTCCATTTCAGTTGCGCATGCGCGATCGAAAATCTAATGGCCAATTCGGAAATAACATCCTTAGAAACTAATAAAAGATACCTATACTGACAATTTTTTTTTCTCACCAAATCAATGAAATCCACAAATCCCACCAAAAAAAAAAAAAAAATAAATAAATAAACAACTTGTTTTAATCAAAGTTATTTTTAGCACTTGATATCAATTATCTAATAATCGAAAAAAAAGTTGTAAGATTATGCCGAAATTATTCCGAAAGTCATTATTTTAATCAAAACAATTATGTTACAATAATAAAATAGAATTAATTCATGTCCGGTTGGGCTACAATTGAAATTGAAAAGGTTAGAATTGAATTTAAAAAGGTTACAATTGAAATGGAAAAAGCATGGTTTGAAATGGAAAAGGTGACGATTGATTTAGAAAAGGTTACAATTTATTTTGAAACTCTATAATTAACCTAATTAGAAAAAGGATAAAGAAAATGTCAACTAATGGTTTAAAATTGGAAACGTATGGGTTATTTATTTCAATTTTGTAACAAGCCAAAAATTTTTAAAGAACTAAGAAAATCTCCACTATTGATTTATAATAAGTAACGTTTTGTATAATTCAAGAATTTAATGTTTTAGGGCCGTCCTAAGATATTCGGCTTCCCTGAGCAACTAAAAATTATGCGGCCCTCATCGTTAAATATGCATACATATAGTATTTTCTATTTCAATTAGATCAAGCTGTTTGCTTATTTTTGTCATGAAAAGATTTTGAATAAAAATAACTAAATAGCTAATAATAGCGCCGATAAAAATTGCAGCCCTCGAAAGGTTTGCCCATTTAGCCCAGTGGGTTGGATGGCCATGTGCAATGTAATATTTTTACATCTCTATTGTATTGTTATAATCGTGTTTGCGAACAACATGACTTTGCAACATATTTATAACTACAGTTGAGTCCCTATAATTCGACACCCGCCGGCCCAGTAGTCTGACACTTTGCTTGTCAATGCATGAAACGTTTATATTAACGCATGTCGATGCGTGCGAAGGAGACGGAAAGAAGTACTGTCAGCCACTAATTGCCTGCTACATGTGAATTATTACTCTCCTTTGTGAGGCATATTTTTTGGTTACGCTATTGGTTTTTGCATGGTTAAAAATTCCTACTTATAGTTTAATTATATCTGAACACGGTGGAATTGGATAAAGTTGTCAGTGTAAATGATGGCCTTCTGTAATTGTGTGATTTCTGATTTTCTCAGTTACATATTTGGTGATTTATAAAGTCTTTTCTGTACTTTTTAATATAATACGTACACATGCGTATGCGCATTTCGACGTCGTTTTTTTAAAAAAGCTTAGGCGCCAAAAAGTCGAAGTTTAGGTTTTAATTTTTATATGACGTAAACACCACCTCGATAGATTCCCGCTCACGATATATCGAGAAAACAAATTGGAAATGATTTAAAAATCGACTGTTGAAGGCAGCACCAAATAAATACTACCGCTTTCAGTCGTCACTCTGGCCTTGACCAGCGCCAGAAGACTTAGCAATATATTGTTATTATAAAAGTTTTGCCACCTTAATAAACTCCTACTGTACACAATAAAGAATAAAATTTAAAAATAGATTGTTATTTTTATGCAGAAAAAACGATTTTATGTATCCTGAAAAGTTTGCTAAATGGCGGTTAAGCCTTAAAAAAAAATTACGTCGATATCGATAATAATAAATATATAATACTAAGTTTGTTCCTGTATTTACACGTTTTCATTTAACTTCCAATAACCCGATGAACCTCCATAATCCGACATACGCCGGCCATGTGTGTCGGATTATGGACACCCAACTGTATTTAATTTTCTTCGTATATTCTTCGATTATATTCCTATATTTCGATACTTCTCTTAGATATAATCGATTTTCACAATTCCAGAACAAAAGTAAACTCAGTTAACATATATCTATTTAAACTATATTCGAAAAAGAACTGCTTACGATAAGACCAAGCATGCCATGCAGATCTAATAGTACAATACTACCAGAGTCAAGTATTTTAATAACTATGGTGCGTTTCAGGAACATATTTTTGGCGGAATATATATAAATCGCTATCTACAAGAAGTAATTAATTGAAACCAATAACAAAGTAAACCATAAAAGTTAACGAAAACAACTTCACGGAAAGTCGATTTTTGAGGGTAATATTAAGTTAAAAATTGATAAAACTAAAACGTAATCATTAAAAATTTGTAGATCTACTATATCTGAATGGAATGAAATTTGAGAGGAAATGGAAGTAAGGAATAGTGGTGGAAAATGTTGATATTTTCCTGTCGTAACTCAGGAATTTTTTTTAAATATTTAAGTGAAAGGATAATAAATCGAAATATTAAAAAAAATATATCCAGGTATAAGTCATATGTGTTATAAGTCACATCAGGTATAACTGTGTGTTATACATAACACAGTTATAAGTCAAGACTCTTGATATACAACATTGGCAGCTAGTTCACCTCCTGCTAGACCCCAGCATGTTTCATTATCTCCCATAGGGTATAATTATTTCTCGATTCGCATTAATATTAAAAAATATTTATAACCTGAGGGATACCGATAACTTATCGTTGGGTTGCAAATAATTCAAGTAATTGCAAGGTGTAGCAGTCCTGTAATAACAATTAATTACAATAAGAGCCTTCGTCCTAACACTATAAATTTAACAAGTCTACAAAATTGGTTTAGCAGCTACTTATTCATATGTTAAAAATAAAAAATAAATTTTTTTTAGATACATTATCAACGGATTCAGTAAGAATTACTGATTTTGTCCTTTTTCAATCTTTTATCTATTTCGAATTTCAACATAAGGTCTGAATGACCAATAAAGTTTATTAATTATCTAAGCAATTCTAAATAAGAAATTGAGTAAAGAGTGCGTGAGGAAAACTTACAATTATTGTTTTTTAATTATTAAATCGATAAACTAATGAAGAAAACATATGGAGCTTCAATGCACTTGTAAAAAGTTGAAAATCAAATAGAGCTACCGAAGATGATTCTATTTTAATACAAAAAAAAAAGGTGGAATTTTATTTAAAAGAGTTTTTCAACCAATATCAAAAGATATTTATGTGAATAATGAATAATAATAATAATAATAAATATATATATATATATATATATATATATATATATATATATATATATATATATATATATACATATGCTACCGTTTTTATTTGTTGGCACAGTAATTACATATTTATTTATGACTAACACATCTGTATTCACTGATCGTTTGAATTTCAGGCTTTCTATTAATTTCTGGTCATTTCACTTCTTCACATGAGAATACCATAATACATAAACAGAAAGACTGAGGTAAGAATATCAAACGACACACATGAAGTGTAAAGCCGTGCTTTGGGACAACCAAGGTAATTAATTACATTATGCAACTTAAGAGGAATAAGTTTATCCATTTTATTAAATTTAAACCCGATTCAACATTAGGCCCTTGTAGATGTGCCTCCACTTTAACCATTAGGCTAAAAATTTGGAAGATATGACGACAGATTGAAGAATAATCGCCTTGAAACTGGATATTGCCTCGTAGTTTGAGAATCACCCGTATACAAATATGAAAGCCTCTTAAATAACAGTTAGTATCTTACCAGTCGATTTTTCTTCAAATCAGGTATCATTGGGTTTACTGCTCAATGCCAGTGGAGGCTGAATAAGGGCCGCCACTTAGTTCAGCTAACTTAATTAAAAAATAGAAGGAAAAATATTTTGAAGATGGTTTTGTATATTATGTAGGCTTAGAATTATATAAGCCTTCTTTTTTCAAAATGATATAAGTGCATTTTTTCATATATCGAAATATTTAAAGGTTTACGTTTGGATAAATTAAAAATATTGGACAAATTTTAATCAAATCGGTTGATGTTCTTAACTCTATAGACCTGTTAGATTTTATTTTGCAATAATGATTATTAAAATTGCATAAGAAAATAAGCGATCAGCTTTTAATTTACTTGCCTCACTTTCAACAATAACATATAAAACATAAAAACAAGAAGAAATTTGCTTAATGTTGATCATTTACGTATTTTGCTACTTTTTATTTATTTTTATTATGTGTTATATACATATATATATATATATATATATATATATATATATATATATATATATATATATATATATATATATATATATATATGTATGTATATATATATATATATATATATACATATATATATATGGCAAGACATGAAGAAGTACATGCTGCTGCAAAATTTCAAGTAGTATTTACGTGAAATATTTAAAATTTCCTTTAAAAAATGAATAATTATTACAGAGTGGCAATTGAAAGTTGTGTGATGCGCGCACGGTTCCAGATTTTTCAATGCATCATGAAGTCAATATTCCGCAAATATAATAAACATTTTTTTTTTTAAATATTCACCAGCGACGCGGCTGGTTTAGAAGCTGTCGGATCTCCTGGAGCCCTGCTTTTTCATACACATGTGGGGGGAAAAGCATGGTCCGGAGTTCTCTGGGCAGATTGTAGTGTTCAAGATTATTTTCTTTTATATTTACTTCCTTAATTTTTTTTTTTTAATTTGGATATTTACTTATTCTCCTATTATTTAATTGACTATTTATTTCCAGTTGTGATGCACATATTTTTACTTCCTTGTACGAAGTAAAGGAAGTATTGTAATCGCGAAAAATTTCGTTTTTCAGATTTCGACGGAAATATCCATTTTGACCATCCCTGAATCCATTTTGACTAGTTTCGTCGTGGCGTCTGTACGTACGTTCATAAGTATGTTCGTACGTTCGTATCTCGAATAACTCAAAAACGGTTAGCTGTAGAAAGTTGTAATTTTGTATTTAGGATTGTTTTAAAATCTAGTTGTGAACCTCCCCTTTGGTCACTGCTTGATTTCCGGAAGTGGTACTTTACTTGAAGGTCATAATTGATTTCCATCAAAAATTATATTAAAATACTATAAAAAAACTTCTCAAATTTAGTATTTATAATTTATATATTGATTTAAATAGCATGCTAGATTTTGGTCTAAATTGGAAAACCGGAAGCGATACTTTACTTGAAGGTCATATTAGACTTTCATCAAAAATTATATTAAAATATAATTCAAATTATCTAAAATTTGGTAAATAGGACTTTTATATCGATATGAATGTATTTACTATATTTTGGTTAAAATTGGTGAGCCGAAAAGGGTACTTTACTTGAAGGTCGTAATAAGCTTACATCAAAAATTATATTTAAATTAAATACATAAATCATATGTTTCGGTAATAAAGGTTACAAACGCAATTAGGTTTCCAATCCAATTAAAGATTTTTATTACTTGTTTTAAGTATTAAAATGGAAAGTAAAATACTGGTTTTCCTCTCCATTTGTGAGATCAACAAGTCTGCAGCATGAGAATAAGATATTAGTTGAGTGGGTTTTTCCGCTTCAAATGTCGAAACTGTCGATTTCCAATGCTTTATCCAGTGATATTGACAGTTTTATTATTGCCACGGAACATGAAGAAATATCTTGGAAACTAGTTACCTACTGAAGGAAAACGACATGTAATAACGGAATGAGACCTCCAGTAACAAGAGTGTGTGTTTTTGTGTGTGTGTCAATAGATGGATGTCGGGACGCCGAGTGTCGTTTTTACTGCAATCTTCGGAAACTAGTAACCAATTCAGTATCATTTTTTGAGCCACGGATTTATAATTTAATAGGCGTACAAGGAAGTCATGTGTTGCCCACATCAGATATTTTTAATTATTGTTATTTCTTTCAATGCCATTTTATTTAATTTATTTATTTTTAATTATTGTATTTATTTTATTTTTCACCCGTATATATTGTATTAAATGATTCTTACAGCAAAAACTTTAATCAATCAAAAAAAAAAAAAAATATTCACCTAACAAGATTGATATAAACGTTGAAAATGTAAATTAAAGAATCGTACAAAGAGTTTATAAATAAACTTTCATTTCATCCATTAAAGTATGTTATCAAAACTGGAGAATTATAATAAATCCCAACAAATCCCATTAAATCATTTTTAAACTTCGTCGAAAATCTTGTCCTACATTTTACTTTAATAACGTTCCATTTATCCATGCCGAAGAGAACCGCTACCTAGGACTCCATCTTGACAAGCGCCTTACATGGAATCCTTATAAAAGATTTAAACAAGAAACTGTTCTTCGATCCGGATCACGCCAACATTTACTTGACTAACGCTTCAAACTTCCAATTTATTACGAAAACCTTATATACATTACCATTAAGGTATGTTTACGGACTTGACTTAACTTGAGTCAGGTGGCGGACCCGTATCGTGTATTTAATAGGAGATCGGAGTCAAGTCCAGTCCGGAATCGTGGTCGCCGACTTACCTACTTACTTAACGCCGACCGTACCTTTATCCGACCTTTTTGGAAATACGGAGTTGAGCTTAGGGCTACACTATACTATCAAATTCCCTCCTTGTCCAATTCTTACAATCAAAATCCTTTCGAAGAATCCTCTATGACCCTTATTATGGCACAAATAATCACATTATTATCATATCAGTTCGTAATATTTCATTCCAATTCCCGATAACCATCCGAGGCGTCCGAAAAGAAGATGGCCACGGGGCCACCTGACTTACCAAATAATAATTGAATTGGTAAAATAATAATTGAAGTGCTACCAATGGGTAGTTCCTCCACAAACTATGCCATGTTTCATTAATCAGATATCACATTTACTCATTGTATTTTCAATACTGTTGTAAATTTCAATAAATAAATAAAAAATAAAAAACTTCCAAAACAGAACTATCACCACATAAATTTAGTTCGATATATATTTATTTATTTATACAATAACTACCAACAAGGTGAGCCCAATTATAGGTAGTACATAAAGCATATTTCTCAATAAAATATGAAACAAGAAATTACTTAAATTAAACAAAAAAGAAGAATTAATATTATACAAAAATAAAATAATATTAATAATAATAAAATAAAGAAAAAAATATATTAATGCTTACAGAGATAATTATATTAATAAGTTGTAATTATTTAAAAAATGAACATACTTTAACTAGTTAATAATATTTATCTATTATAAAAATAATCGAAATATCAATTTAAAATAATCTCGCATTTTATGAGGTATATTTGTAAAAATGAACACAAAGAGAAAAAAAAACAACTCCAACTTTGATTTTTTAAACCTAGTGAAAATGTACAGAAAACTAAAAACAGATACCTAAAATTGATTTTTACAAAAAAAACGAATTAATTTACATAACACATTTTTTTATACATTAATAATCCAATAATAAAAAACAAGGCAAAAAAAAAAAATCAGGAGATAGAAAAGACAAAATATGTAAACAAATATAAGGGAAAAGGAGTAGAAAAAGAAAAAAAAGTACACAAAAGGTATTTAATCAAAAGTAAATTAAAAGAAAAAAAAATGAAAATAATAATAATAAAACAAAATTATATATAGGAGTATAGTCTGTGCTTGGTTAAATGAGTAGTATACTATTAGAGCCCATCATAAATTTCTTGATCATATTAAGGTGTGGTATACACATTTAAACATATACTTAGCAACTGATTGTGAATAATAATTGAAGGTTTAAGTGGCAGATCTATATCGATTGAGGTATTAAGTTATTACAATTGCTAATGAGTCTGTATACAGGTGAGTGAAGACCAATGTCTGTTCGAGAACAGTAAAATAGAATGGTATGTTTGTTTCGACTAGTAATTCTTCCGTTTCTGAATGGTAATCGGCCTAGAGTAACAGTCATCTATTTCACTGCATTAATTTTGATAAGTAAAGCGAGACTTTCGCTGGCACTGCCTGGCAGTCTTAATATGATGTCATACCTAAACTGCTGCAGCCCTGACCGCTCCAGAAGGAGTCTGTTGGTCGGCAGTACGACGGTTTTAGGTTATGTTATAATGTCGAAACAGAATTTTAATGATAACGCCTACCTTCTGACGGTTCCTGTGCTACCTTAATTTATATTTTCGTCATGCGACACAGAACTAGATGAAATATTGTTAAAAATTTAAACGAAACTATAGCCAATCAATTTTGTAGGATTGAAGTAACAACAGTATTCACTAGATTTTAGATCTTATACTAATTAAGAAATCTCTCTTTAAAAACATAAATTCAATTAATATTAGATAGTGAAAGACATTTTCATCTTAAATTCAAATATTGAAAAATCAAAATGTCTTTTTTAATGAAGATACTGATTTACTAATCAATAATTATGATAAAACATTATCTGTCGTGGTTTCATTATAAATACATATAAGATATGTATATGTAAGATACATACTGTCCACAGTAGTCAATTTAAAATAAGAGATACGCCTCCAATTCATCTATTTTCTATTCACAATACAACAAGAAGCCTAAAAGTTGGGCTATAAATATGTAGTTTATTTGCCCATAATGGTTTAAATTTTTATATATACATAAATTAGCCTAATTAAATGAGATCACTACTCCGCCACCAACTGTATTTCTGTCCGTGATAATTAAATGTAAACCATTAAATTCAAGCCTAACATTTTTATTTACCAATGGCAAGAGCTGCCAGCCTCAACCGTGGGCAGTTCCAGTGAAAAGTCCCAAAGTCTAAAAGTCTCCCTTTAGACATCCTACTTGACTTTAATTCTATTTTCTAGGGTCCGTGATACATTTGTAAGTATCATTAAATAATCTTATGGAATATTATAGTGTATGCTGCAATCTTACTGTCATTGTTGTATTAATACAAAAGACAATAAGTGGCTGTCTGATATAATAGTCCCTTATACAACTTATACACGGTCTGGGTAAATCCCGCTTCCAGCTTGGTCGACATGATCCGGTGATTGGATAGAGGGCTTTCATTGTGATTGTTATTGGGCAAATGGTAATCAGGGATACATTGAAAAGGGCAGTACAAGTAGCGCTATGTATTGATCGAGATGCTTTCCAACAGATTGCTCTGTCCATTAATGGTAATTGATTCCTGCATGGCTATTGAGCTCTAGTTAGTCAACAATGCTCCGGCCTACCCAGGCATTGTTGCATTAAAAAATATACATTCCTCTCTTGATGATATAATACGGGAACATTAATTACATGTTACCGTTCAAATCCGATGTCTGTTACATGCGGCTGTAATAATCGAGCGAGGAGGAATTGGGAATTTAATATCAAAACGGAAATTATTGATATTTAGTGTATTCCGAACCTGTGATATAATTTGTGAAATGGAACTAATTAATTTTCAAATTAATGAGAATATTAAAAAAAAAAATGGAAATCAATATATCCAACCTGATTAATCAGTTTTAAAGAAATATTGTGTGAGCATGTTTACAGGGCTCTCCTCTTTTTACAAATAATTAAAAAGAGAAAATCTTACTGTTAGCGATTATGATATTAATTTATAAATTATAAAACATTGTTATACATTGCAGAATAAAAACAGCGTCCTTTGTATATATTAACTTAAACAATATCTAATGTGGCCCTTACAAAGTATTCCATGCAAAGTCTTTGAGAATATAAATATAATATATATTTGTTCTTTAACTAGTTGACTGCCGGAGCCGTAGCATATACGGCGTTGAGATTCCCGCCGTGTGTGCAGAGGCCGCAGCAGATACGGCTCACGTAATTTCAACTTCAATGTCCCTCCCTTGTTCGTTTTAATATAAAATGGTTAAAAATATATATGAAATATAAATTAATAACATTAATTAATATTTTATATAAAAGTAAATTGATATTAACATCAGTTGACGTAAGCGTGATAGTATAGAAGGATCAATCTAATTAGGGGTTGATAAATTATTTGCTACTTCAGTAATTTTTTTTTTTATTGAATGCAATATAAATTATAATAGTACTATAAAACATTTATGAATTATGAATCTGCTTAAGACAAGAGAGCAAATAGATGTTGGTACTCACCAAGGTTTAAGTAGATTATATGAAACAGAAAAGGTTACATCGGTTTCTTCTCGCACAGAACTAGTAATGGAAGAAAGATGAGGTGTTTGTTGGTAAATGGTAAGGTTTAGGGGTCGGGTTTTTCCCAGTAATTTCGGTGAGTAATTGTTTTTTCTGTTATGAATGGGAATAAATTTAAGATTGGACTGTTGGAGATATTTATTTGGTCATTTAAGCAAAAATCTGGATTGGATTTGAAGGATTTTATTATTTCAAGTGCTTCATATATATTTAATTTGAGACTGTTTTCAATGTGATGTATTAATGTAACTCCTGAGTCTTGCAGTCTCCTGAATTGCAAAGTATATGTTCCTTTAATCTCTGATTTAGTGACCTCCCAGTTTTTCCTGTGTATTTGGCTGCACAATCATTACAATTTAGTTCGTATACTCCGCTTTTTTGGAAAGGGGACTATTTTGTCTCTAGAAGAAGGGAAATATGAGGATAGAGTTTTTTCTATTTTAAATGCAGGGTTTAATCCTAGTTTTTTCAATTCATTTCTGACTTGGGTGAATATCAGGGCCGTAATATGGAATCAAGACATAATGTTTCGGGATGGCTCTGTCTTTGGGGGTTGTTGAATAGATATCATTAATTGTCTTTTTCTTTTTTTTGTAGTTACTTTTTTTAAAATGTGATTAATAGTGGTTTTATTGTACCCGTTATTTTTTTCTATGGAATATATTATTTCAATTTCTTTATTATAATTCTTTATATTTAATGGTACGTTCTAAAGACGGTAAATCATGCTATTAAAGGCTGCGAGTTTATGTGCTATCGGTCTCATAGCTTCATTGTTTATAACGACATACGTGTGGGTGGGTTTCCGGTAAATTCCAAATTCATGACGTTCGTTTTTTATTGAGATTTCTAAATCTAAAAAGTTTATTTTTTTCCAGTTCTACTGTGAATTTAATCGAGGGGTGAATCTCTATAATAATACCAAATCTATAATAATACCAAACTGTATTTTAAATTGCTTATTTTTGAAATCGTGCGTGTTTTTAGAACTGAAGATGAATGTATAACATTTGAAACTAGTTTTCAATAAAAACAAGATTATAGAAGTGGCAAATAATTTATCAATCCCTAATAATATTAATATTTTTATAACAATAAATTAATATTTATATATAAATATAAATGAATAATACAAAAAAGTAAGGAAAATAGGGTGGCGCACGGCGCCTGTATTGACATAAACAGGTTGCAGTCAAGGTGTTAGTTTTAATGTATTGGTACAAATGTATATACATGATATCCGATGACTGAGGGTCATACTTTAAGGTCGTGTTCATTAGATTTACTGTTATTCTAATGGAAATGGAACGGGTGATTGTAGAGTATAGCAGGCTATTCCCTAATTCCAGATGAACTTATTAATAGAATTATGGACGCGGAATTCTCCTGAAGTGGTGAAGCTGTTGGACCACTTTTACGCAGGGCAAGACTAGTATTAATTCTGCAGCAGATAATAGTGTACCAATTTCGTAAATAAAATAAAATGTCTTTCTTTTCTTTTATAGATGTCTCGTTTTTTAAATATTTACCTTTAAATACTTGTATCTCTGATAGGAAGCGTTTGGGGACATTTATTTATTCGACTATTACATACTCTAAATTGCATCATCCTTGAAGTACGGGTCTTTAATCATTTGACACCCTGTATGTAGTTATATATATTTTCTCTTTGTCATGATCAATTATATTATTTTTTATTAATTATAATATGATATTTATTTATAATTAATATTTATTTTAATATAATTAATTTCATTATTCTTTATTGATAGATTATTTTTTGGCAAGGCATAAACTTCCTTCTGTTCTATATATTGTTATTCTTTGGGGACATCATTATTGGCGAAGCTAACCAATTTTTCTAGAGAGACAATCAATTACCACCCAAGCGTAAAAGTCTAAAAACAACTTTTAGTTTTAATTAAAGCTTAATGCTAATAATAATTATTATTATTTTAAGCCATCTGACTGACAAAATAATTAGAAGATTTTTTTTTGTATATACTTATCAGTATATTTCATCTCTTAAATAGAAGAAATTAAAAAATAGATAAAAAGTAAAATTGTTGGACAAACAATATAAACCCTTCAAAACGAAAAATATTCTGTTTGCAATAGTAACCCACCTTAGATAAATTTTTGGGGGAAAAAATACCAAGGTTCCGGATAACAAAACCAGGACAAAAAAAAATACTAGGTACTCAGACTGTTGTAAGTATTTGACGTGCTTTGACCTCCCAACCTCAATGTCTCTTCGAAATTGTACTACCTTCGCAAAGTTGGGTATATTGTTGGAAAGCTGATGAAATGAAGCAACTATTTTGAATCTAATTGCGAACGTCAACTAACTATTTTGAATTCCAAAAGATCGTAGCTAGAAAATTCATTCCATGAGATCCAACCGAGGATTTCTGAAAAGTATTCGTTTTTGCTTGTTTACTTTACTTTGGCTGCTATGATCGTCTGACGAAGCAATATTTTTCTACAAATTGGTTGCTAACTTGTAGGAAATTCATGGTTGATTCCAAAAATGGTGACAAAAATTAAGAAATGTTCAATTACAGCAGAGAAATTAGGAATGTTATTGAAAAAAAAACATGGTTTTCTTGGAAAAACATTTAAAAAATCATATCTCGAAAACGCATTGAGATAAAAAAGTGCGGTTGGTGGAATGGAATTATAATTTTGATAGACTATTAGTAAAGGCGGGATAGTTTATTTTTTGAAATTATTTGCAACGGTACTTTCTCAACGTGATAATTAGGAGAAAAATAGTAGAAACAAATACTAAACGTTTTAGATAAAATCGGTATGCTGTAACATGGCTAAAAAAAAGATCATAAATGCCGAAAAAATGAGTTTTAAACCATTGAAGTCGGCCAGTAACTTTTCGCAAAAAAACATTAAAAGCCGCGAAATTTTTGGTCATTTTATTATAGGGCTCATAATTATTGCAGAAACTTGTTTTGGGGCTTAAATTGTGGCTTTTGTTAGTTTCTATCTATAATAAAAATTCTATGAAAAAAAAAATGATAACTTTTCCCGTAAATTGAGAGAATCTAAAAACATGTGATCTCGAAAAAAGATTGGAACAAGGGTCAAAATGGTCCTAGAGCCTTTTTTCAAAGCGCTATTTGTTCCCAATGAGTTTCTGTACAACCCTGTTTTCATGAAATATATGTGAGGTTCGATTAAATACCTAAAAAACGTCTTTGAACGTAGGACTGTTAGGCAGACGAGGGGTAGTGAAGAGTGTTGGGGAAGGCTCTCTGAAGGCCGGGCATCCAGCACTGCAAAGTGCCCTTTTCACTTTCCCTCCGCTGCCTCACCTTTACTGGGCCATAGCGATAATCAGCCCTACGTTCAAAGACGTTTTTTAGGCATTTAATCCAACCTCACGTATATTTCATGAAAATAGAGTTGTAGTGAAACTCCTCGAGTATATAACAAATAGCGCTTTAAAAAATGGCTCTAGGGCCATTTTGGCTCTTGTTCAAATCTTTTTCCGAGATCGCCTGTTTTTACATTCTCTTAATTTCTGGAAAAATTTATAATTATTTTTACATACAATTTTTATTATACTATAGATAGATACTAACAGAAGCCACAATTTAAGCTCCAAAATAAGTTCCTGCGATAATTATGTGCCATGTAAAAAAATGACCCAAAATGGCCATATTTCGCGGTTTTTAATTTTTTTTTTGCGAAAATTTGTAGACTGACTTCGATTGTTTAAAATTCATGTTTTCCGGATTATCAAACGCTATTATGTACTATCTTTAATTTTTCTTAAACAAATTTTTTTCACATCTTAAACGTGAAAAAACAATTTTTCGGCACTTTTATGATGTTTTTTTTTCCCCCATATTGCTACATATCGATTTTATCTAAAACATATAACATTTGTTTCTACCATTTTTATCCTAATTATCACGTTGAGAAAGTACCGTTGCAATTTATTTTTAAAAAAATTATTATATTTACTCTATCGCACCTGAACTATATCCCTCCCTCAATTACTGACATTTCCTCCTGGGACCCCCTGTATAATACTAAAACGAAAAAATACATAAATTTGATAAAATATTATTTCTAATTGATACAAGCTTGTATCGCAACTTTCAAATTTGGTGGACCAACTCCTCACAGTCCGCTCATTAGGGTTAGGTTCCTTTCCAACTTCCCGTATCAAACGCGTGGTTTCGGCGTATGAAAATTTACTTTTCCAGTAATCTCGAATTACATGAATTTCATTCCTCAACGTCACTTTGATTGAAAGAATGCCAAGCGAGTATTTGAGCCTCACAAAGAGTCATTATGTTCACTACATGATTCAGTATAGTATAGTATTAGGATTAAAACGATTTTATAACATCAAAATTAGAATTAACAGGGATGTAAGAAAAAAATAATCTTCATTTTTACCCTTCAAATGGTCATTTATTTTTACTCTCCCCAATAATATTTTAATGTTATGCTGTACTAACCATCCGTAACCATTGATTTTAGCAAAAAAGTGTATAGAATCATTTTTATAGGGAATCTAAAGTTCTTTAATTTTGTATATAATAATGTTTGCAGTAAACCTCATAGTTTTTGAGATATTTACAAAAAAATGAAAATTAATTAGTTTTCTATCAGTAGACATCCGCATGATGGTATAGAAGGGTCAATCTAATTAGGGATTGATACATTATTTGCCACTTCTATAATTTTGTTTTTATTGAAAATTAGTTTTCTATCTCCCCCTCCCGACATGAAAGCCCGACGCGGGAAACTGTGGGACTTTTAATGTGTTATAACGGAAATCGTAATGAACAATTTATGATCAGTTTCAACTTTTTTTTTTTGGATGTTCATGCTTCGCGTGTTTTTTTACCCAATTTTACTGCACTATTCAATATCATTACATATATCATTACAACAATATCATTGTTGTAGTTCATAATTTCTAGTTTTATATTATTGAATAAAAACTAAATGTTTCCATGGAAAATAAATGGAATTTCCACGAAAACTGAATGGAAAAAATTGAAATTCATCACAATTAGGTTGGTAAGTGAAAGTTTTATGATGGGCGCACCAGATTTCTTTTCATCATCGATGTTATATACATATTTTTTTTTTTTTTACTATTAGGAATGAAGGAATTTAGAGCGTTTATATACCGCGGAATGTGGAATCGGTGAGTAGTTGGGTTTTTTTTATTTATTTTTTATTTATTTATTTATTTATTATTTATTTTTTATATATATTAATGGCATTGGATTTCTCCATACAGTCAGGAATGAGAATTCAGTACTAGAAGAGAATACAAATTCTAGTCAGTTCGATAAGTAAACCTCACAAACTAATCTATAATTAAATCTAAATAAGTCCGAAATATAAATTTATGTTATTTTTATTAACGAATCAAATGAATTTTTTAATAGATTTAAAAAAAATTACAATATTATTAATTCTTCCAGAATTATTTAATGCCAATATTTGGTTATAGGTAATATTGTTATCACCTAAGGACTGGAAGAAAGTTTTTCTATGAGACTTGTATGCCTCACACTCCATTACGATATGCTGTATAGTTTCCAGCTTGTTAAAATGTTCACACTGCGCCGTATTGGGGACTCCTATTCGGTGCAAATAACTATTATATAAAGCGTGATTTGACCTAAGTCTGCAGAATGGCTTGACTTCATCCCTTTTGAGGTTTGTTGTTGAGTACCATGGTTTATGAAATATGTAGGAGAATAATTCTTTATATTTTTGTCCTGTTAAAGACAGCTGGTATTTTTCTTGCCAAGAATTTCTAGCATCTGCTTTGATTACGCAATAAAAATCAGTATAAGGGACCGATGCATTAAGTACCCGTGGAAGTAGCCTGTTTAGCCAAATCGTCAACTAATTCATTTTCCGTTATACCTATATGGGCTTTGATCCATAAGAAAACAATCTGTTTATTATTTACTATAGATGAAAAATGTAATTTTATTATATCTAATAATATATTATTGTTGTTTATATTTTTAAGATTATTAATGGCTTGTAGAGAGCTAAGACTGTCGGTTAATATTAAGAATTTGTTATCATTTGATTGTTGTATGTATTTAAGGGCTTCTAATATAGCATATAATTCTGTTGAATATGATGAATATTCTGATGGTAATTTAAATAGAGCGGTGTGATTATATTCTGGTATATATATTGCACTGCCTGAGAGGTTGTTTATTTTAGACCCATCAGTATAAATATGAATGTGTTGTGGATAATTATCAGTAAAGAAGGCTTTAAATTCCTTATGGATTGCGATGTTGGGTAGTGTATTAGTTTTATTGTTTATAACTATGTTGAATTTTTGTAATAATAATTCAAAGTCTAAGGAAAATTGGGGAAGTATATTCTAAGGATGGACAAGTGCTAATTTATTTTGATATTTTATAAAGCTATTGAAAACAATTGGTGTATACTTCTTTTTTTGCCAATAGGCCTTGTTTAATATAAATACGAACAGATTTAAAATTTTTTGATAGCATAAGGGGTTTCTCGTTTTGATTTTGAAAATGATTTTATCTGTTAGTAGTTACCTTCTTAATTTTAATGGCATTTCTACCGCTTCATTCAACATAACATGTATATATTATATATATATATATATATATATATATATATATATATATAACATATATTGGAGTAGAATTAAGAAGGTCTAAGCATATTCTTATACTTCTATTTTGAATCACATCCAGTTTTTTTAATGAAGTTATTGTGGCTTCGCCGTATAGAGCCGACCCATAATCAATAATAGCCCTTATGGTAGATCTGTAAAATAATAGATATACATTTGGGTCCGCCCCCCCAACTGGTATTTATACTAATCATTCTGAGAATGTTAATATTTTTTTCGGATCTTTTTATGATTTCAGAAATGCGCCTGTTCCAATTAAGTTTCCTATCAAAATGCATTCCTAGAAATTTGACACATAAAGCACTGGGAAAAGTAATCCCCGCCAGAACTACTTGGTCCCCTAATGGAAAAACGTGTTCCCTACTAAATGGGCAGACTACTGATTTCATATCTGAAATTTCCATGCCGTAGTGGAGCTGCCATTGCCTAAAGCCTTTCATAGCCTCGTTTAAAGCTTCTATACCACTATTTATGTTATTATGTGATGTATATAGGCATATGCCATCAGCAAATTGTAAAATGGAGACTTCCATCGGAATATAATTTCTTAAACTATATGAGAAAATTGTAAAAAGTAGGCAACTCAAAATCCCTCCCTGCGGTAGTCCGACTTTAGCATGTCTAGTAGAAATAATCGAGTTATTCACCCTCAAATATAACTTCCTATTATCAATTAGGTTAATTATAAATTCTATGAGTTTTGTGGGTATACCTATTTTATGCATATTTTTAGGGAGAATGTGAATTGGTACAGTATATTACCTTTTAGTGCATTTAATAATTCCTTTATAGAGAAATTTGATAATATTTTGGCTTCCTTAATGGACGAAATATTACTATTATTCTCTTCGGAAGAAGATTCGGTGTGTTATTGATGTTAACTATGTGCAAAGGGATTGAAGCTAATGGGGGAGGGGGCAATTGATTAATAAATTCCTCGCACCATTCACCCATTATTATAGAGAATCTATTATTAATTTTACGATTTTTGAGTAAAGAAAGTTTATACCATATTTCCTTCATGGGAGTATTTTTATTTATGCTTAAACAAAAATATCGCCAAGATTGTTTTTGTTTGTTCCGAGTGATATTTTTGAATAAGGCGTCTGCCTTTTGATAATTAATTAGATTATCTGTGGATGGTGTTAGCTTATATGTTTTAAAGGCATTTTTCCTATTTTGTAGGTAATGTGTACATTCTTTATCCCACCAATTTCTGCTAAATTTTATATGCTTATAAGACTGTTTATATTGTGGAATTGATTTATAACATGTTTCGTTGAGGAAGTTTAAAAACTCTTCCTAGGTTGAACTATCTGATAAAGTAGATAGATTAAGATTGGCGGTATCTTCGAAATCGTCCCAATTTGCTGATTTTAATAGCCATTTTCTATTAGTGCGGGGAATAGGTTTTGTATTAATTTTATCAGTGAGATAAGAAATGTTTATAACTATGGGCAGGTGATTAGATCCCATAGGATCATCCTGAACGTTCCAATCGATAAAATCAACTATGTTAGCTGAGCAAAATGTTACGTCAATAGCAATGTTTTTTGATTGACGAATATTATTTACTAAGGTTGGGTCGCCATTATTTAAACAAATCAAATTAGAATTGTCGATAGCAGAAATTAAATGATTTCCTTTATTGTCGCAGTTTCCACACCCCCCATTGATAATGGTGGGCATTTACCTCTCCTCCTAAGATTAAAGGACTTTCGAGACTGTTAAACATCTTTTAGCAATCGCTTTTTGTGATTGTATATTCAGGAGAAACGTATAAGGAAACAATGTTAAGTTTGAATTTATTACCTAATGAAATATTGATTGCTGCTGTTTTTAGATTAGAGATTTTATGGAAGTTTAGGATTTGTGAATAGTTGTATTTAGATTTTATTATTATTGCTACTCCGCTATATCCATCCGGTCTGTCCTCCCTAACTGTATTATACCCAGAGAAGTTAACGTATCTGTTGGTTTTGAACCATGTCTCAGAGATTAAAGCTGTATCAATGTCTTCGGTGAAAAGGAATGTTTCCAAACTATTTTTATTAGATATAGCCGATCTAGCGTTCCATTGCATTAATTTGAGAGTTTCGATCATAAACGCGTTGTTGATTTAGATTACTTTAGTAATATTTATTAATGATAATGTGTTGAAATAGTTTAGAGTATCTATTATAGAATTCAATAGAATATATATACATATACAAACACACACATTCATACATACACATACATATACACACATACACACACACACATATACATACATATATGCATATATATATATATATATATATATATGTGTGTGTGTGTGTGTGTGTGTATATATATGCTTAAATATTTAAACTATTGCTTCGTTCTTTAATCAAATTTCTAATTTCATCTTCAGATATTGTTAAATTTTTATGAGATAAAATTGAGTTCACTATCGAGAAGATAGTTTCCGAAATTTGATTTGATATATTAGGTTTTATATAAAGTGTTCCCAAGGATTTTGGTTTTGGGATATTAGGATTTGTAGATAGCGGAACCGAAGGGTACAAAGGTACCGTATAACTGTTTGTTATATCTCTCCTAATCTGTTCAGTAGGGTCAATACTGGGATGTTTATCTGGACTTGAGACACGAAGTCTTTTATTTATGCTAATTTTGCTTTTAATAGAGGGATTAATTTTATTAGAAAAATGTCTAATTTCTGCCTGTTCTAATGTTGGGTAAGGTTCCGGTGTCTGTCTTAATACTGCCCAACTGTAAGACTTTCCTTCCAAAAAGTTTTTCGCTTCTATATAAGTAAAATTTTGTGCAGCCATTATTTCTTTTATTTTTTTTTTTTATTATTGAATTCCGGGCAAAGATTCTTAAAAAGAGATGGATGGTTTTGTTTACAGTGAATACATTTTAATAACGTACCAGGTGCACAATCTTCCTTCTCGTGTTTTTCACCAACACCCAGGTGTCGAACTTTTACTCTGCGTGGTAACATGCCCATAGCGGAAGAATGTTTGGCACTGAACAACAGATTGGACATACCCATGCACCTCGCATCTGACATGATGGATACTTATATAATTAGGAAGAAACTGGCCTCTAAAATTAATCAAAACTGTACCTGTTGGTTTATATTCGTATTCCTTAGTAACTTGATTTAGAATTTTCTTTTTGAACCTTCTAACTCCTATCACTTTTAAAGATTCCGAGTATAAAGTTTTCGCGTGATTAAGTATGTCTTCTTCAGATAGATTACACCTTATTACATTATTACACCTTTTCTCTCCAGCATGAAATGTGGTATATATACTATAAAGTTTTTTGATTTTAAAATTTCTGAAGAAACTAGAGCATTAGCGTCAATTCCTAATCTAGTTTCAACTTTCAATCTATTACGCCCAGATTTTGTAATTGCAAGAATATTATTATAAATAATTGGACTAGTTTCATTCTATAATTTCCCTATAGTCATAGGATGAACCCGGCCTATACCAGTCCTTTCTGAAGATCTACTTTCAATAAATACAAAGTAAGGCCCTAAATCTCTCTCCTCGTATAAACGAACCGAAATATTAGATTTATTAGAATTTAAATTCATCTTATCTTTCTCCGGATCTATATCTGATATGGTCTTTGAACTTTCATTGTCTACAGATGACATTACTATTTCTATAGATTTAGCTTCATTAAGTAAATTAATATCTTTGTCTGGGGAGATTGCCTCTCTTCCATCACTGGAACCCGGCATGTTATCTTAAAATTTTTACACTATATAATTTAAACTAATAAAAGAAAACTAAAAGCAAACTATGTAAATTTATAAAATAATAGAACTTATCAAAAAATAAAATTTGTTAAAGAGATAATTATAACAACTATGTAATAATTTGAGATTCTTATCTATAATCCAGGAGTCCACGTCCCGAGGTCTTGTCTGTACGAAGGTTAACCATCGACTGTGGAATAGTTGGGCTTCAGTCGGGATTAGAATAATCCCATGACCGATCATGGCATTCTGTGTAGAACGCTTAGAAAAGCTAAGCACTCAGTGACATAACACTTTATGCATCCCCCTAGTTAGGACTCATCCTTTGTCAGTGGTACAAACTGCAGACAAAAGCAAAGCTAATGACTGGTCTCCCTTCGCAAGCAGGGATACCGAAACCACAGCCGTTAATCCCATCCTCTCGACTGATATACCACCCACCGGAATCTACAGCTGGTTAGTTTGCATAACATGCGGCAATCTACATAACATTTGGTGACAGGGTGAAACGGTAAATAAAACAAACCGTGCTGGCGCCTCCAATGCTTGTGTTATCGAACGTTATTGTGGAGAGAGAGAGGAGGGGTGAAGATACATTCTGTAATTTATATATTTACATTATACACAGTTAAATAGAAAAATAGTATTAATAGAAAAAAAATTATGTATTTTTTTAAAAGTTCTTATTGGAATACTCGAAACAAAGCTTTAAAGCCTCTCCAACATCAGCTCTCAGCTAAGCGTCCATTCAGGACTGAAAACCGCAATAATGTGAACAAGAGATAGTTCATCCCTTCTCATTAGTCTAATAAATAGAAAATAAATAAATAATGTGAATTAGGATTTAGAATAGATAACACAGGCCAACGATGAAAAAACTTTTGTACTGAAAATACCTTATTCCTATAGTTTTTAGGGTGCTGAATCCAAATATGATATTAAAAAAGCTATATCACCCACAATTTCTTCACATTTTATAGTTAAATTTATTAAATTAAGCGAGTTTTAAAGAATTGAACAGCTTTCAGTCCTCCTGAAAAAGGAAGAGCTACATATAAAGTTAGGCCTCATGAAACAATTTGTAAAGGCTTTGCCTAAAGATGGACCATGTTTCAAGTATCTCTGCCAAAAGTTTCCACGCCTTTCAGAAGCTAAACTAAAAGAAGAAGACTTTGTCGGACCTGACATTAGAAAAATGATGTGTGATGTTAACTTTGAATCCACAATGACCTTAAATGAGAAAGAAGCATGGGTATCATTCAAGCAAGTCGTTACAAAGTTCTTGGGAAATGAAAAAGACCCAGAGTATGTGCAGCTATTGCAGCTAACATGTTAAGATGTTTGATGAGCCTGAAACCTACGGAAAACTGTGGGTGATGCAAAAAAACTAAGGCCAGATTTAGATTCAGCACACAAAAATCTATAAAGATGAACTATTACAGTTAAAAAGTTTTCAAAAAAAAATTGTTTGTTGGCCTGCGTATTAGACAAATAATAACATAGAATTAATGCACTATAGAATAAGATAAAAAACATAGAAATAAATAAATAAATATTAAATTTTTCGTTAAAATATATTTACCGGAAGTACAACTTTATATCCTTGATTCTATAAATGTTTACAATTTTCTCGAAAAAGGCTCTGATGATTATGATGAAACTTGTTATATCAATGTACAATTAAATTCTCTTCAATATCAGTTAAGTCTTATCCTCATTGAAATAGTCTGACAGTGCTTTAATGACGACTTTTCAAATTATCTTCCTCTAAACTATCTTTTATTTGAAATAATTAACCGTCTCTCATCGTTAGCAGTAGTAAAAAATGAATGAACATAAACTATAAAAGAATTTGATGATCAACTGAAGGATAAAAAAGGAGAAATATTTCTCCAGTTTGAAAACAAATGAAAAGAAATATGAGTAATAATATAGGCGTATAATAAACCGTTTTCAAGCTATAGATTTAAGAAAAAAATATAATTTAACATAATAAGCCGTAGAAGGTAATGGAGATTGACGTAAAACGTTTCAACTTAAGTGATTGTTGTAGATGCTAATTTCTATTGTACATTTATTTATTATTTTCTACATTATTTAATGTTTCCATAGAAACTTAATGGAATTTCCATAGAATCTAAATGTAAACTTCTAATATTTATTTAAAGTAGGGAGGTAAGGGAATGTTGTGTGGTGCGCGCACCAGATGTTTTTCTTCTTTTTTCTTTTTTTTTATCATTATTTTCTTACTTTCACTTACCAATATATATGAAATATATAGTATGGTAAGGTGTTATTAAAAATCAAGCGGGGTACGGATTCTTCATTAATTTTAAAGCGGAATCCGATTATGGAATAAAATATAGGGGTTCTGGTTTCAAAAAGCTAAGTTTTTGACGATTGCGCACCATTGCGTATTGCGTATTTGTACTCGTTATGTATATATAATGCTTTAATTAAGGATTGATCACTCCTATACACGATAGATCAATAAGAAACAAAATTTTATACAATAAAACCGAATAAATAGTTTTGGCCGGCTAGAACAACAAAATATTCCTATATACGCCTGTTTTCAAGAAATTCCGTGCCGAGTATTTTACCCTAATAAAGGCAGAGAAACTGTAGAATTTAAAAGGCTAGAAATCCTGTGAAAATACAATTAAAGTAATAACATGGAGGCGGTTGAAACGGGCGTGTTAAGTCGTTATGCTGGATTAGGCACGAATCGCTAAAAAAAAAGGTAATCGCTGTAAGTTTCTGGGAGTTACTTCGGACCGATAAACAGTTTATAGATGGTAAAAAGATTATATATGGTACCGGCAACGATCCATTTGCATTATATACGATACATTTTTTATTATTATTTATACAAACGATGTATTTGTCATTACAAATTATTTTGCTTATTACCTCGTGTATAATACTTAACGCAGGCAACAGCCTTAATTTATGGCTCTTGATTTATAACATCGAACAAGATTCGTCACCTGCCAGTTTGGCTCCAGCATGTTTCATTATCTTCCTTAGGGTGTAATTATTTCTGAATGGTGTAATTCATTAATATTGAAAACTATATACTACCCGAGGGATACCAATAACTTATCATTGGGATGTAAATAATTCAATTGATTGTAAGGTGTAGCAGTCCTGTAATAGCTATTAATTACAATAACAGTCTGTCTCCTAAAGCCAAAAATTCTATCAGTCATTCAAAATTGGTTTTGTATCCAATTACTCATATTTTTAAAATAAAGATTAAAATAGAAAAATTCTAATTTCCACATATGGTTTGACTGACCATTAAAATTAATTAATTATCCTGAATAATTGAGAAAAGTGTACGTTAGGAAAATTTATGGTTTATATATATATATATATATATATATATATATATATATATATATATATATATATATACATATATATATATATATATTTTTTTTTGCTATTAAATCTATAAAATAATGAAACAAAAAGTACTTCAGTACCATTGTTCATAGTCAAAAATCAATTAGAGCTACCGAGAATGATTTTATTTTACTACAAAACAAAAATAAGTTATTTTGTATAAAAGAGTTTTCCGACCAATATCAAAAGATATTTAAATAAATGAGAGCAACAAAGAGGTGAGTTTCACCTGTGATGGCTGTGATGGCTCCCTTATTGTTATGTTATTTTTAAAGTTTGACGCTGTATATTTCGACTTGCTCCGGATTGGACTTAAATATGAAAGTATATGCATTTTAAATAATTTTAGGCCTTTTACAGAGATGCCTGAGGATGGCTTGTAGGACGAAAATTTGCATCGTAATAAATAAATTGCTGAAATAGTAACAGCCTGCCTCTATTTCTTTATATTAAAGTATTCACCTAAATCAACAAACATATGCTTAATAATTTAATGAACCTAAATTAACTGATGGATATGATAAAAAAAAAAAAAATAAAACATTCAGCATTAATTTTTACAGGTGAAGGAAATTAGAAACCCCTAAATTCTAATCAAGGGCAAAAATTGAACAATTAATGCTTTCATGTAGAACTTAATCATTTAGATTTACGACCCTTTTTGGGGTTAATGGGTTATTAACCTAATTAACAACAAAAATTGAAAATTTATCATGCAAAAAAAGTATCCTTACAACAGTTGTAAAAGTAACAGTTCATCTTTTCAGGTAGAACTTAATCATTTAGATTTACGACCCATTTTGAGTTTGTATTTGAATTAGATACTGTGTATTACGTGAAAAACCCTGAGCCTAGAACAAACTAATAAGCTATTTTTTTACGACAACTATTACTGTATGAATACTTATTTTGCATGATAAATTTTCAATTTTTATTGTTAGTCAGGTTAACAACCCGTTCCTCCCATAATGAGTTGTAAATTTAAATGTTTAAGTTCTACCTGAAAAAAATTAATTGTTCAATTCGTTTTGTTAATTAGGTTGTACGTGTTTCTGATTTCATTCACCTATAAAAATTAATGCGGAATTTAGTTTTTTATTTTATCCATCAGTTAATTTATGTCCAATAAATTATTTAGCATATTTTTACATGAAAAACTAAGTATAGGAATACTTTTTTTGTCCACTGCAGTTGTTTATTTGGATATTTACTTTTAAATTTGACGATATTTACCTTTATTTTTTTTTTTAAATCATACAATAATATAAAAAAGAACAACCCGTTTTTGGCTTGTAAGCGCTAACCACGAAAGCAACAGAACCAATCTTTACCACATTTTAATTATATCATCATGGCTCATAGATGGTTTTACCTTAATTACATCCCCGAGAAATAGAAGGAAAAAGTTATGACGGAAAGAATATTTTATTTGTGAAAAATTCGAAAAGCATACATTTTTGCTTATTATACGAATTCTTATTTAAAAGATAATTAAATCTCTTACAAAAAAAAAAAAAAAAAAATTCAAAATCGGACCATTATTAGCAAAGATACAGAGCATTGAATATTATAGCCATCTTATTACTTAGATTCAGGCATTAATTAAATGAAATTTAAATACCACCAAACATTTCAATAGCCTTAGGAAACGATGGTAGTAGAGCCAACAAAGTAATTCCGTTTCTCGTTAAAATAAATTTATTGAAGCAAATATAATAAAATATTTAATAAATAAACACGTGATAATATCAATAATAATTTTTAAGTTTTAAATAATTTTGTTCACAGGTATATATAATAGCAGTAATATGATAATACGTATCGGGCGCTAATGACCTCGCTGTTTTGGGCCTAAAAAACATCGAAACAACCAACCAACCAATTTTCCTACCGCTGCAGGACGGAGGAACTGCAAGAAATAAGCACGCTGCTAGAGATAAGGAAAGTATTGTAATCGGGACAAATTTTCGATATGCAGTTTCCAACGATCCTACGCGTTGGAAATTGTGATCATTTAATATATATGTATATATTTATATATATATATATATATATATATATATATATATATATATATATATATATATATATATATATATATACTCAAATCAAGCAACAGCGAAGCATTGTGGGATCACCTTGTTTTTTTTAATATTCTTTATAAAATTAATTTTGGCTTCTTAATATATTTGTAAATTATTTACCATTATGGATTGAGTTGAGGCCAGCTCAGTAGACCAACAGATGTAGACTGTTATTGAAATTAATTGCTATTACGGTACTGCTATACCTTACTATTACATGAATTCTTTACAATCCAATAATACATTATTGGTATCCCTAAGGCAATAAACAGTTTTTAATCTTAATGCAAATCTAAATAATCATGTCCTCTGAAAGATAATGAAGCAGGCTGGGGCCTAGTAAAAGCTGTCAATGTTATAAATCAAGAGATTTTGAGCTGTAAATTTAGTTTTTGTAAGTAGTAGTAAAATAATAGCTGTGCCCTAGGGTTTAACCCGCGTTAAATTTCGACTAAGTCCTAAAATACTAAATAAACCTTAAATAATAACCTATAATAATTTTCACTATTTGAAATTCCATATAATATGGTTTTTTTCACGTTCTGATTGAAAAGAGAAGGAGAGTGTTTAATATTAAACTGTTAACATTATTCCAAACGTCCCGAATAAACTTAAGTTCTTATTTTGCATTTATAGTGGTTTGTAGTTGTTGTTTTTTTTCTCAGTAAATTTTCTTTTATTTTTATATTTGCTGTATTCTTTTCCCTACCCAATATTTTTACCTCATCAAAACTGATTTGACAGGCTTGTGCACTTCTTACTGTGTGTCTGCTTTATACTTGTGTGTTTTTTATTTTATATAATGGAAATCTTATGCTGTTTAATACGTTTTTGTAGATTTTGAAATCGACTGGTTCGGCAGAACTTTGGAAACATATATAAAAAATTGTAAGCAATTTGTGATAATTTGTTATATTTGTATTAGATGTTGAAGAGGGGAACAAAGTTTCTCCGAAACCTCTAAAAAACGTATAAATTAAAAACATTGAGTTTTAATTTACCTTGAGGCAAACTTATGAAGGTAGCCAAATAATCTATAATTTGTTGTTCATTCTCATTTATCACACACACACTCAAGAAACAGAGTCAAAACGACAATATTTTTCTTTTTAAAAAGATTATAAAGTTTCACTTAAACAAGTTGTCACACTTTTTGTTTTTCTTTACCCTCCCATTTGATTCACAAAATAATGTTTTCACACTTATTAATAAGTTTATGTAGTCAACCTGCTTCCACGAGTTTGAGGTTGTCATGACTACAAGTACGCTTGGACACATTTTCTCTTAGCAATTTATTTATGTTTATTGCTCCGTTTCTGCGCGTCGTAGCGTTATGTTAAAAAGCCTAAAGCTTTCCAAAATAAGCGGTATAACTAGTTCCTGAAATCAGCGCATTCAGACAGAAAAACTCTTTAGCTTTATGTAATCGTATAGACTAAACACGAGAGGACACAAGCAACATAATGTGTGATAACAAATACTTCAAATCGACGTTCCTATGATAAACAAACGAATATTAATATCATTATGATGATGGGGAAGATCCCATGAATTATTAATCTGATTGTTAATAAATATTAAAACTTGGAAGACTTTCCTTTCACTATTCTTTTACAAGATAAAAATCATTACTTTTCAGAAGAGCAAAAAAAAAACCGTATATCCTTCTGTGTATAAGGGGCACCCTCTTTCATAATTTTAATTATTTCTGTTGGTAAATGCAACACAAACAGAAAAAATTAAAATTATCAAAGATGTCCCGCATGCACAGAAAGGTGCAACGGCTCTTTCGCTCTCCCGAAAAGTAGTGATTTTCACATTCGTTAGTCTAGCATGGGAACCACTATATGCAATAATTATTCATCATTATCGTTTAGTACTAGTTACAACATATATTAATCAGCTCGATCAATCCCTATACCATCTAAAAAATCAGACCTAAATCGAACGCTGCATGTAACCGTCGCTGAACTGACGGCTAAATGTAGATGGGAGGATTGTGTTGCAGCCGACCTTGTAGATTCAGGTTATGTTGGAGCTCAGCAAAGGAAGTTATGTATGTGCAAAGATTATTGGTGATATAGGCATCAGAGGTTCTATAGTATTCACTATGCCCTATTATTATTATTATTGTCGTGAGCCTAAATATCTTGTCGGTATTGTCATTTAGGGGGTTGTGCCCTGTCGGATGATGGATCCGGTGACACGCAGGATGGTATGAGATGGTTGAAGAGCGGTGATATATCTGAAGAGATGAGGGGGAGGAGATAGGATATATTCTAATTGTGAGATCTCGGCTGGGGGAGGTGAGCTATGCCGGGGCAAAAAGCGGGCTCGGACCGGTCCCCGGCGCCAGCCGTCCAGCCTCTCTCGCACGCCCTCCAGCTCCCTCACAATCCCTCCACATCCTAGCGCTTTTTCTGGAAAAGTGCACTTTTCTTCTTCAGGTGGATCCTCCCATTAACGCTTTCTTCTTCAGAAGGAGGGTTAGCTCGTATGCAGATTCATGCTGGGTAACTTATGTATATTTAAGCTATTTTTTATCCTTTGAAGAGCCTTCATGATAACCGAAGTCCGTTCTTATGGGTTCAGTTTAACGCATAGTCAAAACCTACCTAAGTTAACTGATGACTTTTTTACTTGATTACTAACTAGGGTACACGCACGAGACGCGAGAAAAAAATAAAAAAATAGTAATTGAAGAAATATATATATTTCTGTAGTATTACCTTTTCAGGAATTCATTTAATAACCCTTTTAGATTAATGATCTTTATTGCTTATCTATCTATCATTTCGGACTATTTGTCTATCTTCAAGTTGTTTAATCAATAAACAAACATATTCATAGTCTGATTACAAGTTTTTTTTCTTCTGATTATTGCAACAATTGTAATAATTTTTTAACGTACTAATTTTACTTGATTTTTTTTATTATGAGAATGGGCTAAAAAAAAAAAAAAAAAAATAACGTATATTAATTTACATACTTGTACTTTTTTGAGTTAATCATATGTTAATTATGTCAAAATTCTTCACTATAAGCCTCATCTATTTTATCCTATGTTTGCACTCATTGGTCATTTATTTATATAATAATTTAGAAATATTCTTTTAAGTTTGAAATATCTATAAATTAAAATTATTTTATTTATATAAAATAGATGGGCAAAGAGCCTGAAATGTTGGAGTGAAATATGTAAATGAATAAAAAAGATTAATTTCTAAAAGTGTTATTAAATGAATTCCTGAAAACAAACAATTATAGAATATAAAATACCCTTTTGAAAATAGTAGATATAATTAATATGTATTCAAATAATATAGTTTTTAACTTAGGCCCAAAAGATATCTAGGTTTATATTAAAAATATGTAAATGAATTTTCATGCATCCACTGTACGACTATAGACACATTTTGGGCCATTTGACACAAACAAACACACACACATGTAAATAAAATAGTGGATACACGAAACATATTTTTAATATAAACCTATATATATATATATATATATATATATATATATATATATATATATATATATGAACTAATATATGAACTAATAAATGAAGTTACAAAGTTTTGCATTCAAAATTAATACAAATCATTAGAAAAATATCAATACTGATAAAATTAAAGGACTATTGTACGTTAAATTTTTGTCTTTAATTTTAGGTCATTAAGCAAAATTACCCCAATAGGAAATCTTAATTAATTAAAAAAATAATATATATATATATATATATATATAAAAGTTAATGACCAGCTGGTTCCAAAAGAATGAAAAGGTTAAAAACCAACACGAGGTATAGACTGAATAAGAACTGAATTTATTTCTCCTCTAATCCTCTCTCTCTCTCTCTCTCTCTCTCTCTCTATATATATATATATATATATATATATATATATACATTTAGATGTTTGTTTACATTACAGAAATGGTATTAAGTCGAATACTGTCTCACTCTGGGCCTTAACCCCCCCCCCCTCCCTCCCCCTGCCAGTTTATGACTATAGTTCGTAACCTTTGACTATGTGTTACCACTTAGAAAGGTTAATTTCTCTGTCTTATTGGTGGGCCAGGGTCAGAGTGAAACGACTTAACAAACAAATTTCTTTTTACGCTCACTTATAACTAAAATAAATAAAACAGAAAGGAAAAGAGTAACAATAATTTCCTTTTATTAACTTATACACTAACTTCATTATTTTGTGTTGTTTCACTACATTCACTTGATCCTACAAAAACCGAAAACTAACAACGAGAAAATCCTGTAATAACGCAATAAAAAAAACAAAAAAAAAAAAACTGTTTTCACTTGTGCAGCGATGAGGATACTCCAGCCTATTGTGGCTTCCCTGGCTCTCCTACTGGGAGCTTCAATTGTTCAATATGAACTGTTCTCCGTTTCTTTGGCTCTCTTACGTTCTTAATAGACACGACATTATGATCACGAATGACAATCACCCTGAATGGGCCCTTGTACCTCACTAACTCCTTGCCCCTATTGGAACCTCTCCTCCTATATACGATCGTCCCAATTTTAATGTTGCTAGTTATGTCCCGGACTCTCAAATTCTCCCTGGTTATCCTCCTGTTTTTTTTTCGCCCTCTATTTTACTCCGGACTTTCTCCCATCGTTTCGTCAACGCTAATCTGTTAATAACGACAAGTTCCGCATTCCAAAAATGATTCCCAATGGCGAAAAACCTGATTATGTGCCGTGTCTGCCTTTGCCATCGCCACATCTGGCCCCAGTCTCCTTTTTGCTTGGTATTCCCGAAGGTGGTCACTTAGCGTGCTGTGCAGTTCTATACATCGTTCTATGCTTTCTCTACTCTTCGGGTGACCTGGGGTGTTAATGTGCCATGTTATCTCCAAGGTCTTCACCTCTGCTTTTATACTAGCTTTGTTGAACTCCCTACCCCCATGCGATGTGTCCGGTCTGGTATGCCTTAGAACTGGAATCATGTCCTCAGGACTCCTAACACTGCCTCCGACAACCGCTCCTGGACCAGGTATGCCATGGCTGTTTAGCTGAAAAGGTCCATCATCGTGACCCATTTGTATCCCCTCCAAGAGAATGTATCCACTTGTAGATTCGTTAATGGGGACTCTGTTGTGGGTGTCTATTCCTCCTGTATCGCTTTGGGAGGGTGTCTGCCATATTTGGAGGTTAAACATATTTCACAGGTTCCAATAAGTTCTGTGATCGTTCGATCCATACCCCACCAAAAATACTTTCGTTTTAGTGCCTGTAACGTCTCCTGTATTCCGTGGTGATTTGTCTTGGCTTGATGGTAGGCGAGTGTTATATTCCGTTGATTCTCTGCGCCCTTTTACGTTTCTACCCTTAATGTGCATCGGACAAATGTTCTATCCGTCCCGATTGCCTCCGTCCACCATAGCCGTTTAATTTTGTCCCAAACCGACTCATTCGTGGACTTTTTCCCAACAAAATATCTTCGTACTCTCCTTTTCACATTTTTCTCCAATCCATCGCACGACTGATCGCTCCTACCCTCGCTCTGTCATCATTCACGCTTTTTTCAGATCTGTATTTTCTTTTCCCAATCCGGAGAGTCTTTGTTACTAATTCTCGTTCATATCTTCCCTAGTAAATCGCACCCTATAATCCCATCATACTCGCGAGGCATTCTCCCTCCTACGTGAACCTTTAAACTACCCCCCTTCTCGGCCTATCTATTCAATCCTAGCACCGTTCGCATTGTTACCCGATTCTACATTGACTCCTCTAACTCCATCCGAGCTTCCTCGTCTCGCGCGCTGGCGTCTTCAATCACTTGCGCACATTCGACAAACGAGTGGTCTTTCGGTAAGCCATCTTTCTTGCCCATCTCTCTGCTCAAGTGTACCAACAAGATGGTTGACAAAAATGCCATACTCGCCGTCTCCCGCATCTTTTCCGTTAACCGGTTATAGCGGGCTAGAAAGAAGTTCTCCCTTATATTGCCCCCTGTCGAGGCTGCTTCACTTCCCTAAATATTTGGAAGATGTCTTCCTCTGGAGTCCATCTGCCGCCTCCCGTACGCCTTCTTCGATCTTTCCTTAATTACCGGCCATGGGGTTTCTTCGTCGCCCTGGATGAGATTTAACATATTCCTTTTTATCCTGTACACCAGGATAAAAAGGAATATATACATAACTATATAAATAATTTTTTTATGTATATATATAAAATATATTTATTTTCTATATATATATATATATATATATATATATATATATATATATATAGATATAATACATATTTTTATATATATATATATATATAAAAAGGAATATGCCTTTATCGAACTCGCATCTTCCGGGTCAGGTATGCCTTCGGTTGACTTCGCCTCAGTTCTTGCCATTAATCGGTCACCACCTTTTAAAAAATGGTTTAACTCACCTGTTTCCTCGCTGAATTTCTCTAAATCAGAGACCGCCTTCCTTAAATCCTGCGATGTTGCTGCCCGCACCTTCAGCCATGTCAAAGTGTCACTTGGTAGTGCTGGGATTTCGGTGTTCACTGGTCTATTTAACGTCAACGGCCGTACCGTCCACCATCTCGGGATGTTCTCTTCTTACTGCCTGGACTGGAACAAAAAAAAAACCGTCTCCGCAATCCGGCCCCTCGACACTCAACTATCGTCACGGGTTTCGGCACCAGTTAATGACTAGCTGGTTCAAAAAGACAAACAAAAGAATTAAAGGGTTAATAACTAACACGAGCATAAACTAAATAAGAACTGACTTTATTTCTTCCCTAATTCTCTCTATATACATTTGTATGTTTGTTTACTTTAGAGAAATGGTATTAAGCCGAATACTGTCTCCCTCCGAGCTTATATATATATATATATATATATATATATATATATATATATATATATATATATATATATATATATATACATTTTTTTTTATCTTTTCCTTTATTAGCAGCCCTTCGTAGTAAAGGAGAATTTATGAACACAATTGTATCGTTCTTCTGTACACTGCATGTAATAAATATGCTAAAATGTATTAAAAACAACACAGTTTGTAGAACAGCTGTACCATTGATAAAATCTATTGATGAAGGTTGGGGTACTCCCTTTAATTTTCAATTTCCGTTTTGGACGGTTAATTTTTTGTAAAATGCTTCATTCATTGAGGGGTTTTTTATTGATTTTTTAAACATGAGGCAAATGTAAATTTTTTCAAATCAAACTTAAACTTTTGGTCTTATCTACATTATTATTACCTATACAATAATATATAGATTAAAATTTTATTTAATTTATTAAAATTCAGAATTTTTGTTCATACTTATTGTCGAAGAAAACCTTTGTAGAGAGAAAATCGACAAACAAATCTCACGAATAAAGTGTCAGACTTGTAATCAGTATATACAGTGATGAAACTTTTTACAAATGTCTCTCATCGACCAAACGAGAATCAGGTAGCTAAATCAGTATTCAATAACTCTATTCTACGTATGGAGGAGGAAGGGAATGCACAACTTAGATGTTAGGTGATTTTTATACAACATGTTATAGGATTCTGATTGGTAGTCTAATAATTATATAGGGGTAAGCCCCTCTGCTTTTTAGCAAGAGAAGGGGCATCAGTACCAATTTCAAAAAACTAGGTTTCTTTTGACGAAACTTGGAACACTGGCTGCTTATTGACCAACTACTAAATTTTGTTTTTATAAATCTGCCATAAATCATGAGCTGAATTTGTCGAAGGTTTGTAAATATGTTACTTATTGTTGGGCTAATATTCCATTATTCCAGGATTAAATCACCTTACTTGTTAGGGAGGGGGCCACCTCCTCTTGTTATGGGAAACAGATATACTTGGGAAGTGGTGTGGTGCGACTAGAGCGCGAATCGGGTAGATATTATAAAAGAAAAATTATTCAATGCGTGTTGTCTTCTTGAAAACCCAGTAACTTTTTTTATAAGATAGAGATGAATTGTTTTTTTAACGTATTGATTAACATTAATTCTTTACATTGATTTGATATAGCCGTAGGGGATTAGTTGGGAAATCTTCAACTTATGTGAATTTACAACGTATCATTTAATATCAATTCAACGTAAAATTATTCGAAATTATAATGTTAAAACATCATTGTGTGATTTATATGTTATTATTTTCTTTATCTTTATCTTTATCGGGTTAAATTTTCGATGTATAGTTTTCGACGAATCTTTGCGTTTCAGAACTCCTTGAGTCCAAAAAAAAAAACGCATATTTGGCCATTGGTCTGTGTGTCCGTGCCACGATTATATCTTAAACGATTTGACCGATTTTGTTGATTATTTTTTTGTTTTGCAGGGCTTGGACATTAACCCTGTGCGCGATTTCGGCTGCACAATAGCCGATAAACATGTTTTTCTACAGATTGTAGCGCCAAAACGTCTCAAACGATTTTGACGAAACTTTCCTAAAATCTTCCCTCTAAAGCACTTTTAATTTTCCTACGTAGCGTATCCCCGAAAAAAAGATATGAAGAAAATAAAATTTTATTCGCGCATAACTCACAAAGTATAAATTTTTGATGGATGGTATAAATAATCATTTGAACGGGAATTTCCTAAAAATTAAATTTAAAAAAAAACATCCAAATCGGTCCAGTATTAACAGAGATATAGCGTTTTGAACTTGGTTCACATTAGGTATTCAGTACATGTTCCTAAGGACACCGGTTCATCATAGTTTAGTTTTTTGATAACTCGAAAACGTTTCCCGGAATATTCCAGATGCTCATTTGAAAGATAATTTTATTGTCTACAAAACTGAAAAAAATCAGGCTAATATAAGGGAAGATATAGGAAACTTTTTTGTATTTAACTTTAACTTGAACTTTTTCTTATCAGATCGTTGAAAAAATTATAGCGCTGGAATACTGTGATTAATATTAGACCATTATTTTATTTTTTTTAATTATAATTTATATTGTTACCATTAGTCGTTTTTCTTAAAAATCATAGTGCATGTTTGGTAATTGCGGGAAGTGTGTATAATTAAATGTAGCATTACTCATTCGAAAATTATCACAGAAACGTTCGTCGTAAGCACTGCATTCATACAGGAAATTATATTTCCCGAGCTCAACAGGGCGAGCATCGAAAATTTTCGATAAAAGAAAAATAAACTATTTTTAAAATTATTTATAAAACCAACGAAAACACGATTCACATTTGCGTACTTCTCTCTATGATTATCTTCGGAAAATCTACACTTGCAAAACATTCATTCAGGATCTGCTTCATCATACTCAAAATCATCATCGGCTGAGTCTTATCCGAACATATCTTTTTTAATGTTTTTTTTTTTCTTTGTTGCTTTTGTATTCTTCTTGGTAACTTCTCTTTTTGTTTTTCCACCCTTAAAATAAATAACTAATTTTGTGTCAAATATGAGATATCGCATATGTGGGGCATCCTGCTGTGTCTCATACTAGGCACAGCCACTTTTTTTTTTTTATTACTAGAACAATTAGTCCCATAAAATTAGTAAATTTAGGACTAGTGACTAGTGAAAAATAAACTGTACGAAAAGCTGATTATATCAAGTCAAAATATTTCATAAAGACAACTTACCTTGTGCACAAAATCGGCCGTCAAACATAAGACAATAATTTTCTTGTAACACGTGTTGAATAATTGGAATGGCTTGGCAATGAGTAGGAAAGGTTCCAAATGAGAACATTTTTATTACCCAGTGCCTCAATGTTCTCTAGCAAGTAGCTCATGACGCAATTGGTAGCTCGTGAATGTAGAGGAGAAACGGGGATATCATATATCAGGCAAGTATCTCATAATAGGGCACTTTCCCCTATTATTTTTTTCTATTTATACCATAAACGCCTGTAAAAATTTGTTTACCGATATATCGATATTTTTTTAAAAATAATATATCGATATGTTAGTCCGACAGTATTTATCCGATATATCGATATCAATATTTGAGTATTGAAAACCGATATTTTTTACAAAAAAAAAATTATCAAAGACCGTCCGGCTCGACAAAGAAAGAACAAAAAAAACTTGTGGTGTGGAGTATTCGTGTTGCTATCTATAGTGGCTGTGTTGAAGTCAGATGTCTCCTCAACGGTTTATGATTTGTGATGTAAATATCGAACGAAAATATCGATACATATCTTATCGAGAGTTTTCAAATATATGGAAATAGTTGTTCAATATATCAATGAAAAAATCTATATTTCGACATATCGAGCCTCTATGTTTTTAATCTTTAAAAGCAGAAGAAGAGGTTTTTTAAATTGAATTGAAGGATAAGATAATATAAATTAACGAGCCTTAGATTTGTAATAGCAACAATTAAACATTCATAAATAGCATATAAAAAAAAGTATTAATTTATTAACATGTGTCATAAAAATATATTACATACTAGGAACAACAAAAAAAATTAATTTAATTGCTTTAGCATAACAAAAAAAAATTAAAATAAAAAAGGACGGAAGAAAATCACAGTTGAATTAGTGATGACTGAAAGCTATCAAACATATAGGCCTTGTAGATTTTATTTACATTAATGTACATTTTTATTTGTTGGTCATTTAATCCTTTTTTTGGGGGGGGGGGGGAAAATATCGGTTTCCGATACTCAAATTTTAATATCGATATTATGATATATCGAGCTAAGACAAAAATATCGATATCTTTCTTTTAAAGGTGCGTTCACACCTTTGCCAAGTCAAACGCCAAGCCAAACGTCAAACATGTTAAGGGAGTTTCCAGTAGCTTAGTAAACTAATCTATCCACACGCTACTGTTTAGGTTATTTGAACTTTTGTCGGTAGTTAATTTCAGTTTAAATTATTTTTATTTTATAAAGAAACATTTAAAAATATAAATTAAAAGCATATAAATACACCAATATTCAACACTAGCGCTTAGCGCATGAACCGGATTGTACTCAAACACAGAAAACCCAAGTCGAAACAAGCTTACCTCCTTTGCAATTTTGAATTGCCGAGGTTTGGAAAAGGTGTGAACCCACCTTAAAATACGGAGCTTTCGGTATATCGACATTTTTTCAACATCCCTTAAGCCCCTTCTTTGAAAGGAGGGAGTTTAAAAAATTTAAAATATCGATATTATTTTTCGATATTCACAACCCTACCCTTAATAGTATCATAGTGGCATCGGATTCGAAAGTTCTTATCTCGTTTAGGATTGCCGAGAAAAATAAAGTAACGCTATCTTTGTAACAAATATTACTAAGAAAATACAAGTGCAGCAAATTATGCAAATATAATTCCTCTGTCTGCTCTTTTCCTTTGAAATAAATGAAGGCAATAAGGATTGCATTAGATTGGTTGTGGCTAGTTCTGGTAGTGAATGGCAATCTCGGAACAATATGACGTCATCTACTGGGATCGTCAAGGGATAATTAATATACTCCTCGAGCTAACAAGATCAAATTGAATACCCGACCGCGGCTGTCCGTTTCAATGTTCTAGTTTTACGTCTGCTAACCAGTTCTTTAGCCGTTACCTTTTTTTCTTTTGACCATCGACTTCAGGTAGTGAACGCTAAGTGTTTGGTAGCCCCCGGCAATGCTCTCCATTCTAAAATCTATTTATCTCCTGTTAAATCTGTGTAGGAGGCCTGGTTGAGTCTGATTAATAGCTACCATCGGACGTTGTACCTGATGTCTTCGTTGGACCGGCAAAAAAAAACCCTACGTTTTTCCGGTCCACCGGCAGCGTGCCAGGCTAGTTAACATATGTCCCAGCACAACTGTTCCTAGATAACCTCCTTACAGATGGATCACTCTGACTTGAGTTTAATTGGTCGATAACCTTTGCTACTCCATTGTGCCGGGGGTTAATGTATTCGAGCTCGGTGGTCCCAGCTGATAAGCTCGTAATATATTATCATTTTTTAATTATAGCGACTACTTATAATTTTCCGAATACGGAACCTATCATTACGGAACCGTTGGCTTCGAAATTTCACCGGCTGTTCCACAAATTGGATTATATAAAAGAGTATGGCTAACAGTCCCGGAACGAGGCGGAATTGGGTCAATTTCTGGTAATTGAACTTTCATCCGTCATGAAATTCACGATTGACTTTGTTACAGGATTATTACACAAATTATTACTATTTGTAACGTCTGTGTTAATTATCTCAACTAGCGGTTTCACCCGCGTTAAATTTGGATTAATCTCTAAAATACAAAATACCCTTCAAAATAGTAACCTATAAGTATGTTTTTCAATCTCATTTTCAAAGAACAAGGTCAGAACGACAATACTTTATTTTACTTTATAAAATATTAACGATAACCCTAAAATGTTAATGTGAAATTTTAGATCGTATGATGGCATCTATTTCAAAATCGGAACTAACAATATATGACCCAGTTTACATATGACAATTGGAGAAGGAAGGAAAAATTGGCCAGGGCGGGAAAAGTGGCCATTGCACGTTTTGTGCATTAAACAGTGCTGCTGTCTACCAGAAAGCGGTCAATCTAGTTCTTATAGATACTATTTATGTTGCCAGTGAGATTGACAAAGGAAGTTCGTGCCACTATTTTTCAGTAAAACTTTTTTCCTTCCGAATTTTATTAATCTGATGTTAGATAAGTGATTTATATTGTTATTCTTGTTATCTCAATTATACGTTGAGTAATACTTTTTCCTATCATTGTTCAAACAATGTCTTTTGGCCTACAAATTTAAGTCCTAGTTCTTTCTTTTGGCTTGATAGTTTCGTCTGCGAACCTCTAATGCAGACATGGCGTTCGATCGGGAAAATTGGCCACACTGCTCCTCGAGAAAAATGCCCAAAGTGGAAAAAAAGAAAGAAGCGTTTTTTAAGGAAAACAAGGAAGCTTGAAGATAAACAAGCGAATTACGTAAATGACTTAAAATAGTTTCCATGAATGTAATTGTTATGACTGAACTGGACTGAAATTCTAATCCTAGTGAAATTGTTTATTTCTAATATTACGCCATTAGAGTAATTAATAATTTTTATTGGTTGGACTTTAACTGCTAAAATGGTTCCGATGACGGTTCTGGAAATTGATTACTCCATTTTCTATTTTACATTGATGCACTATGCCAGTGATTAAGAACCAACCCCCAAAAATTTAATTGTAATATTTTTTTTTTTCACTTACTCAATGCCTATGCACATAAATGAGGAGTTTTCTATCAAATGGCAACGTATCCACTTAAGACAAGGCAAATCTTTATTGAAAGTGTTGATTCGTTAACACCTATCTGACTGGGGGAAATTTAAGGATTGAAATAAACTGAATAATTTTTTGGCGTAGAATATTAATTTGACAAAAAAATCTTTGTTTTTGAGAAGTGGGTATATTTACTTTTGATAAGTAATTTACTTTTGATATTAAATTGTGACATACGACTCATAGAAGACACTGGAGACGACCGCATTAAGCCTCGCCCGTGGGGCCCCACCTAACCCGTCGATTCCAAGCGAGTGGAGCGTTTAATAGAGGAAAAGAACTGCCATTGTTTCACACTAATGCCATCATATCTATGTGCCTTACCATCTGGTCGATACCATCAGCATATCGATCATCATTTAGCCCTGCGCAATATCCTAACTGCCCGTGACTGAAACTTGTGAGCAAGTCTCCAATTAGGACCTTTCAAGAGGATAGTGATGTTATATTATCAATACGGATGGGTGGGCCTGTGGTCGATGGCAGTTAAACGATTAGAAAACAGTTTTCATCTTTGACCAGCTGCCGTCAAGACAACCGCTGATACTGAACATTTTTGGCCATACAAAGAGCACCAAGACCTTAGTAGTATACCTATCTACAGTTTTAGTTATTTTCTGCTTTAGGTACTGCTGTCTGTGGAAGGTAACGGCTCCACACAGGATATCTTCATCTTTCAGACAAAGACGGCGAGTGGAATCTTCCATTAAAAATATGATGAGAAAAAATAAATTCAGGATTGTTAAAGTTAAAAAAAAAAAAAAAGAGTTTAGAATTATGTCATTAGTTGTATTATTTTGTAGGTTTAAATTCGCTGAATAACATTTGAATTACCGGACTTTTATCTGATATGTCAATTACGTTACAGCATTAAAAGACCAACAAAAGACTTTAATATCAAACTCTTTTTTTTTTTTTTTTTTCCCTTCCCTTCCGTACAGGCGATTTGCTCAACTTCTCGGACAAATAGGTAACATTAAAAATTTTCAATTTTCTTAGTCAATGGCAAAAATTGCTCGGTATTAATTATGCATTCGTTAATATAATAGAATTTCATAACTAGTATTTTTTTTCTCGGATAATTGTAGGTTTTTGATTGTATAATTATTTTTAATTGATTTGCAATAGAATACATCAAGTTCATATTAATTAGTCACATAATAATTTAATTGATTATTTAGTTTCATAATTAAACTAATTTTAATTTCAGTTTCCAAATATTTTTGGGACTCTAGTATGAATGAAAGTACTCCATGCACTCATCCGCTATTGTCTATTCTAGCGGGCTTCGGTAATTCCCAATACGTTTTAGCTTGATATTTCTAAATCAACTTTTTCCACAACGTCTGTCAATGTATATGACAAGATAAATAATTTTAAATTTGAGAATTTTTAAGTGCAATTTAAAATTTGAATGAACCGAGTGGCTACACTGGATCTGAATCACTTTCAGTTCAATTCCCGGACCAACTTGATTCGAGTGTTGAGCGACGCAATCACTGAAAATACTTCAACTTTTAAACCAATCCGAGACAGAAGTTAAGTTTTATGATAATATTTATGATGTCATAAAGACTTATTTTAATATTTAAATTTTGTATTCGGTGAAATTCCACACTACTTGCTCTTTTTTGGACGAAGGGAATTTTGGAAAAACCTTGATCTAAAGTTTATAATATACATTTTATTTTTTATAATTTTAGATAAACACCAATGATGCATGTGCGTCATCAACGAATTATGACCCTTGTATGTATTATCTTCACACATTATAACCTTGTGAACTTGTCAAATTTGGATGATTAAATCCCGACAAATTACCGTTTATTCTCGTCGTAAATTTACAACATCTTGAGCTACAGTTAGCTTTAAGAAAGTAGCGGCTTTCTTTTGAAAGAAACGAAAATCTTTTGAAATGACAGAAAAGAAAAGAAACTGCTCGCAGAATCCGGTTGCTTCAGCATTTCATCAAGACAAGAGCTCTAAACTTCGACTTCATTACAAAAAGATCACCTACATTACGATAATAATGCATATTTAGATCAATGGAGTAGTTAACACCATAAAACTATCGGAATCTTCTCGAATCCAATCCTTACAATCCATCCGTGAATCATCCCAATGCCCATAAAGAACTGACCATTCCATACATCACAGATTTTTTCTGAAATAGATACACATCCCTCTATAAACTACATACCGACACAAATCCAATATCTAGTCCGTAACCTTATTTCGCAGTTTCTTTCCCATAATCCCCCGAAACGTAAAAAAAAAAAAAAAAAAAAAAAAAAAAAAAAAAAAAAAAAAAAAAAAAAAAAAAAAAAAAAAAAAAAATACACTATGATTGTAAACATAATAGACATTGATACACAGTGCACATCACAATTTTTTTTCTGATGACACTAGACACTATGAAGATCTTTGGCCGCATAATGTGGTCTTCTTGCAGACATTTATTGCTTGCGAGGACACAGATAGCCTGGGGTCATTCAACCTCACGTTGCTTCAAACCATGGTTTCTATGGTGCAGCGACAGGTACTATGGTACAGCTTCATAACCGGTACGTTTTGGGCCATTTCCTGTCCTGCCCACCGACTCTGAGTTTGGCTGTTGGGGGTCAGAAGGCGCACAAGGACATATATTTCTTTCTCCGAAGCACATAGTACAGGGAACAAATTTGGCATATTTGGCATCCTAGATAACCACAACGCAATTTCCGATTAAAGTACTTGGGGTTGGATTATCACTCCTATACCTGGTCGGTGTGGGTTGCCTCCAGTAGTCTGACGGACCTCACATACTCTAGTGGGGGAGGGAGAAGCAGTGTGGCTTACCGTGGAGAGTGGCCATTCAATCCTGACGACCTCTGCTTTTTAACCACGTTCTATGTTGCTTAAATTTGATTGCCTATTGCCAACGCCTTCGCCCGCTGACCTGACACTCCACACAGTACACCATACAGTATCTAAATAATATTTTAAAAATAGTTCAATCATCACAACATTCATAAAAATTCAAGATAAAAAGTAAATATTTCTAAGAATAATGGGTAGAAATTTTTTATTTGATAATATATAAATTTTTATATTTATTTATAAATTCTGAAAGCTTGGATTATTAAACGAACACTAAGGTTCATCTATTTTCTGGGTGCCCAAAAAATAAGGAGGTTATCTAACCTCATGTCGCTACTTGCCATGGTTTCATTTGTATTTGATAATTGGAAACAGCTTCGAATTCTTTTAGAATATGGTAAAAAATGTATCGTTGTCATAATTATTAATATATTTAGGCACATAACTAATAAATAGACATCGTCTGTCTAAATAGGGCAGAATGAGGATATAACTATCAAGACAAAAAAATGTATAGATTTTTCTGTTATCATAACAAATTATTTTTTTTAATCTTCGAGAATTAGGATTAACCATTTCATGCGGAAGCTCACCGGTCAAATTCTAATTAGTGAATAAAACAATTCAATAAACTTCGAAGTACATTTAATTATAAAGTTTTTTTCATTGAACTTTCCTGAAAGCTGTAAATCTCTAAACAAATGAACCAATCATTTCAAAACATAACAGCGAAAAATAAATCTGTTAGTATCACCACTTAATATAGTGCCTGATACCTTGTTATCTAAAAATCTAATTTCAGGCAAATGTGCAGAGAAATACGAGACGTATTTTTCAGATTTCTAATGCCGTTAACCAAGCAGTTCAGCCCATCCGATCTTGAGAAGTCGAAAACGTCGCCTTTCAAGTTTGACTAACATTTTGCTAATTCAATAATGCAGTCTTCGAAGGGGGGGTTGTGTAAAAAATGAAAGGTTTCTAAATGGTAGGTATGGAATGCTCCGTTTAAATGATGCCATAGAATATTGATACTGAATTTTCAACTGTAATTAGGTCTTATGTGACAAGAATTTACTAGTTTGGATATAAAAGGAAACTCTAGGTACGATAAACTAATATGAAAAACCTAAGGTCAAAAATTGACGATTCGAAATGTCAAGTCAACGTAATGGTGTAAAAAATACTACTAGGATTGTCGCGGCTTGTCAAACACATAAAATTTCCTTTTGAATAAATTTGCTTAGTACTTTGGAACATTGTTCTATAGTTTAAAGTCATCATTAAAGTTAAACTAATGTTTGCCTTTATTGTATTATCAAAGTTTCTTATAAACAATTTAAGTAAAATTTGAATATTAGTCATATTTCCTTTAATTTTATGTAACATACCCAAGCCGTTAGAGATCATGAAACATGCTTCGCTTAAAGCGGCCTACACACATGGGAACAACGGTTCGCCAACAACGGTTCGGAAAACGTAAGTTCCTGGCTCTCTAGACACTGTACAATAATGGTTCGGGAAACCTAAGTTCCTGGCTCTCTAGACACTGTACGAAAAATGGTTCGTCAACAACGCTTCGTCCAAAACGCCGCGCAGATTGCTGCTTAGCAATTTAGTGGGACAAAAGTAAATAACTGAATTAATGTCAATATTTTTTAGGTTGAAATTATTTGTAATTAGTCGAAAGAAACAACGAAGTGAGATAAGACTGACATTTTCTCAATGAAAACATATTTTATTAAATAAAAACAGACAAATTTTAATAACTTATGTGCAAATACCACAATACAATGTTGAGAGACATTATAAGGTAGAGGGTCCAAAAGTGTTTTCTGCCCAATAACACTTTTAATCTGTAGTCTAGAATGTTATATAACAATAAATTTAATTGCGACGCGAACACATTATGTTTACATATAAAAAACAAGTTTTGTTTGCTACTGCCAAATATTTACTACTTCAGTAAGACTGTTCGTAATATTGCCCGCCATGTGTTATTAATATCGCCTGCGTCTATAAGTAAAACTTATGTTACAATGATTAATTAAGTATATCCAAGAACTTTTTACATCTCTATTCGAGGTAAAAATAGCATTTGAGGTTTCCTTAGTGAAAAGGTAGGGTTTCCCTTCTTGAAAAAGGATGAAGCCACTTTTTACCTGTACTTTTTGTTTTTTTCCGAAAATGGTTGGCGAATATTATTTCTAAAGGCCAGTTGGATGCCATTATTTTCCCGTATTTCGCCGTGCGTCCATAATAGGCTCGTTTGTTTTATCCATTTGTAAACAATATTCAACTAATTATAAATAGACAAAACACGCCTTCGTCATAGTGGTACGTCAAGCAATTTTTGAAGCTCATCTTCAGTTCTTTTTACATAGTCATTTATTGTAGATAAGGTCGTACTTGAAATGGTATGTAGGTGGTATTTGGGCCCCTTAACTGGTTTTGTAAGCGTAAATAGAACCTCATCACTTTATTTCGTATTGCTATCACCGCCTCATTTATTATAGCTTTATCCCATGTCTATGTAATATCTGAAATAGAAAAAAAAAACACTCAGAAGTTGGTAATATCGCCTAGGGCGATTATTAGAAAAACTCAAGCAGACGGAGTTGACGATATTGGGTGCAACCTAAGTCACAAAGATGACAGCCACTACCTTCGGAACCAGATTGCCCCCTCCAAACCCAGAAAATAAGTATGTCTTCTACTACAGCTACTATCTTAAGTCTTAAATGAAAAAGCTCCATCACTTCAGCTTTACTTTTTACACTAAAACTAATGAACTATGTTCACTAACTCATCGTTCTCGATAATCAGAAAAAAATCCGCGAAACAAAGGAAAGAAAACATAGCTCCATCTGGCTTCCACAAAGCGAAATGCTACATCGTTTCTGCTTTAGCCACTGGCTAGCAGCGTTAACCAGGAATCAACCGTGGTATGCGATATTTGGAACGTAGGTGGTATTTGGGCCCCTTAACTTGTTTTGTATTTGTTTTGTAAGCGTAAATAGATTTTTTTGTGTGTGTTTGTGTTTCTTAAAGTTTAGGGAAAATAATAATTGTGTGTTACTATTTAAATGTACATTTATTTAATACAAAATATTTAATCCATTTAAATACAAAATGGACCTCGAAATCCAGCTGAAAAATGTTTGTTAAACTTTAAGAATAAGGGTTTTTGGGGCTCAGAAATCGTTCGGCGTACTGCTTCACACCACTAATACTTTTATTTAGTAAAATTAAAGAAATTAAATCAATATGACCTTCCCGTTCAACAAATATGGGATATTACACATATTGTCGGTGCAATGCCGAAGTAGAGTATTTGAAAATTTCGCTATTTTGTGATTATGTTGCATTTTATCGTGTGGTTTTCAATTCCCTTCGCTGTACTAAAAATACCTAATTGAATATGTGACGTCACTAATTAAGGGTACAGAATATGACCAATTTAATTAAGGAACAGTTACCTTACTTCAGCTAACATAATTCAAACTCAAATTTCAAAAAAACACAAATTTTCAGAAACGCCACTTTTGCGTCACACGACCTTTATGCTCTTGTAGATAAATCGTATTTATCTTCATATTACTTATAAGATATTATAAATGTGTTGTCATATTTCGATATCCTTATTGTATTGATACGGTCGAATGTTAAATAAAGTAGTAAAATCATTATAAAGCACATGAGTGAACAACATATAACTGTTGTATTTTTTTTTTTTTATGTATGTTGACTAATTAAATAAAATAATTTCCGAGCATGACTCGGTTTCCTTGCACTATATAATATATATAAATGCGCAAGGTATAATATATTCTGAGAAATATATTAAAAATTCTTAACTTTTATATTATACTAAATAAATTAATACTGCTTTCGGTTTCAAAACCGTAAATATTTCAGAAATTGTCTTTTTAAAGTAGTATACCACTCTAAATTATAACATGCAACATTAATATATTTGTCACAAAGTTCCGACGGTAGGGAACTTGAACGGTCCCAACGGCAATACCGTAGGTCGTGAGACGCCAAAGCAGTGATTGTTCATTCCGAACGTGAGCAAATCCAAGTTCATGGGGCAGGGGTACCAACAGTCTTCGTGTCAAACCGCAACTGTAGTTTGTGTGAGTCCTGAGCAAATACTGTTGGACAACCTGAATACAAAATGATTTTTCTCTAAATATAAAATCGAAAAATTAGCCTAAAAAATAATAAAAAAAGTTTTGGTAAACCCCGGCAACATTATATCATTTATAGTATCATTTTATGATACATTCCTCAACAGACTACAGCGCAACTTTTCATCAAGTGCTAATAAAAAACAGACTCAATTTCACTGTGGTGTGATATACTGATTACTCAACAAAAATTTTTACATTCCAATGACTGAAAATGTTCAGGTCTTAAATAAATATAAATTAAATTAATTATCAAATATATTAATCCAATAAACTAAGGGTCGACGACCCTAAGCTTTGGTTTTAAATATATAAATATAAGAAAAAATGATCCAAAATAGGACAAGTTTTTTACTTAAAGAATTGTTTTATCTCTATTCTCAATATACATTTTAAAATCAATGTGGTTGTGTTTCTCATGTACAAAAACAATTTATTTAAAAAAAAAAATAATATACAGAACTTGTAAATTTTCATTTAAAAATACAATTAATCTAAAATCTACATTTTTTAAGTTATTCAGTTCGATTTCTAGGAGTCACCCTTGATTTAAGGCTATCCTGGAAATTACACGTTGACGAGCTGCTCTCCAAGTTGTCTAAAAGATGCAATGTAATGAAAGTACTCTCCCATTCATCTTATGGCTGCGACAGAGTCTCTTTGCAGATATTATATAGGTGTCTGATAAGACCGGTCTTTGACTACGGCTGCGAAGTTTATGGGGATTCCTCAAAGAAAAATTTACGCAGGCTAGACCCCATACAAAATGCAATGATTCGTAGGGCAACAGGGGCGTTTAGGACTAGTCCTATCAACAGTCTACTCTTGGAGGCTGAAAAGTGGCCACTAGAACTTCGGAGGCACTATCTTTAATTAAAATTTCTAGGCCGCCTAAAATCAACTCCGGATTTTTTTAATTTATCACAATTACCTACTCGCCTCTCAAGCCATCCTCAATTATCCGACACATATTCACTACCAAATCTTTACATATCTTCTTACAACCCACTACCTCCTATGATAAGTAATTAAGCAACATATGATTTCTCTCTAAAATTCTTTTTCAAGTCCTCTAGAAATATTAAAACAAAGTTTTTTAACTCTCCTTTCTAGCTATCAAGACTACACCTGTATTTACACGGACGGGTCAAAACAACAAGATCATGTGAGACTATCCGGTACAGTCTTCCTCCCATCTACTCCGTATTCTCCTCCGAGCTTTTTGCCGTTTACTTGTCTGTATTCCTAATTAGTGAAATAAACAACAGGCAAATCTTAATTTGCAGTGATTCATATTCAGCCCTTAAGGCAATTCAAAATTTTCAATTTTCCAGAAACACCCTAGTATTCTCCATTAAAACACTAATTAACAAAACTGACAAAATAATGAACTTCCTCTGGGTCCCGAACCACGTAGGTATAACAGGTAACGGACTGGCTGACACAAGCGCCAAAGAAGCAAGTATTATACTTCCTGCACCAAATATCAACAAGGTGTTTCAAGATTTTTATACGACAGTTTTGAACCTTTGCAAAGAAGCCTGGCGCTACTCCTGGTCTAGGGTTCCTAGCGATAACAGGTTGAAGGAGATCTACGAAGATTCTCGATCATTGCAACAAATAGTAGGGAACCGACGAGAACAAACCATTACTACCCGCCTCAGGATCGGACACACCAGAGTGACCCATGGGCACCTTCTCGAAGGGAAACCACCACCAATATGTCTCAGCTGCGGCGGTTTGCTAACACATTCTAGTACATTGTTCGCGCTTTTCTCCTTCAAGAATATCGCTGGGTCTCCAGGACTACCGCACAGCTTTACAACCTGAAAGTTGGAAGAATCTTTTTCAGTTCCTAAACAAAAATAATTTCTACAGGCTCCTCTAACATACTGTAAGAATAAGATGCCTCTAATCTATGTTGTCGTATACGGCACCTAAAACTGTAACAAAATAAATAAATAAAGTTATTTCCGAAATCCTATTTGAATCATTCTTCGAAAATAGGTAGATTTTCTAATAATTTTCTTATAACTTCCCATAGGATAGTAATTTTAATTTTATATTGATTTTAATTGCATCTCGGATACTGTTGTAAAAATATGCCATTGTAATTGTTTCTAGAACGGAAGATACACCAAAATATTCCCAATTTTCAAAAGTGTGAGTTTGAAGGAATGAGCATAGAGTGGGAGAGACAAGATAAGTGAATATTACAAGGAAATAATAACAACCAATTAACAAAAACTATGGTTTTATTAAAATATCTTTAGTTTAAATAATTTTTAGTTAAATTATAACAAAGCATATGAGATAAATTAATTTTAGCCTATTAATAAAGCAACTGAATTATTGAATGAAATATAATTTTTATAATAAATAAAAAGTGAGGGAGTGAGGTTTTTGGGCTTATTAATTGTTCACTGATAAGGCCTTTAACTTCTCTCATATTTACACCTCACCAAATCCCATGAAACCTGAAGAACTGCATTAGAAATTCATAAATATTTAACTTACTTTCTCTATTCCATGAGCAGGTGAAGGAGTGAGTTTGTGATCACCAAACACAAAGTACATTTTTTAACTTAACATCTCACATACACAACATGCTGATGGAGGTTTCTCTCAACATCGATTATAATTTGGTCTGGAGGAATGTGGTAAGACTTGCCAACTCTTTCCCTCAGCTGTAGAAGAGTGTGAGTTTAATTGGCGCCGATTTTTGAAAGAAGTGAGATACATGATCATGGGTCAAGGAATTAATTTAGCTAATTATCAACGTAATAATTGTATCACAAATTTGTTTTCCTTTTCCGAAAATACTGAGCTTGTTTGCACACCGAATTTATTTTGATAGCGATATGTTATGTTTCCGGCAGCTAAAGAAAGTAAATGTACGAAATTCAAGAAATGTGACATGTGAGGGAATGAGGATTTTAATGTTTAGAACATGTTTAGAAATGAATAATTATTATTAACACGAAAGCTAATCCCTGATAAAAACAATCTAAGACCGTGCTTCATCAAAACCAATAAAACCATTTCTGCCAGATTCATTAAAAAAAAAAAAAAAAAGTTTCTTCATGGGACTGTAATTTCCCTATTTTCGAAGAATGGCCCATTCATTTCTATACTAATTTTGTCTATCTGAAAGCACTTTTTTTCTGCAGACAAATAAAATCAGAGATGAAATTTATAAAATCCATATATGGATCTTAGGTTGATATATAAAAAAATATAAAATATTTCGAGGTTTACATAAATAAATGCAGGAAAACAGCTTTCAGAAAGTACTCAAGAGTACTTGTATTATATCTCTTACATAATTAAAAAAAATTAAATTTAATGCATGCTGAGGTTTTTCATACATGATATAATAGCTTAATATTTTATTTAAATAACATATTTTAAAACTTGAAAGAATAATAAAAGTCAATCAATAGTAGGATGTAAAAATTTCAATCATTCACTGTCACAACAAACATTTCGGAGTTTTGCCCCATCTTTAGGATTTAACTTATTATTTCAATTTATTCATTAGCTTATCCACTACTAATTGGCCAACAATAAATTCATATCACAATATCGTTATTGTACACAATCATGTTGTTTTATAACTATAATAGTAGGTGTGTCTCTATTTCATATTTACAATTTACTTTCTCTTTAAGGTTGTTATATTGTATGAGTTTTAATATAACAATAATAAGGAATAATGAAAATTTTCACTTCCTATTATTGATTAATATTTTAGTTATAAAGCGTGCTCGTCTGTTTGTTTTGGTTTTCGGAAATTAAATTATTTAAATGAATGGTGACCCATCGAAAATTTTGCTATCTCATCAGATTTTTTTTTTCACTATTTCTTTTAAATACCGATTCAATTCGTTTATAAGCAGTAGATATTATTTTCTATAAGTAGCATTTGTGTTATTGTAAAGCTGCATTTCCCCTCTATAATTTAAAAAAAAAAGTTAACTTTTTTCCTCCAGTTATTTCATTGTTTCAAAAGCCATTTAATTTCATTGTCTGTTTAATATTGCATAACATCGGATTACTTAATTTCAGTAAATAAATTTTGTACGATATTTTGCTCAGTTGTACCAAAATAATATTTTTTATAATCCAATTGTTAAAATAATTATATAAAAAATATAAATTTATTGTCATATAAATTAGTGTTGTTGAATTAAAATATGGCGAGTAGCTCAGTGAAACCTTACCTGGAATCAACCGCATTGACTAGCAAACCTAAGGCTCTTCGGAATGAACCTCAACCAGAAATTGTCTCATCCTATTAAAAAAAATTGGCTCAACGAAATTATGAGGGAGGGGGGGAGTTAACAGTTAATTATAGTCACTGTTATTCCTAAAATAGGACAGATGCTAAGTAAGGGGTTCCCGGTATCCGCTGCAGTTTGGATTGTATAATTTTTGTTGTCGATATGATTATGCGATAGATTATACAAAAATTTAATGTTTAATGATAGTGCGTAATAGCGACAAAATATGGTTGTCAAATAAATTTCGTTCTTAGAATATTTATGGACCAATGTGTTACGTATGTATACATTGACCTTCAGGCCTTAAAATGAATCCTTTTATTTCTTTAACTGTTTTATTGTTTTTGTAATTTTTTACGTGCCAATTTTTGAAATCGATTGATAAATGTTGGCATACATCTGTTTGGATATAATTTTTAATTTTTTAAAATAAAAATGTGCTGTTCTAATTAAATAATAATTTAATAATATATATCAAGCTAGTAATAATTCTTATGGGAAAAAGTTCCCAATCTTATTTTAACTTTTTCGGTTTTTCATTCAGTTTATTTTTCTTTTATTGTATGTTGTTTTTAATTCATCCCTGTATAATTGTTCCGTTATTTGTATATTTACAATGTAAATTTATGTGTGTGCTTATTTAAGTATATAAGAATTATTCTTTTGTTGATCTCAATTTCTGAGATTTTCAAAAAAAATGTAGTAGTTATTGCTCACCCACAGTTAAATTTAATAACTCAATGAAGATTGTAAAATGTAAATCTCAGCCAATAATTAACTTTTTTCGATAATTAGAACAGCATAATACTCCTCCGGATATGGAGCTATTTTGCATTTACCCCAAAGCGGTTACTGCTTGACTAACGAAACTTCCACATACCTTGTACGCATTTATCCCTTAAGGCTGAGGCAAGTGCGTCCTAGGCCCCTACTAAATTGATTTACATATCTTATAAAATTGACGTGAAGCTTCAAGAATAAAGATTTTACAGCAATTTAAAGCCGAACTTTGTAAAATATAGTGTGCACATACCATACATAACCTTTAATGTAAGCACTTTATTTTCTATGAAAAAAAAATTCATACAATTATTACTATTATAAATCAAACTTTTATCTTTTTTTTTTATGTTTATTATAATTTTTTTTTTACTTTCACTTACCTATATATTTGATAGTAAGAGAAAGTATTGCGATCGTGAAAAATTTCGAATCCGAGTTTTCAACGGAAATACACGTTTTAAGATCCCCGGAGTCCAAATTAAGTATCGCAAAATGGTGAGTGTGTGTGTGGGGGAGATAAGTTTAGCTCAAAAGCGAAAATGAAACTGAAATTATGTATTTAAGGAAGGTACATGCCTGTGATGTTACAGGAACTTTTTTTTTCCAAAATCCGCTCCCAGAAGTGCAGCTTTATTTGATCAATTTTACTCATTTTTGCTATTTTCCCCAAAAAAGGCTCTAACGAGATTTGATCAAACTCGTTACACCAATGTACAGTTAAATACTCTTTAATATCAGCTTGGTCTTATCCTCATTGAGGTTTATTTGCCGAATTGCAAAATAGCTTGCTTTAAAGTACATTTAATTTTGTTTATTTGATATAAATAACCATCTCTCATTGTTAGCAGTAACTAAGAATGGATGAATATAAACTATGAAAGAATTCAATAATTAACTAAAGAAGAAAAACGTAAAATACTTTCCATGGTTATAAAAAAATTTCCGAAAATAAGAATAGTAATATAAATGTATAATATACCTTTGGAAAGCTAACGATTTTAGACAAAAGATAAGCTAACATATAAAGCCGTTGAAAGTAATGGAGAGCGACGAAAAACGCATAAATTTAAGTGATTGTTGTAGCTAATAACTTTTATATTATTTAATGAAAAATAAATGTTTGCATAGAAATCAATTAGAAAATTCATTTCAAGTAGCGTGTTTCAAGTGAAAGTTATGTGATGCGCGGGACCATACAAGATTTGTTTTTAAACATATTGTATTTGTTGTTGTTTTTTTAAATAAAAGTATTTTTTATTAATATTATTAGTGTAATAATAATATTCAATTAGTATTGACCAATGCCGACCATTGCCCTACTTCGTTTGCTAATGAATAACGAAGCATAACTACTTACCTTGGATACTTCATGGACTTAAGTACTTCATCGATCTTATTCGCTAACAGATCATAACAGGCCAATATCAGCAATATTATTCACTTATTCAGGTTTGAATAACTCTCGAATATTTGAGAGACCTGGCCTGAGGTTATAATTGAACGAGCGGTTCGGTTTCGGCGGGGCTCTGGTAAACAGACTAACACAATGGGACCGCTGGCGCCAGTCATAGACTTCTATTTGTTTTATGTCTAAGCTATCATCTAAGTGACATCAATTTACCGCCGACCTGCTTAATCCTGGATTCCTAGTGATTAATCCTTGGACCTCCCAGTCCATTATATCCCAATGGTTCGTGTCCGACCAACTGGTGAGAACATTACGTATGCGCTTCACTCGCACTTAATGTCACCGCCTGTTCATAACTCTTATTCTTATTTTTTTTTCTCACCTAAAAACTTCATCGGAATAACAATCGATTCATGCAAATCGGCCACTTCTCTTTTCGATTGATGCCTTATCGGAGGATGGAAGGGTTTGCTCTTTTTCTGTTATTTCTGTTTTAAAAAAATTGGAACTATTTATAGATTAACAAGGGATAGGATAACAATATCGATATTTTTATATAAATATTATATTTATCTTCGATAATATTGATTTTCTGAATTCCAGAACAAAAAAAAATGGAGAGGGAGAGAGGGGCTCTTTTATTTATAAAATGAAAAAAATCAACGTTTTAGAAAATATTTTATTTTTCCGTAGTAGAAAAAGGGAGCTGGTGTGCAAAATTCTATTTAAATCATATAAAAAATATTCGATTTTTTTTTTTATTCAGCAACTGTTAAAAATAAATATAATAGGTTACTAATTTTGTTCAACAGAGGTGAGTTGTCGTAAGAAAAATTTTCTTAAACTGTATTGCTTCATGTAGATAGTGGTTAATCTTTAGTTTTGAAGTGTTGCATATTTCATTACCCTCCCGGTACTCGAAAAATGTGGGCAGAATAATTCAAATACGATAATAAAAAATAGCGCATATAAAGACGTAAAAAAATAATTTTGGACAATTGAAATCGGTCGACAACTTTTCGTAAAAAGAGCCCCCCGCGAAATATGCCCTTTTTGGGCATTTAATTACAGGACTTTTAATTGTCGTTGGAACATGTCTCGGGGCTTTAATTGTAGTTTTTAATGGTGTCTGTCCATACTCAAAATTTCATGTAAAAATAACTTTAAATTTTCGCGGTTTGCTTCACTAAACCTTCGCTCGCACATCCTACCCGCCAAAACAAGAAAAATCCCAATCTTCAAACGCATATTTGACATATTTAATCGAGTCTCACATATATTTCATGATAATGGCATTGCAGAGCAACTATTTGTGAACAAATATTGCTTTTAAAGATATCTCTAGGACCATTTTTGGCCTTATTCAATCCGTTTTTCGAGAACACCCGTTTTCGCATTTTCGCTTAAAAATTTGTAATTATTTTTGCATGGTACTTTTATTGTATATAGACATTGATAATAGCCATAATTCAAGCCCCCTAACATGTTCGAAAGACAATTACAAGCCTTGTAATTAAATATTCCAAAATAGCCTTATTTAGCGGTTTTTAAAATTTCATATTCGCGAAAAGTTTTCACATCTTGAACGTAACATCTTGAACGCGAAAAAACCGCTTTTTGGGACCTTTATGATTTTTTTCTCCAAGATGCTACACACCCATTTAATTTAATACATATAAAATTTATTCCCACTATTTTTCTTCTAATTGTTACTTTGAGAAAGTCCATTGAGGAATTATTTAAAAAAATAAAATTATTTAAATTTTATATATTTATCTGTATCTATATATATATATATATATTTATATATCGTGATTTTTGTTTTAGATAGATTAAAAAAAAAAAAAAAAACTATAATTTAAGGCAAAAAAAAAAAAAAGAAATATAAAATTTGGCTAGTTGTTGGTGGATCTTTATCAAACACTTGTTTTTATGTGCCCCATAAAAAAAATAAAAAGTCACAAGCCGTTAAATCGGAAGAACTAGCCCCGTCTTGTTGAATAGTTTGTTTTTGACACTTCTGTTTTATTTCTTTGTTTTTATTGTACACCAAATGGCTAATCTTTTATTTTATATTTATACATAAAATAATTATTCTTTGATAAATAACTTAGTTTTTAAATCATCCCTTTCCACTACCGGGCCTTATAGAATTTAAATGGGGCCAAAGGAAAAAAATATATTATTAGGTACATTGTGAATAAATATCTTCCTCCAATATTAATTTTTATTCATTTGATCTTAAATAGGCTCCTAAGTATACCACTTATATGTAATTATTTTAAATAAAATGTATTAAAGATTATAAAAATACGAACAATGTTCAACATATATCATATTTTATTGATAAGTCGAAAAGTGACTCTAATGGGACTGAAATAAAATATTTTAAGGATAGGGCTATTATGAATAATAAATCTCATTAAGAACTAGTTAGTTCATAATTTTTGATTATACATTCGTTCAATATCATGTAAGTACACTAATGTATATGTATAGAATTTATCTATTCCAAAAAGTCATTTGCGACGAAGGACTTGTTTTCAAAATACATCCACTTATAATGATATAATGACCAGTTCTTTTGGCCTAAAAAAAACTTCCCTATGTAATCAGCCTCCATGTTCGGACATGATTTTCATAGCACGGATAGATAATATAATGTATGCATATTTTACTCTTGCCATATGTCGAGGTTGTCCGTTTTGCATAATTCTCCAATTACGACTTAATAGTGACATTAGCTGTGTAATGCCATTTTTATGAAGCATGCTCACGGTTCTGTGTAAATGATCATGGCTTTATCTAAGTGTTTTTTTTCAGCTGAGTCTACGTGAATAAAAAAGAAGAAAAAAGAGTGCTTCAGATAACTTAATCTTATCTGGCTGATTATATGTTAATTATTTGTTGATTTCGTTTATTTAATTATAACTTATTCATACTATTTATATCTCAATAAACTCGATTGAAATGGTTGGCGCGGCTGAGCCGACAGATGGTCGTATACAACATGTTTTAGGTAATTACTGTCATTGCCGTGCAAAAAAAAGGAACATCAATTCATAATAATCGCGTGACGCTATGTATGTGTGCATGAATAAAAGTGTATGCATATTCCTATTATTAACTTTTTTTTCGATTCACTCAACAGATCCTTTGCCGCGTGGTGTGGTCTTCTTACAGACATTCATTACTCGAGGAAGCTCAGACAGCATGGAGGGGATTCTCCAGCTTTACCTTGCTGCCAGCCATGACTCGATAACTAGTCACTTTGGGACCAATTCTGCTGTGCCCTTCTTACCGAAGTACCTTCAACAACTTGTATTAAAGGATATCTGTGCAGATAAAAATTGTATGATTGTTCAGAACAAGCAGAACGTCGAGGAATTATGCATCTTTCCCCGAAGCAGACAATCCGTGTACCAAATCCCTGGTTGGTTATTATTAGTACACAGGGAATGGTCACCATTTCAAGGCCGGTCTGTGTGAGTTGCCTCCAGTAGACTGACAGGCCTCACCCAGGAGTGAATAATTGCCTTGAGATGTCGGGCAGCGAGACTTTCCCTCGAAATACTTACTATGGTTGGGCGAGCTAATTTAAATATCTATTGCAGTAAAAAAAAACAAAAAAAAAAAAAAAGCTTAGAAAGATATTTTACATTTCGCGTTTGTCCAATTTTATACTAGTTATGTGAAAAACTTTTAGCGCAATTTGACGTACAATCGTATTTGCTGTAATCTGAGTGAATCTACACAGCTATGATAACAAAAATAACACAATTTATAAAATATTTACAGAATGAAAAATATCTGTAGATATTTTTACTTATTTTTTTTGCTGGAAAATCGATTCCCAGAGTTTGGCCAGAAAATTGAAACATTACTGGAACAGTGCAGTTTGAAAATGCTTCAGAGTAGAACATCCCAACTATGATTTATGATTAGCTTTGGTCCAGTAGCCGAGTCTTGTGATCATTCAGCAAGTCTTCATCTTCGACTTCTTCCAGTTCTAGCTAGCATTGATTGCAACACCGTAAGCTTGAAGAAACCATTGAATAGAATTAGAAGCTGAGGAAAACGGCTCTAAATACTTCCAAATACAGAATTTTAGAGTTGAAGATGCTCAGTTCGAAGCCAGCATCTATGATCGAAGTTTGAATTGAATTAAACATTCTGATAAATTGCAAGAGCTAAGAAGTTTTTTAGTAGAGAAACAGGAGGAAATCATGCATTAATTAAGGAACCTAGAATTTGTGTTCTTGAGGCAATCATAAAAGTAATAGGGAAGAATACACTTTTGTTTAAAAAAAAAAGTATTTTTTTTTTTTTTTTTGTGATTTGCATCTTAGACGTTCCCTATCGTGAAATATGGTAGCCAGAAACGTGACTACCCTTATGTATGTTTTAAATTCATTAGAGATATAGCTTTTTAAACTACCGCCAGCATCACGAATCCTTAAAACACTTAAAGGATGTGTTAGTGTTTTTTACAAAATATGATGGCGTCTAGCCGAAAGTATTTATTCCCTTTATTGATCGATATGACAAGTAAGGGTTTTTTGAGCGTTGTTACTTTCTAACACTAATCCGACAGATAATTTCATATATGTATCAAAGGTGACTTTTAGAGATTATGGGCCTCTTTAATTACTTAGTTTTTGAAATTAGATTACTTAAAATTAATTTAAGCTACATAACCTAAACTAAAAATTGCTATAAATATATTATTTCAATAGAAATTGATAGGGGCTAAGCACAACTGAGAAAAATACCTGCTTGTTCTTATCAAAAGAAAAGAAAAAAAAAAACAGAATGTGCTTATTTTTTATAGGCTCATATTTTGTTTCTTCTTTTATTGAGTAATATTACATTCTGTCTCAGCAAGGACAATGGTAACAATGATCAAAGAATTCATTCACACCATATTTACAGATAAAAAATGAAATAATTGCAAAATAAACTTAATAAAAAAATAATAAATAAACTTTCACAGCCATACTTATATACACTGTTTACAATCAGCCTGGGGAACACCGAGCCAGGCTTATCCCCCCACTTATAGATGGAAAAGCAGTACCCCAATATATCCCACCGCCTCTCACTGGCAATGAAACCGTTTCAACCTTCGAGGAGAATTGTAGGGATGGGTGGAGCTGGATATGGATTGTGCTAAAGGATTATGATGATGAGTAAGATTCTGGAGAAATATGGAGAATTTGGATGGAATAATGTTTAAAACAAATGGGATATTAATGTAGGGTATTGTTGGTTACATAGTATGGGGCATTGACTATTGTTCGAAGAACTTCGGACTGAAAGGATTGGAAGCGTTTGATGTTCGAAAATTTAGCTGTTCCCACAGTTCGAGTCCATAAGTCCCGATAGGTTTCAGAATTGTCTTGTAAATTAGTAGTTTGTTGTCAACCGAAAGCTGAGATTTTCTATTTAGCAGTCTGTATAGTTGGCCAAACATTCGATTAATTTCTTGTCTTATAAGTCTAGTATGTGGGTCTCATGTTATTCTTTTATCAAGTAGGAAGTCAAGATACCGGACTGTGTCTGAGAAAGGAAGCGGTATGAAGTTTGCATATTTTGTTTATATTTAGATTCATTTACCTTTATATACCAATTATTACACCAGCGTTCGATCTGGGAAAGGTGCCTGTGCAGGTTCAAGGATGCTGTTCCAGGATCTGAGTTTGAGGAAACGATGGCGGTGTTATCCGCAAATGTTGCCAAGCAGGCATCGGACGGAATGAATGGGAATATCAGCAGTAAATAAAATGTAGAGGACTGCTGTTTTATCTAGGTTGAGTTGAGCTTGATTTCTATTTAGCTGCTAATACATTAATCTATATATATAGGGATGCCATTGGGCAATCATTGAGGATGATTATCCCAAAATTAAGTGAGCTTATGAATACTTTTGAATTTCTTACCTTGTCCTCTAAATTGGATACCTTTCCAAGGGCCTGGTTTGTGGTTACCATTATTTAATAATTAACCAAGATAATGTTCCTACTTTTAAGTTTAATTGATGTTGATGGTTCCTCAGCATCTCTCCCTCGGGTTCCCCTGCATATCTTCAGTCATGGAGCCAGAGCGCATTTCTCATCTTCAGAGTCTCGTTGTTCCGCCCTTGAGTCCGGCGAGGTCAGAGTTCAGCTAAGCCGTCTTGCATCAGCCTCGATCAGTTCAGACGTCCTGCCTCCGCCTCGATCAGTTAAGAAGTCCCTCTTTTTCACCTCCTTGCTTCTATCCCCCTTTCTCTCTTGTTCTGCCTAAGAGGGGGTCGAAAACGTTGTTCATTGGCCGACTAGTTTTATAGAGGGAGGAAATTCTGGGATTTCATCGGATGGCTCCACCCCTTGCCCTGACAGCCGGTATCTACGAACCATTATCCAACTAGTATAATTTAATTATACCTTTTCCAGGCAGTCTCCACTTTTTCCTCGAGGCCAGCCAAGCCTAAGGGGACCAGTTCTTAAAATTGATTAGATATCCCAGCTTTTGGCGTTGTTACAGTGTTAACTTCTCGGTAGGGTTTTTAAATTAACTTATCCCTTATCTCTTATGTGGTGACATCTGTCATCGCCTGTCAGTTACCCTTCTTTCTACCTGCTCGTCCCTTATTTCTTTTGTTCGCACCTGGTCTGTTTAAATTATATAACGATAATATTGTCCAATATCAATACATATTAGGACGGACCCCAAGACCCTGCCTTGAGGAACGCCGGCCTCAACTAGATCGTGGTTGGAAAATTCTGTACCACAGCGGATTCGGATGGGGCGGTTAGAGAGGTAGAATTAGAGGACTAGGTATAAAGATTGTGAGTAGGCTAATTGGTCTATAAAATGTCATGATGTTGGAAGGTTTGCCTGGTTTTAGAAAAAGGATTTTAGTGGAATATTTCCACAAGAGAGGAAAGTGGGTAGTACGTAGGATGCAGTTGTAGATGTATGTAAGGAACATGACATCTTTAAGTGGAAGTAGTCGAAGGGTATGCGGGGGAAGAATATCGTATCCCGGGAATTTACGGGGAGTAAGTTTTTGTAGAAAATAGTTGACCTCAGAGGTATTAACAGCTTTACGAGGTAAGGAGAGTGGGATTGGTGATATTAGGAATTCTTCTACTGTTGTGGTGTGGCTGCGATGGGAGTCTGGATGAGGAGTGAATGTATTGGAAAGGAGTTTGGCGAATTCCTCAGCTTTATCTTCATCAGACGCTGCCCAGGAGTCAGGCGCCATCACTTCGCCGGAGGGGATGGGAAATATGGTGAGATTTTAGAATTTTTTGGTGATATTCTACACGAAATTGTCATGAACAGAGAGGGAGGATTGATGGGAATTAAAGGATTGAGAACGAAAGGTTGCCAACTCCCTCTTTAATTGTTTAAAATAATAGTTACAGGAGCGGCGATCGTTTGGATGTCTAGTTCGTAATTTCAGTAATTTGTGCAACATCAGCTTTTTTGTCAATTAATAATGCAGTTAGTTCGTTGGTGTGATTTCTAACACCATTAGCATTCCAAAGGAGAGTGGATGTGGGTTTAGTAGTTGTCATTTAAGGATTTCTTAAGGGAGGGATGAAGTGGGATGCAAGATTGGTAAGGAGTGATTATCCGAGAGGTAACAAGGGATTTGAATTCTGAAAGGAAGGATGTCAGCAGAGTGGGCAGATCTGTGGCATTTGTATGTTAAGGGATATGTGAAATTGTATGTTGATAGGCTTGTTGCGAGTTGGATAAATTTTGTGGAATAGGTTGTTGCGGTTGCGCTTGAAGGTTTTGGGGTATGTGTTGTTCCGACAGGGCCTCACATTCATTGCTATTGTTTCCATCTCCAAGTAGTTGACCGAATGATACCACTGATTCCACAATTTTAGAAGGTTCTCTTCTTGGTCTATTTGGTCCAATCTTTCATCTTGGCACCGCGGTGCACCGGGGTTTCAGGCATCGAGCGCATACTGCAGGAGTTATTTTCGGTTTGTTGCACTCTTCTGATTTGTGCTGTTGTGCTTGGTAATATCGTAAATTTTTTCCACACCAGGCGATGGTTCTAAGTCTACAAAAAATAGGGGTATAGGGACTTTATTTTTCACTCCTAACAGCTGTTTATTTTATTTTATAACATTTGTAATTTGACAGACTTTATAACCTAGAGCAGTCAGCTTCTCCTCTATGGTGTCTGCTAGTGTTGAGGGGTGTAAATTTCTAATCACTACCCTCAATGCTCTCTCATGCCGTAGTTGGTACGTGTGAAAATTCTCTTTATTTTCGGAAAGATATTTTATTTTATGAAATTCACAAAAAAACATTTTATAAAAGGAATATGGCTATCATTTATTTACTTGTTTAATACAATTATGGTAATTTATGACAGTATTTATTTCAATTTTCCATATCAACTGGCTAAAAACAAACGTACAATACGAAAATAATAATAATATTGTATCATTTGTATTTGGGATTTGATGGGGTTCAGTAGGGATGAGTATAAAGACTAGTTGTAGTTATCGGATTCGAATCCCTAGGCTAGCTCAACCTCGTATTAATTATTATATCATAACAAAAGAGTAAGAGGTACTTAATAACGATAAGAATATAAAAAAAGTAGTTGCTAAATTATTGAATTATCAGCAAAATATTATTGATCTAATTTAACATTAAATATTGTACTTGGCAATAGCTGAACAATAATATAGCTAATTTCATATTAATTTACGATAATTTTAAATTTAAATTCAGCTAGTATTTGAAAATTAACTGTTGTAGCTTGAATTGATTGGTTTGTCCGTATATTAGTGTACCTATTATGTCTGCATTCGTCATAGTCGTAGAGACGTCACACAGTATACGGGGAGAAAGGACAAAATCAAAATTTCACCATTCAATAAGTATTTTTTATTTAACGAAATAAAAAAAGTGTGTGAGTTGCTTCTGAAATTAATGAAATCCATAATTCATACTATATAATAATAAAATAAGTGTATTTTTTATTTTGGTGGAAATTGACCAGATGAACCAATTCAATTAAGTGAATTCATAACAATTAGCATCCAATTTTTTTTTTTTAATTATTTTATTTAATTTAAGAAGCAGAATAAAAACAAAATACAATAAACTGTGATCCATAATAAAAATCTATCATTATTAAAAAAATGTATAAATTAATTATGCAAAACAAAACTTACATTATAATACAAAATATTAATCAGTACCTTCACTCAATTAAATATAAAAACGAGTTCTTAAATTTACCCACAATTTGAAAAAGTGGACAACATTTTGGAGCTTTCTGGAGTTTTCTGGGAGGCTGGAGATGACTCAACTCGTAGATTTTTATCTATGTAATCCGACAAAACGAAAGGCACATCAAGCCAATTTTTATTTTTAATGACAAATTTGGATGAAATCATGTAACAGTTCTCCCATATTTTTCTTACTCCTACACACCAAACTGTACTACGAGGATTCAAACCTCATCAGTGTGAGAAGTGTAAAATCTCAATTCTGTCATTTCTTGGATTGACTCGCCAATCTTTTAAAATATCCCCATTGGTCTTAGTTTTTTCTTATATAAATAAAAAATCGCTTTCATCAAATCTGCAAATAGTTGCAAAATTTTTCAAAAGAATCCTGCACAGAGCTATACAATAAACAATTTTATTCACGGATCCCTACAATGATTTTACCTTTTTTGAGAAAAACCTTTTTTAGTGTGTAGAAAATGAAAAGCTTTTTGGATATATTTGTGGTAAAATGTTACCTATTAAAAATGACTTTTTTTTAACTAAAAAAATTTGGCACTATAATAAATTAGTATTACTATCATAAAATAATTGGAAAACATACCACTGGTTGAATAGTCCATTTTGAATAAAGAAGTAATACACCATTAAAATGTTCCGTGTTACGCGACTGTAAAACTGTACTTAAATGAAATTGATTCTACTTACCTTCTAATCCCGGAAGCAAATGCTGACTCCTATTTACATAACCTTTAACTGATACAAAAACAAGTCTGAATCATCCAAATTCAGTTGATTTTTTGAGTTTTGTCCATTTTTCAAAAGAATATATGAATCTATCTGTACATTTATGAATCTAGAATGGAAACATGTAAGTAAAAAGAGCAAATACGATTTCATAATGCATGATATTGTGCCTTTTTACTGACCGATATAAGCGATTTGTAGATACAAGAACTATTCGAGATAATAGACTGATAAGGAAAGTTGGTGCCTGATCCATCGGGAACTCCAACAGTGAACATTTATCCTGGGTCCTTAGCCAAGCACGTTCCCCATTGTTCTTGCTATTCCTTGTTTTTTTTCAGAGGCGACCCGCCAGTTACCGGCCCCATAGGAGTGATAAATGGGTCTCCGGTAATCCTTTATGAGTATTTAAACATTCTGAACGCTTGGACACCTTGTCCGAGACAATATTTATGTTTAATTGAATAGGTAGTGGTAATTATTGTAGTAATAATTCTTATTCCGGCCTTGATTTCTTTAGATTTCTTGATTTCTTTTGTTGTTCTTAGGACATGAAAAGCGATATACAGTAGAACCCCATTTATCTGGGACAATGTGGTCAAGGCTATTCGGGATAAGAGATGACATGAACTGTAAATAAAAAAATATTATTATTAATTAAATTTATTAAAGCAATGTGCAAATAAATTGTTTGTTCCATAGAGATTATTACTCACTTATTATTAACAGACTTATCGTCACTTTTCACATTGTTTATCACGCGAAACAACCACAAAACACACTGTTGAATTAAAAAAAAGCTTAAAAATTAAAGTTTAATTTTAAATTAAAGAGTTAACAATTTTAAATTAAGATTTAAATTTAAAAATTAAAGAATTAACACTACCAGAGACAATAATGAACTGGATTCTTAGTTAAAATGCGTATGAGAAACAAAACAGAATGGAAGGAGGGCTTCTACGAAACATTTAAATCACTATTTTCACAAGAACTATAATTAGCTTATTAGAGCTCGCTTTTTCAACAATACATAGATGGTCAACCACACGGATGTTGCAAGTGCAAATTTCATTGTTCTTCTTCTTCTTAGGAATTTTCTTCGCACAACGAAGCTTCCCTCAACCAAATTCCTCCCTCAGTCTGTTCCTCCACTCATCTCTGTTCATCACTTCCTCTTCCGTCATTCCGCGTCCCGCCATACCCTCGGCTTCCCACTCCAATGCCTTTTTGAGGATTCGCTCATCATCCATCCTAACGTATCCGTACCATCTCATTCTTCTTTCCTCTATCACCTCCAGGACATTCTAATATTATCATTTCTGACTCGCTGCATCCTTGAGATTCTGGCAGACCTCCAAAAATCCATTTCCACTACCAGGAATCTTTTGCACAGTGATTTTTCTGGAGGCGATGTTTCCGCGCTATAGAGCATTACGCTTTCTACCAGGGCCTTATATATTAGTTTTTTTACATTCCCATAAATATTTCCGCTCCAGAGCACTGGGTTTAACATACCGATAGCTTTCCGTCCGTTTGTCATTCTTTTTTCTACTTCCTTTCTCGCTCTTCCACTGCTTTCCAGCGTTGAGCCAAGGTATCAGAATTGAGGGGCCCTACTCAACTTTGCTAAAACTGGGTCACTCACCTCATCATTTTCTGTCGACATATTCTTTGTTTTTTCGTTATTAATATTCAGGCCCCATTTCTCGTACTGCTCCATTACTTTTCTAAACATGTAACCAATGTCAAATTCATCCTGCGCTATTATCAGCGAATAGTAGTTTAGTAATTTCATAGTTTCGAGTAAAAAAAGTTCAAATTGACTCTATTTTGTTTAAATAAAAAAAAAAAGGTTCTCATTTGATTAATTATATTCAATTGTCATTCTTAATTATGTTTCCTGTTAAAATTACGTTCTATGATTTCATATCTGTTTATTGTGAACAAAACCAAAAGTTTATAATAAAAAATAAAACAGTGCCAATTTGATTTATTGGCACAGTTAGATGACATTTTTCTACACAGACCACGGTGGTCGAACGTGTGGGAGCATTAATACTCTTCTAACACGCTCGAGTCATAAGCGCCAAGTTTCGATTCCGGTGAGTGATAAAAGACTTACGAATTAATATAGACCCTCGCCCTCTGAAAGAAACTAGTGCTTGTTACACAGGAATTATTGCGTTATGACAGACTGTATTCTATGTTTTTAGGTCGTTTTAATGGAGAATGGCTATTAGTACATTAAATTTCTACCTACATGTATTATAGAATTCAACAAAATTTCTACTGTATGAGTAGATTTCAATAGTTGCATTCTTCAACGATGGGCATGATTAATTGCATTAAAATAATAATTTGTAGTTGTCATATATTATAAAATACATAATCGTCAATCAGGATACCAAAGAAGGAGACTATTCATTGATGTATAGTATGAACAAAAAGGCCACAGTAGTGCTAGAATTAATTCACTTTATTTATAAAGCCAACTTTTCGGGAATTGGTACATTCAAAATTCAGTCAAATCGTAAGGGTGTGCATCTGCAAAAAATATAATATGAGGACATACCAGTCAGAGGCAGAGGGATATAAATATGTCAAATAAGATCCCTTATAATAATTAAAAAAACAAGGAAATATTGTCAAATAATAATTACCTAAAGGATGGGCATCACCTCGTATGGGATAACCAAATCAGACCTCAGACAGTGAGAGGTTGCCAGCACTAAAATCATGCCAGTTATAAAATTATTCTAAATGACAATTTTTTGAAGACCTGATCTATACAGAGAAGGTAATAGGGAGGAAAAGGGCGAATTCAAAAATCATCATTATTGATTTAAAATATTTATAGTTGGGCATAAATTTTAAAGTTAACGATATTTATTGAAGTTTTTAGAAGTGCTTCTAGACATTTCACTTTTTGTTCAGTGATTTCTCGTTGTAAAATAAGAGGATTCTTAAAATCAAAACTACGTTTAAGTTAAAAAAAAGTTGTTTAACTAGGGCTGGTTTTGGTTCTTTTTGTCCTTTAATTTCTCGTTGTAAAATAAGAGGATTCTTAAAATCAAAACTACGTTTAAGTTAAAAAAAAGTTGTTTAACTAGGGCTGGTTTTGGTTCTTTTGGTCCTTTATTTTTATTTTTGTACTCAGTGCAAGAAACTTGTAAATTCTATCAGCAAGGTTCTGGGTTGTCAAACCAATGTAGGAATAAAGGCAATGCAGACAATTAATTTTATAGATTAAATATGAATTTAAGTCTTTCTCAATTTAATCTTTGAGTGGGGTAAATATTTGGTTGTTTATTTGATGGTCTATCTCATCTATATCATAATCAATAAATGTTTTATTAATGGATTCAGAAAGAGTTTTTATATACTATATATATATATATATATATATATATATATATATATATATATATATATATAAGAGCTTTGTATCCAGGGAATAATAGATAATTAGAAAATTGGTTATTAGGGATTCTAGGGTTACCTACTTTCTCTAAAATTTTGAATCAAGTCAAGGTAACCAATAGTCGGGACAGGATCCTCGTGAGGGTGGCCTGAGGTGTGCCGCGGATCGGTTCAGAAATTAATATCAGTTTAATGTTAACTTTTAATTGAGAAAATCGACTTTTGGCCAATCTGTGGAGATTTGGGGGGGGCATCTGGAAAAATCTCGCTCCGGGAGCCCACGACCCCCGAAAAGGCCCCAGCCGAATATAGATTTACGCAGAGAATTTTAATTTTTTTTTATGATGGTGAGCAAAAAAGATCTTCCATCATATTCTTTATTGCCTCATTAGACAATATGCAGAGATTCCGAGTTTGGAACCGAATAACAATTTGTGCTTTTGCATCCTTCAAACAATTCCTATTACCCAGTTTTCCGGGTTTACCCATTAAATTATTTAATTACATTCATTGTTCGATTAAATGGGTGGTATGATCATTTGTTCAAAATTCTATTACTGCATCCCTCTTTTCCAGCCCATTTGAATTTAAATTGACCATTACCGTTAATAAATGAAACATCTAAAAATCGAATGTAGTTATTTTGCTATATTTCGTGGGTAAATTGTAGATTACTATTGTGTATATAGTTACGTCAATGTCAAACAACACTATCTACATAAATACAGCTTTGTAGATAGTGAAAAACATTCCTCTAAATGTTGGATAAATAAAGTACAATACTAATTAATTTCTGATAATTCTTACTCGTTCTCTAGTTACTTAAGAGCATGAAACACAAACTACAAATTGTATTTATATTTTAATAGAAAAGAACAAAAACATTTAGTTATGATATTATTTTAAACAACAAAGAAACTGTATTTATGTAGATAGCGTGGGTTTGACATAAAAGTTACGATCTGTACCTGTATGTGTATCTAGGACTCTATTAATTTGGCACTTATTAAATGTCATTAAATCTTCATCTTTTACCCTGTCTGTAGTTATACATTGACCTAGTCTTCAAAAATTTAAATAATTTTTATTTTATGATTATGTTTTTAAAAATGTTTCTAACCTTAATTTTCATTTAGAATAATAATAATATAATTGACATGATTTTAATGTTGTCAACTCCTCTATTTCTCGGGGCGGTTCTGCTTTTCAGTAACCACTACTAGTGTTATTTCCATTAAATGTGCGTTAACACCTTGAATTTTTATGGGTTTTATGCTAGTAACACTTGGTTATAGTATACCATACATACAGAGTGTTCAAGACTCGATTAATACCCCTTCTTAAAATCTGAAATTTTTGGAATTTAGGTGTGAAACTTGTGCGGCCTGAAGTTTCCTTTGAACTGATATTCAACCTCCTAACTTTCTCGAGTACTGCACCAGCGCACTTAACATTGGAATTTTCAATGGGATGGTTCATTTACAATGGCCGATGGCACATTTTGTGACGGATTATTATTGGAAATCAAATTCTAAAGCGATGTTATACCGATAAACATATCGATCCAACGCTTCGGAAGGGCGCTATTTCCAAAAAATCGATTTTTTCTGACAAATTTTCATTCACCTCCAAAAGAATGCCTTGAATCAAAGACACCTCCATAATAAAAGTTGTGACTAATTAAATTGGCTATAAAATTAACTGATGTACAGAGCCTTACGTTCAGCAGTCACGGAGATAATCCTGTTTGAACATGAACTGAAATTGTCATTTTGCTGAAAAGGTCTGGGTAGCATTCTATAGCGTGGTTTGTATTTGGCAACCGTTTGTTACTGTACATTATACATAAAACAATTTTTTTTCTTGTAATTTTTCCCGGCTATTTGCACTGAAACGTTTAGAAGCACATTGACTGTCTTTTGTTTATTCTCGATACAAGCTTGAGATGGATTAGTAAACGGATCATACTTTCAGTGATAGCAGTTTACAAGAAGATTGAAAGACATTAATTTATAAAGCAATGCATTTGCACGAAGAATAATAAATATTTAATTTCACTCCATGCTCCAAAGTTTTGTATGATTTTTTTCAATGGTCATAATAAAATTTCATTATTTTCATTTCATTTTTTTTTATTACTAATCCAGTCTTGAAAACCTGTACTATTTTAAGTCTTAATTAAAGGGATTTCGATATGACTAGTCTAATTTTTCCAAAGTGTCCATTGGTAAGTCTTCCCGACTGCAAACATGATTGAATAGATGTTTCTTCCTTTATCGTTTACGAAAAAAAAAAATGGTTCTTCAGAAAAAGATTAATTTTTCTTCAACTAACAGCCTTTTTAATTATTTCTTATTAATCACAGTAACGTAAAAGTAAAGTCACAGTCTATTTTCATACGTTTATCCTATACCAGTAACACTTCGCAGCTTTGCAGGTATTATATTTTAGGTCTACGATTGTTTATGCTTTGCTGCCACGGCATGACGTGAAAAATTCGCCATTATCGAACGTTGAGAGGGGGTGAAGTAAAATGATTAGCCGAGTGTTGCAAGAGGTTGTGAAAGCTGGAGGGGATGGTGAGCTGAAGAAAGGTCCGGCTCCCTAGGTGGTCTCATTATACCACCGCTCCTTTACAAATAACCCCTTTTCTATCCCATCATATAAGTAATCACTCGCTTTTACTTTTCTTATTTCTAATCTTTCATTTATTACCGACTGGGTTAAAATAACTTTGTGATCGGATCTCCTGGAACGTCCGAAGCTGTTCACGACTCCGCAATTCTTAGACCATGCATGAGGTGTATGCCGAAGTTTCCATATTGACAAAACAAAACAAATACGCTTTGGAGCAAAAAAAAATATATTCTTTAATATATTTAATATTTCAATTTTTTCTTCAACCGGACTTTATTTTTTAATTTATTTTTATGTTTATTTTTAAATATGTGTCACTTTTTTTATTCCTGGAGGGGAGAGTTGTTTATTTCATCAATTTGGTGATTCAATTTTTTTTTTTATAAATCATCAGTATAGATATTACAGACATCAGTATTACAGATCTTTAAGGACGCTAATTCTGAATTTACTATCAGATTGTCTATCGCGAACGCGCATTTTGATTTAATACTAGTATGGAAGTTTGCTATGATATAGGGATCTTTGATTAGATTTTCGAGGTTTCTGATTCAATTATTTTTTAATTGTATTTTTGGTCAAGCATGGCGCATTTCGAATTACCTTTACAGTTGACATTTTTTGTTTGTATAGGTATAGTTTAATAGGTTTAAAAGGACGACATTTTTTAATTTAGCATAGGATTTGTGATAGCGCATGCGCATTTCGATTTACCGTTACTTTTAAAGCTCTCTTTGAAATAGGGGTCGAGGGCTCTCTTCGAGTCCTTTAGTTCATTTTCTTTTGCAGCAGGCTTATCCGCCGAATCGAACAGCTCTTTAGATTTTAGTGCAATAGAAACTTGGAATTCCCAATTGATCCGATCGTTATCGTTAAGAATAATTGCTCGTTCCATTTTTTTTTATCCGTAAACTGTAAACTTTTCTTCTATAACTAATCTTCTCTATCTGTAGTCAGACAATTACATTTAGTTTGACGTGTCTGGACCCCAAACCAGTTATTTTCATATAGTACATCACAATAATTATTTAAAGACATTTTATAGAATTAAAGCTTTTAAGCAAATATAACACATGCTAGCATTAATAATTTTTGTTTTATATAAAAAACCTCTACGATAAAATTTGATAAATAAAATTGACAAATTTATCCATTTATTGGCCTGTAACAGTTTTAAATAAATATTTATGTAATCTTAAGACTGCGATATGGTTCTTTTTTGTTCTTGAATGCAAATTAATTCAGTTAATTTGCATTTAATTATATTCTCATATACTCATATAAAAAATTAAAAATCATAATAAGATAACAATTTAATGTGTCCTCTCTAAGCTGTTAATCTAGCGCCAAACCGTGTTTTGCCGATCCGTTGTTGGCGAAAAGATGTTCCCGTGTGTGTTGCGGGCTTAAGGTTAAGTATTGAGATTGCGAAAAATTTCGAATCCTAAAGATATATTATCCTAAATTGTAATAAACTAAAGATGCATCACTTACCAGCATGCTATCTTAGAGATATTCATCGGTCTGTAACCAAGCAGTTTAGAAAATCGGGCATAACAATATGCGATTTCAATGGAACATGGTTTCAAAAGGCGATATTTTGCAAATGCTGATTTATTTAATATATATTTTTAAAATTATATTATAAATTATTTAAAATTACAAATTAAATTTAAATAAGTTATGAATATATTGTTAATGCAATTATAAGTTATATTACATAAATGATAAATTGTTTACAGACAGGAAGGCGGATCGCATTAGGGGTGATCTTACGGATTTGATTTTGAACGGAGATTTTTAAACAGCGTTTGGTGGTATTGCTCCTGTCAAATGGTAGTTCGAAGTGGAAAGTTTTGGTGTAATTGGTTTTAGTTGTTTACTTTATGTTTTATGGGCAAAGTATGCTTTTTACAAAAAAGACAATTCCATATTAAAATAAAGATGAAATAATTACCTAAAATTCATGTTCTAATCATTTTTTTGTAAGGCATATTTCTGTGAAAAGGGGTATTGAAAAATAAGCGAAAATAGGAAATTCCTCCAACCCCATTTTTCTGCATCCATTTCATTCCTAAGCCATTGTTAATCTTGGAAAATCACCCTCAAGGGATGTTGCAGAGCTGCAGTCTGTGAAGGAGGTAGGGACACTAAACGGGCTGATGTCTTGTATGCAAACCTGAGGTAGCATTTATACCTCAATTTGTTTAATGGCTTCCTCGTCAACCAATTTATACAATGAGGCGAAAAAAACGATGGCAAGCATCAGTAGCTGCATTAGCATCTAAATATATTAATTAATTAATACTAAATATATATTGGAGGGAGTTATTGTTGACCGTATATTTATATTTAAAGGGAGAAGTTGATCGGGGGTGCGGTCAAAGAAATAGACTTAATAAGTTTGGTCTTATATAATTGTGCCTACGTTTCGGCCTAAATTTTAGGCCATCTTCAGGGCTAAAATGAAAACAAAATAACAACAATGAAAAAATAGAAAAGAGGCAGTACCAGTAACAGTAAAAATGATAAATGATAAAAACAGAAAATACAAGTAAGATAAAAAATATAAAGAATAAAAAGAAAAGGATAACACTAAATTACATAATACAAAAGACAATTGAAAAAATAAAATCAAATAAAATAAATGAAATAACAATGAAAAAATTAAAAATTAAAAACAATGCGATATTTACACAGGGAATAGTGAAATATATGAAATATCTATATCTATATATATATCTATATATATATATAGATATAGATATATATATATATATCTATATATATATATATATATCTATATCTATATATATATCTTACTTGTATTTTCTGTTTTTATCATTTATCATTTTTACTGTTACTGGTACTGCCTCTTTTCTATTTTTTCATTGTTGTTATTTTGTTTTCATTTTAGCCCTGAAGATGGCCTAAAATTTAGGCCGAAACGTAGGCACAATTATATAAGGCCAAACTTATTAAGTCTATTTCTTTGACCGCACCCCCGATCAACTTCTCCCTTTAAATCTAAATATATATTACATACTAATTATTTATTTATATTAAAAATTGTATTATGCATTGAAATGTATGCAGTAAAGTCTGTCTAACAAGTTGAGTGTTGTAAGTTGAGTTTGTAGGTAGGGGGTGTCTAAAGTATGAAGCCTCTAAAAAAAAAAAGTTTTTTTTTTTTTTCAATTTTCAAAAAATTACTGATTTTCGCCAATTTTTCAATACCCCTTTGTGCGGAATCTATATGCGTTACAACAAATTATAAGAACATGAATTGTAGGTGGTTTCATCGTCTTTATTATAATATAAAAACACCTCTAGTGTAATAAGCTAACTTTGCAAGTTATAAGCCAAAAAAAAATCTGATTTGTAGTGTTTTTTTTATGATTTATCACATTTGCCGAAAAAAAAAACAACTATACCAGAATTTTCCACTTCGAGCCCTTTTTGAACACAATTTTACTAGACTATATCGGCATCTAACCTTCGAGTTCGCAAAGCCTTTTATTTATGTATTTATTTATGAGTAGGTATTCATGAGCATGAATCACTACTTGTCGGTAAAATAATGGAACAATGGAGTGGAGTGATCGTCTGTGGGGTTCTAAAAATCTTTTTTACTCAAAGCATTCCAGTCGCTCCACTCCATCATTCCATTGTTTTATTAGGAATGATAGTCCAGTGGCCGCTATAAACATTGGCTCGTTTTATAAACTGATTCGGTAAATTAACAGTTGAAATTTCTACTTCTAATCCGGGATAGTTTGATTGTGCAACTGCTTAAAAAGTCTTCTAATTACATCTTGTTACAAATCATTATCCTATTTTCCTTAAAAATGTACATTATTCCATGATTTGAAATTATTAATTGAGTAGATAGGAAGTTTTAATTATTTTTTTAAAAAATAACAGCAAACTAAAAAATTGGACAGGAAATAAAATTAACATCGAAATTGTTATGAAATTGAAAAACAATTTAAAATAAATATCTAGATTCATATTCGGGTTCGGCACCCCTAAAAATTCTGATATACAAATCTCCCACAAAAAATTGAAATTTTTCTGTCGTACTGGTGGGAGTGAATTTATTCGCACCTTTCACCGTCCAATGTAATAAATAAACTCCTGCTTAATTTGATACAAGTGTTTTGGTACCATTGGTAAGATGAGCTTCCCATCTTTCTGATGATAACAATAAAGAATGCATTTGCTAGATTTGATGTCAATAAAAGGCTACTTGAAAATATTTGAACAATCAAAAATACATTGCCTGTCCTAGGCATTGACCTAGTCCAATTTGAGAAAGTAGGTATATTTTATCGTACTTTTGGTACCATTAAAAATTGAAGTTGATCGGTCAAGTTCACTAGGAGCTACGAAATATTTGTACGATTTTTGGAAATGGTGGTATTTGGTTTAATGCATAATGGTAGTATAGATGAAATTATTGGGCTAGAGAAATTTTATTTTTTCATTTCTTTGAAAGCTTGTATTTAAGGGTTTATCGTGATGCCTAAAACATATATAAACTTGTTTTATACTTAAAATTGTTTGAACTACTTCACTTGAAGCGAATACATCGTTTGCTTCAAAGGAGAGTGCCGCAATACGAAAATTTTGTTTTTGCTTTTTTGCGCTTGGAAAGGTTCCAGTGACGTATATTTCTTAGTGAATTAATTTTTGGTTTGAAAATTTAACGCAATTTAAAATTATTGGCCGTTTAGCTACTATAGGTTTACTAGTCAAACTTAATGACTTCCTTCAAACAGTAATTAGAGAGTACCTTTATAAAAAAAATGTCTTGAAAAAGATAACAATATATATATTTTTTGTGTTTTAAAAATATTATTCTTTTGCTAGTTAGGTGAAAATAACGCATTACAATATTGCTTCTGTATGAATAATTGGAAACATCATTATTTATGTTTAAAATATTGTTTTGTTTTTTTATACATTTAATAATATAATTTGATTTCTTTTTTTCAAATCCAATTTATAAAAATAAATTTAAAAAAGATTATTTTATACAGAAAATTTAAAGGAGCTTGCACTGATTCTTGTTAAAAAAAAACTGCTACAATTTGATTCATAAAAATTCATGATTGAATGATCAAAAAATGAATATTAACTTTTTTTTAAAACACAAAACGTAAGTTGTTTATGTTTTATCAGTTAAACTGTGGGAGAGGGATAAGCCTAAATAGGCACACTTGAAACGCTTATCTTGTAAAATTTCACTTTTATGTATTTTGACACACTTCTTCCAAGCTAACGACGTGTTTTTTTGTAATTTTTAGTATCTGTAGCTCATTAAAATCTCTAGAGCTTAAATTTTTCTTATTTTACGTAAGACAAAAAAAATGTGTAGGTATACGGAATAATAAGACCTACAAAATTGCCTTATGAATTTATCAAAACTCTGGAAAATCTGGGGGTTGGTATATGTCCTTTGTGATACCCTGTGTATTTTTTAAATGTATGGTTTTATTTTATTTCTTTAATAGTGTTCAAAACTTTGTATTTTTTAAAGCTAGGTACACTAAAAATATTCCATTGATAGAAGTTTAGTGAGTTACATCAGGGTTAGAGTTGAGGTTTGATAGGCACTTCCATGGCATCAGTCAGGGGATTGATCTAAAGGAGCACAGTGCTTACCATACTCTCTCCCAAGATTATCATAGGGTTGTGAATCCGACGCATCTCCCAATATCTTCTAGTCCGGGAGCTGAGACCAACAAAAATATGACTGATTTCATGAAAATGATTTCATTTTTTATCGTCTAGGCCGAAGGTACTCTCATAGTAGACTTGAGGCATAATGGTCTGCCACCCTAGATCGGTCGCAATCAAATTTTAAAGGTCAACGAATTCTTCTTTTTCGCCACTTTTTTCTGATTTTCCTCAGTAACTCGCCCCCCGTGCAATTTATGTAAAACTTTGGTACGGCCAATTTTAAAGAACGTTAAATTTCCTGTAAGTTTTATATTTCCCTTTCTCTAAAATTGTCATTTCTATATTACTTGGCGTATGCTGTGAGTAATTACAAATATTTTGTATGGATATTGTAGGAAATTTAATCCTCTACTAGATTGGTTAGTGCGCATTTTGCACTAAAGTACACTAATAAATAGTTATTAAGCCGTAACCACTGATCATCCAACTTTTTTCGATTTCTCGACACTTTGCAGATGTTCACGGTCCCGCATCTCAGCAGGTGTTCCAAATTAAAAAAATATTACATATAAAACTTTCAGGAAATTAAACGTTTTTTAAATTTGTTATTTCAAAGTTTTACCTACAATGCACTGGGAGCTAGTTACCGAGGAAAATCAGAAAAAAGTGGCGAAAATGACGAATCCGTTGACCTATAAAATGTCAAAAATGTTGAATGTTGAGTTGGAAAATCTGAAAAAAGTCCATATTCTCTAAAATTTTTATTTCAATATATATTGGCGTCTGTTGAGAGTAATTACAAATATTTTGTGTGCATCAGAAATTCAATCGTTTACAAGATTGGTTATCATGCGATAAATTAAGGCGAAACAACTGATTATCTAACTTTATGCGGTTTTTTGACACATCTTGCAGATTTGTACGGTCCCGTATCTCAGTAGTTGTCCTGAATTTAAAAAAATACTAATATAACACTTAGAGGAAATTTAAGGGTCCTATTTAAGGGTTTAAAATTGGCCATTTCAAAGTTTTACCTAAAATGCACTGGGAGCGAGTTACCGAAGAAAATCAGAAAAAAAAAGTGGCGAAAATGACCTATAAAATTTGATTGCAACCGATCTAGGGTGGCAGACCGTTATATTTCTATTATATTATGAGAAACCAGAAAAATCTATCAATAATAGCTCATCCTATAGGCCAATAAGTTTGCTTCCGATTCTTTCAAGCTTTTGAACGGGTGTGGCACGATGGCTTGCTTTTCAAGCTCAAAATCCAATTACCCCAATCCTTATATCTAATCCTTCGATCCTACCTCTCTAACCGTTCCTTCAGAGTTCGCTGTGGTACTGAATTTTCCAACTATTACCCAATCGAAGCCGGTGTTCCACAAGGCAGCGTCTTAGTTCCAGTCCTCTACATTTTATTTACCGCTACAAATCTTCCTACAAATATAATATTGAATTCCTACAAATATTCCTACCTTCCTACAAATCCCGATACTTTTCTGGCAACATTTGCCGATGATACCGCTATCCTATCATCCCATTCCGATCCTGAAACGGCATCCTTAAACCTACAAAGGCATCTCTCCCTGATCGAACAGTTGTGCAACAATTGGCGCATCAAGGTCAATGAATCAAAATGTAAGCATGTCACATTCACCCTTCGACGCAGATCCTGTCCGCCAGTCCATTTTAATTCCACACCACTTCCCATTTCAGACACAGTCCGGTATCTTGGCTTCCTTCTTGACAAAAGACTAACATGGAACCCTCATACTAGACGTAAAAGACAAGAGCTTAATCAACGATTTGGCCAGTTATACAAACTACTGAACAGAACATCTCATCTATCAATAGACAACAAGCTGCTAATCTACAAGACAATTCTGAAACATATTTGGACCTACGGACTAGAACTGTGGGGGACAGCTAAACTTTCGAACATCAAACGTATTCAATCCTTCCAGTCTAAAGTCCTCCGTACTATAGTCAATGCCCCATATTATGTTTCAAACAAGACCATACAGCATGGCCATAAAATCCCGTATATTCTTGACATAATTCCATACAAATTCTCCACATTTCATCAGAACCTTATTCATCATCCTAATCCCTTAGCACAATCCCTATCCAGCACCAACCATCTCTATAACCCTCCTCGAAGGTTGAAACGGCAGTGGCCTCGAGACCTTTTGTAAATGTGCTATTGGAGTTCTGGCAATGGCCAGATTCTCCATTCACGTCCTGTGCGTCTGTGGCTCTAGTGCCCTCACTCAGTCTCCACTGGTCTTTAATACCAGTGACGCGACTGTGTGAGAAGCGCTGGGATCTCCTGGAGCCCGGCTTTGCCATTCACATGTGGGGGCAGAGCTTAGTTCGGAGTTCTCTGGGCAGATTGTAAATATTGTATATAGGTATGAATGTGTTTAAGATGACTTATTTTATTTTTACTTAACTTAATTTTTCTTTTCTTGGTTGTTTACTTATTTTTTTATCATTTAACTTATCTATTCATTTTTACTAGTAATGTACATTTTTTTTCTTTTTATATGATATTTATTATTTTTATTTTATGTCCTTGTTTTTTTTCTTTCTTTTATCTTTTACATATGGTATGAATGGATTCTCATAGCCCTAATACCTATTGCCATTGAGTGTGGCAGCTTGTATTATTTGTTTCAAAAAAAAAATTAATATTAAAATTCTATTATGAGAATACTTACGGCGTAGACTATCAAAATTTTTTTCAGAAATCAGACACTTTTTTGGCCTCAGCTCCTGGACTATCCCTCAGAGCCCTTCATTGGCTGTTTCGGAGCATTTTTATTTATTTATTAATATTTTTTTTTTTAAATAACTGTTAAATAACTAAAGAACTAATGTTGAAATAATAGAATTGGAACTTTAGAAATCTTCAACAAAAATAATCCCCAAGTATGTTAAACATTTTAAACATTGTATGTTTAACATTATAGTAAGAATAACGGATTTCTTGTTCAAGACGAATAAATATAATTAGCAATAGTTCCAAAAATACTAGAAGCTTTAAACAATTTCACACGAAATAATTTTTCTTTCTCAACCCGATCTCATCCCTGTAAAGTGGTTATCATACCATTCACTCCAACGGATTGAAATTTGTTACTTGGAACAAAATAAAAATTAATGGGGCAGTATCTCATTTGCTGTTCAATATAAATTTTAATATTTTTTTTTTCCTGGAACCTTCTTAGCATCTTTAATATCAAAATTTATATTGAACTTGTGATTAACCAAGATAAGGAAAATGAGATAAGGAAACGCTGTTTACAGGAAAATGAGAATTATTTGAACATCTACTTAAGACAATCATTGAAGGTTTAAGCGGACCACATGTAAACAAATTAAAAAAAAAAAAAAACGGAAAGATATCCCCCTCCCAATCTAATAGAACTGTCCATTGTTCTTTTAAACATCTCTATTTCTGAAAACAAATCCTTCAAGTACGTGCACTTAACACTAATTTAGGTATAATTCCTATTAATGATTCACGGTGCTTTGTTTTTTTTATCTCTGCTTCTTTAGAGCTTCTCATTTAAAGACCTTAAATTTTCTATATTATAAATTTTTTCCGGTAAAGTCTCCTTATTGTATTATGTATGAAATTCTACTTAAATTTTGAAATATTAGATTTTTGATTGTGACGCCGGAGCTATTCTTTTATATAATTTTATTTGAAACCTTTTTATTAAAATTAATTGTTTAAACCATTATTTCCAATAGTTTGCATTAAGCAATGTCGACACTGATCGACGTCGCTAGGCGCTTAGACCCTAACCAATTTTATTTATAATTTTATTCAGAAAAAAAGTGATAAATAATGAATAACCCTTTTATTCGTTATTCTATTATTCATTGAACTAATTTATTCATTATTTTTCAATCAGTAATGAAATAAAAATAATTATTCGACTTCGCATTACGCACGTTCCCTTCCCCGGTCGTTATGACGAATCAAAAGTCGAACATAGCTTTAAATATACATACATATACTTCGAGATTTAAAAAAAAAAAAAACGCAAATAAACACCGCTGGATAAAATTACTTAAGTCATCATTAATAGCAAGTTGAATTACTAATTGAAAATTTTGATAACACTGATTTAATAAAAATTACCTTTTAAAATACATTTTTCGTAAAATTTTATGATATCCCTATATATTTAATCGACAAACTTGTGTATCTATTTTTAAGTATCAAATTCCAATAATGTTGTGTTTTATTATATACCTAATCAATATTTTTTTTTTCCGAAGACATAGGCTGAATCATGAAAAAGAATACTAAAATGCTGTAAGAGATACCCCAATAAATGCCTACTATATTATTGCAACAAGTGGGCAGTCAAACGCAGTGTTAGCAGTTTTTGAATCTTGTATCATATTAATAATACCGATAATATTAATGTTTTTTATATAATTTAGCAATGCTGCGAAAAATTGTTATCCTCTGAATGACCTTTAATTATATTTCGAAAGTAATAAAGCCTAAGGAGAGGTGGCTAAATGTCACTCGCCTAAGCCAAATTCAAAATTTCAAATATTAAACTAAAGCTTAAAATTCCCAAAAAACTAATGCAAGCAGCTCTGTTCAATACAACGGTAAACAAAAACAATGTTTACCTAAATGTTATGGTTTTAAAAGAGTGGTCCTCCAAGTAAATTTACAATTTACTATTTATTTGAAGTCATAGATATTTTAAATGATAGCAAATAACTCCCCAAAACGAAATTTATTTACTTACATTAAAATACTTAAAAAGTTTTGATTATAGATTATTTTATTAAGAAATGTGACTAATCAACCATCCAAACAAAAATTTCTCTAATTTTGGTAAGGATGGACACTGTGCGTGAACCATTTTTCTCCTCGTTTGTATTCAGAAAAGTTGACTCGTTTGTCTTAAGACGAGTTGAAAAACCTTGAGTGGGATGAATTTAGGACTCGACCTATGAAAACAATGGCAGCTTTCCCTAGCTTAACGAGTAAACGTACGGGTCTCGGACAATTTGAATATGAAAACAATACCCTAGTCTACGCATTGAAATGATAAAATAAAAAAAATATTTCCTTGATGCACCAGTATAGCATTCTGAAGTTGAACAAAACTTCAGAAAATAGCGGGGAGAGGGGACGAATTTCGGCCACCTTACCGAAATCTCTCTTATCTATGTTACATCTTCACTCTAGACCTAGAAGTATAATTTTCATTTGTTGAGTCAATCGGCGGAATTTTCCTTCTTTCTTATTTATATTAGTAGATTGGAAATAATTATCCTGCTCGTTAGTCCATTATTATTTTGTTCATATCAATCTAGAGGGGTGATGGATTACAAGAGAACAACTTTGAAAAAAATGTTTCCCCATTTAAAACATCATTTGAGAGCAATGAAGCGAGCAACATTTACACTTTTCGGCCTTTAAGCCATCCTCAGGCATTCTGAAAATGCCCTTATTTTGTTAATTTACAACATAGCAAACAATAAATATATTTTAAAAAAAAATTATATAAAACTATATACCTACTTCAAAAATTATGTTAAAATGCATACAATGCAATACAATAAGTCCAATCTGGACCAAGCCCAATTATGCATGGTAATCACTAAAAAACGATAAATATAATAAAAACAACAAAAAAGAAAATTAAGGCTAGGATCAAATTTCCTAGTAATTTAATATCTAAACATTTGCATTAAGTATTATGTAAAAAAAATATGACATAGCTAATTTGAAATTTGGTAAAATATTAATAAATAAATAAGAGGGTCTTAATAGTAATAACATTATAAAAAAAAAGACATATTAAATTATTAGGAAATTTGATCCTAACCTTAATTTTATTTATTGTTGTTTTGTTATTTTTTAGTGACTAACATGTATAAGTGGGCTTGGTCGAGATTGGACTTAGTGTATTGCATTGTATGCATTTTAACATGATTTTTGAAGTAGGTTTATAGTTATATATATATATATATATATATATATATTTTTTTTAAATATATTTATTGTTTGCTATGCTGTAAATTAACTAAATAAGGGCATTTTCAGACATGCCTGAGGATGGCTTAAAGGCCGATACGCAGCATCCAAATAAAAAAAAATTGTGAAATATTTTCAGCCTTCATTTATTTACATAATAGCTCAAAATACTTGCGTATTTTAGGATTTACATGATTGTAAGATTTGCTGCAAAAAGGAGCGAGCTCCATCCAAGGGGTGTTTGGACTTACATGCACTATTTAGTGGGGGAAAAAATAATTGCTTCGTTTTGACCAGAAGTTCTTAGCTCCAATCATTAGATCTCATGTTACTTGATCCTTGAGTATGGAGCTACTATCTTTGTCACCTCAAACGACAGACGTGGTTTGTTTGGAGGAAGGTCGCACACAACTTATTAAAAATATTAACTTTCTTTATCATTTCGAATCGTGAAACCTTTTTGGTCCTAAGTTATTTTTCAAGGATAATGAGTGATTATGACTAATACCAAATAACGCACCAGATGAGCCAGACGTAACAGAGGGGGGATGCTAAGAATAAAAATTATTATCATTGTTAATTTTCTATATAAAGAAATATTGTCGCCACTAAGTTAAAGTAACGATTGTAAATACAGCTACTTTTCAGGGGACGAGGGAGAACTTTGCATTTTAGTTTTCTCTCGGTGACTTTTTGATTCTCTTTGCCATAGATTTGTGTTTAAAAAAAATATTTTATATCCTGGTAAATTAATAAAACTAAAATGCGATTTTTTTTACATTCGTTACTTTAAAGTGGTGGAGACATTGTATATAGATTAGTGTGGGGCAAATGCGCACTAAATTTTACGAAGTTCGACTTGACAGGACTGTAAAATTTTTAATTTGGAAGCTGAGTATTCCTCTTTTTTTTTAATATTTTCCTCAGACGATTGTATTTTAATATTACATAAAAGTCTAGGCTTCAACCCTGTCCATTTTTATGAGATTGATAATTTAATTGATGGTGCTTGATATGCACTTGCCCCAGCCTTGAGGGCTAAGTGCGTACAAGGTATCTCATTATTCAAGCAGAAGCGGTTCTGGGGGAAATAGTTCGGCTTCCGGAGGATTATTATATTGGTGCAGTCATCGAAAAAAGTTAAAGCTTGCCTGAGATTCACGTTTTACAATCTTCATTGAGTTATGGAAGTAGGATGTGGAATATAATTGAATAAATGTATCGAAAAAAATAATATTTGTTTTAATTCGCTAGTCCGTAGTTACCTCGAAAAACATGATAGTAAGGAGCTTTTGCTTTGGGATTAACATGGCCCAACCAAAGAAAACGAATTTTATTTAGGATGAAGAGAGGTGATATGATGTTATAGATCTTAATTTATTTATATATTTACATAGCTCAAAGCCAAGCCAATCAATGCAATTTAAATAGGGAAGAGAAGTGATTCAACACCACTTGTCTTAAAGATCAAACAATGAAAGGCGCTCGAGGCTATCAACAGAGGGATTCTGCAATTTAGAGAATTGGCTCTTGTTCTTCATAGAGCAAAAACCGTGAAGCTGACTGGGTTTTGACAAATTTGCAACCAGATCAAAGGTGATTCTGCTTAATAGGATAGATTTGACCAAACTAACCAATATTCGTATCATCAGCAGTTCCCTCAGCAGATGGAGAAAGATCGCTACCCTCACTTTTTAGTCTGCGTGCATGGGCGGAAGGGATCAGCGGGACCAGGTTATTTAACTTAAGAAGATCAAAACTAAAATTAATAGGCCACTACAAATCGAAGTCAGAGACCACCCTAAAAACGACGAATAACAACTTCAGGAGTTCTTGAGGTGTAGGTCGGGTACACACTTCTGCAGCCAGTGTTATTATAGCTCCCAAATTAAGAAGGTGAAAAAAAAAGTGAATGGCCATTCAAGGAGAGATTGAAAACTACTCCCAATTTAGCTAACATATCCACTAAGACGTAAAGTGGTGTGCAGGGTACAGTTAATTCTAAAGTTAATCACATTTGCTACAACAGAAATCTGATGCGGGTCTGGAATTAAAGTAGGGCAAAAGGGACACTTGCCGGCGGATGAACTTAAAGGGCGGTGAATTCAGAGCGAAATTTTATTTTTAGATTAATTAAAAAATATTTGTTTCTGTTTTTTGATTGTTTTGACCTTAGTTCAGTAAATAAAATGAGTTAATGTTATAAGATGATATTTATGTTAAAAAAATATTACCTAAAATACTGTTATAAAACTATTGTTTTATAATAATTGTTGGGGGCATTGTGAAAGAAGGAGTGGCTTAGTTAAGTTTGTCTCCCCTCCTTAAAAAATCCGTATACAAACGTAGAATCGTATACAATCGACGTCAAGTGCTGAGCTGTGATAATTTCTCCTCTTTTGTTCAAAACGGTGGAATAGTACATTGTATTCCTCACCTTAGTTTATACATAGCTTGAAAATTTTTGAAGTTCATATAACGACATTGTTATAATATAAGCGCAGCCCCTATTGCGCATAGAATCGAATTATTATTTTTCTTCATTAGCGGTAAAGATTATCATCAAAATGACGGTTCAATCATTGCTTTTGACAAGTATTAAGAGAGATATGGCGTACCGACAAAAAAAACACATTTGAAAAATAATATAAGAGATATCTTGAACAATCTTGAATTTATTGACTGTCTCTACTTGATCAGTATTTTTTAGTCTTTTGAAGCGAAATGTCTGGTCTGCATTTATGTGTCCTTATGTCCTGATATGACCTGAATTGGCGAAACGTTGAATACTGCTATTTGAGAGACTTAAGGCCATGCTTTGGAAACTTCCAACAATAACCTAAATTGAAAAATAAATTTATATTTTCTATAAATTAATATTATATTATAAATTTCGAATTAAAATATGCAAATTTCATTCATTTTCTTATACATGACTATGATTTCGAAATTTTCCTGCATCCCCTTCGGTCACATTTATTTATTGTTATAATTTTTTTTTTTAGAATTCCTTCGACCACTGAAGAAATATCCTATTCTCTAATACGAGTAATTTCTGCCTGCCTGTCTGCAAAATATATCTCGAAATTCCGCGGAATTGTTTTGCTTGAACATTTTAGAATATGGTTTTTCAGGCCTTAGAAATCGATTGGCGTATTCTTTTACCCCAGGAAAACGCAAACCGACGGAAAAACCTTGAATGAAAAAGAGCGAAACGCGTGTCGTTAAACCGAACTAACGAACGAACTAACGGAAGAATTACGGTCAAATATCATTCAAAGAAATATTTATTCAAAGGAATATACTCCATTGGCTATTTTATTTTTAATTCTATTGTCTATTCATTTCTACTGATATATAGATTTAGAAAAAATCGAGGGATAATTAAAAGTATTTAGGACGATTAAGAAAGCAGAGGAAGTCTTCTGTTTTGAACTTTTCTAATGACTATAAATATCATATGTTATAAATTTGATAAGGTATTTTTACATGTTTAATGTATTGATATTGTCGTGTGTTTAATAAAGTGGTCAAATTATTGTTAAGTACATGACTGTATAACGTATAGCTATTGAATATTTTTCATTCGCTTTAACTGATTAAATAAAATAATTTCCGAGCATATGTCAATCCCGGTAAAATATAAAATATAGTAGAATTTTAAAAAATAGTTGATATATTTTCTTAAACTGTCCACGACTGTTTATGAGTGTCCTAAATTATAAAATAATAAATAAAAATACTTATTAATAATAAAGCTGATCTTACCATTCGATATAATTTCAAATAAATATAAAACGATGCATATATCCTTCAGATGCACTCTCTTTTATTTCGAAATCTCATACGGCTAAACCGCTATTGCTTTTCGATTTCCTCTTCTTTTCAGAGGAAAAATGAGCGTTTGCCTCCAAGGTTTTCCATCTTCCTGGAGAACACCTCCGGCAGATCCTCACTCATCAGGGGCGAACAAGGAGGGTACTCTTTCCATTACCGAGATCCGGAGATGGAGTCAGTTATTGACTGAGGAGCGGGCCATGTATTTGCAAATGGAAATAAGGCTCCCTTATCTAAAGGGGTCGTGCTGCAAACTGCATGTAGAAATGCAGCCGGCTGCATAATGAGACTTTTTTCCAACGGGGCGGGGATCCAATATGGTACCCTGAGCTCTCCCGCCATGTCGCCCCCCACCGCACTCCTATACAACCCTCGCCGACTCCTTTCTGCAACAACCACTTCTCAACCAACACCCTGTTTCAACCATGCCAGCCCTAATTAACGTGACTTTTTTTTGCAGCTATCATTGGCTGCAGATATTCCTTTCTTTTGTATTACTGATGGAGAGGTTGTTGTTACAGTCATATTGAGCTGTAACGTGAGTCGAATTTAAGGCTTTGTTTGTCTAGGTCATATATTGGTTATTATTATGACGAATAATTGAATTATTAACAAAATACTTCCGTGTTAATTTTTGTTTGAAACTTATATTAGCATTGTTTCAACAATGTGGCGGGTTCTGCCCCATCATCAGTACCATACTGCAATCTAATATGTGCTGGTCATTAAAAAGCTAATTTTTTTTTTTAGTATTTTAATGACCACTACATATTATAGAATTTTTTTTACTATTCAATTACTCATCAAAATTAGATTCTTCCATTTAGAAAAATGTGTCATACAGGTTATCTTATTTTTTTTTAAACATTAAGAGGTTATTCCTTCAGAAAAGTCGGCTGTTTAATTTACCAATTTTCAGAGACATTTGCACGCTAGAATATAAGCGGTCATTTACTTGCGATATTTTTTATACGATGTATAAAAGAAAAAAAAAATCAATAAAAATGCATGGTGTAGAGTACGATTGATAGACATTGAAACTATAATAAAGTTAACTAAACAGAGCATTTAACCTGTCAATAATTCGGCATCATCTGTACGGTCTAGATATTACACACTTTTAAACTGTTCAATATATACAATTTACCTAATCGTAAGAGTATTTTTTGAAATTTTGATGAGCGATGTAATATCTCTATTTGGTTAGTATGCGTTGGGTTGTTAGAGTGGAATTTACTGTCTTAAGTCTGCATTAAAATATGATTTTGATGTTTCTTCTGATATCTGAACTGGTGTAAATTTTGTTAGTCAGTTATTAACTGCGATTAATTGCACTAAATGCTGAGTTTTTGCATGCATATTCTAATGCATTAGATATAATTAAAAAAAAAAGCCATTTCCGAATTTCGAGACCTCTGATGTTTTAATAGTAAATGAAAAAAATGTATGTTTCTTGAGCTCTCAGGTCACCTGGTCATTACATATTTAAAAATGTGTAAACATACATTTAAAAATACACCTATGTTTCTACATATGATCGTTTTTTCAAATGTGATTTAAAATCTTCTAGTGGTGTTTCTTGAATATGGTGCCATAACAGATATTTAAAAACAAAAATCAGATACTATAACTAATAATATTAACAAAAACCACCATAAATTATATTCTGGAAAATATTTTTCAATAACCTACATTAAAGAATCAACTACTAAAATTGAAAATACTTTAAAAAAATATGATTTAACTGAAATAAAATTTGGTAAAAAGCAATTAGATTAATAACCAATTCATCTCCGACCTCCTCACCCCCATTTGAATTTAAAATTTAAAGCACCTCTCTACTTAAATATCCCTACTCTTTATTTTTAACAGTCACGCTTCAATAGCCAAACAGGATGGACAGATTCAAAATAATATTTTAGAAAATTAATAATATAAGGAAAGAAAAGACAAACTAACTAGACAACACTGACGAGACATATTTGTCATGTTTTAATAAAATATAATGTACTTTAAAGGACTTGAAAATGGCTCAAGATGGCCGAAACGTTATCAATACTTGAATAAAAAATTTATATTGGTGTCCAATTGGCCTGTGATTTAAAATTTTGCATATTCTTAAAGCAAAACAATTCAAGGTTAATTATAACAAAAATATTAAAAATTCCACGACTATATTTGCGTTACACAATAATTAGACTATTAAAAACTATTCAAACTCGGTACAGAGTCATTGATTAAACATTTTTTACAAGCCAAGTAGGGGCTGCATGTCATTTTAAATATTTTAGTCGAAACGCCAAAATTAAATAAATGTATACACCCAAATGCAATGCTTACACACCTTTAAATTGGAGAACTTAAGATAAATTTTTATGCGTGATTTCCTCGAAAATAATTAACATTTACACAGTAACGGAGGTCTTCGGAGGGGTGGGAGGAGGGGGAGATGCATTTCAATTACTTTTCGTAACTCCTAGAACACTTTTGGGGATCTCGGGGTTGACTTATATATATTTCCCGTTGCATTTAAGTACTTCCAGCGACTTGAAGTTAAATGTGTTTGATTGTTTAGGCAGAACAATGACCTAGAAATGGGTTTAAATTTCAGTATGTTCAATTGTTTTTTTCCTTTTTCACTGCTTTTAAGATTCTGTGTAACTCCACAGCCCCTCCAAATTGAGCTAGAGGGTTGAACATTTGTATGTGAACTTTTAGAGAAGTGCCTTTGAGGGTCTCAAATTTTTCTCTCATCCTCGCCATTTTGATATTTAGTTACTATTACTTGATATTTTTTTATTTTAGTTACTACTAATGTGAGCCTACACCCAAATGTTAACAGTAATTGTTATCAGCAAAATTTTAATAACATTTTTGTTATTAGCTAAGTTATCTCCTGTGTAAACGAGCTTTTAAAGATAATTTAAAATACGGCCTTCGTGAGGGAGTTCTGGTGTTCACGCCTTTTCATTTCTTCGAATATTAAAATACTAGAGATCTCAAAATTTAAAAAATGTTTTTCCTATTGCGTCTAAAACGTTATTATAAGCCATGAGGGCAAAAACTCACCATGCAGTCCAGATAATGGCGGTTGATAACTAACCTGTGAAAGTCTCTCCTATTCAAGCACCATCAGGAATGCTGACAAGTTGAACCGTTTAATTAACGCGATTTTGTTATTTTAAGTCCTGCATATGCCTAAATTGGCGTATTGTTGTTAACTGCAAAGTGAGAGGCTGTACGCTTTATTTGGAGTCAGAGGTAATGAAGTAAAACTTTAGAATTTTCCAGCCTCACAATTAAATCCAATTGACATTCTACGCTTTCAAATACCAGTTTAAAGAACTTATAGACAATTCAAGAGCTGAGTGAAAGAACATTTTAGTAAAAATGGAGAGTTTTCCTTGGAAGAATATTTTAATACTTCTTCCTACATAGAACATTAGAAGTCAAGTTGAATAAATATGCTATGTGTAATAGTAAGGAATATGAAAACGTGCTTCATTTAGTAGGCAGGTATTCTCTTTTAAATTTATATAGAAAAAAATATTTTGGAGAAAGGTTATTAACAAAGGAGGAAGTGATAGAGATTTTAAGTGGAAGGTGTTGGCATTAATTGTTTATGTATATAAAGTGCGCTTTAATTATAGAAAATTTTTAGTCACTGAGTTCCATTACAACTAATAAGAATTAGTATGAGGAGGGACGGATAAGCCATAGTTCGGTTTTTGTTTATATTTAGTGTTGCCTAGCCAAGTTCATTCTTAGTGGAAAATGAAGTTCAGATTGTTACTATATAATATAATATAATTTATTTTATGTTATTTATTGTTAGATATATATACAATATAAAGTTTTATTTATTGTTTTTTCGGCCATGCACGTAGATAAACTTCCTAGCAGACGGTATATCCATGCCAGTATAAAGTGTTTTGTAAATAATGTAGATGAACAAGAAATTTATGTGAATAAAACACGTTTATATATCTATATATCTATCTATTATAGAACATTGTTTCACTTTTTTTATACGTTAAACTCTGGTAGTTTTCACGAGTTGAAAATTGAGTGATCCAGTCTAAAATAGGAATAACTACAGGTACTCTTCAATTAATACAGGTATATAGTTACCATGCTACTTACTTATTAGTGATGCTGGTTGCACTATAGAGAATAACTCACTACCTACTCTGCCGTTTTGTTTAAGAAAGCTTAGAATTTTTTTTTTTACTTTATTATTTTGAAAAATCATTTAATTAAAATCTCTCTTATTATTCATCTGAATAGCGCTATATATATTTGCATATTTTTTTTTGGTTTTGTGCGATTCTTAGGTATTGGAGATAAGTTTAAACAAAATAATAATAATAATAATAATAATAAATTAATAAAATAATAAACTATTTCTACTGAAGCAGCAAAAACCTGATCCGGCTTCTGGTTTTTAGATATAATGAGGACTATTTAGAGATTTCCCATTTTATTATTCGTTATAGCCAAATAGGTCTTACTTCGAAAACATGAATTATCAGAAAATTAAAATACATCAGTAACCGAAAAAGTACTTCTCAAGGTGTACAATCAATACTGGCTCACATGTCAGACACTAATTGCAGATACATGAAAGAGATGATATATCTCTTCGAGTATTACAATATTCAGATCAAGATAGCAGGTACGAATTGATACTGCCTACAGATCACACGATTCGTCCATGAATATGTCTCTTCTTTTATTCGCGTTAAGATATAATAAACATTTTTAAGGTTTTAAATATGTTCAACACTTCTCGCTGATTACATTAGAATAGAAATATACTTTAGTTTTTTCATGATTTATACGGTATTCTTGTAATTTTTATTTTTGCCTGTGTTCAAAAAATATATGTAACTATACGATAAATTATTTGAATATTATTTTGTAATTATTTCACCACTGGTATGGTACTAATGCGTAGGCTAGGACATGGGAGCATCACTACCCATGTCACGTATATTACATCATATTTGCTTATAGTACCAATCCATATTGATATGTCAGAACATATGTGTAAAGGATCATTATTATTCCTTAAAAATAAATATATACATAAAAGTGGTCAGAAAACTATGACTTTAACCAAAAAGCTTAACTCCGTATTTCCAAGTACCCCTGATTACCTACAATCACGGGAATGAGTTTTTTAAAAAATGAATGCAAATAAAGCTTAGAGCGTTTGTCAATTTAATTTTGGGAGATTTGGAAACGCATGTTATGATACTTGCCCAGTCTAAGGTAACTGATCTGATCTACTTGGATCAGCGCCTGATAAAAGGATACTAAAATATAGGATGTCATAGGCTTATGACAAGGAATGTATGTATTATATATATATATATATATATATATATATATATATATATATATATATATATATATTTATATGAATATATGGAATAGTCGGTAATATAGAATATCATTGTATCTCACTTTACGGTGCTGCAACCTAGCGGGATTAATTAGGCACTATAGACATATACAACTTAACGCTGTGTCACTGATAAAAGTGTTTTTCTCATTATTTAACTTTTTTTATTTAACTATTTTTCCACTTTTTTGGAGTTAAGTACCGTTTATTATTTAATATTCTTAAAAAACCATAATATCAGGTGGAAAACTAGCGTCATTCTCCATCGGGTACTTGAGTTAGTTATTAGGTAGTCCTATTCCCATGGACTGAATTACACTAACACGTGATTGAGGTTTTTATTTATTTTATTTTATTTATATAGCCCATTAACAGGCGTTGTGAACAATGACAGAAGGTCATTCATTCTCAAATGATATATATATATATATATATATATATATATATATATATATATATATACATATATGTATATATTGCAAAATGAATAATAATAATTATGAAAATACAATCAAAATTAAAAATAAGGTTGTTTTATTCTCCAAAATGCTGATTGAGGTAATATGGAATACAAACTATTATTATATAACAATTGTATATTATCCCACAGGAAGAGCTAATCACAAAAAAAAAAAGGATCGAAGGGGAAGTCTACATAGGAAACTGAAGAAGTTACGATCCCCAAGGAGGACAGAAAAAGAGAACAAATACAGGCAGAAGAAAAGCTCCAAAACTCCGCCTGAAATTGAGGCCGGCTGTGATGGGGATACTTACCATTCTGACACCAGTTTTTCACCCGACATTACAGTTTCGTAAGAGCGTAACATAATAAACGATACTTTATTCCAAAAAAGTGGAAAACTAGTTAAATTAGAAAAAGTTAAATAATGCGAAAAAACTTTTATGACATTTCCTCCGAGATAGACATCCTATCACTAACCACGTCACAGAATGACGACTATTCACCAGTTTTCTTGAGGAAAAAGTATCTCATTCCGTATTATCCTTCATGGAAATAGGTTTCCATACCGTATTACCATGGTAATCAACAGAAGCTGTTTTCTATTTGTTCACTAAAAATTCGGCATCAAAACCCTCTTTATTTTTAAACATAAGATCACCAAAATATGTTAATTACTCTTGAAATTTTGCTACAGTTGAATCCATAATGATCTACAAAAGACAGTCGGCTTTCGCTAATCCGAACCTCGCTGCTCCAGACCGTTTACTTGAATAGTTTTCAAAAAAAAAAAATGCTTTTCTTCAGAGAAATTAGGAAATTAGTATAAAAATCGTGTTTTTGTAATGAGCTAAAAAAGTGCCCGTTATGAATTCGTCTTAAAATTTGATTTCCTATCAGAATCTGTAAGAAAAAAATTACCTCATCCTATTTGAATTTACGGAGTTCCAGAGTCGCTGGAGGAATACTCCGATAGGTTGGAAAGTCGGTAATACGCCTCAAACTAACTTCAGGCTACCCGATAGGATCCCCTAAATTTTATTTTGATATTCTAAACGTTCTAGAATTTAATATATATATATATATATATATATATATATATATATATATATATATATATATACACACACACACACACACACAGGGTGTCCTTTTTAGATGGCCCGGCTGAATTTCTCTTGAACCAATAACGTTATAAAAAAAATAAAAAATACGTATTTAATATTTTTCAGCCTAGTCTAAAATTTCGACCTGTTATTGAAAAATAAAATAAAAGGGGTCTCTCAGACCCAGTTCAACTTTAAAATTTCAAATAGGAACCTATGCCTTCCGATAGACCATTTTAACGGATTTTTGAAACTGAAATCAATGGTAAAACCATATTTTAAATTGGTCAATTAATAGAGCTAAAAAAAAAAAAAACAATACATTTTGTTTGTTTCGGTATTAATTCTTAATCGGTATTAATTGCCTTTATATTTTTTTTTGTTACACAGGAATTAATTGGGCCACATGGTGTTTGTTATCTTTTTAGCTGAACTTCATAAAAAAGGGTTAGTTATAAAGATGTAGTTGACACCACATGAGTTTACATCACACATACTAGTCCCACAGCAGAGATCTGCAATTACCCCAACTATCATGTTCTGCCGGGCCAACTGCGGACTAGCACTTAAAAAAATAGAAAATGGCCGAGGAGAATTGTAAATCGCAAATTACTTTGAAGAACAGCTTCGGAAGATTCCATTTACCATAAAAGAAAAAAAAAATAATAAAAGAAGGCCTAGTGGTGGGTTAACACCGACACAGCTAAACAGCAGAAGTTGAAAGATCAAAACAAAATCAATAGGTTGGAACTGATATCATTACAACTCGTTATATGTGCCCATAATTATGAAAGTGGTCTAAGTCATATATTTCTTGTTTCGAGATATTTAATGAATGGCATTTGAATAAATTAAAAAATATTTTTATATTATGCGACATTTCAATTTATAATTTTATTAGTCTTGATTAATGGAAATTTATTATAGATAAGAAATTTTGTGTGAATTTCATAGGAAGAAGTTGTTTTTAAAGCTTGAATTGACTTAGACCATTTTCAAAATTAACTGAATGGCCTATAATTGACTTAAAATAATAAAAAATTGTGATTTTTATTTGAAACAACAACTTTAACGAAATAATTCATAAACATTTATTAATCATTTTTAACAAGTAATCCATTTTTATCATAATTTCGAGTTTTTAAGATTTTTAAAATGTTCCTGAAAAACCGGAGGGATGTATGGTAGTAAACACATAAGATCTTTATGTTTTTCTTCCGTTACTGGTCTAGTGGTGTTTATCATGTAGTTCAGAAACGCGACAGAAAGAGGGCCACGCGGTATTTTCAAGTTATGTTTATATAATTTCTTTAAATTGTTGACTTAGACCACTCTCATAATTAACACTAAATGAATTCCGTATAACGTTGTAATTACAACTACTATCTAAAGGTTCATTTTTGACGATATCGTAAAAATTACATTGAATAAATTTAGTTTAAAATCATGTCGTGTGAAATAAGTGATAAATTAATTTTTTTTTAAATTTTGACTTAGACTACTTTCATAATTATGGGCACATATTTCACCTTAACGGACTCACGTGGCTGATTTGTGATGCTTTATTGTTTAGACTTCTAAAAATAAGAAATAAAATTTACGTTAAGACCACCTTACCCCGGGGGAAACCGGGACGGGGCTGCTAGTATGTATATATATATATATATTTGGGAGTCTAGTTTTTTTTTTCTTTTCTTTTGTTTGGTTGACTATTGCAACTTTTTTTCCTTTTTATATCAAAATCATTAAGCAGCTGAACATAAAAAAAGACTCATTTAATCACCCAAAACATTGTATAAATACAATTAGGCAATAAGGGGACTAAAGACATATGTGCCAGCCTCACGTCAAGAACAACAAACTCAGGCTTGGGATTGGCCGATTAGAACGAATAAAGGATACAAATTGCTTCTATTAATTCAAGGATAATTATATTGTGTAATAGGGCGGAAGGGGTGGGCTAGTTCTGTGCCCTCGTCAATCTGCTTCTATCCTGACGTCACTCTCAAACTCAGCTTTTCACTTCCACTTATGTCTTTCAGCTGTAAGCGACCGAATGCGTAACATATAATCGATCACAACGAATCTCTACACAGTGGATAAAGCCCTTAAAACCTGGTCTAAAAAGCAGGTAAATAATAATTTAAAAATATACCGTAAATGTAAAAGAATTAATCCTGTTATTCCACATTTCGGGACGATAAACTTTCCAAATTTAGTATGTTGTGGATGTTTCAAAATTAAGTTCATATTTTTGGAAGAATCCAAATCAAAATCTATGAGAGGTAATCTGTTATGTTGATCTGTGGCCGTACGCAGGAGAGGGGTATATTACTCCTGAAATGTACGAAAACATATAAGGTTTGTATTTTAAGTAATGTTTTTGGTAATTTTTAACAATACCTTTTTATTCAATTTTCATGCTTATCCTTAAAACTTACTTCCAATTTGGCGACTATGGACATTCAGGCGATTACTTGCCTTCTTATTAAATCCCCTCCCATGAAAAAAAATTCTGCGTTACCCATAGTGATCTAAGTTACCATTTATAAAATATTTACGATTAGAAAATAAACAAATTAAATGATAGAAAAATATTGAAAATTAAAATTAAATAATAAAATGGTAAAATGAAACACATCCAAGCTTATAAATAAATTAAAAGTTTTAAACTCCTAACTAATCATACTCCTCCCCCTTGTGAAGGGTAAAGCAGGATTCTTGGGAATCCATTGCCAGAAATCAAAAATAAATATTTATAAAATGTCTCAATTGAGACAATTGAGAAGGATTGCAAACCATTGCAAACCATTGGGGAGGATTGTAGGGATGAGTGAATCTAGTCAGGGATTGTGCTAAAGAATTTTTTTTTTGTTTTCAAAATGTTTTTACAAAATAACAATACAAGCTGCCACATTTAAGGGCAATAAGTATTACCTAGGGCTCTAAGTACCCATTCATACCATATATACAAAATGGGAAAAAAAATTATAACAAATCATTTTAAAAAATAATTTAAAAATGTGCACGTCACAAATGAAAATAAATAGGCAGATAAATTAAATAATAACAAAATAAGGGAAACATCAAGATTAAAAATTTTCAGTAAAATTAAATAGGTATGTCCCTAAACTGGGTGACCCAGGAGGAAATGTCAATAATTAAGTGAGGGGTAGTCTATAATGAATGTATTTCAGTACTGCCAACCGCAACTTCTTATTTCTATTCGTTTTTCAGATATGATTTTCCAAGATAACCATGGTTTTTTTTTTCAATATAGTTCGAATTCCTTAACTATAACTGAATGTTTCTCAACTTTGACCGCCATTTTCGGAATCTGCGATGAATTTCCAATAAGATAGCAACCAATTCGTAGATACATGATGCTTTGTTAAGCGATTATAGCAGCTAAAGCAAAGTAAACAAGTAAAAATTTCTTATGACTACATTATTCGAAAGCGGAATATATATATGTATGTATATATATATATATATATATATATATATATATATATATATATATATATATATATATATATATATATATATATATATATATACGATATCCTTCAGCACTTCGAAAATGGTCCAACTACGAACACCAGGAGAGCTGTACCGAGGATAGTTTGGCGTTCGCTAAAAGCTTGATTCATTCCTTGAGATTCTACCGAATATTTTTGAAAATAATTCGTTTTTACTTATTTATTTTGCTTTGGCTGCTATGATCACTGACAAAACTATATCTACGAATTGTTTGCTATCGTAAAGGTAATTCATCGTAGATTCCGAAAATTTTAACGCTTTCCACGCAAATTGTATTTCATTAAAAAGAAAGAAAACTCAAGAGACTAAATCTTAAAAATTTAAACTAAAATTTGAGTCTCTAAAATCCAAATTTTTAAAAATGTAGTCAACAGTTCGCTTTGGTCATCTCCTGGATTAAAATTTACTATCAATTCATGCTTTTGGATAAAATCATGAAGAAATTCTTATTTCGTCTTCATTTATCAAGGAAATTTTAAACCCTCCAGAATTTATAACAAAGTTTTATTCACCAGGTTCCCAATCTTGTTCCTTTAGTCCTCATTACTAAAATACATAATTGTATATCAAAAAATTCTATATATTTCTTCGTAATTTCAAGTCAAGTCATGAACATTGAAGGACTAGGACACAAATAATTAGGCAAGCTTAGAAATTATAAATGAATAATATAATTGTGAAACACGTAACTTTAATGGAAAGAAGAATTTTTGGATATATTATTTATTTTATTAATGAGAACTGAGGGAACAAGATTGAGTGAGAACTTGAAGACGAGCCAATCAGACTCAAAATGTTGTTAACAATAAAAAAAAATATATTTTTAAGGGTTCAAAATTTCTTTGAAAAATTAAGAAACAACTAATTAAAACACTTAGAAAATCGTGAAGAAATTTATTCGTCAGTAATTAAAATTCGTGTAATTGGTATCGTACTGTTCAGAATAATTCTATGAGAGGACATTTCATTTCATAATAAAGATTAATTAATTTTGAAAGTATTACTATTATAGTGTAATAAAAAATATCACCAAGATTTATATTTGAATTGAATTACATCCAGTCTTTGTTGTAAATTGACATCATGTGCTTCATCTTCGTCGGAATTTTGAAGTTTTTGAATTTTTTACCCCAATCTTTATACCTACTCCTCCAATTATACCTCTGTAACCACTCCTTCGGGAGCGGAGTAGCTCAGTGGTAAGGCACTGTGTTTCCATGCTCCCGGCCCCAGGTTCGAGACCGGCTCTGGCAGATAATTATTTATTCTGTTATCAGCCGTGGATCAAACCTGTGGCATCGGAAGACCTCCTGGGGATCACCCAGCCTCTATAAAGTTGGTACCTTTAATTGGGGGAAAAACCTGGCGGTTGACCGTAATCTCGACTAAATCACCTCCTTGGACAACCGTTGGCTTAGAAACAGTACGATCCTTACTTAGTACTGAACCCAAGACCCTTCATGGGTTGTAGTGGTACAGGTTTTTCTTTTCTTTTTTTTTGTGTTAACTATTGCATAGTTAATAATAAATAAATAACTATTTGTAATATTAAATAATTTCTACTTTTATGTTATTTAATGGAAACTAAATTTCCATGGAAATCCAAAGGAAACTTTTAAAATTTCACTAGCCCTACTTGAGCAGAAATTTATTTATAGTCAAAGTAGTGAAAGTCGTTTGATGCGCGTACCACACCAGAGTTTTAATTTTCATAATGATTTTAATATGTGCAGAAATTAAAGAAGAAAAAATAAAATATAATTAGGAACTTTTATATCACTCTTTATGTTGATTTCATTTTTCATATGCCAACTGTCAAAGGAAAAAACAGCTTCCTTTTTTCTTTTTTTTTTGTAATTCTTAAATTGAAGTGAACAGGTACAAATAAAATATAGATGGAGCTCCACAATGCCAATTTATTGTAACTAAAATAAGTTAAATTATAGTCTGCATTATTTTAATTTTATTTATCCATTTATTTTCTTCGTTGACGTTAACAGAAAGAATGGATGATAAGCACGATGAGGAAGGGCTATAGCTACTCATCTTTTTTTAATTTACTTAAGAAAATCGCTAACCGAATTTTTTTTCGCTTTGAAAAAAAAATAATAATAAACGTTATAAAGCCAAAATAAAATAAAATGAATGATTCTTAGAGCTTAGGGAACACTTATATTATTGTTTTGTCATTTCCATTATCTTCTTCGTTACAATTTCATGCTTATTAGAGACAATTCTGATCAAGCCTATTAATTAATTATTAATCATTATAATGATTAATGGACCATATTATCCGAGGCTTATACTCGTACGGGGCACTAAAATTTTATTGCTAATTGATATCAATATGTCTGAATTAAGTACTTTTAAGGCATGACTACTCCCAGTTAAAGTTTCCTTTGCCTACTTCCAGCTGTAAATAACACAGATTACTTCATTAATCATGACTTAGTTTTTTCAGATAATGCTTACTACTTAATTATTTGCCAATATTCTCGTAAAGTACTCGCTAATCACAAAATATGCCCTTTGATATGATATCAATTGCAAGATCCAATCTATTATGTCGTAACTATTGCTTTAATTTCCTTCTTCTGACAGGATGAAGAGCTACTTAGGAAGGAATATACTGTAATTTATGATTCAACTAAAGTCCAAAACCCTTTTATTAAAGGTCCAAACTACTTCATTAATTTTTCTATAACCTTCATTGCTTTTTGACTTCCAGCAAATCGCTATCGTCATTTAAAGATATTTTTGTTTTTCGTTGTTTTATAATAGGGAAAACCTTCTTTCATCTGTTGTAGGTAATATATTTTACTTTCCTTGCCGTATAGGTAAGGAATATATTGTATTCGGGTCAAATTTCCGATGTGCAGTTTTCAACGGATCTATGCTTATCATAACCCTGAATCTAAAATACGCACTTTCAGCCGTTGCTCTTTGTGTGCCACGATTATCTCTTAAACGGGTGAACCGATTTTGTTGATTATTGTTTTATTTTGTAGGTCTTTGCCCTCCGATGTGTGTATACCAAATCGGCCTCCATGTGTGCAATTGCCGAAAAACCTGTTTTTCTGTAGACTGCAGCGCCAAAACGGCTCTAACGATTATAATAAACCTTTCTCAAAATCTTCCCCCTAAAGCACTCGTTGTTATTCTGTATAGCGTATCCCCGAAAAAAAAAAAACAGAAAAAAGTTTTAAGGAAAATAACACTTTATTCGCGCAAAACTCAAAAATTATACAATTTTTGATAAATGATATACATAATTAATCGAATGACAATTAAATTACCTGCAAATCAAAACAAAAATTATCCGAATCGGACCATTATTAACAAAGATAGAGTTTATTTAACATTATACACATCTTATAAATTATTTCGCACAAATTTATATGCTTAGCCCGGCTCACCTTAGTTTTTTAAAAACTCGAAAACTATACATTTGAATGATAATTTGATTGTTTACAAAACTAAACAAAAAAAAAATAATAATAATGATAAAGAGAATCCAGTATAAATATAAGATATAGCAAAAGTATTTCGTATTTGACTTTAACCCAAAGAGATAAGATCGCGGACACGCCAGATATATTTAAATATAATATATTACAATTCATTGACTTCAAATTATTTTTTCTGGATGCATTAAAATTTTATTACGATAGCCATAAACATATTTCATATTATTTACATAATAAAAATGCTACTGCAATTATCACTAAACTTAATAAGGAGTTTAGAAATCACGCATTAACGTTTTTAAAATGTTTAGTGTAATAAAATTTGATATCGCTTATTAGAAAGGTTCGATATTAAACAAAATAATCGACTTTTGGTACAAATTGAATCTATGTTTCCTACTTTTAGAACCCTGAAAGAATAAATCTGGATCGGCTGGAAGAGATACTCCATCATTATGCACCCTCGCTGGAATGGGGATGGTGAATTAATTAAGGGTGCATCTCTGGACAGTTCACCAAACCCATTATGAAGCCAAGATAGACATCCTAATAATTCATGATTAAGCATTGTATTTATAGTTATATGTTGTTTTTTTTTCTTAGGCACAATAAGTTTCTAATAATTCAAATGCTCATAGCAAACAAAAAATTAACAAACTAATTTACTTTTTCTAGTATAACAAATGCAGGTTTCATTAAGCTTATGATAAAAATTTTATAAAAATAAAAATTTATTTCTTGTTATTGCCACTTATCATTATTTACGAAACATTTTTCAGTTGTTTTTTAAAAATTATTTGTTCTTAATAATTACTTGATTCTTTTCTAAATATAGGCAATTACACACTAGTTCGTGCATCGCACAGCTTTCAGTTATTACCCTACTTTGGGTATAAATTAATTTCTGCTCAAGCAGGGCTCCTGAAATTTTAAAATTTTCCATTTAGTTTCTTTGGAAATTTCAATTAGTTTTCATGGAAGCATTTGGTATCCTGTAAATAATATAAAATTATCAATCGTAAGCTACAAGAATTACTTTAGTGTATGCATTTTTCAAGACTCTACATTACCATCTACGGCTCTATATGTTAGATATTAATTTTTCTAAAATCTTTAGCATTTCAACGGTGTTTGCATCTCTATTACTACTCTTATTTATATCTGGAAATTTGTTTTCGACTTGGGAAAATATTTCTTTCTTTTTCTCTTTTATTTTATTATCGAGTTCTTTTATAGTATATATTTATATATTAATCCTTGCAATAAGAGACGGTTGTTTATTTTAAATGAACAAAATTAAAGATACTTTAGAGGAAGCCATTTTGAAAATTCATTATTCAAGCCCTGCCAGACTATTTCAATGAGGATAAGACCTAGCTGATATTAAAGATTATATAATTTAACATTAACATTTAACGAGTTTAATCAAAATTGTTGGAGCTGTTTTTGAGAAAATAAAAAAAAAAAAAATATATATAAAATCAATGATATAAAGTGGCACTTCCGGTAAGTTGATTTTAGGAAAGAAATTGCTGTAAAATCTCAGGCATATACCTGCATTATAGTCATTTAAGTAACCTAAGTTTCATACAACTTTCCGATTTTGAGCTAGGTTATTCACATGCACACTGACACACACCAGACCTAAACACAGAGACCATTTTGCGAGACTTGGTTGCTTGCACTCAGGGGACCTTAAAACGTGAATTTCCGTTGAAAAATCGAATTTGATTTTTTTCACGATCGTAATATTTCTCCTTATTTTAGATTTCACGTATTAGCAAATTAAAGTAATAAAAATGTGCTAAGTACGTCAATATTAGCAAAATTATTATTATGAGAAGCCAAGCCTACAGGTTATAGGGAACTTCCAACAAATTAATTACTTATGAAAAGACCTACAAAAAATGAAAACAAAATTGGCGTACCAATAATTTACATTGCTCCAAAGGTGGACAATTTATTACCTACTAATAAATGTGCTCATGTTACACCTCTTTTAATAATTATCGTTTCACTTCCTTGTGAAAACACACCAATACAACGTCGAATTGTATAAGGTACAAAATCATATACGGGTCATTCATTCTTCGGAAATAGAGAAATCACAATCCCATGAAGAAACCCGTCTTTTTTTATGGATCTGACAGAACTTGTTTCGTTGATTTTGATAAAGCATGGTCTTAGATTGTTTTATCAGGGGTTATCTTTCATTTTAACAATAATAATATGCAAGCGTGTTTTAAACATGAAAATCCTCACTCCCTCTCATATGATTTTTTTTTAAAATACCTTAAATAAATTATTTCCGTTACGTAAAACATTCTTGCTATCTTAAAAAAAATATTCTCTTTGGGCAAGATTTTTTTGCTATTCAAACGCTCCATTTTTCGCGGGATTTATTTGACGTCACTTTCCATGCCAACAAAGCTATTTAAACGACTTTGTGTTTGTTCTGGTGAAATTTGCTAAATTTTATCTAATTCTGTGATTAGTAAAACCATAGAACAAGAGCGAAATCCTTCGTATAAGTTTTGTTTTGTGCTTATGCGTATAAACACAATGAAAAGTGCACTAAATAAAGTACTTTTTTTTCGTTGCAAAAGACTCAACTTTAAGTGCAAAGAGGTGTAAAGTCTCCAATAACTAGTATGCATTGTTTTGAAGTCATTATAATGAATACGACGTTTTCTTTACAATCGAATTCACAATTCTCTTGCTATATGTTAAAAAAAATATCATAACTTAAAGTTTTGATTGGACATTTGATGAATTATTGTCACTTTATATTTTTTAATTTTAGAATATTTATTAGCATATCAATGTCTTTTGTGTGAATATAATTAGTATTTTTTCTTTGTTTTAGTTAGAAGTGAATAGTGAGTAGGGAGCGGGGTAGCTCAGTGGGTTAGGCACTGCGCTACTAATCTCAAGGTCCCGGGTTCGAGACCGGCTGAGGCAGATAATTATTTATTCTGTATTCAGTCGCGGATCGACCCTGTGGGATCGGGGACCCTCCTGGGGCTCACCCAGCCTCTTTAAAAGTGGGTACCCTTAATTGGGGGAAAAATCTGGCGGTTGAGCGTGATCTCGGCCAAATCACCTCCTTACACAACCGTTGGCTTTGAAACAGTACGGTCCTTACCCAAGTACTGAGCCCAAGACCCTTCACGGGTTGTAGTGGTACAGGTTTTTTAGTTAGAAGTGGATACAGAGAATGGTATGCAATACAAAACGATGAGCCGCCATACGATTCCTGTTGAGATAGCAAAAATATTAGATATAATAATTTCAAATGTATTATATTTTAATAACTGAAACATATGCATTTATTTACTTGATAAAATAATTCGTATCAGTGTATTTTACTGTATTTTTTTATACAATTATTTTTTCTGGATTTATTGGTTAGGTTAGTTTTCCAAATTAATATGGGAAATTATGTATGTAAGAATTTCAAAGTTGAAAAAAAAATATCATGATCGCGTCTGTTCTCGGAAGATTATTCGACTGCGCTTTAACAAATCCTCTTTCAGTCATTTTATTATTTATAACGATTTCACACAACTCTTAATGAAATAAACTGCGATATAATTCCATTTATCGTAGATTACTCAAAGAAAGTACCCAGCAACTATACGAATAGTTATGCTGACATGAAATTTGACGTCACACTGCGGTGTAACCAATAGCATTGCGTTTAGATATTTTAAATTTCGCGTGTATTTATTACATTTTTGTTTAATTAAAACTTATTATTTAGCAAAGTTTTCGAACGAAAAAACTGTGTAGGTTTTAATTAATAGCAATAAAGATTCCAACAACAAAAATATTGGAACAAAATATATTTTTTTCATGCATATACTCTATTGTAAGTACAATGGGAGCTTTTGGCACAGAAATTCGAGGCCTTGCAGAAAGATATGTTAGATTATCTCGGGGCAAGTCATGTAAAAGTACGCCCTCCTGAAATGCAAGAATTATTATTCCATTATTACAGATACACATGAGAGTCTTTTAAGAGATATAAATGATCGATTAGCAAATGAATCAGTTCATGGGAAGAGAAATTATAAATTACCTACACCGGGTTTTAAAAGTTCTCAAGAGATATTAAAGGATGTGATTCCTTCCTTTTTTTAAATCAATTCAGGAAAAATTATGAAGATCCTTCCATTGAACCAGCTGACAAAATTCAGTGTTTGTATCTGGCTACACTGCCTGATAGTCCAGCTCGTCATATTCCTGAGAGTTTCACTGCCATTGATAAAAATAATTAAATGATTGTGTCTGTCCATAAAGCTAGGATTAGCGGAGAAAATCTTTAAATTGAAGTTTATTTATGTTAGGGAATAATTAAAATTAATTATGAGAATTGTAATCAATGAAAAGTTCGAAGTAAAAAGTATTAATTTTCCTGGAGAGTATTCTTTATTTACAAACTCTGGAATCGTATCGACGTCGTTTTTTTGAAAATAGGCTCAAGAGCCAAATATTCGAAATTTGGGTATCGATTTATTTCGGGGCGTAAACACCACCTTTATCGATTCCCGCTCACGATATACAGAGAAAAAAAATTGGGAACGGCCTAAACATCGGCTTTTGATAGCGTAAACACCAAATACTGACGGCCCTCAGTCGTCTCTATGACTTTTACCAGTGCTAGAAGCCTTAACATAATATACTGTAATTATAAAAGTTTTGCCACCTTAATAAACTCCTACTGTACACAATAAAGAATAAAATTTTAAAAAAATATATATATATATATTGTTATTTGGAGAAAAGCGCTTAGTGTGTTTCCTGTTAAGTTTACTAAATGGCGTTTAAGCCTTCCGCAAAAACCGAAGTCGATATATAACGAGAGATATATTTTGACCCCTAATATAACAGTATTTATTTCGAGACAAAATTCTTTTCCGGCTTTCTTCAACATTATTGTATTTAATATAATGGTTTCCACATCTTCCCCTAACTATTGGTTTGTCCGGAATTAATGCAGGTATATGGTTTAGAAATAAAACAAATAAAATAAATGATACGAAACTATTTTTATTAATCAAAATACGTTCCATTACTCTTCATGCATTTCTGCCAACGTGTTGGCAACTTTTCCGTTCTCCCTAAATAAAATGGTAAATCCTTATTATAAACAAATTCTGAAAATGCATTTTGTAACGTATTTTGATCAATAAAATGTTTACCTTTAAAAAATCGGCCCAGATATTTAAAAAAAATGGTAGTCCATAGGCGGGAGGTCTGGAGAGTAGGACGGATGAGGCAGTCTTGTTTTGGCAAAGAATTGGAGCGCAAAGTTCACAACAAAGATTTTTTTGGCGGTCGTTTAATGCATGAGGAACCCAAGTTTCAAGATTTTTTACCTTTCCGATTGCGTTGAGGTGATCAGCGATGTTCGATTTGCTAACAGGAAGTTTCTCAGCAGTTCTCGAACAGCTGTTCTGGGGTTTTCTTCGACCAAAGACCACAGAACATCGTCATCAGGGAAAGAAATCCTTCCACGACCATCTTTGTCTTCAAGGCTGAAGTCTCCCTCTCGAAATTTTTTAAAGCATCGTTGAAAGGTGCACTAGCTCACTCTGCCATCACCCCTAACTTCGTTAATGTTTCTGGCCGTTTAAACCTCGTTCCGACCGAATTTAAACTCGTAAAACGAAATTTTGTGAAAATCACGCTTTGACATCTCAGTAAAGACTGAATTTATTCCAACTAGTGAAATGCTACAGAAGATAAAAAACATTTTTGTTTGGAAGAGGATTAATAATTGTAGACACTCATACGAAAGAATAATTCCTCAAACGTATACAGTTTGTCATATACAGGGTTAATATAAAGAAAACATGAAATCCTGTATTATTTTCCGGACAACCCAATATATCAAGTCATTACTCATACCCAAGCACAGCAAATATGACAATAGCAGACCATTTCTAAATGTCAATGATGAATCTTCATGGTTCATATTTTCTTGCGATAATGCTTAGCCACCGTTTTATCAGCAATTCATCGGCAGGGGTAGCCTCTTCACATCGTTTTACGAAATTTAAAGCAGCCTGAAATAAAAATATATGTTCGTGGAAAAAAAGAAATTGTTCTGAATATAAAAAAAAAAAAAAGTATCGGATAATCCGAGTTTTGGATACGGTCCTACAACACATAAGGAGTATCCCCTTAAAAAAAAAAAAAAAAAAAATGCACTGTAATTAGGCTTTTATAATTTTTCAGAAGTTATCTTCCATCTCGATCGTTTCCTCATAATTTGCAAATCATGTTATCATGCCATATCCGGAGTTTCCTATCGGAGCAAGAGACACAACCCTTACTGTCCTCAAGTGCCAAGTATGAGGTAGCCCTTATCGATTGAGGAACACAGCGGGGCTGTCCAAGCACCGGCTGTAAATTTTGCAAAGTACTAGGTGCACGTAGGGGTGGGGGGCAGATAATGAGGAGATAAGAATGTTGCACCACCCATCCGGCGACGGGGGCGTGGCCCAAGCTCCACCCTCTTCATTTTTTGCACATCTTCTACAATTCTAATTAGATTCCGTTTCTGTAATCGGAACACATCCCTCAAGGCCTCGGTGCTGGCTGGATAGGAAATAGTTCAATTTCTGTTACCTTATGGACGACGTCGGAGAAGGCAAATAACCTCTGTGAAGTTTGCCTCTTAAAGTCAATTTTTTTTATTTGAGTTCTAATAGCCCGCCTAAGAGTTCTAGAATTCTCTATTTTTTGTTCAAATTGAATTATCTGTTGCTTTAATCACAATAATAGCAACTAAAGATACTAGAGGCCAACGCCACACTTCTTATAACTTTGAAGCACTCTAACTTTTTTGATATCAACTGTAGCACTTTGGTTAATAAGGACAATTTATAGAATTCATATGGGGGCAACCAAAACTCTCAAAAAAACAACCGGATACCGAGAAAAATTTTGGCCAAAAAATATGTTTGCCTCCCTAAGTCAATTTTTTTTAAATTTTCCTTAAAGTTCTGATTGCCCATCTAAGAGTTCTATAGTTCTCTATATTTTTTTAGAAATAGTTCTGTTGTTTAAACTACAAAAAATAGCAACTAAAGTTAAGAGAGGCCATATTTATACTTCTCGTAGCTTTTAAGTCTTATTACTTGTTTGGTACTTGATAATTTATTGAACTCTTAGGGGTGCTACCAGAGCTAAAAAAAAAAAAGAAGCCGGATACCGACAAAAAGTTTGACAAAAAAACAAGATTGGCCTCCCAGAGTGAAAATTTTTGAATTTTCATTAGAGTTCTCATTAAAAAAAATTGTTGGTCCCCCTAAGAGTTCTAAAAATTATCTTGATTAACTTAAGCTCTCATGTCGATAGCAAAAACGTTATAGGGCTACAAAGTAGCAAAGAAGTATTTTGAAAATTCGAGACGCCAAAACCGTTTTTGTTCCGCTTCTTAGACCAAAATGATGTAAGGATTATCGATAGAACGCCTCGCGAGGCTACCAGAATTCTCAAGAAAACAACCTGTTACCGTGAATAATTTTTCCCAAGTCCGTAAAAATGAACCCCTTTGGACTTATAATATTTTCAGTCAAACATTTTTGACCTGCTGGCCCCCTTAAGAGGTATAAAAATTATCCTTATTAACTTATGCGCTAAAGTTGATAGCAAAAAATTAATAAGGCTTAAAAGTTACGAGAAGTATAAATATGGCCTCTCTTAACTTGAGTTGCTATTTTTTGTCTTTTTAACAACAGAACTATTTCTAAATATTATAGAGAATTCAAGAACACTTAAGGGGGATGAGGCTATCAGAACTCTAATGAAAATTCAAAATGTTTCACTTTGGAGATCCAATCTTATTTTTCGTTAAATGTTTTGTCGGTATCGTTGTTTTGTTTTTTTTTGTTGAGAGTTTTGGTTGTCCCCCTTTGAGTTCTATCAATTATCTTTACTTACCAAAGTGCTACAGTTGATAGTAAAAAAAGTTATAGTGTTTCAAAGTTGCGAGAACTGTGAAGTTGGTCCCTCTTACCTCCAGCTGCTATTTTTATGTTTTAAACAACATAACTACTTCTATAAATTATAGAGAACTACAGAACTCTTAAGAGGCCTATCAGTCTGGCTTATTTTGAGTTCAGCCTAGTTTGCAGTGCGGGGCGAGCTGCACTGGAAAACCAGCACTGGAAAACGTCAGTTTTGGAAGGACCTTGTAAAATAGCAGTTTATTTTAATTCCTCATTGCCGACGACAGGGAAGCTTTGCATTCGAGCAGGGAGTGGAAACAAATTTTGTACTCAGAATAGAAAATGTTTACCCCCGTTTTACCTTTTAGACATGAAGGAGCAATTTTGTCTCGCCCGTCTGAAGTCAAATCCAAGTGACGGGCATAACACCTACTATTGCTATTCCGATTTTGATTACATTTTCAGAGATTTGTGCGGGTTCGTATCCAGATGTTTTCATATATTTTTTTATCAAATTCCATCCATTACTTTCGCTTACGCATCAAAAACCTTCCGATTCGGCGCAAAGATAAAGGAAAGTTGGGGATTAGTATCCAAATGGCCCAGTACCCAGTGGCAGAAATATTACCATCGGTAGTACTCTGTCCTATGTTGGACGGTTCTCTGGCCCTATCTTTTTCATACCCCTTTAACAATATCGACAATTGATTCGGAAGCAGGTTTAGAAAACTAGTAGTTTTTTGTTTGGAGTATCTAATGAAGAGTATCTATTCCGAACCAAATCTGGAACACTAGGATTACCAAGGTCTGTAGGGATGATTTTATATTTATTATAAAGAGGAGCGCTAAGGATATTGGAACGGATTAATGGAGAGGTTGATGGTCTCGTGGAATCCTAAAGTTCAATACCGTATCCTCAAAAAGACCTGAATACGATTATGTAGATGAGCTTTTTATTATGAACCAGCGTTCTAGAGCGTTTTTATTATAAGTGTGGAAGTAGTTGGAAATGAACAAATGTTTCTTGTCGTTTCATTCATTCATTAGAATTCCGAGCTAATCGCTTGTCGAGGGAATTTCTAGGATAGAGATATGTTCATTAGGGATCAAGAGAGCAATTCTAAACGATAGTGTTGGACAGAATGTTTTGGTTGAGTACAAAAGCGTAGCAAAATAAACTATATTAAATAATTTCTAATTAATAGGGGAAAGTGAAGTGAAGGGAAAGTGTCATTCACAAATTCATTTATTAATACAAATAAAATATTCCTTCACTTAGAGATCTACCAAAGTTCCTAAATGAATTTACCAATACATGTTCGCTAGCCTAACCTGAGCATAGAAATACGTACGAAAACTTACAAATAGTTATATTCAATAATATTTTGAATATTTTCTGTTTTGGAATCTTCTAATAAAATCATAATTTTTGAACTTTTCTCAACCGGTTGTCATTGGTGCACCGTTTCTTGATCTTACAAAGCCAACTTGAAAGATCACAGTTTATATCAGATCATGTGATAAGTAAATATTGCACTCATTCGTTTAGCACATTATTTATTGGCAAGTCAATGAATGCTACCAAATTTATTACCGTTTTAAAACATAAAATAATTAGCTAACTATCATATCATGAAATAATTCTATTTCGGCTGAAAACCCAAGCCGATTATGAACCGTCTACATTCGTATTTCAGGAAATAGCTAGGGATTTATAGAATCTTCGATTTATATATTCTAAACAGGTTGACGGATATCTCAATATTAGGAAATGAATTACTGAAATGATAATGCCTATAATAAGAGCAATTAATTAATCTCATACGCTAGTTATTTAGAAATTCTTACGTATGAAATGTATTGATTTAAATGTCTGCGGAAATTAAGTGTCCTAACTGAAAATATGAATTAAGGGTCTCAAAACAGGAAAACAATTTCCTATAAAGGTATGTCCGTTAAAGTTTTGTTTAGGAGATATTCACGTATAAAGATTTTCTTTGTTATCAATTATTTAGGTTATAATAAACAAATAAATATATATGTTTCGACTACTTCATTAATGAAACGTAAACATTAACATTCATATTCAATGTTGCTCAAAGTGATTACCTTGAGCATTAAGACAGGCTGGGCATCTTTCTTCTACAGCAGCAGTAGCGAAACGGCACTGTATATGTGTTATTGTTTCGCAAGTTTCAATTATCCTTCTTCGTAAAGAATTAATTAATGTTGACCTGGCTTGCACGGACTTTTTTTTAATTTCATCCCAAACAAAAAAATCCAGTGGTGTCAGATCTGGATAGCGTTCATGCCAAACCACTGGTCCTGCACGGCCAATCCATCGATTGGGATCATTAACATTTGGCCATTGTCATGGACCTCTTCCGTAATATGAAGGACAACCGTTTAATTGGAACCAGAAGTTCCTTCTCTTGCGAAGGTAGAATTAATTCATCTGTCCAGAAAATTTGTCGTGAAAATTTTGGATTATGATCAATTTGATTTAAATACCAATTTGAAAAATTTCTCCTTCGCCGAAAATCTTGCGATTATAAATTTTGTACCCATTGATGATATGGGTGAGGTCCATCTGAAACGAGAGTTCTCCATACTGTAGTCGGCGTAATATTTAATTCTGCTGCAGCTCTTCGTACACTCTCTGACGGATTATCATGAAAATATCGCAACATAACCGCACTCCTTTCTTCATATCGCATAGAGGCGAAAGCACCATCAGCACGTGGCATTATACCGAATGTACCAGTTTCTCTAAGACGTTGAAACGTAAAACTAAAAACCAATTCAAAAAAACAGTGCTAATTCCAAATATTATTAATCCTTACGTTGTCAATATTTTATGTACAGTTAGAGAAACACGGTTATGATAGTATCTCCTAAACAAAGCGTTAACGGACATATCTTTCGAGTTTTGAGACCTTTAATTCATATTTTCAGTTAGGACACAACCCTGAAACACCCGGTATATTAAAAATTTAACAATGAAGGACAAACCATGTATAGTACAGGGTCTTTTTTTTTTTTTCAAATTATTAATACTCGCCTAAAACTTCAGGAGTGGCTTCATTTTAAAGTAACCTACAACTTTTATATCTAATGGAAATTCTCGGAATGGGACCGTTTCCAATCTATAAATCGGGAAACAAGTCAATTTAACGGTGTACTAAAAAGATATGAACAACCCTTTGCTTTTCACTAGATTCATAAGATAATTTGAAAAGGAAATCGAAACAATATTGATCCACAAAAATGTTGGGTCGCTTGGCGTGAGCCCATTTCAAAATAACGAGGATATAAAAATGTTACAACAAACATCTGATTTTCACATAATTGTTTAATAAACATTAGTACAATTATATGGTCATGCTGGCCTATAATTTTCATGGGCAGTTTTTTCCGACCTACGGTCTAAACATGCCACTTTTACGATAACCATTTTACTAATCAACACTTTTCCTAGCGATAAGACTATTTTATACAAAATTAAAGCTGACAAAATTTGCTACAAGATTTATTTCATTCATATGTTCTCTATCTTGCATAGTTACCGAGATATCCCTGCTCATATTTCGCTAATTTTGAAAAAAACAAAAACAGCTGGATAGGTACCTACTCCAATCAGGCAAAAAACGTGTGGCAAATTAAGAAAACAAATACAATTAGCGGTATATGAGCACGTATATCTACGAAACTAAGTGAGAGGAAAAATGAAGGTAATCAATCTTAAAGCGAATTTTTCAGCTTTAATTTTGTATAAAATAGTCTTATCGCTAGGACACATGGTTTCCAAGATATAAGCAAATTAACAAAAAAATGAGACCTTCTACCGTCTCATTTTTGAAGGCTAAGCGACACGGCCCAATATTTTTTTTGTTGGGCCACTGCATTAATTAATCACGAAATAGATCCCCCAATCGTGTGTGCTTGAAGGCCGACAAGTGTTAATCAGTAAAATGTTTATCGTAAAATTGGCATGTTTAGGGCGTAGATCTGAAAAAACTGCCTATGAAAATTGTAGGCAAGCCTGACCATTTGACTGTACTAATATTTATTAAACTATTGCGTGAAAAGCAGCTGTGTTGCTAAATTTCCATACCCTCGTTATCTTTAAATTTTGGGGGTGGAGGTCAGGCCCAAAAGGTCCAACATTTTTGTTGGTCAATATTTTTTTCGATTTCCTAATCAAATGATCTTACGATTACTGATGGATCTTACTTTCAACTGATGGATTAGAACGAATAAAGAATACGAATTGCTTGTATTCATAATCATTATATTATATACTATTTAATTTAATATTATATTATAGGTTATATATACTTTCTTTTTCTTTTTTAATTCACTTTACAAATTCAACAAAAATTTAGAATTCACCGAAGGAGAAAACAAAAATCCACAACAAATTTTTGGAAAGTTATAGATAAGAAAAAAAAATGAAATGAGTAGGTGACAATGAAGGGTAGATCTTCCATTAAATATTATATTTTTTATATCACATAAATTAGTGATATTCAGCGTTTCGGGACCATACTCCATCATCAGGACCTAATACAGTTATACATTATATTTTTATTGTTAATTACTAGTTTGTTATAAATGTATTACAATTAATATCACTATTATATGAATAAAAAAATTGCGAATATTTGCATTAAAATATATATTTACAGCTTGCTCCTCATATTTGCCTCTTTAACCCATATGAATAAATATTTCGTCAAAAATACATAATTCTTAAGGTATTATATTTTACAAAACTTGTTGAAATAGGAGTTTCTTTATTTGATTTCCTTCATTGTCATGTTTTACTATTAAAGAAATAGAACTATGTAACTTGAATTTATATATTTGTATTAATTTTTCTACCTTCCATATATTTTTAATGTTTAATATTTACTTGTGATTGGAAATTAATTTAAACTTTATTGATAACATTCATTTTATTTATATATTATTCTATTTTATTTTTTATTATTATAAGATTATATTTTTAGTTTATTTATCATGTCCACATAATTGTTTTTTTTTTTGCATCAGTTTCATAGTTTACAGAGCAAATAACTCGGACTCCACAAAATAGCACTTAGCCCATCATTCTCAGGTGCCACAGATATGTGTTTTATTAAATCAATCCCTTTTTGATGATTCTACAAGAATGTTCCGAAAAATTACAAACACAAAAAAAGTTCAAAATGCGAAAGCGCGAACGAAAACCCGATTAAAAAAATGGAATCAGATCCCTCGAATACCCAATAACCGATCCCTATACCAAAGAAAAATTAAAAAAACAAAACAGTAAATCGAAATTAATCCAAACCATAATTATCGCTAGGGGCTTGAATCTAAAGAAATATACATATTTGGAAATAATTGGAACAGTCCAAACACACATAAATATTTGTATGACTTATTATTATTTTTTTTATTTAGCTAACTACTTGTACTTGACATCATGGATATAAAACTCACACTTTAAAGACAATGTTAAATTAATAATTGAGTTACAGTTAATTTTAGAACTTTCATTATTGAAATGATAACTATGTAAAGGAAAGAAACTTTTATTTCACTGCAGTTTCTTAAAAATGCACTTAAAATTACGGAAACAAATATTTTGATTGATTATCTGTTATTTATTTATCTATGCTTTATAATCATATATATTAATTGAAGGGCGACATATAACTAAGACATTAAAAGATAGAAGATAACATATAATATGGGAACTGGCAATAACCATATAGGTAATAACATTTTCAAGATTTCAAAGAAAAACTTAAGAAGTTGTTGCATATACAAAAGTTGGAATAAAAAATGTTCTAAAGATGAGGAAATATTTCTCCGAAACGTAAACATAATTAACACCAAATAGACCATGTATTGATGAGCGTCAGACACATATCAAGCCTACTGGATGTCTGAGTCTACAGAGGAGCAAATATAGATTCCGACCACTACCTCACAGTCGCCAGGATCAAAGCGCGTAGAAGAGGCAATAAAGCACCTAAAACAATAAGGCTCCGGAGATAGATGGAAACCCATCAGAACTGTTCAAATATGGTTGAGAAGAACTTGCGAGATATATGTACAATATTATCATGGACATATTGCAAGAAGAGACTATACCAGATGATTGATACTAGACTGTTATATTCCCCATCCATAAGAAGAGAGATATCGTGAACTGTCGCAATTGCCGTGGGATATCCTTACTATCATGCGCATACAAAATCAATTCAAGAATCTTATTCCAGAAATTACTTCTGCTGAAACGGAAATAGGCATATATCAAATTAGATTCATGCGATGGAGAGCCAGAATCTACCAAATATTTTCGAACAGAACAATCCTAGAGAGGACAAGGGAATATAATATAAGCACACACTACCTCTTCATTGATTATCAGAGAGCATATGACAGCATCCTAAGAGAAGAACTATATCAAGATATGCTAAATCTGAGTATCCTGCCTAAACTTGTGCGGTTAATGACAAGTGACAATGAAGGAAGTAAAAGGTGCTGTTAAAATCCAAGGAGATATATCGGACTATTTTGAAACACATTATTTGAAACACAGGTGATTGCTTGGAATGCCTCCTATTTAACATTTCCCTCGAATGTGCAGTTAGGAGCTCACAAATCCAGATTGGTGGAACTGTCTTTAATCGTTCAGTCCAACTGTTGGGGTTTGCCAATGACATTACATTGGTTGGGAGAACACTCACATCCATAAAGGACGCTTTTATAGCCCTATAAAGAGCTGCGGCAAGAGTTGGCTTAAAAGTAAATGAAAACAAAACTAAGTATATGTGGGATGGGGGCGCCAGAGGACCATATGTGGAAGTTGGAGGCTTTAAATTCGAAACTGTCTCAGAATTTATATGCCTTGGCTCTCAGGTAAATATAAATAATGACATGAATGCAGTAATCCAGAGGAGTACCATGGCTGCTAATAGAGCCCATTTTGGTCTTCAAAGACACCTAAGAAGCAGGGTGATCTCACGCACAACTAAATTGAGCATATAAAAAACCCTAATAAGACCAGTGGTTACATAGGGTCAGAGTGCAAGACGATTTCAAGAGCCCAAGAAGCAACTCTCCGTCGCTTCGAGCGTCGATTGTTAAGAAGAGTATTTGGCCCAATACCCAGTATTAACCAGGAGTGGCTAATGCAAGCAAACAATGAGCTGCAGGAGCTATATGGAGATGCTGGGGTTGTTAGGGTAATAAGAATCGATAGATTAAGATGGGCTGAACACATCCGTCGGATGCCCGAAGAATATATATTAAGAAAGCTGTTGGAAGAGCGGATATATACAACAAGGCGAGTGGGAAGACCTAGCCTTAGATGGGCTGATGGAATGGAAACCGACGCACGTATTATCCTTGCTGTACGCAGCTGGAAGATAGTAGCACTTCTCAGAGACGGCTGGCGGTTGACTCTGCATGGATTGTAGTGCCAAGGTGATGATGATTGTAAACATAATTAAATAAAGGAGTTAATTATTGCCCTTCAATTATTGTATTCATAAGAACTTCCTAATAAATTAAAAGATAGAAGATAATAATTATATATATTTTAATTAATTTTTTATAAAATTAATAAATACAAATTAATAAAATACAAATAAAAATTATCGCATTTCGGTTATACTTAAAAACCACTAATGAGTAACGAAGGCGCATCGCTGTCATTTAGAAATGGTCTGCTATTATCACAATTTCTGTGCTTTGGTTTGAGCTATACTGGTTTTATTTGAAAACCTACTTAGCTTGCGCCTTTTGTGCTGAAGCTAACAAGTCGGAATTTACGAAACTATTATCCGACAAAATGTTCTTAACGGGTGCCGAACCTGACCGCTTGTTTTGAAGGAAGAGCAACGCCTTAAGAAGTCCTTCGAGGAGAAGGTATTTAGTCCATACCTAGTAACGAACAAACCCCAGTCCCGTCTGCCTTAATTTGAATAGATAAGGACGTTAAACATCACATAAAAAAAAAAACGTAACGAACAAACCTCTAAAAAGTAAATAAGAGATGAGACAACTGGAAAACGCCCGAGGGTTAGACCGAAACGTAGGTCGGAGTACTGTGCTTAGGCTGATCTTGCTAATTTGGGATTTGACAATGCGGTGTGCGGTGTGTAGACAGAGATTGGTGGTATCGGCATCGAACCTCAGCGTTCGTCAAGCCTTTTATTATTATTACTAAGATATTTTGGAACCAATCATATTCTAACAGTATTTTTTTTTACCTTTCATCAGGTTTTTCTCTCTCATTATTTATCAAGAAGAAAATTATTAAAATTGTTTGAAATGGCCATTAAAGCGGAAATAGTAAAGTGATTTTCAAATTAAATCATTATAATCAATTACATCAGTATAATAATCCTAAAACGAACTATTTTCCACTTCTATCATAACCGCTACTGCTTGCATAATGAGTCTTCCAGATTCCTTGTAACCATTTACCCCTAAGGCAGGGGCGTACCAAGTACTACTAAACTGAATTATTAATCTTATCAAAATGGACGTGGTCGAAACTTAAATGTAATATTTAAACATAATCGTCTAAGGAACATTTTTTAAAAAAGAAGAAAAATGTAGCTATAAAAATAAAGATTTTACAATCATGTAAAGTCGAGCTTTGTAAAATCTAGTGTGTACTTCTACCACATTATCTTAAATCAATGATTAGTTTTATTTTATAACTACTACAAAATGACACCTTAAAAAATAATATATATATATATATATATATATATATATATATATATATATATATATATATATATATATATAAATTTCAATGCTAATCTGACATGGGCTGAAACCCATATTTTTTCTTCCCTTACCTATACGAAAAGTTGTACGATACTGAAACTACATATTTAAAGTAGGCATATACATGTGATGTTACAGCAACTTTTTCGTCAAAATCGGCAAACCGGAAGTGCCACTTTATATAATCGATTTTACACTTTTTTACAATTTCCTCGAAAACGACTCGAACTATTGTGATGAAACTTGCCTAAATTTTTCTTCATAAAAGTCTTTAACTTTTCATATATGTAGTACATCACCGAGAAAATGCATGGAAAAAAGTTATGATGAAAATAATATTTTATTTGCGCATAACTAAAAAAATATGCATTTTATGGTAAATTATTTATAGAATTTTATGAATGGAAATTAAATTTTTTTAAAAACAAAAAATAATCATCAAAATCGGACGAGTGTTAGCAAGGATACATTGCATTGGACTTTTAGAAAGTTGCAATTATATCATGGACTTTACAATCTTTTCATAAACGGCTCGAACAATTTTGATAAAACTTGCCTAACGTCTTCTCCTTAAAGCCCTTTAACTTTTCATATATGTAGTGTATCAACGAGAAAATGCAGGGGAAAAAATTATAGTGAAAAAAAAATTTATTTGCGCATAATTCAAAAAGTAAATATTTTATAGTAAATCATACAAAAGGTGATTAAATTCTCTAAAATACAAAAAGGAATCATCTAAATCGGACCGGAATTAGCAAAAATACAGCGTATCTTATGAGGACTACAAGATCCTAGATGGATAACCGAGTGCATCCGAAAAGAGACGGATGCGACCGAATCTCCTCCCACCCATCCGCCAATCTGTTTTCAACAATACGCTCTGTAATAATGTAATGCAAGAATACACAAGCAGAAATTAACTTAATAATTTGTACTTTTATATTATTTAATGGAAACAAAATGTTTCCATAGAAACTAAACCGGAACTTTTAAAATATATTTTCAACTTGACATAATTGAAATATATAGGTAGTGTACAGAATGTACACTCGTACTAAAATTGTTTAAAAACTGTTTTATTGTACTTATGTAGGGAGAAGATGTGAAGAAGTGAATGCTGCCGAGTTCATTTCAAGTATTGCTTATGTGAACTCTTTAAAATTATTTTAAAAAGATAAATATTATAGGACGGTAAGGAAAAGCTGTGTGATGCGCGCACCGCACCAGATTATTTTCCTTCAAGTGATTACAGCATAAATTTTCTTATTCATTCCAAGAGTGAGTGGAGCTCTTCACGATACCTAATCTATAGGCACTCTTGGATGAATACGATCGATATAATGCTAGCCCCGGATACTACGGCTACCTTAGGGAGGGTATTTGACCAAGAAGAGGAAATTATTCAATAGGACTTAAGCTGCCCACCCTGTAATCCCTCAAACGCTGGTAGACCCCTTTTCAGTCCCGTCGAAAAGATACCCACTTTACCCCGGCTTATCTTACATATATGGTATTATAATTCAATTTTCACTTCTTGAACTGAATATTCCATTGCTTAGTAGAAACGTAAGCTTCGAATCAGGGGGTGTTTCTGGTATTAATTATACAAAAGGAATAGACCTCATAAACCGAAATCGGTTTATTGGATTGTACAGTGGGACAAGCCCTAGGGAGAACTGGACATTATCTAATATCTCCGCTTCTACTCTTCCTAGAATCTAGCATCTGGTATCATTTTAAAAATATTTCTATAAAATATTTAACAAGACAATAAAGGCTATAGATCTATTTCCGGAGATTAAAAACTATTATATCATTTTGTATAATGCAATATTTTCTCAAATTTATAATTATTTATGTATATAATGATTGAATATTAGCAGACTTGTAGTGCTATCCTAATATATACTGTTAAATAAAACTATAAAGCTTATCAAATATAAAATGAAATATGATATTTTTATTGAAAAAAATTCTCTCTAAAATTTAATCACATTTTGAATTTTCTACGACAACTGTGTTGTAAATAAATAAAAAATAAGGTTTAATGTAAGTTTTGATTGAAATAGTAAGCAAAAAAAAAAAATTGTAATGAAATTAACCAACATTGGCAATAAAAACAGTTTAAACAGCAATTATTCTAAAAGGGGCAACTTCGGACAAAATATAATTGCATAGTTATAATCTGGCTAGGCCCAGTTTTATGAATATGTTGAAATTTTTCTGGGCGATTTTAAGTGTTTTTTGTAAATTGAAAAAAAAAGATACAATATTATGTGAAAGCCCGAAAAAAGAATATATTTCACATTTAATTATATTATGGTTTTTCTACGCTAATTATGATGTAAACAAATAAAAAATAAGGTTTAATGTAAGTGAAAAAAATTTTAAATGAAAATAACCAACATTGACTGCCATGCATTAATAATGTAATGAGGGATTATCAAAGCGTTGATTTTGACAGCAATTATCAATAAAGGCTTATTATTCGTATTTGTAAACAAAAGTTGCAAAATTTGAACTTTCATTATTTGCCCAAATGTCCGAGTTCGCTTAACGTTTCATGACGAATTAAGTGAGAGTTTCACTGCATCTAAGTAAAGAATGTTATTTAATGCTAACAAATATTGTTAACACTCTGTAATATGTTACAAATGATACCCCAGGGTCCGGGATCCCTGCGCGGAAAAAAATCGACTTATTTAAATCAAGCTTTTTGGAGAATTTCCATAATACCAAATGCCAAAAGAATAGAGCATGCCTAAAATAAATAACTTAATATATTTATTCACAATTATATATATATATATATATATATATATATATATATATATATATATATATATATATTTTTTTTTTTTTTTTTTAAGGACTTTCCACTTAAGCAGTAGGTTTCCTTAACCTAAATTTTATATAGCTCCCTATCAGATTACTGTATCCAAGATCCATTCCTCTCGTAGATCAAGTCCCATCAAATATTCCTCCATTTCTTCAGTCCGAATCTCTCTTGGTCTATCTCGTCTACTCCTTCCATCTATTTTGCAACCAAATACTTCCCTTGGCTACCGTCCTTGTGGATTACTTTCGGTGATTTTGGTGTTATCGGCCCGTAATTTTTTAAGGAGGAGGTTGTAACGATAAGTTACAACCGTATTGTAAACGTTAATAAACGTTACCTCCGTTTATTACGTGTGCATGCTGGAGACCATCCAATGCCCACAGATCCAACTCCTGGAGACTAGCGCTCCAGTCATCACTGTGATGACAATGGAGTGCTACAGTTTTTAACAAAAAAATGTAAACTAGAATAGTTTTAATTGATATTTAATATGTGACACGAGGAATAATTATATATCCTTGAAAATAAAACCAATATAAGTTCTGAAGATGCCCCGAAACGTTAACTTATATAAAAAATTGGGTAATAAAAGTTACCATTTTGGCAGTACAATTAATTGCCAAAATATCCAACTAAATTAGAAAAACTTCCTACAAAATGTGTAAAATATTAATATATGTACCGTTAAGTCAGGTTTTATATTTGTTTTGTTGGTAGTTTATTTTTCATCATATCGTCTTAGTAAAAAAGTGGATAAATTGCAGTAGGTATTTTTATAGTTTCTTTCACGCTGAATAAAATGGAACCATTCTCAATTCGCTAGCTCCAATCTTAAGAAAGTTATATCATTTGGAGTTTAATTCTAAACAACAAAAAAATATCGCTTAGAAATAAGGGTTATTTCTGACCTAAATAAAAATGCTCTAAAAGTGATAGTTCCTTTAACTGAAAACAAATAATCAGCTAATGACGCTTGACTTTTATTACAAGCAACTATAAGTCATAAATTAACAATTAATTTTTAACAAAATACATCACTGTAAACGATTAGTTTTAATCATGGGCGATTTTAATTTTTCTTTTATAAATAACCGACTGTTATATTTTGATTTGCCTGAAAAATTAATTCCCGAATCCAACCCCTGGCTGAAAACCATTATATCAGGATCATCAATTGCCTATACGTTATCTTTACAATTAACACCTAATATTTGATATTTATAAATAACAGTTTTAAATTTAAAATATTACTAAATATGTGCCGTAACTTGGGGATAACTCACAAAAAAAAATATTTTATATTACACCAAGGTCTGTTATTATAAAAATATATATAACAGCACTGTTGTAACACTCGGCTAGGTCCTGAGAAACTTTACCACGTTCCTCCTACTTTTTTTGGTTTGGATTCAAGTAATTCCTAGGGTCCAAGCTACCAACGATGTATATATATATATATATATATATATATATATATATATATATATATATATATATATATTAGGTCGGCCGTTATTTTTGATAACTTAATTTCTGATAGCACCCCTATTTTTTTTTTCCCTTTTGATATAAGAAGAAAATAGAAACCTTTTTCGTTCGAATGAACTGTCGAAAACCATTGCCGCATCGAGCTTGAAGTAGCAAATCCGTACTCCCTGGTCTTTACATGCAGGCTCCTCCATACCATGTCCTGTCCATCGGCCTATAGTTTAGTCTAGCCCTCAGTTTATCTCTGGTCAATGTCCGTATGCATTGTTAGTGCCAAAATTTCCTGTAATTTGAGTAGTGGTGATCCAAATATTTTTTTAATAGGCTGCTTCACCAAATCGCAGGAAGTAAATCGCTGTCTAACCAACAAGCACTACCGGTACTATTTTACAATTTACGAGACTTTAAATTGTTTCTAAGTGAATGTGTAACTTTAGTAATTCGTGAATGCTTAATTTTCTTGGGAAAGGCAAGAATCCCAACAAAGCCTAGGTCATTGAGAGCCGGGTCAAAGAACCTGCCTTATAGGAGTGTGAGCAAAGAGGAAAAAGCGCGAAGAAAGTGTTTTATTGAGGCGTGAAGGAGAAAGAAAGCCATGCTAAAGTCAGTGGAAGTTCTCAAATTATTGTTGCGCCCAATTACTCATCATCGAAGGAAAAGTTAAATATTCAGAATATTTTTGATCTACCCGGTCCTTCATCGAACATACCAACTCCTTAAAAAACACTAGACAACCGAGTAAATAATTCAAGAGAGGTCTTCGAAGGGCTTATGGATACTCCATTGCGCGGATTATTTGAAGCCTTTTCAAAAAAATATTTCTATGAGAGAAAAGATCCACTGTGTCTTCAGAAGACAAAATAAAGACTGGTAATGAAGAAACGTCCTTTGGCTAAATTTTCCCTTATAGTGACTGAGAGGATTAGACTGAGATAAAAAGATAAACCAGGAATTATTCATATTCCGATTGAACCATACTTACTCTCCGGATTGCTATAAATTTCCAATACACATTTAAAAAACTATTGATGTATAGGGTAGTTGAAACATTAATTAAGTGGTGCGTTAATTATGTCTATCAGTGAACTTTTTGAACGCATTACCTAGTAAAACACTGAAACACAATTATAACGTAAATAAATCTTCAAATGGTGCCTAATATTCATTGGAAGGAATCTAGAAGGCACAATTAAAATAAGATCTGGAGCGCTACACGATCCTAGATGGATAGCAAGGGCCATTTATTTATTGAAAATATTTTTATTTAGTGGGAAATAGGGCTCTGTGAGAAATAAACAAACTAAGATCCGCATAGAATATTTCATTGCTCCAAATAGTTTGGTACCTATTTCTAAAGTAATTAGCAATAAATCTGGATATTTAATTATTAATCCAGACCAGTGGGACAGTGACCTATCTCGTTTAAAAGCTATTGAAACTATAAAGCATTTACGATTCGTCAATGACATAACCAAGTGGTTGAAGAGGAGAAACAGAGTCTCCTCCAATGTGTCAAAGACTATTGAAGGTAAAAAGGACATCCTGAAGCGAAAAGATAAGTAAATTAGGTAATGAAGTTCTATAATTCTCTCGGAATATTTTTTTTAACATTTTATATAGCCAAAAGGTGATCATTTTAATTTATAAAATAAATATAAATGATCGCCTGGTTTATTTTCTTAAGTATTCCTATTTCACGCTCGATGCGGCATGTGTTAATGTATAATATATTTGTTGACATCCGCATGATGGTATAGAATGATCAATCCAATTAGGGATTGATAAATTATTTGCCACTCCTATAATTTTGTTTTATTGAAAAGTAGTTTCGAATGTTATACATTCATATTCAGTTCAAGGTTTAAATGGATTATATCAACTAAAAATGGAGAACATTGTTAGTTCAGTGCGAGAAGAAACCATTACAAACTTTTCTGTTTGATATAATCCATTTAAACCTTGAACTGAAGATGAATGTATAATATTCGAAACTACTTTTCATTAAAACAAAATTATAGAAGTGGCAAATAATTTATTAATCCATAAGTTAATATATTGGAAAAATGTTTTGTACAAATGTACACAATATCAAAAGGAACAAAATATAATAGGTGTACATATAAAAATTATTATAAATTATAAAAAATAAAAAGTTTATTTTTCACCCCTATAAATAAGGGCTACCCTGATATATTTACTTGCATTACAATTAGTGTTTAAAAGACAGTACCTATTATCATGAAAATCAAATTTCATAATTTCCATGATGAATTCTTTAAATTGAAAATAACGAAGTTCAAAATTTCGTTTTATTGTTGTCATTATTTTTAGATCATCCTAAACTACTAAATCATTCTTGATGAAAATTCACGGGTATGAATAGGTTACTGAATTTTTCTTAATTTAAAGCAATAATCATTTTTTGAGGCAGGAGGTGCTGGAGGGAGCGGCATTGTCTGTCATGCCTGTGGACGGCCGTACAACAAATCCGTCACTGGTAAAGAGGTACTTGAATATGCCCAATGAATTAAAACGTAAAATCAACGTAATACCACCGTTTTCTCAATATGGTCCGTCAATATTCTAAGTTTTCAATGGAAAGACACGTCATGCTCAACACTCAACTAAAATACTGATATACCTTAGCAAAAAACTAATTGTGGGAATGCGAGACTCAAGATATTCACATTTCCCCTGAGTGAAGGGATGGAGGAAATGGCTACGTGGATCGGGAGCCTTGGGCGCCAGGTGGTCCAGAGCCAAGATCCCAGTTCCGGTAATAACTGTCTCATCCAGTTTACGGGGGACCCCACAGGCGGCCCACCGATCAGCATCCTCGTGGAGATGAGTATCAAAGGGTTGGTTACCATTTCAGTAGAGTTAGCTTCAGGTGCATCAGGCTGTCTCAATTCTTCATAACCAAACTGACAACTCCTAACTGCAACAATCGGTAATGCTCAAAATCGATAGAAACTGCCTATTATATTCCAATAATTCTTTATCTGGGAAATATTTTAATGCTTAGGTATTCTTCCTTTTTCTAGGATGTCAACATTAAATTTCCATAAGTATTACAACAATCTAGACTTCCTTTTTATATTCAATTATTTCCAATTTAATGTTTCGGGGTCGCAACCCCATCTTCAGGATTTTCTGTGATAATTTTTTTTTTATTACATGAATCAATCAAATATATGTACTACGACACTTAATCACATACTTTATATATATATATATATATATATATATATATATATATATATATATATATATATATATATATATATATATATATATTTGTATAAAACTACCTTCTCTTTATGTGTTCTTGATGTCATTTTTATAGTGCTATAAATCACAAATTGGTCATTTAAATAAAGCTTAACTAGCTATTATCAACGCGTTTTTCTTTTATAAATATATTGGGGGATTGATAAATTATTTGCCACTTCTATAAATTTGTTTTATTAAAAACTACTTTCGAATGTTATACATTCATCCTCAGTTCAAGGTTTAAATGGATTATATCAAACAGAAAAGTTTGTACTGGTTTCTTCTCGCATTGTACTGGCAATGCGATGATATTATTAGTATATTAGTATATGATATTATTAATTGCATAATTAATGCCAAGCAAATTTTTGGCATGAAAAAAACATGAACATAATTTATGGTAAATCATTTGTCCGACAAATCAAGCTATGCAAGAGGTCTGTCCGGGGCTCTGAAGATGATGCCACGGTGCATTATTGATAAATATTGGAAAATACGTTTCAGCTCTAGTCAATTCTTGCAGGACTTGATATCATCAAGCTCACCAAAAAGATTTAGCTTCATATCACCTACTCCTGGACTATATGTGGTGGGACACACATGTTGGTAAGTTGATATCTGTTATGCAAGATGTCGATGGATGAATGCAGGTTTGGAACATCATGAATATAGGGAGGGGCTTAAGTTCTTGTGGATCTGAATAAAAAGGCTGCAAGTAGGCACTGCTGGAAATTAAGAAAAAGCCACCCAAGACTCGGAATACCAACAAGATATATGAGAGCGTCTTGGAAGCCCGTAGATGTTTTATTCTCCGTAATTCACGGGGTTGTGTACAATTATTCAATAATTACTTGGCCACCTGTGCCTGTGCCAGTAGGTGGGCCTTTTGTATATGGATAAACAGGCTACAATCTACAAACGTATACTTGATCGATTACATATTTAAGATGTTACAACCCCTTGAATCATTCTACTTTTCGATTCCCACATTCACAGAAGGTTCAATGCTATAATTACACAATAGGCCGCAATCGTGCCCCTAAAAGGGATGGTAACACGATCCTCATACAAAAAAAAAATATATACATAAAGAGGTAGGGAGCATTCACGCATGAAAAATACATTCGTCGACCACAAAGGGTGGGGGTAATTGGGAACATTTCTATTCAAAATAGTTAATTGGTGACTTCCACATTTATTGTGTAATGGGCAGTCGGAACGCGAAAGGGTATTCAATTTTTTTAAAATCTTTTATCCAGTATTTATTGAGGGACAATTGCCTGTAATTATCCAGGTATCTGTAATGAGGTCTATTAGTAGGCTATTTAATTTTCTATTATCTAGCTACCTAGGTGGACAGGAAGTGGGGCCCACCTGCCCACCATGGTCTTAAGAACTCTAGAAATTATACGGACTCCAGATGATCTTCTATGGCGGCATGAGCATCCCTTCCATAGAACAACGGACATATTGGGAGTAATTATAATTGCAATAACAACAGTCAGGCGTTTTTTTTTTCTTCTTTCAAATTTAAAATGTTTTATTTTATTTTTTTAAATTTATATTGGCTAATGCTAATTAGTTCGTGTCTTGTGCAGAAAGAAAGGAGACTAACACTAGTGCACAGATAAGGCTTGATCAAGATCAAGACTTAATCAGTGCTTCATGAACTTAGTTCCCTGAACAACATATTTTTCATCTTCCGATTGTTATAATTATAATAATAATAACCTCCATTTACTCCTATATAATACATATGAACATCAAAAACTATTTAAATAAAAATAAGAAAGATTATAAACAAATTAATTTGCTATGTCTGAAGGAGCAAAATCAGTCATTGGCTGAGGTAAATTGTTATACAGCTGTTGTACTTTGTTCAATAGTTGGCAAAAGGGCACATTCTGCAAAAGGGCAGAATTTAGAGGGCGGAAAATATCGAGCGAAATTTTGTTTTTAGTTTAAGTAATTTTTTTTTCGCGCCTTAATTTCAGTCATTAAAATGAATTACTGGTGTGAGATGGTGATATTTATTTTGAAATAATATTACCTAAAAGACTTATAAAACTGTTGACAAAAAAAAGTTATAAGACTGTTGTTAGGAGAGCTTGCCTCCCCTCCCCCTCTGGCAATCATAGGCCCTGTGTATATAGGCATTTTTTCCTATGGCAACCGTGAATCAGAGCTTATAGAATAATAGTTTACATGCGCCATGCCAATCAACTTTAGGCAAACTACGCGTATTTCAGGTTATATTAATTTATATATTAGTTACATTTTTTTCGCCGTAAGTCGTAAAAGCTAAATGGAAACAAGATATGCCAAGCTGAACTGAACTTAGCTAAACTTTCTTCCGACATCCACCAGTCTCCTACTAGTTTGTTACAATAGTCCTTGTGCATTAGTATAGCTTTATTTCAGATTGCATATCTTCAACATTATTAAATACTACTCTTCAAAGTGTCCATTGTTTTCAACTACTTTCATCCATCGTTCTGCCAGTAATTGGATTTCATCCCTGTACCACTCCTTTGGTTTTGAGGCAAAGAACTCTTCACATCCAGTTGTTACGTCCCCGTAATTATCAAAGATCCGAACTTTTAAAAAAATGAGCCATTGGACTAAACAAACCATAATCTAATGGTGCAATATCTGGGCTACACACAGGATGAGACTAAACGTTTACTCCTTGCAGTTCCGATCATTTTTTCTTAATCAAACGAGAACGATGTGAAGGGGCATTGTCGTGTTGCAAAATGGCTTGGTTCCTGGTGAACAAAGCGAGGTACTTTGCACTCAAAACCGCATAAACTCTGTCTAACTGTTCACAGTAAAGGTTTGAGTCCCTACTATGGCCGATAAATCACGAGTAATTGCATGTGGGTCCTGCTTCACACATTCAAGAAGAACGTCATCATCAACGACCGATGTGGGACCTAATCTGGGTTGTGCGGCAGTATTTCGATGGATAATTGACTCTCCTTCTATGGCACAAATTTCTTCGGCGGCTGCCTTTGCGCTTAAACCATTTTCCCAGTAATGTCTCAAAAGACCGTGAATGTAATGCAAATGTAAATGACCCCATAAAGGCAACTCAAGTCAGAAGGAATTAAAAGATTAGTCAAAGTAAACATTGACATAAATAGTAGGAAACTAAAACATTCTTATATGATTAATTATGAGAGTTGGAATTAAGGGTTGTGTAACTTTTGTAACAACCTACAATATGTTTCACTCGACAACATTCGGAGAAGATTGATACATGTGTATATATATATATATATATATATATATATATATATATATATATATATATATATATATATTTGTTATTTACTGTTAGTTACTATGTAAAATACATGAATTCATGTTCAATATTAGGTCATTACAACGATCACCTTCGAAATTCTTTTGAGTATTTCTTCTTATGTGAATGGTATTCCATATATAATTACATTTTCTTAATCCAGCTTAATTTAGCCAAATAATGTCTTAGACCACTCACTACCTTGGTTTGACAAGGTTCGAACTGCTTTAACCTTAATTGTAAGAAAAACGAGTTTGAAGTGCTGAAACATTTTTCGTTATTCAAATTTATCAATTTTCTCCTCATTGCTTTACATGATTTTAATTAAACTTTTGAGTTGGTATGACAAAAAAATATCAGACATCTGATGTTGTATAATACATAAATGTCGAAATGCAATTAGGACGTTGTGGCTGACAAAATGAATAAAAATGAAAGTGATCAAGGTGTAAGCAAGTGAAGACAACTTTTTCTAATTACAAAAATATATTTATTCGTTTTAAAGGTGCAAAAACTGTTAAAGTTGAAACGGAAGTATTGAAAATTAACAATTTTAATTTTTTTTTTTTTTAATTTCCATACTGGATATCTGGTTCTCAAAACATTTGAGCTTTCAACCAAGATTTTCAGCATAACAGAGTAATACTCTCAATATTTAAAAAATAATTAAATTCAAGTCGGTTGTTAAGATTAAGGGTGCGCTCACACCACGGCCGACAGCCAGTCAGGTCAAGTCCAATATCTTCATCTTGACTGACTAGACGGAATGGTGCGCTCACACCAGACTGTCAGCCAGGCAAGTCACTTCTAATCCCTTCATGATGACTGACTGGACGGTCTGGTGCGCTCATACCAAGGACGTCAGCCAGTCAAGTCACGTCTTATCCCTTCATTTGGCTGGGCTGGCGGGCTGGTGCACTCATACCAAGAGCGTCAAGCCCGTCTCAGTCACGTCTAATATCAAATCAGACATATCAAGCCCCTCACGTCATGCCAGTCCCGTCAACTCCTGAGTCCTATGAAAAGGCACCTAATATACAGAATGGAAAATTATTGGAATCTCAGGACAATCCGCGCTAAATGCTACCAAATTGCAGATGATATTGTACTTCTTTATACAATAAAGAAAAACTGCAACAAGCAATTGTTGTGTGGCTGGAAGAACTTCTGCGTGAAGGTATGAAAATAAATACTACCAAGAGTAAATTACTCATTGTCTCTAGGGAGGAGGAAAAAGACGTGCAAATATACTGTAAGGAAGAAAAACTAGAAAGCACTAATGTCTATGCTTACCTGGAACAATCATTAGCAAATCGGGAATAGACCAAGAAATTTTAAATAGGATAGTAAAAGCGAACCAGGTCTATTATCAGATTTGTAACACTATTGTAGGGAAGCGATAGGTAAGCAATAAAGTCAAACTACACATTTTTAAAGCGGTATTCCTCCCTACTCTGACGTACGGAAGTGAGAGTTGGGTCACAGTGAAAAAGCATATAAGCCGAGTGACCCCAGTTGAAATGAAATACCTTCGTAGAGTGGATGGTAAAACACGAAGAGACCGTGTTAGGAATGCAGGAATGAGGGAAGAATTAGGAATCCATGCTTTAAAAGATTCCTTGCATAAACGGCAGCTAAGGTGGTTTGGACACAATTGCAGAATGAGTAAAGATCGAAACCCACGGAAGGTGTTTGATGCTAGACCTACAGGCACGAGGCCACGAGGAAGAAACAGGACCGCCAGGACTGGCACATATGGATAGAGGTTCCTTCACACTGAAAGGTATACGAAGGAAGGGAAAGAAGACGAAGAAGGAGAAGAAGAACATTATTAATTGATAATCACCCTCATTGCTACAATATAATACATAAACTTGGAGAAATAGAATAACTTAGATAAAATCAAAAATTGGGCTGAAAAAAACCACCAAAGCCACCTTACTAATGCCATTTAATTATCTTAATCTGTTATCATTATGAGAGAAATTTAGCTTAGATTTCAAAACAAAGAAAGGGAATTATTGAATTATACTTCCACATTATAACAATTTAAACCAGAACATTAATAATATAATTCTTAATTACAGAAAAGAGTTCAATGATAAGTATTTAGATTTAATAAAAGTAAAACAACAAATTAGATATCTCAAAATAAACAAATTAATGATCCCTAAAATAATTAGAAATAACAATAATAATAATGTCACATCACGTATTAATGCGCCAAGGCCAGTCCCATCAAGTCAGTCACGTCAAATAAGTCCCGTCAAGTTAAGTTTTATTCGCTGTTTTAACACCTAAAAATTGTTAATCATTCACCATTTACTGTTATGGGGTGTATTCAATGTATATAAATTACTGAAAAAACAGCAAATAACCACCTTGACTTAATAATAAGATGTCTCAGTTTTTAAATAGTAGGATTAATATGAAATCAAGTAACTTTAAGTAAGCACTATATCTTAAGGAACATACCTCTTATACATTTTATTCTTGATCGATTTATAACTCTCCAGTTTAATAATTTATCATTTTTATCATTAACAAACTGCCTAGCCTCAGAGGGAAACACCTATCACATTCAATTTACACAACTAATTGCTGGTTGCAACCGTTATATAGTTTGGAAGATGTTCTTCCCTGAGTGGTTGAAGAACCCGTTGTATTTTAACTCTCTTTATTTTCAACCTCCTACGGTTTTTATGTCTTCCTTTCCCACGCCTGATGATATATTTGAATCGTCAATATTTCAATGAAAAACGAGGTTCCCTAGTGAATAGGGTCGTCTCTTGAAAATTGGACTTAATCCCGGATATCATGGGACGATGTGGAAATGAATTAATTATTTCGTATATTATATTTCTTTCATAAAAAGCGCAATTACAAATTAAGAGTATAACAGGTGGAGATATCGTTGACCGTTGTATGATCAAGGTAGAAAACAAGCGCAACAATTTATTTAATGTGCGCCCACGTTTCGGCCTAAGTTTAAGGACTTCATCAGGGCAACAAGTCCAGAAATTCGGGAACAAGCGAAATAGAGGCATCGAAGAAGTGAATAATTCGAAAGATCGGCACACATTAAATGAGGTATAACATTTGCTGTTTTCTTTCTTTACCGCACTCCCGCCCCTAATTAACTTCTCCTTAAATTTCTTAAACATTTACCATTAACTATTATGGGGTGAGTTAAACATGATTCTGATTATATCAATGAAAAAATAACAATTGCTGAAAAACACCGAATAAAACTTATCTTATTAATTATCGCTTGTATGTAATAAAACTTAATCCAACAATACTTCTGTATCATGTTGCAAATATTATATTCCATTTAAACTGCTTACCTTTCCTTATCTATTTAGGGCTTCAGCATGCAAAATTTTAATATGGTTACGATTATATTACTTACTTGACTGAGAATATCCGTGGTAATAGGATAAATGAGATATTAGTAAGGTTCGGAACAAGGATTTAGGACCAAGCATTTTCCGCCCATTCTTTCACCCCCTCCCCTTCAATAAAAGTCAGTTTAATATTATTTTTTTAGGCAATATATTTCGAATAAATTAATATCCTCATCACAAAACATTGACTCATTTTATTAACTGAATTAAAGTCAAAACAACAAAAAACTAGAAACAAATGTTTTTTTACTTAACCTAAAACATAAAGTTTTGCTCGAAATTTGCCGCCCTATAAATTCTGCCACCTGGGACAAGTACTCCCTTGTCCTGCGCCCTGGTTCCGGCCCTGCATTAGTTCACTGTTTAGTTAAAAAAATAAACGCGCCTATATTTTGCAACCTGTTATTTTTCTTTTTAACTTTTTTTTTTTAACAGTTGTTAGTTGTTGCTGTTTATATATGAAAAAAGAAAAAAAGATAAAAGATTCCCTTGTTTCCATGTTCGAAAAAATATAAACGAACTCAAAGTGTTTAACTGCCTAAATAAGACCTTGTTGAATGTTGAACATAAATATTTAATCACTGAAAATATTCTAACTGCCAAGCCAATTAGTTTGGATTATTTTTTTAATAAATATTTTGTTAGCCGATTTATTTGTTAATATTACAATCTGCCGCGCTAAACATTCTTTGGCCTTCTGGTCCACAACCTAACGGTTGTTTATTTTTTTTTTTAATTGTTAGGTACAATTACAACGTTTCTAAATGCTGACCGAACTCTAAAGGCTTTGTTGATAAATATCCAATCACAGCCTAATTCTATTTTTGTCTCTTTGTGGCGTTTTTACTCTAATTATTTATATAATTACAACATAAATATATACAAACCTTTACAATCGAAGTTTTTAGGTACTGGAATTTGTCTGAATTCTTATACTTATCGGGCTGAATGGTCGAAATTATTATATATATAAGTAATTTGGACACTACAATATTGAACCTTTTATTAGCTCATTAGACATAACAAGGATTAGTTGGGCCGAAAAAACGAGAACAAAAGAAACCGTATTCCTTTTACGTCCTGTAATGTATCTCTTGTAATTAAAAGAATTGAAAGTGCTTTATTTTATATCCCAGTTTGAAAAATGATATTGGCATGGTTTTTCCAGCTTAACATTTGTTTTTTAAAATGCATTAAAGGAAAAATATAAGCATTAAAAAATAATTGATTTTTATTCAAATAAATTTTAAAAAGTGTCCACCAAAAAAACTGACTTATTCTATGAGTCAACCACCAATTCAGAAAATTAGATTATAAAAAATTTAAAAAGCCTATTTCTACATGTTTCTGGGATAATGTCTATAAATTGGCATGTGTAAATGGGGCAATTAATGAAATGTGCGATTCTGTAGATATTATACTAGGTAAACAAAAATCACGCAAAATAACTAAATGTCCTAACGCAAGGACTAGTGGTAAAGAGAGGCATAAATAAAATCAAAAACCATATGTGAAATTTATTTATTTTATTTATAATAATAATAAATATGCCTTAAGTTTCTCAAATACCAGTTAATAACTAAGCAGTCAACGTTTCACCAATTCAGTTATCATCATGACAGAAATCTCACATAAATGCAGACCAAAGAGTACATCTCACATCAACAGATTAAGTGTTGTTGAGATTGAGTGTGAGTTAGATGTCTTGTCTTGATGGACTGTTTCCAGTTATTACTTACTTACTGAATTAGTTATTTACTTTGTTTTTTTTTAGAGGCTTAAGGCTTTGTTTTTGGAACCTTCCACTTATATCCAAACAATAAGTTATGTCTGTTTTGAGTTTTTCACACTTTATTATTAAAATATTCAAAGTTTAACAAGCAAATATTATTATATTTTTAATTTTTTACTTTATGATTATAATTGCATTATCATTTCTATTTAATTTAGTACTATAGTTTATTTATGAATTTTAAAAATCTAAAATTATTCCAAAATTGCAAACAATATGCGTCGTTAGGGATTTCTCTTACATGAGACTATATCCCCCCATTTCCAATTGTTCAAAATATTGTTAACTGTTAAAAAACCCATGTAAGGCTCTCCAAGCCGATCTAGAAATAAAGAATATATATATTTAGAAAAAACAAGCAAATATTAAGCTAAAATTTCCTTAACCCATTTAGTCCTAGCGATGATATATCGCTGTTCGTAACATTTGGGCAAAGAGCCAACGGCAAGTGATATGTTATTGTGATAATTTTATTATTTAAGGAAGTATAAAATTTATAAATAATTTGTGAAACATTCATCCTTTATAGTATATTTCTTATTAATTCATCATCAACGTTCCGAGATTTTCCACCTCATCTTCAGGTTCCTACAAATAAACACAATATATATATATATATATATATATATATATATATATATATATATATATATATATATATATGTGTGTGTGTTTTTATTATGGAAGAATCTTATTGTAAAATAATAATTTAATTTTGGGTATATTTTATGAAGTAAATTTCCTTCCTTTTTATATTATGTTTACTAGTAGGTTACTATGTATGTTTATTAGGTTTTAATGTTCAATTATCATATGTTTACATTATATCCTTGACGACGTTTCCCGGAATTTTCCCATCCTCAGGAGAGCCCATTCTAAAAATTACAGAACATTATGATTTATCTTATATGTAACCAAAAACTCTAACAAAGATAACCAAAAAATTAACATAATAATCATACAAATATAAATTTGTTATATTTAAACATCTTTAACTATTTACAATATTTAATTTTTTTTTTAATCTAAATTACTCACTATAGTCTTCATTCTTCAATCATTTAGTCACATTATCCATAATTTTTTTTAATTTTATATTATCTTATAATATTTAATATTTTTTTTTAAAACTTAATAAAAAGAGTGTAAAACCTTCCTTTACTATCATAATACATTATCAACGATGCTTGTATGCTCTTTCGCATGGAGTATGTACGTCTCTAGTTCACTATGGAAGAGAAAAAAGTATGGGCGTAATTTATGCTACAGGGTCAGATACAATCCAATTTTTTCACTCTGAAATTTATATACTTCTTTTTTTTCCTAATACTGAAACAAACTCTCCTAATTTTAGAGAAAAATTATTAATTTTTTTTTTTTAATTTTATAATAATTATCTAGTGACATGATTATTTAAATTTAAAAAAATAGTAATACAACGACATTTGAATAAACCTAGGGAAGGTGTTTGTTTAGGGGTGTAGGGGATGGCTATGCATGCTTTGGGGCGATAAAGCCAGCAGCGGACCCAGTCATTGTCGCGTTAAACATTCATTTTAGGAATCGAGCGATGGCTTACCCCGGAACGAATCATCTAGTTAGATATTTATTTAAATTTCATTTTTCTACTTATTATGAATGAAATCAAAACGAAAATTAATTTATCCTTTCACTAATAGTAAAAAAATATCTACAATTTTATCGAGCTTACAATTGTTTATTAAATAATTTAATATCTTGAAAATCTTATTCTTCAATGCGATGATACTTTAAAAGATCATGACTGCAATACCATATTATTTTTAGATATGTATAGATTTTTTAGATATATGAGGGCACGTAATAGTTATTGAACTTTTTCAAAAAGTTTCAGTTTCACTTTTTTACAAGAACTTTTACCAAGTATAGTATTAACATAAAATTTGTATACAAAAGAACCTTCTGAAAAAAAACTTCCTTAAGAACTTATATTCTTAAAACTTTTTGATAGAAGTTCTGTTAATATAAGTTCTTACCAAAACATTTTTAATATATGCTCTGTTAATAGTAGTTCCTACTAGTATATTTTAAAATATAAGTTTTCACATACATATGGGGCAAAGCTTGAGAGAGATCTTCGAGAGGTGGGAAAAACCTCAGGAGACAGCATTATTGTTGAAAAAACTATTAACATAAAACATAGATAATAAATAAAATTCGAAATAAAAGAACAAATAGAAAAACAATTATCTTTTTATTCATTTTATTTAACTTTTAATTTTGTATTTCAATTGCTTTAATTTGAATTTAATCACCTACAAAATATTTACTTATATTATTATTATTTATTATTTAAAGAAATAATATTTTATGATAAGAAAGCCTTTTCAAGAAACAATTCCATAAGCATTATCCACATTTAATTGGGAACTTTAATAATGAGAAATTTTATTATAATCTCACTAAGAGGTTCTAATGAGAACTTTTATAATACAGAATTTATATATAAAAGTTCTTAAAGAACTTATATTTAAAAGTTTCAACGGTTTTACGGTTCCAGTAAAGTAGGCCGACAAAAAATATTTTAGGAAAAATCAAGTCAGATTCGTTCTTAGTGTCCTTTAAAACACGGAAATAAGAATTTTTATGGAAATCAAAATATAGAAATTTTTGGGCTTGTTTCTGCTGCAGGATTTTTTTTCTATCCCGATGCTCGCCTTTTACTTGTGCATTCACTCCTCAGTATTTCATCCAAATTCAACGTTAATACAGCCGTTGTAAACCTGAATTTTTTATCTCTAATCCATAACACTATATTTTAGATTTTAAGCATTTATAAGGGAGTTTTCTCTTTCTTTACTTTTTAGTAGTGTAAAATAACTCCTCAAACGTTGTGTTTTATATCTCCGGTTTTGATTTGTTTATGGAGGTCGGGTTTATGCCATTTCGTGTACTTCATAGATCCCTAAGCCACTTGTTTTCGTTTGAATCGGTTAAGTCGTGATGAAGTTATCGCAATGGATGTGAAGGCTAAAAAAAAATATTTTTCGATTCTTATGAAACTTTGTATCTAGTTTTTTTTGTGGGTGCGAAAAACTAATATACAACGTCTGAACTCTCCTATCATGGTGCGAAAAATCCTGCCGTGCATGTTATTCGAATTTGCAACACCGATCGTGATTTAATTTTATTAGATTCTAGTTTGCACCTAAATACGATAGTAAATGGGTAATTTTATGGTTTTAATTATGAATTTAATTATTTATAATCATGATGGATAATAATAGTTGAATTTATTTATCTTGTTTTATTAGAAAATTAAATAATTTATTTTAAATAAGTCAATTGTTATGGTAAATAGGTAATTTTATGGTATTTAATTATGAATATATATATTTATTTAACTTATTTGTATATAATTAAATAATATTAAAAAAGGTTTGTTTTTAAATGGTCTTCATAATTTAAAACCCATCATTAACAAACATTTTTAATAATTAATTTCATTAATAAATTTGTACAAAATTAAGTAATAATAAAGACAAGTAGAATATCATAGAAAGCGAGAAGTTTGCTTTCTGAAAGTGAATTTGAAAATAAAATTGAAAATTAATTTTATGAAATCCTTAACAAAAAAAAATGTAAATTGTTATTTCGTTCTAAATTATAATTGCTTTATACTAGAATATTCTGCATATATTTATACTATAAGATGCTGCAGCAGTATACCGAAATGTAATATTTTATCTGTATTAACTCAGCTTTTAAACAAAACTTTTAGAGCTTGTAGAATTAATTGAATTCATCATTTAAAAATAATTAATATTATATTACTATCTTTCATTGCATACAAACAAATGGCTTGAATTAAAGTTCTACACCCTCAAACACATAATCTGACAAACTTTGAGCCGTCTATTGAATTTTCCGAGCCAATGTCCAAGGAACATATATACTTACTTGCCCACCGTGTGACGTCTCGGCCCAAACATGTGGCCCATCCTCAGGGCTAAAATATATCAGAGAAATGTATACAAAATGACATAAAGAAAGACAAATCGACAAAACAAAACTAGAAATATAAGAAGCAAAAATTAAAAAAAAAACAAAAAAAAAACAAGTAAAATTATGAAAATAAATAATAGCAAGAATTAAGAGGGAAAAAATTCGGAATTCATCTATCATCTATATATCTTATAGTATTATTTTACTTTATCCGTAATCTTTATGTACTTATTTTATCATTATACTCTTTTCCTTTATTAATTCTAATTTTTATGCTGTTGTTATAGCATGCTTATTTTGGTTTATATGTCTTCAGTTTTCTCTATTATATACATAATTATATATTTACTTTCTCTAGTTATAACATTCTTCCTATTGTTAATTTTCATTTGTATTGTCATTTTTAATTCTTGTATCTTATATTTTTATAAATAGGCACTATTTATTTAACAATAGTCTAATATTAAGGTGAAGATTAAATTACCAATTAAATGTATTGGCCTGTGTTTACTTCACAAACTTTATTTTTATGTTACAATGTTTCGGCCAGATCTCAAGCCGTCTTTAGGAGCATCTAGAAGGACTAAAAATATATTACATTTACATTGCAATTACATTTATATAATATTTCAGAGTATTAATAATTGGCGTATTATTGTTTCATTCCTAAATTACAAATTGCTAATAATTACAATTTGTTCCTTTGAATATATTCTTGATTTAATTTTATACATTATCTTTACATCCAATTGGTTTATTTATCATTATAATGTCCATTTATATATATTTGACCATTTATATATATTATATATCTATATATATCTATATATTTTTCGTTGTGATGGTACTAGTGAATTACTATTTCATTATTATCATCGCCGACTGAAAAACAAAACTAAAGTTGAAGTTTCAAAATTTACAGAAATACTGAAAACTAAAAAACGAGAATTGAATTACTCGACAGTTAAAGATGTCCACCACAATAACGCATTTATTTAGGAATAAATAAAACAAATCATTGCTCCAACAATTATCGATGACTATAAATAAATAAGCTGCGATTTGCTGATTGTAAATTAACAAAATAAGAACATTTTTTTTTTTAAATGGCTTATACTGTATTAATCCGTTTAATTAATAGTGCAGTAAAAAAATGCAAACCAGAAAATGATTATTTTTTTTTTTTTAACATGTACAAATATCTTTTTTGGTTTTTCTAAGTGACTAAATATTTTTCTTTATTAATCTTAAAATTTTATGTTTTTAAAAATTATTCATTTAGAAAAGTTGCAGAAATGGCTAAATACTAAGTGAAATCATTTCAATGCAAAGGACATTGAAGAGTTGACTTGTCAGAAAATTAGGGCTTAAATTAAAAGTCCGAGTCGATGTTGAATAAGTTAACAATTATTTAAAAAAAAAAAAAAAAAAAAATCATGTAATTATAATAAAAGCATCGAAAAACTACATTGGTTTCAACACAGACTGTCCGTTTTTTACCCTTCTATTAACAAAGTGATAGTAATAACCTTCACTCCTCAAAATATAGAGTATAACCATAAAAAAAGGATAACCCTTGGGGGTTCATAAGAAATACAACGCTGATCAAAAAGTTCCTTTGAATATGGGTCTTCAAGTGAAGACTTGACCAGTTTTCAGGGCAAAAAACATGAAAAAAAATGTTTTTCGGCAAGTGATGAAGAAGGCAAATAATCGCCTAATTGTCTATGGTCGTCAAATTTTGCCTAAGTTTTAACGATAATCATGAAAATTGGCAAAAAATTATTGTTAATATTACTAATATTATTGTTAAAAATTACTAAAAATATTACTTAAAATACAAATCATATATTGTAGGGTACGAAAATTATTTTATTTTTTTCGTACGTTTCGGGGGAGGAGGGATATATCTCCCTGATCTCCCCTCTGCGTACGCCACTGTTTAAACATTTTTATTTTAATTACATCAAGAAATCCGCAAGAGTTAACTGCTTCGTGACAATCAGGGTAGAATCTTTAAATTAGAATTAGATTTTTTTTAATAAATTAATTTAATAGAAAAGAACTAATATAAAATGTCAAAATCTGTCCGCATATATTTTAATACATATAATAGTGTCCAATTATTTGTCATTTTGTTTAAACAAGATAGCATGAGTTGATGAGGAGGAAACCGGATAAATATGTAATTTTACACATATATACTGATCTTTTCAGCATCACTTAACTTCTGGGACTGATGTCTTTATTATCTACTCATTTTAATTCCTTTAGATCAGCTTTAATATTCCTTGTAAAATATGTAATTTTTTTTAATTTTAAATGACAGACAAAATGTTGATTTACCTATATAGATAATAATTGAACCAAGAAATAATAAGAATGCTACTGATTTGAGGTAAAAATAAGATATAAAGTTACTGCTACTTGCTAATGTTGTAAAATAATTAATAATAAATAGATTATTAATTAATATTAGTAATATTAATATTATCTAGATTCCCTGACGATGGGAAAAAATGCTCCGAAACGTCGAGGAAATTGTAATGTAAGAAGCAATCGAGTAGAATTACAATAAGAGGAAGATGTTTATTCGCAATATACTTGATAAGATAGAAATAACCTAATTTGGAGAATGAATTGTTTTTCTGAGAAGCGGCGAATATGTATGGAAATAGTTTATTTTTAAATAGATTCTTATATGCTAATTTGTTACCTATGTATAATTTTTTAATGTTTTACTTATGTAAGGTCTATCGTCATTTTATAACGTAAAATGGTATGGGAGGTTGGTACCTATCAACACCCTGCAAATGTCAGAGTTAAACAGTCATAGGTACATAGCACTGTGTACATATTTGCCTATGTGTTCTAGTCAGCAAATATTGATGCTCGAGTCTCGTATCTATTATGAAATAAATGGTAATGTCAATCATTTAGCGTCAAACAAACATTGTGATTACGCTTTTACAATAATCATTATTATACATTTCTATTTATTAAAAAAAAAAACAGTTTACAGATATATTTTTCTTACTAGTCGACATTAAACAATTAAGAGCTATTACATAAATATATATTTTCAATTGTTGTTTGATTTTTTCATATCTCTATTCGATGAATGTATTTTTCTTTTTACAACGTGTCTAACAGTCATAATGGGAACCACTGTAATTTTTTGCCGTGTAAGAATAGTTTTTGTTATTTTTTTAATAATTTTACGCAATATCATTACTTCATTTTTTTCGCGGCTGACTCTCTTTGAGTTCGGAATCTCCAAAATGACAAATAAGAAGCTGTTTAGTTCAAATAACCTTTTTTTACAATTTGAAGTTACAATTGACTGAAGTATAAAGCACCATGAATCATATAATACCCTATAAAAGTCTATCGCAGCTATTAACTAGTGTAACCTTCTAATATACTGGTCATAGTTTTTTTTTTATTTAATTATTTTTCTCAAATTTATTTTTTAAAATAAAAATTAGCACCTTTAGTGCTGAAGTTTTTTTTTTTCTGATTAAAATAAATTATATTACTTCTGATCAAAATAAATTATTTTATTTCTGATCATGAAAAATGAGGTAGGTATCAATTGTTTTGAACAATGGGTGTGCATGGTCGAATAAATGTAACTCGAATATTTATTTTTTTCATAAAAACGCTTATAAATAACAACTAATTTTACACAACCCAAGAAACAAGTATTACAATTTTAAATTTAAATGGTACGCTGATCAGGATTATTCGATAATTGGAATGTATGTACACTAGAATTACTTATTTTCTCTTTTGTTGGGTCACTTTGAAGGTATTATTTATTGAGGATTTTTTTGTTTTAGAAGAGAATTTATTTTTAAAAAATTTGTATCATTTAGGATTAAATGGATAATATTAATATTTTTTTGAAGATAATATCAGAGCAATATATTTTACATTTTATTATTATTTAGTTAGTACTTTTATCATAATGCAGTCTCTTTTGTTGGGCCAATATGTAGGTATTTCTTAGAGAGAATATTTTTTTATTTTTGAAGAGAATTTATTTGTAAAAATGTTATATCATTTATATCATTATATCAAAATATCTTTAATTATTTTGTCAATGGCCATTATTATATTTGTAACATTTATTTATGTATCATATATTAAAATTGATATTTACTTTATTTTGTTTGTATATCTACATATCGTAACTAATTCTTTACTTTTCCATCTGTTACTAAAAACAGATTATAATATATAAATAAATATAATATTATTATCTAATTTTAGTTTGATTCATAATTTTTTATTTGTATGTAAGTAGAGTTTTCAATAAAAATTCAAAGTGTACATAAAAAAAAAAAATAAGATAAATAAATACTGATAAAATACAAAAGTTCAAGAAGATAAAAATATTTATATAACCATCGTTTTTATAAATCATAATATAATGAATAAACAAATTAAATTTAGAGGATTTTTTTTCTTCACAAAACTTTAAATGATTAAAAAAGGGCAAATAAGAAAAGAAATAAAAGAAGTAGTGTCAATGATATAGGAAATTTGTTTAGGAAATTGGCATGAAATATAAAATAAGTATCTAACATTACTCGGTAATAACTTAGTCAGCAGGCTGTATCAAAAATGGAAATTATCTAGATGTATATTAAAAAAATTATATAGAATTTATTATAATTTAAAAGTGTTATATTAAAATTGGATTGATAGGAAATAATTAAAGCATTTTTTGATAATAATAATAATAATGACAAATAATCTTTAGCAAATCGATACATTGACAGTATTATTGGCTATCGCTCATCCCTAATATTGATTGCATTAGTAAAATATAAAACTGCAATAACTATTTATTAATTAGTTATTTATTAATAATCATTTATTAATATTTATTAAAAGACTTTATATTTTCTTCAAACGGACCGCTGTTCAACACGAAACGAAAACGGCTCTAGGATAAAAATGGACATGCTCAATCGACAATTTTTATCCTCTCATAAACCCAAATTTTATTATCATGAAATCATAATAAGCATACAATAATTTGTATTCACCAAACAAAATTAATAACAGCAATATCAATCCCAGAAGCAATATGAACATAAAATATATAATAGAATTTATTAATTATATTTATGAGTTCAAAATGAAATAAAATCAATTGATGATGGCGGAAAAATGAATAAGATATATAATTAGTAAAACGTACGAAACAATATAAAATGAACACATTTTAAGTAAAGAATGCGGGGTACAAAGAAATAAAATGAAAACAACGGTGAGCTGTAGGTATAATAATTTCAATTTAAAGTTCTCAAATTTATATAAATATATATTCAGTCGATATAAGATTCGAAATTAATATTGTCAACGAGTGCATTAAAATCTTTAGTATAGTTGTTCAGCCGCTCGCCACCGCTCACATTACAATATTATCGGCTCAATATAATCTGCGTCTTTGTCAGCATTTAGTGGATCGCCAGATGTCTGAGCTGCCAGTCGTCACATGTGCTTATGTTGAAATTTCACATGTCTTGAACTGCTGAAAAAATGGGAATTCAAGATTCATTTGTATTTCTTTAACATAACGCGACCCGAAGCATGCCGCAAATAAAACTGGAGAACGGATGCAATATTATGTTATAATACGGCTTGAAACGTCACCGAAATCTCTAGATATGACATTTTAGACATTGAAAGCTCGAAAAATGTCAACTTAAAACGAAAAATGTTCATTTAATGAACAGCATTAAATTTAGTTTTAGTTCATTAATGAACAGCATTGCTGTTCATTTCATGAATTTTTGTTTCCTTTGTGCGGTCCTCAATAACGAGAGTGGGGTACCAATAATTTTCTGAGCCACTGTCCAACCATTGTTACCAGTTAGTTCGATGTTCTCGTTAATAATTGAGTAATTTTTATCGCTGTTTTAATGTTTTTATTTATTTTACAGATACATGAATGTTTTATCTTTTATGTTCTTATTATTATCCATGTATAACGTATGTGAAACATATTAATAATTTTTACCACATTACAAGCTACTATTAACAACCGATCTTTCTTGATAATCAAGTTAATTCATCACTTTTAATCGGACTGTTGGCTTTGTAAATAATCTATTTCCTTTCCATCCCATAACAATAATTATGCGCATCAAGACGACACAAATCCCGACAGCCAGGAGCAAGAACATCAATAAACTAAAGTGAGAGCGGAAAAAAGTCAGGCAAGCAAAGGCGGGAAAAAAAGAGAAAAATGTTAAAAAGAAACGGACACTAGCATCGATCCAAGTATCAATATTTATGGCTGCGAAGGAAAGTGAAGAGAGAGAAGAGGCGCTGCACCGGGGGGTGGAAGCCGACTGTGAAAGGTTAAGAGTTAAAAATATAAATAGTAAAGCAGGGGTGATGTTTGGAGAATCAAGGGATCGGAGAGGGAGTACATAATAGTGGATATTTAATGAGATAAGGGTGTTAGGGGAGAGGGGGACGGGTGTGGGTCTGTGGCGGCCGGGGATTGGCCGGAACGTCAGCCAATCGGCTCGAGGCAGCTGGTGGAGGGGGGGAGGTGACGGCCTCACTCCCGCGGTGGGGCCGGCTCGAAGCGGAGCTCGAGTGTCCCAGATGAGGTACGAGAGCCAGGAACCGCAAGCCACGCAGGCCATGTCCTACCAAGCGTACCTTCTTCACCGGCCGACAGACTTCAGTGTGAGTAGCCTACTCACTCCGCAGCCAGGGCCAAGCTATCCACTTCCGATCCCCTGTTATCCACTGCCTAAACACCCCTACACGACAGCAGAGGACGTCCTCCAACATCCGGCCATGCTGAGGCCTCTTCAGCCAGAGGACGACGGCATCGTCGACGACCCCAAGGTCACTCTCGAGGGTAAGGAGCTCTGGGAGAAGTTCCACAAGCTGGGTACTGAGATGGTCATCACAAAGTCCGGGAGGTAAGCCGATTTCTTACATGTGTGACAGTGTTTTGTGACAGTGTTCCCGATTCCTAGTGTACATCCAATAACCCTTCTTTCACAACTTATATGAGGTATGTAAATTTTACATATTTACAAGGTGTTTCTCAGTGGCACTCACAAATCGCTTCCTTGCCGCTATGTAAACACAGTGGTATCGTTGTAACCCAGTCATGGATATCGGAACCATGTTTATTTACAACCGAAAATCACTGTCACGGTCTGGTGATAACATTTCCCGAGTGTTTCCGCTTTTATCAACACCCTACTGAAATTTGTACTTGATATATTGCATTATATCACTTTCAATATAATACTTCTGACTTCTGATGCATTGTTCATCATTGAGGATTATTTGAATCTTCATTTAAAAAACGATCAATTTTATATTCCAATATAGCTACAAGTGACCGTCAGTATATTTAGTAAACTACCATATATCCCTTTTAAATCTAATCTTATTTTCGAATAAAACTGGACTACTGTACTATACAATAATAAATCGTATAAAATAAAAAAAAATATCGGGTTTATATTTTAAAAACAGTTTTCGGTTTTTGAAAAGCCCCGCCAAAACCGGGAGCCCGTTGGCTAACACCAGTAGGCCGATGCCTTGTCCAGTAAATTTCTCCCGGCGCACAATCAACCGTTCCCTCCTTATCTGCATTTCAAGCATTCCTATTCGTCGAACAAAACCCGCCTTGGAAATTTGATAATACTCATAATCGCAAATGCTATAGATTTTCAATTATCCTTCTTCCTCTATTATTAAAAAATAATACGTTTGGTGAATAAATTAAATAAAATATAAATAACTTTTATAATAAGCCCAACAAAAATATTTAAATCTGAATGAAAACCTTCGAGCTCAAATGCCTAAAGAAAATTCTGTGTGTGTTGAGAATGTAAATAGTACACACACTATTATTTTTTTTTTTTCAAATATCTAATATACACCAAATTTGGTGTCTTTTCAAATTACCTGTGGAGATATTGCACTCGTCTTATTCATATGAGTTAAACACTAAAAAGATTCTATTTTTGTTTCTTTTGTAAAAATATTCAAAGATAGCCGAATATTTGTTTTAAAAATGTTCTGATAAATCGAATTTGAGTTTTGATAACTTATTAACTTTTTTTTTCAAAATAATGAGTATAGTTTGTTGACATTGACAATCATATTTGGGCTATAGATATTGATTTTTTTTTTTTTTTTTTACTTATAGAAATGATATTTTCCGTCATAAAAATCATGTAGTGTTACCGATTTTATTTAGATTAAATTATATTTTATGGTGATAAAACGATTTGCCTTACACATTTTCCTTCTTTTTTTTTTTTTTTGTTCCATTGAAACATTCGCTTGTAACAGAGTTATTTCAATTATCCGATAGTTTCTTGGCTTACAAGAAATTCTTCTGTGCCGGTTCCTGCTTATGATTAATTCCAGGTTGAATAATTCCTATCATTATTGAGGAAAATGAGTAGGTTATCCTTCCGTATTACACGCTTGGTATTCATCCATTGGAAGTTACCGGTCCAATTCACGGTGTAATAACACACATCAGGGCATGATCTTCTTTCAAATTGTACTTCAATAACCAGTCGCCTGTTTGTTCAAAGTCTCTATTAACAATTCCGTTTTATATTTTCTCCGGTTAGACTGAACCTTTTTTATAACTGTTTTTATAGTATGTAAATAATTTGTAGCAAAAAATGAAAAAAACAAAAACTAAAGGCTTTTCTCTGTTTGATTATAATTCCTTTATTAATCGACTGTTGATAAACATTAATCGTTTATTCAAACATAAAACCGTCATAGTGACCTAGAAACGAAAGGAAACTTACACCAACAATAACTCAAGGATTATGTTCTAATTTTCATGATTAAAACAAATACTTTTTTAGCTGTTCATTTCTCTTAGTCATATTATTGTTCATTTTACTCAGTGAGAATGCGATTAAATGATTATAAATGTTTATTTATGATTATTAAGGGGTTTAATTTAAAGTTAGGTGTTTTGTTTTAGAATATTCGCTTATTTCTGTCTAATCATTAAATGATTATCAGCTTATTACTTTTCCTAATAAAAAGAAATTAGTGTTACAAACATGCACTCCTTTTTTTACATCTTTGTGTAATTAAAAAACAAAAAACATTTTAGATTATAATTTAATTTTATTTAATTTATAATGAAATCATTGTAGATTAAGCAAATATAAACTATTTTTATGAATTAAAATATCTTAACATATAATAAACTAATGAAATGAAAAATATACAAGCCATCCACATGTTATTTTACAAGTATTGTATAATAGTGATTAAAATTTTGAGCTGATACTGGCAAAAATAATAATGAGAAAATACTGTATCCGTCTCTAATATTTTGTTTAGTAAATCATTTCTTTTGTATTTTATTAAATTAATATTTAATTTTTAAAATACAAGACCCTAAACCGCTTTTCTTTTTCTTAAAAGACTCAATTTATTAAACCATTATTGGTTGTAACCAATTTATGTAAGATAAAGACAATTTTTTTAATAATTTACTTGTAAAATATTTGTAATCAAATTTAAATTTTCGTCACAATCATTATGATAAGTAAGTATACAATATGTATACTTACTTATCAACTAACTACGAACATTTCCCAATATTATTATTTTAATAACTATGCGATAAAAATTTATATACATTTTAATGCATTAATGCTATTAAAGTGCTTCCAAATCGGCGCCTATAATATTGGTGTAATTAAAGGTGACCATAAGAAATTTTGTTAGATTTTGCTTTAGATAATTTCGAGTAAACATCATTTTATGAAACGTTAATTTATTTTAATAGTGATAATAAAATATAAATAAAAAAAGATGTGACTTAGTTTATGTAATAATTTGGATCAGTAAAAATAATTAATAATTTTTGAATTGTTTTATATTCTTGAATAAGTTCCTACTATGATTATATCGATATCGTATATTTATTATAAAATATATAAATATGGTATATATAAATATACCATATACTGTAAACCATAACTTTTATCCCGTGGGCATATTATAAAAAATGTTTGGAATCGTTATAATAAATGCTGTTTATGCAGTAACGAATTAGAAGTGATTTAATACATTTATCCATCGACATTTAAATATTATATTAAATATTACAAACTCATTCTTTGATAAAAAGTTAAAATAAGATATGAAATAATAAGTTTTTCAATATCAAATTCGTGATGTTTAATTAATTTATTTATTTTTATTGCATAAATAAGATTTATTTAAAAATATAAAATATATTTCAGTTAGCATCGATTGAAATTATAAATATAGAAACCGTTATATCGCTGAATAAAAATATTTAAAAAATAAAATAGTTAAAATAAGATAGATAAATTGTATGCCTTAATTAAAAAATTGAAATGATATGAAATACGGTCATATAGTATGATTGTAATATATTATCACTATATTTCATATGATTTATTCTTATTTGAGATTATTCAAAATATAATTTTGTAATACACAAAATTGTCTGTTGATTGTTAATTAATTATATGTTGAGCATATATATTGAAAATCTAATTTAATTTTATACCGCTATACTACAAAATTTGATTAATAAATTTTATTGCTAATTTTTTTGTAATAACAATAAAATTTTAAATTTGTAATATAATTAGTCATTTTAAATTAGGACATAAATATGATTGGTGAAATTCGAGAAAGATTTATATATTGAAATAATTTTACTATAAGTTAGAATTGCAATATGTACCTAGATAACAAGTTAAAAATTATTTACTATATTACCGAAATACAGAGCGTTATTTGAGAAACATTTTAATTTCATAATCGTGATTTTAATTTTTTTTTATATTTAATTAAAAGCTTATTTTTTCATTGCGCCATACTGATCTAAAAAGTAAAAAAATATATCTATATTTTTAATGTAATTGAAAATGTTGCAAACAGTGTTGATAATATGCTACAAAAACTATTTCTGAAAAAAATAATCAGTAAAATATAATGTTTTATTAATAAGAATTTTATCTATTACCAAATTCATTGTAGAATAAAATAGAATTTAATGGAATTGTTATAGCACTTTATTGAGATACATTAATATTTAGAATAAAATGTTTTTTATTCTTTTTGTGAAAAATGTGTGCTAAACTGTTATAATCAAATCAAGGAAAATACTAATTGTGATAAAGGAGTTGATTCTCACTATATTTGCAGAAAATATAAATTAATTAAATAATTGAAAAATGATACATATTAAAAAAAAGAAATCAATGTTATTGTTTTGTTTTTGGTTTAATTTATAACTGTCAATCTGACAAGCATTTTTTGAAATTGCAAAAAACAAAATAGGGGTAACAAAGGAAGTCTTAATATTCAAATGTTAGAAAACAAAAACAATAAAAATAACATAAACATATATTAATGTTCACAATAAATCAACTGAGAGAGCATTAATATTTGGCCGTCACTCCGCTGATGCACTGATACATCGTTATCAAATATTAAGTAATTAAATACCGTTAGAATTTTTGGCAATAATAAAAAAAAAATAGACATTTGTTTTCTGGCATTAGCAGAGTTAAGAATATTATTAAAACTTAATGTTGTTTTCAAGAAAAATAAATAATTGGATTTAAATTATATACATCTAATTGTGTATACAGTAAATTGTGTATAGTAAATTAAGTTGCTAAAATATTTAGACATGACAACTTAATAGAGGCATGTGTCATTTCTTATGACAGATTAAAGTATTAAGAAATAAAACAAATCTTATTATAGTAGTAAGGAATAATTTATTAAAATTTTATACAAATTATGGCAGAAAATTTGAATTGATAATGCCAGTAATTTTTTCAGCATTAAAGAGTACACATTGGCTATATGTTTTCTTGTTATATTATACAAAATAAACATCACAGCTATAATAGAGTATGCTGTGTGTATTATGTAATTAATTACTTTGTATATATGGAAATAAGTAAATATCCTTTACTTAACATGGATTTGATAAGGTATAACTTAAATTAAGAATAAAAAATATAATTCTCAATTTTAAATAATAACAATTTACTGACAGGAAACGGTTGTTAAAACGTTCATGTCATCGCATCATTACATAGTTATGAGGGAAAATATCTGAAGGTTAATAACAAAACTGTTAATACAATTTACATAATGCTTAAAAATTAATTAGCCGTAATTTTCTTTTTTAATAAGCTCACTAATACGTCATTAAGGATGAATTTAATTCACGATAACATACCATTAATTCAATAGAAAAATAAAATTATATTGTTGATTTTGAACATTATTTATTGGTATCCTGTGGCCGATTTATTGGTATACTTTGTTACTAAAATAAAATCTAAATGTTTAAAATTGAATGAGTATTTCTGAAACTTATATGAATTGTTAAAAATATTCCATAAAATTTATTGATAAGTATTTCTTAAAAAGTCTCAGCTATTCTATCAACGTCTGTCATAATATTGTATATTTTTCTTTATTATGTTGTTACTATATATACTTTATATATTTTATTTCCGCTATGCAGTATAATTTGAAATGATATATCAACATTTAAATGGAAATTATTGGTAAAACTAAATTCTTTAAAAATATACCGTATATATTGCTCACACTTAACCAAAACCTAGTATAGCTGCATAAATAGCTCAGCTTTTATTCATAAAAGATTTTAGATTAAATGCATAAAAATATATTAATTATAATATATATATATATATATATATATATATATATATATATATATATATATATATATATATATATATATATATATATATATAAATAAAAGAATCATATCTTCATTTTATTAATACCTTGCATTAATAATTTTAAAATTGAAACCAAATTTACATCTACATGACCACTTATATCCTTGATTCCACTTTAAATATAAACGTATCATCTCAAACGTAATATTATAAAATAATATTTATTTCAAAGTTTTTAAAATTATCAAAATAAATAATTGTAATAAACAATTAATACATTTTGGTGTGCAATGGTATAATTTATTTTTTATATAAAACTTTAATTTATCTTTATTTTTATTATAAAACTTTAAAATTCTGTACATAATACTTTTTTAAATAATTTTTTTATATAATTGATCCATAAATTAAACCGTATAATATTTTCTTGAGAGTCAATGGATGAAACTATTCTAAAATTGCTAATTATATTTCGATTGAATTTAAGAAGATAATTCTTCAAATTCAAATTTGCGTGAACAAAATAAGAATTTTCTTCATTTCTTTCTTTGTTTTCACGTTTTCTCTAAGACATTTCATAGTGTCTACAAAAAAGAAAATATGAAGGGATTAGTTCATCATCCAAACCTTGATATTCACCGAAGTTTGTTTTAATTTGTATAATATCTGTGTTCCTATAAGATGCTTTTCTGAAAGTGCAGTAAAACATAGCTAATAGTAATCATAAAAATAAAAATAAATTAATTAAATTCCTAATTTTTATATTTTTAATCTGGATCTCCAATGGATCATCAAATGTAAAAACTAACCGCTTAAAAATATTTTTTAATAAATAATCAAAAATTGTGTTTATGCACTTTTATTTTTAGTTATTACATAAAACTAAAAAAAAATGCAGACTTTCATTCCTACTCATGTGCTGTTTTTTTTTCAAACTTTATTGACCGAGAACTACTTATTTTTAAAAATATTTTATAAATGAACCAACAACTTTTTTTTATTACTAATTGTTTAAAGATGAAAACATTATTAAATATGTTCAATGGTTCCTATGTAGATAAGATAATAATTTAAAATGTTACATTGTAAATAACAAAAGATGAATGTTTTTTCCGTCTGGTTTGTCTAGAGTTAACTAAAAAATAAATACATTTTTAATCAGCTTATTTAATTTTATTTTCTTAAAATTGTAAAATCCTAATGAATAAAGTGAAGGTTACTCATACATAAATTGATACAGAAAATAAATACCTTATGTCTTTCACAATTTCTTAACTACTCTTAATCATAAAATGTATCTAATCTGATTAATTACTAATACTGTAGAAAAAATGTATGAATAAATAGATATAAAATATCAAGACTAAACCTTTATAATAGTAGTGTTGAAAATAGGATACACCGATTTATTAAATAAACTTTCTTGTCTTAAAGCCGTTATTTTAAATTGATCTTGTCTAATTTAAATTTATTAAAGGCATGAAAAATAAACTGTGGAATACTTCAGTATTTCAAATTTTTAAAATATATTTTTTTAAATGATTCTGTTAAAAAAATTGAAATATAATATATAATTAATTATGGTAAATGTATGATAAAATCATGACTTGTTTTTATTAAAATATAGTCAAGATGATCCTTTTTCCTCAACAATTTTACTATGTTTATCACATCACCCACGTTTCGGCCATCCAGGCCATTATCAAAGTAATCAGTAAAAATATAGCATTATCACTTTTAAGATTAAAATAAAAATCTTTATGAATTTCAAAACACATAACTCGAATATAACATCCTTGCATTAAATATCTTTTAATTAAATACTCCCAATAATATTAATACTTTACCTATTGTACAAATAAATAAAATATAGGGAAATTTATAGTAAAAAAAAATTATAAAATTTATTATAAAATAATGGAATTTCTCAGCCAAAAGGATCATCTTGACTATCAAAGAAAAATTGCTGGTCTCAAAGAAATAAATTATATATATATATATATATATATATATATATATATATATATATATATATATATATATATATATATATATATATATATATATATATACACACATATATAATTTATTTTTATGAACAAAAAGTTTTTGAATAAAAAAGAATTAAAATATATATTTTAGATAATGATCCCCTTAAGTATTCCTTTTTTTATTCTTTTCGATTCTACTGTTGAGTCTCATTCATCTAGTTGATTTAGGAATATGGTTAATTATAGAAAGCCTTGTCAATCGAACTCTGTCAATATTGTTTCAAATATTCAGAGAGGGCTCATAATTGAGAAGTAAAAACCAACGGATAGGTTCCGAGACTGATGAATCAATAATACATGCCCTTAAGCAATTAGGAATGCTTCAGATGTGGTTGATAATAAATACCTTAGAGTGAGGGCATTTAAAACTGTAACAGTTATTTTGTAACAAGCTTTTATTAAAAAATTAAATAATCATATCACCATATTACTTTTTAAATATCAGTTTTTTGCCAATGACGTAGATAAAAAATGTGTATATAGCAATTGAAAACTCGAATCAGACATATTGAGCAAAGTTAGATTTGATATTAAAATTTCAACGTGGGGAGAGATGAATGAATGAAAAGGGGTAGATGCATTAAATTAGAAACATATCAAAATATCTTCACGTGTTTTAACTGTTATCATTTGTATCTAAAATGGTTAATATAGCCTTGTAGCAGATTTTTTAAATCGTGTTTTTCGCTTCTTTTTTTTTTAATTTTGTATTTAACATTTTATTAAAGTTTGTCAAATTCAACTGAAAATAATTTCTTATATTCAGTTAAAACATATCCATAATATTATACTGTATATTAAATTTTAATAGTAATTTAATTTTCATGAAACGTTTTGATACTTGAATAAAAAACTGGCATATTGCTTACCTAACGGAATTTACAGGATTTAATAATTTATTCTTTATAAAAATTGTTTATCTATGGATATGTTAATAGTAAAAATAACCAAAAAAGAATTATTTAAATAGCAAACCGAATACCATCACCTTTGCCAAGCCCTGTATTTTTCTGACCAGAATGAAACCTTTTCTTGTACGAATAATTTATTTCAGTGCTAAATTAAATAAAATTAGAGGGAAAAATGAAAAATAAAACGAACTTTAAACTGCTTCCATACTAGATTAACTAGTTTCTTTTTTTTTTTTTTGTCTTATACCAATCAAAATATTATACAAATTCCATCGTTGAATACGGTAAATTTTAGCAAGTTTTAGATAAATTTAACCTACAGAAATAAAGATTTAAAATAAAAAAAATCTGATGAAACTTCCTGCTGAATTTCTGTAATTAAATTAAAGTTTTCAATTCAAATGTATTCATACTTTGATAAATAGCATTGTTTAGTACCCGGACAACCAATAGTGAAACTTATAAAATAAATAAACAGGTAAAAAAGGCCAAATATCGATGGGCCATACTGACCAAAACGCCTCATTTAGTGAATCGCTAAGGCAAATATGCCTAAACGGCGATTTTGACTTCCTTTGCAACGGTTGTTTACCGGTTACAAGTGCCGCTAGACCGGCATCATGTTTTTACCGGTTCTTTTTTTCTTTGAGTATATTTTTCTAATATAATCAAGAAAATATACCAGCATATTTTATATAGTTCTTAGATTACCAATAAATCATATGCAGTTTTTATATCTAAACATTTTGATCCGTAAATTTTCCCACAATATTCACTTTTCAGTACTTGGTTTTAAATTTATATAAAAAAAAAAAAACTATTACATTGACATTACATGACAAAATCCTTTATGAAACATCGAATCCTAACTACCCGCTTTTGAATGGTTGACGAGTTGTGTTTCTGATACGAATTATTTATTTTACATTATTAACGATTCGAACAATTGCTGTTGTATAATATTTCATCGAATTATAGTTTTAGGAATGATACTTTACATTTCATAGAATTATACAACACAAGCGCATCCATTGCCCCTCGTGTCTTATCATATCAATTAACATTGTAATTGTAATATCACATTCGTTTGTTGTATTGTAATTTGCAGGTGCGATTAAAATGTTATTGTTAAAGTAAACAAGCGCATCAAAACTTAACCCTCTAAAAATAATTCCTACTGTTTGTTAAAACTATTCCGAATTTCCATGTGTGTACCAATACATTTTAAAAATCCTTCTTAAATACACTGAAATTAGCGTAATTATTAACGTGGCTGATATTTATTTTATCTAAGTTGCAATTCATAAAACTCATTAACTTCTAATATAACTGATTTAATTTTCTCCAAATCATTTATGATTCTTTGATCTAATAGTGTTTTGTAATTATCAGTTCTGGTTAAAGAAGTTCTCTGGGGTTTGGAATGTTTTGTTTGTAAATTCATTAATTTTAATTAATAAGAATTATGGCTGCTTAAATAATTATTATATTGTTTTATATTCCCCACAGTTGTTGCTATATTTATGGAATGTTTGTGAAACTCTATTTTTGAAATTATTCCTGCATTGAAATTTAAGGAAGGCTAAAGTATAGCCCATCGTTAGGGAATATATATTATATGTCAAATACTATCAGGTATTATTACTATTATTATTATGAGTATTAGGCCAGTGAAAAAACGGATCACTAAAGATGATCAATTCTGAACGAAAGGGTGGAGATAAGGACGTACATGAATGAAGACACCCAAGGCATAGGACTATTGACCAAAAATCAAATCTAGCTGGAAAAAATTCGGAATCGTAAGAATGAATAGACCGAATACTTCAGGTTTATGCTTACTTTATCTAGCACGAGGCCAGGATTAGCCATCTCTGTGTGTTTTTATTCCATCCCTCGTGTGGGAAGATTAAAACATCTTCAAAGTTAGAATCACTCTGTACAGGAGAAGCCAGTTTTCTTCACCCTGTTATCATATTGTTGCAATTGACCGAGCAGTCATGTTTGATATTTAGAATTTTTCTCTTACAACTCTTTCCTTTATTATAAAAATCTTATTAAAACCTATGTAATATTGTACTCAGAAAGAGTGCAAATATTTAAAATACTGAAATATACTTCATATGTACTCATAATGTGAGATAAAATATCTACTCAAATTTATATTTAGCACTGTAGTTCCGAATAGAACATATTCTACATAACAAAATATTTTTTCCCTCTAGATTTGATTTCTGGCCCATTGTGTAAGGGTACGAAGAAAACATAAAGTTTAATCTTATCAATTTCGGTTTTGGCAGTGTTTTGTTGAAGAAAATATGCGTTGAGGCTTTGGTGACATTTGTGTAAGGGTTTCAGGCTCATTTAGACACACTCTTATTATAGAAACTTAAATTGCGAAAATGAACTTTGAACATTGGATTAGTTTTTTTAATTTTTGATTTTATATAAAAGTTTTATATTGAGCTATGAAATTGTCGTTGAAGGATCGCTGAATAAGAGAAATGTGGGATGGAGGGGAGTGTAAAGAAGGATTAAAATAAACAAAATTAAAAAAAAAAAAAGGGGTACATATATAATTTAGTGATGGTAATAATATTGTATTGTCATAAATAGTTTAAATGATATGAAAAAAAAATTATATTACATAACCGGTTTGGAAGTATTAACTAATAATTATTGATAGTTTCATAATTCTGTCAATGCTGCAGCGTGAATTTGGTTTTGGTGAGCTTGGGTTTTCTGTTTATACTGTTAAGTATGCTGAGTGTATAGCAACCCAATGTATTTGGGCAGGATAGCAAAGAAATAAAGCATTTCTCTCTCATTTTTTTTTTTAATATTCTGTATATGCCATGTTAAAGTATCCTTAGATTTAAAAAAAATGAGATAAAATAATTATTGAAACGTCGCTAAACCTGCCAAACCTAGAAGCAGTAATTTACCGACCACAATACCCATAGCATTTACAAACGTGATGATGGGCAATAAATCGCCGGTTCCTTCCTGTATACAATTAGGAGAAGAAACGATAAAGGATCATTACCCTCTTCATGGGAACGTCTTTATTTCAAATTCTATCCATAGGCATTCAATTAAATCATAATTTATAACTTATTTGGACAGGCGCGTTTATCCTGTTGAAGATTTGTTTACCGTCCCTATCTCTTCATTGATATTTACGGCGCTGATTCGTAACAGCTGTAGAGGTACCGTAGGGGTAGGATGGTATAAATAACCGGAACTGTACGATTTGGAGACAAGGAATGGACGAGGTAAGTGTAGGTTTAGGAGGCAGTCTGCTGTCCGAGGGATGAAATATTTCTCATTGACCGTGGTAGGAACCGTCTATTAGCTTTTGGCCAAGCTGAGATTTATCGATAGTAAACGGGAAAAAGAAAATAAAAAAACGCGCATTTCAGGTACCTGGGGGGCCCTCTCAAATGAGTTCTTGTCTAAGTCGAAGCAGCTACTGATCTCTTCTTCCTTCGGGCTCTTGCGGTCAGTCCGCCTACCAACACGGCGCCAGGCGGTTATTATTATTTTATTTTTTTTAAACCTGCCATAAAACCAACATGGAACCTCAAATAAAAAGGGTGTATTTATTTTGAAATTATTTTACTCACAATCATAATTTTTTTTTTCAATATACCTCATATGCATAATATACCTTCTGCGGTATATAAGTTATGTTTCTGGACTCTAACATTGGAGGCTCGTGTTTTATTCCTATTACTCCAGTATTCCTAAGTCTCCTGTTAATAATTCCAAATGATAAATTTCTAAGCCTCGTGAGTACATAGTATTGAATATTTACTTTGTTGCTGATGTGGCGTGTGGATGTATGTGGTGGTATTGGCGCGTGTGTGTGCTGACATATATATATATATATATATATATATATATATATATATATATATATATATATATACACATATATATATCTTTTTCTTAAATCATAACCCCATATAAGAATCATTTATTTTTCTAAAAATCTTTTTTACGATTAATTACTGTATTGTTAAAACTAATTAATGAATTTAAAAAAAATATTATTTACTAACGAACAAATAAATACCAACAGAACTATTGCATAGTTAGTCATTGGCTAAACATTTTTATTACCTACAGTGGGTAGTATGTCATTTAAAAATTTGTTTATATCAAAATAAAAAACATATCTACAGACAATCAAAGCTGGCTCATCATTTCACCTAATTTGTGCCCCCAGTGACTGAAATACGGTGGATCCACGTTAGCCACACCCTTTTTAAATGTCAATAAAATTTTTGAGAAAATTTACACATTTTTGTCTTATATATGGAAACGTTTGGACCTTCGAAAAAATACATTTTTTCTTAAAATATTAAAATTACAGATGTCTCAAAATTCAGAAACGATTTTTCCAATTATAGTTGATTAAACTTAATTTTTTAACATTTTTTATTTTATTTTGCTTTACCTTAATAAATCTTGTATTAACAAATGGCAATCTGTAAGAGCAGGAATTAATAAAGTATGCCAATGAAAAATCAAATATTATGTTAGTCAGTTAATATTTGAAATATCTTTTAATTGACCAAAAATCATCCGTGTTTAATGAGAGTAAAATAACTATTAATGTTGGAGTAATTGTACTTATCTCTTTTTCTTTATTTTTTTATGTATGTACTAGGAAGTTAGTTTGACGTTAACTCTCATATTGAGCAATGCGTTAAGAAAACAGTTTTTTGTTAAATTTTCTTTTTCATAATTTAAGTTATTCTGTTTAAAAATTCTTCGGTTCTCGAACGATAAAGTTTTTACACATTTTCAATTAAAAACAGGAAACTTCTGAAGAAAAATATATATTTTTTACAAATATGATATACTATTATAATTCAGTTTATCTCATTTCCATAATGGGCAATTATTCCTTCTGAATTATGTAAAAATTAAAAGTGTGAAAACTCTTAAGAGTTGTCAGACATAACTATAACAAAATAATCCTTAACATATGTATATATATATATATATATATATATATATATATATATATATATATATATATCCTTTTTTTCAGATTAATAATATTTACCATTATTAATTGTCAAATCGCAACATTTTTTAAAAATTAATTACACGTTATTAATTATACACAGTAGGACACCTTAATCCGGAATAATGGGGCAAAGAACATTTCGGAAAAGCGATGTGATAATCAGTAAATACAAAATTTTTGGTATTAATGACAATAACTGAATTAATTTGCAAAACCTATAAATATTTACGTAGGTAAGTAATTTGAAAAGTTTTTAACATTTTAATTTTAACAAAACTATAGGTACCTATGCCTCATTTTAAGAATTTAACATAGTTTTAATTAAATACGACTTGTGCGCATGTTTTTAAAAATATATGATCCGATTTAGATATATTGATATATTTAGATAAATTGAAGCAAAGAAATGTATAAAGGTCTAAGTGCCTTTAGAGATTTTTTCTGAATTGAAATTTCAATTTGAAAAATATCAAAGAAATATGAATTATTAAAAAAAACAAAAACATTTTTTCTGATAATCTATAGCTGTATAAGTAATACAATCAATCACATTTATAATAGTATTAACTCGCCATTTAGGTCTGTAATATGCTAAAAAAAAATTTAGATTCTAATTTATCTAAAGGCACTAAGACTCTTTTTCATTTACACGCTTCACCAAATAATACGGGTTTCGGATATGGCATTGAGATAACCGGGATTCTACTGTATTTTTTATTTTTAAGGAATATTTTTGTCTTGTAAGTTATGTATATATTTAATGTTATCAAGCTTTATTTTGTAATAATTTGAAGTCTATGTACTACCTTCTTTTTTTTTTCTAAAACGTTCCGTTGAACTCGGAATCATTCGGGATGCCTCCGACCACCATGTGGATGCTTTGAACCATGTTGTGGACATTTCAGGCATTCCGGAATCTGATAAAGGACAAAGCCGGTGAGTTTTACCATTAATTTTCCAAATTCTTCAGACACAGAGAATCGGTAAGTTACCCGACGATTCCCGGATCTCTTTAATATTTTCCTATGAGCAACCACTCAATGGCTCTAGTTGTGAATTATCGATCGGGTAAAAGGTTAATGGGAAAGTATAATTGGTGTTGCGTGTTGATTGGTTTTAAGTTATACTCACATCTTTACCACGATTGGAGACGCTCAAATTATTTAAGGGTGTTCCTGATCCTACAGATGAATTTATCATGAGCATAATTGCTGATTCTCAATTTCCACCATCCCCCTTCATTAGGTATTGTATTAATACTTTAGGAGGGCTAATACGATGTCATCAACTGACGGAATTCTTGCCCGTTGATGACTGCCAACCTCGGATGATTATCTTAGATGGCTCTGTCATTTTCTATTGGAAATTAAAGGCCTATTTGGGTTTTATACGGTGGCGATCAATGATGCACAGATGGTGTTATTCCATCTGGGAGCTTTCTTGCTGTCCCAACATCAAGGCTACTAACACCGCAACTAACGGCATTTCAAATGTTATATTTGTTATATGACGAAAATAACAAAACCAAAATGGTATTAAAAAGCACAAAATAATATGTCATTTTGAGATATTCTAATTAATTTTAACAGGATGTTCAGAAATATTTAGCAAAAAAAAAACCTTCAAAACATTTTAAAATAATTTAATGAATCAGGTCTCGAAATGAATATGGATAAAAATATCTGTTATACACATACACGTACTCACATTTATATATGTGTGTATATACAGGAGAAATTACCCTATTATGAGATACTTTTTGTAAGATCACGCTGTGGATCGCCCAATATATACCATTTATCAATTTTTTTTTTAGCTCTATAACTAAGTCTTATAAAACGCTAAGGCAAAGTTTAAAGAATGGTATAGTAAATGTGTTTAAAAAAATATATTAAAAAAAATTCTGAAAAAGTTGTTTTGGGCAAGAGCTGCCCAATATGAGATAGTACTGGTACTGGTATTGGTGGGGGAACTAGTCCGGCAAGTGGGCCTTGTGGTCCTTTTTGCCAATCCCTGACGGCTACCTTTACCTCACCGCCGCGTGCTAATCAGACTGGGAGTGTCAAGGATTCATTTTGCGATACCGCCGCGAAATAAATATTAACTGACTCATGTGGGAATCGAACCCACAGCGTTCCGAACCAGGCACTCTGGGACCCTCGCCCCGATGTAATTGGCCATCAATACCTCAATATGAGATATTATGTATTCTTTATAATAGACAGTACCTTATATGTTTATTTTACAATAAATAGGACAAAAATACTTCTTTTCAGTTTTGATTGTCTATTCGTACTAGTGCCCAAAAAAAATCTTGCCTAAATATGGCATTTTTGATTAGGATATAATGGATATCTCTGTTTTCAATCTTTTTAGAAAAAAAGAAGAAGATAATTCACTATAACTTTTAAATATGTAATCATTAAAAATCCAAAAATTAAAAAAGTGATTACAAAGAAAAATAATGATAAAATGAAAAAATCCTGTTGTGTCCCCAATAATTTTTAGTCAGCAAAGGAATTTAGATTCTGTGTGGATAAAGTTGACCGGAGTTGCTATAGGCTTTCATCTGAGCTAAATTAGAAAAAACAAGACAACGCCCAATATAGTATGAAATATATGAAGTATAAAACATGAAAATAAATATAGGTAGACAGACACAGATAAATAATGTATCGAAATGAAAAATTAATATAAAATAGTCGGACGATGTGAAATTATGTGAAAATTATTATTTAATGTGAAAATAAGCACAATAGAATATGAAGTATTAAAATAAAAATAATAACAATTGGGTGACAGAATGAGATATGTAGGATGAAGTGGAATGCTTCAACCTATATAGATAAATTAATAAAATTTTGGTATAGAAGTTATATAAATCAAAATTAAATATAGAAAAACAGATAAAGAACAATATATGATCATAATGGCAACAATTGTACGAAAAAAAAAAATGGATTTTGTTTCCTGATTTAGGCGCCAATATTAAAATAATCAGGTATGATCGAAATTTTATTGATTTTTTATAAAAGAAAAAAAATATTAGCTACCTCGTGAAACATTATATCATCGTTTTGAAAAAAAAAAAACAACAACAACGGATGTAACATGTATTACCTCCCTAGATATTTAAAAAACGAAATTATAATACCAGTGATTTTGACTAGAGTGATAGTTAAAGCGGGAATACCTTTTTTACGATTACAATGTTGTATATTTAAAATGAGATTTACAATCTCATTTATCATACAAAAAAGTATAGTGATATAAGAGGATCAAGCGCTTAATACCAATGGTTTATGGACAGGAATTTTGCACGTGTATTATATAAGTCCATGATGCTATTTAAACTTCATCCTCCAAATCATTATGAGAGGGTTTGTTCAGCGATATTCTAGCTGGTTTGAAATTCAACATGAAAAGATCCGTTTCATTCAAAGTCTGCCACCTGGCGTATTAAAATTACGGTAGATTCCAAATTAACGGTTCTAATTTTTTTAGTATAAAGTTTATTCGAAATCGCATCAATTTAGATCTAAAAAAAACTTACTTTTAATTTAAACTATAAAATAAAACGCTCCAAGCAAATAAGTATTTAATTTACTGAAATCCATGCGATTGGTAGCAATTAATGTTGACCGAAAACCTTATAAGCTAATTAAATTTTATTTTATATACGTCAACTAACATTATTTTTAATGCAGTTTCATTACATAATTTCATTCAAATAATTTCTTCTATCCATATTTAGTCGAAAGTACGCGATAAAAGGATCAGCAATTACGAATTTCAAATAACATTATTTATTAAGTTCATGACATTATAATTCCAACTTTCGGGGATGTGCCCCCATCATCAGGACATATATCTGAAATTTATACAATAATCAATTCAACACAACATTATAATATAATTATATTAAATAAACAAACTAACATAAAATCTAATAATATCTTAATGCAATAAATTTATTTAATTAATTACTTTTATAATGTTACAATTACCAATAGATATATAATTATTATTTTGTCACATTTTACAATAAACAAAGATTGGTTACAATAGAAAAAGAAATTTTAATTTAACGATAATAATATTTAAACTAAAATGTTGTGCTTTAGAGTGTTTAGACGGCGTAGTAGATACTTTAAAGAATTTACAGATGACAAAGTCCTATTAGGATATTCCTAAATGGAAACAGGCCAGGTATGCAAGTATAAGCTAATGGCCAAGTTGTGGTATTAATTTCAAAAATATGACAAAATAGTAATTATATATCTATTGACAATTGAAATATTCTAGAAGCCAACATGGTAATTAATTAAATAAATGTGTTGAATTTAGATATTACTAGATTTTATGTTGTTTTTATTATAATATAATTATATTATATAAAAGCGAATGATTAAATACTCTTGTAATATTACATCAGATTTCCGTGACTATTGCTATTAAATCATAAAGTCCTTATTGTTATTTGTTTTTTAAGGTATTGGATTTCGAAATTTAATACTATTTTTTCTTCTTATCTTAATGAATAATTTGGGCCATATTAAGACAAGATATGTAATTTAAGATTGGCGATGCATTTTGATTGGCTAGAACACAAAATAATCGAAACATTATTGTGAACTAGAAACAACAAACATGAAACATACAGTATAGAACTGAAAAGTTAGAACTCATTGAATGTCAAAGGACACTTCTCCGACACATCGTGGAATATTGAACGCTTCGAAAATTGATGCTCTCTGTCATTTTTCTAGGATGAGAAATTGAATTTTTCATTGGGGCAGTTGGTGTGTGGTCTCATTTAACGCATGGTACCAATATTTTCTCAGTAGCGTTTTCTGAGTACTAGGATTGTCGTGACATAAACTGTTCTAAAACTAAATTGCTTTTGTAAGAGTATTGAAGCTGCTAAAGTAGATGGTTGGAACTTGATTTTTTTTTTTGGCATCTCTGTAATTTATCGGTATAAGGGGTCGGCTTCTTTGATGTAAACATTTGTAACCCCCTCAAGCAGGAATTAATTTTCTCTTCAATTTTTCTTCCCCTACCACTCTCTCACTTTGAAGGCGTAAATTTATCATAACCTGAGTATTTTAGAAGAGTTTCGATTGTTAGAAGGACCTGTTGTCAAGAAAGCGAAAATGTTAGAAATTTCAAAAATTAAATTTTATCTTTCTATTTAAGTTAATATTTTAAACAAAATACTTTACTCGAAATGGCAGTTAAAATATTTCTATAATAGTTAAATCGGAATAATATCCATTATACCTGTATTAATAAGGGTTCTTGTATTATTATGTTAATATTTATTAATTTATTTTTTAATTGAGATAATCAATAACTACATTAAAATAACATTAATCGTGAATTCCTCAATATAAAAATGGTAAAATAGAATTAATTAAAAAGGAATTGGTGTATTTATATCTGTGTGTGTGTGTGAGTGTGTGTGAGTGTGTGTGTGTGTGTGTGTGTGTGTGTGTGTGTGTGTGTGTGTATGTATATAAATTATTATTGTTGTTTTCCATTATTTGTTATTTAGCGATGCACCGTCTGTATTTGGTTATTCCGTATTAAGCTGTTAAAATGGGATGTACTATTTATGGTTTTCATTTATGTTATTTTGAGGTTTTCTAATGATTCCTGAAGTGGTTAAACTTTGACCGATTCGTTATTAAGTGCTATTGGAAAGACTAATTATGTATATATATTTTTTGTCGATTTTAACTCTGTGGAAGAGAAGTGTATTTCATAAAGCATTCACGTACCATGTAACCGAACCATAATATTTGAACATTACCAATTATTGTTATACATTTGAATCACTTTAAATAAATTACTAAGTTAATTATATTTTAAACTAAATTTTATTGCAGAAAAAAATATTGAACAACAATATAATAATAATGACAAATTATATATAGTTAGTCAGGCAATCATTAAAATAACCTTAAATTGAATAAAAATCGTGCATATTTGAAGAGCCTATTATCTTTTTAATATATATATATATATATATATATATATATATATATATATATATATATATATATATATATATATTTTATATTTTATATTTATACTTTGTAATTTTTTGAACAATAAACTCATTATAAAAATACCACTCAGTTATGTCTCGTTGTTAATAAGTCTTAAAATAATCGATCAATGTCTCTCTTTTAACTCGATTCTCAGAGCGTAAGAACTAAGCCTGATGCATCAAAAGAAGCAAAAAGAGTTTCGAACTGAAAGGTTCAGTGGTTAGCCTTGAGAAGAGAACAAAATTTCACTGCTGCTAGAATTGAATTTGATTTGTTTTATATGAGCATCCATTCATTGAATTCGGTTTATATTATTCTGTATAATTACTAAAGTGAATATTAAGAAAATGCCCATGCAATATTTATTTGAATGAGAATTTTTTTTCTTAAGGGCACATATTTCAGTTTTAGAAGTTTGAAGAATAAATGCATTTTTAAGATGCATAATTACAATATATTTTTTATTTTACTACGATACGAGATTTCCAACCTGGGGGCATTGATATTTTGAACAATATTTTCGTAATTTTTAATAATTTAAAAAATATCTATAAGCATCCCTAGCAAATTATTGTCAAATCGACTTTAGTCAAAGTTTGCCATTTTTTTCATCATATATATGTTATCTCTTATATATATCTATATATTATACTATAAATAGTATTTATGATATATTCTCAATCATGACTCTGATGATTGATTATATGTTAAAAAAATTAAGTAATGCTTCCTTAGTACTTTATTAAAGATCTTTTTTCGATGAGCCCGAATTTATGGTAACTTCACCAGATTTAGCATAAACGGTAAACATTAATGAGTCAATCATGAAGCGATTTTCGGCCGATGGATACCAACAGAAAGCGATTTCAACAGTCAAACGCAACTTAGTCGCATGTTGACGGTAGCAGTATCTTTTACTTTATTTTAAGAAGTATTCAAGCGTAAATAAAATCGCCGCCAACGCTTAAAAAAAGAATTGCTTGGAAAAATAAATTTTAAATCAAATATTATAAACCATAAGACAAGAAATGTATTTCAAACCAACATCGACAGAGGAAATTATTCTATCGCCTAACATACCGAGAATATCTACCTTTCTTTGGTATATGAAACTGTTATTGTCTGGTCCCTGGGCTGGTGACTTATTGGCGCAGACTGCCTTTCAATGGTTGGAAATAACGTTATATTAATGAAGAGAACAAAAAAATCAACAAAATAGGCAAACATTATTTTATTATCATGTGAAGGTTCAATCACAAAACCTCTAGTATCTCAAATATTATAATTTTCATCAGGATCACATAAAAGCAGACCAGAGATAGCGCATCTCATATCAACGGCTAAAAAAGAACAACCAAATAAGTTTAGTACGTCACTCCCAAACAGTTTGATGTATACTAACATTATATAATAACTATTCAATAATTAAAATATACCCATATATTAACATTATATTTGTTCAATACCCCTTTCCCAGTTGTCACTAAGCACAAAACTCACAAGTTCGAATGAGTAAAATATCAAGATTTTAGTATGAAAATTGCAGAAAAGATTTCCTCCCCGCACCAACATGTGATATAGTTCATACTACTAGACTCACATTTCCTTTTCCCATCAAGGGATGTCTTATTTTGAAGTAGTTAATCGGATGATACCTGACCATTATAACTGACCTTTACCTCAACAATGCAACTTTCATCCACTAATCAGATCCATCCAATTACTGCATATCACGTTACCTAAAGCGGTTTCCATTGATTTTTTTTTTTTTGAGGGACGTTCGAATCACTGAAAGTTTCACGTTTAGATCACACGGTTCCGGAGTAAGATAAATTTATTTAATATATATTACACATGAAGAAGGTGAGCCTACACAGGATGGGGTAGGACAGGGCGTTATTGATGAAGAGTTAGTTACAATTATACAAATCCATAAATAGAAAGTGGACGCGGGGGTTAAATGAGACGGCTCTCTTGGAACGATTACAGAGAACTCTCTTGGCAACAGGGGGATGAAAAGTCGCTACCTATTTATCATCTGACAACGTGGGCCTCTTTCGATATCTTCCTCTTCCCTACACCCCTCCATATCTGCAATTTATTTCTCTCTCTCCCTCTCTCTCTCTCTCTCTCTCTCTATATATATATATATATATATATATATATATATATATATATATATATATATATATATATATATGTGTGTGTGTGTGTATATATATATATCAACTTATTCGTTTTTCTATTTGAATGTATAAGTCAGTGATTGAGACAGTAGGATTTGTCTAGATCGGACAAAGTTAATTACTACGTTCAATTGATACTCCATATCATAGAGGGATCTCGTGTCGCCAGAGGGAGATAACAGGAGGCGTTGGGACATTAGGTGGGCTAAGGGTTGGTCAGAGAGACCCTCTGTGTGGGCTGAATTAAACGGTCTGCTAATCGGACTGGGATATTTATAGCGGGCAGTTGGACAGCCTGCAAAAAGGGGGCGACATACCATCCCTCTCCCTCCTTTCTATCTCTCTCACTCTCCCTCTCTCTCTCTCACTCTCTCTCTCTCTCAAACTCTCTCACTCTCTCTCTCTCTCAGTGGCTCTTACACGCATATCCCTCTCTCCAGCCGCTGTCGCATATTATACTCTATATATCCTGTATTTGCTTATAAATTTTGAAAACTTTATTTTGAATTTGGAAACTTCTCGAAGTTTGATAATTACATGTCTGTACCTAACAGACTTACAGGTTTTTCGAATAAAATGATGTTCAATGAAGAATAATGACATTTTGTTTATTCTTATTCGAAATATCTATAGTCGTTTCCTGTATGATAAATTTTGTATTTATTTTGCATTAATAACGATTAATTGTTGTTCGGCTCTTACTTAGGAATTTTCGATTAAAATGACTGACAATAATTGCTCTAAGATAATATATATATATATATATATATATATATATATATATATATATATATATATATATGTATATATTTAACATACTTATATGCATAATAATTTATAAAATAAATAATTTAAAAAATTCGTAACTGGAATATATGTCTGTTTTTGATATTTGTTGAAAAATTAGATATATATTTTGGGACAAACATTTATTCATCGGAGAAAAAAAATGTTATATTATTTCTTTTTTCAATAAGTTTTAATTCAACCCATAGCGCATTTAACAAGTATAAAAAAATGGAATAAAATTAATATATTTAAATTTTGATCTGAGCTAATGCTGGTCACGGGTTGACGGTCATTTAACGATAACAAAACAATTTTTCAAAAAATCTTGTTTACATTCTGAAAAACGACAATATTAACAATTATAAAATCATTTCTTATCTTCAGTACCAAAAAGAAATGTAAAAAAGTTTTTTGGAATCACTTTTGCTCACGTCCAGAAAAAAAAAGTGATATTGTTACAAAGTTATAGTCAGTCTGGGACCTTTAGGCCTAAAGTAATAATGTTTTTCTCTATGATTTTTTTTTACCATAGGTTTTATAATTCAAAAAGGAATCAATTCGAATTATTATTCAAAAAAATTATATTTATTTTATACATAATAAACACATCTCATTAATTGTTGATTAATTATTAAATATTATATTTTAGTCAAACGTTTAACCGTATTCATTAAAGCTAAGCTAAAAAATATTTTTCTTCAAAAAAGTGGTTATTTTAGTTATGTTTTATAATTTATAATGGTGTAATGAATGAATGAACTTGCAGCACTAATACTTATAGCCATTGGGTGTGACAGCTTGTATTATTTTTCAATCCAAGCTTTTATTAAAATAATATATATAATTTGTAATAGTTGACTACAATAATTGTCAATATTTTATTCCATAGTAACCCTGTGGGAGGATCGTGAATTAATGAATTTTACAAACTTTTATGCTGTAAATTAGAATATTACAAACCTATAGTATCTTTGGGCATAAATGATTATCAAAATATGCAATTAATTATAATTTTGAATTATATGTTATATTGAATATTTTGCATTATTTTATTTTGACGACCCCCCCCTGATCATATCTTGGCTACTTATGGCCAAATTTTTTGTACATAACATTATAATATCCATTTTCAACCTCCGCATATAAGAATAACGCCTTGCAAATCTCAAGCTGACCATATTTTACTTATTTTTTAATTACACGAAAGCCCAATATAGTCCTTTGATTCTGCGCGGGAAAGAAAAAATACTGTAAAAGAGAACAATAAAATGGGGTCCCTCAGGGATGAACTAATCGATATTCAAGTGAAACGTCTCGCTGAATGTACCAACACAAGCGAAGACAGCCGTACCGACCGGGCTTAACCCCTCACGGTAGGGAATTACCCAGACAGCAGCGTTCCTAATCGGTCTACGATATTTATGTTGTCAGCACTGGGCCGGGATGGGAGACAAAAAAGAACCCAAAACAAACTACAAATTGCGACCCCTAATTTTCGTTGGCTTTGCAACAGGCCATTTCCACCTCTCCTGTCATTCAGGCTCTTCAGCATTTAATTTATTGCCGGAGGTTATACTCTAGTTTTTGCTTCTGCCACGCCCCACGCAGGTAGGCTTTCGTGGTCGTCCACCTTCCAGATTAGACAAGCTGATTAGGACATCCTGAAGGGTAGCATTTATTCGTCATATCGCTCTGAGTTGTTACACACCTACCAAAAAAAAAAAAATGTTAATTGTTTATAATAAGTAAAAAGTTGGAAGGATATTAGTTAAAAAGGTTTAGGCGCCAAAACCAGACATTGTTATGTAGTAATAACATGTCATACTAGTTAGCCCGTGTGAATAATTCGCATAGAATATGCGAGAAATTATAATAATTCCTTACCTAGTAGCGGCAGAAAAGCAATACCATGGTTACAAAGTGCAGTAAGCTGTATCTTTGCTAATAACGGTCCGTTTTGGATGGATTTTTTTGTTGTTTTGTAGGGAATTTGATTATCTTTCAATTGGTTTTTATACTTAATATATCATAAATGTATACTTTTCTAGTTGTACGCATATAAACGTTTCTTTTCGTCATAACTCTTTTCCTTCATTTTCTCGGTGATATACTGTATGTATGAATAGTTAGAAAGGGGTTGTAAGGGGAAGAATTTAGGTAAGCATTATTAAAATCATTTGAGCCGCTTTGGTGCTAATGTCTATAGAAAAACAGGTTTTCGGCTATTGCCCACACAATTTTTAAATTATTTTTCCTCATTAGCGGTAAACGTATTAAGGGAGCTATGAAGTACAGACAATAAAACACCTTTTAAAAATAATATATAGAGGTATCGTTTATATTTTTATCTAATCTGTTTCCTTTTTAGAGTAAATATTTTAGTTTATTTCATATATTTTAGAATAATATTTTTATTAATTAAATTTTTATTCATTTTAGTGTATTGTTTTTTTGTGGATTTCGTATATCTTTTTCTTTAACATTTAATTACATAGAGCAGTTCTTAATTTGTAATATGAAGTAGTACCTCATTGCTTTCACGTACTTTGGGCTAGCAATAAAATGATCAAGTGCAAGTGTTTATATGAACAATGTACTAATGCAATTTTTTAAAAATAAAAATTGATATTCCATTCTATTGTTAAAAATATATATAATATACATTCTAAATTTTGTTTAATTAACCTTTTTAAGTTTAATTAAAACCTTAATAAGTTGAATTAACCTATACTGAAATTACCTTTAATACTTTTAAAAAACATAAGAAGTAAAATAATCAATTAAATCTAAAAGTAAAAATATATATCCTTTTTGTATTTTGTAATCATAATTTAAAAAATAATTCTAATAAAGTCATAATTATTATTGGCTTATTTAATGATAAAGTTTGACAGTAATGTTAATGAAGATTTTTATTACATACTTTGACCATATTCATCATATTAAGTTAACCCAAAAAACACCCCTTTTTAGTTTTATAGGAAAAGATGATAGAATAAAACATTTATTTTTGCCCATAAATATTTGTATTTGGAACTGATTTTTTTATGAATAAATGTTTTTTTCCCAGAATATATATTTAATTTATAATTAAATATGTGGAATATACATTTATTCTTTCACAATTAATTAAAAAATATAATTATTAAATATTACTTAAATTTGTAATAAAAGAAAAAAAACAACTTTTTTGTTGCTAAAAAACCAAATATATATGCCTTATGGTTTCTAACCTTCTGACCGACAAATTTTGAATAAGCGCTGCGCTATAATAATTGAATAATTTGTTTATCAATATAAAGGAATTATATTAAGGGAATGAAATGTCAATGAGGTGAGTAACGAATATAATATAATTTAAATAAATAATAATAATAGTTATTCGTTATTGAAAACTTTTTATTTGAATAATAACTGGTTTTCGGTGAACTGTTTTAGTATTTTTTTTTTTTTTAAATTACTGTATTTTGTCATTTTTATAACCCTATGAGTAACAATGGCATTTATTTATTAATAAAAGTCATTAAGTTCGTCGTGACGTTCCCATAGAAAAATAATCATTCTTACCCTCCCCCCCCCCCCTATATACGAAGTTGTTTGAAATTTCGTATATCTGAGCAATTTGTGTTCATTTTGAAGGATATCAATGCACCAATATTGTTTTATGTAAAATAAAGAACCTTAATATGACTGTATAAGCAAGTATACAGACATCGCTCTTCAACGAAAAAGAATTTTTTTGTTTATCTATTATTTATTTATATAATTGGTTACAAGACTTACGCTGATGTTGGAAGTAATGCTTATATCATCATACATATATAATTTAACAATCTGTTTATTTATAATACTGGACAATCTGTTTGTTTATAATCCTCCGAAATCAATTTAAGGTACACGCATCAAGAGATAAAATAAAAAATGAAAGGAAGGTATGCGATTCAATCGAATATTTAACCAGTTCCACAAAATTAGGGATATCCTTTGTAGGTCTTCCTCGTGGGATATATTCAGTGTTTAAAAGAAGTTAAAATTACAAGGGATGTAAACAAGACCCATGTTTATAAGCTTGGAATTCTTGAGGAGTTGTGATTATATTTGCTTCGCTAATTGTGCTTTTCATTTGAAATCTACTATTGACATGAATATAAACTGAAACAAAATTATAATTTACGAGATAGTATTTGGTATTTTTATTTTCTTACTAAGCCTACGGCATTCTTTCTTGTAGTATCATGTAATGATCATGTTATAACGTTATTATCAACCATCATTAAAGAATGTGTATTATGAATTCAAGGATAAATGTCTGCATTCATTGTAAAATGAATAGTTTAAAAAAATTGAATACAGGAGAATAAATTCGTATTGAGAAACTTTTATCCAATCTGATACGGCGAACTTGTTCTTCATAAACGAAACTTCGTCTAACACGAACAGGACAATTCGGGCCCCCGAGTGTATATCAGAGACTACTGTAATTCTAAATTAAAATGATATTTACTTTCAATTCATAGAAAAAAACTCATCTAAATGACTGTAATTTGGCCTATTCAGGCATACAAAGCTTTAGGATTCCAAGAAATCATCGAATTCCGTCCAAATCCGTTCCTTACAATCCGAAATCCTCCAGGCTTCATATTATGTCACCATTAAAACCATCCATGAATGCCTCAATATACCATATGCCGAAGACATGGCCCGAAATAGAAATATATCCTTTGTCATAAAAATTCGCACCCTGTTGTTTTACTCGAAAAGAGGATATCACAGGGATCGTCTACAACAGATCAGAATGCTATACCGATATTTATTTTGAAATCAATTGGGCACTTGTTTATATCAATACTGATTAATTACTCTGCATCCATTACGATTTCTCTTACCGTTACCCCTCCTCCCCATTCTAGAAATACTTTACCCTTGCCAGTTATGGATACGCGTAAGTTTTCACAAGCTCTTTGGTCTACCCCCACTCAGTATAAAGTGTCATGATTACTATATGTGGAAAAGACGATGGGTATAAATTTTAAAGAACCCTTCGTCATACCAGCACGCAACCTCCACACGATACTTAGTGTAATTACAACTTTCCTAGTAGTCCCGAACCAGCATTCGGTTGCCTTCCAACTTACAAAGCAGCATTGGCAGATTAAAAATATATATCTATGTATATCAACTAATTTAACATACATCCATGTTAGATAGATGGATTAAACAATAAGTTAAATACTTCAGAGCAGATATGCTAAAAAATTAAATTCAAAGACAAGTAAATATAATAGCAGTATATCCTTAACAGCTTAATAATTTAAAATCCTTAAATTAAGGTCCAAAACTGTTACCTATTTAACATTATAGAAAATATTTTTTATAATAAAACTAAGTATGTGATCTATGTCAGCAAGTGGGACACCATTGCATAACCTGTTATGTATTTGGCCCATTATGTATGCTGCAGTTTGCAAAGTGTAAAGTGGGCAGCGACAAATCGCTTGTTTGTTTTTTTTGTCTGGCTTCTCGAACACTATTCGTCAGCTTCTGTATTTACTATTTATAAGCCTTAAATATATCATGAAACCAATGAATCTCTTTATTAGTTCTTAATGTTTTATCTTCATCTCAATTGTTAATAGTTTCATATCTATACAATTTATAAGTACATGATAGACTAGGGAAGTTGTGAATTTTCAGAAAAAAAAAAAGAATATGTATATATTACATTTTGGAACTATTTATATAAATAAAAATTACAACTTAAAAGTTTTAGTATTTTACTTAATTATTAAACAAATCGTAAATAATTAGGGATTGATCATTCTACACCATCATGCGGATGTCGACTAAATAGGCAAATAGTTCTGCTGGAAAAAACATTTCATAATTATTTCTTTTATATTTTAGTCCGATGAAACCAATATAACGTCTGGAAAAAAAATTAGAAGTATAAGTGTTAATAAATTTATCTATATGCAATGTACAATGCGTTTCATATCGTATTTAATCGTAACATATTAGGCAATAATATGAAAATATTTAATTATTTTTAAAAAGTTCAGATTCAATAGTTTAATTAATTCTTTAAAATATACAGATACAAATTTCTAAACCAGAGTATGTGATACCATAATTCAGCTTACGGCTGTCAAATTATTGCTGAATATTGTTAGATTGGAATATTTACTTATAAAATTATAATAATGAAAATTGTAAAATATTTACCAAGATGAAATTTTTTGGATGAGGTTTTTTGACAAGTGAAAAATTGTTCGGTTTCCGTAGGATTATTATACTGATGTAATCGTCGAAAAAAGTTAAGGCTCGCCTGAGATTCACGTTTTACAATCTTCATTGAGTCAAGAAAGTGGGATGTGGAATATAATTGAATAAATTTGTTGAAAAAAAAAAAAAAAATGTTGTAATTCTCTAGTTCGTAGTTGCCACGAAAAGACAGCGTAAGTGTACACCGCGCACTCTTGTCACACACCAGAGGTCTGCACTTGCTCGTACTATCATATTTTGCTTGGTGACTGCGGACAATTGCTTAAAATATATAAATCTGTCAAGAATAAATGCAAATCAAGAACAGCTTGTTTAGATAAAAAAAATGGTCTACTGATAAATAAATACCGATACAGCTGTAAATCAAAAGTTGAAAAACACAACTTTATTAACAGGTTGGAACTAAAATATTTACAACTCGTTATTCTTCACCTTAGCGAATTTTCGTGGCTTATTTCTGATACATCAGTGTTAAGACTTCATGTTCTGTATAGGGCAGCTCTTACCAGTTGAGCTTTTGGATTTAACGAGATAATTACCCACTTACCCCGAAAACGCACTTACCTTATAATACATTACACACACACACACATATATATATATATATATATATATATATATATATATATATATATATATATATATAAATAAAACTTTAAAAATATGAGAAATTAATAACATAATCATGTTTTATTACAGATGAACTGGCATCCATATTGAAAATGATTAATTATTCCTGGCAACTAACACAGCCCATTCATTCGTTAGGAATAAGCGTTCGACGCGATTTAAACTTTACAACGCCGCGTTCTGAGAGGGCTCTAAACCGTACATAATCTAGCCATTAGACAAAGGATCAAGAAAATGATTCGGAACTGATATTCTGTCCTGAGATTAAAGTGTAAAACGCTCGGGTTGAGATGAAATTATCTCAGAGAGATCGGAGACTGCCCGCTCATATTTCACGTGTATTTTTAAATGAGGATCAGTCATAGCATTTGAGATAGCATCTCGCCCGGCGTTGCCTCGAAGACGGCTTTGGTAGGCGGCGCGATTTGTCAGGGCGCCGGGGTATGCCTCTGCTTCTGGAGTTGGCAGTCTTGTAGATTAAAATTTTATATATATATATATATATATATATATATATATATATATATATATATATATCCCCATCATTTATGAAATCTTATTCTACTACTTATACGATCTTACACTAACACGAAATAATAATCTTATACTGATACGAGCAATATCTGTCTGTCTGTAAAGTGGATCTCGAAATACAGCGAAAGGATGTTGCTTAAAATTTTTAATCTAGTCAACTGGAGACCAGTTTGGGCTCTCTGTGGCAAGTTATGGAGTTCTGAAAATTAGCTCCTTTGTGTTATTTGGGTAACTGATTTCGAATTTCAACTGTTTACCACAAATTTTTTACGATAATATATTTAAAAAAGAAAATAATGTTAAACGCTCAAAAAACCAATTTTGACATTCCACGTCTTCGAATCGCGTTCACTTAAAACGGAGCGACAAAAAAATAACAACTCGAAAATGTAGGTAATTTACTCTTCTTTAATTTAGTATGAAATTAATATTAGAATTTATTCGAAAAATATATGCTTTTCAAGTTATAGGCAAAAAATAAAAATAAATTAGAGGCTAAGAAGACTCATTCTTATCTCATCCTTCATTCCTTTTAGAGCCCTGATGATACAATATGGGTAGAAACGTCGGCATTAAATAAATAGTTACAACTATTTTATTTCATTCTTGACCGCAACCCGCAGCATCATCCTGATATACCACCGTACGGTCAACTATCAATACACAAAAAGATTTTTTTTTATATATTTCTGAGAAAAATCAGTATCCCGAAAAACGTGAATGTGCAAATTTTCAGTACTTCTGCAAAACTTTCTTGGTAAAAGTAACACAGCCTTATTTAGGAAAAGAATTTTTGGGCCTCAGTGGGTGTTTGCTTTTCCCCAGAAGAACTATTATATAGTAAAAAAAAAAGTTACATTAAATGAACCTTCCCATCCAGAAAATATGGGATATTAAACATATCTTCTGATAAATAAATCGTGTTTATATTTATATTAATATATGATGAATATGCTGTAATATTTTTACATTTGTATTGTATTGATATTGTTGTGTGTTTATTAAAATAGTAAAAATTTTGAATTATTAAAGTAAAATTAATAAAGTAAAATTATTAAGTTCATGACTGTACAACATATAACTATTGATTTTTTGCTTTTTTTATCAACATTAACTAAGTAAATAAAATAATTTGAGAGCACGACTCGGTCCCTGAGTTCTGGAACTAAAACTCTAATAGAGACCTGAAATTTTAACGATCAGACTATTATGAGAATATTCTGATTATAAGACTTAATGCAAAACTTAATTCATCATCTGGATTAAAAATAATTATCCACTCTAGAGAATTTAATCAATTTTGCTGTGATGCTATTGTTTAGATTATAATAAATGTTAGTAATAATGAGGCTTCCACTGTTCAATTTTTTGTTTGTTATTGTGACAACAAGTAAACTTATGAGGATTTATTTATTTAATGTACAACAAAATAAATACTTAAGCCCATTGCCGCAACACTGATATTGATTAATATAACATGATGATGAACTATGCCTAAATAGCACTCTTATGATTGCCCTATGTCAACAAAGCTCGGGTTCTTCTCAGACTCCTTCTTAAAGGGATTAATGGAGATTTGTGTAGGTACAGAGGTTATGAGGAAAGAGCATGCATCTATTCCAGTCCAAGTCTGCAACATTTGGGATATCATGGTCTTTATAAATAATTTTATTACTGACATCATAAGAAGCCTTGAGGATGGGCCCGTTGGTCACCCAATTAGCTTGATCATGTTCAAGCTGTGTATTTTGTTATAAATTTGAAATCTAAGGTGGTTAACTAGTAATTGTTGAAGTAGAGGATGAAATAATATTCATTGATATCATAGGCAAGTTATTCTCTCTCTTACGTCTTGACTATTCAACTTAAGTTTGAAAACAACCTTGAAGGTATCTTATGACACACACACGTCCTAGACCTCACAGGTCCTGAGAACACGGTGGACCGAACGACTTTCACGACCTGAAAATAGCCTAAATTATGAGATAATTGCCTTATTAATATGTAGGTAGAACAATAGCACCCAAGCTGGTGGGCTGTACCCAATAGGAACAGGACCTCCTACAAACACTAATACCATTGCCGACCAATTGGGTAACTAATTCAAGGCTGAATGGGCCTTGTTAGGCGTAATTTATTAGGGCCCGAGCCTTATGAAGGAGCCAACGAAGCTTCATTCATGTGATCAAAATTGAATTCAAATTTGTTATACGTTAATGGATAGATAATGGGCGGGTAAAAATTTTATCCGCATCAGATCTAAATAGAGTTTCTGTTTTTCAATTTGATCCAACGCAGGCATAACTTCAAAATATATGCGCTCACAAATTTTGATTCTGTAGCGAAATAATCAATATGGTGACCCCATCATTTACTGAACATTATAAAACGGTTCATGCCTCTTATTGACATCCTGCCCCACTAAGTATCCTTCAGCAATGCTTCGCTGAGACTGAAGCCAGAAAGAGCTCTTCAATTCCGAATTCAACATTTTCTTGACAAACTCTCTGCTGAAAAAGCTCATGTGCATGGCTGTGGTGAGGCCTCGTTGGACATGCGCAGCTGAGCTATATGACTCCATGAAACTCTTGAATTCCTTCTGTATCAAATCTATTCAACCTAATACCCTTCTTAAAATTCTCAATGCTCCTTATTATTCAATTAACATAATTATCCATACAGACAATAATACTTCGAATTTTGCAGATTTTACCGAAAAAGATATCCATCCTTCAATATATATCACATACTATCACGAACCAACTAGTTTATAAATTTGATTGCCAATTGATTCTCGAAAACCCTCTAAGATGCCTGAAAAGAAGATGGAACAGGGAAATATACGAAGTCCACCGATGGGCAGTTGTTTCACAATATGTTATCATAAAATAAAAGTTATTAATGAATGAGTGAAACTTATTACAAATATGAAAGAAATTATAAATCAAGATTTACATTTTTTCTAAATTCTGCAGTTTCTCATTGAGGTTTTGGAGTAAGGGATTTTTTTTTTTAAATAATAAATAAATTTATTGAATAACTATTATATTTGATTCCATGTTGTTGAAAACTCTTTGTGATATCGACATATTTATATTTTTCGGGTTCACTCAGGATCTATTATATCAAAAGTAAAACTTGAAATAGCTGAAAGTAGTTTCCCTTCTCTTGTTTAAAGTCCTAAGATATGGTGTCATAGTTCATCCCGATTCCGTGTGCGGCTCTAACCACTTTTTCGGATTTCTAGATGGGGTATACGCCATATCTTACGTTTATTTTAAACAGTACAGCTATAATTTTGGTATCCTTTTATGGCATTCATGCGACAGAAACGTGTAATCATAACCGCGTTCGGCCATTACCTGTATAAACCATAACCTTTACCATTTCCCAATCACGGTCCTGGAGAATTATGATTGGCTAACCCAGAATATTGCTTTTTCGTCTTTTAATGATGTCCTCCTTAGCGGAACATGGAGCCAATTAACTGACTGGAGAACAACCAGGGGGTTGTAACATCATAGTATCTGGCGTAAGATTTGTGTACGATTCGTAAATTCGTATGCGTTTTTTATTTATTCATTTTTTATTGGATCGTAAAAAATAATTTAAAAAAAAATTGTTGAAGTACTCATGGAAGATGCCATACGATTTATCATAAATATTTTTTAAAAAAATTAATAAAAATGCACCATACTGCATACTTCCGCAATGGTTAAAATTCTAATTTAAGTTGTTAATACGTTTTTTTGTTACTGTTGATTATTTTTTAAATGAAATGGTTTGGGAGTTAAACAATTATAATTTCGGAAGTGATTAAGAGGAACATATGGTTTGATTGGATTTGTAGACGCGGTAGCCGACAAGTGAGCCCAATCCAACAAACATAAACCACTTAGAGGTGAATTGATACGAGTCAATATAGGAACTAAGCGGCTTGTAGGAACTCCCCAAACACCATCCGTCTGTCTGTCTGTGAGTCATAAGTGATATTTACTTAGAAGAGAGGGCGTTTTGTTTTATTGACTGCTAACCAATAAGGCGCTTTATGATTAAATATAATTACTAACGAATCGGTAATTAATACATATTTCTTTGGTTTCATTATAAGTGGAGTGAACCCTTCATGTTATTTAAGAATATGGATTAATAAAAAGTTTCGGTCCTGCAGATACCTGAATATACCACAATCATAATATTTATTATTATTATTCTAATATTATTATTATTAATATTTATTATTTATTATCTTTTGATGATTAGAAAAAAAATAAATAAGCCTGTACCACTGCAACCCATTAACGTTCTTGGATTCAGTACTTGATAAGGACCGTAATGTTTCTATATGCCAACGGTTGTACAAGGAGGCGATTTGGCAGATATCACGCTCAACAGGAGAGTCTCCCGACCCAAGGGCCGATCCACGACAGATAACAGAATATATAATTCTGTCACAGCTGGTCTCGAACCCGGAACCAGGAGAATAGGCGCACGGTGGTGTTGATGATAGATCCTTAAAAACAGAACTATCCTATCTCCAAATTTGTCTTTTTCTGGTTTTGTTCACTTCATTTCTCCCAGGGTATATATTTGTTTAATAAATTTATTGGAAAAAATTTTAAATTAAAAAAAAAATGTAAAGAATTTTTTTTTTTTTATTCGCAAAAATGTTCTGCCAAGTTAAGGCTTGACTAAAATTATTTAGCTAGAAAGTAAAAAAAAAAATGGTTCATATATTCATATCAGATGAACCGATAAAACTAAAATATAAAAATACCTTCTCCAGTAAAATGTAATTTTCTGAGTTACGCTACCTGTGTTTCGAAGCGAAGAAATATGTTTAAAAATTTAAAAAAGAAAAAAAAACTTTAAAAGTTTAAACTAAGTTTGAAATACTTAGGAAAGTTTAATTTAATCTGGTGTTATCTACAAAATGTTTCCTATCTCTTAATGATCCGGATTTGGGAGCAAGTAATTTGAGGTTCAAAGTTTTTTTGTTTTTTTTAAACATATTATTTTTCGAAATTTATATAATATTATATCTCTCTCTTTTATTAGTTTTCCGCGGTACTTTTGTCTCTTATATCTGGGATCAATGGCCGAAAACGCTTGTAATTTTTAATTTAGCAAAATTATTTAAATCGCGTTTATCTTCAAGAAAGTAAAATTTACAAAACTTTCATCATTTATACTGCTCAATAAGGATGAAAAATGTTAAGAAAAAAAAACGGGTTAAGGTTTTTGATAATAATCTATTACATAGAATCATTTGGCCCGAAGAAACGTGAGTCAATTGTAGAATTTGGGAGACATAATTACTCGGGACGCATTTTGTGGATTTGAGGTTTGAACAGGCTTCAAACTTCAGTGTTTGCTAAATTTTGGTTTCATTTTGAAAACGTTATAATATTTTGAATCTTCGTAGAAAGTGGCCTTTGGTTTCAATTAATAACTACAGTTTTTATTGTATTTTACGATTTCTTGGCTAATAGTGAAAAGGTCTTACGTCAAAACGTTTTAAGTAGTGTTAGATGTTGTTCATGGTCAAACTTTGACTATTTTGAAGTATATACTTATGAATATGTTATAGTAAGTCGGTTTAATGACTAGAAAAAATTTATAAAAATATATATATATATATATATATATATATATATATATATATATATATATATATATATATATATATATAAAACGATTTACTAACAAAATTATAATCGCGAGTAGGTTTATATTTATAATGTATAAGTTTTTCCTAATGTTATCCAAACTCTGCCCGAATTAATTACAATAAACTCGCCAATAGTTCAAAGAAACCCATTTAAACTAGACAATTTTCTTTTCCCTAATAAAAGAAACCGAAAGACGAAATAAAACCCCGTATTATCTATGCGAAGGAATCCGAAAAATCTCCGGAGCCAAATTAGTAGCTTTGAGGGCACACTGGCGTCTGGGCGACCTCCTCAATATTTATAAATTCCCGGCACTTTGAAAAAAACTCCCCAAAGACATTGTTCTCCTACCGATTGGTGCCAGATACAAGACGTTGAAATTCGTCGGCTAATAGGTGAATAGTCTTGTCTGATGACGGTGGGGAAAAAAAAATCTAATTTATTGTACAGGGGATTTGTTTGGGTGATAGTGAAACTGTTCGCAGCAACTTTATAGTTTTAAAAATAAATTAATAACGAATTTGCGTGTAAAAATTCATTTTTGGATCTACATTGGATTTTTATTATTTAATTCTGATATTTCGTAATTTCTTTGCGCTCAAAAGTATGACTAGGCTATGATAAAATTCTTATAAAAAAATACAGATTTATTTTTATATATAATTGCAAAGGTTGATTTTAACGATTACTGATAACTAAACATTTACACATAATGAATAGATAGATATATTTATTTACAAAAAAGAAGCAAGCCAAATACCAAAACACTTCTCAACACATAATAAAAAATAGTTAAATCCATAATAATCGATAATATAAAAAGGCGAGTAACATGAATTAAATAACAATAACATAAGTGGTCTGCAAAATGTTTTTTGATGTGTTTTATTGCTGTATGAATTTTATTCATAGTGGGCCTGGGGAAATAACATACAAAACATTTTAGACAATGAATATATGTTCCAAATAGCAACCCCAATGACGAAGTAATGTGACGAAAGGCATGGTAATCGTTATGAATGTGCATGATAATAATTTATAAATATTATTGTATAATATATTTTATATACATATTAAATGGTTAAAGCTTGAATTTTAATGTTAATGTTTTTTAAACAGACATGAATATGGTGCTAGAATACTTCTCGAGAAAATAAAATATAGATAAGTTGAGAATGTCTACAGTACTTCGCGTTAATCAAAAGTATAACATTTAAAAACAATAAACCTACAACCGAATAAAGTTTACTATTTATATATACAAAATATATACCAGAAAATGTACAATAATTTATTATTCTCTCTTGAGTCCTTAAAAATATTTGAAATAAATATAAAATGATAATACTATAATTAATTATATAAGGATAACTTTTTTTATTAATACTTAGCTAATATATTTGAATTGAATCTATACCGTAAACTGACCCCAGCCTTTCTTAAAGTTACCCAACTTTAAGACTGACGGGATAACTTTAAGACAATCCTTATTTCAAATTTGAACTTTTTAAGCGGGTTCATTGCTAGCTTTCAGTTACGGGATTTTAGTTTGTCTTTATGAAAATAAGATAACAGTGAGCCCGCTTAAAAAGTTCTAATTTGAAATAGCGATTTTCTTAAAGTTACCCCGTCGATTTTGAAGTTATTCCAGTTTAAATTTAAAAATGTCCATTTTCGATGATTAATTATGCATTGGTATTGAAATTCAAAACCGTGTATTCCAAGATGTAACAAGATAGTACGAAGATAATATATTTAAAAATTACATTGGGAAACTAATAGCCATACCAATGGTTCGGAGATAATTTTTAAATCTGCGTGATGGTTTAAAAATATATAAAATATCCAACCGGATCCATCTAATATCTGATTTTTTTTTTTTTTTTTTTTTTTATTCTTAACCTGCTTTGTTTTTTATTTTGAATAGTGATATCTTCAAGTTCTCGGTTTGAGAGAATTTACTTTAATAGGTAAAATAATCTGGTTAATTTAATGGTAGTACACGCGCACAAACCAACGAATTAATTATTTTAATTACTCATTCCTAAATATTACAATTAGTCTTTAAACTCTGGGATCTGGCCTATGCACAGATATGGTTTGATGGCATTCCCCTACTCCTTAAAAGTTTCCAACCAATTCGTTTCTGACATTTCAGTAATTAACGAACGGATTAATTGCTGTATCTATCTGTGGCTCGCATTAATAAGCAGGTTGCCCTCTGTGGCGTGTTTAAAGTTTGAAAATATTAGTTCCTATCAAATAGAATAGATAAATAAAATTTATTTTACAGTATATCAGGACTAAATACTAAAATAGATTAGGTTATTTCATCATCAAAAAATATCATCATGTATTTGGCAAAACCAAAATATTATACATGAAAAAATGAATGTGACCCTATCAATGAAAAACTATATAAAGTGAACGGTATATTTTCTAACAATGAATCTATTTTACATCATAATATAGAATAAAATATTAGTATTTTAGAGTATTTAAATATTTTAAAAAAAAATTGGCAAAAATTAATACACTATGTGAAAATAATAATTAATATTAGTTGTAGTAAAAAACTTGACAAACCCAAGGGTTCGATGCTAATACCAACGATCGTTTTCTACATACTTTTATTTATCCCTGCCAAAAACTATATTTACAAGATCAGACGACATAATCCTCCCATATACGTCTTGGTCTATCCCTCTTAATCCGCTAACCAATCGGCTTGGATCTGATTAATTTTTTAGTGATCCATTTTTTGTCTAGCAACTCTACACACCCATTTCAATCGCTACGATAATCCTACTTCAATTGCACGCCACGCTATACACTTTGTGAAGCTTTCTAAATTCTTTATAAGACAAATTTATATTCGGGTCAAATTTCTCATCCATAAAAAACTGAAAGAAGTATAATAGTTTTACAAATTTGTACTTTCAGGTACCTACCTCCATGCATCAAATAATAATTAAACTTATACATTTTTAAAACGGGATACATTTAAATATATATATATTTATTTGTTATTTTTTTATTATTTGAAAAATAAAATGGGCACTATTATAGTTGCCGTCACGAAATTAGGAGCTTGACGTCTACATTTGGCTTCCCAAATCCTTGTTACCTCGGAGAACATTTTATAGTATAGTCTGAGTTGAGGTACTCATAATGGCTCCTCCATTGTAAAACAAAAATACAAAATTTTAAATAGTTGAACAAAAGAGAACTTCCATAATTGCTTTATTTTCTTCCTTATGCGATTTGTTGATGCTTTGATTCTGGGTCCCCATTCTCTGTGTAAATCTGATAATTAACTATACCGAGCATTACACCATAATATTAACTCATTAAGTTTTATTAATTGATATAATTAATTATCCTACATATTTCAACAATATAACGTTGTCATTAGAATTAATAAAAATCATCTAGTCATATTACTGAAAACTTTGTCAAAAGCTTAACCATTAGCTACCCCTTGTCAAGTAAAATACATTTCTGTACTGTCCTATTTTGAACTTTATGATCTATGACGTTATTTACTGTACATATTTGTTCTAAATAAACACTAATTCCCAATAAATTGGTTAGAAAATCATAGAAATAAAAAAAAATCAGAAATTCTAACTAGATCACACTCGATATTGGAAATCTAAGTTCCTGACGGCTACTATAGATTTTTTTGATTTTTTTTTTTCGAAAGTTATTGTTCTAATTTCGTGCAGGTAACTCGGTGCCTACTCTAATATTTTTCTTCGCCTTCAGCGAGGGTAATGAATTGATCTCTTCAATAGACAGATATACTTTTGAGCATGAGCGGTATTTTTTAGAAAATTTTAAATTTTAGTCAATTTGAAACATAATCACTGTTTTGTTTTTTTACTTTCCCATAGCTATATGAACTATATAGTAAGGGTTAGTATTGCGATCGTGAAAAATTTTGAATCCGAGTTTTCAACGAAAATACACGTTTTAGATAAACCCTACCTGAGTCCAAATTACCAAGTCTCGCACAATGGTCTGTGTGTGTGTGCATGTGAACAGTCTTGCTCAAAAACGAAAAGTTGTACGAAACTGAAATTACGTATTTAAGATAGGTACATGCCTGGGATGTTACTACAACTTCTTGGCTAAAATCGACTTACCGGAAGTAGCACTTTATATCATCTATTTTACAATTTTCTCGAAAATGGCTCAAAATATTTTGGAGAAACTTGCTTGGAGTCTTCTCTGCCCAAAGCCCTTTTCAACTTTTCATATATGTCGTACACCACCGAGTAAGCGCAGGGAAAAAAAGTTAAGACGAAAAGAAAATTTTCTTTAAGCATTGCTCTTAAAAGGTGCATTTAACGGCAAATTATGATAATAATCATATAAAAGTTAATCAAAATCTACAAAAAAAAATCTAAATCGAACAAGTATTAATCATAGAACTACAACAGTGTGTGTAAACAGCCTAGCTGTTTTATTATTTATTTTATTTTATTATTCTTTTGTTTTAAATAATTACGAAATTTTAAGCATTTTGTTAAAGCAGAGTTGATTAACCTTCAGCGTTTAAATGCACGCAAGGTCTGTTCCTAAAATCATTGTTATCTATTGTATTTTGTTATGTATAGGTAATTAATTTGAAAATATCCCTACCCCCACCATCCCGCGTTGAAATCGCTGATTATAGAAGACTATAATTTTCGATGCAGGTAAGATTGTACGTTAAACCCCTGCCAGACTTGATCAATTGATGCTTCTTCTTCACTGATGGAGATGAATTGATGCCATCTGTTCAATAGACAGACGCAATGCATGACTGCCCTTAGCTTCGGAAGCCATTTTATGTCCAGTTTGATATTGATCCTTCATTCTAAGATTTTTTTTCCCTATTCAAACTAGTTTACTACTCGGGCTTTTAGCGGTTAGGTTTTGATGATTTGTTAATACAGTTTTTAAAATATTAGTATATACTGATAGTACTGATTTATATTAATCTAATTTAATATGTATAATAACCAAATTATATTTTGAATTGCTTATTTTTGAATTTTTTGTGTGTTTTTAGAACTGAGGATGAATGTATAACATTCGAAACTTGTTTTCAATAAAACAAATTTATAGAAGTGGCAAATAATTTATCTATCCCTAATTAGATTGATCCTTCTATACCATCATGCGATTGTCAACCAAATCTAGTGAAACCCATTTATGATTTTTTTTATTCTTTTTTTTTAAATTTTATGTTGAACAGAATTTGGGTCTTTCTAATACTTTTGTAAATGCCCCTTAATTTCGAGACATAAATGATGAGCTTCATAATTTCTAAACCCTAAATGTTAAAATAGTTATTTTCAACTTAGAGAGAAAATTTGTTTGGATGTAGGAATACTACCAGATACATCGGTTTGATGGAGATACAAGCATACTTGTCAAGCCAATACAGATATAATGTAATTCCAATTTAACAGATACATGTTTTTATACGAGTGTTTGGGTAAATGTACTGTTTGTTTTTAGATCTGAAGGTGTTGTTTATGTACTTTAACTTTACATTCACCATTCGAAAATTCAGCATTTAAGCCCTGTCACACTATTTCAATGAGGATCAGACCTAGCTGATATTAAAAAGCATTTAATTATACATTTATATTACGAGTTTAATCAAAATTGTTAGAGCCGTTTTCGGGAAAATTGCAAAAATGTGTAAAATCGATGATATAAAGTGGAACTTTCCGCTGGTAGATTTTGGCAAAAAAAGTAGCTGTGACATCCCAGGCATATACTTACTTTGAATAATTAATTTCAGTTTCTTACAACTTTTCGTTTTTGAGCTAAACTGTCGTAAGTCGCACAGACCATTTTCTCAGGGAACCTTAAATCTTCTATTTCCGTTGAAAACTCGGATTCGAAAGCTTTCACGATCGCAATATTATCTCTCGCTATGCATTTCAAAATTAGGCAAGTGAGAGTAATAAAATACTTATGAATAAATTAAAATAATTTTATAGAAAATTATTGTTTAAGTTTGGGATCATCGCAAGTTGCTACTTGCCTGCTACCTTGGGATTTTATCTCGGAATCATAATATCGATATGAAAGCGTTTTGTAATATCGATTTTGTAGCAGTTTGAAGTTATCGATGTTCTATAATACTTTAATTTTAACAAAGATGCCGTCGTGTCATGCAAATTTTGTATCCTTAAGTGTTCCTTCAAATATATTCTAAATTTTTTGTGGCAATTACATTTAATACAATAAAATTAAGTTAAAATCATCACAGTAGAATTATGTTAAAGTATAATAAATTAGGAAAGGATTTTAGTATAGAAGAGCAAAAATTCAAAAAGTTACATTAAAAAATTGTTAGAATATAAATGAAAGATTCCAAACACAGTCTTAAGTCTCTAAAATACCAGTAATTTTAAGGGGAGTGTCAATCGAGCCTTGAACATCCTGTATAAATTAATACACAAATATTAATATAAGATATTACATTATTTACTATTTATTATTTTCTTTTTGCTTCAATAACTAATTTATTTATGCTTATATTTTTATGTATTCAATTGTATTTTCACTATTTTTTTCCTTTTTTCATATTTCTTGTACAATTCGAGTAAATCATATTAAACAATAATCAAATGTTTTTATTTAGCGACCGATTAAGAAACAATAATTGACATGCATAATGAAATTGAAAATTTTAACTATAATTAATTATGTGAGTAGTTTGATATAATAGTCCTTGGGTCTTAGTGGAGGATTCTCCTGTTTTAAGGAATGAAAATGACCAAACTTAAGCCTTATTCATACATTATATTATGAACTGGAATATTCGATTTTTTTTTCCGAATTTGATAAAAACGGCAAAAAAGTATCATGCACACACGTTTTCGCAAATGGCCTTAGAACAGTTTCAAGTTGGAAAACCATACTACGAATTAGTTTAAGGTTCATTGAAGCTTTTGCATTGGATAACGCATAGGTAGCCGCAACAACCCCTACAGTCGGGACGCTGTGAGCTACGGAGGACCACGTCTCCGCGTCCCCGGGAGTGGGGACAGGGACCACCTACCAGGAGCGGGGACGCTGCGGTAGGGACAGGGAATACAATTATCGGGAGGAGGGCGGAGGTATTTGGCCGGGACATATCAATGAATAAATTGCGGGACCGGCGCCATTCCGACCCCCCCCCCACCACATGAACCCCCCCTCTCGCCTACCGCTCTCCAGATAGATATTATTGAACACAGTCTCTATCTATCTGATAACAGTGTCCGCTTGGCAACAGCCACTCAAAAGAAAACCAGATTCGTCGACATTCCTATCAGACCTATAGCTTCCACTTATTTATTTATTTTATTATTAAAATAAAAAAATTGTGAACCCCTCGCGGGCCTTCTGGGCCCAATTATGGGTGGCAATATACAACCTTTAATCTGGAAAGACATTTTTTATATGCATGCCAAAAAATCTTTGCGACAAAAGAAGTAACGAACTGTAAAATAAATATAGTAGAACCTGTGTATCCGGAATAATGCGATATAAGAGATTGTTAGATCAATAAATAAAAAATTCTTGATATTATTGACATCTATTAAAGTTCGATAGAAATTAAAACTCTATACTTTTTTCTTTAAATATAATCTCGTTTCACTTTATATATCTGGCAAAACATCAACCAAAAAACAAAATTTAGGTTAAAAAATCTGGTTTAAAAAAATGGGCATATACTTACATTTCAAAATTTTGAGAGAATAATGGAATGGCAAAATTAAATTCACAACAAAAACTAAATTAAATAATAGAAATATGAATTCTAGAAACTTCAATAATTTCAAATTTTCGGATACTTCCAAACAGATATTTGAATATCACAACCCTTCGGAATCAACTAATATTCCATTTACTTTATTCCCACGATATTCTCAACGATCCTTGTCATATCGTATAAAATTTTATTCTCCTCTTAATATTTCTTTATGTTAAAGACTTGACCAAATAAAAAAGAATATAATAATAAATAAATAATGAATAAATATTCACATTCGCATACATCTAAATGATTTCAAAAGTACGTTTTTAAGATAAAACTTTATTTAAAAAAAAAAAAATCAATCCGAATATTTTTACGGATAAGAAAATTCAAAGTAACAGTCGTGGATTGGGGAGGGGGTTTTTTGTGGCTAATAAATAAATAAATATAGAAATGCTGTGATTAAATTTCAAATAAGTGATAAAAATTACAATTAGGTAATTTTTGGAAGATTGTAAACAAAAGTATACTGAAAAGTATATTTTGATTGTTGAAGTGAGATGGGTTATCTATAGTGGCCTGTTTTAGGAATTTATGTTATCAATCGCATGGAATAGTAATAATATGAGTTAACAAGCCTTCATAATACGTAAGTTGGCCAATTAATTATTAACTGTCACTTGATTGATTTTATGCTTAATCTTTTTATTATAAACTAATTATTTTCCTTTTGAGTTTAATTCTCCTTATTTATATAAATGAGTTTATTCATTTCGAAAAGGATTTATGTTGATGAATTCTACGAGTTTCGGTGAGTTAAGTAAAGAATGGAATTTTCTTAAGAATCTTCCTGGTAGATGTATGGAACAAAATTATAAAATTTACTTCGGACCGAATGTATATGAAATATTTTTTTTTTTTATTTAAGGTAAATCACACACATCTTCGATATCTAGTCAATTTTTGTAATCTGGTCTCAAGAGAAAAATATGGCCTAAGATGGGCTTAGGGGAAAAATATTAGAAATAAATGAGATCATTTGTCCCTTTTAAATGTTTATAATTTTAATATCATTCTTTCTAATGAATATAAAAATGTTTTTTATAATTCTGCGGGTGGTCCATCTGATAGCTACCTGGTAGACATTTCTTGGAAATTAACTAGATGATCAATGAAAGGTATTCGAAAATTTCTGGTTTGAGTACCCCGAGGAAGTTTTTATGTGTGGCAGGAATGGTTTTAACAAAGTGTGGACGGATACAAAATTATCTGGACATCGTCATCTACAAAATGTTTCCTGTCTCTTAATGATCCTGATTTGGCAGCAAGTGATTTGAGGTTCAATGATTTTTTTTTGGCATACCATTTTTTGAAATTTATATAACTTTGTCTCACTTTAATTGGTGGTACTTTTGTCTGTTTTAAAATAAAATATTTTGTTAAGCATAATTTGGAACTGAGAATTTCAGTCATAAAAAGAAAAAAAAATCAAATATTACAATGTTACTTGAAATGGTTTTGTTTTCCTGCAGAGAATAGCTTTGTAGCTATAGGTATCACATAGAATAAGAGCAATGTTTTAAATTTTTTTAAATAGTTTTTATTATTCAGTGTTCTTACGATTTCTAAAGCTAACCGTCGTAAATTCTTTATGATTTAGTATATGCATAATCTTTAGTATTTTTTATGATATTTACTTTTACGCATTTACGTTTATTCATTTAGTTTATTTAAAATTGTCTAATTTCCTTCAATTGTTATTTCTTAAGGGAACTGTGACCGGACTCGCTACCTTCAAGTTCTTATATCTTCAAAAGTATTGATACTATCTTCATCATTTTTTTTTCTTAGAAATCACCCTATAATAATACATTTTTTTCAGCAAAAAGAGACTAACACGTTTTCAGCGGGGCGAAGTTAATCGGCTTTGCCTTATGATTTTTTTTAGAAATATTTTTTCAGATACCTTTTTCTTTTGAATAACAAGCCCGATTTACGTGCATGTTATTTTGTTTTATTCCTATTGTACTCCTCTGAAATCTTAGTGCAAAAAAATAATAATTTTTCACTTTTATAAACAATGTCAGAGTTTGAAACTCACTGTAAATATTTTTACATTATCATCCAATTATTTTATAAATCTTACTTTGTTAATTACGATAAATTTCAAAATGTTTAACACTACAAATCTATATTAAATCATTCTAAACAAATTAAAACAAAGATAATAGCGGATAGGACTAATACTATAGTTCCGGAGAAACAAGTACTGAAAGTCAAATAACTTTACTTTTCAGGGGAAAGAAATATTTTAAAACTCTTATGAATAATATTATTAGATAAACCACTATTTAACTAAAAATTGTTATCCATTGACCATTTATTTTGAATAATGACATATTTCTCATAATATTTCATGAATAATAAATTTACATCGACTAAACTAACGAATCACATTTTTTTTAGTTTATCAAAATTGTGATTTACAAAGCTTAACCCGTAAAGTTTAAAAAAATATTTTAATCACTTCTAATGGTCTGGAACTGGTCTTAATATTTTCAGGAAATACTCTAGCGTCATAAATTTATTTTTAATTGCATTTTTTGACCCTGAAACAGTATCAGTAGTACACTTACGAAAATGATTTTGGTACTATTTCAAACTGGGTACAATTGCTCGCAGATCTCTTTACCGGTATGCCTGTTCTTCAAATTGGCCTTATCTCACCAACCAGTATTTAAGGGCAATTTAAATTTATCCAGGATATTGAATTAAGCAGAGGAAACGCTGGTAAAAGTGACTAATAGAATTCAAATTGATCCAAGCGAGGGGGAGCCCACCTGTGTGGCTTTCGCGACTTTGATCTTCCAGTCTTTGAACAGTTAGGTCTTCCGACTTGTATCATTGGCTTACTAACATGAGTAATGAGGTACCTATTAATTCTAATATACCTCTGCTTGTTACTCCTTCAATATGCATATATGCTAGCAAGTAAACATTTTTTTTTTTTTTTTTTAAATAGCACTATGATATATGTATGATATTATGACATAAGTAATGAATATGCCAAATATTACGTTAATTCAATGGATTTAGTAACTGCTGTACTAATGTTATATTTGTCATCGGCTAAATTAATTTCCTCAGACCGACTTGATAAATATAATAGCCTAAAAGAAATAATTAATTTTAGCACTGCCCTATAAATATTTAATTTAATTTTAATTAAATGATCGAAATCTTTAATTTATATTTTTATTGATTTGTTTAAGTTTATAATTTTTTTTTAATGAAATCTGTATTACGACTGCGTTTAGCGTTTTTTCTTTTTTTTTTCATCCTACTATTAATCAAACGGCTGTTATGTTTAAAATTGTCCAAAACATTTTTTAAGCAATTTTATTGAGTAATGAAAAAAAAAATAAATAAAAAAATGAGATAAAATCTTTTAGCTGTTTAATATTTATTGATAATTACCTTGAAAATTTGTTCTGATAATATATTATGGAATGTCGCAGTATTATTTCTAAACGTTATTTTTTTAAACCGATTGACTAAATGCAGGCTTCGAAAACGGCTACAGTAAAACATCTTGAAGACGTGTGATTGTAAAGATGAGACAGTAACGCTGAATCATTCAAAACTTATGAATGACTTGACTTGAAAGCCCTGGAATGAACTCACCGGCCCATACAATTATAATTTCTACGCAAGTTGTTTGTTCCTTGGTGATTTACTGGAGTGGACGATTATCTGTATTGATGAATTGGTTTTGTCTATAGCTTTCTTACAGGCATTCGTGTTTGTAAATTGACATCGAAATAATTAAAAAAATGTGAGCAGTAAATAAGAAAAACACAAAGATGAATTACATATATCTGGTGGTTTTAAAATATATATATATATATATATATATATATATATATATATATATATATATATATATATATATATATATATTAGCCCACACATGACTTTTAGTAAGTAGCTGCTATATTTTTTTATTTTAAATTTTCATTTAAAATATATTGTGGCCAAATATGTATTACACCTAAAAACTTAAGATACCAAAATTAAGATTCTCAGAAGCTGCATAAGACTTACGCCTACCAATAACTATTGTAATGACCTATTTGTATTTTTCTATAAGTTTTATTTATTTGTTTTTAAATTATTACTACGTAATATTTTAATTATATTGGATATAGGTTTATATTTTTTATTTTAGGGGATTCAGATTTAAGCTATAATTCTAGGGGGAAAGAAGAGTAGCTCTACAAATTTGTAATTAACTATAAACAAAGATAGTTGGATAAATGCCAGGGGTTGAAAGAAAATTTTTATAAACAAATAGCAGTTATTTTAGAGAGAAATATTTTTGCATAAGCTATGATTCATGTTTACTATTGACTTAGGTAATTCATACATGACACATTGAATTTGAAAAAAAAATCCATAATTTATTAATGATACATATGTTTTAAAAAATTATTGTTATTGTATGACCAATATTATTCCTGATCAAAAATATAATATACTAATTTTCTTATTTTTATGAACGCTAATATAATTTTTTTTTTATTATTGAAAAATAATGCAAGCTACTACAATCAGAGGCAATAGGTACTATTCTACACCGTATATACAGACTAAAGAAAAAGAAAAAATTATGAAACAAAAATGTAAATTAATATATTGAGTGAGGGTGCTAGTTTCAAATATAATTATAATTTAAATTGAAACTTTTCAAATTTAGGAAAGCATTCAGTAGATTATTAATATAAAGGTTTTTTTTCCGATCAATTCAATATTTTTGATGAAAAATCATATTTACCTTTAATTTGTATGGAAGGAATATTCCTTAACAAAAAATAGTGATGCGAATTTTTTTTTCTCAGCAATTTATATTTTTTACAAATCTAGCCCTGGGTGGATAATTATTAATGTAAATGATGATCAAACGGTGCTTATTTATGGAAATGGGAATCGAATCACCTTAGTATTATTTATTCCTTTTCTGTTCAATTATTTTAAATCGTATGACATCCATCTTTGTCTTAAATCCACTACTACATCGTTGATATTACATTCTGATTATACTGTAATACCAATATTTGCATAGAAATATAAGTAGAGGAGGATTGCGGAAGCTGGGACACTTCTAGGAGCAGCTAATCGGAAGCCAGCATTTGGTCAGGGGATCATAGCGGGAAATTTGAATTTACACCTCGACCTAAACTTAGCTGCCACGTGGCTTTGCCTCGACCTAACCTTAACAGCCACGTGGTCTCACCTAGGCCTTAATGATAGAGGCATAACAGTTCAAAGTTCAAAAGCTGTTATAAGAGTAAGATTCCCTACATATTTGTTTATGTTTTAGCAGCCTTGTATATTGGTTATGTTGTAGAGATTAACAGTTCAAAGTCCATTTTTTACTTTCAAAGGAAGGACTAAGAGATATAGCATTATTGCAAAAGCTAAATTTGTTTACTTTTTAGCGGAAGGATTAACAAGTCTTATATCATTCCGTATGTCTTGGTATAACTGCTCAAAGTCCAAAATCTTTTATAGGATTAAAGAGCCCTACTATTTATTTATGTTTTAGGGATTAACAGTCTAATAACAAGTCTAATAGTTGTTATGGGATTAAGAAGCTCTTTGTTTATTATTAATAAAAGCTTTGTTTATGTATAAAAAATAATCTTTTTAAGGATTAACAGTCCAGTATCCAAGAGCTGTTATAGGATTGAGGAGACCTACATTTCACCTGGACATCATCCAACTTGCTTATACACGATCCAACATGTTTACATTTAAATATTGTAAAGATTATGTATACATTGAGAAAGTTATGTAACCGTTTGGAACGTTCCAAATTATAAAGTGGGTACCTGACCCTTCGCCGGATAGTTTAAGGTTATATAACCGTTTTGAAGGTTACATACTATAAGGGGGGGTACCTAGCCCTTTGACAAAACCCTAAATCTCTCAAGTTGCAGGGGTGGGGATGGCAATGTGAGGAAAACAAAATTGCGGCTGGGTACACTCAGCCTCTATAAGGTGGGTACCTGACCCTTCAATGGTGGGAGGGAATAAACCTTGTGAGCGGAACATTGGCCAGTAGGCGCCATGGGTCACGTGACTCGATCACGGTCGAGGTGTAAATTCAAATTCAAATTTCCTGCCATGATCACGTGACCAAATGCTGGCTTCTGATTGGCTGCTCCTAAAAGTGTCTCAGCTCTCCTCTGCTATTAGACAACTAATAACGCCAGTTGTCAGACTAAATAGGGTAAAAAAACAAACAGATGAACTATAATGAATGAATAATTATTCCCTAATTATAGATCCTTGTAGAACTCCTACATTTGTACTACTCCTCATCGTCTTCATTATTCGCCAATAAACCTTAAAAATACAATATAATTACGCATAGTAGTAAATTTAGGGTTCCATTTGCAAGATATACGACGACAACGTTATTAGTGATAATTAGACATGTTTGCCAGGTCAGGCATATACACGTCGGGGCAGGTAGGTCGGGAGATGACATCGGCAAGAAGAAACAGTCTCTTTATCGGACCTGATGATGGCCCTAGTTAAGTTATTTCGGCTAATTGAAGGCCCGAGAGGAAGGAGCTGTAGGCAGGTGGCCACCCACTGGGGCAAAAACACCCCTCCCCTCACCTCCCCCCCCCACCTTTCCCCCCCATGTCTCAAGATCAGAAAGTAAATACCCTTTTCTGCAGCTGCTCCGACCTCTGTGAACCACTTGTACTTCTGGTTCATTTAACTTCTAATAATTCTCAACCCTCGCGGAGTGGATGCTTCTCCGTTTCATAACACGATGTACCAAAAACATTACTGTATTTGGAGTACTCCCGCTTATCCGGAATAATGTTAAATAAAAAACTATTGCTATGTACTGTAAATTTAAAAAAATGAAATTCGAATCAATGATATTTATTGAGTAATGTGGAAAAAAAGTTGTTTTTCGATATAAATTATAGTACTACTCACGATATTATCGCTACTATTCTCTTTATGTATAACGCAAAAGCACCCCACTTTGAATTATAATAAAATAAAAATTGGAGTTAATACTACAAGAAACAATAATAAACTGAATTCTTATACGTTTGAGAAAAAAAAACAGAATGGAGAGGAGGGGAGGAGGAGCTTCTACGCAAAATTTCAATCCCTATTTTCACAAGAACTTAAATTAGCCCATTATGTCTTGATTTACCAAAAAATATCTACGCATCACTTTTATGAATTTCACATAATTTTCATTAAGTACGAACTATGTATATGTTTTTACAAAATAACAATAAAATGAGATGTACGATTCGGTCCAGTTCACATACTTTATGTATAAAAAAAATTATACATGTTAAATTTTTTTATAAATGCATATTGAATTACGCAATTAAAGTTACAAATTTCTGTTTACAAGATGAAGTATAATTCCTTATCACTTTGTTGTGAACAAAAGCAACAGCACCTCAAGGAAAAAATAAATAAATAAATAATAAATAAAATTATGGACAAGCGAGCTTCTACTGTATTCGAAAGAATATAATCTGAAAATATAAGAAATAGTCGTTTAATATCGAATCACTTGCAAAATATCTAACAAGTAAGCAGAAAATTCGGTCAATTAATATTCGAAACTACTTCCAATAATAATTCAACATTAGTCGGCATGCTCATTAAAAAAAAAAAAAAAAAATTACAGAAAAGCTACGAAGTTGTCTAGAACAGAACAACTATTGTTTAAGTATTTTCAGTGCTACTAATTCCTTCCCTTTCTTGGATACCCCACACAAGTAGGCCCAACCCCAGCACGACATAGCGCGTTTAAGGAGAACTGATGGAGTTGGCGGATAATGCAGAATCACTTTACCATCCTAATATGGTATTTGATTCTTTATGGGTGGTAACAGTTTTAAAATGGGGTATTTGAAATTAATATTTAATGTTTTAGAGGTTTTAAATGTCATTATGTCTGCATATTTGAACATTAAAAAAAAAAAAAACTGTAACTTTGATATAAATATTGTAATATCCCTTTGTTTCAACTTACATTGAAACACAGTTTTTATGATATAAGAATATTTAAAAGAAAGCAATACTCCATTGAATCCATGAAAGTACTTCGATTTATTAAAGAACCACTGATATTTAATTAAATAATTAAAATCATCTGATTCCCATAAAAAATCTAATTAAATTAAATTTTACTCCAGGCAACTAGCTAATTATCAATTTGTCTTTTGACTTGTGTTGATTAATAAATAAATTTAAAAAAATAGCTTATACATTTATCAAAGAGTTAAAGAATAATCTATCCAATTTTTATAAAATTTAATAAACATTAATTCTATTCCTTCATTCTGCTCATTTCTATTCTTGTAAACATTAAATTAAAACCAAGTTATTAGAAAAAAAATATTTAAAAATGTAACGACAACCATCATAGGTTTTATGATCTTTTTTTTAGCAGCTATTAAATAAATATTTAATTCAGTGTATACATAATAATTCTCTCTCTCTCTCTCTCTCTCTCTATATATATATATATATATATATATATATATATATATATATATATATATATATATATTAGTTTTGTAATAGCCTTTATTTTTGTATGCCTTTATTATAAAAAAGACTATTATTATATATATTTTTTATATGTATGAAAGGGAGAGAAAATACTGCTTTATCAGAGTTTTGGTTTTAAAAAATTCATTAACAATTTTTTTGAAATGGAAAATAATTCTCGCTCGTTACGCCCTCACAAATAGTCTTTGAATTATAGGTTATGAAAATTAGGTTCAAGTAATAAAAAATAATCCTGAATAGCTGAGTTAATTTTAATGGTTGGATAAAAGATGACAAACTGTGTTTTAACCAAATTATTTTCTTTGTGCATTATAAATAAAACTTTTTCACACCTGTATTGAGTTCATAATTTAAAATTATATTTACCACTTTAATCATTATGGGAATTTCAGCTTAATAATTAGGTACCTACCATTTAAAACATAATCAAATAAATTGAAAATGACCATTGTTTTATTTACCATGTCCCAGTTGAACCATTTTCATCATCACGAACGTCATATAATAAAATATCTTTATTTTTATTTCCTTATTGATATTCTGAAATAAATTTTGAAATATTTATAATATAATATTTATTTTATAAATTGAAAAAAAAAACCGTAGATTTTCCGCACAAATTGGTATAAGCGTCCTTATAAGGTAATGTTCTAAAAAAAATTAAAAACCTCAAATTTTGGAATAATTGTCCAAGGAAGAATTTTTTATTCATTTTGAAAAATAAAATATTCTTAAAGTTCTGTAGGTCTCCATTTTTTAAAATTCAGATTTTGACAGCACATTTTAATTATGACAACGTTTCTGCTAAATAAAGTCATTTTCAAGTTTTACATATTTTTTTCTTGGGGTTGTTCAAAATTATTTTATTTTTTTATATCATCCCACTATGGGTAATTCGTCAACTGAAAAATCAGTCAATCTCCTTTAATAATCTACTTGCAGCAAAATTTATATTATATACCCGTAACATGAAAAATGCATTCATTTCTTTCTGTACTTCTTAGCTAATTCATAACTTATGATTTAATGATTTTTTAATTAAAGAACTACCTACAAGGAATATTTGGATAATATTTGAAATATTTTTTATAATTTTTACCAACCATACGTAAAAAACGTGTTAAATTTTGAAAATGGATTTATTCTACCAAACCGTTGTTGTAGTAAACTTGTGTTTAGAAATCACAATTTTTTTTAAATAACCTGGAGGCCCAATATTTGTTAAACATATAAAAATAATTTATCTTCAACAGAAATAAAGTCTATTTTCATTTGTACCTTGAAATTGTTTCGTTTGTTTTTAATTGTATCATATGTTATAAATAAATTGTCAACTCGTTTGGTAAAAAATAAGCTAATTAAAACTAATAAATTAATTTAACTTATTAAAATATTACAATACCCGAAATATTGTATAATAGTTTGAGTAGAACAGTTCATATTTTTTTTAAAAAAGTATACAATTTATTTATTTATTTGCCTCACGTAATTGGAAGTGTTATAATGCGCCTCTCGAGTATTAGTTTTGTAAAGTTATGTTCAAACATAAATTTATTCTATTTTAATTAAACTCGTACGTGGCTATTTGCCATTTATTCATATTTACGTAAGGCCGATCGACTGACGCGACTGTTTAAAACGGGATTGATGTTATAAAGAATATAATTTGTGCCTGTCAGCAGTTTTATTTGCCATGTTGTACGGCCTGACCACAACTCCCCTTTGAACGAAAGCTATAAAATGTTTTACATTAGGTGTAGAAGAAGGCAACTTAATAATCAGTTATAAGATCCCCCGTAGGCGTACAGATTGGATGCGTTGAAAAATTCAAACATAAATATATAATTTTAATACGTGGCGAAAGGGAGGAAAAAATGGGTACCCGTTCCTGAATTATATAGCCGTTCCTTTATGGCGGTGTCAAAAGCCGGTTTGAATAAGTTTTGACGAGCCTGAATGAAATTTTAAAATCTTAACGATTTAATAAAATATATATGTTTTAAATTATCAACTTTGCATTCCTTAATTCTTTTTTTTAAATTAGATTAAATTCTTTTCTATTTTTTTTTTCCTTTTACTATTTAATCATCCATGAAATGGTATTTTTTTTTAATGTAGTAACTCTTTTTAGGGGATATAGTAGTTTGAGGTACAAATTTCCTCTTTTTATGTTTAAAACACATTCCATGGTACACTATTTCCCTATGAATCAGTCAAAAGAAGTTAAGTTCTAGCAAATGTTATAGTATTTAAAATGTTGTACCAAAATATTTAATTGAATTTAGCCTGCTCTTAATAATTTTAATAAAAGGAACATTTAAATTGTATTAATACTCTTTATTATGACTTTATTGTGTAGTACCCATGAATTCTTCACAATGTGTAGACTGTGTAACAATACTGTAGTCTTCGCGAAATTAGAAACTAAATACACTTACTTTGGTTTCCCAAATCTTTCTTTGACATCCTTGTAACATCGGAGAGCGTTTTTGTTTGTGTTGTCTGAAATGAGGTACTTGCCTACTCCATTGTAAAACAGAAATAAAAAAGATCCCAAAAGTCGGCTGAAGATATAGCTGGATTAAGTTTAAAAGATGCGAATCGAAAATAATTGTCTAAGAAATCTAAAAGAATCTTCTCAATATATATATATATGTATATACATTTTTCTTTTTACCCATAAGAGGCGTATGGGATCTCCAAATTTATAATTCCCAAAGAAATTTGTAAAATTTTTAAATACGCAAGTGTACCAAACCTTCCAAATTTACGGGGAAATTGTGGATTTTATGGTATAAGTTTAAAATCAATTTCTTTCCAATTTTTTTAACCAATAATTTTTTAAAATGTCATAATTATAATTTTTTGTTAGTGATCAGTCAGTGGTTAGTCAACATGAAAACAAGTTTTCGTTTTATTATTTCTGATAGCCGACGCTTTCGGGCCAGCCATGTGAGCCTTCTTCAGAGGTAGAGAGCATTGTTGAGAGCATTGGGTAGAAACGTCGGCTGTCAGAATAAATGAAACAAAAGAATCATTATTTTGTTTTTATATTGACTAATCATTAAATGAACCTCACCAAAAAATGATCGTTATAAATCAAACAGTCAACTAACTTCATTATTTAAAAAAAATTCATAGCATAGAAAAGGTTCATCACGTCTCCTAGAGATTTCTTTCTCAAAACGAAATGGATGAGGATTTATATTAACTCGGTTAAAATGTTTGATTTAGTCATAAAAAAAAAAAAAAAAAAACTACAACAAAAAAAGAACATGTTTATATGACAAATCCCGATTTATAGTCGAATACACTTTTTTTTTCTTCTTTTTTTTTTATGGGGAAGTTGATGGTCTTTAAGCAATGCTATTAAAACTGTCATTGAACCCCCCTTAATGACGGATCAATTTTACTTGATCAATAGGAAAAAAGAGATAAATTCTACGGAGACCAATGGGCTATATGACCGGTAACTAGATCGAGTGAAATTTTGGGTTTGATACTCAGCGAAATTTTCATTGTGGTGAAATGTAAATTACGTCAGGCTTAAGAGGCGATGGGAATGCGACATAAATCGTGAGGTCATCAGTCACAGACCCACCGACACTAATGACGGTTTCACGATATTACATAATTATACGTTTTTGCCTAAAACGCGATCCGTTATTCTGCAGTGAAATTGATTTTCCCACAAAAGCCTTGTTAACAGGTTACAACAGTAGATATGTTTTAGTTTTGTTTTTTTTTACTGTAAAAAGATTTTTTGGATTGCATATCAGTTGTTCTGATTTTAAAAAATATTAAAATTTATTCAGTACTCTTTAATAGAGTGCTATTAAAGGTTAACTATTCACATAATAATTTTAAAAAAAGGGCTTCCAAATGTTTTCATATAATTTTATTTCTTCATAGCGTTTCGGAACTATTTGTATTGAAGTTCCTCTTTTCTTCTTTTCTAATTGTTTTGCTATGTCACTAAATGAAATTTCTATTTTTTTACAAAAAACAAACAGAATAATCTTGGCCATTGCTATCTTTTTATGACACCCTGCTAAAATTAATTAGAAAACCTAATTAAAAGTGGATTGTTAATTTGAGTACCCCGAGATATGTAAGTGACCTTTAAGTGATTAACGAAACTTTGCTGCGTATAGGAAATTTGACTGTGAATACAATTTTTTTGTTATAAACCATGTTTCGAAAATACTTCTAACACTGAGCATAAGTATAAAATAAAAAAAAAAATATGCATATGCATTCCCAAATCAACAAATAATTTTTAAACATGATTCCGTGCCAACTGTATATTTCTTGTCAAAAATCATGTAATCTATTAGGATGGAGTTGGTTTCGACTGATCCGAAATTTGATTACAACTGGATTTAAATGTTTGAAGGTTATTTAATTATATTTGTTGATATATTTATCTTTTTTCTTTTTCTTTTTTTTTTTTTTGTTCCTAACTTCCTGTTTGAGTGGTTGCAGATCCATGTTATTAGATTTTATTTTGCGTTATATTTCCTAAGATATATGAAAAGTATGGCTAGCTAATTCGGGGCACTTCTGTGTCAATTTTTAGACTGAAATTCTTATTGATGATTCGTTGTAGAAGCCATTCAAATGGGACCATTATTTTGTTGTAATAATATCATGGAAGATATAGCTTTAAGTTTAAAAAAATTATAATAATAATATCCGTACCATCATAAGTTGAAGTTGGGTAACCAAGCCGTATCGAATGCGTTCTTATATCACTGCAAAGGTTTCAATGAAATCAATGCTGTCATTGCAGTTTCTCTCAGATATTTTGATACGTTCCTGGTATAATTAGGAATTTAATTATTTTTTTTCATCGTAATTTTAAAATACCGGAAATTATTCCCGCTGTATTTGTATTCGATAATATTTCATTTCTTTATAGATTTGTGAAGAAAAATCTCTTGCAATATTACATTCCTTTATTAAATTTAAATATGTAACTGACTACGTTTCGGGGCAAGTGCAATCATCTGCAATGCATCATTATATTAATAATAAGTTGATGATTATTTGTAATTTGACCATTATTATGTTTCATAATTATAATTAATTTGCATTAATGAGTATAATATTTATAAAACAGTTCATGTCATGAAAGATTTTACATTCAATCCTATCTTGCTTATAAAATTTCGTCCATTATTAGTAAATTAAAAAAAAAAAGTCTATTTGGAAGGCCCCATCATTTTCCATTGTCTGAATGACCTAAGGATTAACATTGTGCATTCAGCAATTATATATTTATATATATTTAACATTGTGCACTATATACTGTAACCTCCGCAGTATATATTGTTATTGAATCTACTATTTTATTCTAATATTTTTTAAATAATGTGGTTTTAAGAATGTGTTGTGTATTGCTTGTTATGTTATCCAATGTTTAATTTTAACTAATCTGTTTTAATTTGATTCCCAATTTGTTTATGATATCTGTTTAATTGGTTTCTTGAATCAGTTTTAGCTTTAGATAGCTTCAGTAGTTCTTCTGTTTTTTGTTTTATTTTACAATATCTATTATTTGTGGGCTGTTGAAATCAAATTAATTCTTCATTGTGATACTGTGTTGGGCAAGTGCGGTTGTATTTATATTTTTATTATTTTTTCAGTTCTTTATATGTTGGTTAATCCAGGTTTTTAATTTTGTCGACGTTTCTCCTATGGATATTCCCTCACGGTCTTGACATTGGAGTTTATAAATTATATTTTGCTATATTATATAAACTATGTTCATAAATTATGAAGGTCTTTTTTATCTTGTCTGTTTACCCGAGCACCTTGTGCATTTTGAAGTATTGGTATGTTTCGTTACTCTTAATGCTTTGTTATGTATTAATATGTTTATCTGTTGTTAAAGATAATAATACAGAACACTAGCAAATTAGAAATAATATTTTAATTTAGAAATTTATTAGAATACAGACACCTAAAACATTATTATAATCGTTGGTGTCTGTTAAGAGTTTCACCTACACTATATGTTTAAAAATTTGCTGTCTGTAGATCATGAACAAATGTATTTTCTCTTTAATGGCTTACTTTTATTTATATATATTTATATATATATACACAAATTTGTTTATATTTTCCTACCGTTATATTTACTTCCTACCGTGAGTGGAGTTATCGGCCCTTGAAATCTTCTTATCCAGACGCTCCAGTCCATCGTTCCGTTTGGCGTGATCGTCAATAGCCGCTTAAGACTTAAGAATTAAACCGCAAAATATTGAAGTAATTCCTTCAAGGGCTTATCATGATAATATAACGGAATCCCCTCTTCCTTTTATTATGTAAAGTAGGCGATGGGCAATTTCTTACTCCAGTTTTTATCCAATTACTTATGATATTGTTTTCTGAAGTACCTCTTTGGTGTTGCTACCCCCATCAAGGAGTACTGAGTGCATTCTGATCAAACAGCTTACTAAAAGCATTTTTTTACGAAGATGGTGGATCACTTGCGTGCCTATATCCAATTTTGTTTTTAAATGTTTAAAACAAAAAAAAAAACTATTGAAGTTTTCAGGTAGCGGATTAAACAGTTAACTGCAATACTGAAAAATATTATGAAATTATAAGTACATAAATATTCTATCTACCAGATATAATTATTTGCAATTATCTTTTTAAGTAAGAGATTTATTTTATACTATGATTTATTTGATGATTTTTTTTTCTTAACGATTACGAATTAATCGCGGAGAATTCACAGAATGAATATAATTGGTGTAATTAAGGCATGGTAGAATAGGTTTGTAAGGTTGTGAAAGATAAGGAACTAATCACAAAAAACGGTAATAATCATTAAATCGAAAAGGAAACGTCCGAGGAGTAGATGGGAGTATATTCTGATGCATACCTCCATAGGGAAGAATTCTTGTGATTTCGGTATAGAACCTCCGTTTTCCATAATCCTGTTTTGTTTATTTCAATTATTGAAGCAATAGTATTGTTACTAATTTGACTTTTAAAGAACTTTAGCTTGATTTCATCGTCTGATATAAATTTGCTTACATTAACTGTCTGTGATAATTATTTGTATTTAATTTTTTTTTTTTTTTTATCTGGATTAGAAAATTTAAAATAATTCGTGTCGCTGAACGATCATATCCACAAGAATTACGGCAATAAAGGGTCAACTGAGCGAACAAAGATCCAACTGTCTATGGAATTATGTTGTTAAAAAAACATTATTCACTAATGTAGTATTAAGACGATAGGCGCAACTACCTGAGTGCTATCGAGGAGTCCTAGGTACACAGTAATCAAACATGATTACTTTTCTATTGTTACCTTGTTTTGCTTTTTTTCCCCTCTCCTAGATGCTTCTCATTTTTTTTTTCCCCTTTCTTATGGTTCGTAATGACCGCTATGATACCCGTATTCTTCCGTACACCTGTTCGTCAGCCCTTGCCACTGTAATACGTTCAAATCGTAAAAGATTTCTCCTCTTCCTCACTGGTTACGTTTCTAATAACATGGCAATTGTAAACGTGAATCCGAAAGGCTATGAATCGTGTGTTAATCTAATTTCATTAACAGCTGAAATTTTCGAAGATCATAGTAATACTATATTAAACTTCAAATTTTTTCTCCGAAAAAAATTGGAGTTCAATAATTTTTTCTTTAGTTAATAATTAAAAAATAAAGCAATTTTCTGATACTATATATATTTATTGAAAACCCCAAACTTCCCATAACAATGCTTGCTTAATTATTACATTTATTCTTCTTTCATACTCATCGATGCTTCGGAATATTTCTCCATCCTCAAGATATCTTTCTTCTACGAAACAACAAAAACCAATTAATATTTATAAAAATTATTTCACATTAATTAAATACTGTATACTTGTATGCCTTAAGAACAATCTTATTTATTTTATCTAATACGTTAAACGCTGACCGCTATGTCCTGCAACACCCATATAAGTTTATTTCGTTTGATTAGTCAAAAATATAATTACTCAATCATACTAATTTTACAGGGTGTATTCACTCTACTATATTATTAATGTCACACTGTACTACAATGAATTGAACTAGTCCATATTTTTATTTTCATATGCCTATCTATGCAGTTCAAAGTGACATTTATAATATAGTACAGTGGACACTATCTGTTAAATAAATATGATTGAGCAATTATATTCATAATAAATGAGGCGAAATAAAATTATACGGCACCGAAAGCCCCTTACGATATATAAAGGATAAAGAAAATAAGATTGTTTTTAAGATATAAAACTATATATTATTTTAATAATGTGCACTAAAATTTGGGCTATAGTTTATATAAATATTTATTGGTTATTGTTTATGTTGTATTGTAGACGAAAAATATCCTGAGGAGGGAGGAATACTCCGAAACGTCGGTGAAGATGTAAAAAAAGATAGATGTGATAATAAAGCATTGTTACAATAGGCTTGTGTTTTCATTGAAAAATATACTGCATAATGAAATTAATCTTCCAAGAAATTAGATCTTTATAAATTATTAACAATTTTCTGAGTTTTAACGTCTATTGATAGAAAAAAATTTGAATTTTCAAAGCAACTAAATTCATTATTTTAAATACTATTTAATAATAATAATAATAATAATAAACTCTTTATTTATTCCGGGTCAGGTCCCTTTAGAATAACAATTATAGACAGTGTATAGGTGGGTATCAGAGCCTTAGAGTAGATGAAACAGGAAACATGAGTTAAAGGATAATAAAAAAAGAAAAGTAAATAAATAAATATAAATAAAAATTATACCGTCATAATGCAGTAACTTTTAGCATAAGAAATAGGTATTGATGGCCTGAGTGTTTACGTCTTAAAATGAAAAACACACGAACTTCTATTATTGATAAGATAAAACAAAAATTTGAAATGAAGTAAGAATAGTTAAAAAGGTACGAAATCTATTAGTACATATTTACAAATGTTGATTGAAATGGAAGAAACTCTATTTGCAATTCTTTTGGAACTGAATGGAAAGGAAGTGATTGAATAAGCGGGATTTGAAGGTGTGAAGAGTATTGGAACGACGTATGGAAGAAGGAATGGAATTCCATTCCTAAGGAAAGATCTATCGAAAGCTGAGGATCGGTGGGCCGCTGTCTGAATGATACATCTGAAGGACGAAAACGGGTATGACGAGAACGAACAAAAGATTTGAATTTAAGGAGGTCGAAGTTCGGGATATGGAAGTCGGGATTCGATGACTTGGTAGAGGAAGGATGCCGGGATGTACTTACGACGGTAGGAAGGGCAATGCCACTTCAACTCTTCATAAAATCGGGCGACAGAGGCGTCCCTCCGGATTTACAACTGTATAAATAAATAGAAAATAAATGTGCTGTCTGATCAGCATGATATGACAATGACTTGTAAAGTCTGGTAATCATCAGCATGATCTTGCCAGACGCCTCGAAAGATTTTCAGAAATATGGTTAGAATCAAGTGGATTAGTTTGGGCATGGGATTTCTAATAGGTATTCGTTTCGGGCCAAATTTGCAACTTATGGGACAATAAGGTAAATATGAATAATTTTATTTGAGATATAATGAGGGGTATTGAAGATTTTGGAGCGTAAGGATGTGTATGACTGTAATTCAATGTTTTAGGGGAGACCCACAGCTTAACTCCGTATATCATTATGGTCACTTAGATGCGGGATTTTTTTTTTTTTTGTAATAAATCGTAAATTTAGAGGAGTTATGTAAATTGTAAGATTTATTAGACTGGCATGGATTTTGAAATAGTTGGATGATACGAGCTGTTTCTTGCTGTTACAGTCTGTTCAACAGTGATAAACGGAATACTGATATACTGATAAACTGAATACAATGATGAGAAGGTAGAATACTCTATGACAAAATTTTGTAGGTTTACAACAAAGGTACTTTTAAACAGTAAATACCGAGCCAATTTTATTACTATTTTAACAGATATAAAAATGAATCAGTGGTTTTATTTTTATATCTATTCAGAGACAAGAGCCTATGAATTAGTAACAATCTTTTTTGTTGTTTGCGTATCGCCTTGTACTGCGGTCAGCCAGGCGTGATTCCTAATGAGCTTAATTTCGGTTTTCAACATCCTATAAAAATGAGTATTTTTCATACACAGTTGGAGGAAAATTTTAATGAAAAATAAATTTATGATTCTATTTTAATATGGGATCGGTATTGGAATGTAGAGTTAGCTTTAATGAAGTATTAAAGACAATCCTTCATTATTATGTTTCTGTAATTTAAAATTTTATTCTACAGTTTCATTTATAAAACATTTCAGGATCTTCAGGGGAGGTAGGAATTTCACCTTTGCATATAGTGAAACAATTTATATTCTGTCGAATTAAATGTATTCATAAGAAAACGTATAAACATCCTTCGATTATCAACACCGGGACATAGTCCAAAATATGTGGGATGAAAAAAAATAAAAAATAAAAAACAGAAGCAAACGAATATGTTTAAGACCTGTCTTGGAGAGGAAAAAATTTCGAATCTGATCCATTGATTTGTATAAAATGGGTAGGTGGTTTTTCGTTGTCTCCTCCTCTCAACAACCATTATCGACGATGATTTATGAGGACTAATCGATGTTTTGAGACTAATATCGAATAAATTATCGATAGCTGTAGCGTTCCAAGGCGGAATCAAATTTGCACCTACATAAATCTGTTAATTGGGCTTCCAAACAACTTTGGAACGTTTTAATAATTTTAAAGCCTATTATTATTTATTTTTTTCTTTTTTTTTTTATCGAGTCAACAATCCCAATCTTTTGGGATATGAACCTGCATGTCAATAATTATGAATATTATTTAAGCATGAAAGAAATAACTATGATAATTTATTTTTTTACGCATTTAATTCTAGATGGAAAATAATTTGCATAAATTTAAACTATTAGTGATTATAAAAATATGTAATCTATTCAATTTCTAACAGTTAAAGATTACTAAAAAAAAGAAGGCTTTTTTTTTTTTTTTTTTTTTTTTTTTTAGCAAGAGTCGTTAAAAATTTCTTTTCCTGAAACCTCATCTCAGATTATTTATCAAAAATCAGAATTAACTAAATATATTATCTGTGTTAAATTTTTAAAAAAATATTTGAAGGTATAAATTTATAGGAACTAACATGAAAACATGATTTTATTCCCCCCCCCTCCCCCCCATACTGCTGAACATAATTCGAATGAAATAAGCATAGCCAGAATTTTGAAAAAAAAAAATTAAAATTCTCACAACAATCCAACAATCTTTGGAATGATGTTATCTAATGAAAAAAAAAATTGGTATAGTTAATTATTGTTTTATAAAATACAAATATACAATAGAACCCTGTTTAACCGAATCCGCCATATCCGAAACCGTGATTATCCGCAACGATTTTTTTGTGTTATGACAATTAAATTCTTCAACATACAATTTTATTGTAATTAATTGTAATTACAATTACAATGTAATTGTAAATAATTAAGAAGGCTGCATTGAATTTCGTAAAACACTGAAGATGTCATCCCAGCAAATGAATTACACATACAAAGCTCAAAGAAAAATATCTTATTACTATAATTAATATTTTAAGGAGGATTAGCACAGAGTTTGGACGTTTGCTAATAGATTAGGACCTCCTATTTGGGAATGAAACTAACTATTAAAGTCCTTTTTGTGTATTAATATATAATTTCAAAAAGAAAAAAAAAAATAATAGGTTCAGTTCCTCTCGATTTTAAATTTTTGGCTTACTTGTCCCAAAGACAACGCCTTGACGAAGCGGGCAAGCTTGCTTGTACTAAGATTGTCTTAATCCATTATCTTTTAAATAAGTCAATCTTATACGTCAAAAATTTAAAATCGAGACATAGGAACTTAACCTATTAATTTGTTTTTTCTTTATATCTTATTACATATTTCAAATAAATTAAATGTTGAAAACCTATTGGCATCTGTAAATGTCTCTTTTTTTTCTTGAAGGTGTAAATAAAAACTTCCAAAAAATTGTTAAATATTTATATGTTTTTGCACATCACTTCAATGAATGTCAATAATATCAAGAATTTTTAATTTGATGATCACAGCATCTCTTATCCGGAATTCCGCGTTATCCGGAATAGCCCTGTCCGTATTATTCCAGATAGACGCTGTTATATTGTATTCGATTAAGAAAAAAAAAAAAGACAGAAAAAATATGAGAATGATTGATGACTGTAGATGATATTCATTTAGAGTAGGTACCAGGTTGGTAACAAGAACTGATTTTTCAAGTATGGTACAATAAAAAATGAAAAGAAATAAATAGTCAGATACGGTCAAATAATTTCGTGGGCCCTTATTTTCGATCAAATAACTGGTAGCTTTCTTTGAAAGAGTCATAAATTTGAATATCATTATTTTACCAGGCGCACGAGTGGCCTCCGGTTAAACCGAATTTCAACCAGCACATCTCATATGAATATAATTATGTTGCTTGGTCTTATTAGCCAGATATTTCCCTAAGCTCATTACAAGAGCCAGGTTCAGAAGCCAAACTAATAACGGGGTAGGGAAAATTGCACTTTTTACATAATTAACCTCCCTCTTTCGAGTTAAATTACCAGAAGGCCTAGCATCATTGACATACTAAGTAGAAATGTAACAGCTGATTACTTAATTTTTACGGTTTTCAACTTTTGACATAAGTAATTTTCTCCCCGACACTTCGCTTAATAACTGTTCAAATTAATTGGTCACGTTAATTTATGTAAATTGTTGATCCTGGCGAAATGATGATAGGGCCCCTGAGCTTTATTGATGAAGACTTGCTCATTTCACAAATTTTATAGTATGTTCTAAAACCATCAGATATTTCTACAAAACTTTTATGAAGTTCGCAGATGTGGTATTTTATATCGAAAATTATAAGTAGAAATGATAAAGGAGATAATAAATACACTGTATACCAAACGCCTGTTTTATCCCTCACTAATGCTAGGGACCCACTTTAAGTTTGATTGGGCTCAGGAAATGGCTGTCTGTCAAACCACGGTTCCCATCTGAAAAAACCCACTAATTTTCTCTCAATTCAATTAATTAGCACATCTGGGACCTGCATGTTTTCAGAGAACTAATTATATAATAATATCTAAACTCTGTGCACTATTTGTATCTTAATATTTTTTTTTAAATAATCAAGTATTATCAAAGCGCCAAGGAGATATTTTAAAGGTTCCAGCAACTGCACCTAAAATGCTTACATGCCAAACTATTTCTAATGGATAAAATTCAAAATTTACAATTTTTTTTTTTATAATTCCGGTAAATTAAATGTTTCAACAATAAATATTTTTTAATGACCTGTTGCACAAAGGACTAGGTACCACTCAGTTCAACCAATAAACCCCTCCCATTTCCTTATTACGGTACCGTGATACTATAACCTATCACGATTCTATCTTGCTAATCGGTTTTTATGCGACACCGAAGTTTTAAATTTGCCTAGCAAGGATACCTAACCTTTAATTAAAAAAAAAAAAAAAATGTTCTTTGAAACCGAATTAGAAATACCGGGATTGGTTTAAATTTTGTATTATAGCTGGGAAACATACTATTTCCCGCTTATTTTTTAAAATTATATACCTATATTTAAATCAAATTTGTTATAATTTGACTTCGATGTAAACATTCAAATATTTAACATCTGTTATAGTGATCCCTCTATTATGGTATCTTCACTCAGCTTTATTTATTTCAATATTCACAGAATAAAATAATTTTATGCCAGCATGGAATGCTTCTGGTCGAGTTAAAGAAACATTATTGAACATGGTAATACAACTATACTTGATCATTTTGTGTACTGATAGTTGACCGTATGGAATATCAGGTCCGAGTAGCGGTCAAAAATAAAGTTTTTGTAACTATTTAATCAATGCCGACGTTTCGGTCCTCATGCAGGTCTTCACCAGAGCTAAAAATAAAGATACAAAGGAGTAATTCATTACTTTATAATTATTATTTTTCTATATATTTCTGCATCTGTTTTTTAACTATTTGCTTTAACAACTATTATATCCGTCAATATTGTTTTCATCTTTAACATGCTTATTATTTTTTATTTGTTCAATTTTTAATTTATTCCCCTACATTACTCCTTTGTATCTCTATTTTTAGCTTTGAAGAATTACAGTGTGTTCGAAAGTAAGTATTAAATATAAATATTTTATTTTATTCTTGGCCGCCACCCGGCCCATCATCCTTCCTGATATGTTTTATTCATTAAGATCTACATAGTTAGAATAAAAATAAAATAAAGCAAATTTATCAGCATTATTTTTTTATTATTGAAAAATGTTACAATCTGCCACATTAGAGGGCAGAAATTAATAATGATGAATATTCACATTCATACCTTATTTTCGATAAAAATAAAAGTAATTAAACTAAACCTTAGACATAATAATAAAATAAAAACATTAAAATCAAATCCATATTTATTTACAATATTCTCACTCGGCCAGATGACCCCGTAATCCCCCTCCCTCACCTACGGGGGATAAAGCAGAGATCTAGGAGATCTCAGCGGTTCTCTCTCACCGCGTTAAATCAGAACTCCTATTTTTTTTTTATTTTATTTATTTATTTTATACAACAGATCTCTGGGCTAATACATTTTAAACCTTCTTGGTTCAACCAATTTAGATGATTGGAAAGGTTCTAATGAAATTTTGTCCTCAAAATAATTTTTTTTTTTTTTACCAGCAGATATTAAACCAATGTTCAATTCATTTAAACGAATAATCTTAGCATTTTTTTTTTTTTTTTTAAATTTACGAAATGTTAGATTTGTCTTGAAAATCGCGCGATTACTCGCCATTATTATGAAAGAGCATATAATGCCACTAATGCCGTTCAAGTTTATGAAGTGAAAAGGGAATACTTAATTCCTACAGGACCTGAACAGATTCGGTTTAAAATACTAAGAGAGGGTGACATAATCTAAAGTAAGTCTAGTTCAGGGACCTATCGAACATCGAATTGAGATGGTCAGGGATGATTCGAGCGAATGATGGTCTGCATTTTTAGGGGTTAGCTTAGTTATCGAGTAACATGGTATGGCACAACTAATGCCGTTCGCTTGAAAAAATCTGAGGGTATCAAATCTTTGGCTCAGAGATGGGTTCAAGTAATTTCAAATTAAGACGCGAGTTTGCTATATGTATATATATATTTTTTATATGGCTTGCATTATGTTTCATATTAACATAATTGTTTGGACAAACACAAAACTCATCAGAAACCGCAATAAATTCCGAATAGCTATTATCGTAGGCGGAAACCATATATCTTAAACGGTATTGCTCTCCGGTATATTTTATTCGTAACGGTCCTTAGGCTAATAGCTTTAGGTGGGCCATGCCTCGAAGAAGCGAACCGATACGTTGATGTGGTTAGTGGTAATTGCATGTTATTATTTTGGAGGTTGTGGCATGTCAACAACTCTGTTTAGCGACCCATCAGAGGATTTGTGTTATTACAATGTTCACTCAATCCCGACAGCTTCCATTATTCAAAGGCTAATATAGAAGTATCCCTCGGAGAAAGTGGATGATGCTGGAGCCTTGATTCTGGAGCACTGGCGCGTGATACTCCCATAGTTTTACCCTTCATTTCCTCCCAAATAATGGGACCTCATATTGACTCTACACGTTCCTATTTAAGAGACTGAATTCTATCTTCAATAAAACTGTTATACTCCAGAAAGCTTTGGGTTGTTAATATAACTTTGTTTATGTAAAGCATACTATTCTATTATAAACATCTGATTTTGTCCACTAACACTTTCCTTACCGCCTTGGAAGCATAATTCAATGCATAATTTTTTTTGTTATGTTTGGCTTTGTAGACAATTTAATTATCTTTCAAATAAGTATCTGGAATGTTCAGGAGATTCGAGGTTTTCTAGTTATGCGAAAAACTAAAAAAAAATTTAAACAGGTTTAAATTGGAACATGCACAGAATACTTAAAAAACATGGCTCCATTCGTTCAACCATACCTAGTTTTTTAAATGATTATATAAATAAATAACGGATAAATTTTTAATAATTTTTTTTCCTGATTTTTTTTTTGCCTTAATTGTTTTATTAGCTATATATTAGAATCTAAAGGGCTTTAAGGAGAAGGTTTTAGGCAAGTTTCATCAAAATCGTTACAGCAATTTTGGCGTTACATTTTCGGCTATTGCGCACAGTGTCCAATTAGGTGCATAGGCATCGGAGGAAAAAACTCTATAAAATATAAAAAATAAATAACAAGTTCGGTCCACCCGTTCAAGAGAAAATCGTGGTACGGACAAACAGACAGTTGGTTCTGAAACGCATAGATCCATTGAAAACTGCACATCGAAAATTTGACCCGATACCTTCCTTACCTATGTGATAAGAAAAGTAAAAATATATAATTTAAATCAACCCAGGCGAAACAGTAGATTTAATGGGATACAGTACGAAAAATAAGAATTTTCAACTTTTATTTGGAATATTGAAACTAATTAAATCATATCTCATTATAGTCTAATATAAACATTTTTTCTCAATGAAATAATATCACGGAACTAGATCATCTTATCTGGACACATAAGATGGAAAAATGGAAAAAAAAAAATAGTTTTTCTGTTATAAGCCCTGAATCAACTCTGGGGTCGCGAGACTCTACCGGTGCACTCACAGACTCTGTAAAGTGCCGACCACATCAGCTCCTTTTATAACCGTCGGTAAAATCTTTAATGGTTTAAAGTGATACAAATATTTTTTTTTTCATTCTTACAGCTGTTTTTTAAGAACATCATACATTCGTAACAGATGTAGAAATATAAAGCAAAAATATTCATGAAATGGTTTGGACTTATTGTAAATTTATACTTGATACCGGAGTTATTATAATTATAAATATAAAACATTGAGTTCGTCGGCTCTTAATACAAAAAAAAATCTATTTAAAAAAATGAAGCGTTACTTTTTAAATAAAAAATGGTTATCTCTTATATAATATTAATCCCCTATGTCTGTTCGAAGGAATTTATACTCTTAGTGCACAATGCTTGACAATACTTCAATGTAATATCCATGGATTGTGTGAATAGTAGTTATATCTATACTGTCATATATTCTGTATACATGATGATGTAAACATTAAACATTAAATTTATTGGGGGAGGGGGGTGTGGTCAAAGAAAAAAACACACAGATAAGTGTAAACTTATTTTTAATGTGTGCCGACGCGCTGATGGATACCCACAACTTAGGCCGAAACGTCGGCACACATTAAAAACAATTTTACACTTATCTGTGTGTTTTCTTCTTTGACCGCACCCACCCAACTATCCTCTTGAACTATATCTAAGGCCAGGAATATACCCGACATTAATTGAGGAGTTTTCGATCAAAAGCCAATATATCCACTTATGGAAGATTATAATAAAAAAATAATTACGGACTCATCTCATGGAGATAAGGCAAATTTTTATTTAAAATGTTGATTTGTAACAACTATTTAATAGGTGAACATTTAAAATTTTAAATAAACTGAATAACTTGTAGGTGTAGAATATTAATTTATCAAAAAAATCTTTGTTTTTGAGAAATTGATGTATTAGCAATTGATAGAAAACTCCTCAATTATTTAATGTTATTCCTTACATAAACTTTTTCGGATTACGCAATCCGAGAGATTTTTGTGAATGACAATCTTCGACGGTCCGATTGGCCTAGCATTCATGAATGGAAGGCTAACGAAAGATGATGTCAGAAAGGATTATTAGACAATCAGATTCGGAGAGGAGGTTTGACCAGTCAGCGGTCCTGGCTCTCGAGATTTACGATTTGCTTGTTCAACCTCGGCGGGGATCTCGTAATAAAATAATTAACCAAGGAGCCTTCTTTGTATACTATTTCTTTTTTTTCTTATGGGGAAGGGGAGGGGGTCAGGCCGTACATAACTCGTTCATTCATCTGCATATATTATTAGATAGAAGACGATATATCCGCTGGATTGAGAGAATACTCGGATCGCTGAAGCTGCATAGGAAATGACTACATATCTGTAATTATCAGGGAAAAATTAATAATAAAAAAGATAAAATTAAAAATCAGTCAGGTGATTGTTAAAAGGGTTCTTCTCCAAACCGTGAATATTTTTTCCAACAAATAATTTTTTAATTTAGTTATTAATGATATTTATTTAAATTTTAAACTGTAAATACGCCGATCGAGATTATTATGGTATGAAAATGAAATTCTCATTGGGTACAGGATGAATGTTTTAGTTGGAAGTTTTCGGTGCCATCTTGTTTTCAGACGCCTGGGGCGATTATCTTGGACAGATTTGGAAGCATGTTTAGAGACTAGTTCGGAATCTATAATAGAAGGATCGGGAGAAATCTGCAACATATGTCAACGGCTATATGCTTAGGTTATAGGAACATTGAGGATTTTTCAAAGGATTTTGTAGGAAATGGATGGTTTCGCGGAACACAAAGCTCAATTCTGTATGCCTAATTACAGTCATATAGATGAACTTGTTAATTAATAATAAAAACAGAAAGAAAATGAGCATTTGTCTATAAGAGGGCCTGTTTCACAGGAATAAGCAGATCATTATGACAAGATGTAACTGTGGGTATATATATATATATATATATATATATATATATATATATATATATATATATATACACACACCCCCAAATTTATACAACTAATGATAAGTTGCAGTGTATCTTCCTTATACATGTCCTGTAACGTAAGTATATCATATAAAAATGGTTTTGACCAGATAAATTGGTACAATGCTACTACAGTACACGGTGTTTTTCTTAAGGAGTAATATTAACTATTTAAATAATTCCCATAAAATAAAAATATCTTCCAATTGATATTTATGATACCAGGTTATACTGAAATATATGTTTACCTTTTGCAGTAAATACTTCCACTGTAATAAATAATGCAATGATTATTATAATCCTTTTACCCAAAAGATCCCCTACTATAAGGAACTAGTTCTATTATCATCTGATTGTACTATTTTACAATATATAAATAATTCGAAAAAATAAATGAATAATATATTGCTTGCAGATATAAATATTTGTTAATTGGATAATGATATTTTTATTAAGCTATCTATTTTGCTGCACATATCAAAATAGAAAAGTTTCTCCAACTGTCAATTACTAAAACAATATGCTGTTAAGGGATAAATTGTCCAAGGGAATTTTAGGGGAAGCATTCATTGAGAATTCATGGGGTAGGTGGGGTTGGAGTGGATTATGCTGATTGGTTAATTTGGAAGGGCCAATAAGATCTTACTCTAAGGGCTTCCTTCCCCTCGAATTTCCAGGATTTAAAATAAGAATATTGCATGTAGATATAAAGTTTGATGGTCCAATAATGCTGTGACATAATGCTTTTCTAAATATTCATTCATAAATAATATTTTTTAATATATGGCTTACGAATTTACACATCAACAGGTAAAAAAAAAAACAGAATAAAAAAAATGGTGGTAACAGATTAGGTAGACTTTACTTACAGAAATATTTTTGAAAAAATATTTTAATCTATTTTAATTAGTCAATGCTCTATCAACATTTATTGGATTGCAGATACTATAAAAATTTTAAACATATCAATTTTTCAGTTTCTAGTGGACTATGGTATATATATTATTTTTTTAGAAATACAAGAAAAGTTTTTTTTAACATACAGGAATATTTTTCTCACATATTATATATATATATATATATATATATATATATATATATATATATATATATATATATATATGTTGTATTTAGATTTTTTACAGCAACCTGATCATATAACCTACAATTATATAAATATATATAAAATAATATATCGTTTATTATATAATAAATCTTCTATCCTGTTAGGTTATTTTTTTGCTATTTTTATTTTATTTTTCATGTTAAAAAACAACAACATCTAATTAATGGATTATGGAATATGTAACTGAAACGTTCAAATGTCTATACTGAACAAATATTAAAATATTTTCAATAATTGAAATTATGGAGTTTTAAAAACAGTGACTTCTTTCACGGTTTTTATTATCCTCTTTACACCAGTTTCTTTTTTGCCTGTTTTTTTTTTAATGGATTTATCAATTAATATTTACCAATCAGTTAATAAAAATTGATAGCATACTTTTTTTTGTTTAGTCTTGTTTATCAGAAACAAAAGAAATTACAGTGCAGCATGACTGTGCCACTTTTTATAATAAATTAATATGCCATTCATTTGAGTCTACAATTCTATAATACCATGTTTTTCTTCAATTGAAAAAACAAAAATCATGGAGATGTTGCAATTTTTTAATATATCAATCATTTTTTTAACAAACAACAAAAAATTATTAATATTTTTAATACACATTAAAAAAAAGAACTTTAAGACGGTAATTTTCATTTTAAAAATAAATTTCTATTGCTCTTGCCCACTTTCTAGACAACAAATTTTTTTTACTTAGCGTCGTAGTTTTCAATTCATCCATTGCCCCAAAAAAATGTTTAAATACTAGCTGTGCCCCGCTGTATCACCCTATTTAAATTTGAACTTACCCATACAATACAAAATAACCTATAATATGTTGTTCATTCTCGTTTGTTACAGACATTTTCAATGAACCGGGTGAAAACGTCAAACGGGTCGAATGCTCATGAACAGCATTAAACTTTCTCTTAAATAATTTTCAAGTTTTCAAACTTTTTATTTTCCCTTAGCCTCCTCTTTTTTTTTTTTTTTTTTTCTTTTTTTTCATACAAAATAACGTGTTCACACTTTTTATTTAATTATTTATGGTTAATGCTCCGTTCCTATGAGTCGTGATGGTATAAATCCTAAAGCCTTCCTCAATAAATGGTCTATCTGAAGTAAAAAGAATTTTTCAAATCGGGCTGGTAGTTCTTGAAATTTACGCGTTCGAACACACAAAATATTGAAATTTATATAAAAGTATAGATGTACGAGACATTTAAAAAAAAAATACGATTTTTATCTACCCTTTTTTATGATTAATAATTTTTAAAATAAACAAAAAATATATATATTTTTTTTATATATAAATTAATAAAATAATAAAAAAAAGGAATAATTTGAAAACAGTAACTTATGTTTTTTTAGTGTCGTAGCTTTTAATTCACTAATTCCTTTTTAGTGTTATATAAAATATGTACGAGTCTTTTTCTTTAATCTGTCTTTTTTTTTTTTTTTTTTTTCCTTTTGTCCGGAATCCGATTGATGCTAACCATTGAGACATTAAACTGCCGTATGACGTTAAGAACGGGCTCGGAGGCTGATATAGCAATCGACTTCAAGATGAGATCGTATTCCGTCCGTGGCCATCCACGGATAAAAGGGTTATTAAAATGATAAAATATAAGTGTTGTAAGTATAGAGGAGGAGGAGGGCCGTGTAGGGGATGATTTATGATTTGTTTATTTAAGATGGGCCAGGTCTTGATAAAATAATTAGGCCCCCCCAGGCTGGGGAGGGCAACCTATCATTTGGAGGAAGGGAGGATATAATTACATTCGGGACGAGACCTCCCAACGAGGTGCTGAACCCATCCGCCAGATTATAATATTACCCAGGCTGTCCTGATAGCCGCTAATAACACCTCTATTATAATAACAGTTTATCCCTCACGACCGCTCCTTACTACCCTCTCAATAAAGCTAGCCAATCGCAGGCACTCGACCTGTCGTTTCGGGAGTCCGTGTCTGCGTCGTGAGTCATCGCCAATACCCAGCGCAGGCGACGAGATGCAAGAATAATAATAGCATAGGAATGATGACCACAGCTTTCTATGTCTTATAGAGGGACATGGCATAAGAAATCTTCATTATTATTTTTTGAGGTGAAATTTTTTTTTATTTAAAAATAATACAAGCTGCAATAGGCAATAAGGGTGCAATAATCCATTCATGCATATAAATAATTTAAAAAAAAAATGAAAAAAATTAGTCAAACAATATATTTATATAACAATTGAAAATAAATAGATAAATAAATTAAATAATAATAAAATAAGTATACAACCAAGATTAAAAAAAAAAAAAGTAAAAGTAAAATAAATGTTATGATTATTAGATGCCGATCTTCAAAAGCTATTATTTATTAACTCTTTGAAGTAAATGACGTCTATAGACGTTCATCTTCAGATTTGTAGAAGCAAATAACCTCCATATACGACATGCATATTTATAATAATAAAATAAAAATAAGATATAATAATAAAAAGTTTATAATTATTATTTTTACAAAATTATTCTTAAAGCTTTCTTTGGTCTTCCATGAAAAATAGTGGACGTTTATAACCGTTTTTTACCTATAGTAGAAATCAAAGTCAAGATGCGACAATTTTTTTTTTTAAGGCAATCGTTCCAAATACAACATAATTTAATTTCGCAAAGAAAGAAATCTTTTTCAAACTCCTTAACTTTTATTTATTGAATTAATGATTAATTATTATTAGATAGAAAAAGTCTTGTGGATACAAAGCAATGTATGACTATTCATTTTTTAATCAGTTTTTAGATAAATAAATTAAAAATTGCCCTGCGAAGAGAATATTTAATATATTTTTAATTTAAAACTGGAGATCTATTAGCCTAAGAAATGATTCAATTTTTTTCTCATAAATCCCCACTCCAGAGCAGAAGTAGCTTACCTCAGAAAATTAAATTTTGCAGGAGAGGGTCTTTCACCTTCGTGGAGGTTTATTATTACTTTTTTTTTTTTATCGTTTCATGAAATGAATAAATAAACCAATTTTTTTACTATCTAGCCTAGACCTAAAATTTGGCAGAGTAGTTTTGTAATTATTTTTATTTAAATCTTTAAAAATATTGTTTAGAAAAATTCTTTTTAATTTAATATTTTTTTTGCAAAATATTAAGTTCAGGTTTAAGAATTATAGTTAGAGATAGGCTACTTCTTCATAAAATCCTGAACTATTTTATGTGATAAAAAACAGAAAAAGAAAAGTTTGGAGATAGGATAGTTCTGCTCTGAAGCGGCGATATGTTATATATTTATTTTACGATACCATGAAAATATTAACACATAAAGCTCTTTTTCGTTCATAAATTCCCACAGAAATACTGAATTTTTCCTTCAAATTTCTTATTCGAATATTCATTATTATTATTGAAGTAAAATCGTATGCTTCATATGGGACTATGCTGTCGTATTCCACTTTAATATTAGCTTATTTATAAACATATGCACTTGTAAACTTATCGACAAAAAAAAAAAAAAATATATATATATATATATATATATATATATATATATATATATATATATATTAAGTTTATTCGTTCCAACGCTCAATAATTTCAAGACTGCCGTTCCTTCGATTTAAAAAATGCTTTCGACTCGACCTGGCGCCGCTGGTACCGTAGTCGCTCAAATGGTCCTCGCCCTGATGAGGCAATAATGAGAAACGGATAAAAATGGGCCGTTGGTTTTGATAAGCAGTTATTAGCGAAGAAATATAGTGTCGACGAGATAGTGAACCCAACAATAGCTTTATTTACAAAAGGTCCACACTAAATTAGGGGTTCCTCGGCGAGCATCTCCGGGGTGGGCCTGGCCGTCAGCACATTTTATCCTTTGGCCTCCATCTCCACAAATTACATAGCCCTCATCGCTTACATTTATCATCAATTTGCCCATTCTCCGTGCACCATTCCTGGAGCTAGGCCTCTATGGGAGAACCCATTTGTCAAGCGGACCAAGAGAGTGATTAATCTCGACCCATTTGTGATGATCTGTTTTTGTTTCCCATTCACAATTAGACTGCCCAACAGGGTGTGTGCACAGTTAAGGTATTTAGGAAGTTTTCTTTCATGAGCCTTTAAGATCTTTCTGATAAAATTTATTTTATAATACGTTGTTATATTTCTAAAACTCCTTGTTGAATCCTGATGTATATATGCATATATATATATATATATATATATATATATATATATATATATATATTTGAATTTGTGATGCATATGGCTTGGTATAGAATTTTCCAATAATATTCTAACAGTATTTTTTTTTCTCTCATTAATTAATTCAAACTAATTATTGTTTATTTTATAAATGGATTATTTATGTTCGCTGATGTTCAGTAATAAATATCCTTTTTCTTGATATCGATTATTAATAGATTATTAATAAGCAATTAGTAGAGGACGTGATGGCCGAGCACATTGGGGCGAGGGTTCCAGAGCTCGGGACGTTGTGGATTCGATTCCCACCTTGTTGAGTTAATATTTATTTGCTGGCGGTCCCGAGAAATAAATCTAGAGACTCCCACTCTGGTAAGCGGGGACCTAATGGTAGACGTCAGGGGTTGACAAAAAGAACCACAAGGCCAGTTACCGGTCTAGTTCCCCCCACCAATACCAGTAGCAATACAAGCAATAAGGAGGTAGATCCAGAACTATAAACAAAAACTATCTAGGGAACTATTCTTTGGAAGTTTGTCTTGTCATCGAAACTATCAATAATTCTAACCATTATCCTTCGCCCACTTGCATCAGCTCCTACAGTCAAGAAAACGAAAAACAATATGATGGAGAACCACTCATGGATAAAGACCTCACACCTCTCCACAGTTACCATCTTCTATCTTGAAGGGATGTGGAGAAAAGGGTAACACTGGGTAGCTCAATAAATAAGCAACTAAGTCTCCCACAAGTTGTAACGAATATGTTAATATTCCATCAACCAAATTATCCGGGAGATCTGTGATACCATAACAGGAAATGGCTGAGTGATATGAATACATAATACATCGTGTCCATAAAAAATGGTTGATTGCTAAATCAAGCAACGGTGAGAAGTCGAAAATTGTACGTTACCCGAGACTGCGAATAAAATATTGACAAAGGTATTTCCAAGGCGGTATAGGTATAGGCTCTGAAGTAATAGGCCTTTGGATATTAATGTTACGGCAGATGTCGCAAATACACCTTCCCTGCAATTTAATCATATGTGATCATAGCGAACTGTGTATAACGGAACAATGATAGTCTTTTTCCCCTTTATATTTTTCTAATTGGACTCAAGGTACCAATTTGTATGAAAACTTAACGGTTGGGAGATGCCATGAACGAATGTATTCTTTCATACTTTATTAATGTGTCATCGTAATTTTCGATGAATATTTACGGTTCAATCGCTTGGTGCTGAGTACGCAGCGTATAGAGATACAGTCCTCGTAAACGCTATTGTAAATTTGTATACTCATTGTTCTAGAAGTCGATTAATAAATGATTTCCATACATCGAACTGTGGGAATTGATATGTTTGTAAATTATATTGAAAAGTTTCTCTATTTTATAATCATCAGAAACAGAGCGGAAAAAAAAATCCGTCTGTCTCTAACGTAGTGCTATTATGTAACTATAATTATATCAAATTTCATCAAACTCTCGTATAACTGAGTTACTATTTAAATAAACAACAAATAAAGTGCAATTCAAGGCTTACAGTGTAATATTCAATTTTATTCCATTTTCGTTTATGTTTCTGGGAAAATATTCCCATCTTCAGAACATTCTTTTTTTAATTTATTCCTGTCCTGTTGTCAGTTTTGGCAATATAATTTCTCACCTTTTTTTTTCTATTTTTTTTTTTTTAATAAAATAAATAACATTAAATTTCTAGGAGTATTGGTCATTGACTAACAATTAGTCTATGTCAAGATGTAAACTTATTTTTCCCTTTTTTATGGAATTTACATTTTATAAGTTTACATCTTGACTGTGACTAATTGTTAACTAATGAATATTGACCAATACTCAATATGAATATTGCCATTACGATGTTATTTATTTCATTCCTAGAAAATTGAAATAAAGAAGACTTTAAGTAAACAGGTAGTGATTTAGTCAGAATCCAAAGTTTATGGTTTAAGATCAACTGCGATTGGGTGGCAACTATACTCACTTATCATATTATTAATTATTTAAAGCATTATTTTTTTTAGTTGTTATTAGCAAATTGCAATAAATTAATTCATCAAGACATCTTGAAGTCTCGTAAGCCTTCCATTATAATTTTAAAAATAAATCCATAATAATAAAATATTAATCCGTAATGGCAGAAAACCAACTTTTCAGTAAATAATAATAGCCGCAATTCAAATTTAGGTAATTTAAATTACCGGTTAAATTAATGTTAATCAACAAATAATTTATTTTATTTTCCACTCCTTTTAATTAATATTTTAAAAATACGAAATTCCATTTCATTCCGTTTTATATATTTCCCATAATTTCTTGGATTTTTTTTTTTATTTAATCTTTATAATATTGATCTTTTTTTTTTATTGAATTTCATTTTTATAATATAAATTTACTGTATAATTCTTACGTAAATAATATGAAAACATTAGGAAAAAAAGAAAAGTTTAAAGGGTTTTTAGTATGCGTTGGGAATTTATGTCAACAATTGCATGTAAGACATTAAGAGAGACAAATTATTGGATTTTGAAAAAAATAAAAAGTTTTTTAATTTAATTTTTTTTTAATTAAGAAATTAAGATACCACTTTGAAAACCAAAATTAAACTTAAAAAGGCATTATTTTAAGTTCGTACAATTATTAGTATATATTTATATTTTATTAATTTATTGATTTCTTAATTTCAAAACTTTGTCCACTTGAATATTAAAAGATTTTTTGGGTTCATCCTTGGTCTACCTTCCCACGAGTCGCTCGAACATTCAGTGAAAGTCTGTCGTCTACCATTCTCGTCAAGTCTTCCATCATCTTCCTCTTGCCCTTTCTAATTTCCTAATCGACGTATGTCGAAGACGCAGTGTGTTTTTATAATCAGTATTTTAGCCTATTCTCACAGTTTTATGTACTTTTAAGTATCCCAGGAATAATACGTGGCGTTGACGTTCGAAAGCATTCCTGTAACATGAATTTCTATATTATTGTTGAAAGAAAATATTTTTTGGTACAGCTAATGAAATCGATATAAAAGATATTATTCTCTTCTTCTTGTTTCTTTATAATTTTTATTCAATGCTAGTAGTATAGATAAAATTCGTTTCGCATTCGAGGAAGAATTACTTATCAAAATAAAGGTTATAACTTTACAACTGACAAATCGCGTAGTTTAATAACCATTACCGATGCCCCGAATTTGGTTTGAATCTTTCAAAGGGTTCCTGATTTAAGAGACATTGCTTGAATCTTCAAAAAAAATTTGAAGTATAGATAAACAGTATAGACCAAAAAATTTTGTATTTTAGTTTCGCCCGAAAATTTGAATACAGGGATTTTTCAAAGGGCTAAAACCAAATCTGATGCCATTTATGAATAAAAAAAAAACTGTAAATATACTTCACACCTTAGACGAATACCGTTTTCATTACATATAAGTCAATATACCCTTTAGATCACTTTAAAATTCAATTATTCCGTTTTAAAAAATTGGATCACTCAAAAATTTACTATTTCTGTAACACGAATAATGTTTTTATATTACACGTAAATACGGCCTTAAAGGCTAGGCTCTTATCCATGTTCATATTATAATATTAAAACACTATTTGCGATCAAGAAATAGTAAACATTATACTTTCACAACACCGTTTTAAACATTATCGTAGACAATAATACAAACATAGGGTATTGTAATATTAAATTAAGAGACCAACTTTTTAAAATGAAATAAATTAATTTTGGAGCGCTCTGACAGGTCTATCCGAATCCTAATCCAAACGTAATTTTGAACAATCTCAGAACGGAAATTTTTTTTTGTTTTCGATGATTTTTCAAAATTAAGATTTTTTGATGTGCTGAATTCAAATCTACTATCATTTTTGATATATAAAAAGGCTAGTTTACTTAATAATTTAAACACTTTTTAAAATTAATTTGGCCAAAAATAAATTTTTTTTTAATGTTTATATTTTTCCTTTCATTTACTCTAAAAAAAAATGTCTTGGTGAAAAAACACGTCGATATCATTTTTCAAACACGAGATATAAAATAATACTATTTCATAATTTTTTTTCTCAGCTCCTAGGACCCATTGGAAAAGTCGGTGGGATACTGGTAAACTTTTTTTCAGTGTAGAATCACCCAAAAAAATTTGATCAAAATCGGCAACGGACACATCGTGCACTCCTCTTGTGAGTTTTCGTATGAGGCTCTATTTTATTTAGTATATTATGGTTGATTTTATTATTATCTTATTAGTTTATTTAAATTTTGAATGTTAATTTGAATCGTAAAATATTCAATATTAAAGAAAAATACTTTATGTTTCCTTAAGTTGTGTTCCTTAAATTTGTACAAAGTATTGTGTAAAATATTTGAGTCGACTTGAGATTTCAAGCGACTCCACAAATTGGAATAGCGTGATCTTCACCCGGCAAATATAATGGAACTAATAGGCGATCCAAGTGGGCGTGTGATGTTATTAAGCTGGTCGAAGAGCGAATCAATAGAAATATGTGTAAGTAACGACACGATTAAGATGGCAATGGGGTTGGAGAAACCTGTGTTAAGGCTTTTAGATTTCGGATTTTGAAGGGGTTTGGTGGAGAGCTGTCTTTAGGCAGCATTTTATTTATGGTTGTTTCGGCATCGGGGTTCGCCAATAATTTAACATAAAATAAAAATTCTAGTTACAGTAGAACCCCGTTTATCCGGAATAATCTAGCCAGGGCGAAGTTTCTTATAAGATATGTTATGGCCACTAAATAAAAATTCTTGATATTAAATACATTTATTAAAGTAATGTGCAAAGAAATAGTTAGTTCAATTTTACCTGACATCGTAATATTTCTCTTCATAAAACCACCATAAAACACACATTGTTAAATTATAATGTGCAAACACTGCAAGAGGCAATAATACGGTCTTTATAACAAATGCAAACACCTCACAAGAATTTCACATCATTTTTATTAAATACGAATTATTATGTTTTTTAAAGTTGGAAGTGGGATAAAATGAAATTTACACACAGAGGTATGCATCTAAAATTAAAAAATAAATTTGCTATGTTAAAATTTTATACATATGCATCTTAAATTACTTAATTGAAATTAAGCATTATGTAATATAATTTTGTACCAGTTAATTGTGATCATAAATAAAAGTACCTAATGGAAAACGAAAAAAAAAATTATAAAATAAAGAGAGCGTTCTGGATAATCCAAATTTCGGATATGGCTGATCCAGATAAGCATTGTTCTACTGTATTGATAAATCTAAATTTTATTTTATTAAAAAAATAAATAAATAGCTTTCATTTTAGGAAACAGACGTTATATTTCTATAAATTATAAAAAAAAAAAAAAAAAATGTTTATAAAAGTAATTAAAATATTTTTCGAATCCGTGAAGTACTAAAAATATCGCAAATTTGTATTTAATTTATTAAAACAATATGATAAAGCCCTAACTTCGGTTAAAAAGCTGACTGTCATTATATAAGAGACATACAGACAAGCAGCGGATAATGGAGTAGATGAAGCCGTCTTTCTCATCGCCCACAAGAGGCTACCCACACTTGCAAGACCAGTTTTTAATCCGCCACATTGTAAACAATCACTCAGTCTTAAACAATCACTCCTACAAATCCGACTCGACAAGATTTTTGCACTCAGCTTGTCTTTTCAAACTGCAGCCAAGTTCTTAGAATCTTTTTTTATTTTTTTTATTTACTTATGTAACGGCTAAGTTAGATTTTCCTCTTGCTACATTGAAAATTCGGTAATGATATGGTATAATTCTACCTACAAAATAAAATAAGTCTATTATTTTTTTTTTTTTTCGTGAGGTGTGAATTTATAAATTATAATAATCATTCACGAAATTATGTAAAAAAAGGAAGTGTAAGCTAGTCAATATGATTAAATAAATATTTTTTTCTTCTTCCGTAGTAACCCTTTGTGGTAGGGTCGTGTATTCATAATTTTTTCTGGTTGCGTCAGGCATACAGGCATACTGCCTCTATAGTAATATTTTAGTGTCAATAAAACAGTGTTAATCTCCACATCATCTGAATCGAAAAGGCAATAAAATTAAAATTTTAGAAATCTTCCAATAATATTCCAATATATTCACGACCGGCTGGAAATTTAAAGTTTACAATTTAACGATTAGCTTCGACGTTGTAAATAAATCAACAACTTATTCCCGATCCCGTATCAGCTGATAATTATAGGCTAGACTGCCCATTAATTGAAATATATGGGCCATGAACCTACCAAGGGATGTCGTAATTGAACCCTGGAACTTCTGGAACTTAGGAGGTTCCAGAACCCGGTGCTGGTACTAGGTAATTGGGGATATAAATAACGTGATTGGGGAAGTCAGGGAGATTGGAACCTGGTATTGGACGCTTCGATGATTTAGAGCCTGTAAACCCAATCCCGGGAGTTTTGATAGGCGTGTATGGGAGCCTAGTTGAATTTCCATATTTTCACACGGCTGTAAATATTCCAACCTACTTTTCTTACGTCGCGGAGGTACTTGGCCTAGCAGTAAAGATCTTGAGGATAGCATGCATAAAATGGATAACTGATCCTTCGCTCCTTACTATTCATCATCATTGAAAAATAAATTTTTATTTACCTCTTTCTTCCACTACTTAGTGCCCAAGTGCATGAAGAGAATTATCTACCTTTTAATATAAAACCAAGTCCTTAGTGAATAAAATGCCACTTTATCACCGATGGTTTTATTAATTTTTATTCTTCAATCTGTAATTTTATCATTTCACCAAAGATTTGCGAAATAATAGACATTATAGTTCCAAAACCATCAATTTAGTTAGAATCGAAATCATCATAAAGATAACAGTTATACTTATAATAAGAGCTTTTAATTGAAAAGGACTTTGCTGAAAAAATATATTCAACAATTTTCAATTCTCTTTAAAACCTGTATTTAATTATTATAAAAAAAATATTATTATATTTCTATGGTCACTGGAAATAAGTTGGTAAAAATGGCCTTCCTGTGTTATGTGTATGGTGATCGTCTCCCAAGGCTTCTGCACACTATGAAGAAGTTGTTAAATCACAGATTTATATCTTTATGAGTAATAGAGGAGAACTGTTTGTTATCACCTCCTTCGCTCGGGAGACGATAACAATAAACATAACTCAGGAGGACCATTATTCGGCTTACCAACTTATTCTCTGTAACCATTGATTTAAAACGGGTGGTGACTGGAAATAATTACGAGTTAGCTGGGAGTCAAATATTGGCATGCATCTGAAAATGTTCACAATATATTATGGCGGAAACTCTATAAGATGAATCACTGCGTAGCAAGTCGACGATCTTAAAATTATTCGTTCAGAAAATATGAATATTTTTAGAAAATATCTTAATGTATCGTAAAAAAAAACAAATCTATATATATATATATATATATATATATATATATATATATATATATATATATATATATATATATATAGTGAAACTAATTGAAAAAAAAATAATATATATAAAAGAAACTCCGAATAGTGCCAAGGAACTGGCAAGATATAAGCGATACAGGATGACTGATGATGGCTAGTGGTGAACCATGACATCTCCTTGTGCCTACCCCGAAATAAATTTAGATGTAACAGATCTTTCTGGAAAATTAGATTATTTCGCCTATTTCTAGCGGCGGTACTTGGATACTTGTCTGTTTCTATGAGCCCTGGCAGCGGGTCTACATCCACACTCTAGCTGTAAATACCACACTTTGTGCCAATTCCATCGGCGTCTAAATTAGTTCTTGCAAGGATGAGTTGTATTTTGAGAAGGTCTATGCTTCTTGAATAGTTTTTCACATGCCCCAAGATGGATGGAAGCTTCGGCGTCGTCTACGTTGTTAGTTTTCTTTAACGAAATCCAAAAGAAACGAATGTTTTCTTAAAATGCGTTTATACACCTCCTTCTTTTTCTTTTCTTTTTTTTTTTTTTTTGTTCATTCAACATAATTATTTTATCTTACGGTATTAAATTATTATATCAACCTCCCACCAAATTCATCCAAATGCAAAATTTCCGACCCTTCCTTGTGTCGGAGATTAAACAAAAATACTCTAGACATTTCATATGTTACAGATATTACCTTAATTCATTCCTTTCCTACCGAAATAATTTTTATACCAGATACCTCTTTTCAATTCATTTTTTTTTCACAATATCTCCATTTAACAGGAGTTAATTTAAAAAGTTCACGTATTCAATGCAAAATTGCATGTGTGTGTATATATTTATAAAAGTGTTCAGAAATTGCTGTCCGTGGATATGATTTAGGAGATTGGTTGCGGTGAGATAAACAAAATAAATAATCTAAATTTCATTTGTGTATTCTGTTTAAGGGTCATATATAAGCTCTTGATTAACTCATTACTTTTATTCTTGTACTCCCACTTTTACTCCACCTTTCTGTATTTCTACATTATTTATTCATTTCATATAACTCTGTTCCTATACTAATCTTGTTTTTATAGCTCCGAAGAAAGCCGAAACGTCGGTATACATTAAAACTGAATTAAATTTACTCTTTTTTTTTGTTTTGTTTTTTTATCTCACCCTTCACCATTATTTCATATTAGGTTTAAGCCTCTGCTTATGTGCTGCTGAATTATTTGAATGTATAAAAATTAGAAAACAGAAACTAAAAGGATAAAACAAGAATATAAATATAAAGAACATATTTTTAACAGACAAAGAGAATAAAAAGAAAAACTTTTTATAAATATGTGCTTATAAGAAAATTATATAGGTGTAAATAGTATAGAGAAAGGGGTTACTAAAATAAAATAAATCAATTAAATAATATATACAAGTAATTCTATAAAATGAATAAGTAAATACCAGAGTTGGGCAAATTTCATTTTAAGTAGCGAATTAAAATTAACGAATGCTAAGAGTTTATTTGTTATTCTCAATTAACGAATAAATCTTTTATTCGTTATTTTCAACTGATAAATAATTTAGATGACCGTATTATTTAATTATTCGAATAAAGAATAACTATTTTTATTTGTTAATATTTATACGTCATTCGAGTAATTGGAGTAAAAAATAGTTTATTGAGAGGTAATAATTAGAAATAATTGTTATTTGAAAACATGAAATGTTATTAAAATTATTCAAATTGATCTTAAGCATATTGAATAATAAAATAAAGCTATGAATAGTTGTTCCATTTTAAAATTATATGCTTTGTTTTTTTAATATATTTTTTTTTTTTTAAATTCAAGTTACCGGATTGTAAACTGCAACGAAATTTACTTTTTGTAAAATATAGTTAATAATTTATCCTGGGTTTTTCATGTTGCGTTGATTCACCCTCTTCTAATTTTTCTTGGCAAATAAGGAATAAAAAATAACAAATAAAGGATGAAATAAACAAATAAATAAAATTTACGAATAACGAATAAAAAATAATGTGTTGGTTGCATTCCATTATAGTTTTAATCGAATAATACCCAACTCGGTTAAGTACAGATGGAACCCAAAACATAATAAAAAAAATTCAGCCAGGAAAGTAACTGATTTTTTCTCACATTTCACTAAACAAATTTCTACAGCATGCCGTTTGGTCTGTATTATTATTCAAATCATTAAGAATCAAAAATCCTTCTTATATTCTTGGTTTTCTCATCATGAATTCCTTCCTTCATTCGCTCTCCGAATACAAGACTCAACCGACTTGTATAACACCTTTCATATAAATGCTTGTTTTGGGACTTCATCATTATCTAAGAATTCCTTAAACATTTCTAGCGCTATAGCCCCCTTTAAAGTTTTAACACAATTTATTCCTTCACCTTTGTAATTATCTTATAAGCTTGATCCGCAACTAACATTCATTGAATGTTTAACACTGACAAATGTACCTCAATCCGTATTTTATGGGGTATTATGTCTTATAACAAAAAATTATTTTTTTTATTACATTTCATTTTATTCATCCGTATCTACTTGCTAATCAATTAACTACCGATAATCCTTTAAATCATTCAAGAAATGGTTTCATTGCGTAACATTTTTTCATGGAAATCGTACAACATATTTTTCAATACATTTTCTTTTTGTTTCTAAAATAGTTCTGAATTGTATAATTATTTTTAAATTATAGATACCGAATCACGTTAACATTTTAACAGGCGACGCTCACATATGATTCGAAAGAAGCATAATTTTAGATCTGGTCTCATCCGAACAAAGGCCACTACCCCAAGACATGCTCTCACAGCAAGAGGGCCACTCCTCCCCTACCCTTGAGTTCAGCCAATAGGAAAACTTATGACGAATCGATTGCTAAGCCCACATCGACCTTACCTACTCGATTAATCCTTGTTGCTTTTGAACTAATGGTACGCCACCGGAAAATGTATACGATGTTAATTTAGCTTCGGGCTCTTCCCTTAGTCGATTTACTCATCAGCAGTATACAATGTATTATTAAATTTAATATTTAAAAAAATATATAGAAGAAAATACCCTATTACGAGATACTTTTTGTAAAATTGCGTTGGAGATTCCCCAATATGACATTTTCCAAATATTTATTTGGCTATAACTTTATAACTAATATTGTTTTGAAACGCTAAGACACTTTTTAAAGAATGATATCGCAAATATATTTAAAAGAGTACTTTAAATTTTTTTCTGTTAAAGTTGTTTTTGGAAAGGCCTGTCCGAGGAATAGTTTGTATTCTTTATAAGAGACAGTATCTTATAATATGTTTATTTTACAACAAAAATGATAGGAATATTTCTTTGAACAAAAGCTAAAAAAAATGATTACTAAGAAAAATATCGACAAAAAGACTAAGTCCTCATGTGTATCGTATTAGACACAGCCATTTTTTATTTATTACAAGATCAATTAATCCAATGAAATTAGAAGTTTAGGACTAGTGGCTTGTGACAAATAAACTATATGAAAATCCGATCATAAACAGTAAGAATCATTTTAAAAAACAAATTACCTTTTGTGACAAATCAGCGATCAAACATAAGTCACGAAAACGTTGTAGGACAGGACATCTCACTTCAACATTCTAAAAAAAAAAAATTAAATATAATATAAACCTACATACCTCTAAGACAGTTCAAAATACAAATGAAGAAACAAAAAAATAAAATAAAATAAAAAAGGAAAACAAGAAGCTTTCTGTTCTGATAATGCTTGAATTTATGAAACAACTGGTTTATTTTTTACTATTATTTGAGATATTTGAGTGGTTTTAGTCTAGTATTACCCAAATAGTCGCTGTTTTCTCTCTTTTTTTTTCTTTTCTCTTTTTTGACTCTTATTATTATTTATTATATCTTTGTTTTATTTATTATTTCTTTATTATTTTGGATCTTTAATTTAGCAAATGGACCGTGGCGATCTATCTAATTTTTTTTATGCATTATAAATTATACATATATTGTGAGCGGGATAGCTCAGTGGTAAGGCACTCTATCACTATGCTCCCGGTTCCGGGTTCGATACCGGCTATAGCAGATAATTATTTATTCTGTTATCAGCCGAGGATTGACCCCGCGGGGTCGGGAGACCCTTCCGGGGCCCATCCAGCCTCTATAAATTGGGTACACTTAATTAGTGGAAAAACCTGGTGGTTGATCGAGATCTCGGCCGAATCACCTTGCACAGCCTTTGGCTTAGAAAGAGTACGGTCCTTACCAAGTACTGAACCCGAGACCCTTCTGTAAATCTCTACACTACCAGCTGTAGTGGTACAGGCTTTTTCAGTTATATAAAATACTAAATATTTTTTTTTTAATAAGTTCAATTTATAATTTTTTTTTTATTTCCGAATTTTTCAATATCCGTTTTAAACTTAACTTCGTGGCAGTCGATGATCTATTAAGACCTAGTAGTTCTTCTAGGAGCTTCTAGTTCTAAAAGTGAAGGAGGAAACGTCACCCAGTTTTGGATTTTTTATAAAATAAAGCTGAGAGTTTACAGAGGAGGGACGGGTCGATCGCCGGAGGCATTGCACTGGGCGACAGATTCTCGAGGCTACTTGAGAAGGGTGTGAAGCCGGAGAGACGATTAGCCCTTCAGCTTCAAGGGCCTTGCGAGCCGGCAACACTCCCGCTTTCATTTAATACTTTCTTACTCCCGTCTCAACTTTATACTAACCATTAATTATGATGGAGGGTAAAAAAAAACTGGTAATCCGCAACTTTCCGTCGGATGTACGTTTAGAAATGATAATTAGGCGATTCGACATCCCAATAAAAGAGACAAAGGAGGATCAGTTGCCATTTTGGAAAGATAGGCGTACCTGTGAGTAACATCACTACAGTATTGACATATAATCCCTTTGGAATTAAATTTAAATCTCACTGTCAGTAATTTTTTTTTTTTTTTGTATCTATATTTTGATTAAATATGATTACATACTACTTGTAAGATCAACAGGTTAGATGCCCACTAATAGAAAAAAAAATCAGTTATTGAACATCAGCGCAAAAAAAAATTCCGCTTATGAAAGAAACGACAACCATTTAATTGTGGCCATACTCTTCGAAAAATAAAAATAAAAATTATGATTAATGAGATTAAAAATCAAAATCAAAAAGGAGATAAAAATTTTTGTTATATTGGATATTATCGAAAAATTTCAAAACCAAGCCTTCAGTCCCTCAAATAATAGTAAATAATTAACCAGTCAACGTTTGGTCGATTACGGTATAATCTGCACATCTCACATCAAGAGTCAAAAAATACGAACCAAAAGGGTTAATACATCACTGCAATAAAGTTAAGCATATACTACCATTCAACAGTTTAATGTGGTATTGGAGTGTTGTAATAAATCTATTTGATTATAGTCTTTAGACTGTTGACGTGAGATATGCTGTATCTGGTCTTTGTTTCGGAATGATAGTTTTTGCTATATTTAAATGAGACATAATATTTAACAATTCTGCAATTGAGATTTATATAAATAATACACACTGGGCAAGAATATCAGTAAGTTAAATTGAATAAGCAGCGAACAATGAATAACAATAAAATAAAAATTTCCTTTAACAATAAAAACATAAGAACAATCGAACATTAGTTGCTTGATCAAAGACCAAAATTTCTTGATTAAATATACATTTGAAAAATGCCTATCTAGAGAGAAATCAGACCTATATATATATTTATGCTGTAAAAAAAAATCAATTATATAAATAACAAAAAAGTATCCCCAATAATCATCCAAAACACGTTTTAGTTTGAAATACTTTAATTGAAGTTAATAAAATATCGAAGAACCTTCCTAGATAAAAATAAAATTTTGGGGGTAGTAGTAGTAATAGTAGTAGTAGTAGTAGTAGTAGTAATAGTAGCTATTATTAAAACATTTTTTTTTTCTTCAACTGAAAATGATAAGTGTACCGTGGTATTCAATAGAAAGTATGGAGAAATACGATATCCTTACAAATCAATTTTATAGGCCACTGCAATTATAACCCAGTTGCTACTCAATTAATATCATGTGACTGAGTGAACTCAGTTTCTGAAGTGAGTAGCTCCAACATGGATTATATCAAATCTACAAAAGTCATTGTAGACTTACTAAAGATCTACACACACACACGACGGCCATGATGCATATTGTACCTAGAACAGGTCGATAAAGCCTTTCATATTTCTTGTGCCTTGTGGTAGACAATAGTTTTTTGTTTTTTTTAATATGGATTAAATTCATAGCTAGATGTCCTCGCTGATATCAGTATGCAATATTGATAATATTAATAACATTATTATTAAATTATTGACTAAAGTACAATATCACTTTGATAATAGAAGCAGTAAATTATTAATTTTTCAAAAAGTCAATATGGTATAGTTTTTTTGCTATCAACAGCAATTTTTTCTTTATCATAACAGAAATTCGTGATTAAAATAATTTTAAAAATAATTTTAAAAAAAGAGTATATGGTAAATAATTGATTTACAACAACAATTTAGTTACTAGTGACAAATTTATAATGTTATATATGAGTTAAAATTTAATCTTTTTCGTAAATTTTCCAGCTTATTACACGTCTGGTCCTTATTAATAAAAGTAAAACAGCGTCGCAATTTAATTCCCACAAAAAAATAAAATAAAATAAAGCAATAAATTTAACAAATAAACCTACCGCGGATTAAAATTTTAAATATAATTAATATCTTTTCTTACATAAATGGATTATTGTTTAAATTGAATATACATAAATTTTAGTAAAGGGCGAAAATGGCTCAGGTGTTGAAAAGCACAAAAAGTTGTACATAAATAATAAATTAAATTATTTAACAATGGTTCTTTTTTAGGTGATAATTTTAATAAGAAAAATTAAAAACGTTTTTAACAAAACAGATTGTATGAAATAATAAACATTTTAGAATACTTAGACAAAAAAAAAATTCTGAATATTCTAGACGAAAACTCCGAAAGTTAAATTTTATAAGAGAGGTTTTTTTTTTTTTACCTTTTGTTTTATCGTTTCATGATATGAATACATAAACTAAGTTTTTGATTTTCTAGCTTATCTCTAAACAGCAGAATATTTTCGTTAATTATTTTTTTTAATATTTTCAAGAAATATTCTTATGATAAAAAATGTATTATACAAATATAAAAAATAATACATATCTCTAAACATGGCAACAAATTTGAATAAAAGAACTGTGTCATGTGCATGTATTTTTGATTTAATTCCATTTTGGCAAATTATTCAATTTTTGAAGGAATCAGACCAAAAATTATTCCGAAAATTTAAATAAAAGGCACATTGATTGATTATATTTATCACTTAATCTAATGTTTTCGTCTTGCTCTTAGCCAATGTACGTCCACTAAGGAAAAGTTATCATTTTTTTGTGTTTAAATTTATCACCTAAATTGAAAAATATCCAGTTCAAAATCAAGTATGGCTATAGTGCATGTTTACAAATTCATAAGGTGGAGGCGAAATGCCTGAATATAAACTTCATGATTTATAAAATATAAAAAACTAACGAAAATAAATAAGAAAATTCTTCCAAAAAATATAGAAAAAATAAAATAATTTTTGTAAATTTTGCATACGAGTTTCACAAATTTGAATGTCTAGTGTTTTGATAATAATCTCTTGTGTAAACTTATGAAAAGAAAAAAGTTTAAAACACCCGCAAAAATATTTTTAATATTTTAAAAACATTGAGTTTATGTTCAGAAATTTCGCCTCAGCCATACGAAATGATAAAAATGCATTAATAATTTTTTTATAGAGCCTACACATCTGTTTTCAACTGGAAATTTTTGAATTTAGATGAGGAATTCAAACAAAAAAATTATTACTGTTACTTTGAGCCTCAAACATAAACTGAAAACAATGCGAAAATATTGGATAAAATCATAAATACAAAAAAAAAAATCTGCCTTATATTTACCTTCTCGGGTTTATTATTTGCTCTAGTTCCTTTAAAGATGATTAATTTGCGAAAATTACAACAAATCAAAAATAAGGTTTCGAGGGCGTATGGCATATTCAGTTGCGGCTTCCGGACTAGTTGCGTGTTTGCTAAAAATAATGGGATTGGCCCAAGCCTTCGTCGGTTTCGATTTTAAATTTTTTGGTAACGAAACGATGAGGGAATTTCGAGCGAAGCTTATCATAACGGAATCTAGGCGAGGTTCTCAAAGGAGAAGATATCTCTTATGAAATCTGGGCTCAACTCCTGCTCCGTTTCCTCAGGACGTCAACTCACTCAATTCAAAGCGCGACCGCCTATCTCCTACTCCATCATCATTTAAAAACGATTTCAAGGGAAAACGTCCAAAAGACAGTAGGCGCTTAAAAAGGGGAGGAAATTTAACATTCTAAAAGAGACGTGAAATTTAAATTCGTGCCGCTACGGTTGTGCCGGTTGCTCCTGATATAAGAGCGTCAGCACGTAGGAAATCCCATCACGTCTCCAGCTCTCAGGCTGCCTTCTACTTTCATCTGTTTGTCCTATTGAACAAAAAAAAAAAAAAAAAAAAAAATTACCTTGTTCAGCTCCACTCGCTGACGGCGACAGCTGACTTCTCTTTTTTGAAACGGGCCAAGTGAGCAGAGAAGGAAAAAAAATCTTTGCCACCCCGAAGAGGAACAGTATAGATAGAGGAAGATAGACAGAAGAAGTTTGATGTATATCACGACGTGTTCTCCACGGCAACTATCCCGTTTTGTACTTAACGGAAACGCCTGAGATGCTTGAAGAAATTGTGTCCATCTCCGAAGAATGTCTCCATAAGGCAGGATAGTACATTTTTCATATTTGGTTTCATACTTTATCCGACATTGCGAGATAATAGTAACAATTTTATTTTCTGAGATCTGAATTTTGTCGAATTCTATTTCTTTGGATTGTTGATCCTGTATTATATATATATACTGAGGTTTAAATAAAGTTTATTTGAATTCTTCCAACTAATCAACTTATTGTCAGTACTGAGCTGTGTCATAAACACTTCATAAAAAACTGAGACTCACACCCACACGTTGGAAAAAGTTGGTTCATTAATCTCAAGCTGAAAACGTTTGTAGAGCGCAATACCAAGTCCTACAATAATATGATGTAGCTGTAATATGCAGGTACCTCAGTACTAAGGGCTTAATTTTTTATTGTATTTTTTGTATCGGTATTTTAAAAAGATAATTATACAATAATAAACAAAAATGATTCCGACACGTCAATCCGCTAAATAGCATAGGATAATTTTAGTGTTCTCAGAGAACATTAAAGCTAATTTAGTGTAAATCATTTTTACGACAAATAACGCGAAGTCATAATGCATTGCCGCTATGGTAATTTCGTGAGCACATGTTTCAGCAAGTCTATTCTTGAAGGACCTAGTACTATAAAGCTCCCCTCAAAATTTTAGCTTAAAGTTAATAAATCCATTTTTACATCATATATATATATATATATATATATATATATATATATATATATATATATATATATATATATCGATGAATATATTATAGCAAAGTTGCTTCGCAAGTCTAATATGTCAAAATATTTTATTTATCTAAGTTGGAGAGGGGGAATATTCAATTCTTGCTTTGCATTAGGGAGAACCAGGTTAAAAAAGAAAACTTATTAACCTTATATACATTTTATGAGGTACCATGTATTTAATAAACTACATTATCTGTACCTAAAAAGATTGGCAAGAAATGTGAAGAAGAAATAATATATTAATGGACCTCTAACTTTATAAGGAAAACAGACCATCGTTCGAATGACAAAAACGTTAGTAAATAATGTTCTATAAAAAAATAAAAAAAATTAATAAAATATTTTAGAGTGTTATCAGCGAAACAATGGACGGAATAATGTAAATTTAATATAGCCTACACTTTTCAGTTTCCATAAATATAAATGTTAAAAAAGTATGTACTAAATACATACAAGAGTTTATATACGGTTACTAAATAAATCAGGAGCTTATGTGTGTAACAGCTTCTTAAAACATCTATAAACAAATTTCATCAGCGATTGATAACAAAATAAATATTGAAATAATCATTTTAGTCATAAAGGAAACCGTTAATCGAAATGTTCAATAAATTGACCAAAATATACAATACGGTAAATAAATTGCTAAAAAAATTATTGTTAAAAAAATAATATGTTTTATTACGAACGAAGAATACAAGAACCATGATAACTTTTCTACTGATAATATATAATTATTTGATAAATTGGAAGTGAAAGTTGTATGAAATACAATATATTATGCTGTATTACAAAGCGCGTTCTCCAACGGTCTCCCGTTCCATTCATTCGTGAAATATATTGTGTGTGCTAGCCGATCAGTGAATGAAATTCAATTCAATGGGCAAATAGTCGTACTATACATTCCATTGATACGAACAGTTGCTTGTATCATGTTAGATAAGATTGTTATAATAAAATTAATTTATGAACTTTTTTCAGATTCGAAACACACTCTCGTATTTATTAAATTGTATTATTCCCACTTAAGAAGGCGAAATTACGAAACAAATAATAACTGAACTTATCTCCTCCAATATATCCTTTAATGGAAGTAACATAACTAACCAAACGATTATTTTGTAATTAATTTCATGAATATGAAAGCAATTAAGTGGTGACGCTTAATTTTGAAGAACTTTTAAATTTTCCATAATTTACTTATGCTAGTAAAAGAAAATATTGTATTTCTCTAATAAATAAAATAATACGAAATTGTGTAAATATAACGAATTGAATATATATACAAAACATACAAAACCGTCGCTCGTGATATTAGTTAAGAAGGGGGAGATGACCAAGACTATACTTTATATACTAGAGAGATTTGGTTAAAATTGTTTAAGAAAGATGAAAAAACAACGGATAATTCGGGATTCTGATTTTGCGGATCCGGATAATCGGGGTTCTACTGTATTTCTTATGAGGATAAATAGGATTTCTTCACAAAACTTCTGGCTTATATTAATTAGGAATTCGTAAAATAACGTTTCCCTTGTGAATGGTTTTCTGTTTTTTGTTTTTTTGCCGGTTGTTTTTCTTGATAAGTGGAAACATCTCGGAACTGTAACACTGTTGCCAAGGTGGCAATAATTATTACCACTTACTCGTTCCTTAGTAAGACATCACGTTCGCCAATACATGCTACAGAGCTGTCGGGAGGTAGAGATTAGTTTGTCTCTCCACGAATATAAGAGAGCTAATTATTGTTATTATTATATTATGGCTTGTGCGTGAGGCTTGTCGCTGGTACCGTTAAAAGATAGGCTGGGACCATTTCTTTTTTATTTTTTTTATCTTGTTTAGAAGAGTTGTTGGCCTGTTGTTATAACACAGGAGAGAAAAAAAAAAAAATTAGGTCCAATTTTCTCCTCAAGTTCAGTCATTTTCTCTGGTCAAAAACGCGTGAATAGAAACGCTTAGCGCTTAGAGGTTAGAAAACTTATACCCGGTTCCCATTGTTCTACTTCCTGAAGGCTCCTAGAGGCTTTATTAAAAGTTCAGTTATTGGCAAGGGAACAATACGAGCAAAGCTGAAATAAATCAGAGGAGGGACAGGACAAAGGAATCGAACCCAACTTAATAAGGGCAACTCTTTCCAGGGCCACAATGCCACTACCGAAGCCAATATATCAGTACCCTAACTATACGCCTTGCGCGAATTTGGGGCCGTCTACCACCACATATTAAAATAAAATAAAAAAAAAATCTGAAATATATATATACGCCTATGCTAATATATGAAGCTATTGAACGCACTAATTTCAAGAACTACTGGTCCCGATTGAAAACTTATTTTTACGTTGGTAGACAATTTATTGGGGAAGGCTTTAGGCATTATAACATTACGCTACGACTCATTGTAACGGAGAAGTAACCATAAATAAATAGATAAGAGAAAAATTGTCCAACTTTTTTGCGTGCCGTTGTCATAACAACTTCATATCCGTGGAAGCAAGTTGACAAACTTTTTAATAAGTGTGAAATAATTGTTTGAAAACGTTATTTTGCAAATAAAATGGGAGGGTAACAGGGAACTGTGGGAAACCCTGAAACTTATTTAAATGAAATTTTATTACTGTTTATAAAAAATTAGAGTACTTTTGAACTTGTTACTTCAAATTTTTGTAACGAACGGTAACGAGTTTATATATTATTATTTTAAAGATTATTTTGTATTTTAGGGGTTAATCCAAATTTAATGCGCATGAAACCGCGAGGCACACCTAGTTTTACATAAATAAATCTCGATACATGTAATTTAATTTATTTATTTGACAAAACTATATAATTTTGAAAACATATATATATATATATATATATATATATATATATATATATATATATATATATATATCTTGAGGCTTTCATTCCAAATCCAAAAAAAAAAAAAAAATTCTTGTGATAATGTAGTTATCAAAGCTGTGTAATTACGAATATAGGGTAAAAATTTAAGAAATAAGCATAACGTTATTATTGGAAGATGTCTTGGAGTGATGTATTATTTGGTTAATATTTTTAGATTGTTGACGTGAGATGTGCAGTCTCTGGTCTGCGTTTAAGTGATCTTATCTTTTTCTGTCCTGATGACCTCTGAATTGGCGAAACGTTGACTAGTTATTCAGTAGAACTTGAGACACTTAAGACATGTTTAGGTTTGTTTCAATAATATCCTACAAATGATATTTTTTTTTTTTAAGAACATAATAATTAAATAGTACTTTACAATTTTACAATCGAGATTTTTAGAAATAGCACAAACCATGCAAGAATAACAGAAAGGTAAATTGAATAAGTAACGAACTATAAATAAGAATAAAATTTAAATTAAAAATATATAACTATATAAATATTTTATATAAAATTTTATATTTTTATAAATATATAAATATAAATATAATATAAAAATATAACAAGCATATTATGTTGGATGGGAAAATATAGTTAAATAGTGCATAAATACTGTAAGCAGCCTAAAGTGCTAAGCATCAAGACAATTACCGGTTCCTTAGTACTCTTTTCACAGCAGTTTTCACCAGATATTATAGTTGAGGTTGGAGCCCTTCAGAATCGAAAACAAATCCTGAAATGATCTCTTAAGCTTTCCGAAGTTACACCAATAACACTAATAAAAACAGAAAAAAAAAAAAACCCTGTTAGGAATCTTTTTTTGCATTGACCGACATTGCATTATTAAAAAATAAATAAATAAAAAATAAAATAAAACGACGCTCAACATTACTTTATTGCGACAGGCCCCATTGACAGGGTCGAGTATGGTCAAGCACACTTAATTTCTCACGAACTTAAGTTCAGTTTTCTGGACCACTTTGCTACTTCTATCTTCAAAAACTTCTCACTTCGATACATAATATGACTGTTAAGAAGCTTAACTCGCATTTCTACATGAAATATAAGCGATCTTAACACGATGCTCTCGTACGGATTCATCTATTCAGTAAATATTATTCTTGGTTTATAGCAAAGGCATTATTTTTTTGTTTTTTTAACCCTTAGAGTTCATCGCACACATCCAACAGTTGTTTGCGTTTTGCGGGATATGGTTGCATGAATAGGCTCGTCTTCTTTCGTGTTCGGGTAAAATAAAAAAATCAACATTAAGTGTTATTTTGGATAATTATAAAGATTCGCATGCTAGATTTTCGACTGATTATAGAGTACATCAAATTCGACCTATACTTGACTTTGGATCAGTTTTTTACCTGTTCAGTTACTGTAGTAGTATTTTATGTATTTATTTTTTTCTAATCGTAGACATTTTAAGACAAAAATTAACTACTTTTAAAACGCATGCGACTAAAAACATCATCAAAATAACTGGGAATTTTTATGTATAGGTGTTATCCGGATTGAAAGTTCGAAAATTTCTAAATCCTTGCAAAAGACATTTTCATGCATCAGAAATGGTCATTAAAATAAATAATGTGAAATTCTTCAAAGTGAGGTTTATGCATTTGTTTGAAAAGCGAACCCTAATAGGCTAATTTCTGCTGTTGTGAAATTAGGGATTGGAATTTTTCATAGAAGCCCTCCCTCTATATTGTTTTGTTTTTGTTATTGAATCTAAATATCCAGTTCATTATTGTATCTTGTAATGTCAACTCCTATGTTTTTTCTTCCTTTTATTTATTTTATTAAAATTCAACGGTATGTTTTGTGGTGGTTTTGCGTGATACGAAAAGTTACGATATGTCTGGCAAAAGGAAACGAGTAGTCATTTTTAAAGAATATTTTATTTACTGATCAAACTATCTCTTATTCTGAATTTCGCGTTATCCGGAATAGCCCAGGCCACATTATTCCGGATTAACGGGTTTCTACTGCATTTGTCAGTGCATTATTTCTTTGTCAGTCAATGAAAACGAGAAAGATATATTGTAGTATAACTGTAAGTAATGTGATCGCTTCATGATCTGCATAGGTATAATTGATGATCTGATATAACTGATTGATATAGCTAGAAAAAAGTGTTAGAATGAATCAAATATGAAAACAATTTTATACCCCATCAAGCTCTTAGGATGTGGAAAATATTTTAGGATTAGTTGCTTGGTCACCAGCTGGAGTACTAATGATTGTGTTTGAACTGTCCTCAAGAGAAGATCCTTGAAGCCGACCAAACACTCGCCTCTTTGGGATAACAGACACTCCAAGGTTACCTTCGAAAAATCGTCTTCTGACATTCTAATCCGCATGATGATGTCTATATCGATATTCTAATTAGGCTTCGATTGTGGTTAATGCTTGATAAGACCGATTTGTATTCATGAGGCGGGGTTGTCTGTCAATAATTTAATAGCAGCGTTAATATTCAATGTAGATAATCGCTCAGTAGTTTGAATCATTAACGCTGGTCGAGCAGTGCGGGGAAACAGAAGCGCCTTAACGCTACACTGGTTTATTGCCACTATTCCCGCAGTATGGTCCGTGTGATCTAACAGGCCAAACGGCAGGCAGGGAAGAGGGTAGCTTCGATCGCCTCCGTTACGGTTAATTTAACGCACCGGGGAGACATTGCAGGACTCTGTGCACGATAGCCCGTTGCACTCAGCTTCACAGAAGTTCGCAATTCTCAATGGAAGCGGGAACCGCAATGTGTTAATCACAGCACTAATATTCATTGTTAAAGTATTAAACAAAATTTAATCATGACTCTTTATTTGATGAAATAAGATCTACATTATCGCTAATGTGTTAGCAGAAAGATAAAATAATGAGGTATAACTCACAGGATCTTTGGTTTTTGGATCCCTACTCATTTAATCATACATATGACATATATGTGATCCATATAATAACGTACACAACTATCCTCGGTATTAAAATCAGTAACAAATATAGAGAAATTCATTTTACCCGAATTTAGAACTTTGAGTGTAAACAACACACGAGCTTAGTTGATAATAACAACATATGTTTAAAATTAAGCATAAAAACTAATAGACATTATCACAGAAATCACCAGTTAATAACTGCGGTACTCGAAACGTAAAAGACCCGTACTTGGTGGAAATCTTTAGGTATCCGCCGGGGGTTGGCAAAAAGGACCGAAAGGACTCTTGCTGGGCTTATCATCCATTTTTACCAGTACCAGTACCAGTCTCAGTGGTGAAGGGTATAGTTATGAGTAGGTGAAATTTTGAAAGTTCAGACATATATTTGTAGGCTTCCTTGAAAGAGGTTTCAGACTGAACAGAAGAAATAGGATTGTTTTTTACTTCAAATGAGATTCTATTAGCTCGAAAATAATTTTAAACGTTTTAATAATTCTTTTCAACTTTTAAATTTAAAAGAAAGACGTATTGTAAATTTCTTCATTTGTAGCTAGTTTCATTGATCGATCTATTTCTCAACTATTAATGATTTTAATTTTTTTTTAAACATAAATGTTTCAATAAATATATATAAATTATATATATATATATATATATATATATATATATATATATATATATATATATATATATATATATATATATATAAAGTTCTCAAATGTTCAAATCAAATTTTGGCCCCTTATTTTCGTTACTGCTTTCGTTTGTCGTACATCTTCTTTTTATAATTCTCAAAAATATTATGTTACGTGAAAAATATTAGAAATTTTTTTTTTTCAGCCCACAATTTTTTTTTTTTGGGGGGGGGAGGAGTTTTTGGGTTCAAGTCGATTTTGTCATTTTCCCCTGATTCTAAAAATTACAAAAGTAGAAAAGACATTTTCCAACACTTTGTTGGTATATTTTGTTTACAGTCTTCAGTCTCATATTAAATACAATATAAATCAATACATCACCAATGATTATTGTACGCATTTTAAATAACCTCCCAGAGTATTACAAAAAGAAAAGTGAAGTATGGCAAAAATATGCGCTACAATTTAACAAAAAGAAAAAACTAATACATTCATTTTTTACGAAGATCAGCCAATAGCTAAGCACACCCACCCAGCCGCAAAGAGAACATATCTTTTCACTTTATGGCGTGGTGTGTGGTTGTGGCATAGAAAAACCTATTTCATTTTATTACCCATGATCATTCGGAAATTTTATTGCTTTCAATAAAAGGTCAAGTGTTAAGTATATCGTTGAGCTTCCATCAATCATCCCCAAAGTGACATTTCATCACCTCGTGGTGGATGTAGTTTTTGTGCCCATTCCAGAGGATTGATATTGAATCCACCCTGACCTGAGCGAATGATGGTTCATTTCGGTTAGGGAATAGGAAACAGGCTGTGTAAACACTTAAAAGCCATATATCATGACCGCATCAACCATTCTAAAAAAAAAAAGGTCAAACCAGAGAATTTTTTTTTCACGAATGAATGTTCAAATAATGATTCCTAAAATATCTGCAATAATCTTGAATAGAATACAACCCCCGGCAGCTTATCAGGATCATGATTTATTTAATTAAAAATAGGCCGGAATTACATTGTCTTCGAGGGAATAAAATCGTGGCTTTGAGAAAATTATATCCTTAATTTATTTATGGATGACGGGATTTCGGTAGCAACAAAGAATTTACTCGATCCAGAACTATGATAATACTCAACTTCCCTAAATTCGTGTATTTTAACTTACTCTCAGTCCATAATTTCCAGAATCGGGAAGTGCGACTGGTATTTCCGGGTATACAAATACCTATGTAGGTTGAAGAAGGTGTCTTAAATAAAATATATTGTATACCCTCACTATAATTGAAATGAGGGAATTACAAATTCATGTTTATCGTACGATTTTTCCAACTAGAATGGCCTTTTTTCAATAAAAAAAAATATAACTTAAAAGAGCGAATAGAACAATGATAGGACTATCAATTAAAAAAAAAAAAAGGAGAAACTTTATCGTTGTATTTTTTAATTTCTTTACCTCTAATTAAACAGAGTTAAATTACTGTTGGCAGTTTTATCCCCAGTCCTAGAGGAAGAAAAAATCGTATTTATTTAATTTTTATGCTTCCATTTTATAATTTCTAATTTCATTCTTTATTTACGGAAGATCAACATTGTGGAAGCTTTCTTCGAAGTTAATTGAATGATTAGCTAGAAACTCGAAGTTATGATTTTATTATTAATTCATTATACTTTTAATTTACGAGATACTGAAGACATTTTTTGTTTATTGTTTTATTTATTTTTTTAATTTTAAGTGTCCTATAATGTTTAAGCCGTTCGTTCGGCAGGACTGGAAAGAATCCTCCCGAAGCTTTCCTAAAATGTTTTTCTTTAAATATTATCCATTTGAATTTTGTTTTTCTACATATTGATTTAAGATGAATATTTGGTAATATCTCAAAATGGCGTCCTTGAATCATGAAACAATTATTAAAAAACAATTTCACTAAATGTGTGATATTGAAATTTTCTAGCTTTTCCTGCTCTCAAAATGAAATCTGGCAAACATGTCAATATATTTAATATTATTTATACAGCCATTCATTAATATAATTTTAATTTCTATAATTGAATGTTGAGGAATGATTCAGGAATCGAAACTAATTAACTAAAACTTATTATTTGCTCTTAGTTGACAAAATCATTAATTGTTCGTTAGTACGTAATTTATTGTTAGTGAAATTAATTTCTACACGACAAATAATTAAACAAAAGTCGGTCAATAAATACAATTTTAATATTAAGAAACGAAATTCGATAACATATTATGCTTATGAAATGCAAAATATGAACCCGAAAAGGACCACTATCAAGTCAAAAAAATTATTTTATTTTAGTCAGCAATTTGTGCTTATAATATTTTATTGTTTGAGTTTACATTAAAATATAACTTAATTAATAAATGTGTTTTAATTATTGTAACCAATTTCATGAAGAGCAACGATTGAGAAATTAATGGCTCAGTATTTATATCCTTAATCTGACTTATTGTTAGACAATTCTATGTTTTAATCATTGAGTGCCCATAGTTGGCGGAGTTGAGCAATTTTTAATTAACATTAACTTGAAATCTTCCAAAAATACTCTAATATAATTTTAATTTATGGCCTATTTTAGGAGTTTAACTACCATAATATATATATTTATTTTTATTTTATTTTAATACATTCTTCTAATTCTTTATTATTTATTATACGTCAAGTTAATTTTTTTTAATTTATATCATAGCTGACATGAAGCATATAGTACAAATGCTAATACCTATAGTTTGAAGATCTTTATCAAATATACGGCCGGATCTTTCTTACGGTTATCATGAGATAAAGAAAAAATATCATAATGCATAGTGCATATTTAGAGATAAGTATTGAGTGGAGTAGAAGCATATTTTATTGTCTTTAAAAATATTTAAGGGGGGTTAACGACTAAACAAAGCATAAATCCAGGGACAAATCAGGTGGTTGGAACGCAGGACTATCTCCTGAGGAATACATGTTCGAGGAAGTTGGACTTTTAAGCCTTCTTAATTCAATCTTCCAAAACAGCCAAATCATAATTATGTTTAGTCGCTTTTTTGGTGTTTTGCTCACATTTTAGAAACATTTGTTTATATGAATGAGGAAGTTTTATAATTAATTATTTCTGTTGATATCTCTTGAATCAATGCTGACCTACCATATACACAATATTATCCAGGCATTATTATACAACAAGCATACTTTGTATTGTTTATTATACAACGGTTACCACTGAGACTGCACCAAGACGTCGAGGTTGGACAATTATCGCTTCATCCACCGCGCCGTGTGCCATTGAACCTTTTTCGACTTGACTCAACGCTGACCTCAACCGGTTTTTTTTTCTTTTCTTTTTTTTTTTCTCTCTTTTCTCTTTCTCTGTTTATTTTATTTGTATTTCTCCTTCTTTTTTTATGCGTTTTTAAACCATTTTTTAAACACTTTGATTTGAAGGGAAAATATTTAAATTGCTTCAGCACAACCGGGAGGTATGCGACCTGGGGAGGAGAACATTCTGTGAACAAGAGGGAAAAAGAAAAAAAAAAAACGAAGGAGATGCAGACAACATGGATGGCAGTTTCCAGGAACTTCCGAGTGCATTGGCTTTGATGTTATTTCTTAATTTTTGTAACCCTCCCCTTTAACAAAACCTTAATTGAATTGTAAATCTAATTTTTTTTCTTATTCGTCTTCCACGAGCTTATACCAACTGTTTTTGCAATAAAAAACAAATAAATAATTATACGTTTCGGAAGTAATTACATTCTATTTGTTTATTCGAATTTATCCAATGAAATACCTAAGAGTAATAAATAAAATTACAATTATTCACCCTAATTTTCTGGTATGCCTGAAGAAATTGCATATAAGAAAAATATTACGTTTTTTTTTACAAAATAAAATAAAATATTGGCATTATACACCGGTATTCATCTACACTTCACACTCCAACGAACAAGAAATTTCAAGGTTAAGGTAATTGTCAAGAGAACGTTTATTAAGCTGTAAAAAAAATACAAGCTCTACAAAATATTCCAGGTTTTCTATAAAAGTATGTATTTTCAGTTTTAAAAATTTTTTTATTAGTTTGCTTTGTAGTTCCGAAATTGTATTTTTGTCCATCTAAACTGCCTAAAGTTGGTGATGCATTTTTATTTATTTAGTATTCAATTTTAGGAAAGAACCCTGTACAAGCAGATATAATTGAGTATATCTATAATTAAATAATATACACCAGCATGCATGTATCTTCTTTTTTATATTGCGATATATGTTAATCATAAAAAAAAAATCTCTGGAGATTGGGGGGCATTCTTTTAGTAAGTATATTTTTTTTATAAAATAAGAAAGAGAAAAAATTGTTCGCAATTGTTTTATAGATCTATTACAATTTTTGAAATCATAAATGATATTTTAGCGGGCCCTGAGGTTCGATGCCGAACCTAATCAAAATCGTATACCGCATACTTACTTCCCTCTACTGAACCCGTGAAATCCCGGACCTAGAAGATGATGCCACTAACCATCCTCCCAAATACGTCTCGATCTATCCCTGGGGCAATTTGTATTACTTTTTTAGTTAGTTAGTTATCGAGCCCAACAACTTTACCTTTCAATTTCAAACGTTGCGAAATAATTTCTTCAATTACTAGGTTCATGCCCTGCAATTTCGCATTAAAAACTCAAATGCATCAGCTGAAAATGAAAATAGATTTAAAAAAATCAAATTGTAATGTATGGTCCTTATATTTGACAAGTTGCTTAGGAAACGCGTACCTGCATAACATAAAACAGCATTATTTTGATTATTTTTTTTTTCATATAATTGGAATACATATATTTATAGCAATTCCTTAAGATAGAAGATCGAGCTAAAAGCCTACAGAGAAATATCCTCCCAGGTAATATTAGAAAGTGGATGTTCAACATCAATCATTCGGCCCGCAAACAGGAGACAACCACGCGTAGAATTATCCTGTAGCATTACGGTCTTAAAGCTAGCTATCCGGTCCACGGAACATGCTACTAGCGCTTTCATTCATTCCATGGATTATGTTCAATTTTGTAAATATGTAATGGAGGGGAGAGAGGAAGGGAGAGACAAAATCCCTAGACAGGACCACTAATTCGGCCTCATTCATATGTAAAATATGATTTTTAACATATTTTAATTAGTCTATTTAAATTATAAAAGGGTATGCACCTTTGTCTAAAAAATATAAGTTTTCAAATAAAATCATAACAAAATATTGATATAGGAGAATGCACACACACACACACATACACATACATATCAATATAATTTTTTTGTTTATCAACTATTTATTTGTAATGATGCTATACATATTGGCAAATTAAATTATTCTAACCAATGATTACTGGATCAAGAATGTATAATAGGTATGCTAAATTTTTAATTTACACATTAGTAAATATGTTAGTTACAAGTTTCATACAATTTAAATTTTTTATCAAAAACACTTTTAGGCCTTATTAACTTTTTTTTTTTTTCGTCTTCAATCAGTAAAACATCTAAGTTAGTTGGAAAGCATATATGTCATTGAGTAAAATTATAATTGTCTGGCTTCACCTTATTTATATAATGCATTGCAATGATTATTTACAAAAATAAAATACTTTCTAAAATACTTTTTTAACTTAGTAATTAAACCGTTTTATTTTAATCTATTAAGTATTAAAACTTGTAATTAGGGATTTATATATTATTTTCCACTTCTATAAATTTTGTTTTATTGAAAACTAGTTTCGAATGTTATACATTCATCCTCAGTTCTAAAAACACTCAAAAAATTCAAAAATAAGCAATTCAAAATATAGTTTGATATTATTATACACATTAAATTAAATGTAATATAAATCAGTATTATAAGACATTTATGAATTATGAATTTAATTAAGACAAGAAATCAAATACATATTGGTACTCATTATAGAAGTGACAAATAATTTATCAATCCCTAATTAGATTGATCCTTCTATACCATCATGCGGATGCCAGCTGTTTAAAAATTGTATTTGATAAGTAAATATTTCGTTAGCTTATTATTTATTTTTATATTTATAATAGCAATGATTTTTTTAAGATATTAAAAATATACTATTCTAATGCAATCTTTATTAAAAACATATTAACAAAAACAACACATTAATTATTGGTTTAAAGTAAAATAATTAAAAACTATTTTTAAAATATTAAAGCTGATCCTTAAAAAGTGACACTAGAAATGAAAGCACTCTTTTAAGCTGGCTATTCCTCTTTGAGATCCCTCAACCACAAAGAAAAGTTTAGGTGCCATTTGACACTTGTTACATGAAAAACAACCCTTGAAAAATTATCTCCTCCACATAATAAGGGCAGTTTTCTTTTCAATTACCCCACCACTTCTGAAACTTCGTTTCCCTCCTTCTTTTTATTTTTTTTTCTTTGACAAATTGAGGCTTGGACCAAAACCCTTGTCAAGTAGAAAAGCTTACTCTTCCTTAGTTGTTATGATTTTCATATAATGAAGATGGAAAATTTAGTGTTCTTTGATCTTGAAGTTTTTAAAAATTTACTCCTGTTCTATGTACATGTATAATTCTAAATTTTCTATTTTGCGGTGTAATTTACAGAAAAAACATTTTAAAGGCATTCTGTAATATATATATATATATATATATATATATATATATATATATATATATATATATATATATATATACATATATATATATATATACATACATACATACATACATACATACATACATACATACATTTTTTAGACTGTTGATGTGTCCGTCTAGTGATCATGAGTCCTGAATTGTAGGAACGTCAACTGATTAGTGTTTCCTGATATTTGATAGTATTATTTATTTAGTGATCAGCATTATTAATTTTGAGTTTTAAATAATAAAAAGTTGTTCATTACTTCTTTTATTTGAGCATATATTTTAAATTTTACGTAAGATATGTATTTTTTTCGTACTTTGATAATCGTCTTGGATTATATGGAGTGTAAGTATATACTGAATAGTCTTGGATTTATGTATTATCTCTATTTGGGTAGTCTTTTTTATAACTGTTGATGTGAGGTGAGTGATTATATGTTTTTCAGACATATTCACAAAAAGATTAGATCACATAATTGTAAAACTGAGACATCTTGCATCAACCTAAGATTAACTTTATAGGGATTTCGCATTAGTCCAAGACAGTTATTATATTCAATATTTGGTTTGGTTTTTTCTTCGACTGTATATATGATGTATGCTGTATCTGGTCTGTATTTATGTGATCTGGTCTTTTTCTGTCCTGATATTGTCTCTGTATTTTTGTATCTTTTTTTTATTTTGTGGTCACCAGTAGCGACTCGCAAATAGGAACTGTGCATCTGTTGCACCTCCATTTCCACTAGATATTATCAATAACATTCAATATAATGAGTCCTTTTTCCTTTAATTCTTTCTTTATACTTGTACAATTGATAATCCTTAAGCTTAATGTCAGTAGCCATAACCATTCTGAAAATTATGAAATCATCATTGTACGGAACTGTGTATTTCACAGTTCATGCGGCGTCGTGTTTGGTTTTGAGTGTATAAGCACTTACGATGCTACTCACGAGGCTGAGGGGAGAAAGAGCACTGCCGATTTCACAGTGCCGATCCTTGCGTGTTGCGGTAATGTTCGTTTTTTTTTACACCGCGTGTGTATTGCCAAAAACCGTGTTCCATATTCTTGTATGTGATAAAATGTAGAATTAGATTGTTATCCTACTTCCAGCTATTCTATCTAATTCATTATTTATTTTTCGGTTTAATTTAACAGACAACTTTAACCATAACCTTGCATTCACATCTTTTCGCGCAAATTAAGACAAGAAGAATGGATTTCATTTTTAGATAAATTTATCAAGCTTGAAGTGTAAAAATTTATGTTATGAGTAAATAATGTTGGATTTTGTTCTTATAGGATTTTAACAAGTTTCTGATTAAATTTTCTTTTTATACACCTTTGTTTACTTTCACACAATGATAAAGCTAAGCCTAAAAATTTTCTGGAGTAGCACCCCCACTAATTTGATCTAGGAGCAGCCAGTGGCTCTCACAAAAAGTAATTAATATAATTTCGTTAGTAAGAATTAAAAAAAAAATAATAATAATAAAAAAAACCTTAGCCAACCTAAGCGGGCAGGATTTGTAGAGCGCCACCTATATATTGATATTCAAAATAAAATCAGTACGTGGACCCCTTATTACGCTATTGAATAATGCCTATTTACAATCCCGTTCCCGTTTGCAGAGCGATCGAAGAATACGCCGAACCGTTCGAGGCAATTGGCATCGGAAAGGCTATGATTGCCACGTATACCTCACCAATTACTCATTCTCAAAACCAACAACAATTTGCATAAGGCGGTCCCAAAATCCATTTGCCGCTAACCATAGACAGGAATTATAAAGATAAAGTTGAACAACAGGTGGGCTGAATGTTTACCCAGCGGAGCAGGCAATCCCTCTTCTCCCCGGGAGTGGGGGGGGCGGGGCCGGTATCCTTTTTTTGCCCCCACCTTGTTTGAAGAAGGTGATGCTCTATCTTATTAAACATGATTCTAGGTTGGCTGGTGGCGCCAAGCCTCATCAGCCCTGTCCGTCCGCTAACGACATCCAACCAGTACTGGCTATTTAACCTGGGCCTCCTAACAATTTTCACCTTGTTAAATTGCTGAATGAATGAATGTGAATGAATGAATTTTTACATTCGGTCTCCCTCCTCTCGGCTGCGTTTTTTTTTTTATTGACAACGCTGTGTAATCGCGTGCTTTCGATTTCTGGTCTTATTTCATCGGATTAAGGATTACTCTAATCCAGGGGTTTCTAGACTTTATGCCACTGCGTACCACTACTACTTTTCAGATAACTGGGCGTACTACTATCAAACCTTGTGATATTAGTATTAAAGATTCATCGTCTTAAAAAAATAAACTGATTTACTAAAGGTTATTTAAAAAATAAAACAATATACATTATTGGGAATTTGCTTAAGAAAATAATAAATTAAAAAATAAAGTTCAAAAGTTTAATTTCACATTAAGATTTAATTTCGCCTTTAGTTTAATTTCACAGCAACAGTAAGGTTTGCACAAGACCAAAATATCGGCGAATAAAAGTGTAATTATCAAAAGTAAGAAATTTGGACATTGTGAAGAAACGCATCAATATTTTTCAAGATTGTTGTTAAAGCATTAGTGCTAGGCTTGATGGAGCACAACATGATTCTTAAGTCCTCATAAACACACAGTGCTTTCGCATTTACTGTAGTAACTATCCTGAATTATTTTTATTCATTGCAGATCGTGTTTAATCATCTTATAATTGATAAATGCAATACTTTTTTTTTTTAAATGTTATAGTTCAATAGTTCTGTGTTAAAAAGATGATTCGATCTATGGCTTTGGTACGAACTGGAAGGTCGTTGAGAGACATAAATAACACGATAAGACATAAGGAAAACGTACCGCGGTTTAGGAACCCCTACTCTAATCCATTAAAATTGTTTCATTACTTAATAGAAATTATTTACACATTTAGTACAACAATCCAGCTCACTATATTAAAGTAGTCGCTTATCAAAATGAAATTATTGTTCTTATATTATTATTATTACGGTGAAGGTCAAGATTAAATTAAAAAAAAAAAATAGTAAAAATTATTTATTGAATGTCTACCTTTCGGCTCAGATTGCTCACATTCTTCAGACTCTGACTGAAATACGTCCCAAAGGCGTTATAGCTGCTGAATAGTCTTCCCAGCAAGACGCCCTAAAGAAGGCCTGCAACATGAGCCGAATCGGCTGCATTCAATGAATAGTATTTTCAGTATTTTTGGTGTTAATCTTGATCACCGCTCGGACAATCAACTCCTTTATGGTTCTTATACTTTCAATATCTTTGGGATCTCCCGGAGTCGTGCTTTGTCCTCCTCAAATGGGTAAAAAGCTTGGTTTGAAGTTCCCCTGGCTGAGCATAAATATTGTAGATGAAAACGGATTTTTTTTTTATTCTATTTTTTTTTCATACAATTATTTTTCTTATATATTTATTTTGCTACGATTAGATTGTTTTTTTTTCTTCTTGATTATAAATATGGTATGAATGGTTACTTGGATCAGTATTATGTATTTTCCTTATATATTCTAGATTGTTAATATTTGACAATAAAAACAGTCTTTCCCTCAAATGCTCTTATAGCCATTATTTCCACGATGGTTTCCGTTTCGGGAATCGTTTCTTATCTCCAAGATTCAATTTTTTTTTTAATTTACAAATTAATAGCCATCGGATATTCCAAGAAAATTCTTTAACAAAGCCATAAGTCTTTCAAGTACCAGTAAGTAACTATCAAGTCAACGTTTCGCCAATTCAGTCATTATCGGAACAGAAAAATATAAGATCATATAAATGCGGACCAGGGATAGCACATCTCACATCGACAATCTAAAAAAGACTGACCAAATAGGGATAGCACATCACTATAAGGCGTCTATATTTTGTAAGTATTTTTAAAAAATACTCAATGTGTCAATGTGAGATGTCCTGATGATGCCTGCATTGACGCAATGTAGACTGGTTAGTTATTTAGTAGTATTTGAAACAATTAAGGCTTTGTTTTAGAATCTTAAAAGTAATTTTTTAAACCTATATATAAGCTAAATAATAATTCTTAAAATTTATATCTAAAACATGATTTTGCTCAATACTCATCTTATCTTTTACTACTTATGCAGTGTGAAGTTTATCTAAAACTATTTTCTATTTTTTATTTTAATATTTAAAAACAAAATTAAAATAAAGAGACTTACCAGCATGCTTTTAATTGCATAGTCTTATATTTCTCAATTTCTTTAAAACACATTTTTACCGTACAGAAACTTTATTACCTTTGAACACGGAAAAAATAGATTTGATTAGTATTTTTATTTATTTTTTTTAAAACAACGATTTCATTATATATTTTGTTTATAATTATTTCATAACTAACGTAGCTTAAAGCATGAATGTATATCCATACAGTTTTTTACAATATTATTTTATAGAAAAAAAAAATGTATTCTCAAATTTATTGGTAATCGATAAATATTCCTTGTTTAATAGATTTAAGTTTCGAAAAAGAATGAATTGAAGTAAAAATTAGGCTAGTATGTAATTTAATTTTTTTTATTATTCCTTTTTGCTGAAATATTCTAATATAATTATATTAATATTCCGACGCATTTACTAAATTATGTCCATTGTTTATTTTCATACAAAATAAAATTAGTAAAAGCACTATATAATATTTTATCCACCCACCAAACTTTCAGAATTAGGTTACGCAAAAATAAATATATTTTAAGACTTGGGATACGGGATAAGTTTTACTTGTAGGCGCATGTAAGACTAGGGATAGGCAACTTCACGAATTAATTGAATGTTAATTTGCCTGAACGTTTTTTGAACTTCCAACAGCGAAACGAAACATTCCACGAACGTTTAGTCCTGTGTCGTGGTAATTGAGCTGTGAAACCGCCTTATCACACAATTGCTAATTTACATTCTCGCGAATACAAATGGTTCAACCAGCCTCTATTCTTTTTTAATTCGCCTCGAGGAGGGAGAATAGTTGCGTGCGGATTGTTATGGGCATTTTTCATCGCAACATGTCGGCGGGCAGAATGTCTAGGGCCTGTCGAATTGGATGTGGAAAACACGGCGTGGAAAAGTGGGTAAAATACTTTGAGCGTGTTCTTTGGATGTCGAATGGTACAGTTGGCCCACTGGAGCGGTTATTTAGGGTTCTTGGTCATGTTACCTATGATACAGTACAATGGTGTAAAAAAAGTCTTTGCGTTATCCGTTATAATCCATTAAAGTAAGGTCAAGTGGAGTAAGTGCGCAACAGATTTTAAAAATTTCGACTTTAAATTAATGTAAAATCATAATTTTTAAAGATGGATTTTTCCTCTGCTTTAAACAATTTTCTTTGACTATTATTATTATTATGACTATTATGGCATGTATAATTAATCTAAATTAAATGTTACATTCAAGTCCATGTTTCAATTACGTCCATTTCTATGAGATTGACAATTCAATTTAATAGTGCCCGGTACGCACTTGCCCCTGCCTGAAGGGGTAAGTGCGTACGACGTATCTGGATATAATTGAAAATATTTGTTGGAAAGTCAATATGGCTCTTCTCTTTATTAACTACAGCCTTCCTACTAAACTTTCATTATTTAATTTTAATTAAATTTATATATGAATCCCTTTTTCAAAGAGAATTTTTTTAATTAATGTAAAATCTAGAATGTAATGAATTCAGTTGTTACTTCAATTCTACAAAATTCATTGCCTGTAGTTTTGTTTAAATGTTTAACAATTTTTCATTTAATTTTGTCTGACGACGGAAAAAAAAGTAAAGCTATCATAGAAACAGTAAAAAAAAAAAAAAAAAAAACCGTAGAAAGCGTTATCATCAAAACTCTGTGTCGGCATGATATCATAACCTAGAACCGTCCTACTGCTGACCGTCAGACTCCTGAAGCGGACAGGACACAGCAGCATATGCATGACGTCAAACCTGGACTGCTGAGCGGTGCTAACGAAATATTCATATTTTGGCTCACCATTCAATTCCCTCTAAACTGGAGACTGCCAGCCGCTACGGTGGACAGTACCTGCGAAACCCTACCTTAAGGCAGCCCAAGCGACGTCACAGTCCGTTTTTGAGTATTGCATATTAATTAATTTTTGTAGGACTTGGTATCATTAAGCTAAAAAGAAAAGATAAATATTACTATTTGCACATTGACATCCGAACTATTCTTGTTTGCTTTATTTTATTATATTTTAAAAATTATTTTCTTTTCTTATTTTTTATTTATTTTTATTCTCTGTTTTAAAATTGATGCGCGTTCTATTTCCTTTATCTATTTTTTTTTTTTTTAAATGAGATGAAATTTACTTTCCTCAAGTTTATTATATGCACATTATTCTTAGATATTTATTACATAAAGGATATAAGATAATTTAGTTTATTATCGTTAGTAAAAGTCATCAGCGTGATGAGTTAGAGTAATTTACTCATGACTAAACGGCTGAGGACAGAGACCGAAAACGGCGGCCTACATGGAAGGAAAAAAGTTAGATTAGGATCTGAACTAAGTGTTCACCAGAGGCGATTATATCACTTGGGTCTTTGTTTTCGAGTGGTTGAGGCCCATGTAACTATCCATAAAACTCATTAGCACTCGTCCTGGAATAATTTACAACTGCCTTAGTGATAAATAAATGATTATGACTCTTGTTACTAACGACTAAGTCCGCTTCGATGACAGCTTTACTAAAAAAAATAATGATGCCATAGAGTCAAGTTATGACTTCGTTTCGATGGATATTGTCTGAAATTAAGGACTATTGTTATTTTTAAATTTTTATTTAAAAGTGGCAAATATGTAATTGTGTATATGAAATACGATAATTCCCTATTTTATTTTTTTTTAATTCAAGAAACAAAACATTTTTTTTTTAATACTCAGATAATATTATTTATAATTTTATTTAATATTTTCAAAATCCTTAAAAATATTATTGTAATAAATCTATATTAAATATTAATTTTAACAGTAGCTATAAAAGTTACGCTTTTACTAACTACTAAATAAACCTTTAAGCAGTGATAAATAATCATCATTTATTTTATTTTCATTTTTTGTTACTTATTAAGTAACAATAATTGTTAAAGAAAAATACATTATTTTTAAAGATGTTGCCGATAATCCAAAAGAATTACATATAAACTGTAATTATTATATATATATATATATATATATATATATATATATATATATATATTTATATGCAGAGTGCTACAGATAGTCTGCCTTCCCCTCTTTGAATTCTAGAATGTTTAGAATATCAGAATGATATTTAGGGCGTCTCAATCAGAAGTTAGTTTGAGGCGTATTGCTAACTTAGTAACCTACCAAAGTATTCGTCCAGGAACTCTTAACTCTGGAATTCCTATTTATTATTGTCACTCTAATACTAAGCGTTCAGGAATTGAAAGTAGTCTCATTTTAAAAAGTTTACAATTCTCTACAACGTTTACTTAAATTATTTTCATGAAATAAAATGCTTTCCTGCAGAGAAATTTGGAACTTTGTATAAAAACCGTGTTTAGTGTTGTTTTTTTTGCGATTAACCCTCTTGTAGCGCAAGAGTTCAAAAAAGTGTCCGATATGAATTCGTCTTAAAATTTCATTTTCTATCAGATTCTGTAAAAGAAAATACACCATCGCATTGGGGATTACAGATGTACAGTCGCTGGAGGAATAATTCGGGAGTTTATAAAGTCGGCTATACACCTAAACCAATTAACTTCAGGTTACCCAATTGTGATTCACCAGGTTTCATTCTGATTTCCTGAGCATTCTAGAATTTAATGAGGGGACAGGTTATCTGCAACACTCTGTACAGACTGCCATAGTTACGAGTAAGTAGGAGCGTTGAATGTAATAAACAGATATTTCATTAAAAAAACTAACGTTCCTTATTCAAAGAGAACGAACAAATCGGTCTCTTATTTGAGATCTACACAACATAAAATTTTAGAGACTTAAGGATTTTAATTTTAACTCAAAGATTTTTTTTTTAAAATAAGTAGCAATAAGAAAATAGTAAAATAAAAAAAAAAAAACTTATTAGTATGACCGTAATGAAGTTGAATGAGTTCAATAAATGCTCTATTTAAAACCGATAAAGCTAAAAAGTTTTAAAAAGGAGAACTTCATAGCTCGATTGGCTGCTCAGTTATCTACATCCAAAGAATCTATTCCAAATCGAATTTGTGGTTATTAATTTCTTTAAGGTCCTTAGCAACAAAATTGATCTTATATATAACTGATCTTATATATATATATATATATATATATATAGTAGTTATCAGGCTAAACTTTAATGAAAACAATTATTACTTCGATATTTTTGGTATATTTGGTAATCCGTCAAGATAAACCACTGCTCACCAGATATCATTTTTTATTCTGATTCGTGATCGGGGGCTGATCTCGGTTATTTGTGAAATTGTAGTGATCGGCGGGAGCAAACCTGCAATTTTTTCTTAAATTATACACCCGCAAAATGTATACATAAGGAATTCGCGGTAAATCCTCCGTGTCCCCTTGAACAAATGAAAAGCTGAAAATAATTGTCCGTTCACGGAGAACGTGATCAAAAGAAAAATCGATGAAAACAAAAAATATAAAATAAATAAAGATCCTTTACGATTGAATCACGTGCATCATTATACTGGTATATATAGTCCGAATGAATGGTTCAACAAAAATAAATACTTTCCTCGTCAAAAGATTCTCGTCTGGCAATTGCAGATTTTTGCTTGTATAATTATTTCTAGTAGATTTTAAAATATAAACTCAGTTGACATTAATAATTTTAACTCTGTCAAATTACGATTAAAAAAAAAACTGGGTATAAAAATTGGTATACATATTTCAACTATTATCTGTTCTTGCGAGACATTGTTTGGTACTAATTAATGAACATTTTGAACAACGGCGGCTCCCCGACCAATATACTATATATATATATATATATATATATATATATATATATATATATATATATATATATATATATATACATATATTTATATAAATATGCAAGAGCAAAAGCTCAAAATTTTGAGCATATTGCATATTAATATATTTTGTGGAATAGCCGTGTATCCGCTGCATTTAAACTTTCCCTTTCCTCTTGTATTTGGTTGATCTTTTCTTATTTAATTAATTTTCATGATCTTTTATACATTTTTGGGTTTTTAGCATGAGTATTTCCTTTTTATTTATGACCAGCTGTTTGAAATTTAACTTTTCCCTACTGTTGTCATGTAATCTCCCTTTTCCCTCAGTATGTGCCTGGGTGTCTCGGTGTGGGGTGCTGATCTATGCTGTCTGGTGACTTCTTCGACTCTGGATGTGAGATGTGCTGCACTTTGTTCTTTATTTCGTTATTTTCTTTATATTTTATTTCTTTCTCTCCTACTGTCTTGATGATGGCTGAATTGGAGAAATATCTACACATGATTTCTTCTTTTTTGTATTTTTCTATTTACTTCAAATGTACTTCAATTTGTCCAGATACTGACGAATTCCGCATAAATATATCTATAATCAGATTTCCCATGTTTTTAGTAAATTATTGATTTTTTTTATTTTTTTTATCTCGTTAAGTTTTCTACTGGCTTATGATTAATATATTCCTATTTCATTGCCACAAATTTTATCGTATTCAATTCAGTAATTTTAAAAATAATAAAGGCACCAAGTACCCCCTTCCTCTTCTTCTCCCACTACCAAGAAAAAAGGCATAAGTTTTATAAATATTTCTCAGCAAAGCGTTCTTACAATCTGTTTCGATGTTATCGAACTGTCATCTTACAGTGAAAGATTTTCTCTCATTCCCGTTTTCGTTCCTCAGACTCGGTAAACCGCTATCATAGAATGCAATTAAGAAATGTAATTAATATTATTAAATTTAAAAATTAAAAAAAGATGGTCTTAAGGGTTTAATTACGCCTAAGTTACGTGATATTTCAAAAGTTCTTTTTCTGTTTTAGTTAGTTTTGAAAATAAGATATACATGGATTTAGAAAGATCTTGTATCGTTTACAATTCATCTGTTACAGTATTAAAATGAAGTTTAATATATATATATATATATATATATATATATATATATATATATATATATATATATATATATAATTCATTATATAGATTTATCTCCCGAATATTTATTCTCTTTTTCAAACAAGGTTTCGAGGCAAAATTCTTCAGGCTATAATCCATATTCATTTCATTATTGGTCAATCAAATGATTCAGGCTAGCTGAGAGATATCAGAATGGCTAACTTTTCCTAGATAGTTTAACGTTTGTCTTGGAGATGAATAATTTTTAAAAATATATTAAATTAGTGGGAGAAAAAAAAAAGAAAAATTAACAACTAATTATACGATTAACTAATTATAAGTAAAAAATGTTATAAAATTTAATATACATCAGGTGATTGTGGTGTGAGAAAATTTTAAGTGTGTTCCATTTATATTTTCTGAAATGCTGTCGCTTTCAATGTAATTATAAATGATTATTTATTTACCATCATTATATTTTCTCTAAACAATTAATTTTTCTATAATTTTTAAACAAAATTTAAAAATCCCCCTTTATGGAATATCATTGTTTAGTGAGTTTATAAATGTAGATTTTAGACTGACAAGGAATATTTATCTTTGAATCGTCACTGTAAAAATATTGATCAAACTGCTTAATAACTTCCATTTTTAACTAAGACATTCTGTCAAAAAAAAAAAAACTAATTCTAACTTAAGATCATACCTAATATTACTATGTATATTCTGTTGATCAATTCGTAAATTAACTGATTATATTTATTAAACAGTCAAAAAGAGAAGATATTTTAGGAATTAAAAATAATAGCAAACATGATAGTGGCAAATTATCATAATCGATTAAAAATGGCAGAATTTAAAAGCGAAATTAAAAGAGAAAATTAGATAAATTGTTTCTTATTAAGTGTATCAATGTATATAATATACATAGTAGCTATAGAAGAACTTCTGTTCATGATTGAATTGATTTAATATTGACATTTTTAAATATATATATATATATATATATATATATATATATATATATATATATATATATATATATATATATATATATATATATATTTTTAAATATTGATTTTCAAGGCAAACTTGTACTTATATTGGAAAAACGTTTCCACTTCCAGTGATGATTGCTCCGACATGAATAAAACGTTTAAAGGCGTTTTAGATTTTTTTATTGCTTCCGTTCGGGCAATAAAAATCGCTTATTTCTCCACTGTTATATGAATCTGCATTCGTTTTTTTATAATATTTTCAAGGTTCATTGGCTTATCTGTAATGATAAGATGTTATTACAGTTTCCCAATGTGTTTCTATTGCACAAGTTTGATTTCGTTATGGATTCTGCTGATATGAGGTCATTTGCAATCAGTTGAATTGTCGTCTGATAACGTGAACGATGCTTCGTCGAAGAATTCAGAAAAGAACGTATTTAATACATTACATAACGACGAATTTAAAATGAGGCGTTCAGCTAATAAGTAAAATAAAAGTAATTATAGTACTATTCATAATGAAATAAAAAAGGGCCCTAAGCTTAAAAATATTCGTTATGAAAAAGTATTAACAAATACCTAAGAAATAAAATAATTTTTCTTCGTACAGGCTAGAAAACTACAAAAAAATACAAACGAAAAAACATATAAGCCTTACAAATGACAAACAGATTTCGGCTTATAAATTGAATTAATATGACTAACTTTGAACATTTTAAATTTATATACCCCTTGCAACAGTAAATAAATAAAACTATATATGTGTATACTTCTTTATTCTGTTCTACGTTTCAGGCCATTTTTCCCATTCTCAAACCTGTCATCTATGAACCAACCTTTATTGAACATTAATTTTATGTATTCCAACACTATTTAAAAAATCTCAGTAATTGTCATATAACTAGAATTTAATAAAATCAATATCACAGCACTAATACAACACCATAAATGGTAACAAACCTCATTATATAAAAAAAACTAATAAATCCAAATCATTCATAAATCGAAAATTATACAGACCTACTATTTTATTGATTACTTTATCTGTTAGTATTTAATACAATAGTAAATAGTAATTTAATAAAATTACAAGATCATTCTTAAGCGAAAATTGATGAATTTATGAATAAATATTTGTTTTATTTTAAGGCAGTCTGGAATATAATTAATACAACCAGATAGGTAATTAATAAATAGTAGGTCTATGTAATTTTTGATTTTGGAAATTTCTAAATTATTTTTATTTGTCAGTTTTTTATATAATGAAGCTTTTTTTTTTTTTACCATTTATGCTGTTGTATTTGTGTTGTGATATTGATTTTTTTAAATTGAAGTTATATGAAAATTAATGTGATTTTAAAAAAATGTTGGAATACATAAAATTAATTTACAATAATGGTTCGTTGATGACAGGCTTGAAAATAAAGGCTTGTTCGTTGGGCAAAATTTCCTCAAACGTCCCCTGACGTATTAGAATAAAGAAGTGAGGTGTAAAAGGATATTATCCTGGACATATATTACATAAATATATATATATATATATATATATATATATATATATATATATATATATATATATATATATATATATATATTCTTTCAGTTTCTTTGTTTCCTTAGATTTTTAATTAATTAATTTTTTTTTTTATTAAATAAACGTGTGTCTGTTCCAAAAGCTAAATACAAGAATATGAAAAAAAAAAAAACTATATATTAATAATACTTAAATTATATTGAGTGAATATTGACTGAAATAGGAAAATATTAAAATTATATCCTAAATATTTAAGAATGATTTATTAATAAACAAGATATAAGTCAGGGGATAATTAAGGTGGTCTAACGTAGTGCTGACCACACTGTCTCCCCGGGTTACCGTATGGTCGATTATCGGGTGTAAGTTTTTTTTATAATAAAACCCTCATAAAAGCTTCTAATGCTGTTATTTCATCTTGTGTGACGTTCCGGAGTTGCATTGTTTATTTCCAAACATCTAAAAAACACGTATCGTCCAATTCGTTTACATATTTTCCTAACTTCCATTTATATGTCTAACTATTTATTTTATAAATTGTTAATGAATTTTGTACTTCAATATTATCACCTTATTATTTGTTCATTAACTTCTTTTGGTTAGTAATTTTAATGGTAATTAGGCTGATAAATGTATATGGATTTAATGATACGCGGTGTTTAGATAGATGTTTGGTAAAGGCTCTAGAAGTACCGATGGCGTAATTATTAAAAACATCCATAAAAATATAAAATTGAAATAGTTTTTAAGTCTTCAAGGGGAAATTGTTATAAGATTTTATTCTGTTTTTCAATTTTAATATTACGCGTAATTATTTATCATATAAAATTGTAATTGTCGCACCTAATTTTTATACGAATACGCCCGTCGTTGCATTTCCTCACTAATTACTGGTATAGTCAGCTTTTAGAAAAAAAAAAAATAATAAAAAAAAAAGTAGTCACAATCCAGAAGCTCTCTAGACCACTCACTAAATTTCTAGAATGTTTTTCTCTCAGTAGGAAAATTTATGGGACCGAATACTGATAGTGCAGTCCATTAGTCAGTGAAGATAGTGATAAATTTTTATCCTAATGCCAGTTTGGGAACACCATTTTGAGTCCATTTCTTTCAGTAGATTTCGAATCCTATACTCAAGACTGAATCGTCGCTAAAAGTTGTGATTGAGTTGCGTACTCGAGTATTTACCAACTTCGACTCTAATCTGTTTAAAGTGATGGGCATGATGAAGTCTACAACTAAACAACTAGGGGCGGAGAAAAAAGTCAAGAGTGAACATCTAAACACCATGTAAGGACTTGAGATCCCGTTTTTTTTTTTTTGTTTTTTTTTGTTTTTTTTAAAGATTTTTTTTCATAACACAGCACGAATTTTTATGTGGCCCTTGGTTTTTTGTGACACTTCTAAGGCTTTGTAGTTTTACAGCCTTCCACTCCTAGAGCCCTAATCATTCAAAAACAAAGCATCCTATTAGCATACAGCCTCACCTCCTGGCTTTTCAATAAATTGGGTATAATGGACATTCCATAGAGGAAGTGACGTTTCTATTTCATATTTTTTTTTTTCGTCTTCAGTTAAAAAATTAACTGTTACTCTTCAGCTCTGTCCTCCAGTTCTGGGCGGTCATATCTAATAATATTATTTATTTTCCTGACAAAAATTATTGTAAACTGATGATTGTGCTAATAAAAAATCCTTTTCATAATTTACTAAAAATAATAAATAAATGTTTAATGTACTCATGGCGGTATATTTACTTGCTTGTACGAAGTAAAGGAAGTATTTTAATAGCGAAAATTTTCAGTTTTCTCGTTTCAACGGAAATAACCATTATGACTAGTTTCGTCGTCGCATAAGTCGATAATGGTTAGCCGATGAAACGTGAAAAATGAAAATTTTCGCGATTACAATACTCAGAATAAAGTTGAAATTTTGTATTTGGAATTTCTGTAACATCTAGTGCACCTCTCTTTTTGGTCATTACATGATCAACGGACGTGGTACTTTACTTGAAGGTCATAATTGATTTTTATCGAAAATTATAATATAATATAATCAAAAACTTCTCAAATTTTGTATATAAGACTTATATGTTAAGAGAAATGACATACTTAATTTTGGTTAAAATTGGCAAACCAGAAGTTATAGTCATAATAGACTTAAACTTCTCAAATTTGGTGTATAAGACTTTTGGCCAACCGGAAGTGGTACTTAACCGAAAGATGTTTATAGTTTCTTTTTTTTAATGTATTTTTTAATTATATATAGCATTATATTACAAAAAAAAAAATATTTTATTTTCACACAGAAAATTAACTCCTCATCTTCTGTTCGTTTTGTAATATCTTATTTTTACAAACATTATTTATTTATCTCACCGAAATTATTTTAAATTAATAGTTCTGATCATCGATTATGAATGAGGTAGATAAGAGATTCAGAGGGTTTTATATAAGGAAAAGGGGGTAATGGAATGTTGTATTGAACAAATAGGTTGGTTGGAAATAGAATTACAAACATTTTTTTCTTTTAAATTGAAATGCAATATAATAATATCTTATAAATTGGAACAAGAGTATTTAAAAAAAGAAATCAATTAGTATCGGTATTTAGTAAATCCGGTATTTTAGAGACTCAAGCCTTTATGCGGAATATAGATGTTTATTTTTACATTTCCAAACTATTACACAATCTTCAAACTTTGTTTAACCAAACCCATCCAAAGTCTAAGTCTATATATAGTCTGACCACGAGATATATACTTTCGTTATCAAAAGTCCAACATAAATATTCATAATTATATATATGTTATCATATACAGATTACTGAATAAAAGAAAGTTCCCAGCACATTTTGATGTTTTATATAATTCTGTTGTTTTGAACATAATCAGATCAATCAAGTCGGCTATTTCAATAAATTGCAGGTACCACCTTATATCAATTTGCTCCCCCTCCCCCTCCCTTACAACTATTACTGAACTATTACGCCAAAATAGGTTCACGAACCGCAAACTTCGTGTGGACATTCGCGTGAAGGAAAACCATTAGAACTACTTGATCCTAATAAGTTGATGGTAATACTTTGCGCTGACAGTCTGCTATCTGATAGCTCGGAACCCGCTGGCCCGAAGATTAAGGGTCTGTTCACACTGAACAAACAGGAATCACGAATTTAAGAACATTCATTTGGGTAATAGGTGCGAACGGGGAAACACCCGAGGGAGAGGTAATTGCTGTAAAAAGACCATTCTTAGGGATCCGTGTCAACGCCCTCCTTGGACTGGGGAAGGTGAAGAGCGGATCTGTTTTGACGTAACGGGATAAATAGATACTTGGCTGGACAGCCCTTGATGGGACAAGACCCATCAATATAATATAATTTGAAAGAGCTTGAAGTAATTCATGATGGATTGCTACTTCTTCTTTCTATCATCAAATCCAGACTAAATCTCTTCCATGATAAAAATAAATAAAAACTTTAAATCGAACCTTCATACAATATATATGCCCATATATATCTCTAACAATTCATATTTAATTTAATTTATTTGTTTTGTCAATTTATGTCAATTCAATACATCGTAAAGTGTATGTATTTCGATTTTTCATGTATTTATAAAATATTTTTAAGAATGTTGACGAGTCACGTTCTTTAGATATGCCGTATGGTGTTTTCTGAATAGATCAATAAAGTCCCTTACTGAGCTTCTGGGTAGCCAAAAAAGTGGCGAAAAAGATTGGCATTTCAATCTTTTGGAAGTTTTGGTGTAATTTGATTAAAATGAAGAAGAAAAGAACAGTGTCTTTTTAAAAAACTCATTTAAAGATTCATAATGATTTTGGACTTTCATATTTACAGATAAATTTGCTTAAACCTTTGGTGGATAAGAAATTAATTGTTACGAATTACGTGGAGCACTAATGACAGATTAATTCTCATTTGTTTTATTAATGAATGTGAATTTGAATTTCAAAATACCTTAATGATGATAATTGCTGAAGACTGGTGATTGACTTGCGTTTTATATTCTTATTTATTATTTTAAAATTTCATTACTTTTCGTTTTAAACAGCTGAAAGTAATTTTCGATGATCGGTTTTCCATAATGGAGTGCTAATTCTTTCAATTAGCTAATCCATATCCTCAAATCCAGACTGAATTCCTTCAGTGAAAAATAACAATAAAAAATTGAATTCAAACCTCCACACAACGCTGCTGAATTTTGTAGCCACTTAATTTTTCGGTTCTTAGAAATTGGTAGATTCCTTAATAGAACTAAATTAACTGTACAACCAAGAAGCGTATGCAGGGGAAGTCAGAGGGGTATTTCCCCTTTCCTCCGAAATTTTTTAAAATATATAATTTTCATTTAAGTTTTGTATTTTGAATAATAATTATTGATCCAATTTTCATTTTCAGTCTTGAAACTTATCCTCTATTTGGCAATTATAGACACTTAATTATTACTAGCCTTCTCATTAAATCTCCCCCCTCCGAAAAAAAATTCAGCGGAAACTCCTGGTAAACTGGGAAGAAGGTGGCTAAGGCTTATCCAGATAAGAGATAATGTGATCGTTTAACAAAAAATTCTTGATATTAATGACATTTTTTAAAATTATAATAATATAAATTTTTTCATAATTTGAGGAGTTTTCTGTCAAAAGCGTATGTATCCACTTTGGAAAAATTATTAGTAAAAAATTATTAGGGCGCATCTAATGGAGATGAGGCAAATTTTTATTGAAAATCCTTATCAGTAACACCTATTTGACAAGACAAAATTTAATATTTGAAATAAGCTGAATAATTTTTAGGTGTAGAATATTAATTCTTCAAAAAAATCTTTATTTTTGAGAAGTGGATATATTAAATTTTGATAGAAAACTCCTCCTATATGTAATTCCAAAAGCTTTTTAAATTTTTTTTTATTTCAAATACGTAATCATAAACTTTGTTTGGCTCTTGTTTTCCGCTCTTTTTCTTTCTGCAATGCGAATCCACCGTTTTATCAGTAATACATCGGCAGGGTACACACTAGTATACGTAATTTAAAACAGTCAGCCACAAACTGTTAGGTTAATGGGCAAAAATTAATTGTCCTGAATACAAAAAAAAAAATCGGATTATCCGTATTTCGGATATAATGAATATAAGGGGGGTTTCGATTGTATTTACTTGATGATTAAATTTAATAATAATAAATAATTATTCACTTTTTAAAGGTTAAACATATTTTCTTTCGTTCTTTTTCATTTTTTACTGTTTGAATTAAGTGAATTTTTTTTCTATAGGAAATGAGATACCTGACTACCTGACCCAGTCCCAGACTATTAGGCCTTAAAACAAAAGTTCCCCCATCGGACATATATTTTCCTCGGCTGTCAGCAGCTTCTTAAACGTTAAGAGGCAGGCCAAAGACCTGATTACATTAACACAGCCTAGCCACTCCTAGAATAATGTGCTTCCTGGCCGACGGCAAAAAAACGTGTAACCTGTCTGTCTGTGGTCGGTAGCCTTCGAAATGGCAAGAAATATGTCCTCATGGCACATAACAATAAATAACATATTTATACTTGTTTAAAACAGAAATCGTATTATAAACCTGTGAATGTAAAAATACCAAGAAAAATATATATATATATTTTTATTTATTTAGTATTGGTTTTTACGTAAGAATCCTATACAAATTCAGACTCTAATTAAATAATATATTTTTTATTTTATTTATTCAACGCCCACTCTTGGCATATAAATAATAACCATAAAGATTTATCATATAATAATAAGATTTATCACATATATAAGAATTATCATAAAGATTTATTTAGAGATAAAAACATGAAATAACAGCAAAATAAGAAAACAACCAAGTTAGAGAAAATTTAAGTTAAGTAAAAATTAAATGAATCATCTTGAACACATTCATACCTATGCACAATATTTGCATCATATACAAAAAATAAAATATTAATATTAAATTACGTATTAAAATCTGAAATATTTTATAAAAATAGAAAGATTAAAACATTAGTGCTATATGCTAGGCTAAAAATTGCCCTATCAAAATCATATATGGTATAAGTACAATAAATATTACAGCTAAAAATATTGTATTGTAAAAACTGCTGTTGTAAAAAACTGTCAATATATCATTCAACTGAAAGTCACCCATTTCGTTGGTCTTGTCTCATTAATCAAGTTTTAGCCCGAGTATGAAATTTTGTTAATTGAAGGGTTTTATTTTTTTTTGTTTAATAAGAATTCTGCTTGTTGGGCTTGGATTTTGATCAATGGGGACTCTTTTGTACAAAACTTGAAGAGGATGTGGGAATTGAAAAATTATTTAGAGGTATCTGATGGCACCGCCAACCATAAATAAATCTAGGCAAAATTCCGCTTTCTTGTATACAGGATAAATTCCGAAGATATTTATGGGAAACGAAAGCAGGGATAGATGCGTATCGCCCTATGGGGACCTACGAGATCGGCCTCTTCTGTGAAATAGATTGCCAAGAAACAGAGGATAGCGGATTACAAATTATATGAGGATAAATTTGTTCAGGTCACGTTCCAGCTTCCTCTAGGGTGTATCCTGGTCGGGGGTGTTCTGCTGGCATCGCTCGGAGTTGTGTTTGCTTGTTGAATCTGCGGAGCCAAATGGCATTTCCAGGCAGTGAGAAAACCATACAAGAAACACCTGAACGTGGGATCCAAAATTTAAACGATGTACCCTGTTTTCAACAAATACTTCCTGCTTTTCTGTGTGGAATCGGCCCATGGGTCAATAACAACATTTTTGTTGCTCTTCAGGTCTATAATCACCTCTTTAAATATTTTCCGTCACTTACGGGACACCCTGTATATAATTCAGTCGCAAAATGTGATTTATCTATATTTGTTGCATAAATCAGTGATCATTTATTTCTAAACTGCCAACTGTATCGTCATAGAAGTGGTCTCATTCGACTCAGAAATAAATTTAAGAAACGATATCTTACTCGACTTAATTTGTGGCAGTTACTTTGCAAATATACCATCCTCCCCATTTTGACCCTCCCTCCAGAGAGGGTTGCCCCTCGGAAATTTGGGTAGACTCTGAAGATTTCGATTCATGCTACCAAAACAAAGTTATGACCAATGTTTCATGAAAGCACAATATTTTTTTTGGTTTATTTAGTCGATTTTGGCTTATTTTCCATTTACTATATAATTATTTTATAACCTCGGTCCTCTTAATAACACCAACTAACATAGATGATTCGATTCGGAAGTTTTCTTTTTTTTCTGACATGTCGATTCAGGGACTAGTTCTGACTTTATACTATTGTTACTAATAATGTTTAAAAAAACTCGTTTTAAAAAAGCACTTTCACTTCTGGAAATCTGTAATATCTTTGATTAAAACAAAAAAAACTTTTGGACTAACCGGACTAAACATAAAACAATGGGCAAACTAGACTATACTAATTTCCCCTAAATTAGTAATTAACTCTTAACAAAACTAGTGAAAAATAAATAATAATAAAGAATGTATATAGTTACTGAAGAACAATAGTTTCTATTCCACAACACGTTTTCCAGACCGTCTCCTTGTAGGAAGCTGATGTGATCAGCATCACGTTCAAAACGTCAGTTTTTTTTTTTTTTTTTTTTTTTTCATCTCGACCAAGTAAATGATCCAGCACCTACTTTATAAAGGCTTGATTAGCCTAAGAATTCACAAGCGAGTTGAGAATGAATTTAAAATTCTGTTACCTTCTAATATTACGTTAGGGAACGAATATTGTCACAGGTGATATATGATTATTGTTTAATGATTTTATTATACTAACGCCTAAACATTTCAAAAAGTAATTATGGGTATTAAAATTCAGTGTGATTGTTTACTGCTCAAAAAATATTGAATTGATTCAACGCTTCGAGAGTGCTTGAAAAATGAATGCTTTGAAATGAAGACGGATTTAAAAATATTTTTACAATAAATATTTTAAAATAATATCTTATAAATAAGTTTTAAATAAAATTTGAGTAAAATTCTAAAGAAAAAAAAAATAAATAACAGAAAAGCAATTAGCAGGTAATTTTCGTAAGATTAAAAAAAAAAATACCTATTTGAGACATCTTCAGGAGTAAAACTTACCACTATCTCTTCTTTTGTTATATAGAAACATAGTTGGGGAAAATTTATTCAAATAACGAATAATTAATAATGAATAAAAATTATTTTTATTTTAAACTTTTGAATAAAGATTAATTTAGTAATCATCCATTGAAAAGAAAAGTGATTAATGTTGTTTTATTCATTAAAAAATATTCATTAAATCGTTTTATTCACTAATAAATAAAAATATTTATTAAATAAAAATAATTTTTTCAATAACTTATGTTGTTTAATTTTTCCTTTCTGGTCATTAAATTATGCCACATTTAAATATTGAAAAATAATCCAAAATAGATTAAGCCAACACTGAATAACATTTAGAAATTAATGATATAGATTAGGAAAAAGTAAAAATAACAATTGCTTATTCATTATTTTATTTGACAAAAATGAATAATTAATAATTCCAAAAATAAATCAGTAACTTATTTATTGGATAAATCATCCTGACTAAAAAAATAATAAGTAAAAATTATTTAATAAATTATTTGAATAAAAATATATTCAATAAAGTCCAACACTTCATAGAAGCATTAGGAAATCAATTTATCAGTTTCACATTTTTTGGCAATATAATTTTCTAATGTATTGATACCAAAAAGAGATCACCACATCCAAAATTAAACCTTCCCAAAATATTCATTTAACCTGCCTTTTCCGTAGGAAAATATAAGATTTTGTAGAGTATTGATGTATACAATAATAAATAATTATAGTTTTTGATGTATAAGGTAGCCAATAGGAGATTTTAAAGGAGCCATCATACTCTTGAATTAAAGTATTTAAATATTTTGTTTTTTCTTACTATTATTATATTTAAGCAAATGTAACTATATATTATGACTGAAATTATTAATAGAATAAATAAAGAATGTTTTATTTTAATATAATGGCAATGGTTTTGAAAGAATTATTTATTTATACTGTCAAACCATCAGAAAAAAAAAAAGTATTTAAAATTCTAATTATTTAATTGAAAAACTTAGTTCGATCAAATTCAAATTATTAAAAATATTCTAATAATTATTTTGTGAGCTAGTACAAAGCCTTGTTTAAAAAATATTTATACAGGCCTATTCGAAGAGAGACATCCGACCGAATCAATTTAAAATTTCTCCATGATCGTATCGCAGGAAATTTTTTTCGTTTGTATTCAGGGAAGTAAGTTTGCCGTAAGGTGAATGGGTACCTGACCCGGTACTGAAACAAATATTAATTATACACTTGCTAAATTATAGGCTCCAATTAATCCCCGGGAGTGTAATTTCGCCTTCAGGCCTCTAGAAAAAGATACCTGTGTGTGAGCCTATAACTACTAACGAGTACGTCTGTATTGATACCTTAAGACATTCATATATATGAAAATATATTTATATACATATCATGCATTAATATCCCCGGTATCTGAACTGGTTTTAAGTGAACAGACTGTAAACATTATGGAAATGTATTCAGATTCGCAGAGCCAATTCTCAATGAGTGAACGAACACAGGGTGAGAACCTTTAGACAAGTTTTATCTTGCTCAACAAGTATTAAATCTATTTAACTAAATGTCATAATTATAAGATTAAAAAATCTTTAGCTATTTTACAATTTCAGTTATTTATACTCAAGTTCTTGCACCTTGATTATTAATGCAAAAATATGCTTGCCGTATAATTTTTTATTTTACATAAAATTAAAGTGTTACATCTTATTTATGATTTGTTTGTGATTCGAGATCTCAATATTATAACCACTAACAAGACCTCGTGTTATTAATCTAATAATTATGTAAAAATAAAATAAAAAATCTGGAGCTTATTGTCACACTAATCACATCTATTCTGCTCCCAATTGGTATCCATTAAATTTTAACAGATTATTTACGGAGAGTTGTAAACAAGGTGCTTTAAGTACGGAGATCGAGTCTGCCCTCCGTTAAGGCTTCTGTCAAAATTTAACTGACACCTATGAACAAATTAAAAGTCTACCACTTGACCATATTAAAAACCCTGGTAGTTTAAAAGAAAAGAAAAAACGCTGAAAATTATTACACAATAGTTTATTATTTCCAAATAGCTATATTTCCAAAATATCTGGAGTGTCCATACACACGACTTTCCTTCTCGTTTTGTGTTAGACCCATGACAATTAGATTATCTTTCAAATGAGCATCTGGAATGTTCTGGGAGATGTTACGAAATTGCGGATTGTAATGTCGAGTTCCGAGGATCATTCTTGGGTGACTTGTGACTTTAGTGCCAAATCTGGGAGAACAGCCGATATGTTAATTGAGGAAATGTTAAACCTCAAATTTTAGCGTAGGGTTACATTTTTTTTGTTTCTTTTCGATTACAAAGGTTCGTTATTGAAAATAATAAACCACAGGGGCGGGACGAGAACATGGAGGAGGGGGGAATAGCATTTGGCTTTGGGAATTTGTTGGAGGTATTTATGAGGTAAACATACTAACGGACCCCACCCCCTACCCTTGCCGCTGCAAGGGAAGAAGGGGTGCAACGGGCCCTTTCTTGAATTTTTCACTAATATCTCGAAAACGATGCGTCGCACAGAAAAATGCGTTATTTCCAAAATTAAAACGGATAAAGTTTCCTTTTAGAATGTTAGTGTTCATTTTCTTCGTATCTGTTATAGTTTTCGAGATAATCGCTATAAATGGGTGAGTTACGGAGGTACAAAATCTCTAATCGGCCGCCATTTGGTAACGAAATGGCGGATTGTAATGTCGAGTTTCAAGGATCATCCTGGCCTTTGATTTTAATGCCAAATCGCAAGAATATCGGTTCCGTAGTCTCGGAGAAAAGCCGCAGTCGGACGGAAAATTTTTCTAAAATTCAATATTTGGATTCTACATATCTTGAAATGTAAAACTTCAAATTTTGAGGGAGGGGAGGGGATTAAATTTTTTTTTTGGGTCGATTACGTAGGTTCATCATTGAAAATAATAAACCAAATAGTTTATGACTTCTTTTACTAGGTTATTTTGTATACCTTAAAAAATACTTGTTATTAGTACTACTTGATTGTGATTGTATTTAATTATGATTGCGCAGCAATTATTTGTTTCCCATGTTTTTAATGAAACGAAGTGGAATAAATAAATCGATAAATATTATACTTTTTGTTCCTTTAAACCGTTTCAGGGACGGATCCTCCCAATCGTATGATAATAAATGGAAACTTCAACAATTAAAATAACGGATTTGAAATTGATCAGTGAAAGTTAAAACAATTACAACAGTGATATTAAACTGTCAAATATGACTATGCTGAAAATTAAGGATTATTTGAAGTGTGATAAAAACAGTATTTAACATTAAATCCACCTCGAACCACCTTAGATCCACCTTTGTTATAGTTCATACATATGTGATTTCCTAGCTAGTGGACGTCGAGCGGTGGAGAGGCCAGTATTTCGATGGTCATATTTAGACGCAAACCACGCCAGAAAAGTTGGGGAGAATAGATGATAACTAAAACACAGTCCCATACAATAATTTTATTGCTTTATTAAACAGACGAAAATATCAATAAATAAATATATCTAAATATTAAAGCACAAATTTGACATATGAATAATAATATGAAGGTACGCACGATTTATTTATCAGAATATGTATTTGATATTCCAGATTGGTTGGTTGGGAAGGTTATATTGATATTAATTTTTTTTTTTTTTTTTTTTTTTTTTACTAAATACAAATTTTTCACAGATAAAAAATTACGCCACCTGATTCCTGAGGCCCAAAACTCCACATTTTAAAAGTTTTAGCAAAATCCTTCCGCGGAATTTCGAGATCCATTTTGCAGACTCACAGAAATTGCTCGTATTTTCAGTATAGGATACTATTTACGAATACACAAAAACAATAAAGGGAACAGTTTGTTAATTAATTAACAAATAAATTTTTATAGACGTTATGCAAATAAAACTTACGTATATGTAGAAATTTAATTTATTATTTAAGATTTATTTTATAAAGTTCTTTAAGGTAATTGTGAACTAAAAGGCTCTACTTTTGTTTTTACCTATATTTAAAAATTTGCAATCAACTCTTACTAACTTAGTATTTCAGTAATCAATTATAAATAACTATTATTTTAGTCTATATTTTATTTATTAATTATATCAGCATATTTACTATTAATATTTTTAGTATCTGTCTTGAAGTTATCTGTATTTTTTATGTTTTTAGTTATGTATATTGCTTCATATATTCTTCTATTGATACATGATTTTTTAAAGTGAAATATTTACAAACATTGGTAATTTAATGCACTTAAAGGTAGGATTACTTGGTTAAAATTTTTAAAATATAGTTTGTTATTTTTATGTAAAGGTGCAATTTTTTTTTTATTTTTTGATTATATACATATATATATATATATATATATATATATATATATATATATATATATATATATATATATATTATCTACATTAGGTATGAACCCTGAAGATGAAGCAAATGCCTCGAAACGTTGGACTTAATGTAAAAAGCTGAATAAAGTTATAAGGAAGAGTTTTTTTAGTTCACAATTACCTTAAAGAACTTTACGTATATATTTTTTTCGAAGAATTTTCACTCGTGTTTTGCCAAATTGCAGAGCTTTATAACTGCATGATCAGCTGGCGCCCCACTAGTAGAAAATACCTCGTTAGAGCCCATAATGCTCGGCATACCCCGTAATTCCGATGGACGTACGCCTACCGCCCGGTTTATCCATTACATCGGGCTGAAGGAGGAGTTGTAAACGCCTGGATTTACAGTGTGTTTAGTGCTGTAGATAAAGATTAAATGTTTGTATATAATTATCGAGCGAACGTATGGGTACAGAGAGTTCGTGGAGGGGATGGCTAGACGGCCCTGGCGCCAGCAAGACCCCTTCTACTTTCCCAGACCACACTCGCCCGCCCAAATACTCTCCGCTCCTCTAAACACTCGGTCCGTCTGTCTGTCTTTGGAACTCAGGCGACTTTTTGAAAAAAGGCTGCGTTTATCCTTGCCGGTTCCCCAGGTGGTCTCCATTGTGTGCGTTGCATGGCCTAACTCATATCAGTAGGGTTTTCTTACCCAACCTGAATATGACAGTAATATTTCAAAGGAGTCGAAAGATATAATTTCCTTCTTAAGTAAGATATTTTTATCCCTCTTATATATTTAATTAAAATGTATGTGAGATATCATAGATACCTATGTACATGCCCTCGCTTCTCCGGCCGGATCCGCAACGTTAGAAACTTGGATTATCCGGAAGATTCCTTTAAGTACTTTTATTTATGTTTACAATAAACTGATATAAAATTGTATTCCATAATGTAAACAGACATCTTTAATTATAATTGCGTAATTTAGGGAGCATGTAAAAAAAAAGGTTAAATTGTTGTTTTTTTAAATTTAAATATGTATGTAAATCGAATCATATCTCATATATATATTTATATATATATATATCTATATATATATATATATATATATATATATATATATATATATATTTTATAGTATCACTATATATTAACAGGGCAGTATAGATTTCCGGCTCTCACGTACGATGGATTTGGAAAAACGGGAAAATTTCATTCATTGGAAAGTAAAAGAGAATTTCACGGAGAAGTTATGAATCCCAATTTCGATTCTTAACTGCTTACCACACCATTAATAAAAGTATATAGGAAAATATAGGAGGTTTCAAAACTCCGTTGGTTGGTTAGTCGGCGGATTGAGACGCGACAGGTCGGGGTTTGAAGATTTCAACGAGGATATCAAGAACCGAAATAGAGGCACGCCTTTTGAAGTCCTAAAACTTGGCCGTTTTCAAGATTGCGCACGATGTAGTGCCACACGGGCCTATACCAACTTGCGAACGTGTCGTCATCACAGCTCCATAACCCGTGGAAGCAAGTTGGCTGAACACAATTTTCAATAAATGGGAAATAACTGTATGAAAACGTTGATTTTGTAAATAAAATGGAAGGGTAAGGGGGAAAAAAGTGTGAAAACTTCAAACTTATTTATATATGAAACATAATTGTCATTTTGATTCTGTTCCTTGAAAATGTCTGCAACAAATGAAAGTGAACAACATATTATATTACATTTTATAGCTTATAATTTTAAAGATTATTGTGTAGTTTAGGAGTTAATCCAAAATTGATGTGGGTGAAAACCGCAGTGGCAAGCATAGTCCAATTTTATTTTAAAAAACCTATACATAATTTGTATTTAATGAATATTAAGTAAAATTCTTATAAGTAAAGTATATGTATTGTATTTGTGGTAAAAGCGGGCCCTTATAGGCCAATTACAGTTTTTTATGAAAATATATACCGAAATTTGAGTTGTAATATCTACCTAACAAACAATTTTTCATAAATTATTTGATTAAGTTTCATTAATGACAAGAGTTTTTTTAATTACTGATCATAACCATCTCTTATCGGGAATTTTGCATTATCCAGAATTCGACATGATTCCGGATCGACGGAGTTATACTGTATAGGCTGGTAGTTATAAAAAAAATAGTTCAAATTTTCTTAGGCTTACGGTCTGAAATACTTCATCTTAGTGTGTATAAAATTGAAAACGTTTCTTAGAACTTTTGTAAGAAAATGTTTCTCTAATAAATATATAACTATTCTATAATTAATCATAAGGTTCGGAAATAATCATGAGGGTGTAGAAGAATCTTTTTAAAATTATGTTAATCATTTACTAATTATTTTTATTTCGATCTGCAACACTGAAAAATAAAATAAATAATGTATGATGCTTTATCCGTAATGATGTGGTGAGTGTTTTTCCGGATAACGCGAAATTCCGGATAAAGAGATGTTATGATCATTGTAATGAAAAATTCTTTATGTTAATCACATTTATTAAAGTAATGTGACAAATATTAGCTTATTTTGGGCTCGATTTTTCAACAAAAACATATGCCTCACTTTAAATTATTTTGAGTTTTTAAAAAATAATATTAAGATACGATCCAATCTGCATAAGTATAGGTTTATTTAAAATTAAAAAAAAAAAAAAAAAAGTCCTGTTAACTTTTTCTTTAAAAGTATCTTCAATCACGTACCGTCAATAGGGGTGCGTGATAGAATGGCCAAAAGTAGGAAAAATGTGAATTTGGCTCTCAAAATCATCCCAGTTAATTTTTTCCCCCATTTACTGGTGGTTTATATGAGCTGGGATAATTGTATACAAGTTTATTTATTTTCAATAATCTTATCCTAACATTTCCATGCAGAAAAAAAATTAAGTATATTTTTGCTATGCTGGTAATATTTGTTAAGTTGACAAAACTCATTGTACAGTAACTATCTCCTTAAACCGATTATTTTATCGTTTGTTGTGGTGCTAGAACAACTTCGTCTGTGAATTAAGTTAAGGTTTTTTCAATTACTTTGTGAACTAAATGAAAATTTTAGCAAATCTCATTCATAATTCATTTGTGGGGTGATATGCCCAATTCACACTCTGCGCTCACCATAAGATTATTCAGTGATGCACATTGCACTCTTGTTAATACGAACCAATCTGCAATCCGGACTACATTAAAAAAGAAATAGTGTACATTTGATCTGAAGCATACTTATACGTTAAATGATACCGTATGCATTATAAACATTTTACATACAGTTACGATCAAAAAAATCAAGTTAAACATACCAACTCCTTTTATGTAAAATAAAATCTAAGCTACACAAATTTGGAACCGAATTTTTTAAATATTTTTAGCATAGTTTATAATCTTTCTGGCTATACCCATCCAGCCTTTAAATATAAGAATTTATTGAGAAAAAAATGACATATGTTGCTCTCTCACTCGCACACATAGTCTAAAATATCTGAAAATATAAGAAATATAACTGAAAAGATACTATAAAACATCACCCCTGTTGACAGTAATTAACATTATAAATCTATGCTAAGGAAAAAAATATATATCATTTTCGAATAATCCGGTTTACGGACATGAGGGGGGGGGTGGGGGCGAGATTCTACTACACTCTAACAATTTATTCATAACTACTCCAAACCACCTAGAACCGTGGTACACAAATCATCGGTCACTAATAATAGTGGCCTGCTCTCTTCACTCGTAATATCACCAATTAGCACAAATCTGGCCAAGATCTAGTGGACATCCGCGACTGGTAAATACTGTAATTAACGTTTAAGTAGGTTTATACCCACATGGGGGCGAGTGTAAATTGACCCCCGGCTGTTAATTGGCCGTAAGAAGACGATGATGAAAATGTGGGATGCAGACTGGTAATAGGCATGTGCCCGATATGACTATTCAAAACTAGCATGGTCTATTAGGTACAAATTACAGCAATTACCTCAGTAATTAAACACTTCTCTCATTTCACAGTTACATAATATGTAACTATATATATGGTTATATTATACGCATTTTTATACTGTATTATTTTTGTTACCGTGGAGTTAGATGCCTCAGTGGGGTAAGGCAATGGGCTCCCACGTTCGTATCATGGATTGACCGTGAGGTCGGTAAAACCCTCAGGGGGCTAACCCAGCCTCTTAAGGGCTGCTACTTATCGGGACAGTGGATAAAAACGAGCGGTTTAATATGAATGCTGACCAATTTACCTTATTTTTATCGTTTAAACCGTTGGTCAGGAAACTGTTTGTTTTCTTATCAGTACTGAACCTAAGTCCCTAAAAGGTACAGTCTTTTTTTTTATTAAATATTACGTTTGCTTGGTAATATGCCCACTTGTTTTTGATCAATTATTTGGCTTATATAATCTATTATTACATATATTTGTATTGATTAGACGTTTGTATAAATAATGATTACGAACTTTAATACAGCCCCACCTATTCTACGCTGATCTAAAACTAGAGAAAGTTATTCTAAAAATATTTAAAAAAAATATGTTTCAAACATCTAAAAAATATTTTTAAAATCTAATTGAAAATAAATCAAGAGTTTTGAATTCGATTTTCAAACAATGTTTTTATTTTAAGGTATGAAGTATATTTTTATTGTGTACGTGAAGACTGAATATTAATTCGCTTCCTTAGGAGATCCAAAAGAAAAGACCTAAACAATTTTTTTTTTTTTAATTTGGTTTAATTTCTATGTGCTTCCGAATTCAATTTTTTCCTTTGATTTACAATTATTTAAAAGCAGAACGTAAATATATCGTTTTCTGCTTCAGAGGAAAATAGTTTTAACTTTAATAAACACAAAACTAAAATATCTAACATTTTAATTTAGTGTTATGTCCTCGTTAATCCTGAAATTTACTGTATTTTTTATTTTTTTTAAAACTCACTGTAGACATAAATCGAAAATAATGTTGGCAGGCTTGTTACATAGTCTTACAGGAACAATAGCATCTATTGATGATTGTCGTAAGCTTAGAAAAAATTGAAAGCATAAAATCTGAGTATTTTACTAATTAAGATAAATTAATTAATTAAATCAGACTTTGTTCATTAAACTATGATTCCAGAATTTTTCATTTTCTAGCATTATTAAAACAAATCTAGATGATATTAATAAATATTGAAAAAAATATATGGTCATAATAAAACAAATTAATATAAGAAATTAAAAGATCTTCATCCTGCTTTAGGTGGAGTACGTTTAAGGAAAAAATTCAATTTTTTTTTTCTCCAAAATTTGCCTGATGTTCAAAACTAATTATAATCCAACAAAACCATTTAGGTTGTATTTTTTATTTTTTTTTTATTTATTGAAAATCTCCTTTCCTCCCTTTGTTATTTAATCACCGAATTCTTATCTAATAATATTTAAATTAACAACTGAATTAAAAATACGTTGTTTTCTCTGATTAATTTACTTCGTTTGTCCAAATAGCTCTGATTATGACAAACTTCTTGCAATAAATTAAAAGTTTAGAGCGTTGGTCTAGTAAATGTTGATATAGTCGGAAACTACGAACTGTAGCTTGTTGTTTCGGTCATGTATGCAGGGCCACTCTAACCATTGGGCTAAATGGGCTATAGCCCCTGGGCACCAGCCTTTTGGGAGTGGCAATTTTTATCGATGTTATATTTTTTTGTTATTATTAGTTATTTTTATTCGAAATCTTTTCATGACAAAAATGTCCAAATAACTCGTTCTAAATGAAATAGAAAATATTGTATGTACATATACGTGGCTTACAATGAGGGGCGCATAATTTTTGACATGTCCCATGTTAGTCGCATGCACAAATGAAGTCCTATGTAGTGAATATTTTCAAGATAAGTGGACATTAAAACACATTGTAGGAGAGAACAATGGCGTAAACAAGGAAAGGGATCAGGGGGATATATTCCCCCTCCCTCGAAATTTACGAAAAAAATATGATTTTCATTCCCACCAACACATGGTGTGTATTTCGATAATTTTTAACAATCGTTTTTGATCCAAATTCCATGGTTATCCTTATAGCTTGTGCCCAATTTGGCGATTTTAGGCATTCAGGTCATTATTTGTCTTCTTCTTATTAAATCCCCCCCACTCCACGAAAAAAAAAAAATTAAATCTCACCGAAAAAAAAAATTTGCCCCAATATAGTTAATTAAGAGTTCAAGTTCTCTTCGAGTTTTTACGAAACGGAATTCTATACCGACATATCGGCGCCGAGGAAGCATTGAGGTATCCGGTCCAAGAGGGCACTTAAACGGGATCACGTCCAGGGGTAAGCAGACCAGAAGACCGGAATAGAAGAGGAGACAGGAGATTGTTGACTAGAACCTTCGGGAGGCTGTGTGTACCAAACTGAGCCGAGAGAAGAAAGGACCACTTTACCTGTAGTGTTTGGCAGGCTTACACTCATCCCATTCAGGTAGCCCGGATTCTTTTAACTGGTAAACATTGCTGTTCTAAATGCCTGCCCTCTCCTTTTTATATGTTGCTCTTACGTCTTGCGGCTCCTGTGAGCATTGTCTGCTGTGGTTAACCCAACATCAATAGCCCCATGTCCATGTTGATGCCTCAATGCTCCCTTTTCGGTTGTCCGATGTTCCGTCCGGTGGCCTTGCAGTATCTTGTTTTGAACGCTAACGGATATTTGATTTCAACGTTGAAATGCCGTAGAAACTTCCGAAATGATGACAATTGTGGATGTATGTTACAAAAAGTACCATTCTTTAAAACCCGATTTTCTAAAACATCTTCATCGTTAATCTACAATATTCTGTCACACACACACACACACACATATATATATGTATATATACATTGATAACATTTTAACAATGGAATAATACTAACAATGAAATGAAACAAACAATAAACTAACAGTGTAACAAATTTAAACATTTTATTTTTAATCCAGAAAATTTGTACATTCTAATTCTACAAATATATAAACTATAATATAATAATAAAATTAACAATAATATTATTTAAAATGATATTAAAAGAATAAAAATAAATAGTTATATGTACCAGATAAAAATACTTTTAAATAAATTAAAAATAGTTCTGCATAATTATTCATATAAAAGTATTCATGATTTTATGTAAGTATTTATAATCAATTATTCTTATTCTACAATTTTACACATCATGTTATATATATATAAGTAATAATAACATAACAATATTGATAAATATAATAATATTGATACATCTTACTAAAAACAAATTCAACCGTCAGTGATAAATATAAACTGATATTTGATACTCGTAATAGGTGTATACAGTCCATCAATTGGATCATGCTGTCAGGTAGTAGACAACACTTAAGTATAGTTATTTTTTGGATTTTACTAGCGTCTACTACTGTTGTATTGCCCATTACTGCCACATCTAACTTAGAATTTTTTAGGGGTACTTTTTATTTTAGTGAGTGTTTTATAGATCCAGATAAAATATACCAAAAATTGTAAAAAGTTGTGATATACCGAAAAATGAAATGCCGTAATCGATTTGTTAAGCCATAAAATATTTAAAAGCGTTTCGAAAGGCGGTGAAACCTTTACTATTTCACTTAACGACGTTTGTTGAAAGCTTTATACCCGTTTCCATTTTTAATACTTCTTTACGTCGTTGTTGGGTGATATACTGACTGATCGGGAAGTTCCGACACTCCCGATTCCTCATGTTCTGTGCAGACCCATATTTTTATTCGATTTACGAATTTATTATGGACAGGGCTGTGGGTTATTGTTCTTTTTACGACTACGTTTTGTTTCACGCGCCGTGGAGTACACAAGATGAAGGCGGTAGGCCGAAGCGTGGTAGTCACGTAGAATCTGGCCAAGTGTGACAATTGTCCCATTCGTATGAGGCAAAGATAGCCATCTGATTTTTCTTTTTCTTTTCTTCTTTTATCATTTTATTTGTTATTCCATTGTTCGCTCCTGGACACCACTACAGAGCGTGATACCTTTCTAATTCCGGGTGCCAAGAGTAGAATTTCGACAATATCATAAACAAGCATCATTGTTCCTATATGTAATACCCAGAGAAGAACGAAAATTTTAGCTTATTTCACTCAAAAGAAAATCTGATGACACTCTTTGGTGGTCCTGTACTTATTTAAAGACCTTGATTATCCGCGAAGGGTTGCATCAATTTTAAAAGTAAAAATCGAAATTTTAACTCTCCAAATTCAAAACGAAACCATTTTTATTAAAAATAATCAGATTTTAGCTGAACGAACTTCGAAAAAATCGGAAAAATAAATTTATTTTTCATTTCAGCAGTATAGTAGATTATATTATATTTGCCTAAGGCAATTATGTGATCTAATATTAATAATAAAATGATAATTGAAGATAATTACTTCGCATTATTAGAAATAATGCTAAGGTAATAATAATTACCTAAAAGAAAAAAAGAAGATTAGTGTCCATCCAGTAAGGTGTCCGAAGCATAAATGATTCGTTGTAAATACATTGTAAATATGCTCGAAAAGCATTTAAAAGTACATTCTTTTGACTTGAAAATATAAAAACGATGCAAATTAGTACATTATAGTTTATTATTTCCAAATAATTATGTACAATAAAAAAATAGGAATTTGAATTTTTTAATCTTTTGGTATAATAATTCCAAACGACTTTATATTTTACCTCTATCTTCATATATGGCAGAGATATGGGCGTATGAAACCTCTAACCGGCCGCCATTTTGGGACAAAACGTCTAATGGTAATGTCGAGTTCCGAGGATCATCTTGGAGTGGCCTGACTTGGATGCCAAATTTAAATATAATCGGCCCAGTAGTCTCGGGGATAAGCCGCGGATGGCAGAAGGACGGGTTTTTTTATTTGAATTTTGGGTTCTACGTATTCGCCATACTCCTGAAATTATCTGCCTATCTTTCAATTGAAACCATCTACAATGCGATGCACCTCCACAATTCTATGATCGAGAGCTCCGTGAACGAACGTACTTTCGTGGCTCACTTTCTATATTTTTTTATTATATATATTTTTTTTATTAAAGAAATCGAAAGATTCTTCTCCATTTCTTGGCGTGGCATTGAAGACTTATCTACGACAAATCTTATATTTAACATGAATTGTTTAGGCTTTATATAATAAGTAATCCGTAGGAAATGAAAACTATTAAATAATTATTCTTGTATATGTTTAGGAATAACAAATAAAAAAAAGTAGGTATAAAATTTGTTACGTAACAATTCTACCCCAAGTTTTCTAGAGGGTACACAGTAGTGTATCACTAATTTGATTATTTAATTTATTTTATATATTGATGTTTTTTTTTAATCTGTAACACTGTTTTGTTTTTTAAGCCGTCTTCATTATTAACTGCATTGGTTATGTAAAAAGGCAGTGCGAAAAACCGTTTCATAATTGCACGTTCTGAACCATTTATTAATACTGACACCCACATTACCATACAGCTGTCCTTGCCCATCTATACTCTTGGGCCTTCGGGTAAAAGAACCTTGGCAATTTGAATTGATTCGAATTATTTTCAATAACTTTCTGTATGGTAATTGGCAGCGCTGGAATAGAACACCTTTCATTACACGGACGGACAGGCACATTAATCAACACGAAGGTGTTGACTGGAAACGAACAATTAATAGTCACACTGATAAAAATAAAGTGAATAGATTGGTTATTAATTGCCGGATTGAATTGAAAAACACGATACCAGTTCATTACATGGGCGCCGAGTTGTAGACAACGAATGTCACTGTCAATACGTTGGAGTGTATGGGATAAAATACAGAATGCCAAGAACAATTATATAGTATTCAAGACAGAACAAAGAAGGATGTCGGATTCAAATAAGCTGATGTTTCTAATTCTTCTATTGCTTGGATCAATTTTCCAACAAATTATTAAAAGAAGAGGGGTGGGGGGTAAAGTCTAAAACTTGTTATCAATATTAGTGGTTTTCCCCAACTATATTAAATATTATTCTCTCAACTCTTCTGGATTTGAACTTTTCACTTATCTGTTCAGAATGTCAACACTTGACAACAATATTTTTTTATATATTCAAACAGCATTGTATCGATAAAATCCACAATTTCTTAGCTTAAGAACTATTGGTATTGGTTTTAAATTTTAGTAAAAATTTTGCAGCTTGAAGTAGATTCTCAAATCTCAAATTTCCCGGCTATTTCAGTTTTCAAGTTATAGAGGGGAGGGGGGGGGGGTTAACACCCTCTCCCTACCTCTCATGACGACGCCTCTCAAACATTCAACGCCAAGATTCACTCCTAGAATGACTAAGAATTTTTCGGATGGGAGTAATTGCTAAGATATAGACGATCTGTTCGGGAACCGATTCAGACACTGATAGAGAAATCGGTGATTCGTGAATTTCCAAAACCTTCACCCGGTCATTGCTTTTGTATGATGCTGTGAATCAAGAAAAAGATCTAACTCATTGCGGTGAGTTATTGTTTCAAATTTGGCCAAATTTATGTATATGAATATATATATATATATATATATATATATATATTCCACGGTTTTCATTTTATTGGTCGAAATTAATAATATTATATTTGGTTTGTGTTCGCTCTACTAACTCTAATTTTTACGGAGAGCAGCTTAGTTTGAAAATTTAAGTTATTTTACTGTGGTTTTCATTAAATTTTGAATGATTCAAGACTAAATTTTCTTAATTCAGGCATGATCAGGACAAAAATAACTTTTGTTAATTATTTAATGATATTTGAGAGACTTGAGGATTTGTTTTGGAATTTTTCAATTAAATGCTAACAAGTAATTGATCCTTTGCTTGAGTTTTTCACTCAATAATTTATTTTTATTTAATGAACCAAATAAATGATTTTGAGTAAAAATATAGACAATGGTTCCTTATATCTATTACTTGAGTATTTATTTTAAATTTCATTTAAGTTACGAGTTATCAAATTTAATTAATATTAGTGGCGTGAATTTTTTTTATTATTTTTTTTTCTTGTTATTCGATTTTATAGTACTCACGTTAAATTTCTTTCTTATATTATTCAATATTGAATAAAAAAGGAAAAAGTTGAAAAATGAAAACCCATCATGTTTAGAAGAGGGCTAATAAACAGGGCTTCTTTACAAGGCCAATTAAAATTTCCAGAGACTAGGACAGTTTACAAGGCGGGCTCGTGGGGAGAGAAATGGAGCTCGTCAATGAAGCCAAACCAGGCGATTATTCATAATTAGACGGGCGATGCTCGGGGCCAAAGACTGGCGCCACTATTTCACCTGATGGACTCTTCATATCTTCATCAACCTTCGTGATCCCAACGCTAAATACCCTGAGAAAATAATAGAGCTTAACCCAAGACTGGGATACTTCTTAATCCAATCTTTCCATAAGCAGTGCGTCAATCTTCGCCTCTTCTTTTTTTTCATCTTTCATTCATTATCTTCTAATAATAGTTTGGAAAGGTTGATTGTGGCCTTCTGATATTTGGTGTTAAGTAAAAGTAAACAAAACACGAATTGTTACTTCATCGTTTTTTTTGTTGTTTTTTTTTCTTCTCGTGTTCTTTATTTTTCTTGGTTCAGCTTTCTTTTTTTTTCTTTACTTTAATATAATCTTGATGTTTCTGGCACGTGATTCTTCAGAGTGTTTTCACGGTCATTTTTTCACCTAAAATAATAATTAAATTAATTTTCAACTTCATAACGTGAGTGTTTAGCTATCCATAACAATTCATAAAATAATAATAAGAAAATATTATTAAAAAATAAATACTTATAATACAGTTATATTTAACTTTTTATAACAACTACGTATTAATATATTTTGATTGATTATATTTCATTATATTGAACCAAGTTAACTTGACTAAGAGCTACACATGTATAATCCGTTTCCGTTAAATAAAACGCCTTAACTGATGGTGGATTTACATTCACAAACAAGTTTTGAAAATCGAAAGTGAACTTATTCTCTGCTAAGCTTCAGCTAAAATTTAACTGAAGCCATAAAGACAAATAAGAAATAAATCAATCTTATATTTGTTGCGCAGGATATATTATGTTGCATCAAACAGTGGTATATCGTTTTTGAACTATATTTATCGTCATAAATGACATAATCTTTTATTTATTTTTTTAATATTTATTATAAAAAGTATTCAGAATCAAGAAATTTTTGATTAAAAAAATAATAATTATCTTTAAAAATGCAACAGCATTAGGCAGGGATAACATTAATAATAAAATAATTTTAAAATAAATAAATTATATTAAATCTGTCATATATATAAATTATACTGAGAAATAAAAAATCATAATATTAATACCGTAAATTGGAGTAAATTTAAAACTGAACCTTTAACTCAAGCGCGATTTCAAACATTTTATAAGTTTAACTTTTAAAGTGGGTTCATTGTTACTACATTTCGTTTAGTTTCTGATTTTGGTTTATCTGAATCAAAAGGGGGTAACAATGATTCCGTTTAAAAGATTCAAATTTGAAACCCCAATTGACTTGAAGTTGCCCCAGTTTACGGTAATAAAAAATAGATTATTGTTATGTAGATATTTAATAATGGCTAAACGAAGGATAATACATTAAGTAATGACTAAAAGATAATAATAATTATTTTACTATTATTATGTAGGGTATGTTACAATTATTGTAGACAGGGGGTGGGATAGCCGAGTGATTCAAGCACTGTGATTCGCGGCCCTAAGTTCAAGAAACTTAATTTCTATGATCTTTGGATCGACTCTGTAGTCGGGATACCCTCCTGTGGCAAATCCAATGTAAAGAAAGTGGGCACCTGATCCTTCAAACGGTTGGCCGTAATCATGATCAGAAATCCTCCTTCCTTCACAATTGGTTAAGAAACGTTATTTCCTGGTCAAGTGAGGAATTTATGAGTTTTATAGGTACAGGTTTATAATTTTAAAAAGATAGTGCAATTGAAATAATAGCTCTTTTATATATATATATATATATATATATATATATATATATATATATATATATATATATATATATATATATTGTAAAAAGATTGTTTCTCTACAATTCATATTAACGTTTTCTGTTTATTTATTTGTTCATCGTAAAATAAAGTTGTCATTTGCTGCAATAATAATAATAAGAGATTTTTTTTTCATTTGAGAGTAATATTATAATAATTATGGTACACACATAAACTGAATTATAAATTATTATTTTATTGAAAACAATCATATATATATATAGATATGTATACATGTAAATGTGTTCATATTTGTAAACTTGTGATTAAAATAACTGAATAAAAAAAAAAATGTATATATATATATATATATATATATATATATATATATATATATATATATATATTTTAATTCTGTAATTATTATAATCTGCCTTAGAAGGCATTAGTGCTGTAAGTTCTCTTCACTATTATAACATAATTTAAAGAAAGAAACATTACAAATTTAGAAGAAAAATAAAATATAAACGACATTTAAAATTTTGTATTTGAAATGAATTTTTAAATAAAATTATTATTAATACATGTTCATAATTTTTTTTTTTTTTAATTTAAATAGAAAGAACGAGGTTTTTATTTTGTCAATTTCTTCACAATTCATCTTCAATCCATGCTTGTTTTGTTTTTTTGCATGTTCCGCTATATTTTTGTTAAAAATATTTTTCCCCCTCCATTTTCGATCATAGAGGAATTAACAACATTTTCTACCTCCATAGATGGAGTTCAGTGATAAAAAATTCGCATGTTCCTTTTTTTCCAGAAGTCTTTATAGTTACCGATGTTGTATACAGTTCTGTTTAAATTTGTATGGTCGAATGATCCTTCAACACAAGAAGACAAATAAATAATAAAACGACGGGGGTGAATATTGACCAGTGAGCAATACTTTCTACCTGGTGTCCCATCTCACATCTTTCTCAGCTGACCCTGTATTTTTTTCTTTTTCTATTTTCCGCACTCATTCCTTTTTGGACATTTTTTTCTCCTCTCCTATCTCTCCTTCCTTTTATTTTCCCCCCCCACTTCCCGGTGTGTATAGATATTTGATCCGGCGGGGTCCTTGTAGCTCGGATTGGTCAACAAGACAGCCCCCCGTTAGAAATGGCGGCGGGGGAAGGGGGGTTTGAAAAAATCCGGGACGAACAAAAGAGCAGGTGATAGGGCCGCGACGACAAAGGGAGGATCCAGCAGATGGGCTACCGCAGAGCTCTCAATCCTCGCTATAGATATCGGATCATCCCTCGCCTAGTTCACAGCCTCCTACTGGCAGCCCTAGACCGTGTGGAAAAAAAACAAAACAAGACGTTAGAAGGAGGATATTGCAACAGGGTTGGAAAGGCAAATAAGCGGTCAATTCTTCACGGAACTAAAAAAGAACACACGGGATGATCAAACCTATTTATATAAAACCAAAAATAACGAAATTTACTGCTGAAATATATTAAGCACGTAAGTCGAGGAAATCATCTGGGACTATTGATCAAATTTCAACCTCTAACGAAAAATAATCTAAAATACAAAAAATAAAATAAAATAATCACTTGTCGATTTCAAAAAGGCCTTCGATACTATTGACCGACATGTATAATATTTTGCATTATTTTGATATATTATTGACAAGTTAAAACTTCATCGATAGCTTCATAAAAAAATAAAATACGTATCCCCAGTTCTTTACAAGAATGCATTACGACGCCTCCAATCATGTAAATTCAGTCTTGCTTCGCTTGTAATATAAAAAACAAAGAGTTAACCATGATATAGCTTGCATCGACTTCGAGAACACTCTCAATTAGCTTTGTATTGATTTCGCAGTCGTTTATATCAAACATATTTTCTGAATTTGATAATTCGGAAGGTTTTTTTAATAATTTTTTTCAGACAATTACAGATTGTTCATTGCATAATTATTTTTAATAGATTTTATCTCATTAAGATCGCGATTTAAAATAAAATTTATAAAGTGCATATTTCAGGCATAATCTATTCTTGTAGGATTCGGTATTATGAAGTTCCAAAAAAATTTTGGATTGATGTTTAAGTTGAAATTTTGCATGACTAATTCCTGACTTATGGAGCTTTATAGAGCCTGTGAAATTTGAGGTCCGCTCAGATTTAAAATCGAGCTATTCCTTCGAAATCGATTTCATTTTACCAAGACTATAATTCTCATCTGTATTTGGTTAAATATAATTCATGAGGTGTATTGTATGAGGTGAATGGTTTGGGAGAATGGTTTGTAAAAAACTTTCGTTGTATCGGGATCGAAACTCCAGGTTCTATAACGTTTATTACGAACATATAAAATTGGGTATTGAACTTCAGGCAGGGATTACCAGCTATTCATCTCTAACTCTTAACTAATTAAACTAATTATCAACTTAACAATTTTTTTAAATTACTATTACTTTTATTTTAGTATCATTTAAATAATCTTTTATATTCGTTCAATAATCTAAAATTTCTTTCATTTTTTTTTTCTAAAATTATTGTATATTTACTTAAAGCTAATTATCAACTTAACAATTTTTTAAATTACTTTTCAGTGCACTCAGTATCTGGCGCTACAACCCGCTAAATTTAAGAGATGGATAGTTCTGTTGAATTTTGAATAGCATTTGATTCCATCTACAGATTTTTTATTTTTTAAATAATCTTTATTTAAATGCATAAATTTGGCCCGTAGAGCTATAAGTAGTATAATTTTAATGCGATCTATCTTAATATATTTTATCTTAATCTTAATATATTTTTTTGTTGCTGAATGCGTTAGCTGTTTATTTTTAAAGAAATCTAATTATTCTATTGCATATAGGTATATATACAGTTGTTATATGCAATATAAAGTTCTATATTAAGACCATTATTATTGTAATAAAAATTATGAATAGATCTGCGATGGACTAAGTTACCTTTAGTTAATCAATGAACAGCTCTCAAAGAGCTAAATAGAAATAAACAAAAAAAGTAATTAAAAAAATCTATTTAAATAATCAATAGGCATGAATGAAATATCGATATGATTATTAATAAGTATTGAAGTAAATAGTAATCCGTCGGTAGATTTTTATTTGTGGCCTGTTGATGGATGATACTCCCGTCGGAAATCTCTTTGATGTTACCGAAATATTATGATTTCCTTTCTAATCAGCAAAGATTAATGGAATTTCGGATGTGTTCAAATCCCCACGTATCTTTTTGATAGATTTTCTTTAATCGTATTTTATTTTATTTTATTTTTTTTTTTTTTTTTTAGGCGGTCATATGATCTTTGTAGTCTATTGTCTTCATGTTTCCTCTATGCAAATCAGATGGATCCGAGCAATGAATCAATCATTAACGGATACCATTGACTGTCGGGAATCGTGAGTTCGGTGTTTCTCCTATGGTAATCAAATAAACATATTCGTTTTGATAAATAATTATTTAAAACAGCTTTCCATGTTAACGAACGATCCTAAATTCTCAGAAATCAATTATATAGCGAATGTTACAGTTAAAAAAAAAATATTCGTTCAAAAACAAGATTTATTTCCATAAAGCAAGCCTAAGATATAATTCTATCAACATTCATGATATAAATAAAATAAGAAATAAAAAAAAAAAATAAAGAATATTATTTCGATTTGTTTAATGTCAAATTTTCTTATTAGCAGAATTTCTTAATAGACTGGGTTTAGTTAACTCTAAAATGCTTATCTGAGTTTGAGGTAAAATCATGCGGCTGGGTTACATTGATGACACAGCTGTCTCACCGCTTTCCGGCTCATTGTTTTAAATACTAACACCAATTATTTTGGTATTGAATCATTGAGATAGCGAAAAATAGATGATGAGCATCTCTTGAAAGTTTTTTAATATAAAAATAAAATTTTCCTTTTCTAAACAATCTAGTGATAAAACTAAGATTTATCATGAGACTGTTAAGATATCAGTCAAATTACAAACATATATATGTTATCAAATTAATTAACCTTGGTTAATTATCATTTCGAGATTGAAATTCTTACAATGTATTCTTTATGATATGAACATTAATTTGGACAAGACATTATTCTGTAATAATAAAATGAAATACTTAGTGTTTTAGCGTTTTGAATAAGTTTGTTTGAGAGAGAAATACTTCACGGTTATATCTAAAAAGATTCCGAACTTATTTAAATTTTATATTTTTATGAATTATTAGGTTGTTCATTTTAATAATTGGGATCTTAAAATATTTATAAAATTAATCAATTATAGATTCAAAAGGTCCTATCATCACTATAAATTTTATAATCACTATAAATCCCCTTAAAAATGGGTAAATAAAATTTTTGACTAATTTTATTAAATTGCATTAAAATACAATATGACGTGGCCTTCTTGTTAATTGGGCATTTTCTTCAAGCAAGTATTTGTTGAATATTTAATTTTTTATTTCTTCAATAAGCTGTAATTAATTATTTGGACAGTATGGTTAAAATTGACAAGTTGGTGTAAACACATTTTAAAAATTCACAAATGGATATTTATTAAAAGCAGAATTAAATATTATGATCAATAAAAATAAAAATTATAACTGGACATTTTTTTAAAAAATTGTAATAATATTATTAAAGGAATTATTTAACAAATTACTATTATAATATGATTATTTACATGATTAAATGTGCCTCATCCTTATTATCAAACACATTTAGATTTGATTAATCAGTTTAACACATAAATAAAATTCAATATAATTTGAAAAACTAACAAAATTTTAAGTGGTAATAGTAGGAAAAATGAAGCAAAAACATACAAAAGTGAAATAAAAATAAACAAATTAATGATATTAACTTAACATGTTTTTTTCTTTAATGAGTACGTAAATAGTTTAAGATCCAAAGTTTTGCAATTACCAGTTTCTTTTTTAATGGATTTTCAGAAGCTATTATTTTTCTAAAATATGTAGTGGAGAGTTTGTGCCAATTTATCATATTGTACTAAATAATAAGTTGTAATTCAATGTAAATTACTTTTGATCTAGAATTGTTTAATATTATTTTTTTTTGTTAAATATTACCTTTTCAGATTTTTATTTTAAATTAAGATTGCTTTGGCCCTCAGTTTTTTTTTATTAAACAAAATGCAAAAATAGATAACAAAAAATTCTAAAATAAAGTATCTTTTTTTCCAAAGTTTGTGTTGATAATAGAATTTAAACATCTCATAAACGATACAGCGCTTAAATATGTTTAATGCATTAATTAAATAAATTCCAGCAACTTTTTCCTTAATTATAAAGAATAAAAATTAAATTCCGATTTATTTTAATACATAGGTATATAAGCCCATTTTTAACAATCGTAAAGTTGAAATATTTTTAAACAAGTATTAACTAAAACTTCTTCATCTAGATTTTAATAAAATTAAATTTAAAAAATAAGGTATTGCTATATTTTTAATGTAACTTGCTCAGTGTAACTCATACAGTGTACTCGTATGCTTCCAATAATCTATTTTAATAAATAGCCTTGATAAAATTCAAATTTCAATGTTTGTATATACACTCAAATTTCACCCATAAATTTACAACTTATTCAATTACAAAACTTTTCGGTCAATTTAATTTTTATATACGATTTTTTTTTATTTAATTTTTTTTTCATATTTTAATTATTAAAAAAAAATTTCTCTTTCCTATAAAACGTGTTTCAATTGATTAAAAAGTCTGATTATTCAATAAATATTAAATTTTAGATTAAACCTCCTTACATAAAAGTGAATTAAATAGTGTTAAATTATTATATAAATAAAAAAAGAAGATGGGTTAAAAAACTAAGTAAATTATGAACAAAATACATTTGTACTGATTAACTTAGTTTTTCAGTAATTATAATAAAATGAACAATTTAATATGTAAAATCCAACAACAGAGTTAGTAGAGCCAATGTTAAAAAATATTTTTAAATTTTATAAATACAATAAATTGTTTATTAAATTAGTTTTGTGTACATTAGAATATATTTATAAACATAATTTTAATTAAAAAAAAAAAAAAATCGGTCTTAAATTTTTTGAAAACTGCATGGGAAAATTTAAACTCTAGAAAATTTGGTATCTCTAGGATCAGTAGCTTATTTAAAAAAAAATAAAATATCGTTAATACAGGTAATTTATCAAATTTTATTGTTGTTCTGATGATAATTATTATTATGGGCGCATAAGTTATACTTGCTCACTGTTCAGTATGCTATTTTCTACTTGATAGAAATTGGGTTAAATAAATATGAATTAGCAATAGGTGGTTAGAAAACAAGGCGATTGGATGGTTATCAGGAACGCGGCGCCGTGGACCAAATAAGCGATAACCTATCGATAAATAGGCGTGGAATCGAACTTGAACTATTTAATTGATATTTGATAATACCCTGACCTTCAATTTGTACCAAATTAAAAATATTCGATAACAAATTTATGAGTTATTATTTTAATTTTTTTTTTTTTTTTTTTTAAACACTTATCTAATGCATGCAACTGGATGAATTACATAATTCAATTTCAAAGCGTCATTTAGTTTAGTCCCTATGGATTAGTTAAATAACTAATAATAAATAACTAATATCCTACTAATAACTAATATATACTATAAAATAATTAGTTAAATAACTAATATTCTTAAGGGCAAAAGTGAAACATTTATTTATTTTTTATGCTCTATATCGATTAATACTAAAATAGGGATTGATCCTTCTATACCATCGCGCTGATGCCAACTGAATACTAAAATAGTTAATTTATACTAAAAAAACCTTAAAAGAATAAATTATATTTTTTAAAACTGTTTAAAAATAAAACATCTGAGCTTTGAATTCAAATTTTAATATCATTGATAAGTGTGCTGTTTACAAACAAAAAACACGGTTGTATATAATACGCCGAAATTATGAGAAACACCTTGAATATGTAAATACCTCATGGTTATTTTACTTATTTCTTTGTTTATTTTAATTAAAAAAGGTATTTTAATTTTTTACATATTGTTCCTATTATAACCCTTAGCTAAACACCAGCCATATAATATATGGATTTGAATGTACCATTTTTTTTTTATTATTTTTTTTTGTATTTATTGTTTTAATTTATGTATTTAAAAATTATTGCTTTATATACTTTAAAAAATTCACAACAATTATAACTTGAATTTAATAGATTTCTTATATATGACATATAATCAACAAAGAGCTGAATGAAATCTGAAAAGTATATACATACATATAGTTAGCATATTAAAGCTTTCTTTATAATAAAACCAAAAATCAAACACCATTGCATATGTAGTGATCCAGGGAAATGCTGATAAGCAAAAAAATAAAGAAAAATTCGTTTATATTTTAATTATTCTTCCCGAAATTTATAATAGCATTTAACTTGTTTCAGTGCTTTTGATATATATTTTGGTAATTGTTGGTTTGTACTGATAGGATTAATGTGTAAAATAAAATTTACTTATTCATTTCACTGAATAATGCCGTTTCAATTTTTATGGCTTATCTAATATTTCCTTGGAATCCCGGATGTTGGCTTAAAACACACTAATTTAAAGTCGGAAATTCAAGTTTTAATTTGAATTTTTTTTTTTTTTTTTCACCATACAACATTCTATGTTATTATTAGTGCCTCACTAAAAAAAAAAAGAAGGGTAGAAGTAGAAATGTGGCCAAATTACACTTTACCATTCTAAAAGGTTGTTAAGTTCTGGAAAAATCCACGACAAAATCATAACTAATTGTTACTGAATATCCAGGTTAAATACTCTTAGTATTTAAATTATTAATTTGTTACTTTTATGATACATATATTTACTTGATGAGTCAATATATTTAAGACTAAAGTCCACCTAACACGGTCAATATTATCGAGTCAATATTGAATTTCGTAAATATATTGTCGTATATACTGTCAATATACTGACGTCTGTAGCAATAATGTTGACGCCTGTTGTATTTATCTCGCTTTAAATAATATAACTTCAATAATATTGACCTTGTGAGGTGGGCTAAACAGTTCATACGATTTTTAATGAGATTTCAGGACTAAATATTCCTTTGTTTGTTGAAGTGCATACATTTAATTGGCATTGATGTCTGTTTTCACTTGTAATAATAATAATAATTTAACTATTTTAATTTTAAGTTTCAATTTAAAAAAAAAAAATGTATTTTTTTTTTCATCATTTATATACTTTACTATTTTATGGCATAAAATTAATTTCACTTAAGTACCAAAACGGCATAATTCATTTTTCATGTTGTTCAATTTTGTTGCTTTATTTGCCGGTTGTGTATTGCTTACAATGAACTTGAGTTATGTCAAGCCAACAGTGCATTGACTGTACCATGGTTCAGGTCGTGAAAGTTACTAACGACTCAAAGTAAAACTACTAGTAAACAGTATGCAACTTTTTTTTTTTTTTTTCAAAATACAGTATAGTCAGATAGCTTAAAAAAATCTGGTTCGCGCATCACATAACTTTCACTTAGCTAACTACTTGAAATAAATTTTAAAAGTTTAGTTTCCATGGGAATTTCATTTATTTTCTATGGAAACATTTAGTATCCATTAAATGATATAACAATAAAAATTATTGTCTGCAACAACCAGTTAAGTTTTATCTTCTACTCCTTTATATGTTAGATAATATTTTTCTAAAATCATTAGCTTTCCAACGGCATCTTATACGTCTAAATTGTCACTTTTATTTCCGGAAATTTGTTTTCAACCTGAGAAAATATTTCTCCTTCAGTTGATTATCAAGTTCTTTCATAGTTTTTATTTATCTATTTTTTTATTACTACTTATAATGAGAGACGGTTAATTATTTCAAATAAACAAAATTAAAGATAAATCAGAGGAATAAATTTTGAAAATTCGGCATTTAAGCCCAATGAAACTATTTAAATGAGGATAAGACCTAGCTGATATTAAAGGCCATTTAACTATACATCGATTTAACGAATTTGATCAAAATCGTTAGATCCTATTTCAAGAAAATTGTGAAAAGCATACGAATATAGTGGAGTCTCACTTATATGAATATCAGGGGGAACAGAAGATTCTTCGTATTTGTGAATAGGGAAAGGTTTTTTTTTTTTTCAAATGAAGAAAAATTCTTAGAAAAAAAAAGACATGTAATAATTATTCACCAAACAATTTAAAATATTACAAAAAATAATTGAAAAATATTATGCAGGCATAAATATATCAAAAATAATACTTATAAAGAAGAGCAAAATTCGAAAGTTTCAAATAAAAACATGAAAATCAGATGAAATAAGGAAACAATAAGGTAAGTAGGTTAATCGAGCTTAAAAATTCGATAATTCGGAGAGAAAAAAAAAACAACCATAAGCGACATTGTGTAAAACTCGTTCACAATCAGCAAAAATATCCGAATCTTTTCAATTTACGTCTTTAGAATAGACGAAACACAACGCTACCTCAAATGTAGCTACCGTTTGAGCAAATGGCCACTGGCTGTTCGTCCTGTGAACATTAGGAACCGGAATCGTCTAAGATTCCTTCGGCTTTTTCCAGGGTGACTTTGATTTCCTGATCACTTTTGGATGCGCGGATAGCCAGGTTGTTGCCCAATTCTACAAAATGTTCAAAATTTACCTCTGCGGTTCCGTGAAAATTGGATTATTCACGAGGTTCTGCCACAGCTGTTTTCGTCTCATTCGGGTTGTCGTCAACTTTTTAAAATTTTCTCTACTAGAGAATGTGTCGTTCTTTTTTGTATCAATTTTAAAATAAAATAAATGTTTGATAAAGGTTGGAGTGTGCGCAACAAAACCACTATCGGTACTGTCAAAATTAAGGGAGTAGGAGAATTTCGTGAACTGATGGGGATGAATGACTGACACATAGTGGAACAGACCGGAAATACCGGAAGACCCGAAACGATCCACGGAAGACCACGTGGAAGCGAACATCTTCAGGCACCTACTAGCAAAAAACATTTCGTTGAAAAGCAGTGGTTTATTCATATAAATGAATAATATTTACACCTGGGGATCGAAATTCCCTTCGTATAAGTACAACTGAATATCGTATAAATGAATAATTAAATACATGGGACTAAACGGAGTTTCGCCGGGGAATGAAAATTTCTTCGTATTACTGAATATTTCGTATAAGTGAAACCCCACTGTATACCTAACTTAATTATGTGATTTCAGTTTCGTAAAACTTTTCGTTTTTGAGCAAGACTTCCACATACATACACACACACACACACACAGACTTTGTTATTTGGACTCAGCGGAACTTAAAACATGTAATTCCGTTGAAAACACGGACTCAAAAATTTTCACGATCGCAGCCCTTTCCTTTGCTATATATTTCATATATAAATAAGTGAAATTATACATCTTAAAAATGCTTATGAATTGCCTCGATAAGTATAAAAATGAATATTATATTTTATTAACATATTTTTTTTTTAATGTGCATTAATCAAGGCTTTATTGGCATAATTGCAAGCACTAATCTAGTGTCATATATATATATATATTGAAAACAGACATCAAGTAAGTCAAGGGGAGAGAGGTATTGATTAGGCTAAGCAGTTACCAGTTACTTCTGGCTGTCTGTCTTCAGGCAGATGTTTCCTCAGTTGAATTTCCGAATCTCGGGATTGGACCACAAGTACAAGTATATTCTTCTGTTGGACATCGTGGCTTCAGACAACTCATTGAGGCAGACCAATGCACGACTGCTACAGCCGAAACCAACCTCCTAGTCTTAGAGTCGGTATTGAAATTCACAATCTTATACACTTTAGTCAGGTATAAAATATAACCTGAAATTTGAGGCTAAAGTTTCGAGGATTCAGGCGAGAATTTTATTCTCATCGTCTTTGATTTTACTGTAATCACCCAATATGGAAAACTTTATTAAAGATTGTTCTTAATTGCGCTAAATTTGACTGTTAGTGTAAGGTTGTGAATATCAAGACATAGGTACCTCAAGAAATATTATTTTTTATTTTTTTTAATTTCTATTCCAGACATGTTATTTTAGTTTGTTTTCTTTCTTTTGTTCTTTAGGCGTATGTTTCCCGCCTTCAAAGTCCGAGTAATGGGACTTGACAAAAAGGCCAAATACATCCTTCTTATGGACATCGTAGCTGCAGATGAATGCCGCTATAAATTCCATAACAGGTAGACATAAATTACGTAATAAAATACCTGATACTCTGTTCCTTGGCTCGATTCGTACCATTCAGAACCCTAAATGGTCTTATCTGTGATGTATTTTAATATCATTTAACCTAAAAAAAACTTTATAAAAGTCGCAATTTTATTTTAAAACATTTATTTAGTATCGTCCCAGGTTTGGGCTATTTTTCAATGTTATCTAGCTTTATTTTAAATAAATTAAAGTCATCCTTTAAGATATAATCCATCATACTAAGAAAACAATTTATATTATATACCATAATGTGTACTTAAAACCAGTATATATTCAATTCACTGTCAAATTAATAGAAATCAATTATTTTCATAGATTGTATCTTTAGCGTATTATAAATGTAAAAAAAATTTTGTATAGTAAATAGATTGATAATTACAAAGACGTTGGATGTAAAATAAATTTTTATTTATATTTATATATTTTAATTTTCCAAGGATTTTCCAAACTACTATTCATTTTCATTAAAATTATAGATCGCCATTAAATCAACAATATGTGAAATTTCAAATTTTACAAACAGTGCAGATAAAGGTAATTGCCGATAAGAGAAATAGATTAAAACGTTTTTGTAATTTAAAACAATGCATTATTAATTAAAACATTATATTATTATTGTAGTTCTAGATCACCTAAATAAAAATAAATTAATAAGTTATATTCTAACCGATATTTTGTTTATTAACAAGCCTGAAATTTTTTTTTTCATTATCTTATAAAACCTCGTTCAAATCAATTTGCCAATAAGATAATAAAAAATTCAGATTTTTTTTTTTTTTGGTTTTTGACATGCATGCGATAAAACTGAGATATCGTAATTATAGCTGAGCTATCACTAAAAATTAAAAAAAAAAATATATTATCATAATTATTAATTTGGATTAATTATCATTTAACGGTCTCGGTGCAGCTGAATTGCTATGACCCTGAATTTGTAGGTAATCCAATTATAAAATCGAACACTGATTCTGGTATAAATTATTAATAATTATTTCCTACTTTTATTTAACTATTAATCCTACCCACTGCCTTCTCTATATAACCTGATGACTTTTTTTTTTCATTTTCTCCTCTGGCCATATTATTATTTACAAATGTTCCTTTACTTTTCTTCTATTTTCAATTCTTCTTTTATATATTTTATGATCAACCTACATACATATTGACAGACCCTCCCCACTGCCTTCTCTATATAACCATTAATGACATTCTTAATTACTTTGCTATTTTGCTAAGCAACTCCTCCATCTCCCTTTGAGCTTCAAGGAACTAAATGTTGTCTGTTTATTTATTTTTATTCCCATTTTTACTTATTTAATAGAGTTATTAATTTTTTAATTATTGTTATTTCTTTTTTAATTTATCTATTATTATTATATAGCCAGTTTTATTAATAATCAGCTTAATATATTAATATTAACTAATTTATTTTTAGTTGTTGTTATTACTCTATCAGTTTCATCTTATAACATTTTACAACTTCATCACTGTTTCCAATTTTCTCACTAAGTCTTTTTAATGATTAATATTCAATTCATTCATTGTACATATCATTGTTTTATTTTTATGTTTGTATCTTGTTTATTCAGCCCTGATGAAGACCTGCAAACCTGCATGGCCTTAACCCTAGAAAAGACAATCAATTTTCTCTTAAGAGAAGACAGTCATCTTAGAATTATAAATATAAATATAAAAAATATAACACTAAATCAATAATACAGATTTAAATTATTCAAATTTATGAGCGTGTGGATATTTCATATAATTTTCTTAATAATCTTTTGAAAAATCAGGTGACGGTTTTTACCAGGTTTATTATTTATAAATAAATTCCATAATTAAAGAAATAGAATGTTCCCTTTTTATTTATTTTTTTAATCTACCTTTAGCTAACATTCTTCACGGAAATCCATTGTAAATTTTAGAAACTTTCTATTATGACTATTATTATATCACATTATCCCTCAATACCATTTATAAATGTATTTTTTATTTATATAACCGAAATTCGCCTAAATCGTTCTTTTCCGTTTTGTCCTGAAACCAGGTGACGGAAGCATCAACAGGCAGGTCTGCCAACTCTGCAAATATTAATTACCCTCCTGGAATGACCAACGGATGTCATTCGTTTTTTTTTTTCCCCCCCTTGAATGAATGGTCATTATGATTTCCTTGAATGATGGGTCTGTGTGAATTTCGTCTCTGGGAGACCGGTTATTCATTGGCGTTTGCCTTTGCGTGTAATGGGCGAGTTCACAACCTGACACCCTGAAATCAAAATTTATTTTACTCTTTTGTTCGTGTCCCGACTCCTGAATTTTTATTGTCTCATTTGCGTTTGTTGAATGAAGTCATTTCATTCTAGGAAACATAAATATATATATAATGATAAACATTTTTAAATTTTATCCAGGAATAATCTTTTCTTATCTCTCTTGAATAATTACATTCGGATTTGCTTTTTTAAATTGATAAAGCGGTTATTTATAAAATATTTTGAATTTTAATCCGAGGATTTTAATAATTTTATCTAATAATAAGAATACTATGTAATGGAGGGGGGGGGGGGAGACAGCCTTGCTCGAGCTGTGGTTTGTCAGATATTTCCTGGGTTCACTCAGTCCTTAAAAGTACATCAATATTTACATTAGTCGGGGGATAATTCAGTCGGTGGGAGTATTGTGCTGACTATACGTAAGGTTGTAAACCATTGTCCTCAAGATCCTTCATAGCATGTTGTGGGACTAGTTTTATTATTGATCTTATTTTTTATACGCTAGATCTTTTTTCGAATTTTCAGCCATTAAAATTAAGATTGCAGTAAGATTTTTCTTTTCTCAAAACTCATTTTTTTCGCTTATGATCTCTATAATAAAAAGGTTCAATCAAACAATAATTATAAAAATATTATTTAATTAAAATAATGAAAAAATTATCCATGTTTGTCTTCTAATTACATTAATTAATTAAGAAGTTCATTATGCTAATTTCACTGTAAACAATACAATTTAAATCGCATGGATATAAATATAAATTAAAAGATTGATAACTGTTCATTCAACAAATGTATTTAAAATTCATAAATTTCTCTCAATATATTTCCTGTCATAACAGAGCAGGTAATGTTATGATACGTTCTTGCATTTGGTATAGATATAAGCGGCTTGAAGATTTGTTAAATGCTTCAGTAAAAATATTCTATCGTCAGATTAAAATATATATATATATATATATATATATATATATATATATATATATATATATATATATATATATATATATATATATATTTGTGTTTGAAATTTTGTTATATTTACATTTTTAGATAAAAAAACACATTGATAATAACAATTTTTATGACGGTTATTGAATTGATGACAAATAAATGTTTACTAAATATAAAATTAAATCGTTCATATAGAAATGTTAAAATTCAATCAGTTAATGATTTTCTTAATTGAAAAATTGCATTTTCAACTGTATATGTTCCTTGTAAGAAGAAAATGTAACTAAAATTAGAAAAATATTAATATGAATGCTTAAAATCCTAGGTTATTAGGTCTTAGAGTAATGAAAATCTTTAAAAGCCTACAAAGAGAGTTTTTGGTCCAGTTATAAGATCTATTATTCTCAGTACCACAAAGGGAATCTTATTTTTAGAAGAATGCGACATTTTAGCCACAGATGCTCCTATTGCAAGAACTATAATCTATTGAATATGATTAGAGGCAATATATTGAAGCAATTAATATATAACTGTTTAAAAAATAAAATCAATAGAAATTAAAATATTTTGTATATATAACTATTTTTATAGCTTCGTAACAAATGTGCCTCCAGGTTATGATATTCATCGTTTACGCTTCGTCGCCTGGCTAAGCGTTACCCCTTGTAGTGAGCCAAGTAAAGCAGGGTTTCAGGAACTATTTCCTAAATTTAATTTTTAATATTTCTTTCTATATTTGTTATTATATGTTATATTTTATTTTATGCGATAATTTCTAAAGAGTTCCTATGCATGAAAAGCTTATTTGGCCTTTTCGGAAGCCACATTAAGTTTTTTTCCCCTATGCATGTTTTCAGAAATTTGATAATATATGCTATATTTTTGTAATTTTTAAATTCAAAGGAAAAATTTAAAGCACGATTGAACTCATTTTTATGGATTTATTGTATTTTTTATTCTGATGCATATTAGAGTTACTACATGGCGTTTTTTTTAAATAAAGAAAAGTTATTTGCAGAATAATATGTATTATTAATCTACAATTTTATTTTTTGTTAATTTTGAAGATAGAATCGATTTTTCACATTATTTTTATCTTTTAGAAGCTCTGCACTGCCTTAATTTATAGAATTTTATATTATATTAAGAAAAATTTCTTTCATATACCTAAACAGCCATGCAACATACTAATATATGCATTGTTATATAATTATTATAATTGTATAACATACTAAAATTATAATTAGAATAAGTAAATATTATTTTTTATACTTTTATGTATCCATACAATATACATATAATTAAACAAGCTTAAAAATAAACTTAAATTATTATTTTTTTTTTAGTAAAAAAACCATAAGACTTACCAATAGTTTGAATTTAATATGGTCAAGCGACAAAATTAAATGTTCCTTATGGCGAAAACTAAAAAGAATTTATAAAAAAATTAAGTTTTATTATATTTGTTTATTATTAAAATAATTTTTGCCAGGAAGGAATCGTTTTACCTCCATAAGATATCGAAAGATCCAGCATTTTTCCGTATTTCTCGACTATCAATGATGATATATCCGAAAATCAATCTCGGATGTCAATTATATATCTTATGTATATATTAAGCATCGAAATAATAATCAAATTTGAAGAATATGTACCTAATCTACCCACTTTCTGTTATATGTTTTCAACGTCCAGTAAGAATGAGGAGTCCTTGAAGTAATTCCAACCCATAAATTGCTCTATTGTGTTACATTGCTGGAAATGATTGACACTGCGACAGCAGTCTATTTTTAAATTTGTATGAACTGCGAAATTGAGTTTTGATATTCTTGAAAAGATATTTTAAACTTTGAGATTTGAAGCGATTATTTCGAATTTTAAAATCTTTTGTCAAGTACATATTATTTAATTTTTATTTTTTGTTAATAATGCTAGTCGTAATGTTTAACGTAGGTATTACAAATATGAATACCTATTTTCTTATATGATAAAATATATATATATATATATATATATATATATATATATATATATATATAAATAAATAAAACATATCACAAGGTGTATGGATGATGCGAACCAAACCACGGATGAGTATTTTGTTGTTCTCTGTCAAAAATGTCGCGTGTTTGCCTTATTTTACTTTCGTGATAAACATTCCGTGCGATTTATCTGTGAATTATTGGTACAATCATTTTAAAATGTTTCCGCAGTAAATTATTCAACCGATGAGAGGTCGTTATAATTGTTTATATCAAGATAATTTTTCCTCAATTACATCTTCCGGATTGCTTTGCTGGGGTTTTGAATGAGAATTTTACAAGGGATCCAATGTTAATTTAAATTTCTTCTTTGCCGTTTAATATATATAAGGGAAGATTGACAAATATTACTCCTCCATGCCGAATTTGAAATTTCAAATATTAAACTGAAGTTTTAAAATCCCTAAAATATTAATTCAAGCAGTTCAGTTCTACACCAACCGATGTTGGTATCGTTATTGGGTAAAACTAAATAATCTTTCTTCTGAGTCCCCTTAAATGCATAATTTACTATTTATCTGAAGTGAGGGACATTTAAATAAAGACAAATAACTCCCCGAAATGAAATTTATTAATATTAAAATACTTTAATAATTTAGTTATTGATTATTTTATTTAAAAAATGCGAGGATTCGTGGTCGGTTATAATTAAGTCTTTAATTGAAAATAAGAGGGGAAAAATTACATAAACAAAGCAGAACGAATTTCAGAGTTCATATAATCACATTTCAACTGGTAGGAGCAAAATCAACACTCGATAGCTGGGGGGGAGGGGGGACGAATTTAGGTGAAGGGACGGATATCGGGCACATTATCGTAATATTTACAGTATTAAAAAAAAAATTAAAATCTAACAAAGTACATTTCAAACGAAATATGTTCTTCTCAAAATGATTCTTATTATGAGTTTTTTCTTTTTTTTGTCATTTTCTTTGCGTGTCTTATGTTATAACTCTAAATTTATATTTTTTTGTTTTTGCTTAAACGAGATATATACTGAATATTAATCCAAAATACTAAAGAATCAAAAAAAAGTTAAATGAAACGAAAATATTAAGCAGTTTTTGATAACGACTTATAAATGTCAAAACGTTAAAAAAAATTAAGATGTCTGAACTCTACATATTTCATGAGATTAAGGCAACCATGAGATTTTTTTTTTCTTTTATCCATAATAAAAATTAAAGATCATTTCAAGCAATTTTGAACAAGAAATTTTAATATAAATGTGATTCATATGCATATATAAGTTTTGTTTAAATGAGATATGTACTGAATATTGATCCAAAATACTAAAAAATAAATTAATGAATAAATTGGAATATATGTATATCCTATGTATCCTATATATGCCCAAGCCTGTTGGGTCATTATTGTCCAATGACATAACAAAACTTCCCCTAACCCTTCTCTGAGTGGTCAGTCCGAACCCTCCCAATCATTCCCCACTTCTTGTGTATCGCCCATAACCTATATCATTAAGTAATTTCAAACTTTTTTTTTAGTTTTATTCACTTAAAATATATATATATTATTTATTTATATATATATATATATATATATATATATATATATATATATATATATATATATATATATATATATATATACATACCATTAAAGTTTAGAAATTTAGTTCAAATTTTTAACAAAGTTTATAGTGAAATATTTTTGAAATTAATATAATTAAAATAATTCTGGATTTTAATAAACAGTCAAAACCGATTTATTTAACTTCTTTTTTCTCCCCCACTTTGTGGAAAAATGGAGGATTGACAAAGCCGATTGGAATAAATACACACAAGCGTGCAATGTCCGTTTCAAAAACTTTAAAATTTCCCCATGTCACGGAGCAAATCTTGAAGACTTCTCATCACTGATTATTCAAATCGCCAACGAATTTGTTCCTAAAACTAAATCAAACAATTTTTTTTTTAAATATCATTGAATCGTCATTAAAAAAAATAACAATCGAATAAAAAAAAAAATCGAAATATAAAACTTCAAATATTAAAATTTATACTTTTAACATATAATAAAAAAACCATCATTATTTGTATATTAATGTTTACTGTATTTAGAAGAGTTTCCGGGGAAAAAAATAAATTAAAATTTCAAATGCTATATATTCAGTTTAAATTAAATGTTATTTGTTACAAATAAATTAACAGATCCATGATTTAGAACTACAGAAAACCATGCAGTTTTCATTTTCAAACATCGCTTGGCGCCATGATGGTAGCTGGTGTAACGAGGTGTTTGATGCTCACTATGTTTTTATACGAGCTTAGTTTTTCGTGACTGTTTCCGTACGTTCATTGATAAAAAAGCTAGTCATTAATGTTTACAAGACATAGTGAATCCGATGCAAGTCCTAGTAAATCAGCTTATATATGGTTTACATTGATTTATATATGTATTTTTTAATACAACATAATGTGATATGATAAAAAAATCTTCATTTTTTCACTATCTTATTTCCAATTTATTGGAGAATAATAATAATCAAATGTTCTTGAAGGAAATGAAAAATTGTTTATTTTCTGTCAGTCAACTATTGATTTTCACAATAGATCTTCACGGTCTACCATCCATTGAGATATTATAAAAGCACATAATTTCTGAGATGTATATTATTGCGCATTAAAATTTAAAAATAATTCAAAAATCTAAAGATTTTTTTTTTTTTTTTTATGAATACATTTAAATATTTCTTTTTAAAATATATTTTCTATGCCGAATTAATAGATAATCGGTAATTTGTTAGTTATGCAGAATATAATGCCCATGTATGGCTCTAAACTTTTTTAAAGATTTATGTGCACTTAATTAATTAATTTTCAAAATCTACTTTTCATTCAAATGATATTACTCCAACGCCGAACTTTTTAATGTTTGTTTAGCCTCATTAAGATTAAAAGATACAAATATTTATATATTATTCATTTCATTATTATCTTCTTTTTAAGATTCATTACTTATAATTACTCGACCTCGACTGTGGAGGCAAAAGAGTAATCCATTGAAGTAACAATAACATTATATGCATTTTCATTTAGTTATTCAATTTCTAGTAGATGTGTATCATATTCTATAAGTTTTATCTAATGCCCGTCAGGGCCATAGTTGTATGAAGTTATGGTACTAAAAAAAAGTGTTTATCAGAGATTTTGATTTTGGATTTCCGTTTTTCTTTTCAACAGCAGGTGGATGGTGGCAGGGAAGGCTGATCCCGAAATGCCAAAAAGGATGTATATACACCCAGATTCGCCGTCGACGGGAGAGCAGTGGATGCAAAAGGTGGTATCATTCCACAAACTCAAGTTGACAAACAACATCTCGGACAAGCATGGATTTGTGAGTACCTCTAAAATTTTACTATTAGTGCTAAAGGAGTAAGTAGGGTTTTTCGATACTTTTTTTTTTGGTCTTATTAATTTTTCATAAATTTTACTTGGTAATCAAAGTTTTCCGTAAAGGGCGGGGTTTTAGAATCATACATGGCTTTACTTGTACCTGATTGTATATCGATTCCTTATTCCGGGAAGTTCTCCCCTTTTACGGACGAGGTTTTTTTAATTTCCATATCAAAGAAAATATTTCCAAGGCTTTCCCCCTTCCGAAAGAGGTTAAAGAAAAAAAATCGCTTCAGAACAAAACGAATACCTTCGGATAATGGTTAAACCAGAGGGTCAACAATATTGATCTCCTAATCCTTAAATTCCATTCTCAAGGAAGGAAGGGCGATACTTGGGGTATTTTTCTTATAAGCCATACCGGAAGCCGAACATTTTTGTCTTTTTATTGCCACCATCAAACATGCTCATTTTGAAAAGAATTTATTAATACACTTGGAATGATGAGCTTTGGTAGATTCTTTTTGTTTATGTCTTGTACTGCGGGACCCAGTTTTCAGAAGTATTAACCTTTCTAACTTTTTTTTTTACGCAATCTTCAATAGAGTATTTGTTTAGATTTCCCATGTTTAAACTAATTTCTGATTCGTAAGCAAATAGAGTCTACTTGAATGCAGAATACGCGTTAGTAAAAGAAGAGGATCACTGGAAAATAAGTTAGACAGAGATTTGTACTCATCAAGTTGAAAAATCAAATTATTTACTTCTAAATATTGAAAGATTCGTTGTCATAATTATTTAAAGCTTTACCTGAAGTCTATGATTACCCAATTACTCGAATTTTCATTTTGTAATCCCATCGCAGGTGCTCAAAAACAAGTAGAAACATCGTGACTTCTCTTTTTGAACTATTTTGTATTTTATGTAATGCAAACCTTATTTTTTTTTTTAATTATACAATACAGAAACGTACAAACTACCCGTATACATAAATATAAGTGATTTCTCATTTCCTTATCGTGGGTTGATCAGGGGCGTAAATAGCAGGTGGCAAATGCCACGGGCCTAGGCCCAAGGTGGGTTCGCATTGGCCTTTATAACAATAAAATATCAATAAATAAATAAAAAATAAAAAATAAAATAAATAAATAAATAAATAATAAATAAAAAAAAAAAAAAAAAATAATAATATGAAATTAGATTATAAGTAACTAGCATTGTAACATTGTAATAATTAACATTGTATAATTATGTATAATACACGGTCACATCTTTAAATTTTGAGTAAGAAACTAAGGGGTTCTCAAAACTTGGCTTCCCGGTGCCTCCAAAATCATACGCCACTAAGATTAATAACTATTACGAACTGTATATAACTATTATGGTCGTCATATGGAATATAATGATTATTCCAAGATGTGTTGGCTTTTCAAATTAAAAAATAAAATACTAGGTTGATGTTAGCGTTTACAAAATGGCGGTTCCCAGCGCTATGGAGGCAATTATTTTACTATTAAGGCGGGGGCGGGAACTCACGCGATCTCCACCTGCCCCATACCTTGTTGACACTGCATTTACTTTAAAAAACATAAACAAATATGGAAAAACCCGAATATGGAGTATTTTGGAATAGAACAATGTTGTGCGCTTAGCTCAGTGTTTTATAACGCGTTTATACAATGTACTATTTAGTTTATTCGGGAAATCTGCAGAATTCTTCAAAGCGAGTCTGAAGGCTGTTAGGCCGATTAGGGACCCCTTGGGCTAATTGATAAGGTATCGATAGTTAGCAATAAGTCCACTAAGAATCGATAAAGAAGCTAATTGGCGTCCGAGTGAGGGTTTCCTTCACAGGTAATTGCCCGCCCTGCATCTACTTACGCTAAATGATATCTCTACCTGGCACCCGCCGCCTTATCTCCATCCTCTTCGTCTCCAGCCCGACCATGGAGAATTCTCCAGCGTCTGCTACTGTCGGCAGGTGGGGCTGATGTCATTATTCAATTGTATGTTATTATTCCAATTTTCTTTCTGAGTTGGTAGGACCAGTGTTGTAGCACTCATTAGAGCTCATATTAATTAATGGAGTTTATAATTTGCCGAATTCTCTAATCAAACAGACCTTTTCCTTATTATATTTACATAACCGAAGTTTCTCAAGAACGAAATAACTTTGAAAATTACGAATCAGCTCTGATGTAACGAATGATCGCTGAATTATTGACCTTAATAACTTAATATTAAATAATCATATCAAAATGTGGATACAATACAATACATATTGAATACATAAGTCGGTACATGGTCACTTTAGTGCAATATTGGACAAGCTAGGTATAAGGTTAAACATGCCTATTATTTGGACAATTTTTTGATCGCGGTTTTCAAAACCTGCTTGCTACTTCTTTATTAAAGTTATTATTCAATTGTTTTAAAATTATTTGTGTTGGACCAGTCAACATTTTCTGAAAATAACCTTGTGCATTGGTTCCTAACCGGCGCATGCACCTATTAATATTTATCCTTAATTCTGGGGTTCCCGTACGATGGTACGTGTACCAATGGCGACACGCAAGGACGTTCCAGATAAAATCATCTTTTTGGAGGAATACAAATTCTTAATAAATCAATTCTAAGATGATTAAACACGATTTACAATAATAAAAAATAATTTACGATTTTTACCGTACTAAAGAATGTTAAAATGCCCACATTTATTATTTTTTATGGATTCACTTTTATTTGCAGAATGTTTGGGTTTGGGTTATTTTCAGTTTTCGTACAATTTATGTTATGTGAAATTGATAACTTTTGATTTCGGATGTTTGACCTTATTTTCAATTTATCATTTTCTCAGGTAAATTCACTGTAATACATATTGTTTTCTTTGTTGAATAAAATTTTGCAAATCAGTTTGTATTTTTTTATGAAGGCTAAACATTAATACCAATATCATAAGATCAGGTAGAGGTACGCCCAGTTAATCTGGGAAGCCCTACCTTAAATGATAATCCTAAAAGAGGCTCAGCTGGATAATACACTTTTCTTTCCTTACCAAGTCAATTTTATTCTTTTTTTTTATTCACTGATTATTGAATGAAATTTGGCTTGTGTGGTGAATCTATTACGAAGGTTATAACAAAAAAATAAATGAATAAAATCCTGAACGAAAATCAAAAACGTTATATTCATGTTGTTATAGACTTGCAATTTTTATTATTGTTAGTTAAACAACTAAATTCCATAGTTGGCTGGCAAATTTTGAATAACGCCAAATCAAATCATGAAAATGTATTTCTTTCAGGAAAGAGCTAGATTTTATTTATCTATTTTATCCTGTTACATAATTTCAAACGTAGCCCGTACCCTGACATCTTTGATCTCAGCCGATGAAAAACTTCGGACCCAGTCGTATTTATGATTTCGTCTGACCGTAACTCTTCGAGATCGGCGTGGGCCGCGCCCCGTGGGGCCGATAGATGTAACAAGCCATGAATTATAAAGGGTCCAACATGAGATCCTGGAGTACGCCCACAAATGACAGGTGTAAGATACGGTCAATTAGCGATTTTCCACAGGCGGCTGTGCGTATGTCCTGTATCGGCCATCATTAATATGATAGCAGTCAGCGTCTGTAATTGCTGGATATAGCGGGCACATGTCCCGTACTCTCTAACTACAAAATAATTGCATTTATTTATCCTTGGGGACACTCCACCCCCCCCCCCCTCCCCCCAAGCTTGTTTTGGACTCAGAATGCTGTGTACAGATGAATTAATTTGAAATGGTTTGAGGTGGAAGAACCTATTCTGAAGCATGATGTCGCCATATCTGCTGAAAAGTCATTCAGTGAAATTAGGTTCATTTTGGTGTCAAATAACATGGCAACCCAATATTTATTAGAAAAGCAATTAATACAGTAAAACCCCATCTATCCGGAATAACGAGGCCTTCTATTCAGTATAACGTGAAATTTCGGATAAGCTAAACCGGGGTAAGTGGATCCTAAAATTTCATTAGTTCAGCCTCTGATTGACTTCACACCGGCAGTTCTTCGTAGATTCCTTTTAAGTGTTAACCACTAGTTGTTCTATTACAGCCTAAAATGTTTACCAAATTTCCAGATTGTTGGCTCTCAATCTTACTTGAATAATATATATATTTTGTAAATATTTCCACTTGTCCCGCAGAATTGGGTTAAATGGAACACACTGCTTGATTTCTCTAAAAGTGTATTGAAAAAGAACTAAGTAGTGATTTTTTTCCATATTTTTTCAAGAAGCCAATTTTAATTAAGTTTAACAACAAGGAGGGAAATCTATTATAAAAATATATAACATCCTTGCAAAAACTATGCCATATCTAATTTTTAATTCATTACATTTATTCGGGAGTACAACAGGTATAATTTCCATAGTTTAAATCTTTCCTGTTGGAATGGAAACGGACCAAACCACTTACACCGAATTTGCACTCACCCCGGTTTACCTTAAGAGGTGTAGGTTCAGTAAAGAAAAATAAAAAACTTGATATTAATGTCATTTCAACACCACACATATAGTCATTTTTCACTTAATGCATCATCCAAAACCACTTTTGAATTGAAGTATCAAATTTTCTCTGCTGATATAATGAAGATATTATTGTTATAATGTTTTCATTATATTCGTTTACAGCATGATTTAAATAATAAGAAGCTGGTTATCTCTTAATCTACTTTCGATTCGTTTAGTTGTTTTTTTTTTCTTTAATTTGATAAGAGATTTAATGATATTTTGAAATATCGATATTTCTGTACCGATATAATTAAGATATTGTTTTTATTAAGTTCGTTTCCAGCAGGATTTAAATATCAAGAAACAAGCTATCTTCTAGTCTTCCTCCGATTCGTTTACATATATTTTTTTTAATTTTATAAAAATATAAACGATATTTTTAAATATTGAGATTTTATGCAATATAATCAAGACACCGATATGGTTAACAAATATAGATATCAATATCAATATTTTACTTTCGACATCCCATGCCTAAAAAAAATTCACTATAGATAGTAACATGAGCACACCACACCACAATTCTTGATGGTTCTTTGTTTGTCGAACCCGCCATCCTTGTAGATTTTTTTTATTTTATATTTTGTTCAACTTTTTTTTTATTTGAAAAAATATCGGTTTTCAATACTCAAACTTTAATATCGATATTACGATGTATCGAGGTTTTTTCAACATCCCTAGTATATCCCCCCCTGAAAAGAAATTCTGCCTACGCGCCTGGATTGTACAAAAAGACTTGGAAACCATGTCTTCTGAAGCAATCTTAGTTTTCCTAATAAGATTTTCAATAGTTGTGCTAATTGCTGTTATCTTAAGATTTTTTTTTATTTTTCAACTGCTATTTTATTAAGTTGCTAGCATTAACAGCTAAATTGACAAGGTGGTCTGGCTGCGACGCAGGTTCGCAGTCCGTTGCTTTTCAACGGCAATTACAACTTCTAATTTCCTGAAAAGATCTTTGATGGTCCATTACATATTACGGAGAATCCAGACTTGCCTACATAAAACTTAAAGCACAAATTTTACATTTTTTTTCTATGTCAGAAATAGATTAAAAAAAATTTAAAATCATCTATACAGCCTGGAAATATTGCCAAGGTGAATCCCAAATAGGCGGATTCATCGGCAGTAAAGAATTTCTTTCTTTGACTTCGAAATTTCAGGGTAGCCTTTGAGTCGTAGAAGATCCAAGTGTGTTGAAGTTGTAGAACCCTTTGGCTAACAATAGCTTAGCCATCCCACAACTTATTATAATATAATTTAATAATTATAATGATTAACTTAAATATAACTAAAATCGAAACGTAACTTTGAACTTTTATAACAGAAATTTTTTTTTTTCATTAAGTATTTCCTATGAAGGGAATTTCCAAAAGCGGCTATTTGTAATAGTTTGATTTTTATAAATCCTTCAACTTGGATGAATACATCGAATTCCAATGACCACCTAGTTTTTTTATTGCTGTCTGCAATAAACAGTTTGAGGAGCTACAGATCTGATAAAAATTATGTAGTTAATTAAATAAGTCTGGTTTTATGGAGATAAGAAGGTAATGATCAATTTTTAGATTTATAATAAAAATAAAAAATAAATATATATATTTTATATTTTTTTTTCTTCATTTTATTTTTTTTTTTATAGTATAAATCTAAAAATTTATCATTACCTTCTTATCTCCATAAAACCAGGCTTATTTAATTAATTACACTATTTTTATCAGATCTGTAGCTCCTCAAACGGTTTACTACAATTTTAGAAATAGATTAAACAAATTTAAAAACACACACACACACACACATTTATATATATATATATATATATATATATATATATATATATATATATATATATATATATATAAATAGAAAAATTCATGAAGAGTTCAAACCAATAATCGACTAATTCATATTCTGTCGAAATCTGCTCCTTTATATAAAGAACACATGGCTATTCGTGTCACAGAAAAAAATAAAAACTGATTTATATTAAAATGGCGAAATCCATTGTTTATGCATCTAAATGTGCTTCCCTTTTATGAATGGTAATGACAGAGTATTGATGTTCCGAAGCCGGAGCTTAATCGGATATTCACTTTGTTCTTTCCGACTCAGTGCTTGGTAGCGTTCGAACAATGTCCAAACGACACTTTCCCCTGCCGGATGGGATGCCGCACGCAATTTTTAATTTTTTAGCGTTTAGAAGAGTGTCTCGATTTTAGTGCCTGAATCGTTTTATGTGTATTCTTGTTTTGGTTTATCTGGAGATCGGTATATTGATATAAATTTGGTGTATATTAAACTCTAGATCAGTGAAAATGTCTTGGTTCTGGAGAAGAAAAATTATGCAATGGACAATCTATGAAATTAAATAATAAAAAAGTATAGAAATTAGATGTAATTAATTTCAAATATATAAATGCTCGTATGTTAAGTTGAATACTTAAAGCCAAATAAAGTGAATTTTTTATCATGTATATTTTATTAATATCTTACAGACTTTACATTACACTCAATTTATTAATATTATCTTAGTAATGTTCTGTTTTTTTATTAATTATTTCTATTCGACTTATTTATATGGTAGTTCATTTGGGGTTGATCACAATGCACAGCACTCAGGAGTACCCTTTTTTGACTTAACGACTTTATTCCCTGTGACACTAGATTGGTTTTTCTTTTTCTTTAAATATTATTTTAAATTCTGATAATAGATATCATTTGTATTGATTAATATTTATAAATGTTTCTTGTTCACGGATATGTATATGTATGAATCGATGCCACGAATGCACTTGGGCACCAATGATATGCGTTCACGATTTTTGCAGGTTTTTATAATAGATAAGCTACGGCCTTTTTTATTTTTTTAAAGGATCCTTTTTTTAACTATTATCTGATGTAATTTGTGTTATGATTATTTCATTAAATTTCAGTTGATAAACCATTCTCAATTTCATCAGATTTAACTGTAAAGGCTTCCTCTAAATTAGACGATCCGGTATTACGGAGAAGTTTACTAGGGGCTCACCCCTAACCGCAGATAGGTTACGATGAAGTTGACAGGGTTAGGAAGCTATAAGGACCCATTGGGAAGGGATAACAAGGTTTAGCCGATAAAGATATTAATAGGAGCTAATCCCATTGGGAAGGGACACCAGCCCAGCGTATTAAAATAATAGCTTCCCTTTGATGTCGGCTGCACCCCTTCAACGGAGCCCGCTTTATTTTAGGTCATCAAAATAAAATCGTTTGTTCATGTCCGGCGCAGGTTTTGAACAAAAGCCCCGAGGTCAGGGCAAGTCCTGGTGTACAAAGCGCAGAGGCGGTGCGTTCTCCTCTGATCTCGTCGTACGTGAATCCTTGTACAGTGTATCCATCGCTGAGCGTTGGGAATGCGTGAATAGGGATGGTGAGATGGAAGCGGTTAACTAGTTACTTTGAACTAACCGGTCTTCTTCCGGACCAAAGTAATCGCATTGGCAACCGGTAGGTATGAAAAAAAAATCAGATTTATTGAAAATGTTGTGGGAATCGGAATTCTCAACACTCTGAATCGGGTGATAATTTTTTCATAATTTTAATTGCGCAATTTAAGATGCATTTATATTCTGTTTTGTTTTCCATAAGCATTTAAACCTAGAATTCAGTTTAATATTGTCTCTTGTAGTATTAGCTCCCAAGTTTTTTTCACTCCTTATTCATTATTTTTCAACTAATTTGTATTTTTGTGATTCATAAAGTGAAAATTGACCATATGCCCGGTAAAAGAAAACGAATAATCATCATAAATTACTTTAATAAATGCCAGTAATATCAAGAATTTTTATTAACTAGTTACAGGATCTCTTATCCGTAATTTCATGTTATCCAGAATAGACCTGGCCACATTATTCCGGACTAAGGGGGTCCTACTGCAAAATTAATAGCAATGACGCTATGGTAATTATTAAGGGATATGAAAATTTAAAGGAACAATTTATGTGAGTATAAATTCAGTACGTATTAAAAAAACTGCAGTTTCGCAAGTTGGTTATCCATTCGATCTTTAACGGGCGACTATAGAATATATACGGGAAAAAATTGAGGTGGAACGAAGAGAATTTTCCCGAACGTAGAAGATAAATCAGATCCTATTTCTACGTAAACCAGGAAAATCGAGGATTTCCGAATGACATTCCACAATATCCCCGGCACGGTTAGAGTCCCGCAGAGGTCGGAAAAGCTGAGTGGAAAAGCGGATGTGAATAGGGGGAAGGGAGTTCTCTAACCCTACCGCAAAGTTTCCTCGGCAGATGGAGTCGTTAAAAGAGGTCTTTAACAATATTTCCTCCCATAAATACTCTTTCCCTTCTCGCTTCATCTCATTAGCTGGCGCTTTCCTTTCACGATCCGTCAATTTCCCGCCCTGGAAAATGGGCTATGTTTTACAATTTCTCAACATGAAAGGCGGCAGGTGTACTGGTAAACTTCGGTAACTTTATTTTAGTTGCTTCACGCTTACAAGTATTGATCGGAAGACTCCAGTTGTTCTTAAATGAATGCTTATCCTCCTTCGAAGAAGGGAGTAGAATACTTTATATCTGTTTTCTGATTTCCTTAAATTTTTTTCTTGTATTTCTTCGTTTAATATGACGGATTTATACATTTATTGAAATATTGAGTAAGATGTATGATTTTATTTGAATGAAATATGGCATTATCATTATAATATATAAACTTCATAGCTTCAGATAGCCGTCTTGCTTCACCTGTTTTATTTTTTTAGTAAAAGATCCTTTAAAAACACCAAAAATATACCTGGCTTTTAATTAGCAATCTTTAATATCAAATATTCTATTTTTATAAAATAAATTTTTATTGGGATAATTACCGATTGGTTACTGTATGATTATTTTTAATTGATCAAAAAAATAATTTTCCTAAGTTAACAAGTACCTATATCAGCTGAAGAAGAGACCTAAGATGAAATTTCATTCGAACAGTACCTAGTATTGAGTCGAACTTGGCACAATCCCTCCGTCTAAGTTTCGGTCAACCCTTCGGACGCTTTCCCGTCGATTTAGCTTTGAAATGTTGAAGCATGATAAAATTTAAAATAATTATTAACTGGTAGTTATTTTCTCTTGGATTTTTTTTCCGAGTTAGTGTAGAGGCCAGATACTTAAATTTCTCTACGTATTCAAGCGTTATCCCTCTTTTGGATATAACAATATCATCGTTATGTTATGTTAAATTAATATTACCATTAATCGTTTATTTTATCTTAAAGAAAATTCGGCTTTAAGTATCGAGGTACATTTTTCATTTAATTAGCTATAGTTAATTATTCTACAAAAAAGTTTTAGCTCAATATTATTGATTCAATATTTTGCACGCCTCATCCCGGGCGACAAGCTTCATTTATTTCACAAGTACATAGAGAGACAAAATTATTAATTTATCGAGTCAGCAATATTTCAGTATACTCTAATTGGAAGAGTCTGGTCCTCCAGTCACGATAAAATACTCTCTCTTGAGTACATAGTGTACAAACTGAGTTCCCTACTCAACCCGACTTTGAATAATAGATGCCGAATGATATATTTTGTGTTTGGAACGGAGGGTGTGGTAGCCCTGCTGGCCGAAACCGACACGCAACCTTCAACATCCCCTATAATCACTGAATCAACATTATCTTCCCCTTTTTCGCTTCTCCTTCCATTTCATCGACCTCCCTGTTCCCTCATTGCTGTGCAAGCGTAAGGAAATCACTTGAAAACGTTTATAGGCTTTTCGTGGCCGAGTCGCGTGGTGCACCGCTATCGTTTCAGCCATCCGTTTCTAATGTAGCGGGATTAAAACGCTGTTAGTTTTCAAGTAAGGGATATTTCATTCTGTTTATGCTCACGAGGGGCTGGAGGACATTTTATGCACTCCAGTTTACCTTACACGTAAAATTCAATTTTATACTTGTACATCAGCGTTATCTTGAGAATCTTGAGAGATCAGGTTTCCAATAATGTATCTATATACTTTTTTTTCTACTAATGAATGAATAGTAGAAACATACTTAACCTAATTGATGACCACCGTGTTTGATAGTAGTAGTAACCTTTTACCAGTGAAGGGTAGTAACTGTAAATAAGTTAATGATATCTGATAAATAATTTATATATTTATTTTTTGTTTCAACTGTTATTATCCATCAATATACTACATTTAAGGGCAATGAGTAACGGTGATAAATGAATCTGTTCATATCATATTTTTTGTTTTATATTGAATAATAGCAAATTAATTAAATAATAAGAAAAATAAGCAACGTAAGAATTAAGAAAAAAAAAATTAAATCACAAATTATATGTATGCGAAAAAACAAAGTTAAAATTAAAGTTACAGTGAAATTAAATAAACATAAATATGGCCATACTTATGTACTATATTTAAATTTAGATTGGAGAACCCTCTACTAAGCTTGCCCCTCTATCATAATTTATAAATATTTTTAATAATTAGAATTTTCGAGTGATAACATCTCAGGCTATTAATGATATGACAGATCCGTAGATTTTATTTTTTAATTTAACAGACCAGTTTGTTAAGAATAAATAATTAAAAAATTACAATAAATATTGAGAAATCATTAACGTTCGAAAAATAAATGCACACGCACACATATATGTACGTATTATTTTAATAATAAGAAAAAATAATGTTTTATACTACCATATATTTCATTTTTTAATTTTGTTCACTTATTTTGAAAACCAAAATAAATTTATTTTTTCGTAACAATATTTTTTTTACCAATATATTTAAACGCTAATACTCAAAAGTATGTTTTATAAGTCTGTATCCACTGATCCGGTAAAATAACAAAAAAAACAAAACAAACAAATTGATTACTCAATTCATTTTTAATTATGGTCTCTCGTAATTAGTTATTGATTTTCGCTTTTGCATGAATTTATAAGAATATTAATAGATTTTTTCTTAAGGAAATGTAGCTATTGAGGAGATGAAAAATTCTATTTTTTTTTAAATAAACATAATTTTTAGTTATCCTTCTACTATTTTAATGTTCATAATTGTGTCGTTCAATTATGGGCATGGGTATTTAAGTTACTATTTTTTAGAATTTCACTAAGGAAAAAAAATCATGGTCTTTGAATCATTGTTTTCTCGATAGCGCTCGTTTTACATAGGCACATATATTTACAAATGTTTCTTGGAAACTCATTGAAAATGACATTTTATTACATCATTGTTGTATTTAAAAATATAGAATATAATATAGGAAATAATATAATATAATATAGGAATATAAATATTATATTCTCCAAGTGACTCTTTGTACAAACTGTTGCTATAACGCGTGGGGCCCGGACTTTTTTGCAACAACGGATCCACACTTTTCCACAGATACACATTAATACAATACAAGCCGAGCGGCAGCACGCAACTCTACTATCGTCCTTGTAATCAGAGTATCTATAAATCTCTCCAACCCCACTCCTACCGTACACCAATAGGTTCAGTTTTATACCCTTATACCTTACACGCTTACCGGTAAATTTTAGATATCTTGATCCTACCTACGATTCGTGGTAGATGTCAATAAAACTCAAGTTAAAACTCGGAAGTAATTTCTTGACGGTAATGGCAGCTAATAGAGGAAAGTTTTGTAAGATGAGCACAAAATAAAGAAGATAACATAAACAAAAAATACGGCAATATGCGTTTATGACATGAAAACAGTCTCATATTTTTTATATATCACTTTTCTTTTATTAATTTAAAATTCTTAATTAAAAACATCATATTTGTGAAATGGCATTCAACATTGTTTCGTTTTAATTGCACTAAATCTTAAATTTGACATCTTATCTACGAATGAAAAATTGTACTTACTTCTCACTATTTCTATCCTTAGAGCATTAGGGCGTTAAATAATTATAATTATTTAATGAATAATTGAATAATTTGATATGAATAATTTCCTCTAAAGTAAACAATTGAAATAAAAATATTAATATACTATTGTAACTACATAATAAAAAATATACATAGATAGTTTTAAATTCCCTATAAATAAGAAACAGCTGATGAAGGAATTGCAGGTTAGCGTCTTAAAGCGTCGAATAGCGTAAAGCAATTGATATAACACCAAGGGCTTTCGGTCAAGCTTATCGGATTGCCCTACCTTCTCAGTACGCGTTTACCATCAGCGTTTTCGTTTAGTACCGCAGTTTCGCTCTACGTCGGCCGAATACGGAGCCAGAAAACCGTATTAACGTCGGCAGTCGCGGGCCGAATGGCTGCCTGAATAAAACATTAAAGCCGTTTGTCTTTTTCACATCGATCCTCGGTTCCACCATCGATATTTCCCTGTCCCATTTGTTAACCTTTCCTAGCCTTTCACGGAAGGGCTCTCCTTATGTATTTCTCTGTCAGCCCACCCACCTTCTACTTCCCAACTTCTCTCTATAGATTACCCCCTCGAGGAACTTGGAGAATTCCATCATCTCCAGTCTTCCTTTTCATTTATACTGGCAATGCTCGTCTGTAAAGACAAAAGGTACCGGACAAAAATATATTTCCTGACTGCGGAATAAAGAATATTATAGGAGTTTTATATTTACAAAAATAAAAGAAATTATCATAGAGGATGATAAATATGATTGCTTCATAAAAGATAATTTAAAAAAAAAAGTTATGCATTTGAAAAATCATTAAGCTCATACACTGATCAGACCAGTTGTCATTTAATTTTATTAACAATTACTTTCGATTTAAAATTTTTTAAAATTGATTTTATTAAAAAAGATGTTGCTAAAAATAGATAACTTTTTTTAATATTAGAATCAATGAAATGTACTGGTATAATTATATTTAATAATAATTGAATATCATATTTTAAAACATATTTTTATAAATTATATTTGATTTATAATAATGGGTAACAAACTGATTTTGATCTAATAATGCATTTAGATTAATTATTTTCACTAACAAATTTTAGTTTTCTGTTAGTTTCTATTAAATGAATAATTCATATTGAAATTCATTCATTAAGTTATATAGGCGTATGTATTTTTTTTAAACCGTAAACGTTAACTGGACGACTTGAAACTCCTTTCAGAAAATTAAACTTCGCAGTTTTTACCCCTCATCCCAAGCCAAACTAGACAGGTTTACAAGTCAATTTGGCTCATGATGAAGAGACTGCATTTGTGGGGAGAATGATGGTCGCTGTAAGAGATAGGTTGGGGCAGATGCTCGAAGATAATCGCTTCAACAGCTGAACAGCCCTTCCCCTCCGTCGTATCAACTAGACATAAAACTCATTTCGAAAAACAACCAACAAAAAAAAAGATGGTTAAAAAAAAAGAAGAGAAAAATGAAAATGGCCTCTTCCTCGACACACGGCGAAACGTCTTCATTTTCTCGAAGTGTTGTTATTCTCTGTTATTATTCCACCTAATCGTATTTATAATGCACCTGTATACACTTTTGAAGCTGGGGTATCTATTTTATATTGATTGGTTGTTAGTTTTTCACACACATATCTGCAATCACACACACACGCGCTCAAACATAAATGGTAAATTTGCATTATATTAAAATCGCCATGATAAAATTTAATCGAAAGCATAAAGTTCATTTGAAATGTCCCATATAAACTAAAAATTATACTGATATATTTATTTCTGTAATATAAAGTTTCACTAATATTTCATTCAAAAGTATGAGAAGTTCATACTTTTAAAATTTTATAAAATTTTTACTATCCCCTAAGCATTTTAATTTTATTCAGTAAATTTATAAAAAAAAAAATAGAAATTTCATGAGGATTTAAGACTGAATGAAATAAAGCTTATTTCTATTTATTTAACTTCTTTAACTTACCTATACAGAAATCACTATAATAAGCATAAAATGTTAGTTGCCATCTAATTCTCTTCCGCTCTTAAATTATTGAAAAATTATTTAATTCGTTGCTTACAGTTTTTTTTTTTTTTTTATTTGTTGGTTTTATCAAACTAAAAACAATTGTGTTATTAAATAGACCTGTTATTTTTCTATTTTTTTAAAAGATATTTGACTTGTTTGCAGGTTTATAAATAAGAAAATATTTATCACCGATTAATAGTTATTTAAAATTATGAAAAAACGATTGATTAGAATTTATATTTTTCAATTTTTATACAACACATGTGTTCTGTGACATAAAACTAGTTTTATTCCCTACTTTTTTTTTTTTTTTATTTACTCTAATTTGCTATTGCGAAATTCAATAAATTACCGTTTATATTTTCGCGAAAATAAATGTAATTTATATGAAAATTTCTTTCGGGATAATTTCTCAAAGAAAATATCTTCATATATTTGTCTGCGAAATTTTTCAGTCAAATTAATTTAAATACTTTAAACATACGTCTAAATATTAACGAAGTTATAATTTATTTTCTCCAAAAATGTAATTTCGCAAAGACTTATTTATATCTTACCTTCCTGTGACTGAAATAATATGTTAAAATTTATATAATACTTGAAATTTATTGTCATAAACGATAATATATTGACTTGTTGTCTTATTTGATAGTAGACACTAAAATGATCACAGAGCCCCCAACTTACTTCTGCTTCGTAACTTTTCCTTTGTTGTTAGTTTGTTGAACTTCCGATCTCCCCTCCTGTAACTTTGCATTACCCAGCTCACGTATTCAATTATTTTATGCCCCTGTGTTGGATAACTTTTTATAAAGTATACGAGTATGTTTTAAAAATAAGAGGAAAAAAATAATCTACTCACACGATTGCTTTCGAAGGAATGCACTGCACTGTTTTTTTTTTTTGTTTTTTTTTAACTACGATTATACAAGCCCAATTTTTTTAATTTTTTTTTCTTCTTGCTTGTTAAAATAAATAAATCTTAAACCGATTAATTATAATTTATTACATCATTTAACTATAATTTTCAAAACATTTGTGAGTTCTTATTAACTTGTACCAATAAGATAAAATGAATTAATTCTTAGCGCAAAAAAAAATATCATTTTAGCCCTATGATTATCCGTCTCGAATTCTTCTTTATTTGTGCTTTATATTACTTTTTTTTATTGATTTAAAAAAAAAATGTCTTTATGATTTCAGTTGATGACCTTTTATTAATAAAAATTAAATCGTTAATTTTAGAAATAAAACAGTCCTTAATTTTGAGCCACATTTACAAGGGTGCTGTTAACAATTCTCATTTTTTTTTTCTCAATTTAACTAGAATTTAATCAATTTCATTAAAGAATATATATGTTATAATTTTGTATAATCTCCTTACTGTAACAATAAGTTTAAATTCTGTTGCTTATGTTCTTTCTAAAATATATCAATTGAATAATATATTGAAAAAAAAAATTGATGCAATTAGAGTATGTTGAACAGTTTTAAGTTGAGATGATTAAATGATTTGTTTGATGTGACTTATGATTTAATGCGAAATATTTATTTAACTAATTTTTTTTTGTATATTGTATCTACTATTTTGTATTTTTCTATCATTTTCTTCCCAATTATTTTTCTTTGACGTTTCGATGGTATACATTTTTGATTATCAAGATAAATATTTTATCCTGTACCAAAAATTGAAAATCGGTTACTCAAGCCATGCACGGAAATAATTATATTTTAATAGTTTTTTATTTGATTAGTTAAATTAGATGAAAAACATTTATAGCTATATGTTGTACAGTTATGTTCTTAACAATAATTTAACTTATTATTGATAAGGCTGTACTACTATTGAAAAAAAAATTAATGATGCCTTTTATATATAAAAAAAATATTTCTTTGAATGCGATTTGACTTGTATAAATTTCCATGGTTCATTTGTTCAGTTTTATACCAAGGGTTACGCTCTTTTTTATTCCGTTTTTTCACCAGCCTGTTTGGTTTTTTTTTGCTTAATAAGAATTTTATGGGGTAAAGGATTACGCCCATTGATTTCTGAGACTCAACTTTATTCTAAAAGTTTAAGCAAAATTCTTCCGCGGGATTTCGATATTCATTTTGCAGATAGACAGAAATAGCTCTTATTATTATATACGATTGTAAGTGTTCGAAATTTTCATTTGACCTAAAAAAAATTTTTTTAGTAATTATGTTACCTTCTTATTTTTTAATTTTCAATTTATATGAAATCCATTGATTTCATGACCCAGCGATGTCATTTTTCACTTAGTAATGCTATTTAATTATATAATTAAAAAGTTATTAGTTTCGGTTCAGATAGATACCTTTTTATTTAACTTTGTATTTAATTTTTAAGCTTAAAACTCCCTGCCAAGGATACTTATGTAAAATATCCGACAGTTAACCATTCACTTACGAAACGAATGTTAAGAATGTTGAGCTTTTAAGCTTGTTTGTGGGACCGGCTGGGAAAGTGGGCGGTAGGGAGGAAGGAACCAGACAGGAGGATAAATGTGGTTGGAGGGTGACGGCTGCCTGGGGGGTGTGGGTCCCCATTTTACCGATATTGACTGTACAGGGGGCGATGGTAGGGGGGAGTGGGCGTGGTCACGCAGGCGCCTCCCACTTTATGTGACGTGGTGGGGGATGGACCACCTGGAGAGGGGGAATTGTTTAAACTCTCCTGCAACAGAGCAACAAGTGTGATGACAAACGTAAACCCAGTGCACACTGTCACACCCCCGATAGCCGACTTACACTGCAAATAAAATTTAATTTGCTTGCACAACGTTAATCCAGTTCACATCCCGTCCCCAACTTCTGCGTTTTATTTCCTCTGGTGTTTATCAGAACCATGCGAATTTTCAGTTGAACGTATTTTTAAATCCTACGTAAATAATGCACATGTAATCAGACGCAGAATATTTTATGATTAATTTTAAATAAGAGAGTCCTATTTAAAAATAATTTATAGCATACGAAATTATCAAAAACTTTAATTTTAATCAAATTAGGTATTTTATATTTATTTAACAATATCTGATAGAAACGAAATTAGAGAGAAAATCAAGCTAAATTAAATACGGTAAATTATTTTTTTTTGTCTATTACATCAGCCTAATATTATTTTAATTTTAATTAATAACTTAACAGTTTTTTTTTTCTAGTTTATAGTAATAGTTATTTTACAGTACCTAAGTCGTAAAGGGTGTGCGAACTCGATACAAATAAAACTTTTGAATATTTTTATTTTTATTATATTTATGAGTATATAAAATGTTTTTATTAGGTGTATGAAATTATGAAAGATTGGCTGGAAAATAGAAATGCAAAATAAAAATGAATGTAATAGAAAGAATAAATTAAACTAAAAAAAACAAAATAAAAATAATTCAGAGATAGGAATAAAAAAATAATATTTAATGGTAAATTGTTAAAATAAATAAAAAAAAAAAAAAAAAGTGTATATTTTGCCTTACAGTAGCCCAATAAGCTTTGTTGGTATATACCAACCTAATGAATTTGGATAGTATAGCTTGAATATAAAGCGTTTCTCTCTGTCGCAAAATTGCTCAGTTCGTACTTACTGTTCCGAAACCTGAAAATAAGAATTCATATTGCATTCATACTGTTACGGATGGGAATCGTGGCCACTTAAGTTAAGTCAAGAACAACCCCTTGAAGTTATCGAAAATAAAGCATGGCGTAAAAAAATTTGGTTAAAAAAATATGAGTAGTCGAGAATTCAGGCATTTACACAACGAGCAATTGCGTGGCCTGCGCCCAAAAATATATAATCAAAGAAAATAACTAGTTACTGTATAGTTAGGACGTAAAAGAAAGGAACCAGTTAAAATTTTTATCAGCCAAATTGTTATCCGAGCCGATGGATGAACGTACAAACAGCTGACAGAGACGTAAATTTGAGGATTTCTCGTTGATTTAAGTTCCGACGGGGCTTAGCATGTAAGTTATATTGCCTTCCAAAAATCGATCTTTCTAAGAATAAGTTTGAAATTCACATTTTAATACCACCCTGCCTATATTGTCCCGGTATTTGTTCATTATGCAGAAACCATAACTTAAAACCCAACGATAATTCTACACTATTTTTTTCCTATTTTTAGATTCTTATTCGCAAAGTGAGGATATAAAACTATTTTATAATGGAAATTAAAATAAAATATACTACTTAGAACATATATTAATCAGAAATAAATCAAATTTTAATGAATAATTTTCTATTTATTGATAAAATTTTAAATAATTAAATAGATTATTTGTATGTTTTTGAAAGCTGTATGATTCATAATTGGCTACCCATCTTACCTTATTTGAAAAAGCAAGATGAGATCTGATCTATAATAAATTTTCAAGTTTTGATTTACAAGCTACATCATTTTCTTATATTTTAACTTCATTAATATTTGTTATTAATAATTAAAAAAAAAGTATAGAAAACTAATACCTACTTAAAAGCAGGTACAAACGAATATCAGTAACAAACGATTTTAGAGTTAATTAGTTCAAGTGATAAATTAAAAAGTATGCATATATATATATATATATATATATATATATATATATATATATATATATATATATATAAACTTACTTTAAAAAAAAAGAAAAGAGACTGAAATAAGTCATCCTTGAAGCTTTAGAAGTGTAAACTTTAATTTTTTTCCTAATAACCAAGGATGTGATACGATCATCCTCCAACGTCCATTTTTTTTTTTCTTTGGCCCAGGTTAAAGGTGAGGTACCCATTTTATAAAGCCTGGATGAACCTTAAGAGAGCCGACTTAATTAACTGTTGATCTCCCGCCAATAGAAGCGTAAAGGAAATTTTACTGGCCATATCAGGTTTTATACCCGTGTATTCATTCACCTGACTCGACGGCCTATATTGTTCCTAAATTATAAAATTTTCTAAGATATAAATAATAAATAATTTAATTAATTAAATAATATTTAATTCAAAAAGAGGTGCGAGTATACCTGTTTATTAAAAATGTATAAAACTGTTGTCTTAATGTAGAATGTATAGATTTGTTGTCTTAATTTGCATTAATGGCAATTATACTCTTGGAATAAATTGCAATTAAACATACCTATAAAGCCATTGGATAGCAAAGGTGTAAATTTTTAGTATTACTTCAAGAAACGTGCTTTCTCATTAACTTGCCCTGTTTATTCTAATTATAAATTATTAAATAAATACATTTATATTTATTTACTATTTAAAAAAAAAAAGTTTTTAAATTTCAAAAACGATTAAATTCCAAAATTCTCGATTCTTTTTTTTAATTTTTGTTTAATTAGGAGGATTATCATTATTCCTCAACCGTAGATAGTTGGATGTTTAAACTGGTTGTCATTAAAATATTTTTTTCATAGAGTAACAAATAAGATAAAGCGATAAAATAATTAAACACGTACATTGATTGTTAAATCGGTTGCAGTTTCACGTTAACAAAGCTTTACGCCATTTCTTGCTTTTAATTAAATTTTCAAATGGAGACTGCTATTTCTTAATTCAAGCCTTGTTCAAGACTAAACTCATTCAGAAAAATCTTTAAGCATCCTTCTGAGAAATGGATCCGCGTACAGTGCATGGATTATAGGAGGTTTGTTAAACAAAAATCTATTTATTGTGGATTCTTATAAGAAATGCCATCCTGATTATAAATATACCTCATAAAAAGGGTCAAAAATGACTATTTGACAACTAATAGTCAATAAACCCAGAAAACAGTTTTTAGTAGATTTTTTAAAAACATTTTATAACCAAATAATGTGAATTACGAAATTTCAGTTGTTTTTTGTTTTGTTTTATCAAACAAAGCCATGTTAAACTATTTACAACGATTTGTTATTCCATAAAAACTATTTAACATTCTGCCTAAGCCTAGACGCGTAGAGATCACGAAATTTTTTACGGTTCCTAGCGACGTTGGCCATATTACTGTCCAAAGCAACAGCGAACATGTTTTATCAAAAACTATAACATATTTCCGCCAGCTGTGCGTTCATTGATTCGTACCTTAGAATTTTACTTAAGGACAATACTCTTCCTTGGTCGGTAAATTCCATAATTGGCAATGTTCTCCTAAGTGAACCGAGAAATAAATTGTAACTGATGAAGCGATTACCTCAAATGGAATTAATATTTAAAGTGCATTAATTGCCATTGTATTAATTCACAAACATATTTAAACAAGGAGATAATGGTAGGAATCAATGTTCTAAGGATTAGTTTAAAACACCCAGGTGTAGCTAACTCATTAGTTAATATTACGATTTTTTATTTTTGTCCATCAACGATGCACTTTACCGCTTCTCCATTAACCCATAGCCAGAAATAAAATAAAAAATTAGTAACACAATATAACTTAAGAAGGTGTGAACGGATTCTGAGCATTATTCTCCTTTTATCTGTGCAAATACTTCGTGTACAAAAAGACTAATATTTTTATTATATCGTTCTCGTTCCTATGGATTGGATATTTTGAAAGTATTACAGATCAACGCAATTTCTTAGAAATGGTGGGGTTCCCTCGAAAAAAAACAAAACAAACGTAATAAAAACGCCATCTGGAAAATAAAGAAAGCAGAAAGGGAAGTTTTTACGCGTGTATGAATGAGTGAATAGTAAGTCCTGTTGAGGGTGCCCTAAATTATTTACTTGTTTGCTCAGGGATGTGCTTAAGTTATAAGAAGTGACGGCCTACATTCTGAAGAATAAGCTTTATTAGAAAATAAACTATAAATTTTTGTAATAAAATGATTTAAAAAAAAACGAAATTCGTTTATCCCCTTGTTTAATGGAAGATTCATTTGATGTTATGCTTAACGAATGGTCTAATAACTACAAGGTGAAATAAATCAATGATAAAATCCGACTGACTACAAGATGCCCAGCTAATAAATATTTATACCTCAGACTACAGATAATAAATCCTAAATTGCAACCACCATTCGAATTTGTTTTATGTGGCTACCGCTTGCATCTTATTTGCAATCGAACACCGTTCACCTTTTGACGCTTACCCGACGCCGTCACGGATCGTCCAATTCATTATGACGGAATATCTACCAAAGAGATAGTTTAATTTAATTCCGGTCGTGAGCCATTGTTCGAGCGACTATTGTCAATATCGGTGGGCCAACGCTCGTACCGGACTTCCTTGATCGCCGTAGCGATCTGGGAGGAATAATGACATGACACATGCCCGGGACAAAACCTCATCCTGGTTAGCTGCGACATTCCACAAAGTGTCGCGCGGAAAATTGCCTTTTTACAATGGCGTTTCCTGGTTTCGAGTGGTTTGTGACTCCGAGAGCGGAACGGGATTCGAAGAAAGGAAGATCTCTCTCACGAGACAATTTGTTATAAATCGCGTCTTGGAAAACCATTCAAAAGCATAACAAAAAAAAAAAATTACTTACCGTAAACTGGGGTACCTTTAAGAGAGACGGGGTAACTTTAAGACGATCTTTATTTCAAATTTGAGCTTTTTAAGCGGGCTCATTGTTACCATCTTTTGATTCGAACAAACTAAAATCTGAAACTAAACGAAAGGCGGTAACAATGAGGTCACTTAAAAAGTTCAAATTCGAAATAACGGTTGTCTAAAAGTTACCCCGTCAGTCTTAAAGTTACACAACTAAAGTAAAATACAGCATCGCAAAACATAGAAACAAACGCATTTCCTGCAAAATGATTTCCTTTAACAAGCACCGACACACTCTATACTGAACAGCCCTAAGACGAAAAAAAAAACAACAGTTTTCACCTTTTTTATTGGTGCAAGTACATATCAAAACGAATTAAATTAATTGACCAATTATAGTTATGCAAGATTTGTCAGTACACAATTCACTATTTGCAGTCGATTGCTATAATATTAAGACGTTTATAACCATTTTTATTGATATGAATAATTATCATAACTAATTAATTCAATTGAATTATTACAATTATGTAAAGATTTGAAACAGCCGTAATTTACATATATGACAAACTGCCACAATCACTGTAATTAATTGATAATCATTTTTTACTTAAGTGTGAATGACCCTAGGGGTCGAAACACCCTGAAATAAATAGATAAATAATAATTATATAACACATAGTAACTTTTATGTTACATTTAACAAATTCTTACTGAGTTACATTTTATTTTATTAATGTAGCGGAATCATAGAGAAATATTTCCCCAGGTATACTGCTTGTCCGTATTCATGATTGAAGCAATGACAAAAATATATACCTATATATATATATATATATATATATATATATATATATATATATATAATATGAAAATTTCTGAAGAATACGTCTTATCAAGCCGACTGGATACGTAGGAGCTTAAACATATAAAAGAGCCAAAGAGTTTTATGAATTCATTTCCAAGATATTTAAGAAATACTGTAAAACATAGCGAAAATGAAAGCTTGATATCATCCCTATAGATTTGTTATTATATTTTATATTTTGTTTTGATGGACGGATAATTATAATTATATCATTCGTGAATTAGATATACTGAATATAAGATATATATAATAAATTTTAATCATTACATGAATGCAGTGAAACATCGATTTTCACGACTGCAAGTTCTGAGAATTCATGCTCATTCGTAAAAATCGAATTTTTATCACGTGTTTGTCATATTGTTTCATGTGTACAAACTGTTCTAAATGTTTGTATTATTTGTTCTTAAACTTTTAGATTTTAGAGCTTAAACGGTTACAGTTATGTATAAGTACATACATATAACATAAATATCCAGTATTTTTTTAAACCTATGTCTGTTTTCTGATAACTCAAACATTCTGATTATCCGTTTCACGTATTTTACCTTAATTTTATGCATAACTGTAATAAGTAAATATATGGTTATTACCTTATTTTAAAAGGACTGAAAAGGCGTATGAGTTCGTACGGTATAAATAAAAAAAAAAAACATAAAAATTTTAGGTGGCAACAGATGGTTTTAATTTTTTTCACAGTAGTAGATGGTCTATGGCACTAAAATTCCATGATACAATTTGATCAATCAAATGCGCTCATTCAGTGTTATTTAGATTTGAAGACCTGAAGCCCACTTTTTTATCATTACATATATTTTTAGGCCATTAACTTAGACATGAGCCGAAAATATGCTTTGTTTAAAAGTTTTTGTCATTTATAATTTTTGTACACACGATAAATTTCGAATAAAAAAAAAATAGTATATTGTTTATATTGTTAACTTAAATTTTTTTTTCTTGTAATAATGATGAAAAAAGGTAATTATATACCTAGAAAGCTCTGTAGAGAAGGATATTGGTTCATTCCTTCCCCTTTTGTTGGTCCTATACCTAATAAACTGTTTTATTTAAAATAAAGTGATGAAATAACTAAGAAAAAAATTAATTTGAAAGACCCGGAAACACCCTGTATATAATTTTTTCACTCTCACTAATAAAGGACATTCCATGCTCGTCAATCAAAAAAGAAATTTTTGTTTATCGTCTTTTAATCAAGAGTTATATAATTTTGGCCACTAAGTCGACAATTTTTCCCACTTTGCGGCGTATCCAACTAGAAAAGCATGACCCCAATCATAAAGTTTATGTATGTTTTATGGTTATTTTGAATTTTTAAATCACATTTTCTAACCGGATTGAAACTCATGCATAATAGCGACAACTGTACTTCAGAATAACAAGTAAAGCAACGAAAGATTTTATTGTAACCCGTTTATTGAATTTTACGATTGTGCGGTTTCATGCGCAATAAGTAAATATGATAGCTCATGAGAGATTTGCGGTCTCAAAATGACGCGGAGAAGCCACCCAGCTCCTCTATAGCAGTAGAAATCACATGTTCGCTTTCTTTCCTCTTTAAGAGAATAATAAATGTAGCAAACCTACGGGATAACGGGTTAGTTTCATTACACCGTATACTGTGGCATAAAAGTTTTTTATTGATGTCAACATCGTGGTATTTTTTTTAAAATTTAGAATGAACTCGAGAATTTTTGTTTATTTTTTTCTGTTATGGGACCCGCAGTCATTTTATTTTATTTGCTTTTTATAATAATTCGAAAATAAATTGTTTAATGGATTATAATCTAAAAGCTATGAGGAAATATGGAAACACCCTTGATGTTTACAGCCTTCGACTCATGTCACCACATTCGAAGAAGAAGGAAGACGCAAACGTTGACAGCTGAGGGCAGTATCCCATACAGGCACATGTGACCAAAAGGGAACATTGACAACGAACAAGAGGTGTCAAAGCAATGCGTCAATCCGAACCACTATCTAAGTATGACAAGGCCGGAGCCGTCTAGGGCCTGCCGAGCTCAGTTGCACCTTCATGCATTGATTTGCCAACCATATCGAGAGCAGTCAGTCACTGGTAAATGGACTTTGTCCATGCCAGTCGAATAACAATTCTACAGGCACCGTTAGTGCTGTCGTGTTTATGCTCGTAACTCATAAATTAATGAACCGTACAAAGTATGTCAATCGTATGTATCTGACAGTTGTAGAAAGAAATATATCTAATAATTTAAAAGTGATTTGGTATTGGAATGTTTTCTCTTCCATAAAAACTAGAATAAATCGTAATTTCATTAATTTTTTTTTATATGTGAATCATTAGTATCAAAACAATCAATAATGAAGTCTTATAGGAATGGTTACATAGTCATCGATTCTTTTAGATTCAGGATACATCGGAAAGGGCTCACGATGAATCAGTATTCGTGAAATCTTGGCATCTGATTCAGCCACGAATTAGTAGCAATAAGGAAACTCGACCAATAAAACGCCTCCTCGACTCAGTCCCAGGCCTGCTTAGGGCCAATCAGAACTCATTAATTTGGTCACGGCTGGTGACGAAGACTTCACCGCGTCTCCTAATGGCCTCGTCGCACGGAAGTGGGCCGTAAATATCCGGACCAGTTCGTAAATCCCCAGATAAGATTGTGGAGCAATTACAGAAAATTACAAGATGTCGATGAGTCTATGGTAAAGAGTGGTCGAAATTCCCCTCCCCAATCTCCCCACCATTTTAATGAGATTTGCGTTGTGACATAGGCGTTGGCTAATTCTGATTCTGAACCCGCCCGGGGAATCACGGTTTCTTCCACTGCCAAAAGTTGGGATGTCGGATTAGATAATCCTGTCCGTTTAATTAGTCAGCGGCTACTTGATATTCAAGCCCCGTCCTGGTACGAATTGTACCTCGAATAACTCATCGTGTTCGCGCTCATGCTCGACAAGGGGGGGAGTCGAAATTTTAAAGGCTTACATCTCACAGTTCGGATTGTGAATTAGTTCATTTTTATAGGCAACATGTTCATGAAGGATTGTGCCCTGTAATTGAAATCACGTAATTGTGGATAGAATTTGATATCTTTTTGTGTATTTGTTAAAAACATCGTTAGGTAAAAAAAAGTCTTAAAGCTGTTTAAAAAAAAAAAAATGTGCTTCAAGTGGAACAGACTGTTTATCTTTTCAACTCGATGACTTGAGGAGAAGTCAAAATAATTAGAAATATTACCTCCATTAGTCCAAGGTTACCCTACTTTTCTAGACTAACCTTGTAAAAAAGTTGCTAAGCAATAATTTAAGTCATCCATCTGTCAGTTTCTGTTAGTCATTGCAAAAACTTAATCCTAAACATGGCAATGGGCTCACACACACGACACAGTTCTACAGTTCACTTATTTTCATGATACAGTTCTATTATTCATATTTTCTGCCAAGTTTTTGTATATACAGTTTTTAATAAATATTTTGTAAAAAATATTAAATTACAAAATGTTTTTGTAAAAATATTTTATATATATATATATATATATATATATATATATATATATATATATATTATTTTTTTTTTTAAATTCACAAAGATGTTCTGCCAAGTTTAGGGATAAGCTAGAAAGTAAACAAATTTGTTTAGGCTTTCATGGTATGAAATGAAGAAATAAAAAGAAAAAAAAAAACCCTCCTTTCAAATTTACTTTTCCGGGTTTAGCTACTTCTACTTTAAAACGACGATTTACAGCCTTCGACTAGAACTATTTGTAACGTATAAAATAAATATATCAGACATGATATGGTTGGTTTTTAGTTTAAAAAGGTTCATAGTTGTCAGTGACCCGTGATTCTTTACAAACATCTTATTCTTTTATCATAGGTATGTTGAGCATAGATTATAATTTAGTAAATTAGAGAAATGAAGCGTAATCTTTGCTCAATATATATGCAAATTTCTGTGTGTATTTATATATTAAAGCCATCTAGGCTTCCCCCGTTAAAAAAATTATTTTTTCTTCTCTATCCTTTGACGTTTCCGGATCGCAGATACTATCTTCAGACTTCACTGTTATATACTGTGCCGTGCTCATATTTGTTATACCTATTTACAGTAATATAAAATATGAAACTGCCACTTAATAAAATCCATTTCTAGCAACACAATACCTTTGGCTGCTCTTGTTTGTTTCAGAAAGGCACAGAGGTACTATTAATAATAGTGTATCATATTAAAAGCAACAAAAATTCCTGTTTTGTAAGCTTATGAGAATGAAGACGCTTTGTCTGTTTTGATGAGGTTGACATGACATACTCAAGTATCCTTCGAACAAACGTGTCTAGAATAATTACTTTGTTATAATTTTGTTTTCTTTTGGAAGTTTAATAACTACAACTTCATAGTTCTTATGGCTTTATTGCATTTTGTGATGTTTCGGGCTTACATTACCATTATCAAACATATTTTATATATTATCTTTTTTTTTATTTTTAGAGTTGTCATTATAACCTGAATTATGGAAGTTTATTTATCCTTAATTCATTCTGCATCCTTTTAATTAAAAATCCTACTTTTTTTGTGCTTATATATATATATATATATATATATATATATATATATATATATATATATATATATATATATATATATATTTTAAACAAAATTTCGATTTAAGTTCGACATCAGAAACTTCAAAAACCTTGTGAACGAACACCAAATCGATGAAATCCACACCTTTTCACTTCCAAAAATAATAAATATTTAAACTTAAATAAACAAGAATACAAAATAAAAAAAAACTCATTACTAGTTGAAATTAGCCCCCTATCACCATTTATCTAACAAATGAAAAAAAATGTTCTGAAGAATATGCCAAAATTATTTAAAAATTGATTGAATTTAAAATAATTATTTTTTAATAAAATATAATATATATATGTATTAATTTCAGTCCAGTTGGGTCACTATGAAACGGAAAAGTTTACGATTTAAATGGAAAAAGTTAAATTTGAATTTGAAAGGTTTACGTTACAACTGAAATGGGAAAAAGTTGCAATTAGAACGGATATGCTATAATATTTATGTTGGGATGATAGCCAAACTATAATGCCATTGTAAGGTAAAGGTACCATTCGAATTGTAGATTACACACTCAACATCTTATTATCGAATTTCGTAATAACTTTTTTTTTTTTTTTTTTCCATCGTTTCCATCCGTACTTTTTTCTCCACGATAACCTTGCACAACTCGGCACGTGTTCTAATCAGAAGCTGTGGCTTACTTCCAGGCCACGGGTATAAGAAGTGGGAATCGGCATATGTTGTAACTAATGAGCTTTATCCCGCAGGGGCGTAGTTTGCGGCTTGAAAACTGTTTTTGGAAATTGGTTAAATGCGTTCTCCTGCGGTTCACCAGTTGGGAAGCGGGACGGGACCACCTGTCACACGGACATTTCAGACGGGAACCGGTTTAAGCTAAAAAATTAGCTAGCTCCTCTGACGTAGCCCTTTCCGATGCCACCGGCAATCATCACAATCGAAATAATAGTCTTTGGCCATTTTTCACTTTTGCGATCTCCTTCTCAAAAGTCTAATCATTTTGGCCCACTCAGTTCTGGCGGTTCGGGTATCCTCTGATTCGCCATTCCGGCTTAAGTGAATAGTATCACTCAAGATGACGGAAAATATGTATATGAATAAAAAAAAAAAAATAATAAGTTGGTAAATTTAATCAAATTATTATACTGTTTTTTTTTTTTAATTTAATTGTATTGTAGTAAAAAATTTAAAGTAATCGCTTAATGTAATATTAAAAAAAAAATTGATAATTTTAGTTCTGAAGACGGGGATCTGAAGACCCCGAAAGGTTAACTATTGTATTAACATTGGATAATAAACTTACCAATTTGCAAGTAAAATTGTCATAATTTACAACTGACATTGAACAACTTCCTACAAAATTTGAAAAATATTATTAAAAACTAATATTTTGATTCGCAAAAAGCAGGATTTTCCTTAATAATAAAATTATTTGTCCTTCAAACGGTTTGATTCATCTAAATAAAATTTTAAAAAATCTATAAATGTAAGAGTTAGATAAATTTATCAGTTTAACATTGTTGTTGTTATCAACCAATGATCATAATTTCCGTTGCTACTTCCAGATGTGGATGAAATAGTTCCTTTGACGTGGAAGGAACTGCATTTGAAGACTTATCAGGCCAACTTCGACTCAGCAACACTGCTTATCTGCAAAGTTGATAACTAATACCAACATTATTACGGTGCTGGCAACTGTTGGTTTTTAGACAGGTTTGAAGGTGGGAAATGGACAAGATCATTCATTGTAGCCATTATTCGAGAATGCAAGCCTTCACGCCCGAGGCTGAAGGTGTAATTATAGCATGCTTATCTGATCAGTGAATATACCTCGTGTTCCTTTTTAAACAAACATTCGCTCCCTCTCCAAGAGCTTAGCCGTGTGAGGTAAGTGTCGACTGTTTCGAATTGAAAACGGATAATAATTACAATCATCAAGTTAAACAGAACAATTATGGCATTCAATAGTTAACATAGGCCAAAAAAGCGGGTGTTGGCTAAATAATTGTCGGAAAGCTGGAAAAGGTTTTAATCTCTTCGTTTGCATATAAAAAGAGTGTATTGAAGTTTCCGCCAAATTTCTGCTTGCGCTTTATGGGTGCCACAAGAACCTCGAAATTATCGGAATTTTTTTTGGTTTCCCGACTATAATTCCTAAATGGTGCATTCAATTGAAAAAGATTATTTCTCAATAAACCAAAGAACATTAAATTCTGAATCAAATGAATACCAGAACATAAGAATTTGTTTAAGTTGTGTGGTCGAACACCACGGTCATAAAACGGTGATTTTTTTTTTTCAAAAACTGAGAAAAAGTATTATTATATGAGCCAGGAGTTTGGAAATGAGTACTCAAAGAGAAAAACTCGTAAGATAAAAGTTGTAGAGCATCAAATTCTGGGTCTGCTGAGTATCAAAATCTTAAATTCGGTCAAGTATACCTCTGGAAATTGGCAATCTCCCGATATCCTGCAACAGCTATTAGCTCAGTAGAGATATCATTTTGAATCGCAAAAAGTGGAGTAATTTTGATTTTTAGGTATGTTTTAAGTATTGCCCCTCTCGTTAAAAATCTAAGTTTTCGAGCTCCTCATTCTTGTGTGTTTTCCGCCATCTTGAAAAACCGCTTACTTTTTTCAGCAATTCCTCAGTAACTCGCTTCCAATGCATTTAAGGTGAAAATGTCTCATTGTCAATTTTAAAGAACGTTAAATTTTCTGCATGTTTTGTGTGTATTATTTTCTTAAATTCGGAATAGCTACTGGGATACGGCGCCGTTCAAAACTGCAAAGATGTCCAAAAAACGCAAACAGATTTGGTTTCACCTAAATAATCTTTTTTTTTTTTTTAGTAGAGTTAATTGAAAAATTCGTAACCAATCTTGTAGAGGATAAAATTTCCTAAAAGATTCATATAAAATATTACTCTCAACAGATGCGAAGGTATATTGAAATAACAATTTTAGAGAAAGTGGACTTGAAACTGAAAATATCATCAGTTGAAATTAGTTCTTCTGAATGTAATATAATCATTATTCGATTATCCATGTGATATCTACGTGTTTTTCATACATACACAACGGATTGATGTTGGTATTACGTTACATATGCTGTCTGGTCTAATATTATTACCTATAAATTATACGTAAAGCGAAGGATGAATGCATAACTGGGCCTGAATCAAGTTTTTGCGTTTTAATCTCTAAAAGTATTTTTGGGATTAGATATCTTTTTTCGGGTCCAGTTTATTTTTGTAAAAAAAATTTAAGTAGCGAAGTGGAGAAGAAAGGGCCGGTGCATACACGGACTGACGCTTTTTTTAATATTCAATGTTTGATTGAGTCCGGAATGTAAGCCTCGTTCAACGATGGGCTCAAGTGATGGGTAAACTATTGACTTTTTGATTAAAAAGTGTAACAAGTACGATATATAAAAAGTCATAAAAATATGATTAAAATAATACTTAAGATTGAGTGGAACTTTGACCGCCTTCGTGTCTCTGTCTAACCGCTATTTATCCAATCAGTTTGATCGGAAACAGTTCAGTTTTGAAGAAGCAGACCCACCTAGAAATACGAAATGACAAGAAAGACCGCAGAACAAAAAAATTTTTATGGGACTCAAAAACGTATTAATCTAATGATGTCTCAAAACGTATTTTTCATCATTTACCATGCTTCGTTTTATTTAGGTGAAGAAATGAACTGAATGAAATTAAAATACTTTGTAATAATTAAAATTAAAATTAAATAATAAGTTAATTTTTAAGCATTATGAATTCCGTAGTTTTTTAGCTTCTTCCCTGGGTTAACTAATCCGTTATTTAGAGACTGATTCACAGGTGACTCCAGTCACACTGAAGAAATCACCTAGGACCTTAGATGAAATATTTGAAAAAAAAATAATATATCCCTTGGAGAAAGAAAAGAAAAAATAAATAAATAAAAGCCAGTATAACGCATATTATTTATGTATATTACGCTACGGTCTTTTATATTGAAGGGTAAAATACAAAATAAAAATTACTTATTTTTTCAAAACAAAAAAAATTTGTGAAAAAGACACTTTTTCGAAAAAATGGAACTCGTCCTCCAGCAAAGACTTGCAACATTTCTTTATAGGAGTAACTGAAAAAAAGAGGTGTTTGAGGCCGATCCACCTTGAAACTATCCAAGCCCACAAACAACGAATTCGGGACTCAATTGAAGCAATACCCGTCGATGTGCTTGCTGAGGTTCATTCAAAATTTTTAGGTAGGACCCCAAGAATGCATAAATTTCAATGGAGGATATTTGGTGAATGTTGTGTTTAGAAAATAGTTTTTTTTTATTGTACTTACTACTTAAATGGATATTCCTGTACTGTTATTTAAACCAGAAAAATCAATGCATTAGTAAATAATTTAATTTTAAAATCAACTCGATTTATTGCCGTGCCCTATACATAATTTAAAAATTAAAAAAAAAAAAATGATAAAAACAAAAGATCTGGAAAATTATGTATGGAAGGGAAACGGAGAGATAGATAAAGATTACGAAGTGGAATGAAAGTTAAAAGAATATTTAATGATTTTTTAAAAATTAATGTAAGATTAATAGCCCACATGAATAACTCAACCAAGCTGAAGCTGTTATAAGCCATTACACAAGGTCAAACCAGATAGTCGTAAAACGTTGTTTCAAGGAATCAAGGCATAAAAAAGAGTAAATAAACTTTGTTTTTAAAAAAAAAATAACACTCAGACGGTGATCATAAATTCAAATAAAAGTGGAGTTTCGCACCTGGTACCAACCTTCAATTATCTCTACCTTTTGAATATTTTATCAATTAGTCGGTTGCCAGTTACCGTGTGGTCCATTCCGACCTTAAAAGATTACGGACCGGACAATTTAACGGGCGACATTCTTCCAGCCGGCTGGAACAACAAACCCGTCTTATGTAAATGGTTTGGGCTCTAGCTGGAAGTTCTACTCAAACATAGATCCTGTCACCTGCCTCCGATTGTCCAGGACACGGTAAATCTTGTGTAAATCGTAGATAAAGGCCGGGATGAGAAATAGATTATGGCATTGCTTTAGGCAGTATATGGTTTATTAAATATAATAATTCGATTTTCGTAATCATCTCTTTCTTTTAACTTCTCCATCAACCTTTCTTGTAATTGCACTTCATTAACTGATTAAAACGTAAACAAATGTTGTTTTTTTTCAAAAATGTTCGCCAAATGAGAGGAAAATCTAATGCTTCTTTGATTGTTAACTATTTTAACAATGCACATTAGCCCGGGATTTATCACAGTTCCTTTTTACCTCCAAAGGTGTCGGACAAAAATAACGACTGGCGGTGAGTGACGGAAGAGACTAAATAATTCAAATTGTATGCATATCATGGATTCACTTGTTGATACCATTTGTTTTAATTATAAAAGAGACGTAAACATTGTACAGATAACGCTATGCATAATTATGTAATTAAGGATATACATTTTACTGCGTATCCAATCTTTTTATGTGTCTGCCATAATTTAGCTATTTTATGGGGTATTTGTTCAACAAGAATGCTACTCCAAAATTAATTTTAACTGTCGGATAGTTGAGAAAAAGTAATTTAAATTATTAACTGTGCTATGAGTGGTACTGAAGTTGAAAGTCTTACAATGCAATTTAATTTCAGGTTTATTTTTCTAGACATTAGAGAGAGTGGAATACTTAGCTTGAATTGATTTCGATAGTAGATTTTTTATGTATTGATATTAAAGTACAAAAAAACAAAAAATAAAAGGGTTATATATATATAGTACTGGAAATAGGTCAATAAAAGATTAACTATGAACCTTCTTAGTTTCTTCGAAGGTTTCTTTAATTCAGATCGCAATATTTCGTATGTTCTGTTGTGCTATTACCAAATACCCGATACCATAAAAAGTTAACCATATACATTCTTTCAGTCGTGTCAGGGAAAGGAACATGACCGCTGACAATGCCCACGTACGGTGAAGCATCAACCCTCACGTCAATCGGTCCAGCGCACTACCTTATTTGATATCCAAGTTTTTTATTCGACTTTCCAAGTTTCAACCCTTCGAAAGCAAGTAATATACATCACAACACTAATGTAGTAAGACACAGGTGATATTGGTGTACTGGGTTCATTTGGATTCCTCCACTCATGCTTTGCCAAAATTTAGAACAATAAATTCCAGCTCCTCTCACCATAATTTTCCACTTTTACTGGACTCGGGCAACATACGACGAATGCTTCGGATCAGATACCGAAATAAGTCGACGGGCATTTCCGTCGGGCCAGTGAATAACGCAAGCAGGTGTCTGGTATCGGTAGCTGAACTGTGGCCTTCCAGCGTTCTCCAGTTAATATATTGTTGGAAAACGTCTTGGTTAAGTCATTTGTTCACCGGAGTTGGGACAAGTTAGTTTAATTTGGAGGACGCCAGTGATAAAGTAGCGACATCTGGCATCCTCTGCCCCCCCCCCCCCTTAAAGCACCCTGCGTTACTCCCAAAACTATTTGGAATTCGAAATTCATCCGAATCCTTCAGAAAATGCTAGATATTTAAATTTTCAGCACCTATAAAATATTATTCTACATATCGCTTTTATAAAAAAGGAAGAAACGATAAAAAAAAATCACCCTTTCTACCCCTCCAATGGTTGTGAAGTAAATTAGGTAGTTTGAGTTAAAATGGACTTAATTCTCACCCCATATAATTATTTATGTACAAAAAAAATCTAGAACTAGCGACAAACAACGTACCTACTCATATTCATTAACAATATATATGTTCGACAGAAATACAAACAGACAAAACGAAAGAAACATATGATTATTGCAAAATTCCACTATTCATATATTCTAATTTTATTTTTTTAAATTATGAGAATGTAAGTGAAATCATTTTTACGGATTAATTGCTTCAAAGAGCGATTAGTTTTACTTTGCAATTATTCTTATTTATTTAGGCTATCTGAGAGCATTTTTTATTACGATTATCATATGTTTTCCTGTAGAAGTAAGCATGTTTAAAAGAAATACTATATTTAATATGATATCAAAAAGTAGCCTATTACAATTTTTTTTTTTAATCAAACAAACGCGAACAGCTCGCAAACCCAATCCTTACGCAAAATAAATCGTTCGCACTTTATTAATATCTTCTTTAGGATGTTAATAAAATTAACATTCCCTGCATAAAATTCTATTAGGGATAAATCCTCTTTAGATTATTGTCCTTCCTCTGCCATGATAGCTCATTGGATATATTACTATTGATTATCCTAACAATAATATTCCACTGGTTGATAAATTAAAACAATTGTATTTCAAGTGGAAATCATGAATTCTGAGAATGCAATTTCCTGGTTGCAACAGCTGCATAGTCTGAGTTTCCATTGAAATACTATTAACAGAAATAGTTGTAAACTAAATTCAAAACGGCATATTTGAATGTTGTAATGACTGTGTACACTCAAATTTCGAGGTAATGGAAAATCACATGTACATATATAGTTCAAGTTAATAATAAGTTATATGATATATATATATATATACTTATAAATATTGATCCGTGGTCACGATTGGTTAAGTTTCGTTGATTTTAAGTTACTTTGAAAGAAATCTATTCTGTATTTATTATTTTAATTTCTTACATTTATCTGTCTTTGGGAAGAGTCTTTCTTATGCAAATAGAATTGGCCTCAATTCAACATGATCACTCATAAATGAATAATAAAAAAATAGTTAAAAGAAAAAATATTTAAAAAAATATGCATAAATAATAGTACAAAGAAAAAAACATAGAAAAAGAATTATTACTAATTCAAATTTTCAAAAAAAAAAATACTAAAAAAACAGTACGTCCTTAATATGTATTAATTTATTCCATATTTTTTTTATTTTATGAAAGAATATAAATTTTGATGAATAGATATAGAAACTCTATTTTTTTGAACATTTTACCACTTGATGTGGGCTTAATGGACTGTAATTATTATCGATAGACCCCAAAATCTACCACTCTACGATACCCCAATCGACTTTTACGTCAAATTCATAGTTTAACTAAAAATAGGTGGCTTGACCAAGACATGAGAAGTGTATTTTCCCATGTATTTTTGGACGTAAAATTGATTGGTAACATTCCCATTGCCCTATCTCATCATCGGGCCGAGATAGTGCGAAATCCGGAATTTTCTTGGCGCAATTTTTATTTTATATAAACGGATATAATAAAGATGGTTTTATTGAATGGATATAAGTACATATATACTTCAAATCAAATCTTGAATTTTTTTTTGTTTGAGGTTCAGATTACTGGAATTTTCGGATTAGCGAGAGTAATATTACTAGTAATCTTTGAACATCTGTGAACTTACTAGTAAGTTTTATAGGTCCTCCGGTATTATATATATATATATTACTATTTTTCATATATTACTCATTCTGGCGTTTAATTATGCAACATAGCTAATTCTTGCAGATTATGATCACATCTCTGGTACTGTAATAATAACATGTAGTTTCATTCTGATTATTGGTTGATAACATTTATTATTTCATCATATGACCTTTTAGTTGAATATATTAGGTTGCAAAAACATGACCGCACATAATGTAACTACGAATCAACAAGGAGATTCCATAAATCAGCTTCCTTTATATCTAGGTTATTATAAGTGAATTTAGGTAATTGTAGGGTCTCCTATGATCGGGGAGGTAATTTGGCTCGGAGTAATAAAAGATAAGCAATTTTCCCTTTATGTGTGGTAAGGGTTGTTTCTTCATCAGGTAACGGGACTGACGTATCTTGTGATTTCCTCTGGGGGTCGCGTGCCCCGGGTCCCGTTCTAATCCGGCTAACAACCCCAGGACTCTAATAGCCCCCACCGCGGTAGCCATTGAATTAGACACCAATTTATATAACCATCCGTGTCCACCGCTCGGCCACCTAGTCTCGGAACAATCCTCTTATTGAACTAGGGTCTTGATGTCTCCATCCTGTCTCCGTTCGACATCCTTCTTCGTTTGAAGTCAGTTAGTCCTGGACTAGCGCTTCTGTATTTGAATTACAGGAGATGTTTACTTACTTTATTACAAGCGGATGGAGACAAAACTTAAAAAAAAAAAAGAAATAAAGGAAGAAAAACACTTAATTTATCAAGTAGAGTAGCCCAACTTTAATGCTGCTTTTTTTTCCATATCATTATACTATTACTGATAAATTGTTGTATAATAAAAAAAGTATTGTATATTACAATTTCAATTTATCATACCAATGAAAAACGCTAAACAAACCAACATACAAGAATAATAGAGAACAGAAGAATCAATAAAATATGAAAATGTAAAATAGTATACGAATAATATATATGAAATACTGCGTTATATGAAAAATATGTATTCAATTAAATATGAAAAATGAAATAATTAAAAAATGAATAAGAACTGAAATATGAAAAAATACAATTGTATGCCTACCTAAAAAAATATAAAAGCTACTCACAGAATATAAAATGGAATAGTTACTAATGCAAATATAATGGTAATCTAAGTTAGTATCGAATAAATAGAAAAGCGGTAATAATAGAAACATAAAAGTAAAATGGAAAAAGGAAGGAGAGGACTGATGAAGGCCTAAACCTTATGCGGAAACGTCGGTACAGATTAAAACAATATTTTCTTACTGTGAGTTTCACTTATGACTGCATCCCAACCACCTCCCCTTTAATTTCATCTACGGTCGACTATTTATTAATTTTTTTGTTCCTGATCACCTGTTCGTACGACTGTTGATCAAGGAAACAGTACTTACCAAGCACTGAATTCAAGATCTTTTACCGGTTTTAGTAGTGCAGGTTTTTAATTATTTTACTGTTTTTCACTATATACATATTTCCTCCACATTGTTTCTCTCTTTTAACTCATATTAGATTTTTTTTTAAATTAATATTTTGTATTTTTTATTATATATTTTAAAAAAATATTTGTATAGTTATTTTTTGGATTTTTCCAATTAGATTTAAAAAAAAAAAATCCTTTTTATACATCAAATTGTGATGCATTATATTAATATATACCTTAATTAGTCTAGTAATTACTACTAAAATTCTAAATAACGTACAGTATACACCATGTCTCCCCGGACTAAGTGAGACCAATCCGGATAATCGGGGTAATATGGGTAATGAGCAAAACAAAATGCTTAAATAAGCGTACTTACCGATTATTATGATATAAAAAACTATGTTTTGTGGTAAAACTAAATATTATGTATTGTTTACAAGACATTAAAAAACATAAAAATAACTTACGAAAGAATTGGTCCACTGTCTCCTTTTTCAAACAGGTGTGGTGTTTGAATGAAAGCGAATACTTTGCTTATTAATACGTAGTTGCGTTCTTGCTATTACAATTAAAAATTATTATCTAATGTGATAATTAAATTTTTAAAAACGTTTAAAAATCTGATTCGGATAATCCGAAGATCCAGATTAACGATGGCCGTATAAACGAGGTTTTACCTTTATAAAGTCTAATATTAAAATATAAATAGAAATCTATATTAAAATTAAATTCACTCATGAAAAAAGCAAAAAATCTATAAAGCAGGTGTTTTCAATAAACGCAAAGTACATCATACGAACGCTTCATACTGATCTAAAACCGCATTAATGCGAAATGAAAATATCTGATATGGACACCACATGACTTCCTTGTACACCTATTAAACTATAAATCTATGGCTCCAAAAATGATCCGGAAACACTATTTTGTTATTAGATTTCGAAGGTAATTTTCAGGAAATTTTTAATTTTCAGTAAATTTCAAGTTTCGAGTAAAGTACTACTTCTGGCAGTCCAATTTTAACCAAACTCTAGTATGTTTTTATACTGAAATAGAAATCTTATGTACCAAATTTGAGAATTTTTGCGTTTAATAAAATTTTTGATAAAAGTCTATTATGACCTTCAAGCAAAGTACCACTTCCGGTATGCCAATATTAACTAAAACCTAAAATGTTATTCATATTAATATATATGTCTTATAAACCATAACTATGAACTTTTGCATTGTGTTTTAATATAATTTTTTATTAAAATTTATTATAACCTTCAAGTAAAGTACCACTTCTGGCGATCATGTAGTGACCAAAAAGCGAGTTGCACAACTAGATGTTTGAACGATCCCAACTACAAAATTTCAATTATCTACGGTTAACCGTTTTTGAGATACGAACGTAGGTGCAGACGTCACGACGAAACTAGTCAAAATGGATTCAAGGATCGTCAAAATGGATATTTCCGTTAAAATCTGAAAACTCACAATTTTCGCAACGATACTACGTCGTACAATACGTATAAGGAAGTAAACGAAACGTTTTCCTTTTCTCTTTAGTTGGATTTATCCACATTTCTGATCGTCTTTGGAGTTTAGTGGTCAGCATTTGTCGATTACGATATTTTGGATTAATTGATCAAATCAATGTTTGTTGTAAAGTTTTTAAAATTAGGATTTATAATTATTAAGTACTTTAATTTTTTTTTTGTGTGCTTGATCGTTCGGACAGTTGAGAGCTATGTAAAGGCATAGTAAATTTCCGAGCCAATCAACGGCCGAGACATTTCGGGTTCAACAAGCAAATGAGGATTCCTCCTGATTCAGAGTGTACAGTGCAAAAGGAACTCCGTTGAATCTAAAGCTAAAAGGGAGCATTAGCGATACAAGGGATACGAAAGCAGTAGGAGATGAATTTAGAGTAACCCAATCCGCGATTCTTTATTCGTTTTGGTTTGCTATCAATGAGCGAGGGTAAACATCTCATTAGGGGGGATCCTCTGTTTGCTCCTCCTGTTTGCTGCTAACCCCTCACGTATCTCCTTCACCAACAGCCGCTTTATTTGATCCACAAATCGTTTACCTTATTTAATTGTAGGCCTTCCTTCCCCCTTTTTTTCCCTCCCGTCGTTCCCTTACCTTCTGATGCATTAATGTTGTTGGCTTAAAAAGGAAAGGTTCGTCTTACATCGACCTGCGAACGGTTCCTGCATTGATTGTTCAAAACTTAATGGTAATAAAATTATATTTGCCGAATTTAAGAAAAGTTTATTAGAATCCCACAGGTCAATTATCAGTTAAAACTGATTAAAAAAAACTGGCTTATCAGTTTAAAATAGTTTTTATCGTAACAAACGGTATGTCTGCTTGTTTATGGATTTTGTTTTGCTTATTACACATATCACCCGGATTATCCTGATTGATTTTGGTCCCAGTTAGGCCGGATAAACGAGGTTTTACTATACTTAAAAAAAAAAAGGCAGTAATTACCTATATGTTGAACTACCTTGGATTTATGTATCATTTTCTTTCTTTTTTTTCTTTCAATGAAATCAGTAAAGTTGATTATTCACTTATCATTGTTTATTTTTGTCTTCTCAACTCAATCTTTTTTTTAAATTCATTTAATAGTATGTAACTATTTTAATGTAATTTAATAACTATTTTTTATTTTATTATGACCGGCTCCCTCACTATCTTCACCTTGATTACTACGGTCATCTACTCCATTCATAATGATTCAAGGAAAAATATCATAACGATAAAGGAAAAAAATATATATATATATTTGGATATATCTGATTTTATTTTATGTTCTAAAATTGAAAAAAAAAAATATGTGGTATGATGAACGTTCTATTACTTGGTCCAGATTTTCTTCTTTTTTTTTTTTTATTTGTTATACAAAAATATATAATAAAAATTTCAACAAGAATATGGAAACGTATTCGTTTTAGAATTGCTTAAAGCACATATTCTGCTTTATAATAATATTACAATCTTATTTTAGTTTTAGTTTTATGTTATTCTTTTTTTATATCATTTTTGGTCCCCCGCGCTTAGAAATAATGATTTTATATAATTGAACACTGAAGTTAATTTTTCGTTCAAAATGACCCTTATGCGACGTAATAAACATTGCTATGGTTAGGTACTTCATTTGTTTCCTATTTGTAAACATTCGGCTCCCTTTGAAACAGTATATAATTTATTTACATAAGCTGTTCCGGTTGATTGGCCACATTAAGTGGAAAAAGGTCCGCTAAACAAGAGAATCGCGTGATGCACCAGTAATTACCAGCATACAAGTTAAATGAACGATTAATTTTTAATCTCCGTTTTAAAATTTAACCGTTCATTGGTCATACCACTGCCTAAAACAATTCGTTTGCTGCACGACCTGAGGTGATGCTAAAAATTATTCTACCATACTCATAAAGTGCCGACAAAGAGATAAAATCCTTTATCTAGAGACTTATCTAGAATCTTTAAAAGTCAGGTACTTACAATCGCAATCTTGTACCTTAGTACATACTAACGACTTTAAAGCATTCTTGAATAAACACTTGATGGGTTAAGTAAATCGTTCTGCAATATTTTATGAAAGATGTATTATCAAATTACATTCTGAAAAGATGTTCTGAAAGATTTTTTTCCAGAGTATTAACTTTTTATATTTTATTTTAACTGTTTATAGTTTATAAAACATTTTTTTATTGATAAATTATGCAATCTGCCACTTAAGATCAATAGGTAAACACCATGTTAACAGACTCATAAAAAGTAAACTAAAATAAGTAAATGAAATTAATAAAAATACTGATAAAAAGATTAAATAAATACATAACTCATAATATAAAAAATAAATTAAATACTAGCAGAATAATTAAACTATTAAGGTAAATAAAATTAAGTTAAGTTGAAATAAAATAATTCATCTTAAACGGATTCATACCTACATATTTACACTCGGCTCAGGGAGCTTCGAACCAAGCTTTGATCACCACCTGTGGAGGGAAAAGCTGGGTTGAACTCCAGGAGATTTCAGTGTTTCTCTCCCAGCCGCATCACTGGCATTGAAAGCCAGTGGAGACTGAGTGAAAGTGTTAGAGCCTATTTCTATGCTAACACAAAATTTCTGAAAAATTTAAAATGCAGAACTATCATGGAGTAATAGTTGGTCAGTAGAAACTTGGTCAGTTTTATTTTTATTGTTTATGTGATATATGGTCAGCATTTATGAGTTCATATCTTTTTCTCATGTTTATTTTTGTAACCAAAAATAATATATCTAGATTGGTTAGCCCATTGAAAGTTTCCGTGCATTTATTCTTAGATTATTTTCTACTCAACTTCTACAGAAGTTCATATAAAACCTTATAGTAAACAAAGGTGACATTTTTCACATTACAGATTATTCAAAAAAACAAGACGGAATTATTGTCAGATGATAAAAAACTTGCAATGTAAACAAAAATTGTTTTATACTAGCTCAATTAGTGTGTTCAATTTAAAAAAATCATAAAAATACTTAAACTATTTCAAATCTTCTTTTATACATCGGATTACCATATTTTATGTATTCATTTAAAGAAAATGTACGGTTGAAAATCAAAGGGTTGTGGTGAATGATTTGAAGCCATTAAACCCGTTTCCAAAATCACGAACCCGAAGTTACGAAATTATCGGCCGAATCGTTGCCCGCGAGCTCTCATTCATTCCAATGATATGCAGCGTCATGGGGATACTGGTATATGCAAATCAGCCTAAACCAGTTGACAGATAAAGCCTGCAATTAATAAGAATATCAATTATCCCGATTCAATCCTCTTTCACGCGGGTCCGATGATTCGACCTTTCTGCACGAACTCTTGCTGCATCAGATGTTCTCGGTTGGACGAGCAGGATCGCTGATAAACCTGAGAATCCTTGACTTGGGGAACTGAAGTGGTAGAACTTTAAATAATCTTTCTATTGGAAGTTCCAATGAGCTTTATTTTATGTTTTTTTTTTTTTTTTTTTGAGCTCATCATTCCGAAATATTATTAAATTCAGCCTAATATTACCTCGTAATTGCATCTTAAAACTGTATACCAGTATAACGCATTAAGGGTTTTGGGTTTCAGTATTTTTTATAGAAGAAATGACAAGTATTTTTTTCCCAATCCATTGGTCGGTCAAGTCCTCAAATATCCAAGGTGGGTCTCATAGATGATATCAGTAGCGTGCGCAAGGAGAGGGATCACATATCTACTATATTTAGTGTACAACAACTGTCTAGATGGGTTTTAAAATCTTCATTTCTTGTTTTTGATAATAAATAAACATTTCAAAATTTTAAAAATGTATTTATTTATAACTGTAATAGTGTTTTGAACTAAATTACAAGTAAAATGCTTATGTAATTAGTTGAAAATAAAGTCGATATTAAAATTAAAGTTATTTAAAAATTAAATTAATGACATAATTGAAATTCAACTGAAGTTTAAATTAAATTAAAATTAAGTTGAGGACTATTCTGTTGGAAGAAAATAATCTGCCTTCTGCATCTCCTCCTTCATTGGATTTCTCTGCCTATGAATTTCCTCTATACCTTCCCGATTAAACGAATTAAGAATTTTCTTTTCCATATAAAAAAAAAAAAAAATGCTATTAATTAAATTTATAGCAAATAATGTTATGTAGGACCATAAAAAAAAAAAAATTGCAAAATGGCTTACTTCCTAATTCAATTAATTAGGAAGTTTCTCCTGTGAAGAAAAAAGAAAATTAGAATTAAAATATATATAAATATAAAAACACACTGAATTAGAGTACTTTGGAATTACAATAAAAAAAGAAAACGATTGAATTAAAAAATAATTACTAAGATTCATCCAATTTGTTTTCACTAAATGGTGTCAATTTCCGCGATTATATTGAAATATTATCCTGTCGACAAATCTGATGAGAAAAAAAGGCTTAGAATAATATTGCTACATGTTTTTTTTTTAATAAAGTAAAAGAATTAATTATAATTAAAATTGTAATAAAATTAAGAATTAAATTAAAGAATTAAAAGTATTAAACGATTTAATACTTACGAGTTTTGATTATGTAAGAGCAATAATTTAGACAATCGTAGCTTGAGGACAAACGCTAGATGGTCACTGGTACCAATCTTTCTCTACCGGCTATTTCGGTGATGTTAGAGTCAACGTACTTTTCTAGCCTTGCTGCCATATAGTAGATCCCTATGAAATTATTTGCAAAATTCTAATTGACGTATTTGGCTCTGGTACAGCATGTGTCCTATAAAGGTTTTAAAAAATTTAAACTCCTTTTTTACGCAACGCATTTTCGTTAAGATCCGAATCCCCATCTTCTGTGTTCTCTAACCCTTCTAGTAGAACGCCTCGACTCCTTTCCCATGTACTTAAAAGCCATCACCACCTGCTGGATGCTCCGTAGCTCCTGACAAAAGGAGGACGAACTAAGAGGCTAAGTTTTTTTTACCTCCAGCTCCAGCTTTCTGATCCAGGCTTACTCCAGGGTAATTAGGCGCCAGTTCCCAGGAGAGCTACTCTACCTGCTCCTCTTTTCCAATAATCCGTTTACGCGTTGTCGTGTTCAAAGTTACACCCTCACGTGGATTATCTCCTTCAAGAGTTCGCTGAGCATCATTGCCAGACTTAAAATCGGGATCACCAGCTCCAGTTGTGATGGTGTATAAAAAGTTTTACCTCCACTCAACCCCTCCAAAAAAAAAAAAAAAAAAAAAAAGGGGGAACGAAAAAATACTGTACTTACCCCTAAAGCATGTGCATCTAAAGGACCTTGCATTGAAAAATTATACTTATATCCTATCATAGAAAAAAAGTTTTGAATGAAGGATGATTTGCCAAATGATTGAAAGGCACTGGATCAATCAAAGCACACTGGAATGGTCAAGACACACGACTTTTCTAATAGATTATATTATATAAATAACAATAAAATGAATAGATAAATAATTATGAACAGCGGAAAAATACATTATTTGTGATATAGAATAACCATCTAAACGTAAGGAATCAGGAGATATTATATTAAAAGGATTTTTTTTTAATTACCATTGAGTATTTGATCTTAAGCATTATAATTTTTTTTAACATAATTTTTAATTATAAGCATACTATAAAGTTATGCATGATTCAAACAACTAACAAAAATAATTCTAGTTTACATTTTTATTTTTTAATAGACAAGGTGCATAAGATTATTTTATTATGTGATTATTCAAATAAAAACTAAATTACTCCACATCAACGAGAGATACTGTTAACCATACGACAGTAATTATTCACAGCCTTAATTATTTTTTTAATAAAACCGTAAAATGAGTTTTAAATTTCTTGGTGTTCTAGGAAAGAGTTAGAAATTTTCTTATGAGATTTGTGTAGTGAATCTTTCATGTATTTTATCATATATCTTGCATCGTTAAAATATAATGACTACGTTTTGAGGCAAATGTCCCATCTTCAAGTCATTGTATTGCATCATAATGCATGTCATTTGTAGATTAAAATTAACACTTTTAAAGTTCCTTAAATAATCTACATTGTGATGAGAGCCACATCATTATTCCATTGTCACACTGTAAAATTAGTTTTCCATAGTAAGAATCACTTAAATTAAGTAAAGTTAATTTTTAAAACGAATAGTAAAATATAATTTTTTTTTTCATTCAATATTTCAATAATTATATTTAAAAATTACTATTATTTAAAATCACATAATTACAATTGGTTTTCAACATTTTCTTAGATATCATTATTAGTATCGGTAAGCTAATAATATAATACTAGTATTTTCAATATTAACAGCTAATAAGTATACCAAAATAAAAATACATGAATATAACAGTGATACTAAAGAAAATATATTATAAAATATTGCGAAATCCACCTTTTTAAAAATTAAGAAAATCTCTCTGCATGGATAAAAAAAAAAAAAAAAAAAAAAAAAAGAGGGAGTTGGAGAGAGCCGAAAAATTACCTCATAAGCAGCAGACAGGAAATTGTTCGCTTCTGACGGGAATTTCTACTAAAAAAAAATCGAGTTTAATTGATGACTTTCGCCCAATTAGACCAATTTAATTATTCAGAACAGAGAACAATTTTTCACAAAATTCCATTCCTTATTTAGAAGTACAAATTGATGGAGTTTTTAACACTGGGGTGAATTTTTTGTGTTTTCTTTGTATTTTTTCGACTCTTCCCAAAAGGTGTCCTCGGGTCTTTTGTGTTTTTCTTTATTGAGTTGGAATAACTCCTCGTTTCGAAATTCGGTCCTTTATTAAATTTAACGATCTGATTTTATACAGCGTTCTAAAAAATATTCATCCATTCAGGGCTCTATTTTATAATAATAAAGTAAAAAAGTACGAGTGGAAATGTTCATTTTTGAGGTTACAGGTTGCTTATCGTCATTTAATAATAATTCTATTCATTTCTATTTTTTAAATTAAACATATTTTAATATAACTATTTTAAATGTTATCGTGCTTCAACATCTCACAGAATAAGTCACAGACGTAATAATTCATAGGCCGACTTTTATTCTGAAATAGGGCCCAGGTAGATATTATTGCCTTGTAACATTGGCACTTCTCATTATCCAATTCTATAATACATATAAAAACCTATGTAATAATCTTTTATCCCTATGTAAATGATTCGAAAAGATAAAAACGCTTTATTTTCAAGCTATCCCGTCCAAATAAGTTGCTATATACAAAGCATACTTATCAATTTATTGATAACTTATATACACTTATAAATACTGTTTACCACCGTACATTAATTATTATTATTATAAAGAAATTATTTAACCTTATCTGTTTTTATTTTGTACCTTTTTTTAGTTTAGCTTCTCTGTTGTTTTCTCGTTCATTTTATATTTTTCCACTTAATTCAATCCTTCATAATTTCATTTCTATAATTAAAACAAATGAATTAATTAATGTCTTATTGATACTAATTGGCTTACTTCGGTTGTAAGTAAAATTACGTAAAACACTATATAGATTTAATTTCATATTCAACTTAGATTTAATTATAAGGGAGAGTTTTAAAACCTTTGTAATTGTATAACTTCTACGTTGAATGATATGTCCACTTTGTTTTTTTACCTTTCGGATTTTTAATTCGTATTACTTGTTTCATTTACATCTGTGTTTTTTTTTTCTTTTTTAAACGGCAATAAATATCTAGAATTAACTTTTAGCATCAATTATCGTTGGGTTACCTAACATATAATTCAGTGTATTTTGTTACAGTTGTCCAAGGATTTTCTGTAATAAGATCCGAGTCTTTTCTTTGATCCGGAAAACTAACGTAACATTTTTCCGATTTAAAAAAAAAAAAAAAAACAACCTAATAACCATAATATTGTATGACTGCAGTACGTTCTTATTTAAACTTGGTGATACGAATGCCCGTGATGTTGAAATTTTAATTATTTTGGAACATTCTATCTTACGTTGTAGTTTACTTATTTATCTAAACTTCTATTTATTTAACTAAGAATTCAATTAATAAAAATAACAATGAATCGGTTGCTTAAATTGATAAAATGTTTAATTTTTAAACTACTTATTTACTAAACTACCTTCAAGCTACCTGTGTTGACTTTTAATTGAGGAACTTGGTCTACTGCCGCTCCATTATTATAGAACAAGAAAAGCGAGAAATGTGCCATGTACGGCTGACGAGCACATGCTTAGCGTTCGTATAAGTTTATATTTATAATTGTTACTTCCTCAACTGCGATATGTAAACTGTGGCAATCGTATATAAATAAATAATTTAAAAATATATCGTGTAGTTATTGTTTTTTTCGGTTTTTATCATGACTTGATTTTTTTTAATTGATTTTTCGGATCACATAATTTTTAAGCGTCAGATCCAAAGGGGAGAAATTTTCAGATCTATAAAAAAAAAGTATTAAAAAATATTTTTAACACAATTCTTTCGAGTGGATACTCATATGAAAACTATTTTCTGTTTTCTAAAGTTACTTAATTCATTTCGAGTTTAACACATGGGGTCATTTTCGAAAAAAAAACATAAAAATAAATAAATTAAAAAAAAATAAGAACTGTATAAAAATATTCATAATAAATTTATTGTAAGATTTCAACACAAAACCTTAAGTCTCTCAACGTTTTCCGGCATCATCAGGACTAAAAAACACAAGGTCACATAAAATACAAAGAAGAGATCGCACATCTCATATATGCAATCTAAAAAAGGATAATACTATTAGATTATACGGAATAACTTGAAATATATGTTGAACTGTCTAGGAGTTATGCATTGTTTCTATTCGGCTAGTTTTTTAACTGTTGATGTGAGATGTGCTGAATTTATGTGATTTTATATTTTTCAGTCCTATTTGGCAAAACATTGAAAGGTTAGTGATTTACTGCTATTTGAGGAACTCAAAGCTTGTTTTCTGAATCTTCCAATCATATGCTTAAAACACTTTTTGGCCTCCTCATTGAAAAAGTATTAAAATTAGAAATTTTTAGTTTTACTAAAAATATTGGAATAATTACTTTGTAGAAATTTTTGTACACATTTCATAGATTATTTTGGAAACATAAATTAATTGGTTCCATTAATAAATATAAATGGACAAATGTTTTTGTTCTATTTTATTAATAAACATTTGTTGAGATGTCTTGGGTCGATGTGCTGTGTCTAGTGAAGGGTTCTTTTTTGGATTGTTGATATGAGATGTGCTGCCTTTAGTCTGCATTAATGTGATATTGACTTTTTCTTTCCTGGTGATGCCTGAATTTGCGAAACGTTGACTGGTTAGTTATTTACTGGTATTTGAGAGACTTAGAGCTTTTTGGAATATTCCAGTTACCTTTTTCTCTTCACGCCTTTTGCTCGCTGCACTTGCCATTGTTCTTCACCAGTAGAAGGACATAAATAAATTTTTCTTTCTTTAAAATAATAAAATAAAAGAAAGGAGAAAAATAAAAATAATTTTAACAATAGCGGATACAGCCCGTATAGCTAGGGGGCAGGGTCTAATCCTGTTGTAAATGCTGTTCACTGTTCGCTACCCTATCACAGACTGTCACATAAATGTAAAAAAGTGAAGAGACAAATTTAGTTATAGGAAAATTAATGCTTTGAGAACCTAAGTTTAATATTTCAATAATTTTAATGCGATTTACTGACTGATAATGAAGCAGTTTAACAGTTAAGTTAATCGTGAAATATTTCATTGTCATAACTTCAATTTATTTTCTTTATTTGCAACAATTGTATTAATCACATTATATTATATTTATTATTACATTGCATATGAAATTGTTTTAATAAATGATATTCAGTAGAGCTGATGTATTAAAATTTGGCGACTTATTATTATAAAATCTGTATTGAAGTGAACAATGTGATGGACCCTATCGTAAATTAGATACTCGTACTAACCCTACACTTTACTTCATTGTGCCTCTGTTTTTGCTTGGAATTGAAAACGGGAGAAAGGCCCCGAGATTCGCATTGCCTATGGGACCCTACGCGGTATAATCCGGCCCTGATCGCGAATCAAAATCTACTCACCCTTTCTCCAGCGTCTCCTTGCCCATGCTGGTAAGAGCTTCTGATACCCTGAGTATGGGTGTACAAGCTGCTCTTTCTTTACGCTTTTGTGTTTCGTCTCTTAGAGGATCCCAATAGTGCGGAGGATCTGGGAACAAGCAAGTGTCCCGAGGTATCATCTTTTCATTCGAGGGTTTAGCAATAAAAAATGCACTCGACCTGTGAGGGGATTAAGAAGGCTACTTGGTCCTACAAAAGGCAGTTAGGCGCACGAAACCCAAACAGCTTTCACATACCCTCGCAAAAATGTTCTTAGTCACGATAATCGCTGGGGTATCTTCTTAGAGTGCTCATCGAAGCACATATTTCTTTTTTTTTTATCTACCTTATTATTTATAAGTGCTTATGGATACAGATATGTATATAACTATGTATAGGTGCATCAACAAACTTTCAAGCATATTTCATCAGTTCAACTGAACCCGCAACGTCTGTAACTTAATTAGCGCTGGGCCAACTGCTAAACTTCCAAGAGGTAGACCGGAACATAGGTGGGAGGATTATGTAAAGGCCGATCTTGTGGATTTGGGTTTTGATGGCGGTCGGGGGGACGGAGGTGCATTGACAGCAATTGGTGGTAGCGGTATCGAATCAACGGGTTCACTAAGCATTTTATTATTATTATTGTTATCATTACTAACTGCATGTAGGTTTTGAACTGAAACCATGGAAATTCTGTGACATCAGTTTTAGATAAATGATCATATTTCTATACAATATCAAGGCAATTCAAGTACAAACAAAATTTAAATTATTGTCAATCGTTTTCAAAGATACAAAACAAAAAATATATATGTCTACTTACTTTTAGACCAAATTTGAAACTTAATTATTTTCTTGTGCCTTAATTTGTAATTCATAAATGTTTATGCCCTTTCTCAATTCGACGAGACTCACTTTCGAAGATAATTTCATCCTCTCCAATTAAATTAATTAATTAACTATTTAATTTATAATAATTAAATCAACAAATCATAAAATCGATCAAGTCTGTGTAAAACTCGATTCTTTTCCTCCCATTTCATCAATTTCCCGAAAGGTGTTTGTAATTTCTGTATTTTTTTTTTCTTTTTATAATAAAGCAGCGAAATTTCAAAATATAAATGTTACAGAAATACTTTTCGTTTAACTGGCATGCATTAACTTAATTAAGAATAGATATACAATCCAAACGACGTCACAAACACTTAATTTTTTGAACATATATAATTGTTATAGAAATTAATAAACATTTTTTTTTTCAAAGAATTTATATGGATTTAAAGGTAAAATCATAGAAATAATTTACTATCTTGCACTTGCACTTGTATTAGTTTCTGAGATTAATTAGTATGTACTCTATATCACATTTGTAAAATACCTACAAAAATTAAGAATTTATTTACCCCCCCCCCAATATTCTATTCCATTCGCTACTACATATTTAGTTAATTTTTAGCTTTTATGCAGAAACGTTTAGCCATGAATCTAGTTAAATATTTATAGAAATGAAAAAGAGGAAAATAAATTTAAAATAAAATAAATTTAAAATAAAATATATACATACCTAAAATATAAAAAAGAGAATAATACAATAGTATGACTTAATTAGTATGAAATATAATATTTTTTAATTTATTTAATGATAGAAGTTTACATAATGTAATTTCTTTTTTTTAAATATTAAAATATAATCAATAATATCTTTAAAATATTTTTTATGAAAGAAAAATAAAACAAGTCACCTATCTTTTGTCTTAATATCCGGTGGCATTTTTGCGAGGGTTCCAATACGCCTGCCATGGTGTACCAAGTGGGGTAGGTTTGATTTCCACCTTAGTAGACGAATATATATTTCTCGGTTGCCTCAAGAAATAAATCTTGATAATTTTACTCTTGATGGGGCGAGGCGAAAAGCATTAGGCAATCGTCTGGATTTGGAAAAAGAACCAATAAGCCTATTTCCTGGAGTAATTTCTCCCATCAATAGTCTCAGAACATGGAAAGTAATAGCTGTTGTGTGTTCTAGTTGTTATGATCCTGGATATCCAGTTGTTACAGGCTGTGGCTGCTCGTGATTAAATTAGTGGGGATGCTGCTCCAGAAAATGTTTAGCCTTTTTTTTTTTTAAATTGTGTTGAAGGCAACAAACATGTAAAAAAAAGAAAATTTAATCAGAAACTTTTTAAAATCCTAAAAGAACAAAATTAAACGATTTTTATATGTTGTAACATAAATTGTTATAGTTCAAGCGGCATCAATTTAATCAAAAATAAAATCCATCCTTTTCGTTTTAGTTTGCACGAAAATATGGGATGCAATGCCAAGGTTAAAATTGTCTGTTAAATAAGAACCGAAGCAAAAAGAAAAAAAAATCAGATAGAATAGGCAGAAGTAGGAAAACAATCTAACTTTACAATTGGTCACATACAAGGATATGGTATACGGTTTTAAGCACACCACACGCGGTGTAAAAAGAAAACAAACATTACCTTCCTCCAACTAGCAAGGGTCAGCACTGTTAGATCGACAGTACTCTTTCTCCTTGCAGCCTCGCGTGAAGCTACCTGTGTGTGCATGCGCCTAACAGCGAAACTCCTCGCCGGTGAAATTGTTATGCGCACAGTTCCACACAAAGATTTTTGCGTCTTTTTCATAAACTGTGGTATGGCTACTGGCATTGGGCTTAAGAATTATATATTGTACAAGTATAAAGAAAGAAAAAAGTACTCATTATATTGAATGTTATTGATAATATCAAGTGAAAATAGGGGTGCTGCAGTTCCCATTAGCGAACCGCCACTGGTTATAGGACAGCATCATTGTGTTCTCTCTAGAGAAGAAAAGTCTAATCTCCAATGTTCTGAATACTTTTATTAGCATGCAGAATAGGTATAATATAAAATATTAATAGGCAAAGATAAAGGTCATTCATGTCCGAAGTTTCTTTTTTTTATTCCAAGAAAGGTTTTCTTCATCATTTGTACCAGTACAAGAATACAAAGGATATGGAACAATAACACTCCATGTTGTTTGACCGTTTGAGCGGACGAAAAACATGGAAAGGGCATCTCCTTATCGACGATTTGATGTCCTGTCTGGAGAAAGATTTAATAAGATGTGCCGGGCGTGGGTGGGGTCTTTCGTCTCCTATTCGTGTGTGTTTTCGGGGACACGAGAAGGGGGGGATGAGCTGGCTTTGATGTTGTCCCGAGGGAAGGCAGGTGTTTTCATGTTATATTCCAGCTCAAAGGGGAAGACCACTGAAGCAAAACGGATAGGGCTCTTCAAGTGGCCCATCTACGAAAAGGAGAAAAAAAAAATTGAAAGGGTGTAACTCAGAATGTTTATAGTGACGGTTTTGTTCCTTGTTTAGTTCTTTATCATTTATTTTCAACGGATATAAATATCAGTTGTCATTTCTGGTGCACAAGTGTCAATTTTTATTATTATTGTGTATATCACTAATTTACTACCTATCGTCAAGATTAACAATCTATTTGTAAAGTCAGGGAGCCGGCGAGATTTTCACTTGTTAATATCAGACTGAATATCTTTACAGAGCTTCATAATACCATGTCATAGAATAATAAAATGTCGCTGAAGAATTTCCCCTGAAATTAATTAAATTTAAAGGGGAAATTAAATTTCCCCTGAAGAATGTTCCCTGGTACTTCGCAAAAATGCACTATGGCTGTTAAGTAGTAAGTATAAGAACGGATTGAAGCGAAAATACATAGTACATTACTTGTTATTCTTATTGCTACTTTCATGGGCGTATCCAAGGTAGGGAGGCAAGGTGAGACAGCTGCCTCCCTTCCAAAGTCGAAAAAATTAAAATTTTCGCTGTTAATCCACGCAAAATTATTGTTTAGGAATTAATATTTTTCAACAAATATTGTGTTCTTTTGAATGTTACTAAGAAATTAAATTTATAAAACTGTTTTCTAAAACCTCCTTTTTTTTTTTTTTAAATATAGTTTATTTATAATAAACTATGTAATACCATAAATAGTATTACATTGAGCATTTATAATTGATTCGGGATGTACCCTAAACCTGACCTGACTATGGCTCTTGGTTACTTTTGCTCAAAGTAATAAATCATGGAGTTTTATGCAAGCTGTTTTTATATATCGTCGTTGCCGCCGTGAAACATCCTAGGAGACGAAAAATCTATTATCTGATTTTGATTTTATTAGAAACAAGATTTTTTTTTTCTATATGCTGGTTAAAAGGACTCGTGTGTTAAAAATTGTAGCATGACTAAAATTTATCAAAAAATAATTCTCCTATTGTTAGCGTTAATCGCATACGCAACAGTTACCGCTAGAAATCACCCATGAGACACTTCCAAGACAGTCTTCCTTCACATAAATGGTTTCACAGTTATTTACCTACCATGTTGAAATGTTTATAAAATCATATATATATATATATATATATATTTTTTTTTTTTAAACTGCTAATAAATCAGTTTTTCGTGGAAAGATTTTAGTTTATTTCTAATAGATCCACAAATAGGAAAACAGGTCCCAAAAAAAAAAAAATCGGGTCGTTAATATTAATGTGCATATTTGAGGTTTGATCAATCCTTGTAGGACTTAGTATTATTGAGCTATCCGAAATGTTTTATATTGATATAAATTTGTCAAATTTTTTTACGCCGGTTCCTTCACTTTTTTATTCCGTTTTCTTATCGTCACCAAAAAAATTTACTGTTTCTAAGTATTCATTTATTCTTTCAATTACCGATTTACCTGAATAAGACAAAAAACAAAAAACCGCTGTAAATTATTACACTATGGTTTATTGTTTAGCAAATAGTTATGCAAACAAAAATAAATTGAAAAATTGTGTGTTTGAATTTTTTTTTCTTGGTGTAATGATGCTATTTATTTTGTATCAATCTTTTTAAATGGCTGAAATATGGGTGCGTGAATCTCCTCACCGGTCCCCATTTCGAGATAAAACGGTCGATGGTAATGTCGAGCTCCAAGGATCATCCTGGGGTAACTTGTGACTTTGCCAATTTTTTATTAAAATCAGCCCAGTAGTCTCGGAGAATAGCCGTGGACGGTTTCAAATTTTATTCGTTTTTCGGTTTCTTGGTCGAAAATAATTATTAAATATAATAAACAAGAAGATAGCTTAGTGTGATATATAAGAAGCGCTAAATAAATCAAAATTTAAACTACAAATCAACGGCTTTTTATTCTCAAAAGTCGCTTTTTTCAAAAGGTTTACCTTTTTATTAAAATAACCCTTAACGTTTCTATTTTAAGATCCAAAAGAATTCAAAAGTACTATTCTCTGTGATGAAGGAAATCTGCGCTTATAGAGCTTGTTCTAAAAAATTATTCTACATCCGTTCTAAAAGGGACTAATTCAACCTGGGATACTCTGAAGAAAAGGGAATATTAATGTTTTCGATTGATCCGCGCCCAAAAATAGACAACGGTAAAGTTATATCTAATTTATCTACTAACTGACTAGTTGGAAAGTATTATTTTTTTAGAAGATAAAACTTCTTTTACATCATGGCGTAAGATGAGTTAGATTTGAGTTTGACCGTAAACATCTTAAATACAAGATTTACATGGCAGTCAAGAGTTCAATTATGTATTGAGTGCTCCGAGTGTCTTTGGAGTTTACAAACCATTTTATGATGCCATTCTCAGTCTCGTCATATGTTGGCATACTTGAAACTTCGTGTGCAGCCTTTCAACTTATTCATGCATTCGCCGGATAAAATAAATGCTAATCCGGTTGCCAGGAAATACTTAAAAATGAAATCCATCCCCGTCCCGTTTTAAAATGCGGGCCGTTCCCCCCCTCCTCTCCCACCGTGGAAGCGGGACTGAGAACCGAGTGAAGAAAACTGAATGAAAACCCAGACCACGTTCAAGATTTTATCAAAAGAGTGGGCTTTGAGGTTTTCGTAATCTCGCGGGGACTGGTATCTTACTATCTACCACAAAGTCAGAAGTCTTTTACATTGCCTTGTAAGTTGAGCCAACTAGGGCAGGACTCTTGTCTACGTTGTTCTTGCAAGGTGTGCCTAGTTCCGGATGCTCGTAAACCATGTCCGTAGCAAATCTTCCACTCAGCTTCCATTATCTCTTAATTTCCCCTTTAAGCGTTCTAATCTTGTTTGGTTAATCTAAAACGCGCGGGGGGGCCTGTTCTCGACTTTTGGTAGAGGATGGATGTTATGGCAGATACAATCGATACCAACCTATTATCACTTATCGGACAGCGGAACATACAATTAGATGCATACTATGTTTCTTTTCATTGGAAAAAAAAAAAAAATAAATGAAGGTTCTCTTCCTTTATAATTTCAAATTAAATAAAGTTCTCCGTTTCATATGCCTTTTTTATGGTATCGAAGTTTAGCTACTTTTTATACGGTCGGATTTAATGCTATCCGTGATTTACGAGACCACTTAAACTCATAAAATCTCTTATACTTCAGAACTGAAATGGATTCAATTTATTTTTTAGAAAAAAATATCTCTTAGATATGTTTTAATTATCTATATTTTTTTTGTTAATTAAAAGATGACTGATTATAATGTTTTAGTAATCGATAATTTTTTATTTAATATCTTATTTTCATTTCATTTTTTTTTTTTTTCATAGATAGAATGTTCCCCAAACCATTAAGATACATTCCTAAGACAAAACATAGGCGATAGTGAGGGCTTCCACAATTATTAACAAAAATAAACAAACAAACCAAGAATTCTCTATCCCCATATTTTTAAATTATATCAATATCGCCAGGTCATTTAGTACGAAAATTTTAGAAAATATTAGTTATACTTCAGAAGCTGAGAAATCAGAAACCCATGAGGAATAAAGATAACTTAAGAGAACATAATTTTTTCTTTGTATTGATACATTCCAAAATTTTTTCAATATATCAATATGCTTTGGATTGATGTTCTATTTCCATTATCTATATAGGATGTTGATATGTGAAATGTGGTATCTCCGGTCTGTATTTATCAGCTCATATGTTTTTCATTCCTTGACGACTGAATTGCCGAAAACATTTACTTAGTTAATTATTGCTACATGAGAGGCTCAATGCTTTGCTTAGAAATTTTCAACAAATGAACTTTCAATTTTAATGCTTAAAAATTAGACTAAAGATTTTTGTAATATAGTAATACTAATCCCTACGTATTAGATAATTTCTAAAATTGAATCATTTTTACTTTATTGAGTTCTATCTAATAAATTGAGTGGTAAATATACCCGAAGTATTACAAGCTGACTCGACCTGAGTTTTGTCGGCTACGCAGTTCGATTCTGATCCCTTAGTATATTTGCAGGATTTTCACTTTGTGAAAGAATTTCCTTTTTGAGAAAAAATTTAAGGTTCAAAAGGGAGAAAAAAAAAAAATAAACGGCTCAAAGAGGGAAAATTTTCCCTTTTTATCAAACTCAGCCCCATTATCTCACCACGGGGTCCAGTTTATTCTACTATACTAGAAAAGTGTTATTGGGAAAAATGTTAGTCTATAAATCTATCGAAATTAAATTTTATATTTATTTTATTTTTTACATGTGTGTTTTTATTAATTTTTTAAAATACAAATACCACCCCAGTGTCTTTTATACATACCTGAAGTTTGTAACATTTTAATGTAAATTTCTTTTCTAGACTAAAAAGTGTTCTCTTTCCAGCTCCTATTTTTTAGTTTGTTTGAAAGAAAATAAACCTTATAATTTATTACACGATCTTTATTTTTTCTCATAAATTATGAATGTCAGAAATTATCAGCCGTTTCTTCAGAGAGGTCAGCTAAAAGCTTCACTAATTTTTTCTCACAAATTTATTTCAATTCAGCCATTTCGGTTCTTTACGGACATATTTAAATGATAATAACATTATGAAAACAAATTTATGACTGTCCGAGTAACAACGTATTAATTGAAATATTAGTATATATACGAGTGTATATATATATATATATATATATATATATATATATATATATATATATATATATATATATATATATATATATATTGAATACACATATAGACAGCATTTATGTAATATAATATACATTGCCTATGCTTTTGTATTTATTTTGGTGGGAAAAAAAAATTAAGGGATATTTAGGCTCTGGCTGAAGAAAAAATAGGGAAAATCTGATCGACCTGAAGGTAAATTAAAAAAATCTAGTCGGGTGGAAAACCTGTTTGTCATATTCTATTTGTTGTGTTGATGTTTTTAATTCTCAACTGTATTAAATCTTTGTGCGTGCAGTGCGATATAGCAACACGATGCATTCAACATTAATTAAATTTAAATGTGTTTTTTAAATTTAAATTTATAACTGTATTAAAATTACAATAAATGTGATATCTGATTAATAAAATACTATAGTGACTTGTAAAAAAACTACTCATGAGTAGCATAGCAATGACTATTTAAAGTTTGGAGGTACCGTGGCCATCTCCTTTTCAGACTCCTTCGGAGGGATTGAGATCAAATTGGAATGAAATGTTATGACCTAGTTGGTATGGAGTTTGGAATTAAAGGATTTCTATCTATTTCGGGTAATATATGCAACGAATGCAACATTATCTTTATGGGCAATTTTATTTCTGACATTTAAGGAATATTTCTGTTTTTAGTATTTAATTACAATATATAAGTCTTGTGAATTTTATTTGGGTTAGGTTTTCCAATGATAAACGAATTCGGTCTGACGCTGACGACTTCCTATGTTATACCATAAGGTTGAGAATATGAGATTGCGTTTTGCTGGCACTACTGGAACATTTCATACGAAATATCTCTGACATCATTGCTGTTCCGTTACTGTTTTCATGAAAATCATTATGCGGTTCTGTATATTAAATAGCTCCCTTTTGGCCTTCTTCAGTACCGTTTTGGCTATAGAAAATTGCGGAACATTTGGATTCCAGGAGATAATTAGTGTTTTGACTGGGAATCAGATGGAGGAGACCACACGTATACGGGATGTTAAAGCTGCCGTGATGAAAGGACTGAAAAATGTCCAACACGGGGAGTGTAGAACCGGTTGCCGGGGTTTGGTGGTCCCATTTGTGCTCTGCCGGCCAGCTCTGATAAACAGACCAATTAATACGGATAGTCGCCCTTATGTAGCTTTTTTAATCGGCTTTTAGTGTCACTTTTCAACCCGCTTTTGATTGTCACCATTGATTAGCAAAGCTCCTTTTGTTGAAATAGATGAAAAAGTGTTGAGAAATCTTTTAAAATCTTTATCCTTACTTGTTGTTGCTTGAGGTGGTTTTAATCTTATTGTCGAAGTAAACAAAAAGAAATTCGAAATTGCATGTGGCGTTTCCCCATCGGAGTAAAATTATAAAGTATCGCATTGCTTAGAATTATTATTAAAACAGTCATTTTGAAAAGTTGAATGGAATATTTTAGTTTAGGATGCAATATACAAGCTATGGATATCAGAATCATTAAAAAAGGAAACAAAGGGACCGTAATAATAAAAAAAAGCAAATAATGAAAAAAAAATGTATACCTACTTGCTTGTCAAAATAAAATTTACATAAAAATACAAATTAAATGTAAAAGCACTTCAGTAACGCATTCAGTGACTTTTTTAGCTCTGCTAACTGGATTCAGTAAAAAAAAAATTAATTTCTTAAAGATTCTTGGGGTATGTTGTCTCACCCTTCTCTCAGGGCTAGTTTGAGTTTTTGGAGAGTCATAGATAGAGCATGACATCTTCCCATCATATCCCAGGCATACTCAGTTAGATTGAGGTCTGGACTTCTTGTTGGAAAACGCAGCACTCTGATTCCAGCTTCGTTAAGTACTCGAGCAGTGCGATGCTATAAATAAATAGTGCTAATGGTACCACGTATTTTTGAGGGATGTCTTCAATATACCTGACATCATTTTCAGTGCCTCTGTCAACAATGTGTAAGTCTGTAAATCCCACTCTATACCATCACTTATCCTCCATGGCAACTCACTCTAGAAGACAAATTGCACGGCGAATATCTCATCTGGCCTTCTCCCTTCCATCAGGGGATTTTAAAATGAATCTTGACTCTTCTGTGAACAATACTCGAGACCAGCCTTCGTATTCGTCAATAATGGAGTGGAGTGGGACCTCAATCAAATTGAGCATGCCTGGGATATGATGGGAAGATGTGCGAGAAACCGCCAGGCTCTCCCTAAGACTCTCCAAAAACTCAAAATCGCTGAGGAAAGAGTGAGACAGCATTCCCCAAGAATCTCTAAGAAATTTAATTTTTTCGACTGAATGCAGTTATCAGAGCTAGAGGAATCACTGAGTACTGTTAATACAGTGCTTTTTCATTTAACTTGTAATATTTATGTAAATTTTATTTTGACAAGCAAGTAGGTATATTTTTTTTTCATTATTTGCTGTTTTATTATTACGACCCCTTTGTTTTCTTTATTAATGATTCTGAAATTCATTTCTTGTAATAATCCTATACTAAAATATTCCATTCAACTTTTCAAAATAATTTTTTTTTTAATAATAGTTCCAAGTGATGGGATACTTTTGACTTGCAGTTTATATTTGTTGGGTGATAGCCAACATTTCCAATAATTTATAGTTTGGATGACTTCAAAGGAAAGCTGTTTATTATACCTGTTTTGAAAGGGTAAAAAACATTCATTTAACATTACGATCCCTTCATCGTTTATTGACGCCATCATTTCCTACTACAACGAACTAATCACTCAAAAGGTAATCTTTCGTGATAATTATCTCGAAACTTATGAGTAAACTGCGACGTAATTGGGAGAATGGGCTCCCTAATCTTGTAAATCTAGGTTTCGATGGGTGCAATATGAAGTATTATCGGAATCAAACCTTCGTAAACCTACTGTATCATGTCCTACGGTAGCCTTTTACGAATTTCCGCTTATACCAGTTAAACCGATCCCCTATCTAAGACTTAATCTTGTTAAAAAAAATATAAAATTGCTTTTCACGTTGTTTTTTTTCAGACACCAAGGAACAAATATGGTTTTGTGTCTGTCAGTAGTCAAATCCAGATGACGAGGCGTAACAACTACTACCATTAATCCGATTTTGATGATGGTCCCAGATTGATTTTTTTGGTCCAACGTTGATGGAAAATTTGAGATTTGTGTAAAAATGGTCCAGTATCCATTTTATCAAATCCTACTAATTTCGCTTAAGCATGCATAAACGTATTTTCCATGAGATCTATATTTCGAATATTTCTTGTCAGATTTGCCTCAAAGTTGGACGAAAGTTAAGGAGTAGGATCAAAATGGTCCAGTGTTAATTTTTTTAAATCCGATCCTCTACTTTTGTTTACGCATGCGCAAATGTATTTTCCTTGACACACCTAATATTTCGAAAACGGTCCAGTAGGTTTTATTCTTAAATGAAAAATCAATGTCTTTGAAATGTAGGCAATTATGTATGTAAAGATTTGTCGCAACCGCAAAACAAACTTATATTATAAATATTATTTAAAAATTTTGTGATCATGCTTTATATATAATATAAATAATATATCACTCTTACAAATCGTATTTACTTTATTAACTAAAATCCTTGTCAGTTTTCCGTATAATGACCTATTGCTGAATCCGGAATTTTATTTCATATGCTTGTATGTAACTGAATGTTATTGTTTATTTCCGACTCATTCTTGAAGAAAATAGCTTTTAATTTTTATTATGTATCATAGTAAGAAGAATTTTTTTTTTCTCGATTATCTAAGCTGTTATTATTAATTTACACAAGTAATATAAACACAGTTGTTTACTTAATCGACTGTAGCTCAACAAGTTTTCTTTTATAAACTTCTTCCAAATTCAAAAGTTAATAATTAATTATACACATCACTACAAACGTATTATATTTCACTTTATAAATTTTAATCTGGATCAAAATTGACAGTTTAAGCTTGCCATTTGACCCTGACCTTTTTGCAATCCACCGAGTGAACCAGCAAAACTGCCTTCTCTTGTACAATGCCATCAATATTTTATTTTCGAGCGTCGAACTTTCGTTTTCGATTTACTTCCAAAACCAAATAGTTATATATATATATATATATATATATATATATATATATATATATATATATATACACATTAACGGTTGATAACAAAAAATGTTGTAAAACAGTAACTGTTCGGGCATATTTTGATTAATTAAATATTTAACAGGGAATCCGTAAAATTTCAGCAGAAGATCCAACTCAAGGTATTATGAATGGTTAGTTAAAATTTAACGGTGACCTTTAAGAACGGCTCTTAGTATGATAATTTTCTTGACACAGTACAATGCTTTTTGAGGTTATTGATCTGCAAGCATCATTAAAGTTGTTTTTATTTTTTATTTAAGTTAACAAATACCTGATAAATGTTAGTATTGACGCGTTCGCATGTGTCGACGATGGGTCTACTACGACACGTCTGACCGGAATATGAAACCTGTTCCTCCATTTATTTTACTGTTGGTATTTTTTGTTATTTTTGTAATTTGCCTTTTAAAATTTGTTAATGTTTTTATTATTATTGAGAGCAGGTGTAGCAGTTATCAGTAATAAATATTATTTAAAAATATATTAATTGGATAATTCACTGCTTGAAATATTCAACTGGGCTCATAGTGCACTCAGCATTTTCTGAGGGACTTCTATTACCTAAATTAAATAGCCGATTTTACTTCATGGATATTTATTTGTATCTTTTAAATTTCTTAGGTTTTCCAAAACAAAAATTTGCGAACTTATTTTGTCGTAAAACTGCTTAGCTCGCGCCCACTGTACATGTAACTTGAAATTACGAATTATACTTCTAATCGCCTTTACGGGTGAGAAAGTGGGAGGCTTACGTTTCGGTAAGAATTGCGACTTAAAAAGTTAGGGGTTAAATAAAAAGATTGATCTTTATTTCTCATACAGCCTGTATAATTAAAAGTAAGCTCTGCATGTATATTTTGAAAATTATTATTTTTATAAGCACCTCCATTAATATGATTATAAACGATATATGAAAATCCATATGCAAAATCTTTCGGCTCTGGATCCCGATTGCTCCTTACTTATGCCCCTACATTTTTTATTAAAATATGACTTCTATTACTCGAAATTTTCAAGTAACCTCTGTCAGTCAAGCTACTTTCAATTCAAACTATGCGTAAATCAAAAGTATTTCTCATTCCCTTGATATTTCAGTTACAGAGAGTTGAATGTTTTACAAATGGAAAGTTTTCCACCGCTGATATTTTGGCCAGTGTCACCGTGTTCTTTGCCAATCTGCATATTCATAGCGGTGATTTATCAACACATTGTCAACAATGGCATTACGCAATCGGACCCAAATGCCTTCCGCTTCCTTGCCGGTCGACAATAATCGAAGAGTATCCACCGCATTAGCAATTCCAACAAGAGCATCGATAACTCCCATGTATCGGCGGACGGGGAGGATCTCCGCTCTATGGCTCCGGGGACGAGATGCCTCCCTGACTCAGCGGCTGGTAAGAGGTTCCGGAGCCGCTAAGTGATTGGCCAGGAAGAGGACCGTTTGTCACGAAAGAATTAGAGGCTGGCCGGAAGGTCGCGTGCCTCCCGTCACCCAGCTTCCCATTAGCATAAGAAAGGTTCCCACTCCGTCATCCGATCTCCCATCATCCGGGAACAGATATATGCTCTAGGGGCATCTGCTCTTAAGTCGGTTATAACTTTTTTTTTATAATCTAAAACCGATCTGACCACTCACTACCTAATATCTCATAGGATGTGACCCGTCCCCTATATCATAAGGATGTCCACTATATCACCAGGGGACGAAAGATTGAGTAATGGCCTCAAGTGGGTCCCTGCGCGACCCCTTATAGGCCTAAATGTCGCAGTATCAAACGAATATGAATTCATTGTAACACATGTTATACATTTATCAACTCTTCTAGCTAGAGATTAAATGTGTTAGTTGGCTTACACCTGTCTGGCTAATGCATCTATACATTAAAAAAGCAGCTGTAAGATTACCTACTTATAGTTCTTCTTCTTGATGCAGGTAAAAAAAGCTTGTATAACGAATAACTATTATTTTATTCAACTACAAACTTATACTGTTTTCTATCATAGGACGAATGCTTTGAGACGTCATTTTTTTATTGTTTTTTATAAATGTCATCACAGAGGTAATTATGATATAAATAAATGGGTAAATAAGTTTATCCGGAAATCGCGGAATTCCGGATCAGTAAGTAAAAATGTCTTGATATTAATGACATTTATAAAAGGAACGTGCAAAAAAAAAAAAAATATATATTTATATAAATATCTTTTATAATAAAAAAAAAACATCTATGGCGCTTCATTTCCGCTCTTTTTCTTACGACAATTAAACCCCGTTTTATAAGTAATACATCTGAAGAAGTAGCCTATTCACACTATTCCAAAAAGTAAACTGAAATAAAGCCATATGATACATACTAGCAAGAAATTAATTGTCATTAATTAGCCCATTTAATCTAAAAGAATAACCGTGTCGGATAATCCGGGTTTTGGATATGGCTGATAATTATAATCGAGGTTCTGCTATAATCAACTTATTGAGGAAAGAACGATCTTCAAACTAATAGTGTATTTTCCAATTGTTTAATGGAAATACAACGTAGAGAATATATTTATTTCTGTCATTCTCAAATAATTCTCTGGTGATTGGGTAATAGGATACATGTCATTAATAATGGGTTTAAGTTATATTTTTTTCTTTATAATGGACTTTACCTTTTAGAAAAAGGAAATGAAACAGTATTCAGGTTCCATTTGAACACAGTTCCAGTGACTAAGTGACAACTGGAAACCGCCCCATTGCATTGTTGGTGTTAAAAATTTTAATTTTTTTTTTCTTTGATTAAAGTTTGTATTTGTATTACTTGAAACATTAATGTAAGGTTTTCTTATTTTACAATGCTTTGCAACAGGGTCTCATAAATGAAGAATAATGGGAAGGAAAAGAAAGCTTGCGTCAAAGTAAAAGTAGCTTCAGAACATAATAATGTATATTTATAAAAGTACTTATGCCCTTACTTCTATCAAGTGCATTTACTCCAAGTATGAAGCTGAATCAATACCTTATTTTTATAATTTAATTTTTAAAGTGTCCACTACTGGAGTGGACGACACTACTGTGTCAACGACCTGTACATTTAACATATTTTTATGTTTAATATCTTCCAGCGATGTAGTCGCAATTCATTTTCATCTATAATGTATATAGACATATATATATATATATATATATATATATATATATATATATATATATATATATATATATATAATACTAATATAAGAAATTAGTTAAATCCGTGATCTTCTTTGGCGCTAACGGTTCAGGATTTCAGAGGCTCTCTGTTCAGAATCAATTAAGACCGACTATGTGCTTAAGAGGATTTAGCCAGGGGGTCTTGAAGGCATCTATTGCCAACTTATCACATATTCAGTCTTAAACCGGTCGTATCATCCCAGAACAATCTAGCCAGCAGGATAAAATAATTTTCATTTCGTTTTTTTTTTCATTTTTTTTTTTTTTTTTACAATTTTCGAAAAAACACGTAGCTTTCAGGATTAGACTCATCCTAATATATGGCGTGCTTCATAAACTGCACATGGGATTACGGCCTCAAATAAAGAAGTATGAAAATATTATTTATTCTTTGTAAAGGAAACGGCTATAAAAAAGAAATAATACGACATTAAATGTCCCTTTTTACGACTCTTCGTATTACTTTATTCGTTTCCTTGATGCGATGCGGACGTTTGTGGCAGGTGTACAACACATAATCTAAGCTGATGTAACATTCTTGTTGACTTAAGGTTTCATTTTCGGATATTAATATTAATTATTTTCTAGTGGGCATTATACTAACACATAAAACATCCTTTGAGGGAATCATTTTATAATTATTTTAGCTAGTCATAAATACAACCTCTTTTTTCTTTTTTTTTAAGGATCTAAGTTTGGTTTCACCAATACATCAGATTATCTTTCATTTTATTTTTTTTAAAGTTTCTTTACGAAAAAAAATATATATGCATACATAAATTTTACAAACCAAATGAAGAATATTTCATTTAGCATTTCGGCTACTTCAGTACATCAAACTGTCGTGTGATATAAACTCCGACGCACTCAAAATCCTTTACATTTCAAAATAGTCCCTTTTTTTTTTGTTTTTTATGTTGAGGAAGATATGACTGGACCAATAACTAACTCCGACACAAAATTGCGGTATGCTTACTCTTCTAGATCGGGCCGTAGATTAGAATCTCCTGCATTCCTCTTGATCGAAAAGCTCATCTCCCGATCTGGTGGGTTTCCAGAGGGCACTAACAGTATCTCTGGTAGACAGATGCCGACAGACCCGATCTTGTCCTGGATTCAAACGCAAAATAAATAATCTGATCGGTTTATTTCTCTCGCTTATTTTCTTTTATTTTTCTTCTTTTTTTTTCGCTGAAGGAGACTTCGATTCGAAGGATGGTATGAAGACCCATCCTGATCAATGTGTTCTTAGAGATGTAAAAATATAAATTGTTTTCAGCCATCTAGCTTATATAATTTCAAGAGTTTGTAATCGGCATTATGGAAAATGCTAATTATATATATACACATATATATATATATATATATATATATATATATATATATATATATATATATATATATTTAAAAATTAAAACGGAAAACCAAATGATAAATCAAACACTAATAAAAAAATAAAGCAATAAATAAAATAAGAATAAACTTTTTATAATTCAAACCAAATCAATTTTAAAATTTCGACGAACTCTTAGCGATTCTGGTTATGTTGCTAAAATATTAAACTTGTGAAATTATACTTAGCAATAATAACTAGTCCAATGTTTTTAAAAATTAAGCGATTACGTAAACTTCAAATAGTGTTACACGCCGATTTACATTTTGACAAAAAAGAAACGAAATTACTTTTAAATCTAAAATTTGATACGAGTAGAATTCGGCATTTCAAAAATATATGAAGAAAAAATGATACCGAAGCGTAAAAGTGCAAGAATAATCGATTTCATTATGAACCATTATAAATTACGTTATAAAGGAATTTGTAAATAAACACGAGTAACGTGTAGGAATGTATGGCTAATAAACTCATGCAGTTGTCATTATGGATCTGTACGGATTTTGGAATAGATAGATGGGATTCAGATGAAATATATCCCAAACAGGCCCCAATGTACTCATGTTGATGATTTATTTTTTTGTGGTAAATTCTATGTTCAGAATGTTTGTCTATTGGAACTGGAAACGGAGCTGTTTCACGTTGTTTCAGTCTTGTGTGAGGATTCCGTGTTTGTCGCTTTTCCAGAAGAAGTCCCAGAAATCGGATTGTTAAACAATGATAATATTATTAGAAAATACTGTCGAAGAATTTACAGCTACGCTTCTTTAAACTAATTACTGGAGACAACGAGCACCACGGAAAGTGCTATTATAAACAGAAATTGTTTAATAATAAATTAATTATATCCTTATATAAAAACAAAAAATAGAGGAAGTGCATATCTCACTAGAACTATCCGTAACTTATTTTTCTTTTTAAGCAAAACAGAACCGGATCCGCCGAATCCGAAACTCGGATTATCCGTAAGTTTTTTAAAAAACAAAAAAGTCTTTTGTTTTTGTTAACAATAACTTGATATGAAATCACATTCCATAATGTTAACGGAAATTCATAATTTTAGTTGTGTAATTTAAGGTGGATTCATAACTAATTTTACCATGTTAAGTATTTTTTAATTTTAAGTACTATATATAAGCATGTAAATTGGACCGTACATTACATCCACTTATGTAATATTATTTGAAATCCTTAATATAGTACTATTATGAAATATTATATTACTTGAAATCCTTAAAAGTGAGGTCATATGCATTTGCTGCAAAAGCGAGCCTTAAGTGACTAATTACAGTTCTCCTGAAAATGAAGGACTGGTTTTTGTTTGATTGTAATTCAATCAGACGTGTTTCTGATGGTTTTGCGTAATAGATAAAGTAAAAAGTGGTATAAAATGCCTGGCAAAGCAAGCATGTGTAAACTATATCGAGCAAACCATTTTTTAGCGCGTTACTTTAAACAATGTCATTTCGACTAATCCGGAATAGCTTTGGCCACATTCTTTTGGACAAACGAGGGTGTACTGTAGTATCACTTCTTCTCCTGCATTTAAAAGGAGAACTATTCTTTATTTATTATTATTATATTTCCAACAATTTTCTACGACGGCCTTAAATTCCCTTTCCGAAAAAGATATAACGGAAGGTATTGAAGATGTGTTGGTGAAGCTGTCTGCCTGTGGAGATGCTATCTGGTGGGACCAGCCCCGCACGAGTAATGAGCCATGCTAATAGAGGAAATGTTCTGGAACTTCTTTCTCAGTCGGCAGCTTCCTCTGGGCCTTTGTGTCAGCACGTCGTTCCGAACGTCTTAACACACCTAGAAATATAATTAGTAATGCTTGTATGTAATAAAATAATAACAGTAAAAATAGAAAACAACCTTATAATGTCATCGAATTCAAGGCACTTCTTACAGTCGAAAACCTTATGCGTCAGATGGAATTGTAAACATATTTTTATTTTAAATAACAGTTGTTTTAAGAAGAATATCTATTTATTTCTTTTTAATTACATCCGCCGTTTCCCACTATTTCGTCCTTTTCTGAATCTTAAGATATGAACTTATTTATTTAATCTAGAATAAATACGATTATTTAATACTTTTGGTAATTAACCAACGACACCCTACTCCAAATTATACTATATAACATTTGACTCCGTCTGGACAAGAGACAAACGTAGAATCCTCATTGAAGATTAGAACGATAAGAAACTGCTTGTCCTTTTCCGTTACTTCAAATCAAGGCAAACGCACCATGCATCCAATGTATTACAAAATTCTCCTCTGAGTGACATTAATCTATTTGAACATTCGGAGTTTAGACAATTAGTGCACCGAGTAAGAAAATCATCGACATACTAAGGTAATATGTGGATGTATGTGCAAAGGCAATGAAGATTTTCGCGAACTCTGAAGATTGCAACCACTTATTTATTGTTGGCACCACTACTTTTGGTAATGTTTTACATTCCAAGAAAATACGCTCAACAGTCTTAGATGAATCTTTAAAAAGTTAAAAAGCCAAACACCTCGTTCCGAGCAACGATCGTCTGAGAGATAAGAATCTTTTTCACTTTCCTAGTTCATTCCTCAGTCTTGTCCCCACCTTTATTTAGCAATTATTTTCTTCTTTGTTGTCAATACACCAAGAATGTATTTCGTAATTACGATAGTGTTATCAATTCTTACTATGTGGAAATCATCGTCTCCTAAAAAATAAAATGAAAATTTTTGTATATATTATATGATCCTTCTTGATCTAATTTCATATTGAATGCTTTGAGATAGAAAGACGATACAAATGTTTTGAGGTATTGAGTACATTTTTTTTCTCCTTTCGCAACATAAAAACACAACAGATCTTAAATCTAAATCACTCCTCGTCTAAAAAACCATAAATCCCCTTCTCCGATTTCTCCCAAGGCCTGAAGCTTTCCCCGGACTAAACTGGAAAAAGAGAATGCCACAACTAGAGCTGGCCAATTGTGGCCTAGTATGAAAGCCGACTCGCCTGGAATTTTTTGCTCGCCGAACAGGGAACCGCACCCCCCCCCCTTACTCCGCCTACGCAGAATATAAAGTTTTTTGGTAACGTGGAAACGGGAATGCAAAGAAGCCGCGATGGTATCTTCGAAGCTGCCCTGGAAAAAGTGACGGTTCAGAATTGTTAGTCGTCGTAGTTGCTGCTAGGGCACTTGGCATTCCGGCTATGCCCGCGATAGAAGAAGGTGCATTATCTACAATTCCTTTCTTCAATGTAGCATGGGGGTGCGTCTTCGAGGTACCGTTACGACGGCTAAGCAATGTTGTCCCACCCACATACGGTTGGTTATCTAGTCCTCTCAGGGGCTAGCGTACTTGAAAGTTTCTAGTGGTTACTGTCTTGGTGAATTGAAGGAGTGCTGCCGGAGTATATCCGGTGTCGAGTGGTGTAGAAAGGAGCTTCATTATTTTTCAATAGCAATAGGAAAACGGAAAACAATGAGCTCAAATGAGTAAAAAGTTTTTAACTGGAAATTTAACTTTATGACGCTCAACCTGAAATCGACGAGGGACACCAAAAGCAAATATACATTTTAATGTTTAATTTCATAATTTCTTAGGTTCATATTTAAAGAATGAAATTATGTTATATTTTTTTCAAATTTTCATAAAATATATTTGGCGTCTGTTTGTGTTATTTTTACTTAACCACTTGGGCTATTCTGGTAGACAAAAGATGACGACGGCATGAAATATTAGATTTTAAGAATAATATCAGTTGCGGCTTAACGAGGAGAATTAAGGATTCTTCGAAACAGTAGCATAAGTAACATTTTGGAGGGCGTTGTAGCCATGTTTTGAGGCACCCTAAGTTTCTTACTTAAAATTTGAAGATGAAGCTGTGCGTTATACATAATAATACAATATTATTTATTAATACATATAATACATTTCGCTATTGTATTTTATTGTAAGTGCAAATTCGAGGCACCCCTTGGGCTGTGTCCCGAGGTATTTGCCAAATTGCCTCCTGCTATTTACGACCCTGATTCAAAGGATTTTGAATTTTAAGGATTGGATTCGGGAAGAATTCGATGGTTTCGCTGAGCACCAAAGGCTCGACTTAAATTTAAAACTTCTCGTAGTGTATAAAGCTTTCTAAATTATATATAATTAAAATTATTTAATATTTCAATTTCTGACCAAGTTTAGTCATTAATTGTACGAACTGCTGAAGACAGAAGGATTTAATTAAATATCTTTTTATCACCACATGAAAAAAAAATATATTAATTGAATAATTTTTAAAACAGTCAACAGAATCAGTAAATTTGATATTCCTTCATAACCTGAACAAAATAACTCGAATTTTCTATCTTTGCCGCATGTAACATTTTGCATTGAGGTAGCTGTTATAGGTTTAAATCTATAAGGTATAAAAAAAAACAAAAAAAAAAAACAACGTTTGTTTCTTATTTCTCGAAATTTAGATCCCATTAATTTTTGATTTTATAAACTCCATTTTTTTTTCTTTTTCCCCATATATTAATTTTATTGTTTCGTTAAGGTTGGTATTCGCGAATGATAAAATCGGATTTGATGCTATCCTACCATTACGTATTTCATAATCAGCCATTATCAGTTCTGTATGCATGTCCAATCCATTTGCATTGTGCAACCTTTGTTAAGCGACATCTGTCAGTTTTTAATAATTTATGATGTGATCTATGTGTATATTATCTTTATAGTCCTGATTCTGGTTGAAGAATATAATTAGATTTCGAAAATTGAACATTTTGTTTAAAATGTACAATACTCCTTCCGGTTTAATGTCTGGACCCGATGTGATATTGGAACTCGGATGGAAAACAATATTTGTCTTTGTTAACTAAATTCATTTACATAGCGGCTAATACTATTTTTTATGTAGAAAGATAAAGTTAAAGTTCAGAATAATTAGAAAATTTATACTGACCGATTTTTTTCTAAAAAATAACGCACTCTTGTTGCGTACATACAAACCTTTCATTTCAGGCCGTGTTTTGGTGAAATCGAAGGCTGGACCTAAATCTACAAATTTCTACCTCCCGAAAAATAGGCTCCTAGGTCGGTCTAATGAACTATTTTTTTTCCACAACGAGGAAATTAGCCAGATCCTTGATAAGAAGAGTTTTTTTTGGAGATAAAGGAAAATTAGGAAGGCAGTAAAAGGCTAAGGTAGCCAGCCATCTGCTGCATACTTTTGTGTCAGACTGCCCTGCCTCGTGTCCTCTGTCACAGCTGTTGTCCAAATTCTTTTTTTCCGATCATGACCTTTATCGAATGTTCGAGGTAAACAACGAATTTGTACGTTGATTAGCATTTGAATAATCAGAGGTACAGAGCTTTCGCCTCTTCCTAGGCATGAAGACAAGGGATGGATTGTCTACATCCCTTACTTTTCTGGGCCGGTGGAAGGGTCTCCCAATAATTCAAAAATCCCAAAAGTTGGAAAATTTAAGAGCCTACTTCAAAATGTGGTCAAACATTTTACTTAAATAGTTACTAAATTTAAAACAAATACCCATTACCTTTTAAGTTTAGAAATTGGGATTTTTATCGATATGTTGTATTTGGATAGAAAACAAAATCTGATGCGGAGGGCGCATCACACAACTTTCGCTTACCAAGCTACTTGAAATAAGTTTTAAAATTGTCTATTTAGTTTCTATATAATTATTTATTTTTCATTTAATGATATCAAAATAGAAATTATCAACTACACTAATTTCTTAAATTTATGCGCTTTCGTCACTCTCCATTACCTTTTATTACTATATATGTTAGATATTATTTTTAATAAAATCATTAACTTTCCAATGTTATATTATACATCTATATAACTACTCTTATTTCCGGAAATTTATTTCCAGCAAAATTTTGGCATTTAATTCCTGTCAGACTATTTCAATGACTTCAAAACCTAACTGATATTTCAAGACCATGCACATTGATATAGCGAGTTTGATCAAAATCGTTAAAGTCTTTTTCGAGAAAATTGTAAAATCGATGATATAAAGTGGCACTTCTGGTAAGTCGATTTCGGCGAAAAAGTTGCTGTAGCATCACAGGCTTATACCTGCCTTGAATACGAAATTTCTGTTTCGTACAACTTTTCGTTTTTGAGCTAGACTTACTTACATACACACACTCACACACAAAGCATTTTGTGAGACATAGTTGTTTGGACTTAGGGGACTTTAATAGGTTTATTTCCGGTAAAAACTCGGATTAGATTTTTTTTTTTTTCCGATCGAAATACTTTCCCTTACTATTTAATTTAGTAATTATTATTATTATTTATTCTATTTTTCTATGTAATTTAGGTAAGTGAAAGTAATATTGTTATATGCTAACATTAGCAACAGGTAAGCGAAAATTACAAATAAATCCAAAAGAGTTGGGAAAATTTAAATATTTAATATAGTTGGGGAAAACCGCTCAAAATTGTTGGGAAATTTTAAAAAATATCATTTTTTTAATTTATTTATTTGTTCAAATACTTCGTCTTAAACTTTCTGACTTACTAACATTGCTCGGAATAAAAAATGTCATGCCTTGAAATTAATAAGTCATCGAAGTTGAAATCTTTGCCACTTGAGTAAAAGAATATTTAAAGCTCTCGAGCACACCCAAAATCTTATAATATATATTTTATTTTTTGCAGGGATTCTTTAAAAATCTACTTTTTTCTTGCCATGCCTTAATTTTATTCTGCGATAATTTGATGTTTTTAAACTTGTTGATTCGCATTAATATAAAAAAAATCTTATTTTCATATATAGGTAACTTGACTTTCCTATTTTTAACGGTAGGCACAGAAATATTCCGTGGAGTCCTGGCATTTGATTGCAAGGAGTATGACACATATCAAACAAAATATTTAATAATATACACATTGATTATAACAAAACAAATTATTATAAACTGACAGAATCAGCTTAAGAAAAGGTTGTTATAGGATCGCGTCGATTGGATGGGATATTCACTTAATAATGACAAATCACTAAAAACTTAAAGGGAGGTTATTAAATCCGATTTCTCCATAGATCAGCTTAGAACCTCTACTACTCAATAAAATGAAATTATAAAGAAAAATAAATAGGAATCTACAAAATCAAAAATTTCTCTGGTGTGAAAATCGAAAAAGACGAAAAAAAAAATAACAGAATCCCACATAATTGGGTAACGGTATGAATGCTCGATATTACTGATCGCATCTTAACACGTATAGCGTGAAATGTTGACGAAGAATTCGGACACACCGGTTTCACATAACTTACGAAATGCCTTCTACATTTTCAACACTTCTTAGAGTCACAACGCCTTTAGATTTATTGTAAAAAAAAATTGCTTATTGTAAAAATTTATTGCTTCTCTGAAACAATAAATTTAGAGAATTTTATAATGAAACTTTTTATACCGTAGTTATGAGACATGAAGTTTCGTTTGGTGGGTACAGTCAATCTTGTAGCCTCTTACACTTCTCCAGCGAACCTAAATCTGGAATTATCTACGGAAGAGGTTATATTTTAACACGGAATACAATAAAACATAAAATTATAAGGTTTATTTATATAGCGACACATTTTGATCTTACACAAAACGCCAAAAACAGAAAAAAATAATACTTTTCCAGCAAATCTCAGTTTATCTCCAGATGGAAGCTTTTCATACAAAAACACAATAGTATAAACGTTGTAGCTTATTGAATTTTCTTCAACATACGGCCACAATCAGAACCCTCGATACAACAGTAGTAAAGATAATCGTGTTTTAATCAACGAAAGCGTCTTTTCGTGCAATGGGCCAGTGTATAGAACTCAAATTTGGGGTGTATGATGACGGTTTCTTGCAGACAATTTATTAAAAATTTTCTAATTTAGCTATTTTCAAAGGGCTATCCTCTGGAATTTTTTATTATTTTTTAATCGAGGGAACATGAACATGTGAACAATATTTATTTTTAAGATTATTATTTAGCTATCATTAAACTTTTTTTTTTGGAGTGGGGAGTTCCTAATTGGGTATACTTCTTATTAAGATCTCTAGAAAACTAAAAACGGATAGACAGACTTTGAAATAGCGGCCTGAGAGATAGAACTAACGGATGAGATGGGCCCCCCCACCTTCGGCAGGTGAGGGGCTACCTATTACAATATCAGTGGCGCCGGAGTCTCCCAGAAGTTCTACCGCCCGTCTGCCTTCCACTTTTATACATCTGTATGCATCCCGCCGTTATCTCTCTCACGGTATAAGCCTCTTGTAAGGTTGGCTTTGTAGTTTTTTTTCGTTATTTTTTTCGGAGGTTTTCTCAGTTGTTAAAACACGGAGAAATCCAGTTGCTAAAACATCACGCTCATTAAAAAAAACAAAAAAAAACATGACGTCATCATAAAATTTATACGCCCCTTTAGAAATCGCGGATTTTCTTCTTTCTTCTCAGTCGTTTTCAGTCAGATACGAAATAGTTCTAGCTGAAAGATTATTTTTCAGTATAGTTGCCTCACGGTCTCCAGGTATTCAAAAAAGATCATGAATATTTAAAATGTCAATGGTAAATAATTTCCCCCGTCTCACCTTAAAAAACAGAAAGAATAAAAGCCAAAATCATTAGGAAACTAAAGACTAAGAAAGCTCCAAGTGACAAATATTAACAGAATAACCATTTGTGACGGCGGATAAGTGTTTCAAAATGAACCTTTGCTCTCGATCCAACTCGTCATGTATTATAAAACTTACGAATATTGAGAAATAAAACATCTATTTTTTTTTTTTTTTTTTTTAACATTAAATTTTAAACGTAAAACTTATTAATGAACAAAAACAACTGAAGAGTTAGAAGAAATTACATACTTAAATTTTAATAATAAAGGATGAAAAATGTGGGATTAATAAATCTATATTCTTACGATGTTTCGAAATCTATTTTCACTAAGGATGACATTTTTTTTTTAATTAAATCTGAAAAAAAAATATTAATAATGAATCTTATAAAATTTTACAATCAATGACGTTGCTATGGGAGGGGTAGGCTGGATATCACCTCTTCCCATAATTTGAAATCTTCAAAAAGTAGGGATAATTTAGGTTTGAAGACCTACTTCAAACTGCGAAAAGTTTTCATTAAATATTTTACAAAAAGGTTTATTGACAATTAATGCCAATACCTTTTGAGTAAGAAAATTGGGGTTTTATTGATCAATGTTTGATAATGATCGAAACACAGGTCGAAACATCATAAGTATAAAAATTTATTTATACTGCAGATCTTTATATAATAAGTGGAGGCCGTAAAACTATAAAGAGAGGGAGAAAACCATTTTAGGTATAAGAAAAAATAATCAAGAAATTTTTCCTATCGTATTCACATTATTTGTATATTTCAAACTAAATATTAAAATTAGGTTACACTATAAAACTAGGTTGAAATTATAGTACTACTATCAAATAATAAAATTGAATTTATTATTTATTTATTTTTTTATAAAAAAATTTTATTTCATTATAAAGCAATACAATTATAGATTCATAATTGGTTTGGGATTAACCCTTATACATTTTCAATTTATTAGGACTTTTTACGATTACAAAATGCTAATCATTTACTGTTAAACTAATAACGATTGTTTAAAACAGAAATTTGTTTTTGTATTGATGTTTGACTGTATGGTAAATCAAGAATAAAATAAAATAGTCGTAACTATTTATTAAATGCCTAAAATAAAATAGTTGTAACTATTCATTAAATTCTATTAAAAAAACTAGTTGTAACTATTTATAAAATGCCAAAATTTAATGTATTGTTACAACTATTTTATTATAGGTTTTTAATAAATCGTTATAACAATTTTTTTTTTTTACTGTCACCCGGTCCATCTCCTTCAGAATATTTTTTGTTCTCTTGTGCTTGTATGTGGGAGCAGTCGTTTATGATTAATTATCAATTTTAATAATTAGAGAAATTAATGAATAAGGTCATGATTTAATGAATGCATAGATTAATTTAAAGATAAATTTTTGAGCGTTTGTTAAATGCATCTTAGATATTTTAGTTAAGAAATTTTTAAAGTCTTATTTTTATTTAAGTAAATTTAATTTTAGTTAGAACTGAAACTACGATTTCAACTAACAATAAGACCTTGTCCCATCAGAGGGATGTCAACTAAATGGATTTATTTTATCCAAGTATTTGCAAACTTTCTCCGTTGACTCCTTCAGGTTCCTCTGTTCGTCATAGCCTAAACGCTAGGAAAGAGAAATATTTCTTTTACAAGAGCTTCCCGCAGAGGGAGAAGAAATACCAAGAATGATAGGGTGAGAATATAAAAACAAAACGCCGGCTTTAAAAAGGGGGAAGTAGAAATTTTATTATTACCTCATTCTTTTATTTAATTTTTTTTTTCGACCCCGGGTTATATTGCTTCCAGTCGTACGGTTTTATTTTATACTAAAATATTACCCCCTCCCCCCCCCATCCACAGCCTATCAGATCGTTCCTGGGTGGTCGTAATACGTGTTAACGTTAACCCGAGACGGCAAAAAAGGTCATTTCTCAATCGGCAATTAAGGATAAAACCCGGCGACTACCGTAGATACTGGCCCTTCTCCAATAAATCTTCGGTCTATCTCCCTCGCTCTTTCTCAAGCTCTCTTCCCCACTCTTCCCACTGATAGGCCATTATGTTTACTACCTAATCATTATCTATTATTTTAAATTATTTTTTTAAACACGACGATTAACATTAAAATTACATAAAATACATAACAATAGTATGTATGTACGATAAAATGAATCGTCAGATGATCAGACTTTTACCAAGTCCACCCCTCGGATGTTTACTCGTCACTTCAGTGATGATTTTATTAAATTTATTTATTTTAATATCTAAATACACAAGAGATAAATAACTTAAATTTAAAAATGCATAAACTCCAATTCGGAGCTGCAATCAAAAAGATTTTTTAAAATTAAATTTACTACCGTAAAAAATGCATACTAGCAAGTGTGCAGTCTGATCAATATGACGTGTCTATGGACCGTGAAGAAACTTCCAATCGGTTGCACTCCGATGACAGCTCCATGTTAGAAGGTCCTGAGGTCATCTTTTTTTCAGACGCCTCGGGAGATTATCGAAAATCAATTGGCAGTGCTAGAAAGTTAGATGGGGCATTTTAAGGTTAATACGACTAATTTTATTTGTAATAAAAGTATAATGGTAAGCCTCAAATCAAATTGTTGAAAAATGTAATTTCGGTACTCAATTATTAATTTCGATAATCATTTCGTTTTTTTCTCGACGATTTTGAGTTTCATTTAACAATTAAAAAGGAAGATTTTTAGCCATGTAAATAGACGTTGGAAAGTTCCAAGGAATCAAGACGCTGTTATAACAGAAATTTTAAATGACTGGTTATTTTTATTCGGCATTAATTGTTTTTAACGAATTTTAGATGACATTTCTGAAATATTAAGATTTTTTAAAATAAATTTTGATCTCTAACGTAAGAAAAAAAGGAAAAATTCAATTTAGTTTAATTTTATTTAAATTGATATGGTTTTGAAATAAGTAAGTGAATCTTACGCATACAGGATATTAGAATATTCCAAGGAGTCAGGATCAGAAAATATAAATGACTCTTTAAGGACTGATTATTTATATTCAACATTAATTACTTATAATAAATAATATTCTACAATTAAAACCTAGGGCCTTTTATCAATGCTCTACCATCAACAAATTTTATGGTTCTAGAAATTAAACTCGCCCTGTTATGAATTTTTGACAACTCGTTATATACCACAAAAAAGGGACATATTTTAATTGTTAAACAAATACTATGAAAAGGGTATTTATTAATACTTGGATCCTTATTTCTTAATAATTAACAAAATAAAATACTGTTTTGGTAATTTTTATTACTCTACTATTCATTTCATATATTTATTTATTTATATTTTTTATATTTACACTCGATATACCTTTTATGTTCATTTCTTATTTGTCATTGTGTCGTAAACGTCGGTAAACATTAAATAAATCGCTGCTAATTTAGTTTTTGTTTTTACAGCCTCTCTTCTCCATCATTTCCTTATTAAATGACCAGGTTTGGCCATCTCACACATTATAAAAATTTTAATGTATCCTTTGTATCAATCCTGTATCGGTACCTCCTAAAGAAAACAGCTCCACTGTTATACTCACCCTCAGGATATACGTGCTTTGGAAACGCTATGCGCGGGGCTTCCAAAATGCCTGCGAACTTCCCCCATCATGAGCGAATTTCCACGAGGCTCGGGGCGACAGGGAGGGGTTTGGCGCCGGTGGGAGGAATCCGACCCTAAAAAAAGGAGACCCCCGACTGTTCCCCGATTCTGGGTCGGCTAATTCATTCCAAGCTAACATGTGTTCTCTCCAAGTCCAGATCTGAGCTGGATAAATTGGACCATCAGTTTTTGTTTGGATCTCAGGTAAGGGTCCAGCTTCCTCTGCCCACTCTTGCCAACTTAGCATATTTAATAATTAAACCTACCTCCGCCATCTTTTACCGCCATTCGGGGCACCACTAATTTCATAATCGGGAAGACAAGTGATGATGGTTTTGTGTTTTTTTTTTCATTCGCCCTAGGACCTCTTTCTTGCCTCCTTTTTTTTTTTTGTTTGTTTCGTTTTTTTTATCCGGTGTCTCATATATCCTACTATCTCATCGAATTCTTTGGTTATGATGACCAAAGAAGAGATGAACCGTCGATATTTTACTGCATTCGATATTGGTGACTGATATAATAATATATAGGATGCTCCTTTTCCTACGTCTTAATATTTTCAATATATAGTCTGTTTAACGGATAGTAGTAATTACTGTTCCATTTACTGGTATAAAAGACGTTTTGAACCCGGAAATAATAATTTAATAAAATAAGAAAAGCAAAATATCAACTGATAATGAATTTAAAAAAAATATTGTTGGATATAATTGGAAGATTCCAAAAAACAAAACCTGAAGTCTCTCAAATACCAGTAATTAACTAGCAATTATGAACTGAGATCTCTTGTAGTGATTTGATGTCTCAAGTCGAGGGGTCATTTTTGGCTGTTGATGAGAGATCTGCATTTAAGTGATCTTGTCTTTTTCTGTCCTGATCCCTGCATTGAAGAGCGTTGACTGCTTGGTTATTTACTGATATTTGAGAGACATGAGACATTGTTTTATGATATTTCACTCCCCAATTTCATAATAAAATACAAAAGTACAAAATACATGCGAGAAAAGTACAAGGTTCAGGTTTTTCGAGGGTACAGGTTCATTATCGTCATTAGGCATCAATAATTATATTCCTTTTTTTTTTTTAATTTACTATTTTTTTTTATATAACTATTTTAAATGCTATCATAAATTAAATGCCTATAACTTATTACGCCTATGACACATTGTGAAATGTTGAAACATCATAAAATTTAAAATATTCCAGTAAATTAAAAAAAAAAATGGAAGAAAATAATTATTATTTAATGATTAAAAGCAACCTCTGTTCTCTAAAAACGATCATTTTCACTTGTATTTTTCCCACACGTACTTGTACTTCTGTACTTTATTATGAAATAGGGACCAGTTGTATCCTATAAAATAATAAGTTCATATGTTCCTATGTTGTCCCATAATTTCATTAGTTTGGATCAACTGTGGATAATTTCAACGCTTTTATAACGTCATTCTTATTTGAAATATGTAATTGGAATTTTTTTTTTCTCATAAAATCTCACAATTTACTTTATTATTTTTTAATCATATTTTTAAAAAATCATGAATAAGCATTATACAGGCACATTTAACTTTTTTTTTATCCTAGATCGTCTTGCTTATACCTTTTTGGATTATTCCTTCTGCAAGAGACGAAATTATGATGATACAAAAAAAAAAAAAAAACTTAAATTTACAAATTAATCGTTCATTAATTGATGATCTAATTCACCTATAATCATAAACATATTTATCTATATTGGAGAAGATTTTCGGGAAGTAAGAGTTTTGATCAAAATAAAACACGTATAAGCAGTATATTTTTATATATTTTTTTGGCCCACATTATAGGGATATAAGCATGATACGAAACAATAATAAGGAAGAAATGAGCATTCAATTTCAGTAAATTAAATAAAGGGGGGAAAATACAAGAAATTAATAGAGTGAAAAAAAGGTTGATACATATATAATAAAATTTAAAATATAAAACCCATGATAAATTCGCAAATTCAGTGATATTAAGGAATCCAGAACAAATACCTATCTAATTTACAAGAAAACCCAAGATCCTGTATTATTTTAAAATGAATAAGTGCTTGTGATATACTCATTTTAAAATTGTTTAATCCGTATAAATTTGGAATTCGGTGTTTCCTCATTTAAGTTTTTTATTTTATTTTATTAATGTTGGGAAAGTTACGATGATTGCACGAAATCTATGTACTGCATGATTACTTAGCATGTTGCTACTGTATACTTCAAAATTAAAAAAGAACTACTACCTTGTTTATCTGCCGAAATTTCTTCCATTCAAAATATTTTATTTATCTACTACATATTAAAATTAAAAGATAATTCACCTCAAGGTTTTAGGCGTGTTATTATTTTATTAAAAGTGATGTGTTCAAACAACACCACCTTTGTTTTCTTCATGTAATAGAATACAGCGTTTCCTGTATGTAACGTGCCAGTTAACTACTATCTTCATCTTCAAAACCAGGAAACGCGTTTTTCACAGATAACATATTATAAATACATATTAAGCAGACACGGTGACCCGGAAATATGTAGGTTATTATGAAAGATAGCTTTCTTAATTTGATGTGGTCTAATTTTTGGAGGATTTTATATCTGCTTCTTGGTGACAACACCGCACTACATTATTGTTTTGCTTAAAGGAGATGTAATGTTTTTTTTTATATTTTATAATTTTAAAAATTCATTATATTTAAAAATATATATATACCATTAGTTATTCAGATATCTTCAGAAATAAGATTATTTTTTTAAGTTTCAATATTATTACAAAGTAGGCATACTACCATTGAAAATGTGAGAAAGTTTATAAATTTTCGAGATCCAATAGCAAATCATTATGTAAACGTTATTTTTCGTTAGCGGCAGGTATGAGTTAAAAAATGAATAAATTTTTAGTGAAGAATTAGAAAATATATATATATATATATATATATATATATATATATATATATATATATTACTTTTAAAGTTAATTAGGGCTTTCTTTTGTAAAAACGTCATGTATTACAATTAGCATGATATAGCACTCTTTCCTTATTTCATGTAATTTTATCTGAAATTGTATTAATTTGTTATAATAATACTAAAAAAAAAAAAAAACCTGCATATTTAAGTAATTTATTGTAGTACTATTCTGTGGGTTCTAAGACAAAAAAAAATTCAAATTTGAACTAAAGACATATTTTGGAACCTCTATTTTTTTTTTATTTTTTTTTTTTTTTTTATTTGTAGTCATAATTATTTAAATTCACGGTAAGAGAATTTTTAATGAACACATTGTATCATATAAAATATTAGTTAAAATTTTTGGTGTTGTTAATCTTTTTTTACTGCCACAAGTGGTAAATGTACACTATGCATTAATTTATAATTAAGCCTTTACGTATTAAATACTGTTGGAATCGCTAGAGATAAGTTAACATTCCAGATCTGAAACCTTTTTGTGAAGTTAAAAATCGAAGACAGAAAGTTAGGAAGCTAAGAATCTGTAGAAGGGCTTTTATGTGAACAGTTAACGACCTTACGAAAGGAAGCCAGTTTTTATAGTGGCCCTACTGAAACATAACACAGAAACTTAATGAGCCAAGAATATCAAATGTGTATAACACTCTGAATAGACATGAATTTTCGAAGCGGCATAAATAAAGTATAAAATAAAAGAATCCTGTTATTACCACTTATATATATATATATATATATATATATATATATATATATATATATATATATATATATATATATATATATTTACTTGTCGATTACTTTTTTTCGCGTTTTTAGAGTAGGTGGCAATGTGGCTTCCCAATCCAATGGTCCCCATCATCAATATATAATCAATCATGGATTAAAAAAAAAAAAAACCTCTATTAATCCCAAGAAAAATTACTTTTATGAACAAAATTCTATTCAAATTTTATTTAAAATTACATCATATACACACACACACACACACACACATATATATATATATATATATATATATATATATATATATATATATATATATATATATATATATTCTGACTTTTCGGCCATTAATATTGTTTTGGCCATTTTCATTTTTTTTATTCATTTTCATAATTAAAACGCTAACATCGATTGTAAACAATAAAATACATTAATATGTACAACATATGAGAAGTACTTGTTTAACCTTTTAAAAGCTTTTTTATAAGAATGTTTCTTCCGGTAAAAAAAATAATATTTGACCAGTATATTCAAATACTCAATTTTGTAGTAACTTTCCTTTTACAAAGATATCCTTAACATTTTTCATTGTTAAAACCAAACACCACTCAACTCCCGTTTCCGGAAGAAACATTTTTATAATAAAGCTTTTAAAAGGTTAAACAATAAGGTACTTTTCCATATGTTGTACATATTAATTTATTTTATTTTTGACTATTGATGTTAGCATTTTAATTATTCAAATGAATATAAAAGCTTTAAAATGACCAAAAAAAAATAAATAGCCGAAACGTCAGAATATATATGATGTATTTGTAAATAAAATTTGTATAGAATTTTATTGATAAAAATATTTTTTCTTGAGATTGATAGAGACATTTTTTGTTTAATCAATGATTGATTATTTATTAAAGAGATTTTAAAATCCCAATTTTAATCTTTTAAAAGATGACCAATCTAATAAAAGATGTAAATCACAAAAATATATTGTGTTAATATTTAATACTTAATATTTCTATATTAATAGAAGTACCATAAAATCTTAATTTTTAAATAACTCACTAGCTACTAATTAACTTATCCCATTCCATAATTTTCCATTTCGTCCTCTTTTGAATTAATGTGTTCTTTTTCTAATATATCAAAACTGAGTTAGGTTTTCGATTATTTTTTTCACTCCATTATTTCTTATTCTATTCTTTTTAGATATTTTTCTAGACAACGTGGCTTTATCTAGACTTATTATTGCTATTTAGTACCTATTTATTTAATGGAATTACATGTATTATCAATATATTTATATAATTTTAACAAAATTAATTAAACAACATTGCTAACAAAAGTCAGTAGAATAGATAGTCTGTTTAATTAATGATGATACAGTTAAATATATTTAATTGTTTAAAATTTACTATTAAGTTCATTTTTTATTTTTTATTATTAATGAATCCTATTTCATATATTAAGAAGTAAATTTTTTTTTTTTTTTAGTTTCCTTGTGCAGTCACATTTATATTTTTATTGTTTTTACTATGGGACATGAGTTGTCCTATTCTGGTTTCTCTGATGAAAATTTCATATTTTTTCAGTTAAATCTGTAAATACATTTTGTTTTTCGCATATCTATTATATTATTCATATTACTGCTATAGTTTATTACTTTATTACCATTATGAAATCCAAATTTTTATTGTTAACTTTAGTTAACTTTAGTTAACTTTTTTTTACAAATTATTTATTAATTTGGAATATATTTCACTTTACAATTGTTTTTTTTGGTTCTATCATTTTATTCTAAATGTTTTTGGAAATATTATTACCTGCGTTATTTGTGGCTTTACCTTCAAATATATTTTTTTTTATTTGATCCTTTTGATGATTTTAAGACAAAATTTGTTTTTATCTTTTTTGTATAAATTGCAACTATTATTGATATTTTTTTACTACCTTTATTTTTTACTATATTTATTAAGTACCTTAATTTATTTATTGAGTTTTTTTTTATTTATTAATATTCCAGTTAAAATATTGTTTATTTGCTGTTTGATTTTCATTTTATAAGGTTTATGGGTTGGTCGTATTTCTTTATATATTAATAAAATATAAATATATTTTACATGGGTTCATTATTTTGTGTTATGAAAATAATAATTTAGTATTATACTAATGCAATTTTCTTTATACGTCAATTCCTTTTTTTTTTAATCTGTAATTGTACGAAATAATATCTATATCAAGGAATTAGTGACCTGTTTTTTTATTGTATATTTAATGGCAAGATGATAAGACAGATTCTTACGAACTTCTTGCTTCCTTCAACATTAATTATTAATAATAGGAATGCTTCAAAATCGTAATGGGTCGTTAATAATAGCTAATATTGGGTCGTAAAACCATAAATAAGTCGGCAATGGATTGAGCAATTAAACCAGTTATTGGTCTGTGTAATGGTTCAATCATAAGGAAACAACACACGAGGTTTCTGAGGAGGCCACTTAACTTGGACTAATTAAAAATTAGCTATCATTACCTCGTGACCAACTATTTCTGGTTATACAACAGATTATAAGCTGAATAGCAAATTTTGTTCTATATATAATTACCTTGTTTATAATCCTGCGTTGAATGATCAAATATTTTAAAAACAATATGTCATATAAAATATATAAAAGCCTTGAGAAAATTGAAATAATGGCATTTTACTGTTGAGTAACAATTTTTTTTTTAATCAGGATAATGTATTTTTTATTATTGATGCTTCCAAATTATTTCAATATTACGGATAGGTATAGTAAAATAAGTTTATTAATAATTATTATCACGCGGAAAATAAAAAAAATAAAGAGAAATTACAACTGTCCATAAAAAAAGAAAAGAAAAAAAAGCATTAATAGAAAAATACATCATGATTTTTCGGAATCTGATTCCATAATTCTATCATTGACTGAAAATCTACGATTTTTTTTTTTTATTTAACATGAATGCAACCGGGTTGGGATTTTATTATGGTTAACCACATAATAATTTAAATAAATTATTTTAGTCATAAAATAGTCGAACGATATCGATTATGAGCAACCCAAGGTGATAACTGTTAAGTTTATTGTTTAAAAACAAAAAAATTATATTTGATTGCATTCAATTACTATAGTATTGAATTAATAAGTTATTATAATAAATTAATTAGTATTCTATTAATATAGTATCCAGGATATCATAAAATTAGTTTTTAATTTTTTTTTTTTCAATCCGTGTTTTTAATACCTGTTCAATATATTTTATAACCTTGAATTCAACATAAAACATAGAATTGAGATACTTAGTGCGTAAATAACTCCTTTCTAACTTCTGAATTTGGAATTATAAAGCTTAATCACAATTATTACATGTAATGCTTATTAATTTGTGTAATAAACATAATAATTAATGTACAGCATTTTTCTGAAGATTTATTCCTTGAAACTCTCAATGCTATTTATCATCACATAATAGGCCTACATTCTAGTACATAATTATGACATATAAATTTTAATATAATACTATAACAAACTATTTCACATATTATTGGAAAACTACAATATTATCAAAATAATAGAATTATCTAGACTAGTTCAAAAGACAAAATAACAGACAACTGAGTTTGTGACTTTAAGGAAAAAATTTGAATCCAAGTCATCGTCAATGAATAATTTGATGATTTACTTTAACCTCATAAGTCAATTTAGGATGACTAAATAATGTTAATCTTATAAGCTTGTCAGAATTCTTAAATCGGAAAGGTTCCACTAACCGAGTTTCTGGCGAGATGTCTGTAAATTCAGAACTAGACTTCTATTGACTCAGAGCTCCCACCAGAATAAAGTAGATGGAGGGAAGAAGACTGATTGGTGGGTGTTTCCCAGCTGATATCGGAGATTTTCCGGCTACACCCCTTCCAAGTTAACAATTCATTACCGAAAATGGGCCCTTACTTTGCAATTTCCCGGCAGAGTGGAGTTATTGAAGTGGCTACATCATCAAGAAGAAAATGGAGGGGGGAAATTGGGTGATAATTAGGCCGTTTGCTGACGATGAATTTTTTTTTTTTTTATTGCTTTATTGCTATCCATTCATAGCTGATTGATTTAAATATCATTATAAAGTAATGATTAATAGTTATAACCTTTTAAAAATCAATCGTACCGTAAGATTCTATTTTTGGAATATAATAAGGGGCTAAGAAATATATATTTTTAATTTTTCTATTATTAAAATACAAAATAATTTCAATTATTACACAAAAATTATTATTAATGGTGGATATATTATTGACCGTAGATATAATTAAAAGCGAAGTTGGTTAAGTGGTGCGGTCAAAGAAGAAAACACAGAAATAAGAAAAAATTTATTAGTTAGCCTGTTCCGACGAATTGGTTTAAATTGTAGGCTTCATGGTAAAACCATGAAACTATAAAAATATGCAACTATGAAAATTATCATTATATATGAAAATTTGTATTTATGAATTGTGGAAAATGAATGAAAGTATAAGATATGAAATATATAATATAATAAATTAATATATAATGGTAAAAATAACAAAATAAAAATACAGAAGTTATATTTTGTAATTTAGGGATTTAATAATCTAAAAATATATGGGTTATTACAATATTTATGATCATTGTATTGAATTATTTTTGTGCAGATATTCTTTGCTGCTGCCTATTTCCCATGTTTTTACTGTAACTAGATGGAATAAATGAATAGATATAATTTTTTGTATTTTTTAAAAAACTGGGGCGGGGCCTAATGTTATAAATGTTTTGTAATATTTTGACAGCTTTATTGTATTGATATTTTCAATATTGTTGTGTGTTTAACAAAGTAATAAAATATTGTTAAGTACATGACTGTGGATCATATAATTATTATTTTTTTTATTATCCTAATTAAATAAAATTATGTACGAGGACTATAAATCCAGATTAGTATGTTTATATCGGATTGTTTTAAAATAAGTGTTACATTTTTAAAAAAATATCAATTATTATTGAAGATCTGTTATAAACGAATGCACAGGAGTTTATATTAGTATCATGCTCCACAGCGACTACATACGCTAATGATAATAAGACCAACACCTTGAATACTAATCACGGTTTTTTCGTAGAGGTTATAAAATAGTCTTCCTATACAGCTGCAGTAGACTGGTTGTTAAACGATAGCCTGTGACCATCCCACTAATAAATGTATACGCATGGAGTTTTCGAGGTTGTATAGATGATCAAAGATAGGTTCGGAGAAGATGAGATGGTATGGCCAAAGACGAGGGAAAGAAATTTAGCGTTCGAAGAAACCGTGCCGAACGGAAGAATGCCGGATAAAAAAGGATATGTGGCGACCGCTATCATTCCAGGGGGTTGTAACACGTGTTGACCGGGATAGGAGCCACTAGACAAAAAACAAAACAAACTCTTTTCTCAATTAGCAATTAGGCGAGTGACCACAGCCTCCAGAGACTATCTATTTGAGTCTTGACGATTGCTACCGTTACCAGATTGGCACGGACCGAAGACGGTTTGGGATGCGTACAAGTGCGTAATGGCTGCCGGGAATGCGCCCGAAACGGGAGGAAAAAAATCTTATGTCTGTATTTAAATGGATGTTTATTTGGTGGCGTTTAGGTTTTCTTTCGAAGTATGTTTTCATCGAAGTATGTTTTGTCTCTTTGTTTAAATTAATTCAAAGTGTTCAAATATTTGAAATGCAAATGTCGTATGTGTGTAACTCTTCAATGTATTACTTATGTTTTCATTGATAATTGCTCAAAAAAAAATTATAATAATAATAATTATGTATAATAACAGGGTGCGTGGAGGCAAAAGCACGCAATGGAAGGTTTATAAAAACTGCGATAACTTAGTTGTTAATTCTCTAATGGGAGCGGCTCTTGGACAGGATTTATTGAAGATCATAGAGTATAAACTCATGCAAAATACTGGGAACATTGATGAACGATTTTTCTAATAATAATAAATAAAAAAAAGGTGCGTTCGAAGAAAACATTATAACTTAACCCTTGTAGCTAGCATCTTTGCTAAAGGTACGAAGCATCTTATGTCGACACTTCCAGGCAAGATCCCTAATAGATTTGGATATAGAGTGCTGGTGTATGCGTTTTCCCATTTTTTCCCTAAAAGTATTTTATGTACAAAAACATCTGTGAATACTGAATCTTTCACTTTTCATTAAATTACACGTCAATTAAAATTTACATTATAAATAAAATTAATATGCCGGAAAAATGGTTTACTTTTTTAACGAACTTAAAATTTCTTTGTGAAGGAAAAAATTAGCCTGATATTGACTTGATAATCATTCATTTAGCGTTCAGCAATAATGTTCGAAATTTAAGGGTTGAAATCAGCCAGCCACTGGATATGATGTACGTAAGGGAAAAATATAAGCCGGGCTGGATGTGTAAGGCATACAAATAGGTTAATAGTTACTAATTTGATAATGAAAAGTAAAAAAAAAATACGATAAAATATGTATTAGATAATAATAAATTTATTAATTTCTGGCTTTCGAGCACTGTGCAGCCTTTATAAAATTAGCCCTATTATAAAATCCACAATTTAAATGGAAAAAGGTTAGGGTCTGAAGTTGGGTTCAGCCAGCCTTTTGAGAATTGATGAAGAGATGCTTTGATGAAAAAGTGTAACACATTTTTTTTTTTTTTTTTTAACATTATATTATGGTAAAATGGCGGAAAATCAGCAACTCCTTACTCTGTGAGGCCACAAGAGTCCCGTCTCCAGATCACGCCTATAGTCACTTTCTTTATTTCTTAGCCACGTCCCTCTCATTTGAACTGAATATCAAGCAGCTCACCTTTGTCGTTATAAACATTTTAAATTACAGAGCACATCCTTCCCGGAGCTTTTTTAACACCGATATATGGTACCACGAATTTGGTCTCCGGTCGTAGAGAGTGTTACAGCTTTGTAATTGCCGTATTAGATATCTGGTCGTAAAAAGGTGTGATATCACTATGCGCCTAGCTGGAACAATGGATTTAATTGGAGTCAATAGGCATTTTATAATAATAGGAAATGAGTGACTAATATATATGGTGTGCAATAAATATGACAATAATAATATATCATTTCATATCGTTTAATTAATTATGACAAACATTGGATAAAATTAAAGGTCATCGAAAGTTTCAGAATAATAAATGACTATTTTTTAAAATTTTACTATCATGAATGCCAAAAAAAAATTTGAGGAGTTGTATTTAATATCGTTCAATGTATTGTTATGCGATGCATTATTTCACAATGCACAATCAACAATGTATAATTTTAGTGAATATAGGATCATAAATTATTAAGAAGCTATTTTTTTTTTTTTTTATAGATAAACTTATAAATAAGTGGAATATTTTGAATTTAAGATATTTAAATATTTTGCAAATTGAGAGCATCAACTCCGAAAATTAAATTTTGTACCAGAGAATCTTTTCATTTTTGGGTTATCGTCTCATGAAATAAATGTATAAACCAACTTTTTGACTTTCTAGCTTAGCCTTAAACTTGGCAGAACATTTTTGTGATTTTTATTATCAAAAAAGTTTATTCTTTACAAAAAAAAAATATTTAATATATTTTACAAAACATTATGGAAAAAACTATGTCTTCCTAAACTTGTCAGAAAGTTTGATTAATATACTGTATAATGAGAATAGGCGAATAAAAGAACTGAGTCATGTGTGATAAATTACCAAGTTTAGGGTTAATTTAGTGATATGAGAGTTCTGCTCTGAAATGGCGACTTATGGAGGAGAATTTCAAAATTATTAGACATTTAAAAATTATGGATACAATGGACATAAAAAAAAATAAATATATTCATAACAGAGAAATGAATATGTCTCTGTATATATTTTAATTTATATAATTGAAGACATGGGTGGATGAAGGTGTTTTGAAACAATTTTTTAGATATTGATTTTTTCTCATGAATTTTTCTTGTGTCATTGTTTGTCTTAACAACATTAACATTAACAACCCAAGATTCTCGGTTAATCACATATTTCTCAGTTGATTTGATAGATAATGTTTTTAACGAATTACATGAAAAAAAAGTGCAATAGTCATTTTCTCATAACTATAAATTTGTATCATCACACCTTCATCCATCATGTTTTTCAATTATTAATGTTGACCTCACTCTCTCTCTCTCTCTCTCTCTCTCTCTCTCTCTCTCTCTCTCTCTCTCTCTCTCTCCTCTCTCTCTCTCTCTCTCTCTCTCTCTCTCTCTCTCTCTCTCTCTCTCTCCTCTCTCTCTCTCTCTCTCTCTCTCTCTCTCCTCTCACTCTCTCTCTCTCTCTCTCTCTCTCTCTCTCTCTCTCTCTCTCTCTCTCTCTCTCTCTCTCTCTCTCTCTCTCTCTCTCTCTCTCTCTCTCTCTCTCTCTCTCTCTCTCTCTCTCTCTCTCTCTCTCTCTATATATATATATATATATATATATATATATATATATATATATATATTTACACACACATATATAAATCCAAAACTATCTTTCGGTGACAATTCGAGATTCAATTGTTCTCATATTTATTCCAAATTGATGAAAAAAATATGTAACTTCACATTAAACAACAGAACTACTCTGAATGAACATGTTTCCAGTAATACTAATTGAGAATGGGTAAAAGTGTATATTTTTTCATCAATTTGACATGAATATAAGAACAATAAATTCGAAACGCCACCAAAATATAATTGTATATTTATTGACTGAACTTCAAGATCCTCAAAAACTTATATTATTGACAGTCGAGAAAAACAATATATATATATATATATATATATATATATATATATATATATATATATATATATATATATATATTTATATTAGTTTATATCGATATAACGAAATATAGTTTATTGTGTTTTTAATGTTGAATTTGAAGAGCATATCCTAATTTTTTGTAAGGCATTAGCATAGCTTTTAATGGTTCTTATCCTTGAATTTAAATAATTCTAAATAGAACATACAATAAAAAATTAAAACCATAAGGTGATTGATTATAGAAGACACTAAATTCCATAATCACGTCCATACGTTGGTGATAATTACTGAAATAAATTATTTTAATTTTTTTTTTTTTAATTTAAAGTTAATACGGATCATCAATTAAAAACTGGCATTTTCGATAGCTATAAAGCTAGAGAAAAAATTAATAAAAAACAATGTTTCATAATGCTGTGGTTAACATCAACATCAAATTATAACAAACGAAGCTCTTGATTTACTAAACAAGTATAACGGAAATGTAAAAAAAAAACTGTATTTATTACAAGAATGCGCTTTTTTTTTCTTCTACCAGGTTTCAATGTTCCCCCTTTTCATATTAGCTTCGAGAATGGGAAATTGGTGTGGAATTTCCTCATCACTTTCAATATGAGACCAAGTAGGCTCTTGGTTCATATCTGGAATTCAGCGCCTTTCTTGGTTTCGCCCCTCTGGGGTTGCGGAGTTGACACCCCTGTCTTATTGAGACACCTGTCCTTTGAAATATCAGAAGAAAAAAAAAATTATAGCAAGTTTTATTCATTTTTTTTTTCTTGATGAGAATATTCTATTTCATTAATTAAAAAAATATTTGTTCCCGGTAAAAAAACAATTTTTCAGTCTCTATAGATACCATAATTCTATAACCTCTAAAAGCGCCATTACAAGTCAATATTGGTTTATTTATAGAAATTCAAATTTGAAAATTTATTTTATTTTTCAGGTTCATGGGTGATTAGTTGTTATACGCTATAAAATTAATAAAAAGATCGATTTAAAATTTATATTTCCGTCCGCTATTGGCGTAATTACTCTTCAATTGAAGTATGATTGCGTATATTAATTACTATTATTTATCGATCTTGAATGTGGCACATTGTAATATTGGTCTATAAATAGAAGAGTTATTTAAAAAAAAAAAAATACTCACCAATGGTACTTATAATGTAGATGTTCATACTAATTTTTCTATGCAAAGACAGGCTATTGAAGAGATAAACAACCCTTGAACAGAAAAAATCTAATACATGAGTAAATGAAGGATGCTATGTAACAAATGTTCAAATATTGATTTTTTTTTTTTATATTAATGAAGGTGTTGCGTGCTTATCTTCGCCTTGTAACATTCAAAGCCCAAGATTCTTGGTTAATCCCATGATTTCTAAGTTGATTAGATAGATTATATTTTAAAAAAGTACATTATTTTTAAATTTAATTTAATATTAAAAAAAATTTACCTTACTTTACATTACTTTCTGTCATAAATAAATGAATAAATCATAAATTTCCTCTCAAACCCCCTTAGCTCTTTTTCACCTCCCTTATTTTTCCATATTTTGACTTCCTTGGGCCTGTCGGTTGACCTCAAGTTGGGATGGAAGAGATTAATAGATTCATATTCGGGGTACCCAAGATTGTCACGTAAACCAAGATACGACGCTAGGTTCATTTCTGTGCCCAGATTAGAACCCGAAAACCTATATTCTGGTTCTCTTATATTTCACTTCTTTCGTTTATTCTTTACTTTGATCTTATAAATTTCTCCTGGTTCTTTCAAACATCTCCTTTATATTAATTTAGATACAAAACGTTGAGCATGCATAGGTGTTAGTTATGGTCCCGTTCTTAGGTGTATTTCTTATAAATAGGATATTTACAAAAAGAAAAGCCAATTTATTGTTATTATTTTTTAATTGATGAGAGAAAAAGCTAGAAAAATAAACAAATTCACTGTAACGATATTAGATGGATATCTATATATTAGATCGCGTCTCGATATATTTTTAATTTTTTGAAAAGAGCAGAAGAAAAGAGGATTTACATTGAATTTGAAAATAGTGTTACATAGATTAACAAGTCTTAGATTTGTAATAGATTTGTTTCTTTAATTCTTTTAGATTCTTAGGTTTTAGATGCTCAAATCTGAATATCGATATTATGATGGATCGAATTATAATATCGATATATTGATATTTTTCCAGCACCCCTACTCGTTCTACTAATAGTTTGGAGTTATTTACTATCCCTATTCGGTTAGTATTTTTTATGTTGTTGATGTGAGATATACTATCTCTAGACTGCATTTATATGATTTTATAGTTTTTTTTCCCTCATGATGATGGCTTAATTGACGAAACGTTGATTGATTAGTTATTAAATAGTATTTCAGGGACTTAAAGATTTGCTTTGGAATCATACAATTATATCCCCAGTTATTATTTTTCGCTAACGAGTTTAGAAGCTTAAACTTTCCATTTTTTTAGAATATACGTGAAATGATGCTCTGCGATTTTTGAAACTTTTAACCACTTTCTTTATATGAAGAAAAACTAGAGAAAATTAGCAATTAATACATTGGAAATTCCTTTTGGTCCAGGATTTTCTAAATAAAAGAACAGTAAAAACTCAAAGGTGGTAATGGAAGAAAAATAAAAAGTGAGAGGGAGAAAGATAGAGAGAGAGGGAGACTGCATAATATAACTGGTTCCGGCTGTTCAGTAAACCCTTAAGTCATTCACTTCTCCCGACAGCTCCCAGTCAGTGGCTCCGTTTCCCCGCTCTTCGTGATTTCCTCGTTACCGAACGTCCAACGCAAAAGAAGAAAACAGTAAGCTGAGTGACTAATTGGTGAAAGAGGAGGTGGGAGAGAAGGGACTTGTTATTCAGTGAGGAGGGAGGACGGCGGGCCGTGGGAAAGTCCAGAAAGCCGGCGTCCATACTAACCAGCCTAATTGTCTGGACCTCTGTCCCCATCTTGTAGGATCCTAGAACCTTTTTCATAACCACCAAATCTTATCCCGTCACGTCTGGAAGAAGTTTGGCATCAGCGGATAACCGGTAGGCGATCAATCGACCTTCGCGCCAGACCCATAGGCCGAAACGTGGTAGTGGCCTCCGTAAAAATGGTCCTTCGGGGATGGAATCGACCCTATCGACATGAGAAACAGGTTTTACAAAAAAAAATTAATAATAATAAAAATTCCGATTTTACATTTTATTAAAAAAAAAATATGGATGCACGTATCAATAGTACTTATATACTGATATAAAATAACAACACTATAGTTTGGGATGAACATTTGAGCGCCTTGATGCAAGAACAAGGTAAGTCCAGATTAACAAATGTCTGGATAGAGCCAAATTAAATTAAATAAGACTCCAGGTAAGTCCATAATCAGGTATTGAATAAATTTAACTTTTAAAGCAGAATGATAGTAAGCATTCATTTACATCGGTGTTAATACATATATATATATATATATATATATATATATATATATATATATATATATATATATATATTTGTTTTTATATAAATATAAAACAATTCCGGACATCACTGCTTTTTGCACCAACGGATGACCGAATTTATAATAGCAGATGATGTAGTATTTTCCACATTACTTAATACACAGGAGATCTTACGTTTGTGCCTGATTCTTGTACTAATCGGAACAGTTTTACTGTCCACAGGAAAAATCCATTTTTTTAAAGAAATTAGAAAATTTCGACTTACTTCGTTCTCACACCAAGGTCCCATCATTGTTGGTGTGTTTTTATAGTTTTGCTACTACTTTTAACCGCTATCAACTGATATTTAGTGGTCCTTCAGGGATGGATTCTACCCTTTAGATACTATAAATAAAAAATTCTGACAACATTTTATTAGAAAAATTCGATTACAATTAATATTACTGAAGAAATAGGAAACACAGTAGCTAGAGATTAGCTAATAATTAGTGTTTTATCATGATTTAACAATTAATTTTAACAACAGTTTACTTAGATTTAGGTTTTAGAAAAAGGTTCCTATCTTTCCAAGTTGATATATACCAAAGTGATAGAACATAGAACGTGTTCAACTGTTCAAAGATCTAACTATAACTGTTAAATTAGCTGCTATAGAGATTGGCTAAAGTTTAGATGCGATTTAGTGTTTTATTTTATTATTATAATTTAGTTCGGCTTATTAATATTTTTTCCTTTTCATTTTATATTTATTTTTCATTACTTCTGTTTTATGAATCTCGATTGTTTTTTTTAGTATGACTCTGTCATAGCCATTACAAGTAGGTACTTATTGTCTCTGATTGTGGTAGATTGTACAATAAAAAAAATATGTAAAAAATAGAGAGATTGGTTGAATAATTGGGTGATTAGCGCTCTGTTATTTTCCGAATGTTATTTCGTATAGCTGATAATCTTGAACTAATACTGGAGTTTAAACCAAATTTAAAAAAAATAAAGCCGTAGCAGTTTTGACTTTTGATTTAAATTAACAGTTTTGTTCTTCTCTATTTACTGTTTCATTGGAGTTGCCCTTACTCGAAAATGTTCACAGGATTTACAAAAACGTTATCTTCCGTCTTTAAGTTTACTATAATATAATTTTTATCTCATACTTCTTTCTTTATTTTCAAATTTATACCGTAAATACACATACTTTGAGTTGCTTTATTTCTTTTTTTTGAATTCGTTAAAAGAAACTGAGTATACCAACCGTATAGAGATGTGGAAGAGCTAATAGAGCAGTTAGTGGACCAGTATTTGAAGAGCCGAGTTATAGGGAAGGACTCGAACCCAGGATCTGAGATAGCCACGGCGCCAGCGGTGTCATAGCCGGGTGTAATAGATGGTTTTCATTAATGCTCCAACCCTGAAGGCAAACCTACATTTTAACACTTTTTTTTCCTGTTTCAGGGTTCCCTATCCTATAGGTCTATCTGCCGCTTCTAAGGCACAAATGTCAACAGCCCTTTTTTTTCATTCCCTATCTGGGCTTTATCGTTTCGGACCTTATAAAATTTATTATAATATCGCTTTGGGAGAAGGGGATACCTTCTGGGCGAATTTTATACGAAACATTCCGGTTGTTTTATCGCTGAAGATGTACAATATTGTTGAAAATACGCTACCGATATTTGTGCTAAAAAAATCCATCAAACCACTCTAAATATGCGATAATTAGCCTTTATATTTCCTTTATATATAATTAGCCTTTATATAATTAGTCTTTATATTTCTTTTTATCGTTTCATTATAATTTTATAGTACACATGTCTTAAAGTGTGTGGGAGAGAACGCGTAATATTTAAACTTTTGACTCGTTTTAAATGATAATTTTTAAGTACTTTCTTTTTATTGAATTTAAAAATATTCTTTCACATTTTAGATATCAACGTTTCGGACCAATGCCCCATCCTCAGTAATGGAAACACAATACATTAAATTAGCATAAATGTCAAATTCTAATCCATAATTGGCAATATTATTTTGTCCTATTTAAAAAAAAAAACATTTAATATTATCTTTAAACAATTTCAATTTTTTTTTTTTACTCCGCTTTTTATGTTTTGACGATTCTGAACCATCCGCTACATAGACCTATAGTCGAAAATAGTTGTGTAGATAGGAAATAAGTAAAATTAAGTCCTATTTCAGAATTGTGTTAGGAAGAAAATGAGAGAAAGGGCCAAACTTGGTGGTATCGCCATAACGAAATCATTACGCACAATAAAGTTCCTAGTTAATATTTTGCAGAAATAGTTGCTTTTAACAGATTTGGTTTTGTTAGATTTATACTTTTTCAATATTTACGCGGAGAAACAAGTGATGGATACGGATATTATCAAATATCTTAAGGACATCTAACAGATAGGAAAAAACTTAAATGCAAGTACAGAGATTTTTTTTTACTTGTAACTTCTCTTGTTAAATATTCTGACATCTCAATTCAAAACTAATCGATCCAAAAAAGGAGAAGCGTGAAATTCGAAAACGTTTCAATTAAAATGGCCACATAAATTATTCATGTCTCGAAAATTAACCTGGGAACAAATAGTGTTGCCGCGTTTGATAATATCAGTAGCATCCCACTCTTCCCAGCCGGATCATTAGGAACATACACGTATCTGAGTCCCGCGGGAGCTGATGCAATGACTTGCTGTACTCCGTCGTTTGTATAATAAAGAGAATGTTCAATACGTTTTGCTTAAATGTAAAGCGTATTTATGAGGGAGTATTAGTAAAACGCTTTAGTAACATTGTTCCAGTGACCTATTACGGCAACTATCATATGGCGAAATATAACATACACTATCCCCCTTATTTTACGCAGTTTTGATGATATCATGGACTATGAGAAATAAGGCAATTTTAAAAGGGTTTTTGCCGCTTGATAGCAAACGGTGAGCTAAATCGAAAAAAATGGCAAAGAACGAAATAATTTTACAATTTAATTTTCTGCAAGGATCCGTCGACATAAATTTCAAATTTGAGTATTCCATCCATGCCTATGCCAAGTTTTATTTAAAAATTCTTAAAAATTAGGAAAATATGAGTGGTGGTCTACGCCTGCTAGAGCAGAAATTGGCAGTTCCAGTTTTTTAGCGCTTAGCTCGAATATGCTGGATATACTACTCGGGAATATACTACACTTTAATATGATAGCGGTAATGACAAGAGCGGATGACTTAAATATTTTATCCAAAAGATTTACATTCGAACTTAATTACAGTGTCATGTGTTAATTATAAAATTTTATAAAAATCAGCAAAACCCTTCTCACCTTCTTGATCCTCTTAACCAATCCCTGTCTACCACTTTGAGGTACGTTAGATACGTGGTGTGGGGTAGGTGCTTGGCAAAGTAGCACTCCGCTCATCTACTGATTCAAAGAACTAATTTTTTTTCTGAGATCCGAATACGGAGAAGGAGATGAGAAGGAATACAGATTATAGTTGCCAAAAAAAAAAAGAAATCATTCCCTGGCCTTCACTCCATTTTTTATTGAGCGGTGAGTCGAGACAAAGAGCTAGTTCCAGTGAGTCGTGAAATAGCTCATTTCAGAGAATGCCTGGCCCGCATCTTATCAATGAGCTCCTGGGTGTCTGTATTATAATTATTAATGAAAACTCCAAAAAATGTCATTGAAAGGTCCCAAAACAAACCAAATAGCAGTAAATAACTACCATAACTAGTCAACGTTCTGCCAATTAAGGTATCATGAGGATTGAACAATAGAAATACCTATTGCACACCTCACTTTTATAGCCAAAGAAATTCCAACTAAATATAGATATTACATCACTAAAAAAAAAAAAATAGTAGTGTAGTAGCTCATTTGGTAGTGGGGTAGCTCACTGGGTAAAGCACTGGAGTCCTAACTCTCGGGCCCGCGTTCGAGTCCGGCTCTGGCAGATTATTTATACTGTTAGATCAACGCTAATTGGGGCGTGGTATGAATGCTGACCACATCCTCCTTGTATAACCATTGTAGCAGTACAGTTTTACATCACTCCAAAACTTTTGAGAAAATTCAGTTTCTATTGTTTTTGGAGATTATTTTAAGTTCTGAGTATTTATTTTGAAACAGCCCCCAAAACTAGGTAAATACAACTCGTTAAGGTCGGTTAAGTATTTAATAGCTTAATAAATCAGCATAAGAACCGTAACTTGAGGCTTTGCCCGGAGCTAGCCAACCCTGGTATGCATAATATTAGGGCTTGGAGGGGGGAGGGGGGGGGGATTAAGGCGGGTTGGCAAGTGGCTGAGAGAGCCTGAGAGGCCGTGACAGATTCAATTGCCCCCAGCGGCCCGGGGACAGAGAGAAGCAATTGGAGCTCTAGTGGACTTTGTGAGGTGTGAAAAGGCTTTGTTTGTGCCGGTAAGTAGCCTCAATGAATATGGATGGTGGTGGGGGCATTTCCGCCGGGTTTTCGCAGAGTCGCAGCTTCCGGTCGGGCACAAAAGACAGCCGACGATCTGCATACAAGGGACCACCGCCCGGAACAAATCCACACGCGGCCAAGAATGCACACCACAAATAAAATAAAGATTCAACCTCGTAGCTGATTATTTCCTCCATCCAGTGTCCCCACGCACGACATTTACATTTTTTCCAACAAAGCAACGCGTAGAATTAACAACAATGCGGAATGTGGATCTCCTCTTCACAGGAGGCGATATGAATCCAGCGAAAGGGGTTTTTCTTTTTGTTATGGGATTCTTCTGGGCAAAGAGGATACCGCTTTATCTAAATCGGATTTCAGTTTAATGCAACTCCAATAATGCGGGTCCATTAATGCTAAATTTTATCAAGAGAAACCGGATAATTAGGTCAACTTTTTTAAAATTTGATAGTAAGTATATATAATCTGGAGATCCTTGGATTTAAAGAAAGAAATATATATATATATATATATATATATATATATATATAAGTGTATCGTTGGCTTCGAAGAAGAGAATCACAATATGGAAATTTGTGCTTTTGCTTTTTTTTTATTTTAGAGAACTTCTAATCACGTATATTTCTTCTCTCTCTCTCTCTATAAATATATATATATATATATATATATATATATATATATATATATATATATATATATATATATAAAAACATTATGTGTGTGAGTGTTTCACCTTATATAGGTTCTCTCCAATGTGTCAAACGATTTCTTTAAGTAATAAACGCGAAGAAAATTTCTGTTATAAAAGGATGTCTTGAGTTTATATACTTTTATTTGTACATTACGAGTTTGCTTCTATTACCTACTTTTTTTTGGAATTTCTTTTTTGTGCCCTCAGCTTTCTGTAGTTTATTCCTTTATAGTATTTAGTTGTATTGATGCAAAATCTATGTTTAAAATTACACCACTCATATTGAAATATAGTGGAAGTTAAATATAATATCGATTGCTAAAGTTGATGCTATCGAAACCAACGATTATTCCTATAATAATAGAGTAAATTGTACTAATAAAGGGAATTTTATCAGGTCGTACAGATAAGAAATTCCTAATGATCCGGTCTCATCTTGCCTAGTAAATACTGACTTAATTTATCTGTAGAATTTAGGATCAAAGTGGTCTTTTTTTGTTTTATTCAGAAATAGTATCCTCTGTCATAACCATAGGCAAAGGTATCTCACCAAATAATCTCGTTCTTAATCAGATTGGATTATGTTTAAAGCCTCTATATTAGTCGGTCGACATGACCCCCAGTCCTCATCTCATCACAAAGACTTAAAAATCCCGGACGGGAGCGTAAAACGAATGTTTTTTTTTCCCTCCCCCCCAGTCACGTCAAATTTCGTTTAACGGCGTAATAAACTAAGGAGATTAAAATGCAAACTGTAGATTTCACAGGGCTACCTCTAATTTATGTAGACTGCTTTTCACACGTTATTCAGTCGGCTACTCGATGGAGTCCGGGAAGAAAAAAAAATAAAAATAAACTAAAAAAAAAAAAAAAAAAAAAGAATTCAGGATCCGACGTTAATTTACTAAAAGAGTATTTTGTGCCGAGGAGGATCAGTTGTAAATGGATTCGGTTATGGATCTGTTGGACTGATAGTGAAAGTGAAAAGCGGATCGTTAGCTAACCGGTCCCTGGATTCCAAACATAAAACATCAATTTGCTCATTTCTTAGGTAATGGTTTTCCTATCGGTTAATGGCTCCAGCTTTTTGCTCCCTTAATTGTACCACCCCCTCGCATTTCTCCTCCCACTGAACGTTGCCGCTATCCTCCGTAATCGAAATAGCCCGAGTAAGCTTTTGTTCTGATCAATACAACGCGTATTTCCGGAGGCAACGGTAAGTACGGCCCATGGGCCCGGGTTATTATTCGAATTACGAAAATGAGCCTTTTTGAGGTTTCGAGTTCCTTGGTTAGATACTTGCGTCGAATATGAAGTGATAGCTTCACCTATGCGTTGTTAGGTAGATATTAAATAGGGATGTAAATATCCAACAAAAATATTTATACATATCGTATCGATAGTTTTCAAATATATCGGAATATTAATTCGATGTATCAATAAAAATATCGATATTTCGATATATCAGGCCTCGATGTTTATAATCCTTGAAAGGAGGAGAAGAGGTATAAGGAATAGGGTAATATAAATTAACAAGCCTTAGATTTGTAATAGCAACAAATAATATTCATATAATGCTGATCAGAAAAGAAAAATTATTAATTTATTGACATTTGTCAATAAAAAATTTATTATATAATAGGAACTAGAAAAAAAAATAATACATTACTTATCATAAAAAAATAAATAAATAAAAAGGAAATATGAAAATTAATATTGAATAAATTACTAAAGACTTATCAAAATACATATTAACATTTATTATTAAGAAGACAAATTAATGAGAACTAGAGAAATATGAATTAAATTGCTTAACATAAACAAAAAACGAAAAAAAAAAAAACAAGGAAGAAAATTATAATTGAATTAATAATGACTGAAACCTATCAAACTTATGGATTTTATAGGCATTTTTTATTTTATTATTTTTCTGTTTGTTTATGTTTTTTTTTTAAAAAAAGTCGGTTTTCGATACCTAAATGTTCATATCGATATTACGATATATCGATTAAAATCGATCAAACAATAATATCGATATATTTCTTTTAAAATATCGATATTTCGATATTTTTCCAACATCTCTAGAAGAACCCCGTTCATCCGGAATAATGTGGGCAGGGCTATTTCGGACAACGCGAAATTACGTTGGTATGATCAGAAAACAAAAAATTCTTGACATCAATTAAATTATTAAAGTAATATTAAAAAAAAAAAATGTTTATTCGTTAGAGATTACTACTTCCTTCCTTATTCCTGACATATCGTAACTTTTCTTTTTGTTTTCCATCAACACACTTTTGAATTAAATAAAAAAATGTGAGAATCTACTTTATCACACCCTGTCTCTGGCGGTCTTTCTTCAATTTTCTTTTCGGCCTGCCTTCAAAAATTCTTTTTGGCTGATACCCCTCTACCACCCTCTTATTACATATCCAAACGTGTAGAGATTGTTTTTTATTTGACTTTTTTGTCTTTGTTTGGAATTAGGAAGTTTCTGGAATCAGGAAACAACACACATTTTCCTCCAATAATCCATTTCTTGAACTAAAAGTCCTCTTTTGGTTGATGGTCTTTCATAATTCCACTTGATTCTGCTGAATAGAGAACGACATTTTCAAAAAAAAAAAACGATTTGTGCATAATCTTTTTCGTTTTTATGGTCACTAATTTACTCCAAACCATTGAATTTAATAGGCTGATGATGATATTAGGTTTAGCTTACTTAATATCTCGATTCGAATTCGGGTTTCTGTGCCCAACCATGTGAATTTACAATGTCAACTTGTTCATTGCAGGCCATATATACCGCTTCTTCCCCTTGAGGTATAATATGAGCTTCTAATTTCCAAATTAATAATTTCTGAAAATTTGTCTTCATCATATGCTCTGCTTCCGAAGCGACGAGTAATATGCTAATGATAAAAATAAGAGCAATAATGTTAATTACTTTAACGAAGACATACATGTAGCAAAATTTTTAATATTCAAAATCAAAATTGAATAGAAATGGTATTTAATTATTACGAATTAAATTTGTTTACGATTCCATACTATAATATCTATAATTTCAGTAAAGTGTAATGTTGAGAAGTTAAAAAACAAATTTTAAATATCAACTACACATGAATCTTAATGTAGTAAAAGCGCGATAATATTGAATCGAATTTTAAATATTTCATGCGAAAATTTGTTCTGAAAACGCATCATTTAAGAACAATTATAGAGAGTCGTCAAAAGAATTCGCAAATCGTCCATGAAAAGAAATTTATTTTATACACCCTTCAAATGCTATTACCTGAATGTAAAACTGACCAATAAAACTCGAAGCTGCCTGTGACGTAAGCCTGTGTTTATATTCATACCAGCGGGCTCTTGCAGGTTGAGTCTTCTGAGAGTGAAAATAAGATCAGTTCTCATGGATCTTTTGGAGGAATGACGTCAGAAAAGAAGAAGAGGGGTTGGGAACCTCTCTGAAATTCTGCCAAATGGAATTTTACTGTTTGAGGTAATTTATTTGAATCAGACTGTTTGCTTTGTTCGATTTATTCGGTTATCGTATTATTTTTGTTAAAAATTTGATTCTAGAAACCAGTTTTTCATTCCTAGTCATCAGCTTATTATTATTCATTTTTTTTTTTTTTTTTTTGTATCAATTGATTTTATCTTTTGGCTGCCATTAGTAGATAAAGGTTCATATTCGAACAAAGCGAACCATTTTGCTCTTAAAAAAGAAAACAATTATAGGTATTATAAATAATTATCTCACCGTGAATGGATTTTTAAAATGTTTACGAAATAAGAACATTAGATTTAACGTTTCGAAAAATGTGTTTAAAATTAAATTGAAAAAAAAAAAAAAACGGTTCCAGTGTTGAAGAAAAAAATGTTGAATCGTTTTTATAAATATTTTTCATAATTTATTTTTCAATTATGAGGTAACATGTCGAAATTTCATATAAATAGGAAAATTAAATACATTTCTGGTTATAAGCGTTAGAATTCAATCAGAACTTAGCTGGCTTAGAGAATGATCAAGATCCAATGATACTTGAAAGGGACAGATGCCCGAGCACGAGCAGTAATTCAGCCAAACCCCTACCAAATTCTCCTGCAAACACAACATGTACCCTTGTTGGAGTGGGGTGACATGTCCACATGTGTAGGGCAAATTAGACGGACCCTTGTTGGGGGTCACCCGGCTTAAAGGTTGGACAGGGATAGGAAACAATAAAATGCTCCCTTTTAGTTTTATTTATTAGTAGGCATCCAGATTTTCTTAAAGGATGATTCCCCTTGATTCTTAGTTTATGAAACCATTCGCAATGTCTGCGAACCTTACAGTATATTTAACATAGGATTGTCTTGGGGATGTTGTGCCTACATCATAGTGGATTAGGGAAAGGGCAACAGTTTGGTTAACTTTAACCAAAGATTATCCATTAATAAATAAATTGAAATGTGTTCGACCCAAAACCCAATATGGGGTACACCTACTGCAATAGACGAACTAAACCATATCCTCTTTGATTATAATACTATTCGCAATACCAGTCTGTAGTGTATAAAAGAGCGTAAAGTTCTTAGTTTTTTTTTTTTTTACATTTCCACCTACTAAGCTTTTCTCATAAGAGACGACCCTTAGGTCGTGCACATGTATATTTACAAAACGGAAAATAGGAGCGTTTCCCACTTTATCTTTGAGCCACAATTACTGGACTAATTTAATATTATCGTGACGAGGAAACATTTTCCTATGATATCTATTTCTTAATTATTATTGGCTCGGTATTCTGTTAACCTTTTCTTTTATCATTCTCGGTCCTGTCTAAAGTAAATTCTTTATTTAATCCAGCCTCCTTTCTCCACCTTCATTTCAGCTTTCGTTTGTAACAACAAACCGTATCAACCATTTCCTCTCTTTGTTTGGAATGGTTCTGTCATGTTTCCAGTTTTTCCATTGCATCCGTTTTTAACTTTTTTTTACTGACGAGGCTATTATTGTATGTACGATAATTTTCTATGAAAGGAGGTTGCCCATATTGTGAATATCCACTCTATTGGGATGAAAATAGTACAGTTATTATAGCATATTCGTATATAATATATAGTTGGCTTCAGGATTTTCTTGGGGATATTGCGCCATTTTCGTAGAGTATATAAGCACACAATCTGAGGCGGATCCAGGAATTTCTTCTGGGGGGAAGGGAGCAATGAACGTAAATTTAGATTAGGATATACGCTACTTTACACTTTATCAGGCATAATAATAGAGTAAAGCAATATATTTGTACGAATCAAGGTTTTTTAGAGAAGGCATGGAAAATTAATTTTGTAATACGCATATGTTGCTTAAGTTATCAATTAATAAATGTATTTTGGACAGTTTAAGGGAGGGGAAGGGCACCTTTGGTACACCTGCTGCAATAAATAAACTAAAAGTGATATAGGCAAACAGCTTATGGAAGAACCTTCTGGACGGAGCATAGGCGGCAGGTTACGCTCGAGGAGGGGAAAGTATTCTCCCTCTGAATAAGTTCATGCAGCTATCTTGTCAAATATTCCATCTTGATTTTTTTTTTACATTCTTTCATTCCCGTGCACTAATTCGTAAGTTAATCTTTGATTCAAAGAAAGGTTATTGTTCGGCGCATGCGCACTAAAAGATTCATTCTTGAGTTTTTCACTTATACTATGCTAATCAGAATTTGAAGGGTCTCATCCTCCACGTGTAATAAGAATTTAAGACTTTTGCCCAGTTCAATAGTTAAATGGTTAATAATGGAATTAATTCTAAAGCTAGATAAAACGAAGCCTATATCATTGGCATGGTGTAAACAACAGGCCTTAAATTTAAGTTTAGATCGTCCACTAATAAATAAATTGAAGATTGTTGGTACTAAAACCGAACCCTGTGTCAGACTTGCTGCGATAGATGTGGATCATTAAGTCGTAATGATGTAGTTCGCTACCGATACAAATCACTTCAACAGCACTATGTTAATTCACTGGACTCGATATAAAAGGGATTAAGTAAAAGTCGATATACGGTGTGGGTATCGATTACAGGAGCAGCGACGGCTAATTGACAGGCTGGCCATTAGGAGATTGGCACCAGCTGTAGCAGATATATCCCTGTTAGGCACCTGGGACTCTCTTAACGGCGGGACATTAAAAGGTCTCGCTTCTCTAACTGCGACGGGTGGAAGGCGGGGGCCATAGTCACTGCTTCTACTAGTAATCCTACTACGTAGGAACTGTCCCGATATCGCAATGTAGTAGAGAAAAAAACAAAAACAAAACAGGAATAGCGTAGACGTAACGCATAGGCATCACTGCAGTAGTGGAGGTCGCAACAAAAGATATGACTTCAGTGTGTGTTGAGTCTCACAATATAATTCGATTGAAGAGCTGTAATAGCAATAATCAGTTTTCAGAAATTACAATCCCAGTATACAGTGATCACGCTACATCTATATTAATAACCCCTCTTCTGCAACTTTTATCTCTGAAACTCTCTATGTATTAAAGGAGTGGAGATACATTTTTGGTTATTGAGTCCTTCAGATTCCGTAGTCCCCAATGGTAAGGAAATAGGTAGATACTGTAAGGGTTGAGGCCTATCTCAGCAGGAGCACCACATGGTTTAGTTTCGGAGCTAATACTTTTCAATTCATTTATTAATGATCAATTTTATCTTAAAGTTAATTACAGTTGTTCCACTATCTGTCGATGACCCAGACTTTCTTTTATCTTTCCTTAGAATCGATACAATGGGAACCATTTAACACTGAACAAAAGTTTTAAATTCTTTCATTTATGGAGGATAAGACCCGAATAATTATGAGTAGCATTGCACATCTTCTGGTTTAATGTTTTTATATTGCAATCATACTGAAATGTCATCAATAGATTTTTTGAATTTATTAAAAACTTAGAACATCTCTTTTAATTTATTATGTTTGAGACCTTATTATAAGATCATTCATTCATTCATTCAGGAGACCTTTCGGCCTAGAAAAATAATATTTTTTTCTTAAACTAATATGACACTATAGGTCACACAATTCTTAAAATGATTTTCCTATTTTTTTTTAATAGTTCCTATTTACTACACAAAACAAGTTCGGGTGCACTGGTCCACATAAGTTATTTTCAATCAAAATCGATTTCAACTTATCCACCTGATATAGTCTAATCATTTCAACTTCTAACGAATCCACAAATATTTATCCCCGATCCTGAATGTTATATAACAAGGTGTTTGACACCCAATAGGACAGCCGAGGTATGTTAATCGATTCCATGAATTGCTTACTCATCGAGGACGAAAATTCTTACTATGTTTTAAGGTTCCTTTAAAGGGAACAATCGTAGGCAATTCATATTCTATACCGCATCGGTAAAATATTAATATTCCCGAGGTACGTTGGCTAACCAAAACAGGAACCCGGGACCACACATGCCGGAATGGTCACTTATATATGCCGGGTGTCATTTAATTTTATAACCGATATTCACCGAAGCAATAATAATTAAATTCAATTGGATAAGAGAATTCAATTGTCGTTACTGTCAGATAAATCTTAAACTGTCCCCTTGTCACGAATACTAAATTTGGAGTTGAGCTTTGATTGTTCAAAAATCAATCCGTATCAATTTATTTAAGGGGACCCCTACGCATAGGCGGGATGGACTGGAAATTCAGTTTTTATGTACCTTTATCTCTGGAAATAGAAGAGTTAAAGACATACTGTTTGTTCCCATTTATTGGGAAGTATTTTAAAAGTTTTTCAAATAAAAATAGTCGACAAGAAATTTTTTACGGCTTCGACAACAAAAACATTTTTTTTTCAGTTAAGCATTTTTTTTCTCCGGTCCTAGTGCTCCTTTAGTTTAAAAAAAAAGCTTCAAATAATAAGATAGTTGTTCTAAACTGATAAAAAAAAAAAAAAATCAGTTCATTTCGCATTCTAGTTTTTCGAAAAAAATGGTACATAAGTAATAAAAATATGACTTTTGGAAGTAGTCGTTTTATATTGAAGTGTTGTTTTTCTGTAGTTACATGGCCAATTGTTGGAATAATAATGGATTCTTGAAGCTTAGACAGTATTGAACAACCGCTTCACTAAAACTTGTTAAACATTAAAGTGTTTTAATTAGACAGTTAATTTCGAATTACACTTCAAATATTCGATTATTATTTTTGCATTTTTAAATATTTAAAAAACTAATCAGGAGGGAATTAAAATAAAGATATATTAATTAAATCTGAATTTAATAATCTAAATAATAAATTTAATACAAAATTAATATGAGGTTATTTGTTTTTTCCTCGCAAGCTCCATTTTACCTAAATTAAAATATTTTTTGGACCCTTTCTGTTTCTGTATATCTATATATACATATATATATATATATATATATATATATATATATATATATATATATATATATATATATATATACATATGAATATATATATAGTTTGCAAAGAATAAATACTTATTAAGTCCTTCTCATTTCCTATCGATTACATGCCTATTTTGAATTCACTTTATGCACATATCATTTTAAAGTTTTAAAAAATCGTGCAATTCAGGGCTATTATTATAAAAAGAAAAATGATCTCTTAGATTAGGATGTAGGATGTGTGTGTGTGTGTGTTTCCCTTTTAATCCTCAAACATATTTCATGAACAAAAATAATTTTATATTCTAAATCTTTTGCCTTCCATATAAATTAGATGTCCATTTAAATCCAGTAGTTCATTTAGTCATTAGTCACTTTAACGAAAGGCATGAGGGGTTTTTATTTTTAAATCAAGAAATCACCCCAGATATGTCTTGAAATGCATTAAATCTTGCATTATTATTATTAAGAAAACCTACAAAGCCGCCAACGCTATTCGGGATATTAATGAAGCGGAGAGTTACGAGAGTGAAGGGGAGGGGGGAGGGATTCTATACCCGAGCTGGACAGGTTGGAAATATTTTGTGGTAGGAAATATTTTGAGGAATTACTTCAGTTCATCATCAAAGATCACACTTTGATCAGAATACATAATTTCCATTTCCGATTGAAATAATTGGGTTTTGTATCATCATTCAATAGAACTTGGGTGCAATCGATAATTCTCTTGATTCTTGTGCTGCTATAGAAATCCGAAACTCCTGCCCTACTTCTGCTTTGGAACCATTATAGTAATCACAAAATGTGTCGTTCTCCAACTTCCTTAATAACCAGAAATGTTTCCCAAACTACAATAATACTTGTGAACCCAATCCGGCAACGGTGCTGAAGGAAGCATTAACATGATAATCAGCCAACAGCGGGCTTCAATGGTACCATAACGGAGATGGAAGTCTACTTCCAGGATCCAGTTCCACGGCCGGACCGCTGACTGCGTCAGGAGGGAGCATGAATGGATAGGAAGCGGTGATGACACGGAGACGTTGTTAGGAGACATAAGCGCTGCCAGAGCATGCTAATCCAGCCGCCGCTTTAGCAGATTGTGGGTGGAGCCAAGCGGTCCCTATACAAATGAGCATCATTTGCATTGCGGTGTTAAGCCGCAATGTGCTGCATCAGTGAAATGCTAATTGCGAGGGAGGGGGGCTCCTAAATATCTCCAGCCCCGCCCCAACCCCGCCGACATCCGCTCTCATTTCGTTGTCATCTATCAACTCCATCGGCCCGCCGATATACCTCCCGTCTGGATATGCACGTTCCGAGGATATTTTAATTCTACAATCCTGAGGACAACTGTCCACCGTAGACGGAGGGTCATGAACAAGAAGTAAATGAGGGCTTACAACTCCCTTGAAAACCTCTTTGTCTGGTGGTTGAACAACCGAGATAAGACCATTGCGTCTTAATCCTTTTTCATTCGCACTAAACACCAGAGGGACACCTGATACCATTGAGGAGCGCCGCCGCCTGCATGGTATTCAGGTCAAATCATTTCCTCGGCGTTTTGTTTGTTCTTACTCGTGCAATGCCTTTCTATGCATTAATAAAATAAATTAAACCTGACTGATAAAAACTAAAAAATAAAATCTACATTTTTTTTTATATTTCTTTTTATGACTATATTTCTATTTATTCTTATAATTTTTCAAGGAAATATAAGATTTCGATTTAAATGGACAACAACAATTTAATCCATTCAAAACGTAATTATATAATAAAAACTAACTGTGAAAGATAAAAAGATTTTTTTAAAAAAAACATCTTAATAAATAATAAGAGAGAAAAAAATAATCCCTAAAATGCGTAATATGTAACTATAATAATAAATTATTAAAAATTAGTTGCATTAGAGTTTGTAGAATAATTGATATAGGATATCATATCATACAACTACCCTGTTAATTTTAATTCAGGCAATAACATTTAATCACATCAGACCACATTTAATCCATATTAAAATTTTATTTTAAATGGCTTTAGTATTATAGCTACAGAAAATCGTTTACTGCAAAAGTTTTATTAATATTTATTTTTTTATATGCATTTAAAATATTTCATAAATGTCTATACTATTTACGTTTCTGATTTCCAACATACATTTGAATTTTTTATATTTTAACTTGTTCAATTTCTACTTTTCCCGATTATTTTTTTTTGGAGGCTTTCTTAAAAAAGAAAAAAAAAAGAAGAAGATTTGGCTTACGATTCGGCTCTCGTCGGATGAACGAACTAGCCGTCACGAGGGAAGGCGAGACCGGTAGTGGGACCACACGCAGGTCTCATCAGCGCCTAGTCATAAAATACGACCAGCTGCTTGACCCCTATCTCTCACCGCCCTATCCCTCATCCAGTAAATTTAAATTGGGCCGACATACGCAATTTCGGGCCGGATATCTTGGCGGCAGATTCTATTGAAACGTCAAGGTGAAAATCAAGGAATCTCTTAAATTATGTTACAAGTTCGATATGACATTATGAGTTATGAAAGTGGGAGATGGAAAATAATAGAATAAATGTATTGAAAAAATAATTTTTTTTTTAATTCGCTAGTACGTAGTTGCCTAGACAAAAGATGCTAGTAAGTGTACACCAAGAACACTTGTCACATAACAGAGGTCTGCACTAGCCCCTACTATCAGGTTTTGCTGGGTGACTGCGGACAAGCCCTTAAAAAATAGAAAACTGTCAAGGAGAAACACAAATGACAAAGTATTTCAAAAACAGCTTTTGTAAGTTCCGCTTACGGAAAAGCCTACTGGTAGATAAACACCGATACAGCTGTACAGCAAAAGTTGAAAGACACAACTTTATCAACAGGTTGGAGCTAATATCTTTATAACCAGTTATACGGTACTTCACCATACCGAACTTCCGGAGGTTATTTCTGATACATCAGTCTTTAGATTCCATGCTCCGTTAAGAGCAGCTCTTATCAGTTGAAGGTTTGAATTTAACGAGACAATTACGCGCTTAGCCCAACATTATCTTAAATATCTTGTGAGCTCTGTTTATCATTATCTTTATCACCGACATTTATAAGAACTATTTTGAAGATTCAGCCATCCTGAAGCCCTTCTGGCCAGCCTCAAGAGTTTGTGACTCCTTGTGGTTTTACTGAACAATTTGTAATTACGAACATTATTACGGCTTGTTTAAATATAAAACGGTTTATACATTTTAATTTCATTGAAACCAGTTGGCCAAACTTTCAGGCAGTGGAATCCTCTGAGGACAATAATGAGTACTAGGTAGTAATAATCAACGTAGTTGACAATCTGCATTTGTTTAATTATGTAACATTTAATCTAGGATCTTAAGGTTTAGGTTCTGTACTAAGGCAACCGAATATAAGGAGTAGTAGGAATTTCATTTTTCGGCTTCTGTGGAGTCCTTTACCTTAATCCAACTATCTTTCGCTCTGTGGTACCATTGGAATAAACATGAGAGATTTTTTGGCAAATTTGAAGAAAAAAAAAATGTCTGTTTTATTTTCATTTTCCATCCTCAAGCGGGTAGACGCCTTGCAACGGAATATCCAGATACCGTCAAGAAAGTTCTTCAACATCTAATATTTCGGTCGTCTCCCGGTAGTTTTATAAGACGGGTTCGAGGAGGAGTGCGTGTGGCAGCCCCGTTTTTACGATCTGGTCTGGAAGCTAGGAGATAAGGGATCGTGTAGGGGCAGGTAGGTGTCCCATTTGGTCGGTATCAATTTCAGTAGCTGGCCTAACTGAAATGTCACCTCATTATCACATAGCCGGACCTACTCTCTGTTCGGAAAACATCCGGCTGCCGCCACCGTAAAGTGGAAGATATACGGCGCCCGGCCACCTGATAAATTGCTCTTGGACACTTTCTGTCCCCACCAGGCCGGGCTACGTGCATAAACATTTTGTCAACCCTATCTTATTTCCCTGGATAAAATAACAGTCTGGAATTAACTGGATATCGAATGTTTCGGGATATGATTCATCTTGATCGAGTACATGAGCATTTGTTATATATGCATATTAGCAGCAAGGTCTGAACCGACACGTTGTTCAGACAATAAAATAAAAATAAAATAATAAAATAAATTAATTGGAGTCAACATTGATGAAGCTTGTGAAGTGCAATCGAAGTTTGAGCATTTTAAAATGTATAGCTCAACTTGCCCATATATACTCTTCAAAATATAACTCGTCATGTCAAATGACTTGTACATCTATGAGCGAAAAAAAATCATTGCGCATCAGCTGTTAGATAGTCGAGATCTTCATGAACAAGACTTACTTTCGAGGCTCATGCCTTCTCTAAGCGTTTTAAACCGAAACTATCCAGTTCATGAAAACACCGTATTTGTCCACTTTAACATTATTAATTTACCAAACGGTGTTCGCGGCGTTCTGGACTCGTTTTTTTACTAAAAACTATGAACTATCAAGACTAAACTCCCCACTATTTCGTAAATTAAAAAATTGCTTATGCCTTTATAAAAAATTATGCATGCATAAACTGAGTCAAAATTGGCATCTAATTTACATGGAAGGAAAAATATTTAGTATAAACAGTTGTTTTTGTTCATATAATGCTTCTAAAGTACAAAGGGAAAAACGTGTTTTTGCGCTAATATTATTAAAAAAAGGCCAAATTGTGATGATATTGGTACGAAATTACAGAAATTTCAAGACTTACTTGGCTATTTCGTAAATTGAAAAATAAAAAAAAGAATGACATAGGCCTTTCCTTGAACTGATGCATAAATTTATAAAAATTGATTTGATATATGCAAAAACAGAGTTTAAAATTTACGTTTAAGTCACAGGCTGTATTTAACTTTTACTTATTACTTTATTAAAAATGTAAAAGTTTCAATCAGAAAAAAAATAGATAATGAGAAATATTTGTTTATATATTTTATATATATATTTATATTTTTTAGATAAAATTGTTTTGGGGGTCATAAGGGAAAAAAAACGAGTAGACTGTTTATATTGCAGTATAAACTATTTTTTTTTTTTTCTTCAGCTGCATTTAATTATTATTGTTCACATCCAAGAAACCGAATTTACTGAAAACTAACTGTTATACTTCTAATTTTTCGTTACAATGTTGAGTGCTCGACACTTCGTGGGGGCCTAACGATTTACGAAAGCATAATATTTGGCCCAAAGAATCAATAGATTGGAACACATGAAATGTATGAGTATGAGTTTACTGTACGCGTAATAAAGCAGTAATATAATGTAAAATCGTTGGACTGAACAAAGGAAGCCTGAGGTTTTGACACGTTAAGCTGTGTATAGTGCATTATCCGCACCTGTTATTCGGTATTATAGGAATCGAAACTCCGTGTTCGATAAGCCATTTTGAAATAGTGTGAAACCAATCGGATGATTGTTAGGATAATTAATTTAAGCATGCTACAAATATATTTCTAATCTTTATGTTGATTTGAAATACTCTGCTTTTAAGCAAGCTCGAAGAAGGAAAGCTCGTAGAATTTCAATCCCAAGATAAAAATAAACCTTATTTAGAGGTAAATAAAAGGGAAAAGCGCACAATAAAAGGGAGAAAAGGTATAAAAATTGTAGTAGCTGCTGACATGTCAACAAATTCCCTGGAAGCTTTGATGTAATTCTTTATCCGGCTCTAGCAGTCGTTAACGGATCCCACACGACTGGCTATAAAAGGCCGCGACTAAACACTCAGCCTCCTCGTTCGCCATTATCTGATACTTAGCTGAATAAGTGGTTTCTTAAACCAGTAGCCCAACTGCAAATATCACCCGTAGTTCGGCTCGCCATTGTGCAAATCCGATCGGAAACGCGCGCCACAACTGCCCAAGTGTTCCTGAAGGTTCTTATAGGGAAAGAAGGTCCCTATTTACAGAAATTGGTATGTGATACGGTACAAGTTCCTTATCAACTTGACAAGAGATTTCCATGTCCTCAACAACCCAATGATAATCGAGTTGTTTGCTATCGTGATGGCAGTGGTTTTGCCCAGGTTTATAATGCTTAAACTTTAATCTACTGGAGTGGACCACTAATATTTCAGTATCTTCAGCCACACAAGGCTGAGTAAACCTTCAAACTCATTCCTGTCATTTGGAGATCAAAACCAAAGGCACAATCAACTGTATCACTCACAGCGACGGTTTTCATCAAGTTCTTGAGAATTTAGCAATATAAATCCCTTACTATTTTGGCAGTACCCCATTTCTATTAATGCTAATTATCCTTAATATTTGAAAATTCCAAATTAAAGCCTAAAGTTTCTCAAATATCAGCAAATCACTCCAAAACCGTTCAGCAAATATAGCATATGTTGAACTGTCCTAGTGTACTGTACTATTTCTGCTTGGTTAGTCTGTTTAGGACTGATGGTGTAAGATGCTTAGAATAAAAATACTAACCAATGAGAGGCAGTATGTCACTCCAATGACAACTCTATATTAGAATATCTATATAGAACACTGTGCGGTAATATTTCTGCTTATAGAACAAACGCAACACTCACTATAGACTTAGCAAGAATGGACGATCTAAACCAAGTCAGAGCTGAAAGTTTATTAACGCTCACTTCAAAGCGCCCTTTCCCAAAATTCCACTGTTGAATATGATCATTATTTATTCTATTAGGTCAAAAATAAAGTGAGTTGCCATAGATACAGATTAAAATGTCTTATCCAGAATACGAAAAGATTTTATTTCATATTTTTGTTCTATACCATATGCCATGCTTGATTGTGGTTAATTCTTAATAAAGGAAGAGCGTTTTAAAAAAAAAAGATTTCTTTCAGAAGGAATAATTTTTTATAGTGCTGGTTTGTATATAAAGTCTATTCTAGCCAGATAAATCGAGGTAATTAAAATAATTACCAAATCCCCCTTTATGTTCTTAACCTTTTTAAAATGGTCGAAACTTTTAATTTCTCCAGTCTCGCTTTGCTTTTGGTGTGTCCCTGAATCTATTGAGAATTTTAGATTTTCCATAACACATCATTTAGTTTTGCAAACATGATGATTGCAACACGATAACCTAGTTCTCTAAAAGGATTGCGACAATCTTCCACCTCTCGTGTCGAACTTCAATGTCACGGACTCAGAAAAACGTTAACACGGGAACAATATCACACGACACACACGGCAGATGGTTATCCCCACTGAAAGCGAGTCCATTAAATCTCTTACAATTCTCTACTTGTTACCGTTTTAAGGTGAACAAGATAGGGATCAGGCTGTCATTTGCGTAAGACGGGTTGCGTTACCCGCTGCGGCGGATTGGCAAATGGCTTGATGGGTCCATGGGCTAACGGCATACGAATGATCCATTCATGGAAGAGCCAATGGTCGCCGGCTAACCCCAAAACTCATCAAGTTTAACGGACGTCGCGGGGCTAACAAGCCCGCTGCGGCTCCGGCCAGGCTCCGCCCAGAGTACTAACGATATCACGTCCTCCAGTTCCCATCAGATTATCCTCTTACCTCGGTAAGCCACATACTCTCACTTCGCCGTCTGCCCAGTTGCTTTTTTCTCTTATGTATTTCCCTCGAACCTGAGTCCCAGTGGGAAAATCAGTTATCGCTGCTCCCATGGAACTAGTTTAGGCAGTAATAGCTATACTTTATACATGCATTTTTTTCGGTTCGTTTATTGGATACGCGCTCCAATATGTATTATATATTGAACTCTCGATACTTCAGGGGAATGAGAAATCTATTCATGTTATGCAAAGCTCGAATAACAGAGGTTAACTTATAGACATCTCGATTTATAATGTATTTTAGTGCTTGAATAAAAATAATCTTATGTATAGATGTAAAATATAAATCTATTGTAAACATCGCTTACATTTAATATATTGATCAATTGAAAATTATGACAATCTTACATCCAAAATTGGTATTAGTACTAAATAATAAATATACCAATTTTGGAAATAGGATTGCCATAATTAAAAAAAAAATAAATATTTTTCTTCAAAACAAAAATGTGTACTGCTTGTTATAATATTTTCTATTACGACATTTCGGCTCAACTTAATGGCCTCAAGTATAAATATCAAGAATTTATCGCATAATTCATTTTTTTGTCAATTAAGCCCTTTATAATTATTTCATATCCCAATTAGGGCAGTTCGTCTTTAAAAATAAAAATAAAATAGTTGATGATCAAAAAATTGACAGAACATTTTTATGATTTTTTTTAAATATTTAAAAAATATTTTTTTACAATCTTTGTTTAAATTTAATAGTTTTGCAAAAAAAAATGTATCTCTAAACTTGGCTGAAAATTTGAATACTTGAATTGTGTCATGAGTGGACACATTACCAAGTTAAGGTTAAAGTATTATAGATATTATAAATAGTATTATAGATTAACTAGTCCTGCATCAAATCCGTAGTAGTCCGAAATATCTTATGTGATAAAAAACAGGAAAAAGCCAAATTTTGAGAAAGGACAGTTCTGCTTTGAAGCGGCGATGCATTTCGGTGTCGTTAGAAAAAAGTTTTATATTAAAACTAAATTTTCTTATTTGTTGAGGAAAAAAAAAACATAATGAAACATAGTCGTAACTTCTATTAAAACTGTAACTGAAGCTAGTAAGCATTCTGTTATAGAATTTTTAATAAAATATTACAAAATATTCCGGAATGTATTTTGTAAAGGTGATATTTTTAGTTGAAATCCTTATTGATTTGAGCCATTCCAGAACCGTAACCGAATCTTTATTCATATTAGGTGTGGCTTTGAATTCCTCGACGGACAATCGCGTGGTAAGATCAATCGTTGTAAGATCCTTTGGCGTAGCTATGTAGCCTTTCATTAACTGTTCTAATCCCCAGGTAATGAGTTGCCCTGCGGAACGCCTCTTCTTAAATATCACATTTCCTTTTGTAAACTGCCTAACCTCTATCGGATAATGTTCCTTTGCAGCTGCCGCAAACGTTTCCCCTCTTCTAATATTTGTATTGGATTTTCAAGTGTCCCATACACGTTTTGGCTTTTAATTTTTTTTGTACTCCTTTTGTCAGCAATGCCACCCTCTCTTACCTCAGACTTGTGATTATTCATTTACGTATAATATAATATTAATTGAATTTTGGCCTTTTATATAATGTACTCATCTTATTTGAGCATTGGCCAAACAAAAACTTTTTTTTTTATAATAACTATGCAGTTAAATATAAAAAAATTAATACAATAAATATTCAATTATAAATTATGTCTGTTCAATCCTTTTTTTTTTTTTCATAAAATTCGAGTTTCGTTATTATTATATCAGTTAATATTTGTCTCATCTAAAGAAAAGGTTACTTAATTTGATCCATAAATTGTAAATATAATTTCAGCTGCAATATCATTCAGCGTCTGTCATAAATTTTCAGGTTATGCACGACTTAAAAAATGCCGTTAAACAAACCAAACTCAACATGGATTTTGATCCACTTAAATTAAGCGGACATTTTTTTAATATAATTTAAAACCACTTTTCCAAGCCTACAGTCAATGAAAGAAACCGTTTTTTTTTATTTCGACTTGTATCGGGCGAGATCCATCTGCCGCAGTGTCACCATATGCTGCAAAAGTAAGGTGGTGACAAGTCCGAAGTGGATGAAGTGGAGGGGTGAAATGGTTGTCGGAGCGTGAAAGCGAATGATAGGGGTGGAAATTATGAAGTAATTTATCCCATTATACTAAAAGGGTAAAAACCATTATTCAATACTAGATAAAAAAAAAATTATAATCTCCTAAAATGGACTTGGAAAATTAATGATAAATGAAATGAACTCTTACATACGCTTCTGTGTTTAGAATGTATTAATTTCACATGAAAAAAAAAAAGTAGAAAAATATTTTTTAAAAATCGATTCCTAATCTACATTAAATTAAAGGTTTAACAACAGTTGACCCTTGTTATTTATTTGGAAGTAATTTTAGACAAAAATATATACAACATTCAAGTAGTAATTACCAAAAGAATATATAAAGTGCGATCTTTCGAATTATTTCCATTCGTACTCAACTATTATTTGCTATACGTATTCAGCAATAATATGAATTATAAATATTTTTCAAGTTTTGTAGTATGTTTTTTATACCAGTTGAAAATTATGACCATATTACTTCCAAATTGGTAACTTTATTATCCAATATTAATACAATAATTAACGTTTCGGGGCATTGATCCCCATCTACAGAAGTAAAATTAAATTTTTTTATTGCATTAAACAATTACTTCAAAATTTTTATCACATTACATTTAAATTATAGAACAGTTTCAATACTTTTATTAAATTTACCAGAAAATAATTTATATACAAGGAAAAATAACTTATTCCGCATGCCAACTATGTTATTAAAATTTATTAATAATTTCAAATACTACTGGGTTATTTTAATGATAATTGTTAACTATAACAATCCATTGTCATCACTGAAGTATTTTAGAATGATCTGATTTGCTCTTTTATTCTATTTATCAATTGTCTGTTTATACCACACTTCCTTTTATTTATTTGCCTTCTTTTCTTTTTTATTTCTTTTTTGCTTATTTTTTTCCTTATTAAATTTTTTATTTAAAAGACTTCAGTGATGAAAAGAGTGTTGTAATTAACAGTTATCATAAATTGAAACAAGTTGCATTTGAAATTTTAATAAATTTTAACATCGTTCTTGACATTAGAAAAAAGTTATATTTCCTTGTATATAAATTATTTTCAGGTAAATTTAATTAAATTATTTTGCTGTTTTATTATATAATTGTAATGAGATGAAAATTTAAGGTAATTGTTTAATATAATAAAAAATATGAATTTTAGTTCTAAAGATGGGGATCAATGCCCCGAAACGTTAACTATTGTATTAATATCGGATAATAAAGTTACAAATCAGGAAGTAAAACTGCCATTATTTTCAACACCAATAATACGATTATTGAAAAAGCTCTACAGTAAGGAGACGGATAAGAAATAAAGGAATTTTTTAAAAATAAAAAGAGGAAGAAAATAAAAAAAAAAAATCAAGAGGAAAGAAAGCGGTTGATAATAAAGTTGAAAGATTGAGATTTGACAGGGAGCCTCATTCACCTCACATTCTTCCAGCTTCCTCTAAATTATACTGTTGAGATTTAAGGACACATCCTGCCCCAGAACTGGCTGTTCAGGACTTCTTTATGGAACAGCGAACAGGACATCAAATGTTACCGTCTTCTCTGATTATTGGTCACTGCTTCCATGTTGCGATTCAGCTTTCTAATTGCATTTTAGTCTTTATTAATAACATATTTTTTTTTTATTATACGTAAACAATGATTAAAAAAATATATATAAACAAAATCGAATCGAACTTTCGAGCAGCGTCATCTTTATTGGACTAAGGAAGTGTACCAGAAAAATAATACTGTTTACCTATTTCATTTATTAAAGGGTTTAGAGAGTGTGGGCTTGTTTGAAAGAAAGTATGCATTATTTAGCACATTATTATTTAGCTTTTAAATTTAATTTTATTGTTATAATGAGTATAAATTATATATTTTTTATCTAATTTAAGTATTTACTGTTTACTATCTAGCACTTTTGTATGTTAGCTACGCGACTCTGCAAAAATACTTACATTGACTAATTTCTGTAATATATAACTGGCCCATATCTGTAAATTGCAAGTTTCATCCGATCCGGCACCGGCATTAATAAATAAATAAAATATTATCGAAAATAATATTTTTTTTTTTTCAATTTATCATAACAGATATTTTATCTGAATATACGAAGGGAAAACTGAGGACTACTCAACTACATAAATTAAATTCATGAACACTAGCATACTTATCAGATTTATTATAGACATAATATAAATTCACTTTTTCCTTTTTAACAATCTAAATAGTTATTCTATTGCCTAATTCGATATCATAGCATCATTTTATTTTATTTTTTAATGTTAACAATAGGCACTGAACGACCTTTATTATGGAAAACATTATATTTCTTTCATTATTATCAATATTTAATTTAAGACTTTTTTCTTGCCGTAATTTGAAATGAATTTAAAAACTATTAAGAACGAGGGATATAAATTTTTATAAAAATTGTAAAAAAAGTTTTTGTTATCTAGAGTGAGAAATGCTTTATTTCTAGGCCATGCTGTCCAAATACGTTGGGCTACTCCAAACACAATCATAATTATCAATTTAATTTTAGCCATCAATTTCATAGTTACATTTTTTCCCCTTTAATTCTGTCAATGTACATTATTTTTATTATCATTAAATCATATTCCCTCATCTGTTTTTTTTTTTTTTTTTTTTTTTTTTTTATTCCATTCTTCTATATTTTATTATCTTTTCCATTTATTCCTTCGTAATATTGAGACATGAAACAAATTTATATATAGCCGAAAATTAAAAGAGCAAGTTAATAACTAAAACTATACAAGTTCGCACTCGTTTTAAGATATACAGTATAAAATTATATATATATATATATATATATATATATATATATATATATATATATATATATTATAAATTATATATAAATTTTATATATATAATTCTGTCAATGTACATTATTTTTATTATCATTAAATCATATTCCCTCATCTGTTTTTTTTTTTTTTTTTTTTTTTTTTTTATTCCATTCTTCTATATTTTATTATCTTTTCCATTTATTCCTTCGTAATATTGAGACATGAAACAAATTTATATATAGCCGAAAATTAAAAGAGCAAGTTAATAACTAAAACTATACAAGTTTGCACTCGTTTTAAGATATACAGTATAAAATTATATATATATATATATATATATATATATATATATATATATATATATATATATATTATAAATTATATATAAATTTTATATATATATATATATATATATATATTATATATTATATATTATATATTATATATGATATATATAGTATAAAATCGTAATTGGACAATAAAAGAAAACAATTAAAAGGAATATTATTAAAAATTACAACAGTGCAAAACTCAATAAACTTAATTAATGCCAGGCTAAATTTACATAGTTTTAGTTAATTAAGTTTGGGGTAAAAAGTTTTTTACAATTCCACATATTCAGCCGAAATTTATGTACCTTACTACGGATCATGCTTGGATTTTTTTCGCGTCTTCCATGAAACGCTGAGCATTTATTTATGTAATATTCTGATAAATAGTGAAGTTTATTCCTCGACTGTTTGTTGTTTTTTACATATATAAAAATATGACAGTACGTTTTTGTGTATATCAATAATTTGTTACATATATACATGTAGCTGTCATATGTTCATGTAGTGCCATGAGTAGTACCACGCCTGCATATCTCTTACACGCGGAGACAAATATCGTGGGTTCGACCATGGGTCTTATGCATTTCTCATCTGTATTCTTTAGTGCTATTTACCTTGGACATCTAACATGGGGTGTCTGCTCAGCCTCAAGGTTTTTTCCAGACGATCCTGAACTCAATGCATAAATACCAGCCGAGGTTTCACCTGGTCAGAGCGAATGATATTCTCAAGTTGCCATATTCAACCTTCAGGACTTACGTGTTCAAAGAGACGGAGTTCATCGCTGTAACGGCATACCAGAACGAAAAGGTAACGTATCTCATTTAAGCAAATATTTATAAAAGCTTATATATTATCGTTGGCACTGTTAACTTAATATTATTGTTTATTTATTTATTTTATTGTTTCTTTAATGGACGAGAACCATTCAATGAGTATTGCACGTCATGAATATTTTCTCTTTTTCAGATCACGCAATTGAAAATTGACAATAACCCCTTCGCGAAAGGTTTCCGGGATACAGGAGCTGGTAAACGAGAGAAAAAGTAAGTACATTTTTTATTTAATTATATAATTTTAATCAGACACACAAGCATATACAACTTAACTATCTCTGATAATGGCATAATGAATTCATACAAAAATAAGTTTAAGTTATAGGAATAAATTCACTAACAAAGAAACGATAATTATAAACAGAGTATATAAATAATTATAAAGTTGTAGAAAAACTCCAAATAGGAACCAACAAGTGAAAATTCCTAAGTATTAATTGAAAAATATTTTATAATATTTTGATGACTCAAAATCTTAGTGTATTAAATTTAATTCAATATTTCGAATTGAGAAAATCGGTGTTATTAATTGAAATTTTTCTTAATAATTTATAATACCTTATACGTATTATTTAATATGTGCATTGTTTATTTACGAGTGCCAGTTTGCGCTTAAAACTACGAAAGAAATAGATGCCTTTCACTATAATTATAGCAATATAGTATTTTTTAATTGAATGTAACCTGGGAGGCAAGCATCACGACTATAAGTTTTTATTTTATTATTAAATGAAGGTTTAATGGATCACCTAGGTCAGGAGTCAGCAACCTGCGGCTCTTTTATAAAATTTTGTGACTCTCTCAATATTAAATATTTCAGTAAAAAACCATTCCAAATTTTAGATACGATTTTTTTAAGGCATTTGATCCCTCTACACATAATATTATAGGTGCCACAGAATAAGATATAAAAGGTACTTCTATGTTTTTCCATGTTTTTTGTTTTTTTCAATATAGATTCGGCTCTTTGTCACCAAAAGGTTGCCGACCCCCTGACCTAGGTAATCCAATAGATAAAATTATATTGAAACGTTGAAAATAAAACATTGAAAATTGGAGTGATTTGGGAATTTCTAGTATTACAATTTTAATATTGAATTATAAATTGTCAAAATAGTGACAAAATATCAAGAAATTGTGTTTTTGAGGGTTTTTTCATCAAAAGCACTTGAGAGAAAAAATATCAATGGCGATGAACTAAATTAAAAAGTAAAAAATAAAATGAAAGCTTTTTAACGATTCTGTTATGGAAAGCTGGCATAGAAGATTGGGTTACCTCAACTCAGTATCAATGAATAACATATAAAACATTAAAAAAATGTTTGCTGTAAAATTTAAGCAAATATTTTAAGATACCGACTAATTTAACTAACACAAAATTTTAGCAATTTTGATAACAATTATTTTATTAAATTACGATTGTCAATCAAGTACAAAATTCATGAAATAAAAACAATTATATGACTTATTTTTGGAGTCCTCTCCATTTCATAATATGTTTAAGACTGCTGCCCTACTCAAAATGGACAAGTCTGAAACGTTGACCAATGGGGATTCTATAAAGAAGTTTATAAAAATTAAATTATGCTTTAAAATAAATCTATGATTATGATTTACTCTCTGCACATGAAAAATTAATACTGACTCATAAAACAAAGTTTTGTTATTTTTTAAAAAATATAAATAAGAATTATAAAAGTTTAGTACATGAGAAAAAACAGATAAAATATCAAGCAATGCTGCTGTTTTTGTTATTTTTTTTTTATCAAAAGCATCAGAGAGAAAAAAAAATCAGTGGCGATGGAGCTAGTAAATAAAAACAAAAAAGATTTTTTACAAATCGCTAAGAAACGTGTAGCGTTGATAAAAACAGATGAGGCCACCGAGGATTTTTTATTACACCTAATGCTACTTTTAATTAGCCACTTAAAATTCACTAATGCGCTTAATAAATTTAAGCGCTTCTTTAAAGGATGGAGTACTGTATTTTTTTTTCTTCTTCTCCCCCGCTCAAGCGGCCCGAGCACAGAGCCATTCAGTCCTTTCCTGACAACAATCAGTTCATCATTCATGTTCTCTACCTTTGCATTTAAAATGACAGGGAAAAGGTTTTGTTTAATCTTATGCCGCCTTCTCCATCTTAGGCCAGTTTACTTCAGCTAGTACCGGCATCAGAAAAGAAAGATTTAGCCTACAGTTGGATGATGTATGGCGCAGAGGTAGGGCTGTTAATCTTGAGATCGGTTGCTTAAATATGTTGTACCACATGTCCTGATGGATGTGTGGCCACAGCTTACCACATCACCGGTCATAGAACTCCAGTTTCGAAAACGTAATTGTTTCAGTCTTGGGATATTATGATATTAATTAGCGTTTAATACTGGTTCTGCTGAATTTGATTAATTGCCAAAACTTACTTTTGGATACAACAATTACTTTTAATCAATAAAATATCTGGTGTGTCCACCCGCAAGACCTTTCTTACCACTTTGGGCGAAAGTCCCATATAAAAATAGTTTTGCGATAAGTTCGCTAATACCTTGGTCTTACCAAGGTTTTTTTTTCTTATTTTAGCTTTATACAATTAAATTATCTTTTAAATGAGCATCTGGAATGTTCCGGGAGATGTAGTTTCCGAATTATCTTATTTTTTTAATTCCTTGTTAGAAATAAAGGAAGTATTGTAATCGCGAAAATTTTCGGTTTTCAGATTTCAACGGGAATATCCATTTTTACCATCCCTTAATCCATTCTGGTCAGTTTCGTCTTGACGTCTGTACGTACGTTCGTTCGTATCTCGAACTCAAAAACGGTTAGCCGTAGAAAGTAGAAATTTCGTATTTGGAATTGATGTAACATTTGGTTGCGTACCTCTCTTTTTGGTCACTACAGGATCACCGGAAGTGGTACTTTATTTAAAGGTCAGAACAGATTTTCATCAAACTTTACATTAAAATATAATTCAAAACTTCTCAAACTTGGTATATAGCATTTATATATCAATGTAAATTACATAGTAGATTTTAGTTAAAATTAGCAAACTGGAACTGGTACTTTACTTAAAGATCGAAATAGACATTTATAAAAAATAACATTAAATGTAAAAAATCTCAAATATTTTATATGAAACTTTTATTTCAATATAAATAACATACTAGAATTTTATTAAAATTGTATTACCAGAAGTGGCACTTTACTTGAAGTTCATAATAGCCTTTTTTTAATTTTCATAATAGATTTTTTTAATGGTTCTCTATCAATTTTAGATATAAAAGCTTCAAATAAAAGTTTTATAAAATAAAATTCTGAGTCTAAATCATCCAGAATTACGAAACAGTGATTCAGGAACACTTTTTGAGGCATTGATTTATAGTTTAACAGCTTTAAAAGGAAGTCATAACTTTTTGTTCTGCTTTTTCTCGGAGATATACGAAATACAAAAATTTAAAGGGTTTTAAGAAGAATATTTTAGGCGAATTTCATCAAAATTAGTTAGTTAGTGCCGCTTTGCCGCTATATAGTCTGTAGTAAAACATTTCTTTCGGTTATTACGCTGCCAATATTCGACACTGGGTAACCGATTTGGTACACAGGCATCAGAAGCCGAAACCCTACTTAACGAAAAAAGAACCACAAAATTGGTCTACAAGTTTAAAATTACATGCAAAATTGTTGACAAATTTTGCAAAAATAGATGAATTATTGGTGAGGAATCCGTCATTTTTTAACTGTTGTTTCCTTTAATTATTTCTTAACTGTTATTAGTATGATAAATAAATAATTGATATGAAATTAACAAGATCGCTTCTTTTTACGTAAAATATCAATAATTTAAAACCCGAGTTGCCTCCAAAGCTGGATACCATTATCTATTTCCTATTGAATCAACAGGATGGACTGGTTGTTTAGATATTTATTTTCAACTGTCAATTATTCATGCTGATAATCTGGATTTTTGACTTAATTATAGTCAGATAAAAATGAGTGCGAAATAGTTGCAATGCAAATATTCACATTCATGGATAGTAACCTTGGATAGTAATATCAGTGTCAAAGTGTGTAAAATCTGTCTTGTTTTACAATTTTCCGATTTTTTAGGTATTTCAGAAAAAAAAAAAAATTATATCATGAGAGTTACGCAGTATAAAAATTTTGTCTTGATTTCCCTAGTTGCCGTTGTGCGATGGAACCCCATTAATCAAAATATATGTATTTGATTTAAAGTATTAAGTGAAAATTTTCGGAATTCGCTTCGGACAGAATATAACTGGCGCGAACTTTTCACAAGAAATTTCGTTTACAAACTATTTATTTTTAAACGTTTTGTAACATTAAATATCTCAAAATGTACTCTGCTTCGAGTCGAACTCAATGCTGATCGAACTATTGAAAAAAAATTAAAAAGCTTCTAGAAATCTCCAGATAGTCTAAGTGACAGCTTATTGGAGAATGGGCCACTTTAAATTCGACAGAAAAAACAATAATAAAAAAAAATTAAAAATTCAGATCTCTTTTAAATTACAAACGAAAGTTATGTTATCCCCATTGGTTTCTTAAAATAAATAGAAAAAAGTCCCTTCTAAAAAAAAAAAGAAAAAAGTCGAATAAAAATATCTACAAAATTAGATGTTTGCAAAGTTGCCACAGCACTATTATAAAGAAAGAGAAAATCAATATGGACGGATATATAGAAAGCTTTCAACCTAGCTATTACATAGGGTTACCCCACCGCAGAACGGAACACCGATATTTCCTGTGAATAAGCAGATGAAGTTTTGATTGATATGAGATAGACCTGCCCCGGAAACGATTGGCTATGACAGAAATATTCCGATGTCACGGGGAAAATTAGCTCTGGTTGTCTCTGGAACGCAATGGAAATGGAAAACAGAAGCCAGCGTTTCACCGCTCGGGGTTTATTTTATTCTACATAAGGTAATGTGTCCGACGTTATTGAAAATCATTATTGAGGATAAAATGTTCGAGTATTCTTTCGCAATGAAGATTGTTTAATTTTAAAACGGTTCAGTGTAGAATTAATTTGCAAAATCAAGAGGTATTAGGAATTGCATAACATAGACATATAAACTTATTTAATGGTATTCTCGTAATATTATCCGAAAACTCTACAGGTTCCTGCAAATAGCCGTACATGTTTTTTTTTTATTCGTTGTTATTTCGAGATACGTTGTAGTGCATATGTTAAAATAAATGTTATAAAAGATCTTGTATAAGTGCCGGTTATTGTATAAATCACCAATGAATCCGTGGTAAATGTGATAAATTAATGAACATTCATCAAATTAACTGATAAGTTTACATAATTCTCTCACTAAATTTGGCATTTTCTGTTTTTTTATCACTCAAGGTAGATGAGACTACTTCGGATTTGATGCAGAAGTCGCTTTCTGCAATTTTCTTTATTTTTATCTCTATCTGTAATACTTAAACCTAACCTTGGCAATGTATTCATACATGATTTTATTCACTGATTCACATGATACAGTTATTCAAGTTTTCTGCCTGTAAACAATATTTTTAAATATTCCAAAAAAAAAAAAAATTGACAAAAATGTTCTGCCAAGTTTAGGGCTATGGCAGAAAGTCAAAAATTCGATTCATACATTCATATTATTAAACGATAAAACCAAAAAAAGTAAAATAACCCTCTCCCGTAAAATTTAATTTTTGGAGTCGCGAATATTCTGACCGATTGAGTCATAGTACGCATATACTGTACAATTAGAGTACAGCTGAGTTTTTAAGTAGTTACTAATCAGAAAGATAGTTCTTCATTGGGTGCTATGACGCTAATAATTAATTACACTATTACGCTAATAAATAATTACAATATTTTATAATTAAAAATCAATAAATGGTAATATTATATAATAGCCTGAACGAAATTTGAAGAAGAGACTGACATATCTTGTCAATAGGAATATCTAAGTAAGAGAAAATGATTTTATTGTTAGAACTTGTACAAAACAGTTACGTATCAAAAACAAGCTAGATCCCAATTTAAAAAAAAAAAAAAAAAATTATTATTTCAAAAACGTTTATACCTACCTACTACTACAAATTATTTTTTTTTTTTTGTTTACTTGTTTTGATATATTAGGCTGATATGACATTTAGAATCACAAAGCTTGCCAAGATATTTTATATTTACACTTATCAGTCCTGCATTGCCCCTTCATTATGTGTTATTTGTGTTGTGTATTATTTGTGTGTTTTCGCCACCTAGCATTGGTCTATGTCATGATAGAAGCAAAACAGCAGGACAAACTGGACCGATTTTGATAAAGTTGCGGACTCTTATCGCATTGGCATTAAAGTTGAAAATTATATGAGCTCGCCGGTAAATTTGATGAATATTCAATAATTTATCACATTCGCCCAATTTAAAGGTGATCAATTATAACAACCGGCAAATATGCGAAATAACAATTATAAAAATTAAGTATATTTACGTCTTTCGGGGTTGTTGTATTTAATTTAATAATATTCAAATATTTACCCAGCAAGACCGATTTATTAAAATTACTTCAAGGACATTTCGTGATCTGAATTCTTCGATTGTAGAAATATAATAGAATCAGTTGTTAACAATAAATATTTTAAATCAAAATATTGGTCCATTCCTTCCTAACCATACTTAACTATTGGTAGTATTATCATAAGACGCTTTGAGGGTAACTTGCTGTCAGCTTGCGCCTCAGGTTAGTAAGGTTAACTTAATCAGATAATTCCCACCTGTTTAATTTTTAAATATGCAAATGAACCAATTCTTATGAATTTATCAGAGGCGATGTAGCAACATTGGTTAGTATAATAAATTCTGATGTCTTATTTATAGGCAGAGATAGTTAGCCTATTATATTATTTTTTTCTCTTCGTGGTCGCTAATGAATTCTTTCGTGTTTTTTTTTTGGTGAATTCTTTTTTAACCTACTGTACAATGTTCAAGGATGAAAAATGGTTAGTAGTACGCCTTTTTTCCAAAACGACATTTCAGTAAAATTAAAATAAATATTTTTGAACAATAATAAACATTAATGTCTTGGAACGATTGCGGAACAGAAAAAAAAAATGATGATATAGAAAATTGAAATTTAGAAAAATAGATAAGGTATTAGATAGTGGTAGACAAGGTTACATTTTGTATTATGTTACCACGCGGAATGCAGTAACTGACATATTATTTTGTAAGACTTAAATTCAATAATATATTAATAAATAAGTTGTGAAACACTCTTCCTTTAAGGTTTATTCTTTATTAATTTATTCTTCAACTTTCGAGGCTCTCTTCTTAATCATCAGGGTCTTCTTGCTCTATTAGAATGCATATTTTGTTGGTTATTATATTAACCCCTGCAGTCATTCATATAATAGATATCACAAATATATATATATATATATATATATATATATATATAAAGTCAATGTGTGAAAATTTCTCGTAATGAAGAATAAGCAGAGAGTTACGTTTTGCCTGGTCTAACATCACACTTGAACATTGGAGAATAAATTAATAAAGAATAAACATTAAAGGAGGAATGTTTCATTCACAACTTATTTATAAATTTAAAAAATCTTTAATACATCCTATTAAATTATTATTATTATTATTAGATTATTCTCATAATAATATATTAGTATAAAGAGCGATTTTGAAAAGGCACTAAAAATAAATGCCATATTTTTTTCCAAATTGTATTTTTACCAACTTAGATTACATAAAGAAGCATTCTAGAAAATTAAGTAAATGTAACTAAGTTTTAAAAATAACTCCAGTAATATGACGTCCGTTCAGGCATTGATATTTTTTCAGTCGAGCCTTGAAGATTCTCATCATATTTTTATCTTGTAACGATGATGGTTAAAACCGTTTGCATTGACTTAATTTTCTTTAATGCTTTCCTAAGGTGATAAAAATACAATTTGGAAAAATAGATGGCATTTATTTTTAGGGCCTTTTCTAAATCGCGCTTTACTCTGCCCCACCCTCTGAAACACTTAAAGACAATGAGAAATAGCGATATATTTAACCGTTTATATCATATTTACAACCAAGAAATAACTATTCTTAAAGTTAAAATAAAATGCATCACAAACCCAGAAACACTTACGTACTATATTTACGCTCAGCCTTTGCAACATCGAGCCAAGTTTGTCCACCTACTTATGGAGGGCGTAGCACGAAATCCCAGCCTCGTCACTGATTTTGAAAACCAGTCTCGGGCTAAGTGATGTCGCTAGAGCCACGGACGCTCAGGACTTGAGTGGAGAATCTGACCATTACCAGATCTGCAATAAACATATTTAGAATAGGTCTCGGGGCCACTCCGACGGACGATTGTAGGGATCAGTGGAACAAGGGTTTGTGCCAAAGGATTAGGATGATGAGTAATCAAGGATGTTGTCGGTTTACGGCAAAAGGTTGTCGTAACTTCTTACAAATTTAACATTTATCGGGTCTTGAACCTGCTCTCACCAGGAATGTAACCTATCCCTTAGAGTGTGGACCTTGTATGCATACCTTTTAAGTGGACGCGGTCTGTCATGCCACTAGTTTAGAAAACTTTCAACGTAACCGGAATCTGCATAGATTCCAGCAATTTTGTATCGGAAGAAATTTATAGAAATAGCATCTATTAAACTTACAAGTATACTCAGAAACATTAAATTATTCCTATTTTTTTTTTTCCATTTTTACAATTTCACGAACTGTCTCTTCGGCTGAATCTTCGCCCTCTATTTCTTGATGACACGAAATATCGTCAATTTCGTCCAACTCACGGAATACTTGATGAATAATGCTTTCGAAATTTTGAATCGTCTGATGTACAAATTAGGGTGATTGTTTATCGTACATCAAAATAATAAAAAATATAATACATTGCGCGCATCACACAACTCTCACTTATCACGTTTGCTTGAAATAAATTTTCTGTTAAGTTTCCACAGAAATATCTATTTTTAATTAAATATTATAAAAGTAGAAATTCTTAACTACAACTATCACTTAAATTTATGCGTTTTTCGTCACTTTACATTACCTTCTACGGTTTTATATGTCTGATATTTTTCTAAAATCTTTTTCTTTTCTATGGTATATTTAAAATTTGTATTACTACTCTTATTTCCGGAAATTTGTTTTCAACATGAATAAATATTTTTTCTTTTCTTCTTAGTTAATTATCAAATTCTTTCATAGTTTATATTTATCCATTTTTATTAATACTAATAACCTAGCTGACATTAAAGAGCATTTAATTGTACATTGATGTAATGAGTTTGATCAAAATCGTTAGGGCCTTTTTCGAGAAGTGCGTAGAATCGATGATATAAAGTGGCACTTCTGATAAGTCGATTTTGACGAAAAAGTTGCTTTAACGCCACAGGCTAGTACCTACCTACCTTAAATACGCAATTTCAGTTTCGTAAAAATTTTCGTTTTGGAGCTAGACTTACCACATACACACACACAGGCCATTTTGCGAGAATTGGTTATTTCGGTTCAGAAATTAGAAATTTCGTTTTTTTTTTTTTCCTATAAATAGCTAAAGTAATTACAAGTTAAATTTTACCTTATGGGTAGTAGACAGAAATATATTTCAGTTTGGTGAGTGGATGCGTTATTTCAAATCTGGAAAATAAGGAACTTTCCAGGTGGACTAACGCTATAAGGTACCGCACTAGAACGAATTATAATACCCTCGTTACGTTCTGTCGGTTTAAAGTCCCTAAGTTCTACACACTTCCTACCACCAAGCTGCAAACTTGTCGAGAGGTATGAGAGACCCCGTCCACACTCCAAGGGCTAGTATCTTATCATCCATAGAACAGGTCCGGGAACGTAAAATCTAACTGTCGATTGTTTTTAATAATCGATCCATCACTTTTGAAGAGCGTCAAAAGTACAGGACAGGACACGACTGCTATGCCGGGTTATCGACAAGATACCTGATGAGCAGCCCGGAGCTAACTGATTCCAGATGCCACAGTTAATCTGATGAAACGCCCGAGCTCGGATGTAAATTATGAATATTAGAAGCGGTCCTCAATATAGTCTCGGGTGACAGCCGGCGCTTGAACCAGGTAGCCTTCAGACTAGAGTACATTTTTTATACTCACTACCTCGAATCCCTTATCTCCCGCTACAAAAACTACCGAGTCCGTGCTAGTTTTTGTAAAGGTCTTGGGGGATACTTGTGTTTACATGATGACACATGAGCTCATCTGTCTTAGAGATGGTGGTAGCTGATTCGGCTGATTGGTTTGGTTTATCGTAGTCACTACTGTGGGGCCCCCGTCCGTTGGGAATGTTTAGTGATTTAATCCTTTAATCTCTGACACGTACATAACCGAAAAACAAACAACTTCTCGGATGAGCTCCTAAATTAATAGTTGATAAAAAAAAACAAAAAAAAACCTTTCAGTATCTACCGTATTACTATCCTTGAGAAATGGTCCACAGTGTTTGACAGGTGGGGAAAGAACATTTTTTCATATTTTACGGGAACGTAAATTTCCTGACTTGTTCAATAGATTAATTTTTATTTGTTGAAATTATCACCCATATTTAAAGACGATAAACAGGCGATTGGAGATAAGTGTACCCATCTGAACCATATAATTTAACCATATTTAATAACAAAACAAAAAAAAATTAAAAAAAAAAAAAATTAATAGATTTTAGGATATAAATGGCAAGTTCCAAACAAGGAACGTGGAATATCAAAAATATCGAAAAACAACTAACCTGCCAATATTTTCGGAATAGCCGTGTATCCAATGTTTTTTTGATTGTGACCTTCCTCTCTTGTGCATTTTCACTTTCTTTTCTCATTTGTATTTGTTTTATTTTTATTATTTGATTTATTTTTATGATAATTTGATCATTTTTGATTGTTTTGTATGTGTATTTCTGTTTTTTTAGTGATCAGCTGTTTTTTTTTTCTCTCTCGTTCTGTCCTGATGAGGCCTGAATTAGCGAAATATCGATAGGTTAGTTGTTTTTCCGTTATTGCAATGTCTCACTCCTTCGTGTGTGGAATTTTCCATTTATATGCTAAAAATTATTTGTCTCTTTTAGAGCTTTTGCTCATGTATATTAATAGGTAAATAGACAAAATACAAAATGGCGGTATGATGATAAAACTATGATCTGTGGTTCGAAGGCTGTGTGAGATTCTTTGGTCTCGAGTGGAGATGCTGGACTGGGGTATAATAGTGATAATTACAAAAGATCAAAACAATATTACTTCATAGAGTATTAACGAGATGGGGGGTGCAGTAGATGTTAGGCGGAAGGTACTGATGAAATTTGAATTTGTAATTATTTTTTTGTTTTATAGTATGATGAATTGACTATTGTGATGAATATAATGCAGTCGAACCTCTATATATCGAACATGAAGGCTCCTTGAAAAAAATTCGACATATGGAAATTTCGATAAATAGAAACTATGTAATTTCTCACCCTTTTCAGGCTAAATTCAGGCTATTATTTAGGGTTAAAGAAGTATCAAAGGCTATTTTTGGGGGATTAATGATGTAGGAAAGCCAATTTTTTATGGTTAAAGAAAAACAAAACTGAACGATCAATAACACTTATTTGAAAAATAGTACAAATTACATCTGTGATTGCAGATTTTTTTTTTAGAAAATTTACATTTATAATTAATAAGGACATTTATTTAAAATGTGAAAATCTGCATAAAAATTAATTTATTTTTGTTTTCGTGCCTAATAGTTTCTTATGGCTATTTGTGTATAATTCATCACCGAAGTCATCTTTAAGAGCAATGTTCACAACAGGAAAGCCAAAGTTAAACTAAATTTAAAACGAAAATTTCACTCTATGTTAGGAAAGAGATTCATAGAATTTAGGTACTCTTGTGTTCCTTCTGAAACAAGAAATACCCTGAATTTCCATTGCTTTGCACACCAGTGCAAACATTTTTTTTTCTTATTTATTATTACCCATTGTTATGTACGTAAACTAAGGGCTCTTTTTGGTGAGAATCATATTTTATATTTTTTTTTAAATTGGCATTTTTTGTTCGATGTGTAGAAATTTTATTCGATATACAGAATATTTTTTCTAATAAAAATTCTAGGTTCCCAAAAAACTTCGACATATAGAGATTTTCGATATACAGAAGTTCGACTGTATTTATTTAGAATTTTTTAACTAATTTATTTTTTGTATTTTTTAGTTTTACACGTATAACGAACCCTTTCAATTCGACTCGTGGAATTATTTGTTTTGTGTTAATAAAATATTTGTTTTGTTAAAATAAAAATCGTCGATATTATCAGTTATTGCTTATGACAGAATTTTGTTCACGTAAAAAATATAATTTAACACTATAATAGCTTTATCTCATAACTATGCCCTTCAGTTACGAGTCTCCCTTCGTCAAGGGTCATGCTTAAGCCCTGTATTATTCATTTTATTTCAATGATTTTTCTAATATTAATAACCTAATGCAGCGTTCTGCACATTCTTTTACCGAATGGATACCATTATTGTTCACATATAGATAAAAGATAATGTAGGTATGTACATCAATATATATTTGCTTCTTTAAAAAAATAATAAAATTGATTAAAATAGAAATGTTTTGTTTCTATTTTATTATATTTCTAATGCACTCTATCGTCAGCCATTAATTTTTATTTATTAGTTTTGAAATTACTAATATGAAAAAATATATATACAGATGTGCAGTTGATTTTGTTGCTAATTTGGAAAATTTAAGGATATCTCTATCGTTTTTTTTAAATTAACTTTTAAAAAAGCAACCTTGTAGTACATTGTAAGTTTCCGTCTATGTTATTAAATTCAAAAGCTTGCTTCATCTTAGGAGGTTTCTCTTTTTCAGTGTAGATCACGCTATTTTCTTTAAAAAAAAAAAAAACTTCTGTTCCAAAATTCTGTGCTGTATAATAATTTCAAAATTTTCTTTACTTCCTCTGAGGGGATACCAGCACCTGCTTCGCACCTACACTGCATCCTTACGCTCCGAAAATTGGATCAATCGACGGGATCCATTACTGTACTATTTTTTTCCCCACCACTTCGGTATATAGTTCCTGAAAGTGGCAGCCTGTATTTATCCGCTTATATCTTGAGCATCTCATCCAGCCCAACTGCTGAAGAAGTCCAATACACCTGCCTTGGATGTAAACCAATACTTCCGTTATACTGATGATTTAAGCCGGTGTTATTTATGACCAGTACGCCTCCCACTCCTTATCGCAACATCCCATTCCTTTTACATAACGTTGAATGGTCCCTTACGAAGACGGTTAACTTAATTTGCTCGTGCCCTGACATACATCTGGGAATCGATAATTCATCCGTGGTGTTGATGCATTGCCGTGTAATTACAGCAGTAACGATAGTGTGTTATTAGTTTCCATTTCACTGATGAAGTGTAGATTGCTAATAGAAAATTTTAATTTATATCTGATAAGGAGTTTTTTTTTTTAAACGTACACACTTTTTAGGTATTGACTTGAAGAAGTTCTTGTAGGCAAGTTTGTACTCTTAATAACGGTTTTAATTTCTTGTTTCCAAATCAAATCAGAAATTCGCATTAAAATTGCAAAAAATTAAGATATTAAATCATATTTTTAAACGTTAATTGCCGTTAAGATGTCTGTTCACTTTTCTAAATTATCTGAACGTCTTTACTAAGTGGTTTCGTCGAATTTTCTCAAAGCACTTTTTTGCACAATCCATCTATAGAAATTTTGTAAAACAAATTAAAACTACTTCAAGTTATTTTTCTCACGAACCTTACAAATAAGTATAATATGATTGTAATTTATCAATAAAAAAAAATTAAGAAAAATCTTAATAAGAATTCTATACATTTAATTAGTAAAATTAAATTTAGGTTTATAAAAACGATGAAGAAGGTATTAGATTCCTATTCTAGTGCGTGTGATCGAATCGATTTTTAGTTGACGTACGCATGATGGTATAGAAGGATCAATCTAATTAGGGATTGATTTGGAAAACATTTATCATTCCCTAATTGAATCGATTCGTGTCTGGTTGCATGTTGCAAACTGCACGTTAATTAGAAATTACTATAAATGAGAACGTGAAAATTATTTATTACGTTTTTATTAATACCATTAACTTGGTTGGTGATTTTATTGTTGCTGACGACCATCCTTAAGTCCATTATTTACTTCAAATGTAACTTTTTATTTGCTTCAAAACTCCTGCCAGCAACTCCTCCTTCTGGACTCCATCGAATTTTCATCCACATGACTATTACATAGGGTACACAACCGCGCCTTCATCGATCGCCCTAAGGTGAAGCAGTGTAACAAAAACCGCTCAAAGAAGTGCTGACATCTGTAAAGGATTCAAGGGGTTTATCCTTGAGGGATCCCTGCCCATGTAAGCCCCACCTATGCGCTGCTCATACTGCGTATCACAGCCCAATTGCTTTCCTCTTAAGTTCTTAAACTCATTCCCATTGTCCAATAATGCCCCTCATTTTACGGTTTATTGTGATTTCTTGTGGAGTGTTTCTTATAACCCCCACCATTAATAATTAATTTACATTCTGATATTTTATTATTAGTAAGTTAGAACCATATTAAACACTTATAACAATCCGATACCTTAAATAACATCCATGACAAAAATGATCTCATCTCTAATTCATTTGCAAGAATATACTGAGTTTTGTTTTTTAAATTATAGATAAACTTAATCTCACTGGTTTTGTATAAAACTATGTCCCACATACACTGCATAATACATTTTTAGATTGAAAGGTTTTATTTACAAATACCTTGAAATTCATTTATACAAAACATATATTAGACAACCATAATTTTGCACGGATGAAAATTATATTAATAATGTTTTTTTTTACGTTTTTTGTCCAACTGCTACCACGTAAAAAATATTTAAAGTATAAAAAATAGAATAAATAATTACATCAATAATGTTAAAGTTGATAAATGATAAAGACCTGTTTATTTTTAAGAAAAGGTATCTAAGTTAACAAATTCGTGTATATGAGTGTATTATTTTATTATTGTTTTATTTTAGGTCCTTTATGTTGGCCTCAACGCAACACGAAAATTAAAATTTACAAATATGACTATAAGAAATTAAGATGAATAAAAAAAACAACAACTAAATATCATCAAATTTAAAATTAAATATTTAAAAATGATAGATAGTTACATACTAAAGAAATACAATTGTCAGTCTCAAATAATGGATAATGATAACTTAATGATGAATAATATACAAAAAAAAAAGATAATAGAAAAGAATATAAATCAATTAAAAGAAAAAATAAATATCAAAATTAAAACAAATATTTAAAGCTCAAAATAATTATACACAAATTAAATACAATCCTGCCAGGATATAGATGAGATTAACAAAAAAAAATTTCTTCTTTTCTCTTTTTCTTTTTTCTCTTTATACAAGGAGAAAATATATCATATAAAAACTGTATTAGTTAAAAATAAATATACACTGTTATTCACACACTTAACAAACTCAGTAACATAAAAATTATGAACTAATGATAAAAACATAGAACAAAAGATTAAAGAAAAAATATATACTTTTTATTATATTAATAATGTGTGTGGGTATATATATATATATATCAATCGTCAACTCCAAATATGTAAGTATCTACAATTTTGCCATTACATCACAAAGAGCTGGAAACATTTGGAATACGTCTAATTTACTATACATGTCTATTTGAAACAAGTGTTATAATAAAATAAAAGTATACTAAAATACAAAAAACCTAAGGGCATTAATAAATAAAGGATTACTAGATACTAAAAAAATTTAAACATTTTTTTTCTCGAAACTATAATTTTTTTTTTTTCATTCCTTCATTTTTATCATTGCTCATAATTTGTACCTCATTAAAGTCAAGCTTTAAATATTTTGTGTTTGTTAGTTTTTTGCCTTTACTTATTTTTCATCTGGAAACTCATTCAATTATTCTTTTGCAGATTAGAATTTCAATCAAACTGTTTTTTTATAAATATATATATATATATATATATATATATATATATATATATATATATATATATATATATATATATATAAGATCAGAGAAAGACATCTTAAAAATATATTTAAAATATATTTAAAAATATATTTATATATATATTTAAATATATTTTTATATATTTAAATAATTAAATATATTTAATTAAAACCAACCCTAATAAAGGCAGAATGGGATAATAGAGTTGATGTATATTATATTACATAATAACACAGCCGAGAGAAATGACCTATTATAAAAAAATAAAAAAAATGGTATTTACTTTCTAATAAGGTATTTAATAAATTATCATAATTATGCAAATAGGAATGAGTTGACTGAAACACTGTTATTACCAGGTCACCTGGACTATAAGGCCTATTATAAGCCCTAACTGGGCCAACATAAAAAATTCAGCTGATTAAATAGTACTTTTTGAGTAAGTCTCGTTTACATGGCCTATTGCTCTGGTTAAAATGAATTTGTTTTTTTTTTTCTTTTTTTTTATATTTTCTTGCCCCGATTAAGATGCGAGTAACATCCAGCCGGTAGTTACAGCTGCCAAGTGAAGATGCGCCACTTACAAGGATTTTTTTTTTCTGTTCGATTTTAATTCACATTAATGGACTTGTAAGTGATACCAATTAACAGTTTTAACCATGGATTACTCTTTGAAATCAATCACAGAAAATGATTGATTATTTTTGTACATTTGTAAATTTCTGAAGGTTTCTCGTTCTCCTTGTTTACTTGCTGTATGTTTCTCATTGATAAAGTATTTTACGCGCATTTATAATACAGTAAACATAATTTTTTAGTATAATAATAATATTAATAATAAATTATTTTTATTATAAAAAAGATATAAATAGTCAAAATTCTAAGCATTAAATTTATTTATTTGTCTGCCACTTTCGGCAATTAAAATTTCCAAGCATATTTAGTTTAACCCTAAATATTTTCGCATGATTGAATTGATCATCTCTCATATATCATGTCACGAGAGAGGATAAAAAACACAATAATAATGATTTTTTTTTTTTTTTTATTTTTTTTTATTTTTGGCAAAAACTTTCCGATAGAATTGAGTTAGATTAAATAATAGCCGAAATCTGGCAGATGGGTTGGAGTGGTATAGGATTTTATACATATATTTTATTGTTTTTATTGCGTATAGCGAATTAACAAAGATATTACATTCTGTTTATTTGTTGAAAATGGAAATCTCTGCTAAAATTGGTGGCTAATGCCAACTGGGACCCGTCAATTCCTTTTTCAATCCGGCCACTTTACAAAGTTATGCACCACTCCAGAAATATCACGTCAACTTCTTGCTAGGTGCCCCAAGAACCAGTAGGAAAAAAATAGGATAAAAATAAAGAATTCGAAAATTGTCGACCAGTATGGCATGAAGGTGGGGCAAATGCAGATTGAAGACAATCACCCTGCATCACGAGCTTCTTGCGTTCTTTGCTTGTTCGCGCCACCGCTAGGACCGTTTACCTCCTTGTCTCTCAGTCAGTCCTTTTTATTTCACCTACCTCCAGGCTTTTTTTTTTTTTTTTTGGAGTGACTGGAGAATTCTCACTCACGAGTCTTGAAGAACTTAAGCTGTTTATCCCGAGCAACTTTCCTTCTGCAAAAAAAATAAATAAATTTAAAAAAAAAAATAAAAAAAATAATGAGGGTATGCTCCCTATAATTCTCTTAATTATATAACATATTAGTTACGATTATATTCGTGTTCCCTAACAAAAAAATATTTAGCATAGAGTGTATACATTCCGTTTACTTCTATCATTCCGGAAAAAAAAAAATCTTCCAACGTGGAAATTTTCCTTTCTGCACTAAAATTAAACTGTCGTTCGCAGTCTACTTATTTCCTCCATAAAAACCCAAGTCTGAAAAATCAAACATAGCACAATCTTCCAACCTACCTCAGGGTATGCCGCTCAGAGTCTTAGCCTGAGATCTCAAACCGTCTTTTCGGAATCCGTCATCGTTCTTCAACATGTTCAACAACTTTATAAACCCAGTCAATTCATACTCTTTCTTAGATATGAGTATTTTATGCGATTCTTTATTTTCAAAAATATTTAGGCTTGGCCCATACTTTTACGTAAGATTTCATGTTTGGCACCATTTAAGGGTATTAGGAAGTAGTATACTCTGGTGAATTCTAGCTTTCATGTTTCTGTTTAATTGGCACGAACTACCTAACTTTATGACAGAAGAAAGTTATTATTTCCCGTCTTTAACTTTTCTGCAATTTCCTCTTGAGTTTCGTTTCTTTTAAATATGTATAAATCAAATACTTGAACCAATTCAAGCATCAAACATGTTCCGGTTTCAAGTACGAATCATTTGTTTAGTTTTATCCGCATTTGCTCAGATACCTAGTTCTTTACTAGTTTCCACTAGTGTTCTTGCATTAAATTTTGCAGATTTAAAATATTCGCTTAAAAACGCCGAATCAGATAGTAGATCACCTGGACACCAAGGTATCAGAGGCTATTAGATTGCTCTAGCAAGAAAGAGTCTAGGAATTATATTAATTGGCCGAGGGCCATTCTGCTATTTGTCGATAATTCTTGTATGGGAAAAATTCTGGAAAATGAAAAAGCAGGAGTGAAAAACAATGAAGGAAAAGGCTGTTTTACTAAACATGAAAAGGAAGGAATTGAAAACAATAACGGATTTCTTCACAGGCCATTCCCCTTTACAATATCATCTCAAGAAGATGAATTTAGTGGAGGATTAAACCTGATTTATGTACCTCGAGTATGAAGAAAAGTATGAAAACATACTTCGTGAATGTTAATGTAAGGACTTTTACAGACCGGTATTACAGATATTAATACGGACTTAATGTGCTTCTTAAGATGCCAAAAATTTCTAAGAGATCTCAAGACGATTAGGTGAAGAGGGGTTCTCCTTCTCTCAACATAATAATTGTAGAACACCCGATTCTTCATGCACCCGTATGCGAACCGTTGAGTCGAGAAACCCCATAATCAAAAGCTGACTAATCTAATCTGAATGTACTTTAATTAGCAATTTTGTCATAAATGAACACTTTTTTTTTTACATATTTAATGATTATTGATCCGTAAATTTGATTGGTTTGAGAAACCCCACAAGTCAAGCAAATTTAAATTTCAACACCAAGATGACTCTTAATGTCTTAATTGCTAATATAATCAGTTCTGATTCAATCGTATTTTAATTATCAGTCGTTTTGGGTTGTCTTGAGTCATAAACTTTGGCCTGGACAGTTTTTTGTCGTTTTCCAAAAATTTGGTGTTGTCACATTCAAGATTCTGCGTCTCCGCTTAACATTTCCAAATTGATAGCAAATGTAATAATCAAACCCATAATGTATTTTGAATATGGGTTTCTTAAGTATCGCGATTAGAGCCCAAACTGTTGCTTAAAACCTACCAGACATACCACCAATCCCAGTACCTCCCAGAGGATCTCATCCGGGCTATTGTTATAGAATTCCTGGTCGGCCGCTTGGTAGTCTTAAGGCATAATTGAATTGCGGCCGGTGTATAGCTTCATTGGCCTACATCACTAATTGCCCCCACCCTACCCTTACTTCCAACCCCTCTTATACAATTACTTCATAGAACTCTGCCGGACTTATTAAAATAAAACTACCTCTAAAAGCTCTAATTGGCTATTAAACTAGCCTTTTTCTTCGACTTCCATCATTTTTCTTATAACATTTTGCTATCCGAAGGGGACATAATTCCTCAGCGGAGCTATTACTTGTTCTATATCAACGGCTCTTTTCCACTACCGTTTAAACCGCCTTGCATTCTAGCATCTGTCCTTCCATTATAATTGCGAGCGCATTCCACGGAAAAGTATTAGAATAGAAATATCAAAGTCGTTCTCCGACAGTAATTAGTACAAATGCTTGGTGCAGGTATGATTATACAGTAGATCCGGAATAATGTGGGTAGGGCTTCTCCGGATAACGCGTGTTTCCGGATAAGAGGCAGTGTGATAAGTAAATTTAAAAAAATGCCTATGACATTAATTCAAGATTAATGTGAAAAAAAAATTTACATAGGTATGTAATATATACCGACGTTGTTTTTCGAAGAAGGCTTGAGCGCTATTTAGCAAACTTTAAAGAAAGAACATGAAACAAGAACCCCCCCCCCCCCTCCAAATAACAATATATCTATTTTAAAAATATTACTTATTGTGTAGAGTAGGAGTTGATTGAGGTAGCAAAACTTCTATAATTACAATATATTTTTAAGGTTTATAGCACTGGTCAAGGCCAGAGTGACGACTGAGAGTCGTCAGTATTTGGTGCTTCGTCATCAATAGTCGATTTTTTGACAATATCCAATAGACAAAAAGAAAATGCATACAACACTATAATTTTGTTAGGTTTAGAAATTTTATGTTATGCATTATCACTTCGGTTTTTTTTAAATCATTGATATTTCTTCCATTCCACTTTATTGCATTCTTCTTTGTTTCTCTTTTCCAATCGACTCCTCATGATTTCATAGTATACTAGAATTGTATGCATTGTCAAACTATATAAATATATACATTTTTTTTTTTTTTAATACCTCAAAAGAATATTAATCTTATTAACCCTCATTTTTGAATACGAATAACTAATATAAAATTACAATTAAACAAAAGGAAAAATAAAAAAATCCTAATGTGAATACTAGATATTTAATCAATTATATTAAATTTAGGCTAACAAAATGGGTGATGTAGACCTTTGATTCCCATTTTTATGCGTGTGGTTGAATCGATTTTTGTTGGGTTTCTAAAGTTCAAGACTGCACGTCTATTAAAAATTACCAGAAACAAAAACGTTAAAATTATTCAATATGTTTTTATTAATGCCATTAACTTGGAAGATTCCATTGTTGCTGGAGCACTTCCTTAAAATGCCATAATTTACTTCTTATATAAATTCAACTCTTGTGCAAATACTTTTTCTTGTTTTTTAACTTTGATTTCCGATTATTTTTTTTTCCGTTTTATAGGAGCCTGTACTAATCATATTAGAAACATTAAAAAATATTCTGATAATTCAACTTGTATAAATACATATGTGTGTAAATATAGGAAAAATGTATAAAACTGTATAACAATATGGGCTTAAAAATGTTGAAGTTCATTTTAAAATAATTGCGGATTGTATAGATTTATTATAGTTTAAAACATAGTAATCTACTGATTTGATTAGTACGTAATAGTTAAACGAAGATCTTCCATTAAATATTTTGTTTTTTAACTGATCAATATTAATGTAGTCAACGTTTCGGGATTCTTGCCCCCATCTTCAGGACATTTTACTGCAATCCATAATAACCAGTATGTTTTAATTAAATGTTTTATATATTATAATAAAAATGTTGACGAAATATTTCTAGGGATGGAAGAGACAAACAGGTGATAAAGCTTTATATGTAAATTTGTAATCTAAAATAAATGTTAAGGTAAATAATTTAAATAGTTAATTTAATTATATGTATATATATATATATATATATATATATATATATATATATATATATATATATAAAACTAATGTATCATATAGCATTTAATTAAAACATACTAGTTATTGATAATAATGATTGATGTATTGCAGTAAAATGTCCTGAAGATTGGATAACCCCGAAACGTTGATTAAATTAATTTTGATTTGTTAAAAAATAAGGTATTTAATGGAAGATCTTCACTTCACTATAACCTAATCTATGAATAAATAATCTTTTAGTAATTTTAATAATACATAGAAACTCGTAATCTACGATTTACGAAGCTTAATGATTGAAATTTGTTAAATAATACAAGGTTAAATAACCAGAAATTTGGATAACATTTTGATTACATTACTATTTAGTGAGGGCTTTCAGTAAGTTATGTACTGCATCATTTGATATGTAATAATAACATTTGCATACGAATAAGTGTGCAACTGATTTATATCAGAATATAAATAGTTTTCCGTCAAGTTATTGACATCATAATTAATACGAATATTCTCATAATGGATATTTCAAAAGTTTCAACCTTATTTACAAATTATGTTAATGGCAAATTAGAATTAATTTTCTGCAACGTCAAATTAAAACAATTTCATTCTAACATTTATTCTACAGCAATGAAACGTTATAATGCGTATGTCACTTCCTGATACGTGTTTAAAGATTGTGGGGCAGAAGGCGCGTGTTGTACTACCAACAATACACCAATCAAACGGTCACGAATGAATTCCATCACAGTAAATCGATTTTCCTCGAACTATAGTTTTAGTATCGATTTCTCGCAAGTGAACTTTTCCTTCCTCATTCGATGCTCGTGTGTGTGTTTTTTTTCCCTTCCTAGCCCCGAGACCCCGCTCCCCTCGCGGTAAATAATCAATGTAGTTGTGACACTGGCGGCATCTAGCGGTTTGTTCCCGAACTCCTTTCAACGCTGGCGCCAACTTCGAACGCCAGGAAAAAACTTGTCTTCCAAAAAAAAAAACACATCTTTTTTCTTTGTTTTTTTACCGGCGAGATGTTATCGAAAATCTGACCTCATGCCGCCTCTTGTATAGTGGTTCGTGTTTTCTAAACACGTATGGAACTAATAGAAATTTTCTAACTATTTCCGATTCAGCAATAAATCGAAATATTTTGTTTGATTGGCTCACATCAAACATCATTAAAAGTATTTATAAAAATTGTACTACAAACACATACTTTTGAAGTTTTGAACTTTTTTTATGCAACTAACCGTTATAATAATTTCCATAGGAAATTTTATAGTAATTACTATGAAAAACAGTCTATACAAAATAATTAACTCTCCAACAGTATTTGTGAAGTTTTGACATGTTACGTTTAACATTTTTGTTGCATTAAAAATTAATAATAACAATTTATAAGTATTCCTGAATTTAAGATTTTTATATTATTTTACATTAATTTTAATTGTCTTTATATTTCTTTTCTATTTATTTGTTTCGTCTTGTATTGTAATATACGGTATGAACGGTAACATAGAGCACTATTACCGTATAACGGAGTGAATATAAATACTCGAGTGAACGGAAACAAAACTTCGTTTAAAAGTTAAACGAAATATTTGTGAGGTATCTACGTAACAATTCATTGTGAATGCAGTTTTTAGTACCAAATTATTCCTCGGCGAATTATTATGTGGTTACGAACCATTTCGTTAGTGACATAACTATTGAACAAATTTTTGTATCTATTCACGCCATTTTACGATAGCTATTTATTATTTGGCAATACAAAACAATTATTTGAAAATACAAAAAAAAAAAAAAAATTTAAATGTGAGCTTTGTGATGAAAATGAATATTTTGAAATTAAAGTAACGATCAAAGTCGCCTTGAAGGAAGCGAATTCGGATAAAAATTGGCAGTAATTATTTTAAAAAAATATTATTTGCTAATATAATACCAATATTTCATTTTTCGTTATTAAATTATTTTTTTTATTAATTTAGTTAAGTTTTATCATAATTCTTTCCCTTCTTTTTTTCATTATTTTCACTATTTATTTTTTATTTGGATTACGTCTATGCTCAAGAGAGTCATTGACATTGTGCTTTTCACCTTATTTTTCAAATCTCTTGATAATGGCTGGTACTCACAATCTTCTCATTAACCAATATTATGCTACTGTATTAGTTTCATCTATTCGAGTTTCATCAGTAGCTTGGAATAGAAAACAAGTCAAATAGTAGGCTGAGGACAGCAGACTGGATTGTATGCTATTGGCAGTGCCAATCTACTAAATGGCTGCCATATTGTTTTGTCAGCTCACAGGTTTTAAAGTGTTTGTATTTGTATTAGTACAAGCGGTTAGGTATTTGTTTACTTACTTCTGCAAAATTAAAAACGTCTTATTTCGGGTTACTTCAATGGAGACGTAGGAGAAGAGAATAAGATACTAGGGTAACAAAAGGTGGACCAGGTTGTGTTCCTTTTTTTTTTTACAAAAATTATTAGAAAATAAAAACTAATTTGAATAAAACAAAGTTACACCACCTTACCGCAGACAGCGCCACTGCATGTATTTAGCAAAACACCGTAGTACTTACACTGGGCCCCTCATAATCCTGAATGAGTATGCTTATCATATAGCAGTCTTAATAAGATTGTAAGTACCCTGTATGCAAATCTTTTTCGTGAAGTTCATGAGTTTTTTTTTTACAGCCTTTTCATTATCTTGAACGAGGTCTTTGAGGTTTCCTGGCAAGTTCATACTTGACCATATTGTTTTACGTTTAATTCAGTCTATTAGCATGTATAGTTGACAATAACATGAAAAGAAGTTGTTAGTTTGTTCTCAGCTCATGGTAAATAATAAATAATCACTTATTCCAATAAAAAATGGGCCAGATGATCCGAAATGAAGGATGATTTCCCCCCAAAATGGGTCGTTAATCGAAATGATTTTATGATGATTATTTTCACGAGAAGTGTTACTGTATGAATATTTTTTGGCATGATAAACCCATTCACCCGAAAACGGGTCGTGAATCGAAACGATTAAATTCCACATGAAAAGATGACTTGTTCAATTTTTGTTGTTGGTTAGGTTGTATGGGTTTCTAATTTCCTTCTCCAGTAAAAATTAATGCGAAATGTTTTTTTTTTTTTTTATCATATCCATCGAATAATTTTTGTTCAATTAGTTATTAAACATATTTTTATCCAAACAACTAATTTTACGAATACTTATTTTGACCACTGTATCCGAAATATACAGTTCCGAAACAAGCTTTGCCCCCCCCCCCCCCAAGTCTGATGGACAAAGAAGGATTCAAGGAGATCCCAACGCTTCTCTTCTAGCTGAGTCACTGGTTAAGAACCCTTGAATATTAACTTTCCGGATTTTATGCATTTGTTCTATTGTTATCTCGAACCTTCCTCCTAACGTCGGTAGCGGACTGAGGATCAGACGCGAAATGATTACCATGTTGGTGCACTTAGCGGATAATCCGTCGAAGAAGCATTAACCGTCCTTAGACCGTTCATCCGGGCGGCCCCTTCCTAAAGAGTTTTTAAAAAGACCTAACCTAATATCGGCAAATTAGAGGGCAGCCCCCTAATCCCCTTCAAATTGCAATTTATTCCCTAGTGTTAGAAAAATGCAGAGGAGAAAGGGCGATCCCCACATTCCCCAGCGGCAAATTGAAATCCCACCCCTCTCATCAGATAAGGGTGTTAAAAAGGTTAAAATGAAGCGGGGCGCCGCAACCCCTAATTGCGGGGGCTCGGCCTAACTACCCCTTAAATGTCGTATCTCTAATAGACCAAGCCCTTAAATGTGAGGCTTCGGTGACTTTTTTTAAACATGACCTTTGCAATGTGGCAGGTGAATACCATACCAGGCCAGACTTGTCTCTTTTAAAGTCAGCTCCTTTCAGATCGATAAGTTCCCTTCACTACCATTTCTACGCCTAGTATTATTTCGCGACGAACTGACGCTCTTAGTTGATTATGAAAATGATCTACACAAAATTTTTAATTAACCTACAAATATACCCCTTTAAAAACATGTTAATAGCAGAGCCGGAATATCCATATCAATTATTATTTTATCTGTTACATTAATTATTTATTATAAATTGAATATTATGTCTATCTAGTTAGTATTTTATTGTTGGAAAACTGTTTAATGTTAGAATTTGCAATATGTATTCATATACATATGCGTATATACTTGCATGAATCAGTACGGAAAATTATTTTTTTTTTTAATTCTGTTTTATTTATTTATTTATCGAATTTTCTTTCTTTATTCATTTTGCTGTTATTTATTTTTTTTTGTCAGTAAATATGGTAAGAATGGTTAATTAGATCACTATTACTTATTGACCTTAAATGTGGAAGATTAAAATATTTGACAATAAACAGTTTATCTAATAAAAAAATGTTTAGCGTGTCATAAGAATTTAATTTTTTTTAAATAAATAAATATATACGGGTCGTTCTCATCAGACTTGTCAAACTGGCCCTTCTAGCATAATAATTAAAAAAATAAATAAATAAATATATCTATCTTAAAAATCTTCAGATTCTAGGGTAAAACTGATCTGCTACATTATGATACAAATCATCACCCAAGATCAGATGAGTTCAGGGTTACCAACTTAAAAAACGAATAATTCCCCAAATAATAGTGTTAACATACTTGAGCACTCGTACTCACCATACATTGGAGACATATGTTCTTGATGACCTTTTTAACCAGTAGAAATGTTAAAAAATTGAATATCATTAATGTTTTTTTTTAAATAGCACACTTGTGCTTTGTAAGTACTACTATCAATTTGAGCTAGGATTTTTTTTTTTCATCTATGTATACCAATGAATATTTTGGTGAATCAGAATGTGGACAGTAACATACTTGAGAATTTTTAATTTGAAATGTAGATAAATGTAAATACTTTGGCCATTCATTATTCACTAATGATGGGTGTACTCACCAATAATACACACAAAAATTGGAGCCTATTCCATAATATTTAGAGAGGCATATTAAAACAACCTCAAAGTCAAAAGGTGCGAATTTGACAAGTCTCATAAAAATGACCCATTCCAATAATAAATTATAATAAAATATATCAAATTTAGTTGGTCATCGACAACAGTTGTTGTGGAAAAAAAAACGCAAAGCCTATTATAAATCTTATTCACTAGATTGGAACATATAATAAACAGATATATTACAATTTTAATCTATCATCAAAGGACTATAGCTTGATATAACTTCTTTTTTTTTAATTTTAATGTTTTATTTTATATATTTTTCTTTCATTCACTCTGTTAAATCCTACAAACAATACGATAAATTAAACTTAAAAAAAAATGCAAGCTTCTGGTTCTAGAATTCGTTTTTCTTGTACACTTTTTTGTATCATACGCAATGATACAAAAAATGTTGCAATTTTTGCAGCCTTCTTTCGTTTTTATAAGACAATAAATAAACGATACTAAGGATTGATACACGGGTTGAAACTTGGACATCAAAACGACAATATTCTCTTTGAGAGCGTGCGAAAATGCCAAACAATGTCTGAATCAACAATTCAACAAAACAAGCAAATCATAAAATCTCAATCATTAAAAAATGCTAAGAACCGATTTAACAGGCGAGTACATCTAAGTGGGCGATATAGCCCCGAAGCTTTAGGGACTATCAGTCATCCTTGCACGCAATCAACTATTGAAAATCCCATATCCCACAACTGGTCTCATGGCCGGGCATATGGAACAGGGGATGATCCTTTATCTATAGTTTTTACTGCTGGGGAGAGCGACCGCCCCCTCAACCTCAGCTCCCTCACAGATCCCTATCCGCCAGATATCTCTTATCTCAGAGTATTAATCCCTTATTTGTCAAGAGGCAGGCGGAAATAGTAATTGACTGGACTCCGTTGACCCCGGGGATTCCCATGGGCCGATCTATTGAGTCACTACCGCAAAGACATGGGTGAAAGGGAGCGGAACATGGGATAACAGGAATCTTGGTATGAAATTAACTTGAAGTCGGGGTTTCTAAATTATTGTATTTGTCAAACTGCTCACGGTAGCTCGTTCCCGTATCGGATAGCACTTACAAAAGTATACGAACATCAGCCTTTCCATATCAAGTGGAATTTTAGAAACATTAAGTGTGAATTATATGAAGTACAAATGTCATGCAGATACTTTTTCTGTCCATTGCCGGGTAACTTAATGATTTATTGTTAACATCTTAGAAAATCTGTCCTCACGTCTCAACAAAACGAATAATATGAAGTCAGTATTAATTATGAATAAAACGTTTTACATCACATTTAAGCATAGTATGTATATATATATATATATATATATATATATATAATAAAACCCGGATTTAATATTTTACTCATAAAATGGTGGCTAAGCATTGCTGCGATAAAAAGAGTGGAAAGCGCCAAACGAAAATTTCTGTTTACATATTTTAAACTAATCAAATGTTAAAAAGAATTCAAATTCATACATATGTACTACATGCTTGTCTAAATATTTATATTTTGTTTGCTCATTGCTTTCATAAATGGCATGTACATATCAAGAAATTAGGTTTACTATTCATAGCATCACTTATCCGTAATTTCACATTATCCGGCATAACCCTAGCCAGATCATTCCGGATAAACGGTGTACCACTGTGTATCTCTATATTATCTGCATCGCGAAAAACTGTTCTCCATCTTTCTTAACTTGTGAGTCAACACTGTTTCGGAATAATCTTTGATCGGGAACATTTTGACTCACCACGGACTCTTCTGGACAATCATTATAAACCATACAACTATCATTACCCGATTGCCAATGTAACAAAAATATATACCCCAATCCAAGCCAAAGAACCAACGGATCAAAAGGACTAAGGTAGTGGCTGTTAAATTGAGTTAGGAACTTGTAGAAGGTAATGGGCAATATCCGAGGGCCGACCTCAGCAAATCCCCTAATTTCCATTCCATCCCTTTATTGGTTTTCTTCTTTCGCTTCTTAGTCGCCAGATTTACCCTTCACTCTCCCTCCCTATACCAATTACCAACACCGGAACCCTTTAAGCTGTGCCTCCGAGTCAGTTTTTCACTAAAGTTTGCAACTTCAACTTGCTCAGGCTGAAAGGAAGTTCCTTCCTCTTCAGCTCATTCTAATGCCGGTCCCTAAAGAGTAGAACCCTGAGTTATTGACAACTTCTTGCATTATGGAGTCCTAGATTGGAGAATTAATCGAATCAGCTTTTCACTGCAATACTGCCAAGATATCTTGAGAAAAGTACGGTTTAAGATATTAGAATTATTTTCTAGATTTTATTTAGGCATTTCATGTAAAAATATATATGAAATCTATATATTCTTGAAGACGAACTGCATAGTTCAGTTCCACTTAGGTGATATCCAATTGCGAAGATTACCAAATTATGAATTGACTAATATTGTCAGGGTGGGCAAATCTGTAAGATTTATGAATAAAATTATTTATTTATTATTGAAATGCTTTTTTAAGAGTCTGAATAGTTCTTTCTTCGCTGCTTTGAGGCACGCGATCTACTTTTTATTATGCTTAAGTTTTCAGACGATACCACACATAGGTAAACACATAGGTGTTGGTTATATTAACTTTTGCAACTCAATGCTAATATTTTTAATGAAGACTGTTATGTGGCGGGTATGAGACTGATTCAGAGGAATAATCAAATTATTATTTTTAGACAAGCTTTGCTTCAAAGGCCTCAGGAAGAGGGTAAGAAACAGGAAACCAGACAAGACCACGAAGAAGAGAAGCTACTGGATGTCGTGGGGACATCTGAACCACCTTTCCGTATACCACCACATCATCATAGAGGTAAGAAACACAGAGGACCAAGTTATATCGATTATCATTATAAAATATAAATAAATTTGACTAATAATAAAATTTAAAAATTTCCATTCTATAAATACACTACTCCTTTATTCATTAAAATATTTTTTTTAAGTTACGAACACAATCCCTGCCCCACACGTTCTTTCTTACTTGAGAGCGTATTAGATAGAATCTGAATTCCTTGAATTGCCTTATTAAAACCAATATTTTCTCTCAGCAATGAGCTAAATTAAGGGCAATCAGTAAGATATTTAATGAGTATACATTTCAATAATTTTTAAATTACTTATTAATTAATATATATAAGTAATGGTTCTTCCTCTTCGTTAAAAAAAAAATGAATAATTAATTTTAATGTTTTGAATAAATCGTTTTTTTCGTATTTATTGTTTTATTTATATTTTAACTCATTCATGAAATATGGGCTCGAATTTGATGGTCAACCGCTCAAATAATATTAAGTAAAAAGTTTTCGTTTACTTTTTTATTTAAAATTAACTTGTATACATGTATGTTAATTGTAGGATACTGGTTATAACAATTTATTTTTTTAATTTTCAGCCAATGAGAACGCTAGTGTTTCTAAATTTGGCCACAAATTTCTTATATCACGTAGCCTCAGAATAAACTCAAGTCTTTACTTTTCTATCAAGGAAAAAATATTGAATTCCGACACGAGTTTCAATGGATTCTTATATTTTTCTACCCAATCCTGTTTGGATGTTGTCAATTTAAATATTTTTTTTATATTGCCTCATTATGTTTCCTTGTGGTCATATGAACGCTGATTTCATAAAAGACTTCTCGAAGGAAATAGAAGATTGAGCAGTTGGATTTAGAATGTTGAAGACGTAAGAACAGTGAAGATTGAAGACAGAAGTCTTTGAGAACAAAATGGACCAAAGAAGAAAAAAAACTCCACACGATAGATAATTTTTAAAATTATTTATGCTTATTTTGATTTGCTTCTTCAGATGTAATGTCAAATCGATTTTATTTTCCAATAAGTAGTGGGAATTTTATTTAATATTTCAAAAAAATTTAAATCACATTTCACCTATTCTGTTCTTATTAGTCATTTCCATTTTGAAGTTCGTTCAGAAAATTGTTTGTGGTCAAATTTTCTGATATTGAAAATCGTGTGGCGAAGAAAGAAGAGAGAAGCCATCATCTGAAAGAAGCGGCGAATATAAGCACCTTCTGTGGCATTAAAAAGTAGGAGTCTATTCCAGATGACATTTATGATTTATTTGCGGAGTTCATTAATTTCTCCTTGATTTGTCGGCTTGTGTTTTGTTCTGAGGCACAAATAAATGTTTCTGTTTAAATAATATTTATCGGCTACTAGGCGCATAAGCACGAATATCCAATCCACTTGATTTTCTTTTTTTGCGACAGACCAGGCAAAGCACACAGCCGGCAAATCTACAGAGATGACGAAAATGTGTTGAACTCCATGAAGATTCTTTCGATATAAATAAGTGTCATAGAATCGATGGTGCTTGGGAAGCCGAATTTATTTTCATTAAACAACTTTAAAAAATAAATAAATCAATATTTGTAATTTTCGTTCTTCGGACCAGTCTTTTTTCCAAAAACTGAATTATTTCTAGTTTATATTGTACTATTGACAAAAAGAGATCATACTCCTAAGTAGTGATTATTTATTTGTAAAAGATAAAAATAACAACGCCCTTAACCCTCCCAGAAAAAAAAAAAAGCGGTAATTTATCTTTAATTTTTAAACATTATTCTTTGTACTATGCAAAATCTTATAGTAATAATGAATGAAATAGATATTTATATTTACATTTGTTAAAAAAATTTTTTTTATTATTTCGAATGTTAGAGTTGGCCATTATTAAAATCAATAACGAATATCTGTTTATTTTTTATTCGATGATTGACTTTTAACTCATTTAATCTATTTTTTTTACTTCATTAATAATTTTCAGTACTAATTTTGCTATAATCGCTTGATATTAGGAATTTATCGCTCTGAGATAATTGGTATTCATTTAATTTAATAATCTGCATTTTAAGTATAAATGGAAAGTCTCCTAAATTTGAGACTGGTTTCAATATTAAAATGTAAGAACATTTTTTTTTATCCTTAGTACCATTGGTCTAAAAGAAAAAGTAGTTATTTTCGTGTCAGATTAAAAAAAAAAAAAATTATGAATGATATAAAATGATTTATGATTTTCCTTGAAAAAAGAAGACGAGTCACATACTTGTGAGTAAATTTGGCCAGCTTTATCAATATATAAATGAATAATTTTAAATAGCTTTAGTTCGGTGAAAAACTACATGGATTTATTTGTTTATTTATTTATTTTTTGGAGACAAAAGGTCTAAGGCAAAAAACATTTAATTGAAGAAAAGAAATTATCATGTTAAAAAGAATAACAGGGACACTATTTTATTCATAAAAAAAAAAAACGATTTACAGCATTTATTCGCGATGAAATAATTTCTAATTAAAATTTATTCATGAATAAAAAAAAATTGTAACGAAAAAATACAAAGAAAAGTAAAAGAAAAAACGGTTAATTCGTTCAAATAAAAATTAAAAAAATCCTTGTATATAATATACTCAAGGATATTATGTTATTAAGTATATTATTTCATTATATATTTTGTCATAAACCATATTGTATTGAAGGCTCTCAATATTTATCTTTTTTTTTGTTTTTTTTTTTGAAATTTTAATAAATAAAAGGTAATACTGAGGGATCAAAGTAATGGTAATAGGGGTCAGTCAGCATCTAGATGAAATAGACACACGTGCACAGATCCACGCGTGTACAGATACACACACACATATAGTTAAGATAATTATGATAATGTAAAAAAAAAAATTGACAACAGAGTGAAAATCAGTTTATGATTGAAAAAAATATAGAATTACTTGGCAAAAAATAGAATTAATGAAAGTTGTAAGTAATAATAATATTAAAAATCAGTTTAGCTAATTTTTTCATAACATATTAAAGTGATTAAAATATAGTTATCCGTTTAGTATAATGTGGCATTCATACAATTCATGATGAAATTATAGTAAATTAAATTATATATATTTTTAGATGTTTTGAAAATGGACAAAGTTTAGTCCGAAACGTCAATAAATGCAGAGTGGTGAAGTATGATGGTGTTTATTTAAACTTCTAAAAAATAAAATACTGACAGAGAAAAAACTATTATTTATATAAAATAATGAATATCGAGCAAATTAATTATATAATAAAGGTAATAAAACAGCAAAAACTCAAAAAAGAGACAACAAAAAATTGTTACTATGTAATTAGAAGATTCCAAAAACAAAGCCTGAAGTCTCTCAAATACGAGTAAATAACTACCACTCTAAATACTCTCAAGACATCTAAATATTCCAGTAAGCATGTGATGAGATGTCTTGTAGTGATGGATTGTCCCTAGTTGATGAGTCTTTTTGAACTGTCGATGTGAGTTGCTCTATCCTTGTTTTTTTTTTGTTTTTTTTGTCTGCGTATAAGTGACCTTCTGATGATGCCTGACTCGGCGAAACAGTGACTGATTAGTAATTTAAAAATATTTGAGATACTTAAGGCTTTGTTATTAAAACGTTCCAATTATTCGTTATTCGAAATAAAATTTGCCCAAGTCTGACGAATTCCTTTTGCGTATCGCCTGAATCATTCCCATCCCCGTGCCATATGGAATATGGACCGGCATAGCCCCTATCTATTTACATTAAACCTATGACTTGAATATTTTAGTCACTTCTTAATTTATGTATTTAGTGTTGGCACTAAAACTTGAGTAGGTTGGTTCGCAGGTGAGCCAGAGCCCGGAAGGAGGGGCGACGGGGACAGCGAAGCAGAGAGCAGTTGCGAGTCCGAGAGCGGGCCGGGATTCAGACCCCCGACACCCCTAGACCAGCCTGCGGCCCCAGGGCCATCTGGTACGTACAATAATAAAAATAAATTTTATTTTTCTTCTCATATTAATCGAATCTGGTCATAACATTTTTAAAAATTTAAAAATTACTTTTGAAAGTAAAATTTATTTTAAACATGTTCAAAGTAATATAACAGTGAAAAAAGTAGAAATTTTAAAACTCAGAACAGATAAACCTATTAGTAAAAAATGCACCAATGCATTCCAGTTTAAAGCTTAATAAGTGAAGAATAATTGCGATATGATGTCGAAATTTAAATAGAACCATCAAAGGCTTTTCATTATCATCATATGACTAACTAAATTACAAGAGAAAATTTAGCGATACTAAATACTAATTATTAACGATGACAAAAACTTAAAAAAGAAATTATTTTAGAAATAATATTATTATTAATAATCTGATATTATTGGAAACAAAGTCTTATACCAGTAAATAAGCAGTCAAAGTTTCACCATAATTCATAGATTTTCCTATTTTACCAAAAAATCGACTGTACGTACTTCTTACTTTACATAATAGTAATTTTAAAATTAATAAATAAAAATTTAGGGATTTGACGGCCGAGTGAGTATAGGGCGCGCAACAGCAACATAGTAAAAATAGAAACAAAACAGTTAATTATTAATTACGAGAATTAAAAAAAAAAGTGAAAACAAATTCGATTATGATGCTTTATGAAGAATCCAAAGCAATGCCTTCAGCCTCTCCAATATGACTAGCCAGTCAACGTTTCGACAATTCATGCATCATCAGGACAGAAAAAACCCATCGATTACAGAAAGGAGCACATCTCACATCAACAGCCTTAAGCAGTATAAACATCTAGAGGTTTACTCATTCCAAGACAGTTCATTAAATATTATAATTACGAAAAATTAGATGTTTAATAAATTTCAACGACTATGAAAAAAAAATTTATGTTTCAAATAATGCATTTTTTATCTTGATTTATATTATTTCTGGATAACAATAGAGGTATATGATATATTTGTTTGTGTTGCAGGGAGCCACCACGGAAGCGGAGAGTACCCCTCCCCGAACATATCGGTCGGCCCTCCGATCCACCCCGCCCCTCACCTCCTCCCCTACCTTTACTCCCCAGGGCTGTACCCGGGGGCAGGGCCCCACCACCTCCTGGCCCCAGGCCCGCCACTGGGCAGCCTCTTCTCACCCCACCACGGCGTTACCCCTAGCCTCCTCTTCAACGCCCAGCTGGCCCTGGCTGCCCAACACCCAGCAGCCTTCTTCGGCCAAGGATACCCAGGTCTTCACCCTCGACTTGGATCCCATCGCTACGCTCCTTACAGCCTCCCACCGATCGGTGGTTCACCTTCCGCCTTCGAGGCAGTACCCCTGGCCAGCCCAACCCCTACAAGGCCGCCAACATCACCCCCTACTACACCTACACCGCCGAAACCGGAGACGACCCCGAGTGAACTGAAGAGTATAGAAAAGATGGTGAATGGACTCGAAGTGAAAACGCCGGACCTTTTGAGCCATGTGAAAGTGGAAGATAAGTAGGCTACGTTTAGTGACACACGATGCCTTTCTTCTCGGACAGTTTCACCTGTAAATTTCCAGTTTTTATATCTATCTGTGATTTAATACGAGGGTCCATCGAATTGACTGGAATCGTCAGAGGCATCCTCGTGTGAATATCTGCCCGAAAATGGTGCTACTGGCGAATATATTGATGAAAAGTGCAAGTGTCTAATGACATGTATTTTCGATGTATGTGATGTCACAATATCACTATAATTCTAAATACCTCAAAATAAAGAGGTTGCGCTCATTTTAAGCAAAGGAAATTTTTTTCTTAGATCGATATCTGGAATGTCAAAGAACACAAGAACATTCTGTAAAACGGTTTACATGTACTAAATATTAGAAAGCTTTTGTTATTTGTGATAATGAGTTTTATATCTGTTTTGTTTTATTTACCGTTCAAGGGTGTAATTGAATGTTTATATATGTATTGTACAGAACGTAATTGTTATATTTCGACATGTCAATTGATGGAAAGGTTCTACCAGTCATCATGTTTTTCATTATCTGTATTATTTTTTATATAATTATTGACTAGTGTCTAAGTAATATAATTTATTTGAACTACCACTAGCTGGTTATCAGATCCAAGAGGAAATATTGCACATACCTATATATTATTATTGATTAGAACCTTTCCATCATAAAGCCATATTTATTAGTATACTTGGATAGTAGTGTATATACAATTTGCAATGTAGAAAGATTTTTAAAACTCACTCAAACAATCATCATTCTCCGTTGAGTAGTGAGGGAATTAGACGCTGTTTGATTTTCGCTGAGGTTTCTGCTAGGAAATAAAACATTTAAAACTGTCGAAAGAGGAATTGAAATATTTCTCTATAAATACTTCTATTTTCTATGTTCTATTTTTGTGTAAAGATATTGACAGTTTTTATGTGGAATTCCAGTATGAAACCGACAGTTTAGCTATGACCGGCGTCTGTTTTATGTTTAAAACTGTTTAAATAATTGTTGATAATGATCACTTTATTGAAATCTGTGTGCTTTCGAGAGTCAAGCAGGCCATAAAACTCACCAAATTACTATTACTTCATAGTGAGATTGTGTGTGAGTGTCGGTTGTATTTAAGTATTATAAGCAATAAACAAATTGTAAATATTATGCAACAAACACATATATACATATATCATTGTATATGTGTCTCTGTGTTTCTATCTAAATATTCGTTATAATATAATATAGAAGATTTATTTACTTTAATTTGCAGTTATAACTGTTATAAATGTTTAAAGAAAAGTTTCCTTTGCTTACTCAGAATAGGAAGTGAAATACTGGCGTATTAAAAGTAGAAGTTGTTCCGTTTTATTGTATTCTATGTTAGCCTGTTGAAAAAACAACAACTTTCCTTTGGCTATTCGAAACAGTGAACAATATCATTCGGATTCATGTTTATTCCAAGTGGTTGCAACGAGTGTTAAACAAACTGTTTAAAAAAAAAAAAAAAAAAACCAAGGTATGGATAAGTAAGGTCCACAAAGGATCGCCACAGAGTTTGCCTTAAATTCACCTTCCACATGTTCCTCTTAAAATAAAAATATATTTGCTGTACACTCAATACATTATCTTACTAATAAGTACTGAATTAATTTAAGATTCATGTCATATTTTGGGTGACATTACAACTTTGGGTGCATGTATTCTGTTTTAAGCTGTTTTCTTTTCTTTTCTTTCTTTCCTTTTTTTTTTTTTTTTTTTTAAATGTCTATTCGCAATTCCTTAACTTCTTCTTGGTTATTGTGAATAAAACAATAATGTCGAGAATTTTCTTTCCTTTTTTTTGTTATTTTTTTTTCTTAAATAATATATTAACATATTCGAATTTATTATTTAATTATTATATATAAATATTATATATATGGATATATATATATAAATATAAATATATAAATATTGAACATACTTATAAATAAGATTTTAAATTATTTCTCTAATTTGTATAACATATAAAACATGACAAATACTCCTTTCTGAATTGTTGAAGAATTTATGTAGAAATGTTGTATATGATACATGATAACCGCAGTGTCTCCAATGTAGGTAATGGGTATGTCCTGTCAGCTTACAGATAACCCATCCTACTGCAGGATGCTCTGCCCTCATTCAGTAACATTGGTCATTACATAGTGTTTAATTATACTTCCCACAGTTGTTTGTTTTTTGTCCTAGTTTATTTGCTATAAAATAAAATCCCATTGTTTCATTGTCAAGATCGGTGTGATTGTAGCAAGGCTTGCACAAAATTGTTGAGCTGTATTGTTGTATCATCAGACTTTGTAAATCTTGTACAATATTCTGATGTCAAAAAAAAAAAATATATCAAAAAACCAAAAAAAAAAAAAAGTGTATTATCAATCAAGTATATATATTTGAGTGAAAAAGCAGCAATAATCATTAAGCAAATAGCCTATTTAAAATTTAGTATTGTATTATATTATGTGAGCAAATAGTTGTGGCTATACTTCCAAAACAGTAAATAAATGTGAATACAAATATATAATTTATTTAAAATCCCTAGAGTTGTAACTATTGAGTTCTAACATTGGCTGTCCTTTCTCATGACAAAAGTTAACATTTGAATGTACATACAAAAATAAATAGTTAATTAAGACAAAATCTCATTTAAGTTCAGAAAAAATATTCCAACACATTGCAGAATCCAGTGTTTCGCTCAGGATTAATTTATTAAATTTGATCCTTAACAAACCAGCAATGCTGAGAAACATCTATTTAAAAAAAGAAAAGGATAACACATAACTATGATTATTTTTTCTTCTTTATCAAAGAGAGAAAAAAAAAATTCGTTTGATCATGGAAGCTGGTGGAATAATTAAATAAGTAAATGTTTAAAAAATAATAATAAATAATGTATTTTTGGGACTGCATCATGTAAATGGACTTAAAATCCTTGATAACGAAACTAAAAAAAAAAAAAAACGAGTTGCATAATTAAAGTATATTGTCTGCTTACTTATTTTTTTAATTAGTAAATATACAATTAATAATAATTTATTAAAGTCGGTTAGTGTATTTGGAAAAAGGGTTCAATTTCTCTTGTTGAAGGCCGTAATTAAATTTATATTTGTCATTAGAAATGTTTTATTATCAGATTCTCTCTATAAACGTCTATGGTATTTGAGATAGTCAAGTTTAATCGTCAGGAAAATTGAGTGATCAAGGTAAGTTGTTCAGTATTTTATTTTTTTTTAGTTAATGTAAGCCCTTTGTCCTTTTTTGTGAAATATCACAACCTGCCTTTAAGGGCATACAAATTTAAGATAGAATATCTGCTACGCCCACTAACACGACTTTCTTTTCCGCTTTGGATTCAAAATCTTATAATTTTTTTTTTTTTTAATTTACCTTTGTAGACCATTTAAATGACTTTCAAACGATCATCTGAAATTATCCGGGATATGTATAGTTTTCAATTTATTTGGAAACCAAAAAAAAAAGTAAGCATGCATTCATAGGAAAAAGCACAGAATACTTTATAAATGTGACTACAAAGTTGTATACGAATCTTGAATCTTTGCATAACAATGGTCCAATATTTATGATTTCTTTTATTATTATTTTTTTTTTTTCTAGTGATCCTGATTACCTTTCAAATGACCATATATGATCCAAAAAATGTATTTAGTTATGCACAAATAAAATTTTATTTTCGTCATACATTTTTCCCCCTGCTTTGTCTCCCGGATGTACTATGTATATAAATGGTTAAGAGGAATTTAGGAAAAGACTTAAGGCAAATTTCATCAAAATCGCTAGAGCCGTTTTGGCACTACAGTCTACACAAACGCGTTTATCTGCTATTGTGGACGAGCGTGTGCAATTTGGAACACATACATGCGGAGCCGATGCCATCCAAAAAAAAAAAAAAAAAAAAAAAAAATCAACAAAATCGCTTTACCCGTTCAAGAGATAATCGTGGCACAGACAGACCGATGAATGGCGTAAAATGCATTTTTCGGACAGAAGGTAGCACTGAAACTCATAGAGCATAGATCAAAACTGCACATTCAAATTTTGACATGATTACAATACATTCGTTACCCAGTAGCGGTAGGAAAGCTAAATTTACATTCGTATTATATATATATATACACAAACATATTAAAAACGAATAATAATAAATCAAATTATTATTATAATTATAACCTTTTTGCAAGTTAAAAGTTAAAACATTTCCCTCCATGTCATGGACTTGCTTATACTTACTATATATTATGGATCTTTTTAATGCCACATTTTTAAAAAATCAATCAAAGAAGGAGAAGAGAATCGGCAGGGGAGAGAGATCTTATATTCAGGCTCAGTACGGGATCCCTAACACTACAAAGGCGGTAGGTAGGGGCTCAACGAAGAAGAAGAAGATAAATAATCATACAAATAAAATAAAAATTGAATATAAATAAATATACACAAATTTGTTCAAGCTTAGATACATATTTATTCTTCACATGTATACGGAAGATCGATCATTGAGGAGATGGAAAAATAAATGGTATTTAAATGAGTTAAGGGAAGAAGCTCTACGAATGGAGATGGGTAAGGAATACCAAAACGAGATGTCATGAATGATGAAGGATTTTCCAGAGGAAGCAGTTCTATGAGAAGGGATATACAAATTGGTAGGTAGATATATTGTATTTAAGAGGTAACTGGAAGAATGCAGGGTGAGGAGCTCAAGAATATAGGAAGGTTTAGTGGCTCTTAAGGATTGGAATATGAAGGCACCAAGAAGGTATTGTCGGAAATTAGGAAAAAGCCAACTTTGCTCGGAATACCAGTGAGATGCAAGAGTGCCCAGGGACTCCAAAAATAAATCTTATGATGAGGATTACCTTATTTCTGGATTCAGACACAATTTATTTTCCGAAACCCAGCGGTTAATACTATCAAGATCTTCCTGGAGTTTACGGACGCTTCGTGCGTGTCGGAAGGATAAGATAATATTTATACTTATAGGTTATTAGCATACAAATGAAATTGGAAGTGGCGGACAAATTTTGGTAAGTCATTTATATGAATGGAAAATAAGGTTGGTGAGACTGAGGTACACCTCGATATCTCTATCGAAGCTCTACTTCTCAGTAGCGGTGATGAGGGATGTTTGTTAAGAATAATGACAGTTTTGGAGCGGAGAGACAAGGAGTGGAACTAGCTTTAATCCTATTATTCAGGGAAATGCCATGTAGTTTAGGGAAGAGAATTTTCATGATCAACAGAGTCAAAGGCTTTTGAAAAATCAAAGAGGACAAGGATTGTGATTTTCTGTTGGCCAATACATGAAAGTAGATCTTGAGTAATTTTTAGCTAAACGATTGCTTGTGACAACCAGAACGTAAACCTGATCAGAAAGGTTTGAGTATTTTTGATCGCTTTATTTCCCTATTTTTTCTATTCTTAATTCCTATATTGATACTTGGAACTGCTTAAAGAATCTATCTTCTATGTTTTTCATAAGATAAAAAAAGAGGCAATGTGAGAAAGACATACAATTACCGGATGAAGCTATCAATCATTTTGAAACTGTCTGTGGTGGGAAAGTTTGTGGGAGATTGGAGGCGAGTAGGCCGACTCAATCCTAAAAAGCTAAGGGAAAAACATGCTATGTTAGAAATATTTGACTCTGATTAAAATTGAATTTAATGATTTTTATTTCATTATTTTTTCATCTTCTGAAAACTACCACAAATTAAGATTAGAAATATCAAACAAAGTATTATGTAGAAAGGAAAATATTCCTCAAAGCGAAAATCCATATTTTCATAAAATGTCTCATAACATGTTCTTTCTTCCACTTTGATCTTCAATTTTGAATGGAGAGGCCTTAGTAGTCCTGCAATAACAACTTAGTCAGTGGTACTTACCTATTTTATATTTTTTTAAATAATTGAAATTATTGTTAGGGTTTATTATTTATTAAAGTAAATTACTGTTCATTTTACTTTACATTATTTTTATAATTTTAAGCACGGTTACAGATTATTAAAAAAAATGTAATTCGTATCGTAATGAATTTAACTCTGGGCGGTAAAAAATAGTGTTTAATTTTAGAGAAATTGACATAATGATGGCATAAAATAAATAAATCTTCAATACATCGAATGTCAAAATCGATGTTAAAAATAAATCGGTCAAAAAATATAAAAATAAATGGCAAAACATGGATGGTTTTATTGAAAACATCGATCTGTGTTTGTCATCCCTACTCCTGTCTCACATGCTACTATTTTATATGTTGTCATGCCATATGGTTCATTATAATAATATTTTTTAATTTATCTTTTTTATTGTATTCGTTTTTAATATTATTAAAAAACAACACCGTAATAATATTATTGTAAATGTAAAAAAATCGTAATATGAGTATACTCGTAATTTATTTACCCACGTAGTAAAACTGTAATATGTATGGAACCTTGTAATTCCTAAGGGCATGGAAAATGTATGTAAATGTTTAAATAATCTCTTCTTTCATAATGTTGGTATGGTAGGATAAGAAAGAAAATGTAACTATTATCAATATTTATTTTCCGGATTTTTTTTCTCAAAGAATTTATAATTAAACAAATGTTGACAAATTTTATGATTTCTCAAAATATTGTTATTTGAAAACTCGGACGTTAGATTCTAAAAATACTTCGGTATTTATAAAAACCGAAAGTCAAACGTCGATGTTACCTTTACATAGTTTAAAAAACCTCGATGGTCTTAATTAAAACTTCGATGTTTCAAAACATCCCAAGCCTTGATAATAAGATGACTTATAAAGAGATAACTTATTCACTTATATATTATACATTATTATACACTTAAATACACATTATCTGGTACGGAAAAATACAATTTGGGTATTAAATTGCGTAGGACTAAACCAGTGATTGTAACATTTTCTCGACGATTAAAGTGGGTGTGTAAATTTGTTGGGATGGATAAAGAACGTATAAGTTAAAAAGATAATTACCGCTAAACTGATGGATGGACGTCCGAGGAGTAGCCCAAGACGTAGAAGGAAGAATCGGAGAATGAAGAGAATCCAGTTGTCAAAAGTCGACGGCGCCATTGTTTGGATGATTATCCCTAACGATGGATACCTTTTTCTAAATGATAAAATCAGCTCCAGAATTGGCAACTATGGTGCGAGATTAAAGCACTAATAATAAATTGAAAGAAGAAGGTTTTATCTTGTGTAAAGTAAAGTTAGATTCAGTGCAGAATAACCTTTGCAATCCTCTTGGGAATGATCTGGCAAAAAAGACATATCTGTTTATCCACAATGAGCTGTAGTATCACTCAAATCATGTAACACATAACCTCTACTTTTTTGGAGTCCTATATTAGTAAGGTAATTTGGGATAAGTCTGAAATCTTATAGTTAAATCCAAACCCTGAACTGCAGAGAGTTGTCCTTTACGGATTATACATTCTAAATACTAATCATAGGCGTACGCAGCATTCTTTATCAGGGGATGGACGAACCGTAGTACAGGGGAGTCCTTTCGTAATTTCCAGTCGGACAGGGGATTCTGGGATATTCTTTACTCCCCTGGAAAATTGTTTAAAGAACATGCTGTATAAAGCTTATTTTAAACTATTCTAGTATTAAAATTAAGCCAAAAATTTAACGCCCTTGGCCTAAAAAATATAAAAGACTGACTTATTAGCAGCTACCTGCGCACCTGAGGCACACCCCATGCGCACGCCTATGATACTAATGTATCACAAATCAGCCGCGGGAGTTCTGTAAGCTGAAGTACAACTAACTCTTCGGCGCTACAGGGCAGCATGACCCTTGGCCTCCTGAATTATTCTTCTCCACTTCTCTCTGTCCTGTGCTTCTATCTTCCAATTGCGGACTCCCAGCTTCCTCGCATCTCTCCCACTTTATCCTTCCACATGCTTCTCTGTCTTCCCCTTTTCCCCTTTCCTCTGAAGTGCGCTTCTATTATTTTCTTCTGCACCCTTTCATCCTCCATTCTGACCACGTGTCCTGCCCATCTCAGCCTACTTGCCTTGATACAGTTAATAATGTTATTATTCTCTAATATAGTCTCCATTTCACTGTTGCTCTTAATTTTCCACTCACCATTAGCTCTTGCAGCACCGTAAATCCTTCTTAATATTTTCCTTTCAAATAATTTTAGTTTACGGCAATCATCTTGTGACAAACACCAGGTTTCCGCTCCATAGGTGACTACTGGTCTAATAAGAGCTTTATATAGCCTTAATTGTGTAGCTTTTGATAACAACTGAGACTTGAGAAGTTTTAGGTCCGCATAGTAGGCTCTATTACCAGCCATTATTCTGTTGCTAATTTCTTGGCTGATTAAATTTTCATTATTTAGGGCAGAACCAAGATACACAAGTGTGGGTACATTTTCAAACTTAAAATTCCTTATTTCAATGTCGCTGATCTTCTACATGCTGCCGCGGATGATTTAAGGTATTTTGTTCTGCTTTCGTTGACCACAAGCCCTAATTTTTTGCCATTTTCTGGTGTATTACTTCAAAGGCCTCTCTAAGTGCCTTTTCACTAGAAGGTGAAGTATAACGAGCTGTAAAGATATCCGTTCCAGCCTGTTGATTTAGTTGGATCTTTCAACGCCGGCAGTACAACTGTATCGGGTTTTATCGGTAAGCAGGACCTTCAGAAGTTATTCTTCAAAATAATTTCTCCTTGACAGTTTTCTAGTTTTTAAGCGCTAGTTAACGTTGCAACGGTAAAACATGATAGTAGCTAAGTGCAGGTCTCTGCTGCTGTGAGGCAAGTGCGTATAGTTTAAACTTACCACTACTATCATGTTTTGTCGGGGAAACCGGAGACTAGCGAGTTGAAAAATAAGTTCTTTTTTTCAATACATTTATTCATTTATATTTCAAATCCCACTGGATTTAAAGTCAGACCTTGTAAAATATAGTCCGCACTTACCGAAGCATCTGAAAAGAAAACGGCCTTGTGATCTCATAACATAATCAATCAATTGGTGTACTACCAATGATTTTACTTCACGAATTTACTGCAAGTTTACTAGATGTACCATGTGTACAGTTGCTAATTTCAATAAATAAATCAAACCTAACATAATCCTCCTACCAAGTTTACCCGTTGATTCAGCCCTAATTACATTTTTATGATTCTTTTGTTATGCAACCAACAACTTAAAACGCCTATTTCATTCGGCACGATATTTTTCTTCTATTATATTTACCGAGTGCTGGTCACGCAATTCCACGTCGTGTAGTCGTGTAAAGTCTACTGTTGACTTTTTCTTCTTCAAGCACAATATTCTATGCAGTACTTTATGTTACAAAATCGTTTTCCTCAACATAAACGGCAACGTTTCGCATCCGTAAAGAACATGAGGCAGTATAAAAATTTTGTTACTTCTTATTTTCGGTAATTGTGTGACAGAGAAACAAGAATTTTCCACCTACCTTTATTTCATCTTGATTTTATTTTTTTTTTTTAATATTTTAGAGCCCAGATACATACATTTCTCTACAAGGAGAACTTGGTTGGGGTTTTCTCTTTGCTTATTTTGTTAATGTAACAAAATGACGATATTTGTTAGAATGGTTTACTTTCTAATTCTTCTAGCGTTCAGTACTACTACTTCATTCCTTACTACGTTACTCCTTACAGACTATAGTCAAAATAAATTTATGATGATTTTTTTATTTTTTACTGATTCTACTTAGGCCTATAATCCTCCTCGAAGGTTAAACGGGCAGTGGCCCTGAGACCTTTTGTTAATATGAATAGTGGAGTGCTCTGGCTATGGTCAGATTCAGAGAGATCATCGCGGCGACTAAAATGGGCGTATAAAGTGATAGGAATAGATAACGAACGAATCACTAAAAGGGTAATCAGTATTAAACCAGCAGGTGAACTATTTCAGGATCGACCGAAACGTGAACTGGAGGACAGTATTTGGACTGAACTTGAAGGTTTGTGTTTTGACGAGGTTCAGTGGTTGAAGGTAGGAAGGCAAAAATTGTTGGTGTAATCGGTATCGAACCTCTGGATGTGTTACATTTGTTTATTATTATTATCAATAACTTGATTTGGATAAAGTGCCTATAGTTATCGTTGAAAAGAAGGTTTTCAAGACCTCCCGAAATTTCACCGTTTAGGGTCCCTTATTCTAAATTAGTATAATAAAAAAAAATGCTATTCTATCAAAAAGAAAAACATTTTTAATAGATTAAGTTTATATATCTAGATGTTAAATTTTTACGTATAAGATTGACATTTCTAAAAATATTTTTTTTTTTTTAAATACAATACAATCTTGATACGTATGCAACGTATTATTAGCTGCGTAAGATGCGCTAGGATCTCAAGGAGTCCTGCTTTGCCCTGCGCACGTGGGGGAGGGGAAAAGCTTGTTTCGGAGTTCTCTAGACTGATTGTGAGTATAAATATTGTACATCACTATGGATGTTTAAGATGATTTATTCTGTTTTAAATTAGCTTTAATTTTCATTTTCTAATAATTTTCATGTATTTAATTTATTTATTTATCCCTAATTCTTTTGTTAAATATAATTTTTTTTAAACCTCTTGATGAATGTTTTCCTTAATGGTTATGATATCCTGAGCTGGGCTCAAATAATTGTTTACGGTCCGTTCAACTAGGAAAAAACTATGGGTAATTAGATATGAATTATGGAACCACTAACAGTGATTAAGTGAAAGTACATAACTGGATTCCAGGATACTGCTTATGGATCGCTAGGATATGGAAAGGGCACTCGGAGCAATCAAAATTGGAAATGATCCGCGTAGCTCATCGACAATGTCCGGCAAGCGTTCGTGAGTTACTCAGGTTTCACATGCGATGGTATTTGACTCCTCTCGATGGTGAACTTGAACGGGGATACTTTATCCTCAATAGGACCATTACACCGAGTAGGGAAATTCGAACGGACGGATGTAAATGAGCGAGGAGGGGTCATTACCGATCGGCGGACAGAAGCTGGTAGGGTGAGTGGCAGGATAATAACTAACACGTCCGGCCCAGGCATGTCAACAGCAATCCCCCCCCTCTCCCATCCCACCGCCCTGGCAAAGCTTTATTTTTACTTTGCCCTTCTTTTGTTTTTATTCAACCGTTTATCGTATCACTTCCTGCTGCCGATTCCATCTTCTCCCCTCCTCCAAAAAGATAAATTGGATCATCCCAGAAACAATTTTCTATTAATGTATGCATCCGGATTTATATAAAGAATGTAGAGTTCAAATACCTACCAGACGCGGGCTCTTAAATAAGAGTATCGTAAAATATGATTTAATTTTGTTATTTCACTCAAAATCAATACAATTACAGTGTTTTTTTTTTCATGGCGTAAAACAAAAACATGTAGGATATTAAAATTGTACTTCGCAAATTTGCAAAATATTGATCGTCAATTTTGAAAACGGAATGACTGTTTTTTGAGAAATTTCAATAGCCATCCTACACCTGGTTCTCCCTCAGATGAGACGAATTTTGACCATTTCAATTTCTTTTAAAATTATTGAACCCAATTTTGTTAATTGTTATCAGTTTCTAATGTGCAAAACAAGTTAGGTGTCAGTTACCACTCATATTAATTCAAGCAGGGTTGCTGAATATTTCGGTAAGGTAATGTGGGGTAAGTGCGTTTTCGGGATAAGTGCGCAATTGCCTCGTTAAATCCAAACCCTCAACTAGTAAGAGCTGCCCTTTCAGGAGCATAAAGCGTAAACACTGATGTATCACAAATCAACCACGAAAGTTCCCTGAGGTTGCCATTTTTAAAAAATAAGCCAATTTTGGGTTAAGTTGTATTGGGACATTTTCATTTTTTGTTTCACAGCGTGACTGAGAATAACTTTCATTTAACATAAATTTGGGTTGTTTATGAATTCAAATCCATTCTTACTGCCAGTTTCACCAATACCAATTCAGTTTGGGTTACTCGATATTTTCGAGCAAATCCCGCCCAATTATTTCTTAGCTAAATAGAGCTTTAGCAAAATTTAGGCAGGCAGTTGGGAAAGCGCGGTAACATAGATAATTCGGATATCTCAGTTACATTTGGCTCAATGTTTCGCAGCTTTGGTTCAAATTGTAATGTAAAAAGCAACTAGTGTAGAAAGCAAGATTTGATATCCCCTGCTCTCCGAAATCCCCACCATTTATAATCGGCCTGCCTATACATTGTAAAACCTCTTAACTCTAAAATGGTCCTTTTTTTTTTTTTTTTTTTTTTTTTTTTTTTTTTTTTTTTTTTTTTTTTTTATTGTTGATACTAAGAACGTGCCTGTAAAAACTACAAAAAAAAAAAAAGAAATTTAAAAAAGCCTGATTATAAAACGGCTAACTAATACTGTATCATTACTACAATATATTTTAAATATTTAAAATGTAGACAAAAAAAATGTAATTGTTATTATTGTTCATTTAAAAATTAATTATAGTTCAGAATGAAAAAGTTTTTTTTTTTTTTTTAAATCATTTTTGAAAGTGACCAAGGATAATGGTAATAACTTAATATACCAATGTGAAAATTTTACATATTTAATTCAACTTATGTTTCCCTAATTTGTTAAGTATTACTGAAGTGGAATGTGTAGGAATATGAAACTATGCTATGAGACTTTACTTTACAAGCTTGGTTTTGTCAAATAGATGTGAAACCGGACTTTGGATGATGATATTTGAAGAAATGATTTTTTTGGAAATATTTTATTGACCATGAAGGTGCTAAAAGTGAACTTCATTCAGAGTCACCCACTAAGCCTTGTCAATGTATTGTTTAAGGCGCCTAAGCGCCCAGTCCAAAACGGACATTTCTTTTAAATGTAGAGGGAATTCGATAAAATTCAAAGACTGGTGGTTTCTCATCAAGTCTCATTTTAAAAAAAAAGGCCCGAAAGATGAAAAGGCAGACCGGTTAAAAGGTAGGGTGTAGCACACTGTTAAGTGGAGTAGCCTGGTCGTGCAGGGACAAACCGTATGCTAATTGTGTCCATTTTACCTGGAACGGGGAAATTGTCCTGGACAAAGAGCGGTCAGACTTTTCCAGTCTAAACACCAATTACCCAGGCTTAATTCCCCGCTTGGTCGTGACGACAAAGTCCCCCGTTGCCTTCTATAGTTCTCTCGGCTTATCTACGCTAAGCCACAGTATCCAGCACTATTCTATTTAAGAAACTTGTGTGAGTATTAAGCGACTTTCTACGTAGTCATTTTTTGTAACGATACCCAAAAATTGGGATTGTATTTAGAACGCTAATACGTTGAATTGAGGAGTATTTATTCCGTCCATTAAAACAGTAGAAAGGCACCTAATACCAGTATTGTTAGAGTTAGAGACAAATCATTGGCCTTCCCTTGTTAGTTTGTAATGTTTAAATCCATATTCAATTTCAAAGACACTCAATGGACATAAAACCAAAAATTTTGAAATCAAATGATTATTAAATTGGCTCGAAAACTCTGGATCTTTCTTGTTACGTGGGTTTAAATGTAGGTAGGAATAAGAAAAGGTAGTTAAGGTGGATCTGAAGCAGAACATAACAAATAATGCGATCCTAATATTTTATGGCTCATACGTTCTGGTTCATGCCTTTGAACTAAATAACTCTTTGTGTTCAGCCAGTTAGTTCATCCTATGAACAAATCTTTATATCTGTGGTGGCATTATGTTTAGCTTATACAATATTTATTTAACTATATACAGAGTAAAGCATGTGTAGATATATGTAATATACCAATTTGTAAATAGTTTATATGCCTGCACTAATATGTTAGAAGATGTTTCATATTTATAAAATTGATATGGGAACATCAAAATCCCCAAGCCCCGTCACATGGAGTTAACTACAGGTTGACACGAAACCAAATTTGTTCCTGGATGTCTAAAACGTAAAACGTGAGTTGAAATTTTCGATTTTCCACAAATTCACACAAATTGAGTTCCCTTCCTCCATGAATCCTACTGTGCAGGAATTGTGCAACCTTCGGAAGAAAGGTACAATTAAATTCACAAAGTTTATGATGAAAAATCAATTGTGAATTAAAAAAAAAAAAAAGAAACGGATCTTAATCTTCTTTCTTTTTTTTAAGTAAAATTTAATTTGTCTCTTTTTAAAATTCATTATGTAAATACTCACTTAGTTTATACATTTTGTTCACTAACTTTATTATCTTTTTTTTACATATATATATAAAATTTTAAAAATATCCCGTGAATAAATAGAATTAATAAATTTATTAATAAACTATTCATTTTAAATCTATTTCAAGTAAGGAGGTTAGTGAAAGTTGTGTAAGGCGGGCACTGATTTTTTTTCATTATTATTGAAATTTTTTTTTTTTTATACAAAATGCTTTTTTTTTTCAGCTTCACACGTTCACAGTAAATGTATAAACTTCTCTATTAGTGCTCTATTATTAATTATATTAGTACCTTTTAATTTAACGATAATAGTACTAACAATGAATGGGCCAGACTCCATTGACAATGTGTAACAACATAAAGGCGAATAAAAAACATTTCATTTCATTGAATTTCAAATATTTATTTTTTTGCAAATATATATATAAAAGCAAAAACTCAAAAAAAGACATAAATAAATTGCTACAAAACTATTGGAAGATTCCAAAATACAAAGCCTCAAGTCTCGAAAATAACGGCAAACAACTAATCAGTCAACGTTTCGCCAATTCAGACATCATCAGATCATACAACAAAAAAACACATGCATGAAGATCAAATACACCACATCTCACATCAACCGTCCAAAAAGACGCAAACAAGGCAAAGCGAGATAACATAACACCAGCTGAGAAGGTTATATTCAAACAGCTGTTCAAAAGAAAACAGCAAATACACATAGAAAGCAACTAAAAAGAAAAAAAAGGCCTGAAAAAAAATATATATATATACAAATAAATAATAAATATTAAAGACAAAGTAAAACTAAAAGAAAAAAATATATATATATGGAATATGTATATATATTTATTTTATTTATTCAGTTTTTTAATTTATTTATTTGATTTATTTTATATATATATATATATATATATATATATATATATATATATATATATATATATATATATATATATATTTATAAATATATATAAAATAAATCAAATAAATAAAAAAAAAACTGAATAAATAAAATGAATAAACAAATAAAATGCATAGCAAGGAAAGATTATAATAAAAAAAGGTAATCAACAAAATAATAAAACATAAAAGGAAATCTAGTTGGATTTATTGGACTTTTCTAAAATGCTTTACGTTTGAGAGTAAAATGGATTCAAATTTCTACTGTCATTCCGGTAATTAACAGCAATGCCCAAATTCTGTGCAATTTTCATAGCCTCAAATATCTTTCTCTTCGAGCTACTCATTTCCTTATGAATCACTCTAACCTTATCAAAATCAAAAGTATTTTAAAAATTATTGAATACTGTACTAATACAGTGTTAGGCTCTTTCCAGTTAATGCTCTAGCAATCGTATTGATGTTGATGCATTCTTTTGTGAAAAATTTGGGATGTTCACCAATATATACCTTAGGACAGTCCACTGGTTATATATACACTGGGATAATATTCTATCCTTCGAGGGAGTGTAAAACTTACTGAACTTATTACAAATTCTATTTGCAAGCTTGATATCATAAACATCAAAACCTTTAAAAATATTGACTATTTGCTCAAAAAGACCTTTAATACAAGTTTAAGAAAACAGCATACCATTCCTGCAATCGTTATCACCATTATCCACCAAAATGATGCACATAGATCTATACTGCTGGAAACTTGATTCCTGTGTTGGTGTATTTTACAATAATTGGAAATCCAACAGCTATCAATTAAGAATGCGGGATACCGATTCATTTCAAACATTGTAAAAATTCTTTTTTTGACACAATTTAAATATTCCATATCAGTGAGTTTAATAACTTTGAAGATACAGTTGTTAATGTTGTTGATCATTACGCGTTTAGGATGGTTCGATACAAAATTCAAAATGCGTTGGCTACTATGTTCATTTCTAGCTCACATAGTTCTCAATATTCCATTATCATTCTTAATATATATGTCCAAAAATCTAATCTTTCGTTCGGATTCAAGCTCATAAGTAAATTTAATATTTCCATCGAAACCATTCAGACCATTGTAAAAACTTTCAAAATCAATAGTACGCATCCACATATTTCATAATTACAACCTACAACCTATGTCTAATATTAGTTTTAATAGTTACATCATTGAGCAGCTTGTTCATCAATATTCCGCATAGAGTTACAAACAGAATTCCACCCATTGGCAAACCTGTAAGTTGACGATAAAATTTATTATTTTATTTGAAAAACCATTTTCATATTATTGATTTCAAACCTTCAATGAACGTTTCTTTATTTTTCACGCACGTTTGCTTAATTTTTTACACTTTGCAATGTCCCTAAAATTTTCTAGACACAGACCATCATAAGCGTTAGCGTGATTAAAAAAGTTTGAAATTTACTCCATATCTGATACCTTGAAAGTAACATCACCTCCTAAACGATATCCGATAATGTTCAGAAAAGAAGCATTTGAAAAGCAAATGTCCACGTGACCTGCAATGATTTTAGAAGATTTAAGAAACTCTTTTCAGGAAGTTTTTTTCTATCAAATGTAATTATAATTCATATATAATTATAATGAATTATAAGATTCTTCTCTCATTAAAATACTCACATTGTGAAATAATATGAAATCAAAACATTATAGGTGAGGTAATAAAGCACTAAGGTTGAGGCTTTGTTTCATCTTCTGAAATTTGACATTTTAACACTTCAAGAAATGGGAAAAGTATTCGTTTGATTTATAATTACAATCCGTCCAGTTATTATTTCTGATAATTATGAAATTTTGTTCTTGGAACTTTTTTTAGAGACTGTGGAGGCTCCCACGCCGACATATGAAGAATATATTTCATCAAACATGGCTGTCAGTATATATATATACATATATATATATATATTATATATATATACATATATATATATATATATATATATATATATATATATATATATATATTTGACAATCCAATGTGGTCTTTTTGGTATGGCACGAGATAAACCTGCTTCTCATGTGCCGAGAGAGACCGAAGTAACACCGATTTGCTGAGCAGATTCTTCGACTTATCTTTTGACTGAGATCATTTCTTGAATTAATTTCAGATCCCAGGTAGACAAAACTCTCCAATCGTTGGAACCTGTATTCTCCAGCCTCAAAGTGCTATCTCGTATCATACCAAACTACGGCTAAACAAGACCCTCATCCGTCCTGTACTCACATATGAAGCAGAAACTTGGCCCACAACGAAAGCAGATGAGATTCGCCTCCGTATATTTGAAAGGAGAATGTTGAGGAAGATTTACGACCCTATCTATGAGGGGGACGCTTGGCGATAACGCTCCAACAAGGAGCTCCAAGAACGGTACCAAAGTATGGGCGTGGTAAGATTTGTCAAGCTTTGGAGACTTCGTTGGGCCGGTCATTCAGCAAGGATGAACGACACTGAGGTCCGCAAGAAACTCATGACAGAGGTCCTACATCGGACACGCAGAGTGGGAAGGCCAAAAACAAGATGGCTAGATGGAGTGGCAGCAGATGCTGGACTGCTTCTCAAAATACGGAACTGGAGAGCTGCAGCACAAGATAGAGCCTAGTGGTGGAGGCTCCTGGATGAAGCCTAGATTCAGCAATGGACTGGTCCGCCAGAGAAGAAGAAGATTGTGGTATTTTTATGGACATTTATTCCTTACGGTGAGGGAGATAGCATGGAGGGGGTCACCCAACCTCACGTTTCTATAAAACATAGTTCCCATGGAGCAGCGCCAAGCTACCCGTAGATCCATAACCACTTATTGGGGACCAATAGTAGTGGTGTCCTTACCTCCAAATCACTCGAGCTCACTGACATATGGTGGTAAATCGGTGTAGATCAACGGATTACGGCTGCTCAGGATCAGCAGGCGCAGGAGGATCCATTTTCTTTCCCCGAAGCATACTGTCTATGGACCAAACCTCCGGACGGCTATTTGAAATCCTGAAAGACCACAGCGCGAATCTCGATTAAAGTACATGGGATAGGATCATCACTCCTATGCCCGGCCTCACTCCTATGTGAGATAAGCTGCCTCCAGTGACCTGAGGTGCCTCACACATCCAGGTGGGAAAGAGAAGCAGTGTAGCTTTCCGTAATGAAGGGATACCAAGTGGACGATAAACGATCCACTTAATTAACACGCTCGACATTGCTTAACTTTGATTAGATATTGCAAGTGCTTTACTCCGGTCTACCATCCTGACACCTGTATATATTGAGTCAATTTATAAAATCCTTCGGAAGTTTTACGAGAGACTTTTAACAAAACAAAACCGACGAACTTTTGAAAATAAGTTCTACCTTAAGGAATATGTATAGGAAATTTTCATGGGTTAGCTTCCCGCATAAAGACATCTTGATTACCACCCCGAGAAGCAAAAAGAGTTTTTTTATTCTATACGGCAGGTGTGATTTATATTTATTACTTTTTTTAATAAACAGGCAGAAAAAATATTATCTTACGTTTCAATCGATTCCTAATTGTTCCATTATTCAAATATGAACGTCAGGTGTTATTTTTACTTTCCCTTATCTCGAGCGATTTAATACTTTTTTGATAAAAAAATTCAAAAACGGTTCCAACGATTTTGACAAAACTCTCCTAAACCCTTTAACTTTTTCTTAAGGGAAAAATGCAGGGGAAAATATTTGACGAAAAGAAAATTGTATTTGCGCATAACCTCGAAAAGAATGCGTTTTATCGTAAATTATTTATATGATCATACGAAAGGTCATTAATTTCTCTAGAAAGTAAAATTAAAAATAGTCTAAATCGGACCAGTATTAGCAATGATACAGCGTATTGAATTACAACAGCTTACCGAACGGCGCCTTTCCCCTCCTTGTTACTCCTCTTTTCAACAAAACGCTCTGTTGTTAACTTCACGCTTATTAATATTCTATGACAGTTATTACTGTATGGTGGTAAGGGAAAGCGATGCGCGTATCGGAGCATCTTTTTTACCTAGTTTATAATACTTTGACACCATTTTGAGATTGGTTGTAGTAAGACATAAAATTTCTGCCTGCAAAGGTGTTGATTCGAATACAGTCACGGCTACATAATAATTTTCCAAATAAAAAAAAAAATAATGAACTTATCATCTTTAATTAATTCACGAGGTCAATATTGCCTCGATTAGTTGTTCTCCGCGTGAATAATTGTATCGGCAAGTGCGCATTCCGGTCATTTATTAATCTACATCTAAATTAAGGTAATGACGGCGCTAATGAGACCGCGAGCCGGCGTCCCCTTCCCATCCATCATCGCCCTGGAAGGAATCGATTTCTCGTAAAGGTTCAACTATTTGAGGGATCGATTATGGAGGCTCGTGGGCGCCTGGAGGCTAGGAAGAGGAGGCAGTTAAAGTGCATTTCTGAAAGTGCAGTTATGCAGGGAGGGATTCCAAAGAGGTGGAGCAGTAAATAAGAGGTGATGGAAGCTGGATCGGTGGGATATGTAAAGCCCTCGGACAAAGGACAAAGACGCCGCCCCGCTCCCCCTTCATCACAACCTTTTTCCTTTTTTTTCCTCAGACCCAATTCAACTTTTCCTCCGTCCCAGTTGGTGAGCATTACCTTCCTTCCGTCCACCGGGGAGATCCGTCGCCTGAGGATGCTAAGGACGATGTGTGTTCTCTCCCGCGGCTAGATGTTTAAACAGGACCATTATGTAGAAACACGGTCTTGTTTCATCCCATCCTAACGCAAAGTTTTTCTTTCTTTCTACCGTTATAATAGTAATATTATTAATAATAATAACAAGGTTTACTTACACATTACAGTTCAGTAGCCGTTGTGCAAAATAATGAGTCATTAATAAAAAGTTAAACTTTTTGGAGAACTTTATTATGTCAAGTCCTACAAAAGAAGGCTATAGCTGAAATATGTACATATCTTTTAGTATTTTTTTTTAGAAAAGAAAGATAAAGTGACATAAAACACACAATTCACAACCCAGTCAGACTGTTTTCACGCGAAGAATAGAGATTAAAAAAAAATAGCCACAATAAGCTGAAAAAAAAAATGTATAACATTAATCAATGCATATTATGGAATGAAAGAACCACTTTATTTCTTGATGGATTATAGTAATGTATGTCTCAGGAAGTAATAGTGTTTTTTTTTAATAATGTTTTTTTTAAATAGTGTTTTTTTTTAAATAGTGTTTTTTACAAATAGTGTTTTTAAGTATGGAGAGTAAGAAATGCTATGTTATTAATATTATAATTTAGGTGACAGTAAATAGACTTTGAAAATGGGCAATTATTTTGTAAAATAAAAGAGGGCTGAAACGTTACAAAATAAAATATTTTTTTTTTAAATCACGACTTTCTAAAACGTTTTTAGTAATAAAATGAATGTAGGAATAAGTGGTTCTTTCATTTCTTAATCCATATTAATTATTATTATAAATTAAATAAGAACTCCATTTAATAAAATTGATAACCATAATAAAATCGTTGATAAAAAAAAAGATAAAAAAAGAACATAAATTTCAAAACGAAAAATCCAAACATAAAATTACTCAAAACCTCATGATGAAACCCCAAACAGATGGCTTATTAATAAAGGTGTCTCAGCATTATAAACTAAGAAAAAAGGACAGCTGACGTATATTGGAATTAAGGAACTATGGGCAATCTGCTGCAATCGATTAAAAAATTAACTAAAAATAAATGTTTTTTCACTTTATTAATAAAAAAAATAATCACATCATTAGGAGAAAAATTAATGAAGTAAACTGCCCAACAAGATGTGATGTGCTCAATACCATAAATTTGAATATGGCCCACATACCAGCAGGCTGAACCTTTGAGTGAGACCAAATAAAAAAAATATAATTTTCAATCTTTGTGTATATTTTTTTTATTATTAAAACTGGTCTATTTTATTCTGTTGTGTCACAATAAAGAATATTTTTAAGGTTAATATCTATATAAAAATAAATAAGAACTAAAATAAGAGGAAAGAATGAATATAATTAAAAATTTATTAACCACTCTAAATAACCTTCATGGGATTGAAGGCTCTTGAAGGCTGCTCCAACGAAAGAGAGAAATTAAATTATCAATTTCCTTCTGATCAAAGCTTGGAGATCAAGAGAAAAAATATTCCCTGAAGACATTCTTAAGACCGTCATTTCCATAAAATAATTGAGGTAATAATTAATTATTTAACAAAAAATATGTTTTTTCTTTCCAAAGTCTAAGACAATCATAATTTTATAAGTTAGTTTTAACTCTTATAGAGAGGAAGCAAGTTCTTTATCAATTTCAAATGATTTAATTATTGATCAAGCGAACTGATATGAAACAATACATACCTTTTTACTATCACTTACGTAAGGGAAAACATTGCCCTTTTGAAAAATTACGACCCCGAGCTTTCAACGAAAATACACGTTTTAAAGTCCTTTGAGTCTCAATTACCAAGTTAAAACATCCAAATTAAAATTATCCAATTTAAAACATGTATGTATGTTCACATCCAAGTTCATACCGTTCACGGTCTAGATCAAAAACGAAAAGTTGTACGAAACTGAAATTACGTATTTAAAGTAGATATATGCCTGTGATGTTACTATGTTTATGCTAAAATCGACTTATCAGAAGTGATTTCTATTATCGTTTTTACAATCTTCTTGAAAACGGCTCCAACGATTTTGATAAAACTCACCTAAAGCCTCCTGCTTAAAGCCCTTTCCTATATATGTACATAGCCGAGAAAATGCAAGGAAAATTTATGAGAAAAATAATATTTTATTTGCACATAACTCAAAAAGTATACATTTTATGGTACTTTATGGATATGGTCATATGAAAGGTAAATACATTTTTTTTTTTAAATCATCTTAATCGGACCATTATTAGCAAAGATACAGCGCATTGGACTGCATGACCTTAGCACCCGTCTCTAGATGGAATACCAAGAAAAAAAAAATCTATATCGGACCAGTATTTGCAAAGATACAGCGGATTGGATTACAAGCGCTTAGCACCCGCCTCTAGATGGAATACCGAGTGTATCCGAAAGCGACCGAATTGCGGGATCTTCCAACACGCCTTCCCATCTAGCTACTCTAAATCTTGTTCTCAACAACGCGCTCTGTTCAACTCTGTTGTTAACTTCGCACTTATAGTTATTATAATTTTAAAACGATACTCGATAATTATTATAGGGTGGTAAGTGAATTTTGTGTGATACGCGCACAGCACCAGATGTTTTATAGTCAATACGAAATGTGTGGAGCCTAAGTTTAAATAATGTAATTATATGTAAAATTCCTTTTGTCAATGATATTATGTTTAATGTTTTTTCTGGAAAAGATAATTATTGAAATGTAAATTAATATCCGGGATCGACCATGTGGGATCGGGAGACCCTCCTGGGGCTCACCCAGCCTCTATAAAGTGGGTAACCTTAATTGGGGGAAAAACCTGGCGGTTGAGCGTGATCTCGGCCAAATCACCTTCTTGCACAACCGTTGGCCTAGAAACAGTACGGTCCTTTTCGAGTACTGAACCCAAGACCCTTATCGGGTTGTAGTGGTTTTGGTTTAAAATTAATATCCGATTTCGCTGCAGAATTAATTAGGGAATATAGTTTATCGAGCAGTATAATTATACGAATTAAAATTCAATCAGACATTTTATGAAATAATTACATACAAATGTACGAAGTCGTTATTAAAAAAAAAAATGGCGCTTTCGAAAAGAATTAGGTCTCCTTATTTAGTTTAATATAACACATTTATTATGCATAGAACCTTTAAATTGTTATATTTAGACCTACTTAATAGTACCTATTTATAATTCATTATTTCATTATATATTTTTGGATGACCGATGCAGTATTAACGAGTCGCTGTATATATACCGTATAATTGCTGCAATATTATTATAAACTTCCGTTAATTAATTAATCCCACAAATTCTCATCGTTTCATCTTAAGTATTAAACTGTTTATCTTTTTTTTTCTTCTTTTTTTTATAGATTTTAAACGAGTAAATAAGTGCATTTCTTTTAAATTTTAAAGTCTTTTAAATTTTAACTCTACATACCGAGTCACAACAACCAACTATCGACCAACACATACGTAATATTTATTTCCGTTTTCATGATAAACCTATCGGACATAGCACCGGGCTGATAAACGATATGGCTATTGATGTCATGTCCATTAGGAAGCTACTAAAAAGGAGCTGGATGACAGATCTCCTTTCCTGAATTAAGGGACTAATTCAAGACCAGGAAGAAGTGCTGCTTTGTACTATTGTTACCAATACTTAACATGCCACCAGAGGCGCGCCAAGGCGAGGGTGAGGGGAGAAAAACGTAAAAGTGTGGAATAAAAAATTAATTAAATTACTGAAATTTATATCAAACATTATTTTATTGATACGCGTATAACATTTATGGTCTTGAAATGATCTCATAATGTGTAATTTTACGATGTAGGCTACTCTTATTTGTAATGTATATTGAATTTTGTAATGTAATATTTAGAAGAATAAATAATAAAATTTAAAAACGTATAAATGTAATATGAAAATAATGCTTTACCGAAAATTAGCTGTTATTAGGGTTTACAAAAAAAAAAAAAAAAAATCTATTCCCATTTTTATTAAGGGCTTGGGGCTTAAATTAAGTGAAAAAACGGGCATAAGAGAAGTGCGCACAACGACTTTGGCACGCCACTGCATGCCATAGCTATCTTCTTTTTTTTTTTATCATCATATTTGCTGATTATCACATAAACCTGTCACAGGTGCGAATAAAGACATGGAGTAAAAAAAATATATATATATGTGTATATACATATACACATATTACATAGTATACACATATTACACACAGTATCTCTTAGTGTTCCTAGTCGAACCCCGACAAATCCAACTTAAAGGATCGTTGGGACTTTTAGAGTTGAAAGAATTTTTTTGTTCCAAAAAAAAAAATAAAAAAAAAAAATTATACCATCATAGACTTTTATGCAACTAAAAAAAAAAAAATAATAATAAAAAAAAAATCTAATAGCTGTCTAAAATGTCTGTATTGCCTTTATATCAGAAAATAAAAAAATGTAAAACTCGTATATATATATATATATATATATATATATATATATATATATATATATATATATATATATATATATATATATATAAGATTTGTCCAGGATACCACCAGCTAGTTAATCGAAAGGATTTACTAACTAACGGCATGCGAATTAGCGAGATTCTTCTTCTTCTTAATCTTATCCTCTTCTATCGTAGTTCAGTGTTGAGGATCCCGTTTACATAGCCCGATCCATGCATCTCGATCCTGGACCAGCTGACGTCGCCTGCTCCAGTCCTTGCCTCTTCTCTCGAAAGCTGTTCTGACGTCGCCTTCATATGTGTTTCTGGGCCTTCCTCTTGCTCTTCTTTCTTCCATTCTTGCCTCATACACTACTCTGGCTAATCTTTCCCCCTGGATTCTTTTGACATGGGCCAACCAGCGTAACCTGTTTTCTTCTTTTATATCTTCAGCTGGCTTTACTCCGATATTGCTTCTTATTATGGTGTTTCTGATTTTGTCCCTCATTGTTTTTCCCTCTATTCCCTTCAGGAACCGCATCTCCGTTGCTTAGAGTTGCTTTAAGGTAGTAGTCCAGGATTCACTGGCGTAAGTCAGAATGGGAATGAATGTGTTTTTGAACACCGCTTTCTGCACCTTTTTGGGCACATCTCTATTTTCCAGTAAAAAATTGTATAATTTTTAATTGGTTTACATCCTTAGAGTACTTATCAATATCAATTATATAACACTCACGAATGTCAAAATAATATCAGGAAGGTGTGCTTTATGAACAGCATCGACTTTTTCATGGTTTAATTTCAGTTGTAATTTCTATCCTAGTAATCCAGTCATCCTGTACTTAAAATTGGGGTTACCTGGAAACAATTCCGAACTTACTTGATGATCTTTTGATATGTTGTATGTGGGTATTTTGGGGTTGGAATGTTATCCAATTCGAGAACTCTGCGAAAACTTCAGTGCCCCCGAAAAAAAAAATCGAAATTTTCGGACTCTTTACAGTTACTTGTTTATAACTCCTAAACGACGACTTTTAGCCGATAATAATGGACATATTCTGGAAGAAAACGTTACGTTCTACAATTTTTACCTTTAGCATTTTTCTCTCAGACCAACCGTCTTCCCTTAAAATGAGTGAAAATGTAACCTTGGATGGCGGGATATAATTAAGACAGAAAAAATCCGCCCTCTCTCCCTCCCTTTTAAAGATATCCGAAGAATGTGTAAATTTTAATGTAACTTAAGGTTATAGCATCGTTTCTCTTAGGTCTAAAATTAAAAAAAATTCTGATCAGGGTGATGCAATACATATCTGTAAATCATGTTCTAGTGTTACCCCGGTCTACGATACGTGAATTTGTCATAGACTGAAATGCTTTTATTATTTTATTACATATATTTGCTTAGCAAATCTTTTGACTGTATACTTTTTTTAGACAACCTTACCCGGGCCCCTGAATTTCGCTCCCATCCTGCTCTTCCCTGACGGCAGGCCTGGAGCAATGTTTTTATTGTACATTAATCTATTTAGTGACACTTAAAGTTATTATCCATATATAAATGTTGACAAAGGAAAGGTACGGCAGATATTATGGAAGATAAAGTGTTTTTAGCTAAAAAGCGTCGTTTAGAATTTATGAGAAATTGGATAACGTCCGAAAATTTCAAGTTTTTTCGGAGGCCTTGAAGTTTCCACAGGGTTTTCGAATAGAATAACCTGGATTCTACGTCACATAATACCCACAAACAACATAACAAAAGATCATTATGTTCGGAATTGTGCCCAAATAAAAGTACATGGCGACTGGACTATAGACAAGCTTTGGACCGGATTAAACAATTTCTCTCGGTAAATTTCGTCCTGCACAGAGATAGATTCTGTTATACATATTTTTATTTTTATTTTAGGTTATGTCATCCCAATAATATATTCCTAATTCTTCCTTAAATACAATACAGAACATATGACCATCTTCCTCTTTAATCTTCTTTTCGTAGTTACATCTATTGAAGTAGTCGCCGGCAGCTTGAAAACGAGAGTACATGGTCAATAATTCAGGGATATATGGCAATACAAACGAGGCTATTGTTGCCAAGGAGGGATGGAGACATAAGAGGGTTTGTTTCACCCCCCACCCTCCTACAAAGCGTCAATCCCTGGCCGGCACCCCTAATTGAGAGGGCCAAGGGTGACTGGACAATCTGAATGCTGAGGGATCCCCCTAATATCTTGCCTTTATGGACATCGAAAATTGACCGAGATAGCGCCCTTATCTTCCCCTCCATCCGATGAGCCAATATGTCAAAAATCTCTTATCTTATTACTTTTATCAAACCGTACTCTGGCATATATGCACATCTGGGATACCCGAATAGAAACTATGGTTATAGCATGTCAAAGCTGTATAATATTAAATAGGGGGCTGTAGATATAGGTAATGTTGGAAACGAAATCCTGCGTTCTTTACATTCCTCTTGGCACATGGGAGAAAGAATATCTACTATCGCCAGACGTATTAATCCGTATTTGAATGCCCCTGAAAAATACAAAATTATATAATTATAAATTACAACAATTGTAATTTGTATGCATAAGAATTCGTTTGCAATTATTATAGCATTAGTGTATTTATTTGCAATTATTGTGCATAAATTACAACTAAAATTTCAATTGTAATTTATGCACAATAATATTATATAATTTATATTTATTTTATTTTTCTTATATTTTATTTATTTTTTTCCCCATGAGATGTTAATTATTTTGATTAAATTTATCTGATAAATATAATTGGCACTGATGACCACGACGTTATGCGCCATTAAACAGAACAACTAAAATACAAAATAGGTACAGGAGAACACCGTTTATCCGGACTAATGTGCCCAGGGTTTTCAGGGATAACGCCAAATTCTGGGGATAGTACGATCAGTGAATAAGAAATTCTTGATATTAATGACATTTATGTGCATACTTCTGATCCTTGAAATAAATATCGACAATATCTTTAACGTGTCTTGTAAATTTATTGAATTAAATGTACAATAACATTTACGGCTAATAAATATTTCATTATTTTTTTTTAAATCAATAATAGATATAAATATAGCACTTGAATTTAATTTTTACCTATATAGTTTTAATAAAAATTAAAAGCATTTCATGGTTTTTAAATGCAAAAATATATTTAAATTATTATTAATATTTAACAATGTCAGTTTCAAATCAGCAAAGTGCGAATGGGTGACTTATACACTAAGGTAATAATAATAATCTAGTATATGTATATATCATACAATATGTAAACAAATAAAATAAATTTAATAACAAAATATGCAAAATCAGCTTCTGGCTGAGGATTATTGAGATCGCATATACATGAATGAGTGATTCAAGAACAGATAGATGCACTTTTTTAAAACTATTTACTATTCCAGAGAAAACTTTAAGCCACTGCCTATTTTCTATTCCTGTAGTCAAACAAGCTAATGAACCTGCCACATTCTTTTCCATTCCTCGCGGCGTTTGGCAATTCTGCTCCAAGTACTTCCTTCGCAAGTTGCTCTCATCTCCTCATCCCAGTTCGTGGTCGGCCTTGGCTCGCTCATGTGTGCAGCCTTGGTGTCCATTCCAAAATCCTCTTAGTCCAGCAGTCTTTGTTTCCCCTGTTGATATAGCCCACCCATTTCCACTTCTGAATCATACGTTACTAGTATATTATAATCATACATTAATATTATATTATCCCCAGCATATATCTGTTGTTCCAAGTTTGTTTAAGACTTTTTTGTTTTATCTCCAAGTTCCGCGATCATAAATTAGAACTGGCAGGACTATAGATTCCCTCGGTATTTTCTACAGTATTTTCTAATTTCTTATCAGCCCTCCTTATTCCTCCACCCTTTTCTTTATTCTTCGATATTCTTCTTATTATCTCGTTTCATTGCCCAAAGGTGCTTATTTGGTGGCCTAGATAGATGCAGTCATCGGTGAGTGATTCTCATGGCCTCAGCTTTAAAAAAAAAAAAGTTTATTGAAATATTTATAAAGTATAAAATACAAATATAAAAGTATTTAAAATATAAAATATTAAATTTGATTCAATTTCTATTATATTAGTTTTGTTTTCCAATATGCTTTCCATTTGTTAGATTCACAAGTGGGGCCAATTTTTTTATTTTATATTTGCCTCTTTCTTTAAATATTATTTTTTTCATATTAAGAAATTATTTATGTCTTCAAATAAAGGAAAATCTTCAATATCAATATATAGTAATGCTAATCAGATGTAAAATTTAAACAAAAAAAATGGAATGTTGATTTTTTTTTTTTTTTTTTTTGTTCATACTTCTATACTTAAAACGATACAGAGCTGTAAATTATTCTTATTACCAACTTTCCATATATAAATATAAATTTAAACAAATTATTGTGGAACAAGCATAGCCAATATTATACCATGTTAAACCAAAACCAATGCGTTTGTTTTTAATTATACTTTACTCTTTATAATATTTTTTGTTGTGTGACTATTCAGTTGAGTTCAGTTTGACGGTTGTGAGAAATATGCGACAGACATGAGAA